>CM067841.1:431799931-434201598 GCA_034509565.1 Triticum monococcum
CCCTGACAAGTAAATTGCGTGTTGAAACAACTCATACATAGCTGCGGTATAGACCTTGCTCGCATGGTATTCTAGTGGCACTCCAAGGTTAAAAACAACGCCACCCTGAAAACACCGGTGGCCCATAAGTTTCATATGACAATTTCTACATATGCAGTTTCAAGGTTAAAAACAATGATATGTATGATGCTTTTCCTATGGCTTACCACACGAGTCTTCTTCTCTTGAAAATCTTCCTCTGATTGGCGGTCGAACAATATTTTCTGATACTGCCTAACAAAGTTGTTCATAGACGATGCCGGCTGCACGTAGTGCTTGAGCATGTGGTTTGCACTCTCCGAACGTTGTGTGCTGGTCATCCTTGCGCAGAACACTCCTGCAAAATATGGCTTTGCCCATTTTGCTCTAACTTCATATATTTGAGTGAGCCATGGATGGTCTTCAAGTTGATATTTCTCAATTAAGCAAGCCCATGCAGTTTCAAACTCGTCTACTGTCATCATATACTCTAGTAGCTTGTGAAACTCGTCTCTGAAATCACTATTCTTGGAATAAACAGGTCCTACGTGTTCCCTTGCCTTTTGCAGTACATGTCATTTGCACCATCTGTGTGTAGTATTAGGCCACTGGGAAGATACAGCCTTCTCCATTGCACGGGCTTGGTCTGTGAAAAATGAAGAAATGACCTTCTCAGTGAGGTGTATGCAGGGAGATATAGTAGTTCAGTATAATGGCAGTGTAACAAAAAATGCTTTCAAATTACCCGTTAGAATTGTTTTGGGAGCCTTCCCTCCCATCAAGGACACAAATTCCTTGAACACCCACTCGAAGGTCTCAGTTGTTTCGTCGCAAAGCAATACTCCTCCAAGTATGATGCTCTGGAAGTGATTGTTGACACCAACAAACAATCCGAAAGGCATGTCGTACTGGTTGGTACGATATGTTGTGTCGAAGGTTATTGTGTCTCCGAAGAATTTGTATTGGTGGCGGCTCTTACCATCTGTCCACATCAGTGCTTTGATTTTGCTCTCTTCGTCCACAAGCACACTGTCGACAAAATTTGGATCCTTCTCTTTCAAATCAGAGAATAGCTGAATTGTCTTCCTGATGTCATCATCTCCCTGTTGCTGATTCATCCTCTTGCACAGATAACGGAGAGACCTCTTGTTAAAGGGCAGGTTTTCCATATCTCCAAAAAAGCTTGCGATCACACCGAAAGTCTTTCTTAATGATATGTTGTTGTTCCTAAGGTGCATGACAATGTCTTTGGCATGGGCATCAATGTGCCTATGAGATGGCCAGTGCAACTTCTCTCCACATGTTTGTGCCATGCCATGATTATGCTCATACTTCATGTCATGGATGAACCAGCCATGGTCTGATGTGCGATGCAACCTCATAAGTGCAGGACATTGGCAGCATACTGAATGTGAATTCTCCCTACGTGGTTTCCCTTGATAAAGTGGTGGTGAACAAAAGCAGGCAGTCGTAATTGTGGAGTTTTCGAACAAGAAAATCAGTCACTATACACTGACTACTAATGCAAGTGCACATGTGGGCAAAGTGTGTGATATAACTCACCGCGCATCCACATGCTATGTCCTGGACCGTCTTGCACTTATCAACATTTCTTCTGCATTGCCCATACTTGATGCCAAAACCAGTCTCCCAAGAGTATAGGTTGTAGAAGTCGTACGCTTCGTCCAGAGAGTCAAATTCCTGACTGATCTCTGGCTTGAGAACGATATCTGACTTCTTATCTGCGAAGTTTCTCATGGCCTTCTCCAGTGCACTTTTCCTTCCCGACAATGAGGCGCGGCGGTCAGGTATCTTACCAAGACGGATCCTACATATGATTGAGATGTTAAACACACTTGGAATGAAACTAGAATCTGGCTAATATGTAACAACCAAATTGCTCCAAAATAATGAACAGTGTAGCCTGCACATTTGACAGTATAACAGCCAGAAAAAAAGCTGGCAAAATCTGACTATCAAATGTACTGAAACCAATAGCCGAGTTTATGAGTCCTTGACACAAAACAGAATTTGGATCATCGACTGGGACCAAGATAGACAAACTTTTGACAGCAAACAGCCGAACCCGGTAAAGCTCTTTCTCCTTTATCATGTCAATGTCCATGATAGCGACTGAAGTGGTGATGCTCCCTCCATGCTGGTTTTGGAAATTATTTTACGTCTACTTGATTTTCCATCAAGGCAACAATTTTACTGAATAAAACAGGCTGACCAGAATCCTCAAGACTTCATCAGGCTATGTACTTTACTGAAAAAAGATAACTAGCATGGCTGGGATTCAGATGGATTTAGCTTGTACCTTTGAGTCCACGGACTTGGAGTGCGCTGGGATTCAGATGGAGGCTCCTTGTAACTGTCGGTGTTGTCACAATCTGAGACATTGAGAAAATCTTCCGTGGCTTCATGAACTTGAGATGCAGAACTTGAGTAAGGAGAGTCGTTAACACCATATTCCCCTCCATCCCCACACTCGTCGTCTTCCTCCCCTTCATCTAGCAATGCCAGATCTGGGACGCCCTCGGCTGCGACCGGTTGGGAACAAAAACTGCCCAAGAACAAGAGAAGATGAAGATTTGAGGATTTGTTAGATAATACGAAGAAAGAAGAAGAGGATCTTGTGAGAGGAGAAACCTGAAGTGAAGATCCATGAATGACGCGCAACCGCGATTCATTCTTGAATCGTAATGGCCTCACGAGATTCGAGATGGGTAGGGCGTGGCCCCGCCGGTCGATGTAGCCCAGTCTGCCTGATGAGATTCGAAATTTGAACTGCATCCGGCTTGGTGGATGGGGCAGCCTGGTCATGGGGGTAGTGGACGGGGAAGTAGGCGAGTACGGGCTAGGGGCGAGCGTACGTAGGAGCCAGATACGATAGGGCATGTATTCTTCGTATTCACCGGGAAAACATAAATCGCCTTATCACGGTGGGCCATGTGGGCTAGGCTTGCGCGGATCCACAAGGCGCAGGGACGGCCCCGGTTGTGCGCGCAACCAGTTAGTAAAGGCCTTATTCGACTCCGAATACTCGTCTCAGCAGGTTTTTGCTTCGGACATCTAACCTGAAGAAAATGCACACTGAACGCGTGGACGAGACGGTTTTTGCTTCGGACATCTAACCTCAAGAAAATGAGGACTGAACGCGTGGACGAGACTGAAAGTGCCTTCCGTAAGAGATGGTACCTCTGCACTAGATATTATTGAAGCATCTCATTGAGTACTCGAAATTGAGGCAGACACATCATGAAATACACCGTACGTGCTTGTAAGTTGTAACAAAGCAGGACACGAATTTTTGGAACTAGAGTCCACACGTATCCCTTATGAATAGTAACAAAAACCAAGACGTAATAAAAAAATTAACAAATGTCTGTGAAGTTCCTTAACCTACATGATATTTGTTGTGGGAATTGGTTATAATATATTTTATATGAGATTTGGTTGTACAAAGCATGAGTAGTTTGAGTTATAAATGACTAAAACCAAAAGTATATATTATATATTGTATTTGATTACTATATAATTATAAATTGTGTATTGGATGTAAGTAGCATAATATAGTGGGCTTTTTTTTGCCGTGCATGTTATGACGTACCTTTGATGGAATGGCATGTGTATATGTTGAGGTAAATAGAAACAATGTGGATCAACTAATAATGAAAAATGTGGTGTGTGTACATGTTGAGATAAATGAAAACAATGTGGATCAATTAATAATGAAAAATGTTTTTCCATGCATGTAGAGGTGTTCTTTGATGAGATGGCATGTGTGCATATTGAGATAAATAAAGTAGTGTGAATCACCCACTTAACTAGGATAAATAAGGTATTGCTACAAAGAAAAAAAAAGTGCCCCTAATATTCCTCAAAAACATCATATACGAGTAGAACAGTTGACCAGTTTTATTAACCTTAGAATATAAATTCTCTTATTATTATTATTTCAAAAAAAATTATATGTATTGCTCATCATAAGAGGGGTGCTTAGACCCATGCTCACTACTATTGTACTTTAACATAATAACTCATATCTTCCTTGTACTAATAAGAGAGAGAAAATGATAAAATTGTGCATAAAAAATAATTCCGTTCTGTGTCTAAAATTACGTTATTCGACCACCGATACAATGACAATTATCTGGCACTATGTCCATACGATTGGGTCTGCATCATGTACGCCCTAATAAGTACAGCTGCTATCTTCTGCATTTCCTCTCAATGGTTGTAGACCACCTCCCTTTTTTCCGAAAAGGAGGTGTACTCCCAGCCTCTGCATCTCTTGATGCACACAGCCATTTATTAAAAAAAGGTTTTAGAAGGTTTCAACCAGTAGTCTCAAAGCGAAACAAAAGGTCTTAGAAAATAAATAAAAGCCATAACCGGCTAAAAATAAAAGCCACAACCGGCGAAAGTAGGATTAGGAGACTAAACGCCTATCCTATTATTGGACCGCCATCCAAATCAATTGCATGTATCCCGTGCAACCATCTCCTATCGGTTGCACCCAATATCCATATGCGCCCTGTGATTCGCATGGCTGAGTAAAGACCACGTACGGATCCAAGTAGACGCTGTGAAGATGACCTGCAAAAATTTGGTGACGGTTTGTCTGTTAAAGGCAACATCATTTCGACAATTCCATAAAGCCCAAAGTAATGCACATGCTCCCACTCGGATATGTGACGCCGTCTTTGGGGCCACCCCAACCAACCAGCTATCAAACATATGTGATATCGTGAGAGGCGAAATGATGTTAAACGTAACGTGAATAGTTCTCCAAAGTAATTTAGCAAGCGGACATGTGATAAATAGATGCTCTATTGTTTCATCATGATCACAAAAGCAACATCTTTTACTTCCTTCCACTTTCTCTTAGCTAAGTTATCTTTAATTAGAATTACGCCCTTATGCACAAACCACATAAACACTTTTATTTTCAGAGGCACCTTAACTTTCCAAATATGAACCATCCTCGGGATAGTCCCGGTATTAATCAAATCCGTGTACATGGATTTAACCGAGAAAACTCCTGACCTGGAGAGCTTCCATTGTAGAGTGCCTGGTACATCCGAAAGGTTAACCTCCATTAACCTACGCACATGATGTAGCCATATATCCCACCGCTCACCTATAATTGACCGCCAAAACTGCATGTTAAGAGGAATGGATCCCAACACTGTAGCAACGGAGACCTCTTTCCGTTGTGCAATGTTGTAAAGGGACGGACACTGCAATGCCAGCGGGGATTCTCCTAACCAGATATCCTCCCAAAATCTAGTATCCCATCCATTCCCAACAATGAATTTAGTCATGTTGAAGATAGCGACCTTCGTCCTCATAACCCCTTTCCATAATGGGGAATCAGACGGTTGTGCTGTAACCTGGGCTAGCGTTTTGGCATATAGATATTTATTGCACAGCAGCTGAACCCAAACCCCTTCTCTTTCTACTGATAAACGGTACAGCCATTTGTTGAGTAAGCACTTGTTTTTCACCTCCAAATTTTCAATACCCAAGCCTCCCTGGTCCTTTGGTCTACAAATTACATCCCATTTTGCCAACCGATATTTAGTTTTGTTTTCATCAATTTGCCAAAAAAATCTAAATCGATAAAAATCCAATCTTTTCCGTACCCCAACTGGGACTTCGAAGAATGAAAGGAGGAACATTGGCATACTTGTGAGTACAGAATTAATAAGAACCAATCTTCCTCCATAAGATAAGAGTTTGCCCTTCCAACAACTCAGTTTTTTTTCAAACCGATCCTCAATACATTTCCATTCTTTATTAGTGAGTTTGCGGTGATGAATTGGAATCCCTAAATACGTAAAGGGTAACGAACCCAATTCACACCCGAACAACTACTTGTAAGTTTCTTGTTCTTCTTTGACGCGTCCAAAGCAGAACAACTCACTCTTATTAAAATTAATCTTCAATCCTGACAATTGTTCGAAAAGGCACAACACTAACTTCATGTTTCTTGCCTTAACAAGGTCATGTTCCATGAAAATAATGGTGTCATCGGCATATTGAAGAATGGAAACCCCAACATCAACCAAATGTGGGATAAGACCACCTACTTGGTCGTCTTGTTTTGCTCTATTAACAAGAATAGCCAACATGTCAACGACGACATTAAAGAGGATAGGAGACATCGGATCTCCCTATCTCAATCCTTTTAGCGTTTGGAAATACTGACCAATATCGTCATTTATCTTGATTCCGACGCTACCTCCTTGTACAAAGGATTCAACCTGCTTCCTCCAGGCCTGATCGAATCCTTTCATACGCAAAGCCTGCTGTAAAAATGGCCATTTCACTTTATCGTATGACTTTTCAAAATCCACCTTGAAGACAACTCCATCGAGCTTCTTCGAGTGAATTTCGTGCAAGGTCTCCTGTAGAACGAACACTCCCTCGAGAATGTTTCGTCCTGGCATGAAGGCAGTCTGGGTTGGCTGCACCACAGAATGGGCAATCTAAGTTAGATGGTTCGTGCCAACCTTTGTGAAAATCTTGAAGCTCACATTGAGCAAACATATCGGCCTGAATTGCTCAATGCGAATTGCTTCCACCTTCTTTGGTAACAACGTGATGGTGCCAAAGTTTAGTTTAAAAAGCTGAAGGTGGCCATTGAACAGATCATGGAACATAGGCATCAAGTCACCTTTAATAATACCCCAATATTTCTTATAGAACTCAGCGGGAAGCCATCCGGACCAGGTGCTTTGTTATTTTCCATTTGTGATATCGCTTCTAACACGTCCTTCTCAGAGAAAGGTGCAGTGAGCACTTCATTCTCATCATCCCTCAGTTGAGGAATGTCGTCCACCAAGCTCTCATCGAGGGCGACATAATTCTCAGCCGGGGCCCCAAACAGATTTTTATAGTAGCTGGAAATATACATTTTTAGATTTTCATGGCCTACAGTCGTACCTTCATCTTGTTCAAGTTGATTGATTCTCTTTTTCCTATGTTTCCCATTGGCAATTATATGGAAAAATTGTGTGTTATTATCCCCTTGAACAACCTGGCATACTTTCGCTTTAAGTGCCCATTTCAATTCCTCTTCTCTAAGAAGCTTTGCCAGACTAACCTCAGCTTCTCTTTTATTCACTCGCTCATCCATGTCCAGCGAAGTGCTCTCAACTTTTATGTCAATATCATTAATAATATTTAACAATCTTTCTTTCTCTTTCCTATAAACGCCACTATTGTTCTTAGCCCAGCCTCTCAAGAACTGTCTAAGATGTCTAATCTTATACTGCCATCGATCAATATTGGACTCTCCCCTTTGTTCCGCTGCCCATCCCCTTGTGATCAACTCAAGGAAATCCCCCCCCCCTCTCTCTCTCTCTCTCTCGAACCACGCAGTTTCAAAAGAGAAAACATTGTTGTTTCCTTGGTGAACCGCCTCACCATAGTCCACAAGAAGGGGTGTATGATCAGATATTCCCCTCTGTAACGCCTACACCGTCACTAAAGAAAATTTTTGTTCCCACTCTATACTCGTAAGAACCCTATAAAGTTTTTCATACGTCGGATTCGTAAGGGTATTTGCCCAAGTAAATTGCCTCCCCGTGAGTTCAATCTCTCGCAGGTCCAGGCTTTCAAAAGTCGCATTGAACATAAAGGACCATCTGCCATCAAAATTGTCATTATTTTCCTCTTCTCGTCTTCTAATAATGTTGAAGTCACCACCAACCAGAATTGGTAGAGTGTCATCCCCACAAATCCTAACTAGATCTGCAAGGAAGTCAGGTTTGAGCTCAGCCTATGCCGCTTCGTACACAGCCACTAGAGCCCACCTGAACTCGTCAGCTTTCGATCGCACATGGAATTTAACTGCAAATTCACCCTAGAATACGTCTAGCACTTCAAGAGGCTCGCAGTTGACCCCGAGGAGGATCCCTCCAGATCTTCCCCGAGGTTCCAAACAATGCCAATCAAAATCAAGACCACCCGAAATCGTCCCAAGAAATTGCGAGGTGAAATTATCACGACCAGTCTCAAGCAACGCAACAAAGTCAATTTTGTATTCCCGAGAGGCCTCCGCCAAAAACCTACGCTTAGCCAAGTCCCTAAGACCTCTGGTATTCCAAAAATTCCTCTCATGAATCGTCGTGGAATTTCTTCTTGAACTACTTAAGCCTAGCACTTCGATGCACTGCAGAAAGGCCATATACCTTTTTTTTGCCGTTTGCGTCTAGGTGCCTCTGGCAAGATCTCACAGTCCGCATGACTGGAGTCCTCGCCGAGACCTACACTTGATGGCAGAGTGGCCGCATGCCCCTCCACTTCCAAGGTCTCCTCATGCAGAAGGTTCGCAGAAACTAGATCCGCGCATAAACCCTCGAACTCGCACATTCCCAACTCATTAATCTCACTTTCTTTCATTGGTTTGACAGCCGCTATATTTTTAAGCATAACCATTGCTCTATCCGTCTCTAAAGCAAGAAGCTCATTGATAGAAGTAGCTACTTCGCGATCATTAATACCCAGAGAAATGCCCAATTTATCCGCCCTATGCATAATATCATGCTCAGAAAAATGCAAAACTGAAATATTGGCATTTAAAGACAGACCTGTAGAAGACTCAATGTCTCGGATCTTGGCCATCCGCATGGCGCGCCCGAGCTGAAAATCATCCGCATCCAGCTGCTCCTGAATGCGCCGGCTGGACCTCCTCCCTCCAGAGGTCGGATCTGGGATACCTCCAAAGGCCACCACCTCTGGGATGGAGAAATCCGTCACCCGTCCAGCTGAGGACGTGGGATGTGACACCGGAGCGCCCGCCTCCGGTACCGGCATCTGAACCATGCTCTCAGAAGTCGCCTCCATAGTCGTCACCTCCTGCAACAACTGTGGACAAGTTGTGTCCCCCTGTGGAGTCGGGGTAGAAGAGGCCCCAGACCCCTCCATCACAACTTTCACCTCCTGCGGTCGTTGTGGTGAAGGAACAGCACGCCGAGGTGCCGTGACCGGAGACGCAGCCACAGTGATGGATGGATCCACCAAGTCAGCAGAAGAGTGAAGGATTAAGGCCTCCTGCCTCGAGTTCCTCCCCCTAGGTGACTTCGGCGCCGCCAAAGTAGCACCACCCTCAGAAAAAGTGAAACGGACTGGTGATAACGGAGGTAGTTCTTGCTCAACCGGGTCATCTCTCTCCATCCGATCACCCCATAAGTTGTAACGCCCGGATAATCATGCTACAGTAATCCCACGTTAACAATGCCACGTCACCTCTGTTACTATTGCCACTCACGTGTTAGTTGAAAACGTTTCAAATTCAAATTTGAAATTAAGTCAAACGATACAAGTTTCCAAACCTCAAAACTAAAATATTCGGAGTGTGCTAAGTAATGCCTAGGTATTTAAGAGGAAGGTACCACACTTTTTCAGGATGCCTAAATATTTTAAAGAGAATTAAAACGGATAGGAAAATAAATAAAATAAAATAAAATACAAAAAACAGAAAAACAAAACTAACAAAAATAAAAATAAAAACAAACCCCACTCCCCACCCCCCCCCATTGGGCCTCGGCCCAGCTGGCCACTTCAAAAGCCAGGCCGGCCCAGCCGACGCCCCATAACCCCCACTCCCCCCGTGACCTAGCTACCGACACCCCCACTCGCTCCCCCCCCCCCGCACTTCCCCTCGATTGGCTGGATCGGGAGGAGGCGGATCCCCTCGCCCCTCCACCCCCGACGCCGACGCCGGCGCCCGGAGCTTCCTAACCGGACCACCTCAACGGCATGCTTCCTCTCCGTCACGCCGTCTCCGACCTCTTCCCCGAACACGCGCCCGATCCTCCTCTCTTCCTCCCCCGCGCACGTGCTCGAACCCGTGTCATGCATCGCACCTCCCCCCCCCCCCCCCGCGCGGTGAGCGCCTCGTGCCCCCTGCTGTCGTCCTACCGCGCGCCCGCCCACGCGGGGCCGCGCCCGCAGCCGCTTGCGGCTCCGGCCGGCCCGTGTTGGCCTCACCCCGCCTCGTCTGCAAGCGCGCCTGTTGTGGCCGCAGCCGGCCATCGCCGACCCCGCGCTGCACCGCCATGGCCTCGCGCGCCCCGGCCTTCCTCCCTCGTCGCGGCCCGCGCCCCGCTTCGTCACACCCTGCCCCATTCCCTGCCGCTCTGCTGCTGCCACTGCTTAGTACCTCACCGAGACCGCGCCGATGCCTTGGCCAATCCCCCGCTCGCTGCTCCTCCCACGGCTACGGCTCCGACGCCCCGGCACGCCCACTACGGCCTCGGCGTCCTCCGTCCGGCGCTCGCCGTCGACCGCGGCCCCTGCACCGGCCCTGACGCTGTTGCACTGTCCGATCTGGTGATCTGTCGCGTTCTGTGATCTACCCTGCCAGGACCGTGATGCCCCGGGGTGTCGGCTGGCCAGATGTGGGTGGCTACTCTCCCGCACTTGGTCCTCTTCTGCCACCTACGCGTCGGGTTCCACACCAGAGTATCCGCGGACCCCCAGGCTACTCACGTGGAGGACTTCCCCTCGCGTCACTACCAGCTGTCAGGGTACACCTACCTCCACAGTTCCTCCTGGGACTGATGTAGGCTTGCTTGTTAGTGTTAGATGCATTCACCGCGAGCCTGCATGCCGCCTATGATGTTCTTAGTCTGTGTATTGAACTCTGTGTACCGAGCTCTATGCATGATCCCTCTTGTAAGATATGCCAACTACAATGTAGTATCTATCGTGTTGCTTTCATTATGCATGTTTCATCATGAATGGTTCTTGTCCTTGCAAATTTCTCAATGCTGAACTACCCCTGTTATATATTAGCAGGATGGTTAGACCAGGTGGTCGTGGTCGTGGTGGCCATGCCCCACCACCGCCTGAGTACATGGCTGGTATGATCCAACAGTTTGAGCTGAACCGCTAGTTCATGGAAAATATGATGGCTCAGTTTCCTTGCCCCAATATGAACCAGCAGCCAGCCCAAGTGACTCTGCAGGATTTCATGCGCCTCAACCCAACTGTGTATCGCAGCTCAACTCAGCCTCTGGATGCTGATGACTGGCTCCGTGACATCACCTATGAGATGGAGTCTGCTGATGTAGCCCCTGCCAGCTATGTCACCTTTGCTTCCTTCTTCCTGAAAGGACCCGCTGCTCAATGGTGGGACAGCCACAGGCGTACTCTATTAGTTGGAAGAATCATCACCTGGCCAGACTTCCAAACTGCTTTCCGTGCCCGCTTCATTCCTCAGGGAGTCATGGACTGGAAGAAGCGCGAGTTCCGCAATCTCACCCAGGGCAACAAAACTGTCGAAGCTTATCAGCGGGAGTTTCTGGACTTGTCCCGCTATGCTGAAGAAGACATTGCAACTGATGCACGCAGACAGGAGAAGTTCCATGATGGCCTTCAAGTTGGCATCAAGCTCGACTTCTAGTGCATGACTTTGCTGATTTCGCCACCTTGGTGAACAAGGCCATCAATGTCGAAATTGGTCTGCAGGAACACCAGAGCTCTCACAGGCGCAACCGTGATACTGGCTCATCTTCGGGCCCGTCCTCGCAGAAGCGTAGAATATGGATTCCCAACAGCATGTACCAACCTACTGCACCTGCTCCAAGGCAGTCCTATGCTGCACTGCGTCTGCCTCCCCCACCAACTAGGCAGCCGAGACTTCCAGCTCCACCACCCCGAGCTCCTGTTCCCACTCCCAATAATGGTTTGTGCTACAAGTGTGGCCAACCAGGTCACCTTGCCAGGAACTACTATCAGAATCAGAACCAGAATCAACTGGCCCTTCCCGCAGCTGGCCGTGGAAACAACCAGCCCCGCAACAACAATGCCAGGTCTTATGGTCGTGTTCATGCCAACCACGTTGATCTTAATGAAGCTCAGGACCAGCCTGCTACTGTGATGGGTACACTCCTCGTAAATTCAGTACCTGCATCTGTTTTATTTGATACAGGTGCATCACATTCATTCATGTCAAAGGATTTTGCATTCATGCATGGCATTAAAAGCGAGGACATGAACACTTCGCTATTAGTACACACTCCCATGGGCCAATGTCGGACCTCCATGATTTGCAACGACGTCCCCGTTGAAATCGAAGGACTGGAATTCCTTGTCTCTCCCATCGTCCTGAAGTCCTGTAGCATCGACCTCATTCTGGGAATGGATTGGTTGAAAGCGCATACTGCTTCTATAGTTTGCGCCACTAAGACCGTCCATCTGCTACACCCTTCTGATGAAATAATTGCTTACCAGGCTCATCTACTTCAGAACGCCGAGGCACGACTTTATGCCTTGAATGCGTTGAACACTGCACCACTCGAGGGCATTGAAAACATTCCCATCGTTCGTGAATTCCAAGACGTCTTCCCGGAAGAACTTCCAGGGATTCCCCCTGCTAGAGCTATCGAATTCATCATCGACTTGAAACCAGGCACCACCCCTATAGCCAAACGACCCTACAAGATGCCGCCGCATGAACTCGTTGAGCTTAAGGATGAAATCGACAAATCTCTTAGCAAAGGTTTCATTTTCCCTAGTTGCTCTCCTTGGGAGCACCTTCTCTCTTTGTTAAGAAGGATGGGACAAACCGATTAGTCCAAGACTATCGTCCTATTAACCAAGCCACTATTCAGAACAAATATCCCCTCCCTCAGATCAATGATCTTTATGATCAACTGGCTGGCTCATCAGTGTTCTCCAAACTCGACTTGAGGTTGGGTTACCACCAGATCCGTGTTCGTGAAGAGGATATCCCAAAGACCGCCTTCGTGACTCGGTATGGATCTTACGAGTACACCGTCATGCCATTCGGCTTGACGAATGCCCCAGCCACCTTTTCTCGCCTGATGAACTATATATTCATGGATTACCTCGACAAGTTCGTCGTGGTTTATCTGGATGATATCCTTGTATTTTCCAGGAACAAAGAAGAACATGCTGACCATCTTCATCTTGTGCTGGAAAAGCTTCTAGAGCATCAAATCTATGCTAAGTATTCCAAGTGTGAATTCTGTCTCCCCGAAGTAACCTATCTTGGGCATGTCATCTCCAAGGATGGTATTGTCGTCAACCCTGAACGAGTCCAGGCTATTCTCGATTGGACTCCTCCGAAGAATGTCAAGCAAGTCCGAAGTTTTCTCGGTCTCGCCAACTATTTCCGTCGATTCGTCGAGAACTTCTCCAAGATCGCTAGGCCTTTGACCAATCTGTTGCATAAGGGCGTCAAGTTCCAATGGACAGACAAGTGTTAGGAAAGTTTCCAGGTGCTCAAAGACAAGTTGACTTCTGCCCCAGTGCTTGCTCCACCTGATACTAAGAAGGACTTCGTCATTTACTACGACACTTCCCGTCAAGGATTAGGCTGTGTCCTAATGCAAGAGCGCAGAGTGATTGCTTATGCCTCTCGTCAACTGTGTCCTCATGAAGAAAACTACCCAGTTCACGACCTCGAGCTTGTTGCTGTCATTCATGCACTGACGCAGTGGCGACATTACCTTCTCGGTAATCGTTGCGAGATCTTCACCGACCACCAAAGTCTGAAGTATTTGTTTAGTCAGCCAGACCTGAACCTCCGACAGCAGAGATGGATAGAGATTGTTGCAGACTTTGACATGGGTATATCCTATACCCCAGGCAAGGCTAATGTAATGGCTGATGCTTTTAGCCGCAAGTCTTACTGCAACCACCTCCAGGTGCACAAAGTTCAGCCCTCGCTTGTTGAAGAATTCAGAAAGATGAACCTCCATATTGTTCCCCCTGGTGCACTCGCTCCACCTCCTGAGGAGTTTCGCAAGATGAACCTCCATGTTGTTTCCCAGGGTTCCCTCAATACCCTGGCTGTCGAACCAGATCTCTTGGACTCCATCAAGAGAATTCAGGGATATGACTCTCAAGCCCACAAGATTAAACGCCATCTAGTAGAAGGAAAGCCCTCATTCTTCACTATCACCGATGATGGCACCTTGTACTTCAAAGGCCGCCTAGTGGTGCCATGTTCAGAGAAAAACCATGATATGACACAGGAGGTCATGAAAGAAGCTCATGATACGCCTCTGTCCATCCATCCTGGTAGTACAAAGATGTACCAGGATATTCGTCAAAGATTCTGGTGGTCTAATATGAAGCAAGACATTGCTCGTAATGTTGCTAAGTGTGACGTTTGTCGTCATATCAAAGCAGAACATCAAAGGCCTGCTGGAACTCTGCAACCTATCTCTACTCCTGAATGGAAATGGGACCATGTTGAAATGGACTTCGTCACTGGATTTCCCAAATCGCAGAAAGGTAACGATGCTATTCTTGTCGTCATTGACCAGCTTTCTAAAGTTGCACATTTTCTGGCAGTCAAAGAAATAATCACTGCTAGTCAGCTTGCAACTCTCTACATGTCCAGAATTGTTTCACTTCACGGTATTCCACTGGTTATCAGTTATGACCGTGGCAGCTTGTTCACTTCAAGATTCTGGGCAAGTTTCCAAGAAGCTATGGGAACTCATCTGTCGTTCAGTACGACGTGTCATCCTCAGTCGCAAGGACAAGTTGAATGTGTCAACCAAGTTCTCGAAGACATGCTTCGAGCTTGTGTAATTTCCTTCGGCAAGAAATGGGAGGAATCTCTTCCATATTCCGAGTTCTCTTATAATAATAGCTATCAAGCTAGTCTGAAGATGTCCCCCTTCGAAGTGTTATATGGACGAAAGTGTCGGACCCCTTTGAACTGGTCAGAAACTGGGGAACGTCCACTCTTCGGTCCGGATATTATCCAACTGGCCGAAGAACAAGTCTGCATTATTCGCGAGAATCTCAAGACTGCCCAGTCACGTCAGAAAAGTCAGTATGACCGTCATCACAAAGACATGGTCTATCAACCTGGCGAAAAGGCTTATCTTCGAGTTACACCAATGAAGGGTGCTCACTACTTCGGGATCAAGGGAAAGCTAGCTCCTCGCTATATCGGTCCCTTCACTATTCTCGAAAGGCGTGGAAAAGTGGCATATCAAGTGGAGCTTCCGCCGAACCTTTCTCAGGTTCACGATGTGTTCCACGTGTCACGGCTCCGCCGTTGCTTCAAGGATCCAATCCGAGCAGTGGATCGTGAAGTGCTCGAATTGCAACAGGACCTCTCCTATAAAGAGTATCAAGTCCGTATTCTTGACCAAGCTGAACGCCGCACACGTCAGAAAGCGGTCAAATTCCTCAAGGTCCAATGGTCGCATCACTCTGAAGATGAGGCCACTTGGGAACGCGAGGATCGCCTGCGTGATGAATACCCAGCACTGTTTCCTTCTACCTCCTAAATCTCGGGACGAGATTTTTGTAGTGGAGGAGTTTTGTAACGCCCGGATAATCATGCTACAGTAATCCCACGTTAACGATGCCACGTCACCTATGTTACTGTTGCTACTCACGTGTTAGCTGAAAACGTTTCAAATTCAAATTGAAATTAAGTCGAACCATACAAGTTTCCAAACCTCAAAACTAAAATGTTCGGAGTGTGCTAAGTAATGCCTAAGTATTTAAGAGGAAGGTACCACACTTTTTCAGGATGCCTAAATATTTTAAAGAGAATTAAAACGGATAGGAAAATAAATAAAAGAAAAGAAAATACAAAAAACAAAAAAAAACAAAACTAACAAAAATAAAAAGAAAAACAAACCCCACCCCCCCCACTGGGCCTCGGCCCAGCTGGCCACTGGACAAGCCAGGCCGGCCCAGCCGGCGCCCCATAACCCCCACTCCCCCCGTGACCTAGCCACCGACACCCCCACTCGCTCCCTCCCCCCACTTCCCCCCTCGATTGGCTGGATCAGGAGGAGGCGGATCCCCTCGCCCCTCCACCCCCGACGCCAACGCCGGCGCCCGAAGCTTCCTCGCCGGACCACCTAAACGGCCTGCTTCCTCTCCGTCACGCCGTCTCCGACCTCTTCCCCGAACACCGCTGCCTGGACCCCTACCCGGCCCCGTGAGCACGCGCCCGATCCTCCTCTCTTCCTCCCCCGCGCACATGCACGCGCTCGAACCCGTGCCGCGCATCGCCCCCCCTCCCCCCCCCCCCCCCGTGGTGAGCTCCTCGTGCCCCCTTGTTGTCGTCCTACCGCGTGCCCGCCCACGCGAGGCCACGCCCACAGCCGCTTGCGGCTCCGGCCGGCCCGTGTTGGCCTCACCCCGCCTCGTCTGCGCGCGCGCCCGCTGTGGCCGCAGCCGGCCATCGTCGACCCCGTGCTGCACCGCCATGGCCTCACGCGCCCCGACCTTCCTCCCTCGTCGCGGCCCGGACCTTGCTTCGTCACGCCCTGCCCCTTCCCTGGCGCTCTGCTGCTGCCACTGCTCACTACCTCGCCGAGACCGTGACGATGCCTTGGCCAATCCCTCACTCGCTGCTCCTCCCGCGGCTACGGCTCCTCCACCCCGGCGCGCTCACTACGGCCTCGGCGTCCTCCGTCCGGCGCTCGCGCTCGCTGTCGACCGCGGGCCCTGCACCGGCCCTTGCCTCGCTCCACCTCGCCGGGCCTCGCTGATGTCTACTACACAACCTTCTTCTTGTAGACATTGTTGGGCCTCCAAGTGCAGAGGTTTGTAGGACAGTAGCAAATTTCCCTCAAGTGGATGACCTAAGGTTTATCAATCCGTAGGAGGCGTCGGATGAAGATGGTCTCTCTCAAGCAACCCTGCAACCAAATAACAAAGAGTCTCTTGTGTCCCCAACACACCCAATACAATGGTAAATTGTATAGGTGCACTAGTTCGGCGAAGAGATGGTGATACAAGTGGTATATGGATGGTAGATAAAGGTTTTTGTAATCTGAAATTATAAAAACAGCAAGGTAACTAATGGTAAAAGTGAGCATAAACGGTATTGCAATGATAGGAAACAAGGCCTAGGGTTCATACTTTCACTAGTGTAAGTTCCCTCGACAATACTAACATAATTGGATCACATAACTATCCCTCAACATGCAACAAAGAGTCACTCCAAAGTCACTAATAGCGGAGAACAAACGAAGAGATTATGGTAGGGTACGAAACCACCTCAAAGTTATTCTTTCCAATCAATCCGTTGGGCTATTCCTATAAGTGTCACAAACAACCCTAGAGTTCGTACTAGAATAACACCTTAAAACACAAATCAACCAAAACCCTAATGTCACCTAGATACTCCAATGTCACCTCAAGTATCCGTGGGTATGATTATACGATATGCATCACACAATCTCAGATTCATCTATTCAACCAACACATAGAACCTCAAAGAGTGCCCCAAAGTTTCTACCGGAGAATCACGATGAAAACGTGTGCCAACCCCTATGCATAGGTTCATGGGTGGAACCCGCAAGTTGATCACCAGAACATACATCAAGTGAATCACGTGGTATCCCATTGTCACCACAGATACGCACGGCAAGACATACATTAAGTGTTCTCAAATCTTTAAAGACTCAATCCGATAAGATTACTTCAAGGGGAAAACTCAATCCATTACAAGAGAGTAGAGGGGGAGGAGAAACATAAGATCCAACTATAATAGCAAAGCTCGCGATACATCAAGATCGTGCCAAATCAAGAACACGAGAGAGAGAGAGATCAAACACATAGCTACTGGTACATACCCTCAGCCCCGAGGGATAACTACTCCCTCCTCGTCATGGAGGGCACCGGGATGATGAAGATGGCCACCGGAGAGGGATTGCCCCCTCCGGCAGGGTGCCGGAACAGGTCTAGATTGGTTTTCGGTGGCTACGGAGGCTTCTGGCAGCGGAACTCCCGATCTATTGTGCTCCCAGATGTTTTTAGGGTATATGGAGATATATAGGCGGAAGAAGTACGTCAAGGGAGCCACGAGGGGCCCACGAGGGTGGAGGGCGCGCCCAGGGGGGTGGGCGCGCCCCCCTACCTCGTGGCCTCCTCGAAGCTTCCCTTACGTGCACTTCAAGTCTTTTGGGCTTCTTTCCTTCCACAAATGGGTTCCGTGAAGTTTCAGGTCAATTGGACTCCGTTTGGTTTTCCTTTTCTTCGAAACCCTAAAAAAAGGTAAAAACAGAAACTAGCACTGGGCTCTAGGTTAATAGGTTAGTCCCAAAAATGATATAAAAGTGTATAATAAAGCCCATAAACATCCAAAACAGTAGATAATATAGCATGGAGCAATCAAAAATTATAGATACGTTGGAGACGTATCAGCATCCCCAAGCTTAATTCCTGCTCGTCCTCGAGTAGGTAAATGATAAAAACAGAATTTTTGATGCGGAGTGCTACTTGGCATAATTTCAATGTAATTCTTCTTAATTGTGGCATAAATATTCAGATCCGAAAGATTCAAGATAAAAGTTCATATTGACATAAAAATAATAATACTTCAAGCATACTAACTAAGCAATCATGTCCTCTCAAAATAACATGGCCAAAGAAAGTTCATCCCTACAAAATCATATAGTTTAGTCATGCTCCATTTTCGTCACACAAGAATGCTCTCATCATGCACAACCCCGATGACAAGCCAAGAAATTGTTTCATACTTTAGTAATCTCAAACCTATAAACTTTCATGCAATATATGAGCGCGAGCCATGGACATAGCACTATGGGTGGAATAGAATATAATGAGGGGGGTTATGTGGAGAAGACAAAAAAGAAGAAAGTCTCACATCAACGAGGCTAATCAATGGGCTATGGAGATGCCCACCGATTGATGTTAATGCAAGGAGTAGGTATTGCCATGCAACGGATGCACTAGAGCTATAAATGTATGAAAGCTAAATAAAAGAAACTAAGTGGGTGTGCATCCAACTTGCTTGCTCACGAAGACCTAGGGCACTTGAGGAGGCCCATTGTTGGAATATACAAGCCAAGTTCTATAATGAAAATTCCCACTAGTATATGAAAGTGACAAAACAAGAGACTCTCTATCATGAAGATTATGGTGCTACTTTGAAGCACAAGTGTGGCAAAGGATAGTAGCATTGTCCCTTCTCTCTTTTTCTCTCATTTTTTTATATTTTTTTGGGCCTTCTCTTTTTATGGCCTTTCTCTTTTTTGGGGGGGAGCCTTCTCCCTTTTTTATGGCATTTCTCTTCTTCTTCTTTTATTCCTCACTTGGGACAATGCTCTATAAAATGATGATCATAACACTTCTATTTATTTACAACTCAATGATACAACTTAGAACAAAGTATGACTCTATATGAATGCCTCCGGCGGTGTACCGGGATATGCAATGATGCATGAGTGACATGTATGAAATAATTATGAGATGTGGCTTTGCCACAAATACGATGTCAACTACATGATCATGCAAAGCAATATGACAATGATGATGCGTGTCATAATAAACGGAATGGTGGAAAGTTGCATGGCAATATATCTCGGAATGGCTATGGAAATGCCATAATAGGTAGGTATGGTGGCTGTTTTGAGGAATATATAAGGAGGTTTATGTGTGATAGAGTGTATCATATCACGGGGTTTGGATGCACCGGCGAAGTTTGCGCCAACTCTCAATGTGAGAAAGGGCAATGCACGGTACCGAAGAGGCTAGCAAGGATGGAAGGGTGAGAGTGCGTATAATCCATGGACTCAACATTAGTCATAAAGAACTCACATACTTATTGCAAAAGTCTACAAGTCATCAAAAACCTCGGCACTACGCGCATGACCCTATGGGGATAGATTGGTAGGAAAAGACCATCGCTCGTCCCCGACCGCCACTCATAAGGAAGACAATCAAATAACACCTCATGTTTCAAATTTGTTACATAACGTTTACCATACGTGCATGCTACGGGACTTGCAAACTTCAACACAAGCATTTCTCAATTTCACAACTACTCAACTAGCACGACTTTGATATTATTACCTCCATATCCCAAAACAATCATCAAGCATCAAACTTCTCTTAGTATTCAAAACACTCATAAGAAAATTTTACTAATCTTGAATACCTAGCATATTAGGATTTTAAGCAAATTACCATGCTATTTAAGACTCTCAAAATAATCTAAGTGAAGCATGAGAGTTCATCTATTTCTTCAAAATAAAACTACCACCATGCTCTAAAAGATATAAGTGAAGATCAATGAGTAGTCGAATAATTATGCAACTATGTGAAGACTCTCTCTCATTTAATAATTTCATATCTTGATAATTTATTCAAACAGCAAGCAAAGCAAAATAAAATGACATTCTAAGAATGGCAAACATCATGTGAAGAAGCAAAAACTTAGGATCAACCGAAACTAACCGATAGTTGTTGAAGAAGAAAGGTGGGATGCCAACCGGGGCATCCCCAAGCTTAGAAGCTTGAGACTTCTTGAAATATTATCTTGGGATGCCTTGGGAATCCCCAAGCTTGAGCTTTTGTGTCTCCTTAATTCCTCTCATATTACGGTCTCCCTAAATCTCAAAAGCTTCATCCACACAAAACTCAACAAGGACTCGTGAGATAAGTTAGTATAACACATTGCAAAAACCTTATCATACTCTACTGTATCAAATCACTAAAAGTATTATTCAACATTGCATACTAAATGCCTCTGCATATTTAATAGTCCTATCCTCAAATAGAATCATTAAAGAAGCAAACATATGCAAACAATGCAAACATAACAGCAATCTGCCTAAACAGGACAGTCTGTAAAGAATGCAGCAACATCCATACTTCCCTAGCTCCAAAAATTATGAAAGAAAATTCCCACTGTAGTAAATTTATCATATCTTAATATTCAAAAGGTTTCAACATTTTATCACATTCTGACTTTTCTAGGGAATTATTGCAACAGCGGTAAACTTTCTGTTTTCAAACAGCAACATGTGGACTTCTAAAATAGGCATAGTAAAGGCTATCAATGCCACTTTTATTTAAATAAAAGATGCAAAACATTGTTCTAAATAACAGCAAGAAAATCCTAACAAAATAAATTGATGCTCCAAGCAAAACACATATCATGTGGTGAATAAAAATATAGCTCCAAGTAAAGTTACCGATGAACGAAGACGAAAGAGGGGATGCCTTTCGGGGGCTCCCCAAGCTTAGGATTTTGGTTGTCCTTGAATATTACCTTGGGGTTCCTTGGGCATCCCCAAGCTTAGGCTCTTGCCACTCCTTATTCCATAGTTCATCGAATCCTTACCCAAAACTTGAAAACTTCACAACACAAAACTTAACAGAAAACTCATAAGCTCCATTAGTATAAGAAAATAAATCACCACTTCAAGGTACTGTAATGAACTCATTATTTATTTATATTGGTGTTAAACCTACTGTATTCCAACTTCTCTATGGTTTATAAACTATTTTACTAGCCATAGATTCATCAAAATAAGTAAACAACACATGAAAAACAGAATCTGTCAAAAACAGAACAGTCTGTAGTAATCTGGATCAAACGTATACTTCTGGAACTCATAAAATTCTTAAATAAATTTTTATACCTGAGGAATTTATCTATTAATCATCTTAAAAAAGAATTAACTCAATATCACTCTCCAAATAAAAATGGTAGCAATTCTCGGGAGCGCTAAAGTTTCTGTTTTTTACAGCAAGATCAACAAGACTTTCCCCAAGTCTTCCCAACGGTTCTACTTGGCACAAACACTAATTAAAAGCATAAAATCACATCTAAACAGAGGCTAGATAAATTATTTACTACTAAACAGGAACAAAATAAAGTTGGGTTGCCTCCCAACAAGCGCTATCGTTTAACGCCCCTAGCTAGGCATGATGATTTCAATGATGCTCACATAAAGGATACGAATTGAAACATAAAGAGAGCATCATGAAGAATATGACTAGCACATTTAAGTATAACCCACTTCCTATGCATAGGGATTTTGTGAGCAAACATCTTATGGGAACAACAATCAAATAGCATAGGAAGGCAAAACAAGCATAACTTTAAAATTTTAAGCACATAGAGAGGAAACTTGATATTATTGCAATTCCTACAAGCATATGTTCCTCCCTCATAATAATTTTCAGTAGCATCATGAATGAATTCAACAATATAACTATCACACAAAGCATTCTTTTCATGATCTACAAGCATAGAAATTTTACTACTCTCCACACAAGCAAAATTCATCTCATGAATAATAGTGGGAGAAAACTCAACGAAATAACTATCATGTGATTGAAAATTAAGATCAAGATGACAAGTTTCATGGTTATCATTATTCTTTAAAGCATACGTGTCATCACAATAATCATCATAGATAGGAGGCATGCTTTCATCATAATAAATTTGCTCATCAAAACTTGGGGGACAAAAAATATCATCTTTATCAAACATAGCTTCCCCAAGCTTGTGGATTTGCATATCATTAGCATCATGGATATTCAAGGAATTCATACTAACAACATTGCGATCATGCTCATCATAAAAATATTTAGTGCCAAACATTTTATATATTTCTTCTTCTAGCACTTGAGCACAATTTTCCTTTCCATCATACTCACGAAAGATATTAAAAAGGTGAAGCGTATGAGACAAACTCAATTCCATTTTTTTATAGTTTTCTTTTATAAACTAAACAAGTGATAAAGCAAGAAACTAAAAGACTTGATTGCAAGATCTAAAGATATACCTTCAAGCACTCACCTCCCCAGCAACGGCGCCAGAAAAGAGCTTGATGCCTACTACACAACTTTCTTCTTGTATACGTTGTTGGGCCTCCAAGTGCAGAGGTTTGTAGGACAGTAGCAAATTTCCCTCAAGTGGATGACCTAAGGTTTATCAATCCGTAGGAGGCGTCGTATGAAGATGGTCTCTCTCAAGCAACCCTGCAACCAAATAACAAAGAGACTCTTGTGTCCCCAACACACCCAATACAATGGTAAATTATATAGGTGCACTAGTTCGGCGAAGAGATGGTGATACAAGTGATATATGGATGGTAGATAAAGGTTTTTGTAATCTGAAATTATAAAAACAGCAAGGTAACTAATGGTAAAAGTGAGCATAAACGGTATTGCAATGATAGGAAACAAGGCCTAGAGTTCATACTTTCACTAGTGTAAGTTCCCTCAACAATACTAACATAATTGGATCACATAACTATCCCTCAACATGCAACAAAGAGTCACTCCAAAGTCACTAATAGGGGAGAACAAACAAAGAGATTATGGTAGGGTACGAAACCACCTCAAAGTTATTCTTTCCAATCAATCTATTAGGCTATTCCTATAAGTGTCGCAAACAGCCCTAGAGTTTGTACTAGAATAACACCTTAAGACACAAATTAACCCAAACCCTAATGTCACCTAGATACTCCAATGTCACCTCAAGTATCCGTGGGTATGATTATACGATATGCATCACACAATCTCAGATTCATCTATTCAACCAACACATAGAACCTCAAAGAGTGCCCCAAAGTTTCTACCGGAGAATCACGACGAAAATGTGTGCCAACCCCTATGCACAGGTTCATGGGTGGAACCTGCAAGTTGATCACCAAAACATACATCAAGTGAATCACGTGGTATCCCATTGTCACCACAGATACGCACGACAAGACATACTTTAAGTGTTCTCAAATCTTTAAAGACTCAATCCATTACAAAAGAGTAGAGGGGGAGGAGAAACATAAGATCCAACTATAATAGCAAAGCTCGCGATACATCAAGATCGTGCCAAATCAAGAACACGAGAGAGAGAGAGATCAAACACATAGCTACTGGTACATACCCTCAGCCCCGAGGGAGAACTACTCCCTCCTCGTCATGGAGAGCACCAGGATGATGAAGATGGCCACCGAAGAGGGATTGCCCCCTCCGGCAGGGTGCCGGAACGGGTCTAGATTGGTTTTTGGTGGCTACGGAGGATTTTGGCAGCGGAACTCCCGATCTATTATGCTCCCGGATGTTTTTAGGGTATATGGAGATATATAGGCGGAAGAAGTACATCAGGGGAGCCACGAGGGGCCCACGAGGGTGGAGGGCGCGCCCAGGGGGGTGGGCGCGCCCCCTACCTCGTGGCCTCCTGAAGCTTCCCTTACGTGCACTTCAAGTCGTCTGGGCTTCTTTCCTTCCAAAAATGGGTTCCGTGAAGTTTCACGTCAATTGGACTCCGTTTGGTTTTCCTTTTCTTCGAACCCCTAAAACAAGGTAAAAACAGAAACTGGCACTGGGCTCTGGGTTAATAGGTTAGTCCCAAAAATGATATAAAAGTGTATAATAAAGCCCATAAACATCCAAAACAGTAGATAATATAGCATGGAGCAATCAAAAATTATAGATACGTTGGAGACGTATCACTCGCCCTCTCTGGTCTGCGCGCGCCGCCCCACTCGGTGCGGCGGCTGGACCGGGCGGGTGCCAGTCGGCCTGGCGCCCGGCGCCCAGCACCCACCGCCCGCTGCGCCCATTTGGGCTACGCCTGCGCCCGCTAAGGCCCCTATGGGCCACTGACCAATGGGTCCTGCCCCCCTTTTGTCAATGACAGATGGGGCCCACGGCCAGAACGTTTAAAAAAGAATTAAAATATATATATATAAATAATTAAATTAATTAAGTTAATTAATCCTATTTAATTAATCTAATTAACATGTTAGTGTAATTAAACAGTAATTAGTTTAACCTAAACCCTAATCAGCCTAACAGTTTATGACAGGTGGGTCCCACTGGGCCCACACGTTAGTTGACCAGTCAACTCCTCTGTTGACTGCTGACGTCATGCTGACGTCAGCGTGCACTGTTCTGGATAATGTTGAATTAAATTAATTAAATAAATGCTAAAATTGATTTAAATATTTTAAAATCAATATAAAATAAACCGTAGCTCGGATGGAAAAACTTTGTACATGAAAGTTGCTCAGAACAACAAGGCGAATCTGGATACGCAGTCCGTTCGTCCGCCACGCATCCCTAGCATAGCGAACATGCAACTTTCCCCCTCCGATTCATCTGTGTGAAAATGCGAAACACCGGGGATATTTTTCCTGGATGTTTCCCCCCTTCACCGGTATCACCTCATACCGCGTTAGGGCACCCCTAGCACCGTTACTTGTCATGTCATGCATCGTTAGGCATTTGTTTGCATTGTATTCATTGTTTCTTCCCCCTCTTCTCTCCGGTAGACTACGAGACCGACGCCGCTTCTACCCAGTACGACTACGGTGTTGACGACCCCTTCTTTCTTGCCAGAGCAATCAGGCAAACCCCCCTTTAATCACCAGATATCACCTATTCTTCTCTACTGCTTGCATTAGAGTAGTGTAGCATGTTACTGCTTTCCCTTAATCCTATTCTGTTGCATAGCCTGTCATTGTTGCTACAACTGTTGATACCTTACATGCAATCCTACATGCTTAGTATAGGTTGCTAGTACTTCATCAATGGCCTTACATTCTAGTCTGCCTGCCATGTTATACTATCGGGTCGTGATCACTCGGGAGGTGATCACGGGTATATACATACATATATACATACTATACAGGTGGTGACTAAAGTAGAGTCGGCTCGTTGAGTACCCGCGAGTGATTCCGATGTTGGGGGCTGAAGGGGCAGGTGGCTCCATCCCGGTAGAGGTGGGCCTAGGTTCCCGAAGGCCCCCGATTGTTACTTTGAGGCGGAGCAACAAGGCAGGTTGAGACCACCAAGGAGAGAGGTGGGCCTAGCCCTGGTCGGTGTCTGTGGATAATTCAATTAACACGCTTAACGAGATCTGGGTATTTGATCTGAGTCTGGCCACTGGCCTATACGCACTAACCAACTATGCGGGAACAGTTATGGGCACTCGACGTCATGGTATCAGCCGAAGCCTTCGTGACGTCAGCGACTGAGCGGTGCGCACCGGGTTGGACCGCGTAACGCAACTTCCTTTGTAATGGAGGTTGCTAGGTCTGCTCTCCAGCCGCCCTTGCAACGTTCAGGTGTGCAATGGGCGATGGGCCCAGACCCATGCGCCATAGGATTTAGACCGGCATGCTGACCTCTCTGTTGTGCCTAGGTAGGGCTGCGACGTGTTGGTCTTCCGAGGCTGGGCATGACCCAGGAAAGTGTGTCCAGACAAAGGGGATCAAGCGTGTTGGGAAATGTGGTGCACCCCTGTAGGGAAGTTAATCTATTCAAATAATCGTGATCTTCGGTAACAGGACGACTTGGAGTTTTACCTTGACCTTATGACAACTAGAACCGGATACTTAATAAAACACACCCTTCCAAATGCCAGATACAACCGGTGACCGCTCTCTCACAGGGCGACGAGGGGAGGATCATCGGTTATGATTATGCTACACGGTGCTACTTGGTGAACTTACCATCTACTCTCTTCTTCTACTATAAGATGGAGGTTACCAGAAGCATAGTCTTCGATAGGACTAGCTATCCCCCTCTTATTCTGGCATTCTGCAGTTCAGTCCACGTATGATACCCCTTTTCCATTTGATACCAATGCATATATATGTAGTGTAGCTCCTTGCTTGCGAGTACTTTGGATGAGTACTCACGGTTGCTTTGCTCCCCCTTTTACCCCTTCCTATACCCGATTGCTGCGACCAGACGATGGAGCCCAGGAGCCAGACGCCATCGTCGATGACGACTCCTACTACACTGGAGGTGCCTACTACTACGTGCAGGCCGCAGACGACGACCAGCAGTAGTTTAGGAGGATCCCAGGCAGGAGGCATGCGCCTCTTTCGATCTGTATCCCAGTTTGTGCTAGCCTCCTTAAGGCGAACTTGTTTAACTTATGTCTGTACTCAGATATTGTTGCTTCCGCTGACTCGTCTATGATCGAGCTCTTGTATTCGAGCCCTCGAGGCCACTGGCTTGTAATATGATGCTTGTATGACTTATTTTATTTGTAGAGTTGTGTTGTGATATCTTTCCGTGAGTCCCTGATCTTGATCGTACACGTTTGCGTGTATGATAGTGTACGGTCAACTCGGGGGCGTCACATAAGCGCTCAGGTGCCGAGACAGCACCA
This sequence comes from Triticum monococcum, assembly GCA_034509565.1. Taxonomy (NCBI): domain Eukaryota; kingdom Viridiplantae; phylum Streptophyta; class Magnoliopsida; order Poales; family Poaceae; genus Triticum; species Triticum monococcum. Next base: position 431,826,867 of record CM067841.1, read on the forward strand.
AAAGACCCGAAACAAAGCCCTGCCATAGGCGCCGATGCGGGAGCAGGAGTCGTAGGGGTAGGGTCATCATCCTGCTCATCACTCTGAAGTCGAACCGGTGCCACATCCGTATCAAGCGTACCACGTCGAAGCCCCGCCATGGGCGCCGAAGCGGAGGTCTTGCCCATTGGGGCCTGAGACACTTGACCCTGCCCTCCGGAAGTAGAAGACTGGTTAGCAGGCTGATCATGGCCCATGAGATCATCCTGCCTGTCGTCCCCACCATTAGTCCCACCATCTGTACCCATGCCTTTATTTGCATCCTGGATCATTGGAACTCCCTCAATCTCAATCTTCAGATCATAACTCAAGCCCTCATAAACCCATCCTAAGTAGCACGACACACCATCCACATCCAGAACTCCCACACGCATACATGCAATGCCATGCCTGCGAGTGAAAGGCATATCCACCTCCAAGGTCTTTCCGATAAGAGAGCCAAGGCTCCAAGTCTCTAGGAAATCGTTAAGCGGTTCCGGGGGGGGGGGCAAAGAATCTGACCCAGATCTGAACAAGCGGAACTCCCACCGGATCGTTTCGCTTCCACTCATCAAACTCTAGAATACAAGCACTGCCTGGCACCTTACACATGCCAAACTCGTTAATCTTGTCTAGATCAAACTTGGTAGGATAGTCAACCTTAAATGTCGTATCATCAATCCGAACGAGAGCCCACTAAAAGGAATTAGAGATCAATCTCTTAAGTTGCAGAATAATTTGGTCCTCGGAAAGAGTGCCCTTAGTCACACGAATGATGTCGGTTCTGGCATTCTCCAGTCGTGGTCTGCAATACCTCATCGTGGGCGTCTCAAAGAACATAAGTTTTTCGTCACAAACACCATAGAAGTTCACCACCGGCTTAGGAGCTGAAAGAAGTGGGCATTCCTCCTCATGTTTCGGTCTCAGGCATATATCACACAGCTCCGTTGTACATCCAACCGCATAGTGACCGGGCTCTCCACAACGAAAACAATAGATCTTCTCCCTCTTGCGCTGACCTTTGCCCGCCTTGTCTGTTTCACCTTTATCAGCAACACCCTCCACCGGTATCGACGCTGCTAGTAAAACCGCGTTCGCAATATCCCGAACCACCGCAGCTGCCTCCGCGGGGAGCCGCTTATCCACTGCTATGTCAGCCACCGAGTTCGAAGCAACATCGGTGTCCTCCCCCGACGACGTAGCCAAGTCAGTGGCCGGCGGCGGGTCGCGCCGTGGTGGTGGGTCGCGGCGCGGGACACGGCCACCATTCCGACCAAATCTACCCGTGCCATCGTGTCCTCCTCGGAAAAAGCCTCCTCGGCAAGGCACATACTGCTGAGGACCCGCCGGCCCTTGGACAAGGCCCCCGGACGGGGCGCGAAAAGCACGGCCGCCAGTGTCGCCACGACCGGCACCAGACGAGGCTCCACGGCGATCACCATTGAACTAATGAGCAGGTCCACGATAACCGCCGCCGCCTGCCACTCCACGACCATCATCGGTCGCAGAGCTGCCAACCGAACCATCATGGCGTGGAGGCCCTCCATAGCTGCCTCCTCCATAGCCGTGGCTCCACCACCTCCGGCGACGCGGTCGAATCCTGCTCTGCCATCACGCCCCGCAAAACCTCCATGCCCAGCACTCGCACCACCGCGGTCACCGTTGTGACCTGCCCCAATAGCGCCATCGCGCCCGCCATTAGCGGTGCCAGCAGCAGACCAGCCCGCTCCCAGTCCTGACGCACCTGCAGTCGCTGCCTGTGTTGGTGCATGATCCATCCCCCTCCCCGCCATGAGTACAGCGGCAAAGGAAGGCCTATCAATCGGCACCGCGTTCTCTTGAACCCGCAGCGCCTGTCTGACCCCGCAAGATCGAAAACCAGGTCTCGCCCTCTTCGGCCGAACCCTAGTCATGCCCATGTTGGGTTGGGCTGCCACCATCAGCTTGTGCAGCCCATCCTCAACCGGCTGAGTTGCATGCTCAGAAAAAAAATTGGCTGGGCCGCATGCCCTGAGCCCACCTGTCCCTCTCCCGAAACCAGCCCGTTATGGCCCAAAAGAAAATTCAAACGCTCCAACCTTGCCTCCCGGATCGAGATCTGCCTCTCCTCCGCCTCCGATGGCATCGCCAGCCGCCGCACCTTCTATCGTCGCCGTTGAACCTGCATCCAAGCTCCCAGGTTTAGAAAATCACCAAGAGTTAACGTCGGCAACCTTACCTTGGGGATCGGCCCCTGCCAAGGCCGAGTCGAAGTGCGCCGAAGTACCAGCCGCCGGATCACCTCCTTGTGATCCGTCGTGTCTAGGTCGTCTCTCGCCGGATCGGTGGCCAGAACCAACGTCTCGACCACCAACTTAAGATCATCTTCGTCGTAACCCTAGTTCAAAAGCTCACATATCATCGTAGATCGCGATCCCTCCGACTCCGGTGAGCTCGGCGCAACCGACGTGAATGGAGTTGCCGGCGTCCCAGCCTCCTCCTCGTTGTCTTCCCCCTCATCGCCCTCGTCGGCCAACACCCAGAACCGGCCTTCCACATGCCGATCTAGCGGCTGGCGGGTTGCCGCCGGCATCCCCAGCGAGCGCCTAGAGAGTCGCTGCCTATTCGACCAAAACATCCTGTTTGACTTCAAGTATGTTCGCTATGGTTGCAATGGCTAGTCGCTAGGGAAATAATCTTTTTTTTTGGGGGGGGGGGAGGGTTGTGTATTAATTAACTTAGCTCAAAATTATCCAGTGCACATAGTTTTACGACTCCCTCAGGACCGGACCATAACCGGACGGACGCCTTAATCTTAACCCTCCCGATCTGAGCTAATTCATGACTAACACGATTACTGCCCCTTTTAGTAGACTGGACCTTAATTTCTCTCTCCCCTCTCATCATAGTTGAGATCTCTTGAGTAATGGCAGTGTGTTTGTGATCTATCAACCGAAGGGTTGGATATCATTGCAGCAACTTTAGCATTATCCGTTTCAACGGTGAACAGAAGTGAGCTCCATTCCAAAGCAAGAGCAATTCCCTCCTTGCACGCCGTGAGTTCTGTAGCTAGAGCATTACCGCGTGTGAAGAGATGTTGACACAAGCTGGAAATAATGCTACCAGAGCTGTCTCGGAGCACCATTCACGTGCCCACATTGCCTGCATGTGCTATGCACCATCCATGTTTAGTGTGAGCCACCCCGGCTTAGGCGCTCTCCAGCTCTTAGGCTAGTCATAGTGGAGAGTATATGTTACTAGTCTATGTTATTATCTTTATATTGGATAGTATCATATATGTGGTAACATAGATACATTCATTTATTACTTTGCAGACTTATTTTGCATTGGAAAACATTATATGATGGTAACATATTATGTTACTCTATTTGGCCATTTTACCTTTTTCTCGGTCTGCCGTGGCCATCAAGAGCGCCATGCGAGATATGCCTGAGAGCAGCTCAACCACGTCAAAGAGCCATCCGGGCATGTGTGTCGCACCGGCTTGATGTCCCGGAGCATCCAGTCTGTAGTCATCGCCCTCCAAAGCTCGACTGCATGAGGGCACCTACACATTGCGTGAAATCCATCCTCACGTTCCAAACCACACATGAGACATATGTCAGTGGTTTCTAAATGATAGGAGAGTTTATTCACCCACGCTTGCAAGAGAATTTGTGACAAGCGCCAAGCAAACACGCGTACCTTTGAAGGACCAGATGGCGCGTCAATCATCCGATGCCAAGGCAATAACCAACAGGCCAAAGATGAAGACAAACAATGGCGTGGAGCATAGACAAGCTGGCGTGGCTACTAGATGGTCCGTCATCAAAATAATGATTGGAACACCACTTCATGTCCAAGGTGAAAACTACTATTCTGACCTTCATTCATTGGTTAGGCTTAGCAACAATGAACTTACGTTGTTGCCTTATCAAAGGTGTTGTCTCATTGCCATTGTGCTAGCCTTCGGTGATTAGTTTTGGCAACCAGAATAAAAATCCTTGTCTTGGTTGTCTTCGCCCGGACGTGACCAGGGCAACGTGAGAGCGCTTATTCCTTGAAAGAAGTCAGATTAGTAGTCGTAGGTGTTTGTTTCATACATTTTATAATGATTAAGCCGTGTTTGTCTTTTTCTAACTCTGCTTAATGGAGTAATTAATAAGAATAATTTTGTGCATTATGATGATGTAGAGGCCAAGAGTTTAACTTTTTTTTGTTTGAAAAAAAATAGCAATAGAACGCTCGATCCATGCCTGGTTTGTACGACCGGACGACGACGAACGCACGTACGGGAGTGACAGATACGGTAGTGGTACGCTCCTACGCGCCGACAGGACGACAGTGCCAAGACAACGCAGGTGTTGTAAGTAGGCTCCTATCCTACAGCTCTCTAGCTCATTCCGGTGGCTGCCTCGGATAAGCACGCTCGGACGTGTCATCCGTCCGGTGCCTCCCCCAACGCGTGTCAATGCATCAGGGACAGCGAGAGGCGAGGCTTGCGTCCGCGTCGTCGCACACGCGCCGTCTCCTGCGCCCGCGACGCGCCTCCTCGCCGGCTATAAAACGGCGACGTCGCTACCTCCTCCGTCGCCATCATCAAACAAGCAACCACAAGCACCGCACAAGCTGAAGCAGTAGAGCACACACGTTCCTTTTCCGGTTGAGGTCGAAGTAGCTAGCGAGGCGGAAAGAGAGTGAGCGATGGCCTCCGGTCAGCAGGAGAGGTCGCAGCTGGACCGCAAGGCCCGCGAGGGCGAGACCGTCGTCCCCGGCGGCACCGGCGGCACCAACCTCCAGGCGCAGGAGAACCTCGCCGAAGGTACGTAGCAACGCTGCAACGCACGTCGACGTTATGTGTCGTGTCGGTGATGGTGGCTTCGGCTGCTCATTTCATGTCATGTCTACGGTGTTGGCAGGGCGCAGCCGCGGCGGGCAGACGCGCAAGGAGCAGATGGGGGAGGAGGGGTACCGCGAGATGGGGCGCAAGGGCGGGCTGAGCACCAACGACGAGTCCGGCGGCGAGCGCGCCGCCAGGGAGGGCATCGACATCGACGAGTCCAAGTTCAAGACCAAGTCCTAGATTATCCGTTAGCCTAGCAAGCAAGACGACTGCTTAGTTGGTTGGTTTACCTTGCAGGATGAATAATGTAGGTCAGGAATCCTGACGTGTGCACGCATGTAGGAGATCATATGTAGTAGTATGATCATGTGTGCTTCGTAGTCGCTGGTAGTGAGGTCGTCCGTAGGTACTGATGGTCAGTCGAGTCAGTCATGTGTCCGTGTCGGTCGGAAGTGTGGTTGTGGCGCCGGTGGCTTGTCCGGCCTCTCTGCCCAAACCAGCTTCCGCTGTATCCTTGTATTTCCAGTAATGTAGAGTCGTCGTTGCTGAAATCTGAAGCTTTGTAGTAGTTTGCTACTTCTGCTTTGCTAATTGTTGGTGTTCCCGGTTTTTTATTGTATACCGTAAAACCTCTCCTGATTTAAACGAGAACTCTACGTGCCGCATCACCAGCCACCAAACTAGCCAATGCCACCAGTTCCTTCTACCCAGGGCTAACTGTACTTTTGACCAAACTGATGGACAAGAAAGATGAAATGCCAAAACAGAACTCACGAGCTCTGGCCGCAAGAGAGTCCGTTTGAGATACCAGAAGCTTCATATAAGTTTTATCAGCAGGCCTTCAGCTTGACAGGAAATGCATACTGAAGATAGAATGTGAGCATGCAGGAGGTAGTGTTCTGGCAGTAGCAGCGGATAAGGACGGCACTTGAATGCCTAGGCCTAGACATTCATAACGGGCAATATTGCTGCAAGTACAAGACTAATCTTTTGGAAAAAAATAAGTCTCTTCGCTTGAATTTTAGAACTTAGAATTTATTACCCTAGAAAAAAAGGATTATGCAGCACTGTTTTCCAGCACAAGACGGCCTTTTTTTTTCATTTTCTCATGAATGATGCTCCTCTGGAACGGAAGGAGAGGCTTTACCGAAATGCACTTTCCAGGAGAAACAATCTGATCATAAACCATTGTCACGTACCGTATCGTATCCAAAATTACGTTATACAGCCAACTGATAACATCACAAACAAACAACCTGGCACCGTGCACCTACGGTCTACGCGCACTAAGGCACGGCACGGCAGCAGAAGGAAAGAGCCACCGCCTAACGTTTCCATCTTCAGCATTCAGGGAGGCCTTCTTGATGTTGTTGCTGCAGATTTATTCCACTATCTGTGTTGGTGTGTACAAAATGCCTCCTCATCCAAAGCATCCAGCTTGATTTGAGGTCTGTCCGTCCGTCAGTGGCTGGTCGCCAGGGCAGTAACCAGCAGGCCGAACACGAAGAACGGTTGCGCACTCGCCTGCATTAAGCACGATCAGATGGCGGCGGCACGATAAGATGCAGTTTTGGGAGAGGCCGTGGATGCTGACTGCAGAGAAAGAAAAAGAATGCAGGGGGAGACGACGACCGCGCGCACCTGGTATTTGACGTCGTACTTCACGGGGTCCTTCAGGAAGTACTGGAACTGCTCCATGAAATCAAGGATTAGAATGTACACAACGTAAGTGGCAAAGTCAGTGTTTTCTTTTCATGTTTATTACTCTCCCCGTTCACGAATATAACATGTTTTGGATATTTCGATATGAACTACATACGGACTGAAATGAGTGAATAAACAAACTAAAACGTGTCTAGAGTGAATAAACAAACTAAAACGTGTCTATAAACATCTGATTTAGAAAAAAGTTAGAACATCTTATGGAGTATTTGTGAATGGAGGTGTCTACATACATCCGATTTAGAAAAAAGTTAGAACATCTTATATTTGTGAATGGAGGGAGTAAGTGCTAAAGGACAGTCTGACAAGCCTTGCAGATAAAGCTTTTGTTCATAATATAAGTCATCTAAATGATTTTCACTTATTTCATGTGACCGTGTGAATAGGAAATTCTGGGGGAGTGGGAACATCTGAAATACAATAACGAGAAATAATTATATCCAAGGTCCAAAAAGATTGGTCAGCTCACCTGCAAGATCACCTGGGGAATTGTCAGTCCAACTAGTGCCAGGGCATAATACAGCTTACCAGTGCTCAGGAGGTAGGCTGAAAATGGAGTTACAAGATTAGGGCAAGTTCCCAACATAAATTCAGGATAGATAGATAGATAAATAGATAGCGAATGAACATAAGTTTCCTCTGCTCCCTAATTTATACTGGTAGATTGTAGTACAATTCAAATTCAGGCACTCTTGTTCGGCCCAACAAAAACAGAAAATAGTTATACTACGGCAAGCTTTGGGTGTAGTTTGCCAACATCTGAAACTTTCTGGTAACGCTGAACATCTTTTTTTCTTCACTAAACACATCTTCTGTCGTTATGACTAACACCAACTGCCTTCCAAGGTTTCATGAAAGCTTCCATCATTAGGCTGAAAAGTTGTAGTATGATCTATTCACTTCTCGACATAAAGTACGATCTATTTTCGCAGCTGGCCCATGACATTATGGTATGGTAGGTACTAGGTAGTCGCATAAATCCATGAACTACTCTATTACTCCCTCTGTCCCACAATATAAAAACGTTTTTCAAGCTATGTTAGCTTGAAAAACGTTCTTATATTGTGGGACGAAGGGAGTATTATGTTTTTTTTGTCAAGTTTGGGTTGCAAACCACGTGTTCCACGTGGCCACTCAATTATATGTTCAGCCAATGGCTTAATAGTAAGCCATGAAGGAAGAAAGAAATGAAAATTTTGTATCTTTACCTGCAACAGATAATTGAGTGATGTCGATTGCTCCAACACATATCCATTTTGCAGTCTCCATACCAAAGGCAACAGGGAGTGACTACAAAAAGGTAAAATGGTAAACAGATATGCTTTGACAATAAACCTACAATATAGGCAAAAAGAATAATAACCTGAAGTCCCAGAGTTCTATCCCCCTCGATACTCTTAAAATCATTCACGATAGCGATCCCTAGCTACAAAGCCAGGAAAAACAGTTAGCGATCATGGTATACAGGATTGCAAACAAGCAAACAGATCATGAAATATAAATACCCCAGCTATGCTGTACAAAGTAGTTAGGACAACAATATCAGGAGTAAGAGTTCCAAATAATGCCTGGCCAGCCCACCTGCACAAAAGATATAAGGATTTTACGGTACCTTAGTAGAGTAACTCTGGTCCTTGAATCCTAATATGGAATTCTCTTCCCTATTATTCCTCAAGGTATTTTATACATTTTAACACAAACTAATTAAGTCTCAACAGAATTCACAAATTCCCACCCAACAGCTCGGCACTGAGCTTCAGGCCACACCTGTACTTCTGATGGGAAGTGGAAGTTGCGTCTATGTTGGAGCCAAGTAAATTGGCTCTTGCACATACCGAGTGGTATTGATAAACGTGATTAAATAACTTCGGTAATCAATCAGCAAACTACCAAGTGCGAACTGGTTACGGACTTGCAGTTCCTCAGTCATGGGCTAGGGTTCTGATGTTCGGAAAGTGAGTTTTTTTTCCTTGAGAAGAGGAAAGTGACAGTTGTGCTGGGACTGAATGCAATATGTTACCACTAACGAAAATACAATCCCTTCTACTTGGTATTGTAGTCTGATAAAATCCAAACTAATTTGTCCATTACATTGAAAATGATAGACAGTCCACAGTAATTAGTGGTTACCACAAAAAAGCGGGGAAAAAAGATGCATCTTCTTGCATATAGTATAGGTGACATCCAACAGAACATTATCCTCTTATTAAACATGAAAAAAAATATTCACAGCTTTCATCCTACCAGGGCAAGCCAATGTAACTCGCACCAAGAGCAAAGTTTCCTATCCATCCATTCTGCTTGAGCTGAAATGAGGAATAATAAGACATGGACATTTTTTATCAAAGAGTTCACAACAGAGTGTACTATGCTAAAATCGAACACAAGTACTCAAGTACCTTGAGAGGCGGCGCTGAATATATGTAAGAAAGCAAGGATCCACCCAGAGCAAGGTAGAAAATAATAGGAAAATCATGCCCTGCCTGAAATGAAACTAGAGAATAAGCAAAGAAGGAACGTATCTTCAACCTCTTAGTATACTAAAGTAAGTCTTGTTGTGACTTACCCATACGTCTAACAAAGCACCCAACCCAAGACCTGCTAACAATAATACCCAGATCTGAGTAATTACCTGGATCCAATCAACAACATTAGTAAGACATGCCAATTCTCAGTAGACATCTGACATCAGCCTTTAGAGTAAGATCGGATGATCGGAAGCTTGTCATTATAAGAAGCCAATTTTGTTTGAAACGTTCTACAGAAGACTGTAGCAATACATATTCTTCATCATCTCATAAGAAAACAAATCCGCTTGGATAAAAAGGCAATTCAAAAATGGGGTTCCAACCAGTAAAGCACAACAATTTCAAACGAAGTATCACATCAATCAACTTGCCATCTAGATAATGTCTATAATATTCGGAAGCGGATTTGTAGCACCCGGGCGCTCCACACCCCTATACGAACATTAAATTCAAAAAAATACCAAGAAATTTGAAAAAACAAATCTGAGATTTTGGGATATCAAACCTGGAAATGTATTCATGGCAAAAAAGACAAAAATTTCCTATGTATAGAAAAAATTGTTTGGGCAGATTTTTGTTCGACAGTATTTCCTTCGCCGCGGATATGTTTTCTGGTATTTTTTCATGAAATTTCACACGGGAGTTGATTGAGAACCCAGGTTTGATATCCCCAAATTTCAGATTTTTTTTTTATTTTTTGGTATTTTTTACATTTAATATTCGTATAGGGACGTGGAGCACCCAGGAGCTCCTGTGTATTTTCCTATAATATTCAAGCTACAATATAAGTGAAACACATGTTAAGCTTCATGCACTATCCAACGCAACCAAAAGTACAAACTGATGGAAAGCACTAGGCAATCCACATATACACTTCAACAACACAGACTCTAATGAGAACAGAACCCATGCAGAAGCAATTATAGGGACATGCCAGTTATGAAGTTTTGATGTTTTGAACCAAAAAAACAAAAATGAGGGAGCGCCCCCAGCCTCTGGATGGATTGATGCACGCAACCATCTTTTATTACACAGTATCTTGCTCAAAAATAATATCAAATGATCCAGCGGTATATTTTAAATGAGATATTGGACTTATGGCACGAAAAATGCATTGTCTATTGTTTATAATGACCTAAAAACATAAAGGCAAAGTCCGTGTGTAGCATTCTACAAATGGTGTAGCATCCTAAGAATTGATGTCTTTTATTCATGCACCATCACTGGATAATAGGGCAGATGAAAAGGGTCAACTTATAACATAAATATGCTTACAATATTTATTGAAAGAAAATAGAAACAAGTACATGTGAAATCGAATAAGAAAAAGGACATATAGATACAGATAACTAAACATCTTGTAAGCATGTGGTTGTGACAGTAATATATTTGAGAAGTCTGCTTAACAGTTATAGAAGTCCTACATGCATTCTCTAGCATAAACTTTGGAAAGGAAATACTAGGATATTCTACAGTGGTTGTTTTATGAAAAGGAAAGGAGAAACAATATGACACATTGCTGAAAAGATAATGTTTTCATAGTCGAGATAAACTTTGCAATGCATCTATTGTTAGAATAAATCCGAGGCGCTCTGTCGATCTACCAAGGATCGAGCAATCACACAAGCACGACACCGAAATTTGTTAACGAGGTTCACCGATATGGCTACATCCCCGGGGCATGACTATGGGCGCTCCTCCCCATGACACCGCTACAATACCGCACCCCGCCCGCCCGGGCGCCGGCACACGCCGCCGGCTCCCCCCGCGTGCCCGTGCTATTATGTTGGCATAGGTTACATCGTGTGTCTACCCCTGATATATATGAGAGGCCTAGGATACAAGTGTCCTATTAGGACACAACTCCTACCCTGTCTACACACAGTCCAAACCAAGTCCAACTGTAACCTGCCTTGTACAATAATATTCGACATAATTCTAACAAACTCCACCTTGGCGAATATTCTCCACCACCTTGAATTCGTCCGTGCGTCGAACCTCCATGTACATTGGACTTGAGATACACCATGAGCACCGCTGCTACTTCCAGACTCTATGTGACTCCACCTGCAACTGTAGTCCCTTCTCGTCTTCATCACAGTCAACACTCGAGCAAAAATTAAGTTCCTCGTTACTCTACTTTGTGCTCCCAACTTCCGGCGTATCCGCTCAACGCCATCACACACCGATCATTAATCTGCGTGAAAATGAACAACTCACATATTGGGTGTCACATATAAGAGTTACCTGAACTCAACATCACCGCTCTTTCATGACCGTCTGTCTGAAACATGAAGGAATTTCACCACCGCTCTGTGTCACTTTGAGTCAAATTCACAGTTGTCTCATCCTTTTTTCCCGAATAGTCTCTGACATGTCCCATAGCTATAGCACTCCACCTCCTTCTGCACTTGTCACCCGCACTTTGCATGTGCACCGAAAACCACAGAATATACGGCCATGTACTCTCTCCGCTTTTGACAATTTCAGACTTTCCGTCACTTTCACAGATTCTCCATGGTCAACTCATGTCCATCTTCCGGCATCGATGGACCTAGTCACCAACTTGAATCCGGTACTCGTCAACACTGCTTCAGCACCCCCTGCACAATTTGTCTGACCACATGTCTGACCATCAGTGCCTTGGCCTGTCGCTGTGTCCCGTGCTTACCGCTTGCCTCGCCACTATCACCGCGCCGAGCCTCTGCTGTCCTGGTCGAGTCTCTAGGGCTGCAGACCCACACCACTCAAACCCCTACTGCAGAGAACCATCGATCGTCACCGACCGATGCCGAGTATCACGTCTCTTTCAGACCACTGGTACCCAGTCCGATCCACGTGTCTCTCGCTATCCCGCTGAAATAGGCTTCGACTCTCCATGCATTTATGCCGTAGCCCCTCCATCAGCACAGAGTGAAGTCGTCCATCAGACTCCAGCTCCACCTTCAACATGACTCTATGTAGCTAGCCACGCTACCCTGCGCCTTGTTGACTTCAAGCTCTCTCATGTGTACACCGCCTTGAATCAACCCTGCGCCATAGTCTTGTCGAAGCCGCACAAGCCCTTAGACCTGCACCACGTGTTTCCACGCCCTAGAAGTCGGTCACCATCAGCATCACGCTCCTATGTCGTCGTCGCCGAAATCACCACCGTCTTCTGCTTTGACCAACATCCCCGTCGATCCATCAGACTGTCCAGTCCGACCCAGCCGAAAAATATCCGACTGCAACCATGCTCCACCTTGCGTCATGACCAGCCTCGCACATCTCAATGCATTACTTGACGCCCTGTGTTTGCATGATCCTGTCACGACGAGCTCCAGACTCCTGCGAGCCTTATACGCACGTCGCCAGCATGCCTCTGCACGCTCCAAGCCCCCCCTCAAACTTGTGCCCACCGCTTTGACAGCTCCACAATTACTTCTAACCTCGCTCAGAGTTCTGAAAAACTTTTGCATCCAATAAACCAATTTACCATCGATTCTTCATGGAGCACCTTATTCTCAGACGTCGAGTAGACCTTAATCAAGCTTAGCCAATGCATAATACTCCTGCAACCTTCCGTGTACCCTTAGCACATATGGATCGGTTCCCTTTTTAATCCACCTCAATGCTCCTGGACACTGGTGCACGTTGGGGCTTGCACCTTTTTTCCTTGTAACAAATCTCATGTCTGCTTTCCTGCCCAAGCACTTGAGCCACGTGCTGCTCTTGGGATCCCTGTGTACATGACCCCGCGGCCAACCTGGAACTGCCTGAGCCTTGCGCGAGCGCCCTACTGGGCCTTGGCCTCACACGAGCGCTCCCTGCTGCAACCATCGGCCGGTGCAACCGCGCCTGGCTGCTGCCTCTGCAGCGCTTGCTCCCTGCGCTACGTGCCCAAGCCGCCGATGCTTCCTGCTTTGGATCAGACCCGATCCGATCTGCCGCCAAACATTGAAGACTCCCGCAACTGCGCGTTCCAGCGTCGCCGTCGTTACACGCTTCCAATCTTGCCGGCTCCAGCACGCCTAGCTTCGATTGCTTTGACTCTGCCGTGGTTACCATACACACCGACACCTTTCGATCGAGCCGATCAAATATCAACTTTATCTAGGCGGGAGATCGTTCCTGACGACAACCTCCACTGCCGTCTAATCACCCCGCCCATTGTCGGACTTCTCCACGGCCTCCTCTAGATCAACACCGCAATCTCTTCAAACCTTGCTCATGATACCACTTGTTAGAATAAATCCGAGGCGCTCTGTCGATCTACCGAGGATCAAGCAATCACACAAGCACGACACCGAGATTTGTTAACGAGGTTCACCGATATGGCTACATCCCCGGGGCATGACTATGGGCGCTCCTCCCCATGACACCGCTACAATACCGCACCCCGCCCGCCCGGGCGCCGGCACACGCCGCCGGCTCCCCCCGCGTGCCCGTGCTATTATGTTGGCATAGGTTACATCGTGTGTCTACCCCTGATATATATGAGAGGCCTAGGATACAAGTGTCCTATTAGGACACAACTCCTACCCTGTCTACACACAGTCCAAACCAAGTCCAACTGTAACCTGCCTTGTACAATAATATTCGACATAATTCTAACATCTATGATGCAGCGTCTGGGGATAACAAAAGCCTCCATTATCTTTTTTTTCCCTCAAAAGATAAGAAATCAACAAGTTCGTTTTATGCATGTAGAATCTACTTACAGAGGCATATTGGATTTTTCCCAAGGATCGATCACATCAAAAATCACCAACACATGTGCACGAAAATCTCTCCGTCAGGCACATATTATGCCCCTCTTCTTTTTATTTATTTCCTAATCCAGCATACAATCTCACAGCCCTTGTGCACGTATATATGAGACCAAAGCTAGCTAAAGCTAGACCTACTCAACTTAGGACAATTAGCAGTTAGCACAACTCGGAATCGAATTACTACTGAGTCCTGGCCAGCACGTAGACCTATACTCATATCCGAATCAACTAGTACCAAGGCATGGAAAATCGGAAACCAACTCCAACACATGCCCGTAAAAAAAACTGTCCTAATTAGAACTAACTAAACCCTAATCGGACTAGCGTTACTTAGACTTACGGCAAGCAAACACAAACCTGATTACAATTCAACTGGACTGCATTAGAGGCAATATTGTCTCCAACAAAGCATGCATACACATGCCCAGTAATCGATGATACAATGACAAATATATGAATGAACGTTTCTGGGAATTAAATATTTTTTCATTGCTAAAATAAAATGTGGTGACAAATAAACCTACAAAGTGGTAAATAGTTTATTAAAGTCATGAAAGTAAACAAAATTCTAATTAGCAGTTGCCATGGAATAAATCTCACTCCTGGAGACGGTCATACCTCATTTTCTGATATAGCTCCTGAAGGAATAGGACGATAAGGCTCATTAATAGCGTCGATGTCTCGATCATACCAGTCATTAATTGTCTACAAGCAATAATTTTTGAAGCTGACATATTCTTTAGTAAAAATAGTTTTCCATGAAACATGTGAGGTTGCAAAATATGAATAGATCAAACACGATGAATCTAAAATAAACCTGCGTGTATCCTGTAAGACATGGACCAGACATTAACATGCAAACAATAGATTTTGCAACATCTTCAACTGTCCAGTGGAAATTTCCTGCAGCATGAGAGGTTCAAATAAGCATAACAGTTGCATTGTACACCAAGAGGAACAGCATTCATTAGCACAGAAGCCATAATGGTATTGTATTCTCATCCTAAACGCTAGAAGTTCTAGACGTCTGACAAGAGGGGAGAATAGTATTGTTGAGTTGCCATGTGTTGTTTTGTTGCAGAAATTGGGTGAAGTTTCCTGTAGTCAATCAATATTCAATTCTTTGGTCCACTCCAAAATAAATATATGGGACCAAGGATAGTGAGAAAGATACTGTAGGCCCACAGATCATATCGACACCATTGCAAGCCAGCACAACTTAAATCACCATGTTACAGATGACTAGCAAATCTAAGGAATGTGGCACAATGTAACAACGATGCATCTCATATGGAAAAATATAGCTGTCCAACTCCAACTCCAACTCCACTTAAGTATAAACTATTCATGTACAGATAGAAACCATAATAGTCGATAAAGCATACCAGAGGCAGCTGCTCCACAAAGTACACCCCAGACAAGCGGAGGCCATGTCACCGGCTTAGTAAGTTGAAGGCGGATCTTCCATATGTTCTGTATATGCAGCATGATAAAGAGGGGGTTAATGAGCAAATTATCATTTCTAGTCCCTACACAAAATTAGCTAGATAGTGATTAGTCTAAGCACAAAGCTAGTACACACAAGCCATGCTCGCAACTCCATAAAACATACTCCACAAAAAGGTGAAATTCATAAATTTCAGCATCCACAGCCATACACTTTGCATCTGCTGCATGCTGAATCCCGAATTCAACGCATGCCTGACCAACCAGCCAACTAACAAACGACTCCGATTTGGATCCATAAATACTAATATTGCGATGAGAAACCAGTTCATTGGAGCAGATTAATGACTCACGTCTTCTTGCTTGGCGCCCTTGATTCCGAGAAGCTGGTTGAAGCTCGACCCCGCCGCCGGCGCCTTCTCCGGGACCTTCGGCTTCGTTGCTACCGTGCCCAACACAGTAAAACAAATCACACGTCAGAACTTCAGCCGAAACGCCCAGGAATCAATCGCAGAACAAGCTGAACTTCACAAGGAACGGCGCGCACTTTCTTTAGCGTCGGCGTCGGCCGCGCGGACCACCGGGAACGGCCGCCGCCCTGCGAACGGAACTCACGTGCATCAGCACAAGACGCGGCAGCATAGATACACAGTAAAGTAATAGGCCAGAGAGGAAGAGGGTATACGGCTGATGGTTAGAGAAGGAGGCGGCAGGGAGAGGAAGCGGAGAGGGGGGCGGAAGGCGGCGGAGGAGGAAGATGTGGCAGCGGCGGCGGCGAGGAAGTGGGAGGTGGCCATGGGGAAGCGGGGGAAGAGGAGACGGCCACTAGCTGCTTGGAGTGGACAGTGGGAAGTGAGAGTGGGAGGATAACGCCGGCGCAATTCGTGCCTGTTGGCCGGCTTTGCCCGCCCAAGCCTAGAATTGGAATGGTTCCGGGAAATGGATTTAACTATACCGATACCGAATTGGATTTATAGTTTCGTGTAGAATATTAATTCAGTCATTATGATTTACATTATGTAACAAATGTTTGCATGAGAAAACTGTTAGGGCATCTCCAATGCTGACAATCAAACCATCGACATCCGTCTCAACTCGTTCTACTCTCGCAAGTATTCACAACTACCAAAGAAGAACTAAAATAAATCTAAACATAGTATAAAACATATGGATCCAAATCAGCTTATTACGAAATAGCGCATAAACTAGGGTTTAAGTTTCTGTCACTCTAACAACTCATCATCTAATAAGTACTACCTCCGTCCGGGTTTATTGGGCCTGCTAGCCACCCAGCTGCGTCCGTTTTAACAAGGCCGCTAGACAATTACTTCGATTCCTTTTACTAGGCATGGGCGCGATTGGTTGAAAATGCGAGCGGCCAGCTGCATGCAGAATCGGAACACCAACCAGCTTCATGCAATGAATATGGACTGGTCTGTTACTGCTGGACGTGGCCATGATTGGCTGCATGCAAAAAAGGAAGCGGGCACCCGCTGCATGCGCTAGTCTGGTTGGCTCCGAAATCACGCATTAGCAGCGTTAATATCTTGTCATGGTCTTTGTGTTTTGGCTAAAGGGCTCAATAAATACGGAGTCCTGGATGAGATCACGGACATGATGAGGAGTCTCAAAATGGTCGAGACATAAAGATTCATATATTGTAAGGCTACATTCGGACACCGGAATGGTTCGGGTGGTTTCAGATAAGTTTCGGAGTACCGGACCCCCCCCCCCTCCAGAAGTTATTGGGTCTCATGGGCATAATGGTGGAAGAGAGGAGGCAGTCCAAAGTGTGGCGCGCGCCCCCTAGCCCAAACCGAATTGGACTAGGGCTAGGGGAGCGCCCCCCCCCTTCCTTCTCTTCTTCCTCTCCTTCCTTCTTCTCCTACTAGGACTAGGAAAGGGGGAACCTACTCCTACTAGGAGTAGGATCCCCCCCTTGGGCGCGCCCCTTGTGGCCGGCCCTCCTCCTCCTTCCCTCCTTTATATACGGGGGAGGGGGCACCCCATAGACACACAAGTTGATCTTTAGCTGTGTGCGGTGCCCCCCTCCACAGTTTTCCACCTCGGTCATATTGTCGTAGTGCTTAGGCGAAGCCCTGCGTCGGGAACTTCATCATCACCGTCAACACACCGTCGTGCTGATGGAACTCACCATCGGCCTCAGTTGGATCAAGAGTACGAGGGACGCCACCGAGCTGAAGGTGTGCAGATCGCGGAGGTTCCATGCGTTCGGTACTTGATTGGTTGGATCTCGAAGACGTTCGACTACATCAACCGCGTTACTAAATGCTTCCGCTATTGGTCTACGAGGGTACGTAGACACACTCTCTCCTCTCGTTGCTATGCATCTCATAGATATATCTTGTGTGGTCGTAGATTTTTTTTTGAAATACTGCGTTCCCCAATAGTGGCATCCAAGACAGGTCTATGCGTAGATGTTATATGCACGCGTAGAACACAAAGAATTGTGGGCGATAATAGTGATACTGCTTACCAGCATGTCATACTTTGATTCGGCGGTATTGTTGGATGAAGCGACCCAGACCGACATTACATGACCGTGTTCATGAGACTGGTTCTACCGATGTGTTTCGCACATAGGTGGCTAGTGGGTGTCTCTTTCTCCAGCTTTAGTTGAATCGAGTGTGACTACACTCGGTCCTTGTTGAAGGTTAAAACAGCACACTTGACGAAAATTCGTTGTGGTTTTTGATGCGTAGGTAAGAACGGTTCTTACTAAGCCCGTCGCAGCCACGTAAAACTTGCAACAACAAAGTAGAGGACGTCTAACTTATTTTTGCAGGGCATGTTGTGATGTGATATGGTCAAGACGTGATTATATAAATTGTTGTATGAGATGATCATGTTTTGTAACAAAGTTATCGGCAACTGGCAGGAGCCATATGGTTGTCGCTTTATTGTATGAAATGCAATCGCCATGTAACTGCTTTACTTTGTTACTAAGCGGTAGCGATAGTCGTAGAAGCAATAGTTGGTGAGACGACAACGATGCTACGATGGAGATCAAGATGTCAAGTCGGTGACGATGGTGATCATGACGGTGCTTTGGAGATGGAGATCAAAAGCACAAAATGATGATGGCCATATCGTATCACTTATATTGATTGCACGTGATGTTTATCCTTTATGCATCTCTTTTGCTTAGTACAACGGTAGCATTATAAGATGATCTCTCACTAAATTTCAAGGTACAAGTGTTCTCCCTGAGTATGCACCGTTGCTACAGTTCGTCGTGCCGAGACACCATGTGATGATCGGGTGTGATAAGCTCTATGTTCACATACAACGGGTCCAAACCAGTTTTGCACACACAGAATACTCGGGTTAAAGTTGACGAGCCTAGCATATCCAGATATGGCCTCAGAACACTGAGATCGAAAGGTCGAGCGTGAATCATATAGTAGATATAATCAACATAGTCATGTTCACCATTGAAAACTACTCCATCTCACATGATGATTGGACATGGTTTAGTTGATATGGATCATGTGATCACTTAGATGATTAGAGGGAAGTCTATCTAAGTGGGAGTTCTTAAGTAATATGATTAATTGAACTTTAATTTATCATGAACTTAGTATCTGATAGTATTTTGCATGTCTATGTTATTGTAGATAAACGGCCCGTGCTACTGTTCCTTTGAATTTTAATGTGTTCCTAGAGAGAGCTAGGTTGAAAGATGATGGTAGGAACTACATGGACTGGGTCCGTAATTTGAGAATTATCCTCATTGTTGCGCAGAAGAATTACATCCTGGAAACACAGCTAGGTGCAAAGCCCGCTGCAGGAGCAACACCAGATGTTATGAATATCTGGCAGAGAAAATCTGATGACTACTCGATAGTTCAGTGTGCCATGCTTTACGGCTTAGAATCGGGACTTCAACGATGTTTTGAACATCATGGAGCATATGAGATGTTCCAGGAGTTGAAGTTAATGTTTCAAGCAAATGCCCGAATGGAGAGATATGAAGTCTCCAATAAGTTCTATAGCTGCAAGATGGAGGACAGTAGTTATGTCAGTGAACATATACTCAGAATGTCTGGGTACCACAACCACTTGACTCAACTGGGAGTTAATCTTCCTGATGATAGTGTCATTGACAGAGTTCTTCAATCACTGCCACCAAGCTACAAAAGCTTTGTGATGAACTATAATATGCAAGGGATGGATAAGACAATTCCCGAGCTCTTCGCAATGCTAAAGGCTGCAGAGGTAGAAATCAAGAAGGAGCATCAAGTGTTGATGGTCAACAAGACCACTAGTTTCAAGAAGAAGGGCAAAGGGAAGAAGGGGGACTTCAAGAAGAACGGCAAGCAAGTTGCTTCTTAAGTAAAGAAGCCCAAGTCTGGAACTAAGCCTGAGACTGAGTGCTTCTACTACAAAAGGACTGGTCACTGGAAGCGGAACTGCCCCAAGTATTTGACGGATAAAAAGGATGGCAAAGTAAAAGGTATATTTGATATACATGTTATTGATGTGTACCTTACTAATGCTCGCAGTAGCCCCTGGGTATTTGATACTGGTTATGTTGCTCATATTTGCAACTCGAAACAGGGGCTGCGGATTAAGCGGAGATTGGCTAATGACGAGGTGACTATGCGCGTGGGGAATGGTTCCAAAGTCGATGTGATCGCGGTCGGCACGCTACCTCTACATCTACCTTCAAGATTAGTTTTAGACCTGAATAATTGTTATTTGGTGCCAGCGTTAAGCATCAACATTATATCTGGATCTTGTTTGATGCGAGACGGTTATTCATTTAAACAGAGAATAATGGTTGTTCTATTTATATGAGTAATATCTTTTATGGTCATGCACCATTGATGAGTGGTCTATTTTTATTGAATCTCGATAGTAGTGATACACATATTCATATTATTGAAGCCAAAAGATATAAGTTTAATAATGATAGAGCAACTTATTTGTGGCACTGCCGTTTGGGTCATATTGGTGTAAAGCGCATGAAGAAACTCCATTCTGATGGGCTTTTGGAATCACTTGATGCTTGCGAACCATGCCTCATGGGCAAGATGACTAAAACTCTGTTCTCCAGAACAATGGAACACGCAACAGACTTATTGGAAACAATACATACTGATGTATGCGGTCTGATGAGTGTTGATGCTCATGGCGGCTATCGTTATTTTCTGACTTTCACAGATGATTTGAGAAGATATGGGTATATCTACTTGATGAAACATAAGTCTGAAACATTTGAAACGTTCAAAGTGTTGGGGAATGTAGTAGAAATTCAAAATTTTCTACGCATCACCAAGATCAATCTATGGAGTAATCTAGCAACTAGGGAAGGAGAGTGCATCTACATACCCTTGTAGATCGCTAAGCGGAAGCGTTCAAGTGAATGGGGTTGATGGAGTCGTACTCGTCATGATCCAAATCACCGATGATCCTAGCGCCGAACGGATGTCACCTCCGTGTTCAACACACGTACAGCCCGGTGACGTCTCCCATGCCTTGATCCAGCAAGGAGAGAGGGAGAGGTTGAGGAAGACTCCATCCAGCAGCAGCACAATGGCGTGGTGGTGGTGGAGGAGCGTGGTGATCCAGCAGGGCTTCGCCAAGCACCGCGAGATATGAGGAGAAAGAGAGGTAGGGCTGCGCCAGGGAGAGGTTGAATAACTCATATATGTGCAGCCCCCCAAGTGCTCAAGTATATATAGGGGAGAGGGAGGGGCTGCGCCCCACCTAGGGTTCCACCCTAGGGGCAGCGGCCAGCCCCAAAACCCCATCTAGTGGGGTGGCCAAGGGGGGGGAGAGGGGAAACTTGCCCCCCAAGTTAGGTGGGTGCGCCCCCTCCCCAAACCCTAGGCGCCTTAGGCTCTTTTGGGGGGGGGGGCACCAGCCCACCTGGGGCTGGTCCCCTCCCACACTTGGCCCATGCAGCCCTCCGGGGCTGGTGGCCCCACTTGGTGGACCCCCGGGACCCTCCCGGTGGTCCCGGTACGTTACCGATAAAACCCGAAACTTTTCCGGTGACCAAAACAGGACTTCCCATATATAAATATTTACCTCCGGACCATTCTGGAACTCCTCGTGACGTCCGGGATCTCATCCGGGACTCCGAACAACATTCGGTAACTACGTATATCTATTCCCTATAACCCTAGCGTCATCGAACCTTAAGTGTGTAGACCCTACGGGTTCGGGAACCATGCAGACATGACCGAGACGTTCTCCGGTCAATAACCAACAGCGGGATCTGGATACCCATGTTGGCTCCCACATGCTCCACGATGATCTCATCGGATGAACCACGATGTCAAGGACTTAATCAATCCCGTATACAATTCCCTTTGTCTATCGGTACGATACTTGCCCGAGATTCGATCATCGGTATCCCGATACCTTGTTCAATCTCGTTACCAACAAGTCTCTTTACTCGTTCCGTAACACATCATCTCGTGATCAACTCCTTGATCACATTATGCACATTATGATGATGTCCTACCGAGTGGGCCCAGAGATACCTCTCCGTTTACACGGAGTGACAAATCCCAGTCTCGATTCGTGCCAACCAACAGACACTTTCGGAGATACCTGTAGTGTACCTTTATAGCCACCCAGTTACGTTGTGACGTTTGGCACACCCAAAGCACTCCTACGGTATCCGGGAGTTGCACAATCTCATGGTCTAAGGAAATGATACTTGACATTAGAAAAGCTTTAGCATACGAACTACATGATCTTGTGCTAGGATTAGGATTGGGTCTTGTCCATCACATCATTCTCCTAATGATGTGATCCCGTTATCAACGACATCCAATGTCCATGGTCCGGAAACAGTAACCATCTATTGATCAACGAGCTAGTCAACTAGAGGCTTACTAGGGACATGGTGTTGTCTATGTATCCACACATGTATCTGAGTTTCCTATCAATACAATTCTAGCATGGATAATAAACGATTATCATGAATAAGGAAATATAATAATAACCAATTTATTATTGCCTCTAGGGCATATTTCCAACAGTCTCCCACTTGCACTAGAGTCAATAATCCAGTTCACATCGATATGTGATTAACACTCAAGGTCACATCCCCATGTGACTAACACCCAAAGAGTTCTGGGTTTGATCATGTTATGCTTGTGAGAGAGGTTTCGGTCAACGGGTCTACAACATTCAGATCCGTATGTACTTCACAAATTTCTATGTCATCTTGTAGATTGTAGGATCGAAAGTATGTCTAGAGGGGGGTGATTAGACTACTTGACCAAATAAAACTTAACCTTTTCCCAATTTTAGTTCTTGACAGATTTTAGCTATTTTAGGACAAGTCAAGCAATCATCACACAATTCAAGCAAGCATGCAAAGAGTATATTGGCAGCGGAAAGTAAAGCATGCAACTTGCAAGAATGTAAAGGGAAGGGTTTGGAGAATTCAAACGCAATTGGAGACACAGATGTTTTTCCCGTGGTTCGGATAGGTGGTGCTATCCTACATCCACGTTGATGGAGACTTCAACCCATGAAGGGTAACGGTTGCGCGAGTCCACGGAGGGCTCCACCCACGAAGGGTCCACGAAGTAGCAACCTTGTCTATCCCACCATGGCCATCGCCCACGAAGGACTTGCCTCACTAGCGGTAGATCTTCACGAAGTAGGCGATCTCTTTGCCCTTACAAACTCCTTGGTTCAACTCCACAATCTTGTCGGAGGCTCCCAAGTGACACCTAGCCAATCTAGGAGACACCACTCTCCAAGAAGTAACAAATGGTGTGTTGATGATGAACTCCTTGCTCTTGTGCTTCAAATGATAGTCTCCCCAACACTCAACTCTCTCTCATAGGATTTGGATCTAGTGGAAAGAAGGTTTGAGTGGAAAGCAACTTGGGGAAGGCTAGAGATCAAGATTCATATGGTAGGAATGGATTATCTTGGTCTCAACACATGAGTAGGTGGTTCTCTCTCAGAACATATGAGTTGGAATTGTGTATGTGTTCTGATGGCTCTCTCTACGAATGAAGAGGAGGTGGAGGGGTATATATAGCCTCCACACAAAATCCAACCGTTACACACAATTTACCAATCTCGGCGGGACCGAATCAACAAACTCGGTCAGACCGAAAAGGTAAACCTAGTGACCGTTAGAGATTTTCGGTGGGACTGACATGCAACTCGGTAGGACCGATATGGTTAGGGTTTGGGCATAACGTAATCTCGGTGAGACCGATTACACAAACTCAGTGAGACCAATTTTGGTAATTAGCTAACCAGAGAGTTGGTCAGGCAAACTCGGTGGGACCGATTTGCTCTTTCGGTGAGACCGAAAAGTTACAAAAGGGAAACACAGAGTTTACATTGCAATCTCGGTGGGACCGATCCGCTCTTTCGGTGAGACCGAAAAGTTACAAAAGGGAAACAGAGAGTTTGCAATCCCATCTCGGTGAGACCGAGATCCCTATCGGTAGGACCGAATTGCTAGGGTTTGGCAGTGGCTTATGACATATGAAACTCGGTGGCGCCGGATAGATATAATCGGTATGACCGAGTTTGGCTTAGGGTTTAGGTCATTTGTGGATATGGGAAAGTGGTTGAGGATTTTGGAGCATATCACTAAGCACATGAAGCAAGAGGCTCATTAAGCAACACCTCATCCCTCCTTGATAGTATTGGCTTTTCCTAAAGACTCAATGTGATCTTGGATCACTAAAATATAAAATGAAGAGTCTTGAGCTTTTGAGCTTGAGCCAATCCTTTGTCCTTAGCATTTTGAGGGTTCCACTTTCACATCCATGCCATGCCAATCATTGAGCTTTCCTGAAATAATCATCTTGGAATAGCATTAGCTCAATGAGCTATATGTTGTTATGAATTACCAAAACCACCTAGGGATAGTTGCACTTTCAATCTCCCCCTTTTTGGTAATTGATGACAACATATAGATCAAAGCTTCGACAAATGATAATAGGCATGAAATATATCGTTGCTTTGAGAAGTATGTGACAAGTAAGAGCTCCCCCTAAATTTGTGCATATTTAAAATTTGCTTTGGACTGCAAATGCACAAAGAGTTAGAGTCATGGGTTACTCTTCCATGTCACATACATCTTGGTGGAGCGCTTAAAATGATAAGAATGAAATACATGCACTCATCACCAAGAATAGTGAATGATCACATAAGATAGATAGGATAAAAATATTAAGCAAACATTAAGTGTAGCTTATGATCAAACACATGATCATCGATGTCTCACGGATAATGACATAGTATCTCACACACAAAAGCAAACAAAGTTCGAAAAACCACCAAATAAAACAAGAGAGAATAAAAGCAACACTCTCTCTCGAAGCCCATGATCTATATATTTTCTCCCCCTTTGGCAACAAGTTACCAAAAAGTTCCTAGAAAATGCATAGTGCTAAGTCGACACTCAGGCTTGATCTTCAGGTGGTGGTGGAGTCCGGAGCACTCCAAGGACGAAGCCTTCTGTAGATGTGGTCGGAGTCGAGGCTGAAGTGGATGCTGGAGCTGGTGGAACTGGGGCTGTGGCTGGTGCAGAAGTGGTGGCTCTGGTGTCAGCAACTGGCATTGCAGACGACCTCGGACCTCGTGGCACTCTGGCAAAAGCATCAGTTGTAGTCTTGCCTCTCCTCTCCTGCATGTCATCCTGGAGCTGCTCCACTGCAGTCTGAATCTCTGTCGCTTTGACATCCAAGTCATAGAACTTTTGTTCCATGATCCTCTCTAAGCTTGCCTGGTTTTGAGTTAGGGTGGCTAGTCCTTGCTCAATCCGCAGGGTGGATGCAATCAAGTAACCAAGCTGCTCTTGTTTGGTTTTCAAGAAATATTCAGATGCCTCCTCTTGAGTTGGCATCTTGGCAGCTTTCTCCTTCCTCGCTTTCTCCTTCTTGGCTTGTTCTTGGGCAGATGATGGTTCATTCTCAGTCATAACAACTTGATTATCTTCAAAATCTGGACGGATGGGCAGGTGTTCCTTGTCCAATAAGTATATGCCCGTGCCCATCTTGGAGTTGATGAGCTCCTGAATCTGTGGGGCATATCCACAGCTCCTCTTCTAGTCTGCTACTGTCCTCTTGATTGTTTCTATCATAAGGCTCATGACTTTGAATTTCTGTGGCACGTTAAAGATATGAAGCAAGTTGATTGCATGGCCTCTGATCATCTTGTGATCTCCAGACTTGGGCAATAAGGTGTGCCTCAGTATCCAATTGATAGTGGGCAGCCCTGATAGAAGATAATGTACTGAGCCAAACTTGAAAGTGTCAAGTGCTTCATTTGGAATCTCCTTGTACATGTTTGACATTGAGTTGTGGTCCATCTTCTTCTTGGCATAAACGTCCAAGTCATCTGCTTGCTCCTCTAGGGCATTAATCAGCTGAGCGCATTCAGCAACTGTAGACTGGTACCTCGTACCCTCTGACATCCAAATTATCCTACCATCTGGATAAAAATGGGCTGTGGAGTAGAACTGCATGATGAGTTCCTTGTTCCACTTTGTGAGCTTCTGCCCAACAAAGTCCTCTACTCCACATGCCTTGAAGCTGTCCTGCACTCCAGGGTAGTACTCTTCGTTGTCCTTGATGTATTGCCAATCGACCCATCTCATATCACAGACTATTGGCTTCTTGTCTAGCAGCACTGTCTCATAAAAATCCTGTTGCTCCTTGGTGTGAAACCTATAGTCAACTGCAGTCCTTCTCCTTGAAGCATACGGGTCTGCTTCTCTCCACTTCCGGAGCCCTGAATCTCTCCCGAGTTTCATATCCTCAGCCACAGGATGAGCATCACAAAATGCAGAGATTTTTGCAAAAGAGTAATTCAAAAACTTAGTTTTAGTTTCCCACTGAAAGCATCTCGGATCTACCGATTTTTAAACTCGGTGATACCGAAGCAGTTTTGGAACCTAAACTAGTGAACTCGGTCAGACCGAGTCACAGTTCGGTGGCACCAAGACTGCTAGGGTTTCACAGAGTTCCAAAATCGGTCACACCGATAAGTAATTCTCGGTCAGACCGAGTCTCACTTGTGCAATGGCATAAGCCAAATCGGTGGGACCGAGTTTTTCAACTCGGTGGGTCCGAGATGGTTTCGGCGGAAACCTAACCCTAAAATTTTCGAATTAAACCTAATCTACGAGTTCATTGACTGGATAGAAGTGTTTCAAACGTGGCAAGAATCATGATGATCACAATGTGCTAAGAATCGGATTGGGGAATAGCACAAAGATCGAGTCCATACCCTAGTTCGGCGGAGACTCGCTACGGCAGCAACGACGGGGTTGATTCCCGTTGATGGCGACGGAGACCAGCGACTGGAGGCGAGGAGACGATCCGGAGACCAAGTTGGCAGAGCAGGCTATCGCGCGGGCGAAGGGGTTCGGAGAACTTTCCAAATTTTTGCCCGTGACTATATATATCCCGACCCTATCGGTGTGACCGAGTGGAACAACTCGGTGGCACCGAGATGCAAAACTGTATACAGTTGTTGCAACTCGATGTGACCGAATGGTTCAAATCGGTTGCACCGAGATCGAAAACCTAGATCGACTTAATGATCTCGGTAGGACCGAAAGTAGGGAATCGGTCAGACCGAGAATCACAAAGAGGTTTTGGAAGTTTAAGTCTATGACGAATCGGGGACTCCGAGCGCTCCTCACACAGAGTGGTTCAAATCTGACTTGATCAAAATTTGTGATGTAGCATGAATAGAGTTTGAGAAGAGAAAATCATAGATAGCTAGAGGAGGTTCTTAGGCATTCTTGTCCATCCACTTGGCAAAAGGAAATAAAACCAAATAATCAAAACAACAAGTGGATGTCCTCGAATGAGTAAAATATGCAACCAACATGCTCACACAATAAGATGGCAAATGAAATATGTGACAAAGCATGCACAACCAATTCTAGCATCTATCAAGCAATTTGCGATGACTAGGTCATCTATATATGAGTGTATTGACTTAGGAGTCAAGTGAGAACACTTGATCATAGGTCATACTCATCGTTTAAACTCAAGTGGGGTTACCACTTTTACATAAAGCATTGTTGTGTTCACATCTTTAGAGTTGCTTTAGCTCAAGTTTTAGAGTAAAGCTCCCCCTAGATGTGATATCCTCCCTAAGAGGGATGAACTAACCTTGGGTTTTGTCGATGATGACTTCATGTAGATGTTGAAGATGTGGATGCTCAATGTTGATGTAGATCATTTGGAGCTATCCATTTGAGTGAATTGCACTTTCAATACCTACATGGGTTAGTCCCACAAGGAACAAACAAGGATATCCATAGACATAGAGTGATGCACACACAAGATGATGTCCATGAAAACTTTTAGGTTACCTTGTCCCTTGTCTTATCAACAAGAGGGTTTGTGACTCCTTGAACTAGTGCAAGATGTGGAAGTTGATTGCACTTGTTCTTGCCAAAATGATAAGAGTGAAGTATGTTGGCGGAGTCACCCTCAAGAACTATCTAGTTCTTCTTCTTTTGGATCCACACCATCTTGATGGGAATCCTTGGAGTTGTAGTCGTACTTGATGAAGTGGAACTTGAAGTGGTCTTGGGAATCCACTTGACTAAGGTCTTAGGAGCTTCTTCAAATGCATCAATTTCCTCTTGAAGCTTGTCCTTGCCTTTTTTCTTGTAGTCTTGTGGTGGAAGATCATCTTGAGCTTGTGTCCCCTTGAAGGAAGTATCATACTTCTCTTGTTGAGGAACAAACTTTGTCTTGGGGTATTGATCTTCTTCCCACTCAACTCCATTGGCATTGAACTTTCGTTCAAAACCAACACCTTGATTCTTCCGGTGCATTCCTTGCTTGCGCACAATTTCCTCGAATTGCTTACTCCCGGCAAGGCTTTTTTACACTCCTTTCTCTATAATTCCCTTCAATAAGCTATTTTCTTGCTCAAGTGTAACTTGGCTAAGAGAATCATTAGTGGAATCAAGAGAACTACTAGAAGCAACAATATTTGATTTATCATGATCATTGTTACTACTAGAGGAAGAATCTTTCTTGTTCTTGTTACTAGACTTGACTTGAGGCATGTAAGTGGATAAGAGTAAACGCTTGGCAATGTAAGAAGAACTTTTCTTGCGGAGATCATCATTGATTGCTTTTAAAAACTCATGCTCTTGCTCAAGATTGAGCTTTTCAAAGCGTAACTTCTTATGAGCTCTTAAAAGTTCTCGATGATCTTCAAAGATAGTTTCATGAGCTAACTTAAGAGTGTTTAGTTCTTTAGTTAGAGCCTCAATCTTCTCCTTATCATTGTCATTCGTTTTATCTTGATTAGCATGATTAATTGACGTTTCATCATAGTATTCATCACTAGAGTTGTCAACAAGCAAATCATCATCACCTAACAAGTCATCTTCATCACTATTAAAATCAACATACTCGGGGTGTGTTACCTTAGGACCTTTGGCCATGAAGCATCTTCCAATTCCTTCATTTGGTGAGTCAAATATGTCGTAGGAGTTGGTTGACACAAGTGCTAGACCGGCAACACCTTCATCTTGAGTATCTTCGGAGTCGGAGTGATAACTTCTCTCGGAGTGGCTGTCGGAGTCGGAGCCGGATACCCATTCACCAACATGAGCTTGATGTCTTTGTTTTGTGTAGCTCCTTGATGATTTTTCCTTCCTTTCCGAATCCTTGCTTCTCCGTGAGTATCTTTGTTCATAACGATCATCTCTACTCCTTCTCTCTCTTGGTGGTGATTCTTTGCTTCTTCTTTTTGGAGAATCTTCTCTTCTCTTGTAGGGAGCCGTACACTCATTGGAATAGTGTCCGGGTCTTCCACAATTGTAGCAGTTTCGCTCTCGACTAGAAGATCTTTTGTCATTGTAGGACCTTGACTTGAAGCTTCTATCTTTGCTTCTACTCTTGTAGAACTTGTTGAAGTTCTTCACCATTAAGCTCAATTCTTCGTTGAAGTTTTGTTTCTCACTTGATGATGTAGGGGCTTCACATGAGGCTTTGTAGGCACCACTTGATTTGTTGTGAAGTTCCTCTTTATCCTTAAGTGACATCTCATGAGCAACAATTCTTCCAATCACCTCCGTTGGCTTGAGATCTTTGTAATTGGGCATCATTTGGATCAATGTGCACACGGTATCATATTTTCCATCCAAGGCTCTTAGAATCTTCTTGATGATGAATCTATCGGTCATCTCTTCACTTCCTAAGACGGCAATCTCATTTGTGATGAGAGCAAGCCTAGAGTACATTTCAGCGACACCACCATCCTTCATTTTGAACTTGTCAAGTTGACTTTGAAGCACATCCAACTTGGATTCCTTGACAGAGTCGGTACCTTCGTGCATATCAATCAAAGTGTCCCAAATTTCCTTTGCATTCTCAAGACGGCTGATTTTGTTGAATTCTTCGGGGCACAATCCGTTGAAGAGAATATCACAAGCTTGAGCATTGTATTGCAACATCTTCAACTCATCCGCGGTAGCTTCACGGTTTGGTTCTCTCCCATCAAAGAAGTCACCTTGCAAACCAACACACACAATAGCCCAAACGGCAGGGTTATGTCCAAGAATATGCATTTTCATTTTATGCTTCCAACTAGCAAAATTAGTACCATCAAAGTAAGGACCTCTATGGTGATAATTTCCCTCGCTAGACGCCATACTCTCCTAGGTTGTGAAACCAAGGCTATGACCACCAAAAGCTATGGAGATCAAAGCAAATGGAGACCAAAGCTCTGATACCACTTGTAGGATCGAAAGTATGTCTAGAGGGGGGTGATTAGACTACTTGACCAAATAAAACTTAACCTTTTCCCAATTTTAGTTCTTGGCAGATTTTAGCTATTTTAGGACAAGTCAAGCAATCATCACACAATTCAAGCAAGCATGCAAAGAGTATATTGGCAGCGAAAAGTAAAGCATGCAACTTGCAAGAATATAAAGGGAAGGGTTTGGAGAATTCAAACGCAATTGGAGACACGGATGTTTTTCCCGTGGTTCGGATAGGTGGTGCTATCCTACATCCACATTGATGGCGACTTCAACCCACGAAGGGTAACAGTTGCGCGAGTCCATGGAGGGCTCCACCCACGAAGGGTCCACGAAGTAGCAACCTTGTCTATCCCACCATGGCCATCGCCCACGAAGGACTTGCCTCACTAGCGGTAGATCTTCACGAAGTAGGCGATCTCCTTGCCCTTACAAACTCCTTGGTTCAACTCCACAATCTTGTCGGAGGCTCCCAAGTGACACCTAGCCAATCTAGGAGACACCACTCTCCAAGAAGTAACAAATGGTGTGTTGATGATGAACTCCTTGCTCTTGTGCTTCAAATGATAGTCTCCCCAACACTCAACTCTCTCTCATAGGATTTGGATCTAGTGGAAAGAAGGTTTGAGTGGAAAGCAACTTGGGGAAGGCTAGAGATCAAGATTCATATGGTAGGAATGGATTATCTTGGTCTCAACACATGAGTAGGTGGTTCTCTCTCAGAACATATGAGTTGGAATTGTGTATGTGTTCTGATGGCTCTCTCTACGAATGAAGAGGAGGTGGAGGGGTATATATAGCCTCCACACAAAATCCAACCGTTACACACAATTTACCAATCTCAGTGGGACCGAATCAACAAACTCGGTCAGACTGAAAAGGTAAACCTAGTGACCGTTAGAGATTTTCGGTGGGACTGACATGCAACTCGGTAGGACCGATATGGTTAGGGTTTGGGCATAACGTAATCTCGGTGAGACCGATTACACAAACTCGGTGAGACCGATTTTGGTAATTAGCTAACCAGAGAGTTGGTCAGGCAAACTCGGTGGGACCGATTTGCTCTTTCGGTGAGACCGAAAAGTTACAAAAGGGAAACACAGAGTTTACATTGCAATCTCGGTGGGACCGATCCGCTCTTTCGGTGAGACCGAAAAGTTACGAAAGCGAAACAGAGAGTTTGCAATCCCATCTCGGTGAGACCGAGATCCCTATCGGTAGGACCGAATTGCTAGGGTTTGGCAGTGGCTTATGACATATGAAACTCGGTGGCGCCGGATAGATAGAATCGGTATGACCGAGTTTGGCTTAGGGTTTAGGTCATTTGTGGATATGGGAAAGTGGTTGAGGATTTTGGAGCATATCACTAAGCACATGAAGCAAGAGGCTCATTAAGCAACACCTCATCCCTCCTTGATAGTATTGGCTTTTCCTAAAGACTCAATGTGATCTTGGATCACTAAAATATAAAATGAAGAGTCTTGAGCTTTTGAGCTTGAGCCAATCCTTTGTCCTTAGCATTTTGAGGGTTCCACTTTCACATCCATGCCATGCCAATCATTGAGCTTTCCTGAAATAATCATCTTGGAATAGCATTAGCTCAATGAGCTATATGTTGTTATGAATTACCAAAACCACCTAGGGATAGTTGCACTTTCATAGATGCAACTACTACGCTACATTTGGAGCCATTTCAAATAACTGTTCTACTTGGAGCTATTCTAAATTGTTGCTCCATTATACGTATGCGGTATCTCTACTCAGAGCTATCCGGATAGGTGTTAAGCTTGCATCGACGTAACTCCTTACGTCGAACTCTTTATCACCTCCATATTCGAGAAACATATCCATATTCCTCTAAGGATAATTTAGACCGCTATCTGGTGATCTACTCCTAGATCACCTTTGTACCCTCTTGCCAGATATGTGGCAAGGCACACATCAGGTGCGGTACTCAGCATGGCATACCGTATAGAGCCTATGACAAAAGCATAGGGGACGACCTTCGTCCTTCCTCTTTCTTCTGCCGTGGTCGAGCTTAAGTCTTAACTTCATACCTTACAACTCAGGCAAGAACTCCTTCCTTGACTGATCCATCTTGAACACCTTCAAGATCATGTCAAGGTATGTGCTCATTTGAAAGTACCATTAAGCGTTTTGATCTATCCTTATAGATCTTGATGCTCAATGTTCAAGTAGCTTAATCCAGGCTTTCCATTGAAAAGCACTTTCCAAATAACCCTATATGCTTTTCAGAAATTCTACGTCATTTCTGATCAACAGTATGTCAACAACATATACTCATCAGAAATTCTATAGTGCTCCCACTCACTTCTTTGGAAATACAATTTTCTCATAAACTTTGTATACACCCAAAATCTTTGATCATCTCATCAAAGCATACATTCCAACTCCGAGATGCTTACTCCAGTCCTTAGAAGGATTGCTGGAGCTTTGCATACTTGTTAGCATCTTTCAGGATTGACAAAATCTTCCGGTTGTATCACATACAACCTTTACTCAAGAAAATCATTGAGGAAACAATGTTTTGACATCCTATCTGCAAGATTTCATAAATAATACAGTAATCGCTAATATAATTCCAATAGACTCTTAGCATCGCTACGAGTGAGAAAGTCGCATCGTAGTCAACTCCTTGAACTTGTCGGAAAACATCTTAACGACAAGTCGAGCTTTCTTAATGGTGATTACCATCATTGTCCGTCTTCCTTTAAAAAAAATCCATATGTACCTAACAGCCTTACGACCATCAAGTAGTTCTTCCAAAGTCTACACTTTGTTTTCATATATGGATCCTCTCTCGGATTATATGGCCTCGAGCCGTTTTGGAATCCAGGCCCACCATCGCTTCTCCATAGCTCGTAGGTTCATTGTTGTCTAGCAACATGACTTCCAAGACAGGATTACGTACCACTCTGAAGTAGTACGCATCCTTGTCATCCCACGAGGTTTGGTAGTGACTTGATCTGAAGTTTCATGATCACTATCATAAGCTTCCACTTCAATTGGTGTAGGTGCCACAGGAACAACTCCCTGTGCCCTGCCACACACTAGTTGAAGAGACAGTTCAATAACTCATCAAGTCTCCACCATCCTCCCACTCAATTCTTTCGAGAGAAACTTTTCCTCGAGACAGGACCCGATTCTAGAAACAATCCCTTATTGCTTTCGAATCTGAGACAGGAGGTATACCCAACTGTTTTGGGTGTCCTATGAAGGTGCATTTATCCGCTTTGGGTTCGAGCTTATCAGCCTGAAACTTTTTCACATAAGCGTCGCAGCCGCAAACCTTTTAACAAATGACACCTTAGGTTTCTCTAAACCATAGGTCATACGGTGTCATCTCATCGGAATTATATGGTGCCCTATTTAAAGTGAATGTGGTTGTCTCTAATGCCTAACCCATAAACTATCGTGGTGATTCGATAAGAGACATCATGGTATGCATCATATCCAATAGGGTGCAGTTATGATGTTCAGACACACCATCACACTATGGTGTTCCAGGCTGTATTAGTTGTGAAACAATTTCCACAATGTCTTAATTCTGTGCCAAACTCGTAATTCAGATATTCATCTCTATGATCATATCATAGATATTTTATCCTCTTGTCACGACGATCTTTCAACTTCACCCTGAAATTACTTGAACCTTTTCAATAATTCAGACTCGTGATTCATCAAGTAAATATACTCAACATCTACTCAAATCATCTGTGAAGTAAGAACATAACGATATCCACTACACGCCTCAGCACTCATTGGACTGCACACATCAAAATGTATTACTTCCAACAAGTTGCTTTCTAGTTCCATTTTACTGAAAACGAGGCTTTCAGTCATCTTGCCCATGTGGTATGATTTACATGTCTCAAGTGATTCAAAATCAAGTGAGTCCAAAGGAGTTTCTTCATGCATATACACCAATAGACATGGTTCGCATGTCTCAAACTTTTCAAAAAACGAGTGAGCCCAAAGATCCAGCAACATGGAGCTTCTTCATGCGTTTTATACCGATATGACTTACGTGGCAGTGCCACAAGTAGGTGGTCCTATCATTACTATCTTATATCTTTTGGCATGAACATGTGTATCACTATGATCGAGATTCAATAAACCATTCATTTTAGGTGCAAGACCATTGAAGGTATTATTCAAATAAATAGAGTAACCATTATTCTCCTTAAATGAATAACCGTATTGCGATAGACATAATCCAATCATGTCTATGCTCAACGCACACACCAATCTCGATGGTAGAGGGAGCGTGCGATGCTTGATCACATCAAGCTTGGGAAAAACTTCCAACACATATCGCCAGCTCACCTTTAGCTAGTCTCCGTTTACTCCACAGCCTTTTATTTCGAGTTACTAACACTTAGCAACCGAACCGGTATCCAATACCATGGTGCTACTAGGAGTACTAGTAAAGTACACATTAACACAATGTATATCCAATATACTTCTATCGACCTTGCCAGCCTTCTCATCTACCAAGTATCTAGGGTAATTCTTCTTCAGTGGCTGTTCCCCTTATTACAGAAGCACTTAGTCTCGGGTTTGGGTTCAACCTTGGGTTTCTTCACTAGAGCAGCAGCTGATTTGCCGTTTCATGAAGTATCCCTTCTTGCCCTTGCCCTTCTTGAAACTAGTGGTTTCACCAACCATCAACAATTGATGCTCCTTCTTGATTTCTACTTTTGTGGTGTCAAACATCGCGAATATCTCAAGGATCATCATATATGTCCCTGATATATTATAGTTCATCACGAAGCTCTAGCAGCTTGGTGGTAATGACTTCGGAGAAACATCACCATCTCATTTGGAAGATCAACTCCCACTCGATTCAAATGATTGTTGTACTCAAACAATCTGAGCACAAGCTCAACAATTGAGCTTTTCTCCCTTAGTTTGCAGGCTAAGAAAATCGTCAGAGGTCTTATACCTCTTGACGTGGGCACGAGCCTGAAATCCCAATTTCAGCCCTCGAAACATCTCATATGTTTTGCGATGTTTCAAAACGTCTTCGGTGCCTCAACTCTAAACCGTTTAACTGAACTATCACGTAGTTATCAAAATGTGTATGTCAGATGTTCGCAACATCCACAAACGACGTTCGAGGTTCAGCACACTGAGCGGTGCATTAAGGACATAAGCCTTCTATGAAGCAATGAGGACAATCCTCAGTTTACGGACCTAGTCCGCATAATTGCTACTATCAACTTTCAACTAAATTTTCTCTAGGAACATATCTAAACAGTAGAACTGAAGCGCGAGCTACGACATAATTTGCGAAGACCTTTTGACTATGTTCAGGATAATTAAGTTCATCTTATGAACTCCCACTCAGATAGACATCCCTCCAGTCATCTAAGTGATTACATGATCCGAGTCAACTAGGCCGTGTCCGATCATCACGTGAGACGGACTAGTCAACATCGGTGAACATCTTCATGTTGATCGTATCTACCATACGACTCATGCTTGACCTTTCGGTCTCTTGTGTTCTGAGGCCATGTATGTACATGCTAGGCTCGTCAAGTCAACCTAAGTGTTTCGCATGTGTTCCGAGGCCATGTCTGTACATGCTAGGCTCGTCAACACCCGTTGTATTCGAACGTAAGAATCTATCACACCCGATCATCACGTGGTGCTTCGAAACGACGAACTTTCGCAACGGTGCACAGTAGGGGGAACACTTTCTTGAAATTTTAATGAGGGATCATCTTATTTACTACCGTTGTTCTAAGCAAATAAGATGTATAAACATGATAAACATCACATGCAATGAAATAGTGACATGATATGGCCAATATCATATTGCTCCTTTTGATCTCCATCTTCGAGGCTCCATGATCATCATCGTCACTGGCATGACACCATGATCTCCATCATCATGATCTCCATCATCGTGTCTTCATGAAGTTGTCTCGCCAACTATTACTTCTACTACTATAGCTAATGGTTTAGCAAGAAAGTAAAGTAATTACATGACGTTTATGTTGACATGCATGTCATAAATAAATTAAGACAACTCCTACGGCTCCTACTGGTTGTCATACTCATCGACATGCAAGTCGTGATTCCTATTACAAGAACATGATCAATCTCATACATCACATATATCATTCATCACATCCTTTTGGCCATATCACATCACAAGGCACATGCTGCAAAAACAAGTTAGACGTCCTCTAATTGTTGTTGCAAGTTTTTACGTGGCTGCTATAGGTTTCTAGCAAGAACGTTTCTTACCTACGTGAAAAACCACAACGTGATATGCCAATTTCTATTTACCCTTCATAAGGACCCTTTTCATCGAATCCGATCCGACTAAAGTGGGAGAGACAGACACTCGCCAGCCACCTTATGCAACTAGTGCATGTCAGTCAGTGCAACCGGTCTCACGTAAGCGTACGTGTAAGGTTGGTCCGGGCCGCTTCATCCCACAATGCCGCCGAATCAAGATAAGACTAGTAACGGCAAGTAAATTGACAAAATCGACGTCCACAACAACTTGTGTTCTACTCGTGCATAGTAACTACGCATAGACCTAGCTCATGATGCCACTGTTGGGGAACGTAGCAGAAATTCAAAATTTTCTACGCATCACCAAGATCAATCTATGGAGTAATCTAGCAACGAGGGAAGGAGAGTGCATCTACATACCCTTGTAGATTGCTAAGCGGAAGCGTTCAAGTGAATGGGGTTGATGGAGTCGTACTCGTCGTGATCCAAATCACCGATGATCCTAGTGCCGAACGGACGGCACCTCCGTGTTCAACACACGTACAGCCCGGTGACGTCTCCCATGCCTTGATCCAGCAAGGAGAGAGGGAGAGGTTGAGGAAGACTCCATCCAGCAGCAGCACAACGGCGTGGTGGTGGTGGAGGAGCGTGGTGATCCAGCAGGGCTTCGCCAAGCACCGCGAGATATGAGGAGAAAGAGAGGTAGGGCTGCGCCAGGGAGAGGTTGAATAACTCATATATGTGCAGCCCCCCAAGTGCTCAAGTATATATAGGGGAGAGGGAGGGGCTGCGCCCCACCTGGGTTCCACCCTAGGGGCGGCGGCCAGCCCCAAAACCCCATCTAGTGGGGCGGCCAAGGGGGGGAGAGGGGAAACTTGCCCCCCAAGTTAGGTGGGTGCGCCCCCTCCCCAAACCCTAGGCGCCTTGGGCCCTTTTGGGGGGCGCACCAGCCCACCTGGGGCTGGTCCCCTCCCACACTTGGCCCATGCAGCCCTCCGGGGCTGGTGGCCCCACTTGGTGGACCCCCGGGACCCTCCCGGTGGTCCCGGTACGTTACCGATAAAACCCGAAACTTTTCCGGTGACCAAAACAGGACTTCCCATATATAAATCTTTACCTCCGGACCATTCTGGAACTCCTCGTGACGTCCGGGATCTCATCCGGGACTCCGAACAACATTCGGTAACTACGTATATCTATTCCCTATAACCCTAGCGTCATCGAACCTTAAGTGTGTAGACCCTACGGGTTCGGGAACCATGCAGACATGACCGAGACGTTCTCCGGTCAATAACCAACAGCGGGATCTGGATACCCATGTTGGCTCCCACATGCTCCACGATGATCTCATCGGATGAACCACGATGTCAAGGACTTAATCAATCCCGTATACAATTCCCTTTGTCTATCGGTACGATACTTGCCCGAGATTCGATCATCGGTATCCCGATACCTTGTTCAATCTCGTTACCAACAAGTCTCTTTACTCGTTCCGTAACACATCATCTCGTGATCAACTCCTTGATCACATTGTGCACATTATGATGATGTCCTACCGAGTGGGCCCAGAGATACCTCTCCGTTTACACGGAGTGACAAATCCCAGTCTCGATTCGTGCCAACCAACAGACACTTTCGGAGATACCTGTAGTGTACCTTTATAGCCACCCAGTTACGTTGTGACGTTTGGCACACCCAAAGCACTCCTACGGTATCCGGGATTTGCACAATCTCATGGTCTAAGGAAATGATACTTGACATTAGAAAAGCTTTAGCATACGAATTACATGATCTTGTGCTAGGATTAGGATTGGGTCTTGTCCATCACATCATTCTCCTAATGATGTGATCCCGTTATCAACGACATCCAATGTCCATGGTCCGGAAACAGTAACCATCTATTGATCAATGAGCTAGTCAACTAGAGGCTTACTAGGGACATGGTGTTGTCTATGTATCCACACATGTATCTGAGTTTCCTATCAATACAATTCTAGCATGGATAATAAACGATTATCATGAACAAGGAAATATAATAATAACCAATTTATTATTGTCTCTAGGGCATATTTCCAACACAAAGAATTTTAGAGTGAAGTGGAAAATCATCATAACAAGAAAATTAAGTTTCTACGATCTGATCGTGGACGTGAATATTTGAGTTATGAGTTTGGTATTCATTTGAAACAATGCGGAATAGTTTCTCAACTCACGCCACCTGGAACACCACAGCGTAATGGTGTGTCTGAACGTCGTAACCGCACTTTATTAGATATGGTGCGATCTATGATGTCTCTTACTGATTTACCGCTATCGTTTTGGGGTTATGCTTTAGAAACGGCTGCATTCACGTTAAATAGGGCACCATCAAAATCCGTTGAGACGACACCATATGAACTGTGGTTTAGCAAGAAACCCAAGTTATCGTTTCTTAAAGTTTGGGGCTGTGATGCTTATGTGAAAAAGCTTCAACCTGATAAGCTCGAACCCAAATCAGAGAAATGTGTCTTCATAGGATACCCAAAGGAAATTGTGTTGGGGAACGTAGTAATTTCAAAAAAATTCCTACGCACACGCAAGATCATGGTGATGCATAGCAAGGAGAGGAAAGAGTATCATCCACTTACCCTCGTAGACCGTAAGCGGAAGCGTTATGAGAACGCGGTTGATGTAGTCATACGTCTTCACGATCCGACCGATCCAAGTACCAAACGTACGGCACCTCCGAGTTCAGCACATGTTCAGCTCGATGACGTCCCACGAACTCTGATCCAGCAGAGCTTCACGGGAGAGTTCCATCAGCACGACGGTGTGATGACGGTGATGATGTTGCTGCCGATGCAGGGCTTCGCCTTAGCACCGTTACGATATGATCGAGGTGGATTATGGTGGAGGAGGGTGTCGGTGTCAAAATCGGCGGATCTCGGGTAGGGGGTCCCGAACTGTGCGTCTAAGGTCGATGGTAACAGCAGACAGGGGACACAATGTTTTACCCAGGTTCGGGCCCTCTCTATGAAGGTAATACCCTACGTCCTGCTTGATTGATCTTGATGAATATGAGTATTACAAGAGTTGATCTACCACGAGATCGTAATGGCTAAACCCTAGAGGCCTAGCTTGTGTGGTTATGATAATGTCCTTCTCTTCGGACTAAGTCCTCCGGTTTATATAGACACCGGGAGGATCTAGGGTTACACAAGGTCGGTTACAAAGAAAGGAATCTACATATTTAGTCGCCAAGCTTGCCTTCCACGCCAAGGAGAGTCCCATCCGGACACGGGTGCGGTCTCCGGTCTTCGTATCTTCAGAGCCCATCAGTCCGGCCCATGGCTAATAGGCCGGACGCCCGAGGACCCCTTAGTCCAGGACTCCCCCAGTAGCCCCTGAACCTGGCTTCAATGACAAGGTATCCGACGCGTAGGCCTGTCTTCGGCATTGCAAGGCGGGTTCCTCCTTCCGAATTCCAAAATAGTCTTCGGACGTATCAACGTGTCTGGACCTGTAACACACACCACACACAACCACAGAGAGAATATAAGTTTACATGAGTCCAATCTGCTGACAACTTTCCGTAACATGACATCACATCTGTCCGGTCATAATTTCGAACCATTTTTCGTCTGCCGCTCCATGTTTCGAGACGCGGTTGCCATTGGCACGTCTTGTCAAAGCGGAGATCGTGTCCCCTTATTACGGGATTCTCATCAATACGGGTGTGGGTAACCCAACCGTGCCGTTTACACAACCCTTGGGAGTAGATGAATTTTAAGGCGAGTGGGGAGGCGTCCAATATTTGCTGCCTATATAAGGAGAAAAGAATCCCTTTTCTTCACCCACGCCTTCTCTCTTCCTCTGCCCTTCCATTCTTGAGCTCCAGCGCCCAAGTTCTCATCTTCCCCGTCTCGTGCAAGCACTCAACCATCTTCGGATCCAGAGGTCAAGGCAAGTGGATGGCCTCCTCCGTCCAGGAGGAGGACATCGCCGAGCTTCGGGCGGCCGGGTACCTGGCGAAGGGAATCGCCCACCGCCTTCCGGCCCAGGGACAAATCGTTCCCATGCCGAAGCCCAACGAGAGGGTAGTATTCATCCCTCATTTCCTCCGCGGGTTAGGGTTTCCACTCCACCCCTTCGTCCGCGGGCTGATGTTCTACTATGGGATAGACTTCCATGATCTATCCCCGAACTCCCTCCTCAACATCTCGGCGTTCATCATCGTGTGTGTGGCCTTCCTCCGCATCCAACCCCACTTCAGGCTGTGGCTCAAGGTCTTCAATGTGAAGCCGAAGGTGGTGGATGGCCAGCACGCAGAGTGCGGAGGCACCATGGTGAGCAAGCTGGCCAATGTCTCCTGGCCGAAAGGCACTTTTGTGGAGACTGTGAAAGAATGGCAGAAACATTGGTTCTATATCACAGAACCCCGCGGCACCACCTGGGCCGCAACTGCCGAATTCAACTCTGGCGCTCCCATGCGACTCACCTCCTGGGTCGAGAAGGGTCCGAACTAGTGTTCGCCAGACGAGCTGACAGTGCTACAAGCGTGCATTCAAAGCATGGTGGATAAAGATATCAAACTCGTCGATATAATCCAGGTGATGCTAGTTTGCCGGATTCTCCCATGCCAAAGCCGAAGCCGCCCTCTATGGGAGTTCAATCCGAAGATGCACCATACCCTGAAGAGGCTCTTCGAAACCACTCACGAAGATGCCTGGAGGTTGCTTTTTAAGGGCAACGAAACACCGCCGGCCACAGATTCGGACCACGGTCATGACATTAACCACCTCGCCAACGAGGTATGTTATTCTTACTGCATCCCTTACTTGCCTGAAAGTGCGTTATATCGACTAGAGGAGGGGTGAATAGGCGATTTTTATGAAATTCTTCACTGAGGAATTTGCCGGTGAGGAAATTCCTTAGCAAAGAACTACTAGCAGCAGAATAAGTACTCAAAAGTAAACATAACAGAATACAAGGATAGTCATCATGATGAAATGAAGACAGGCACAGAGTACAAGAAGCATAATCACAGGATAACACAGGATGAAGACAAACAGACTGAAGAAATTGAACTGAGGAAATTGAGAAAGTCTTTAGTCAAAGTCTTCAAACACAGATATGAACAAACACACAACACAGTTATGAGGAAATGAAAGAGTTGAGGAAATAGAACCAGTAAGCTTGGTGAAGACAATGATTTGGTAGACCAGTTCCAACTGCTGTCTTAGTTGTACGTCTGGTTGGAGCGGCTGAGTATTTAAACTCGAGGACACACAGTCCCGGACACCCAGTCCTGAACACGCAGCTCAGGACACCCATTCCTCACCGTATTCTCCTTGAACTAAGGTCACACATACCTCATCCAATCACCCGTGGTAAGTCTTCAGGCGACTTCCGAACCTTCACAAACTTGGTCACTCGGCGATCCACAATTCCTCTTGGATGCTCTAAACCATGACGCCCAACCGTCTGGAAGAAGCACAGTCTTCAAAGGTAACAAGCATCGGATCCACGCAGGATCAATCTCTTCAGTGATGCTCAATCACTTGGGGTTTGTAGGTGTTTGGGTTTTGGGTTTTTGGTTTTTCCTCACTTGATGATTTTCGCTCAAAGTCTTCAGGGGATGGGTTGCTCTCAAATGACAAGTGTCAGTTTCTCTCGGAGCAGCCAACCAACTAGTGGTTGTAGGGGGCGGCTATTTATAGCCTAGGGAGTAGCCCGACATGATAAGACATAAATGCCCTTCAATGATATGA
Source organism: Triticum monococcum (assembly GCA_034509565.1). NCBI lineage: Eukaryota > Viridiplantae > Streptophyta > Magnoliopsida > Poales > Poaceae > Triticum > Triticum monococcum. Next base: position 431,868,935 of record CM067841.1, read on the forward strand.
CCGTTAGGTGGATAGATATTTTGGGACAGCTGGCACAAAGCACAACAACAGTCGGAATTTTGAGTAGCAAAATCCTCAGGGCTATCATGTTCCTCACTGTGTAGGCAATCCGCACTGGCGAATTCCTAACTCCTCAGGCAGGACAAATTCCTCAGAGACCAGAAGAACTTCGTCTCTGTCACTGAAGAAATTGACTGAACTGTATGACATTTCCAATGGCTTCACTCGAAGGGATTGGTAGGTGTAGGATTTTGAGTTGAGCATCACATGGAAATTTTTCCTTAGTATTTCCTCGACCCCCTTTAAGAGTAGGGTGTTTCCTATGACTCAAGAAAGAGAAAATGAAACTACGAAAACAAAAGTCTTCACGCTTCATATTCCTCGAATGAATACCAAGTCTTCATGGTCACACCATTTTCTTCACTTTCAAAGTCTTCATGAAAGTCTTCAGAAATACCAAAATCTTCAGTCGAAGATATTCATTTTTAGGGGTCAACTTTTCCTGTAAATATCAAACTCCTCATAGACTTATAGACCTGTGTACACTCACAAACGCATTAGTCCCTTAACCTATAAGTCTACAATACACCAAAATCACTAAGGGGCACTAGATGCACTTACAATCTCCCCCTTTTTGGTGATTGATGGCAATATAGGTTAAGTTTTCAACGGGGATAAACATATGAAGTGTAAATATTGATATTGAGGAATTTGATTGCAAGATATAGAAGAACTCCCCCTGAAGATGTGCATAGTGAGGAATTTGCTTTTGAAGCAATGCACACTTGAAGAGTTAAATCATGGAGATCTCCCCCTATATCTTGTAATTCATACACGCATTTAACATATAATACGAAGAATTTGAAATGCATGATGAAATATGGTGCCTGATGAAATTCAGCATGCGTGCAATAATATTAACAAGGAATAAGCATGCAGAATAGTGCATCAAAAGTATCAGAGCACAGTGCATCAGAAGTATCAGAGCACCATCGGGTTTAAGATTACAACTCGATCCAATAAAGTTTCAGAAGAACGAGAGTTGTAACTTAGCAAAAAAACGCCCATATAGTAGACCCGCTTGAAGACTAACTCATATTTCTCCCCCTTTGTCATTGAATGACCAAAAGGATCGAAAATGAGGACTAACGCCCCTGAAGATAATCATGTTGATGAAGGAGCGCCAGCGTTGTTGGGATCGTTTGTTGATGTAGGGCCTGCCGCAGTGTCGTCCAAATCTTCATGTTCATCAGTGTTGCGCGATGAAGAATATGAGCTGGCCGCCAAAGAAGGAACCTGGACCTTCTTGAATTTCTTCGGTGGAGGTGCAGACCAGTCAAAATCTTCTTTGAGACCCATGTTCTTCAGATCTTCTTCACCATACAGATGTGACAGGATTGCCCAGGTGCGACCGAAGACTTGATGGAGGTAGTAGTGGTTTTTATTCACTGCATTGTGTGTGGCAGTCATGTTGTGAAGAAGTGAACCAAACTAACGCTTAACCCATTTGTGATTTCGATCCACCTTCTGGTGAAGACTAAGCAGAAGTTCACGGTCAGTCATCACGCGCGGGGCAGTGGCTTGAGGAGTGGACTTGGGTGCATTGGCAGAGTCATGTGTGGCAGAGTCATCATTGGTGGAATAAGATGCAGCTTTGCGAAACTGACCATCCAATGGACGAGTGCCCTCATCTATTACAGCTGGTGCCTTGCCCTTTCCATCAACTGAGGAATATGTCTGCTTGAGGACTTCAATGGGGGGCAAGTAGCTGAGGTGATTCTGGAAATCAGCTTTGTAGTTGAGTGAACCTTGTCCTGAGGAATCTCATGATCCAAGGTGCATAAGGCTTCAGCTCAAACGGTGACAGTGCAACATTTTCCATAGTCCTCGTGAAGAAATCGTGATAATTGACAGGAATGCCATGAACGATGTTGAATACCAGATTCTTCATGATGCCAACAATTTCCTCATCAGATGAGTCGTGGCCTTTGATGGGACTGATTGTCCTCGTAAGAATACGATAGATAGTTCTGGGCACGTACAACAATTCCTTCATGAGGAATTTGGTTCTTGGTGCCTGACCTGGTTTCAAAGGTTTCATCAGCACCTGCATGTAATGATGTCTGAGCTTAGGTTCACTGTAGATGCAGCGAGCTTCTTCAAGGGGAGGACTGAGTGGTAGAGCACAAATCAATTCAGAGGCTGGTGCAGTGTAGTGAGTGTTTTCAGACATCCAGTCCAGCACCCATGAATTCACATCTTCAGCATCTCCGGTGATGTGCAGCGTTGCATAGAATTGAAGAATCAGTTCTTCATTCCAATCGCACATGTCAGAGAAAAAGTTGAGCAGTCCAGCGTCGTGAAGAACACCGAGGACTGGTGCGAAGCACAGCAGAGATTCCATATCCACGTGAGGAATATGCTCATGGTAGAAGATCTTCTCCTTGTTGAATAACACTGAGGAATAGAAATTGGCTTGACTAGCAGTCCAGAAACGCCTCTTCCTAATGCGAGCAGAGTCATATGGGTTGTAATCTTTGAAGAATACGTGCTCACCGAAGAAATCATCAGCCTTGAACTTTTGCTTGTGTGAGAATGGATCCTTTGGCTTCGGCAGAGGAGTGTTAGTGAGTTGCATCACGACCTCAGGAATCTCAATCGCAGGTTCTTCAGGTTGAGGAATTTCTGGTTCCTCCTCAGTGGCAGTCTGCGTCGTTGGTTGTTCAGCAGCAGCAGTTTCTTCAGCGCTAGTGGCTGGAATTTCCTCATGGACAGATGCATTGGGATGAGTTTCTTCAGAGCCCATGTGTACAGTTTGTGTGGGGGACTGAGGAATTTGCTGTAGAGGGGTGAACATTGGTGAGTTTGGATGCTGACTTTCTCAGAATTCATCACTAATTACGGGTGTGGAGCAGCCAATGTCCACATCTTCATCTTCCATTTCTTCAATGCCAGCCTCTTCAGCTGTGAACTGAGGCATAGGCGAGGAGATGATAGGTGTTGAAGGGATCGCATCCACTTCAATTTCTTCATCCAATGGTTCATACGAAGCAGAAGAAGGAGTTTCTTCATAAGATCCGCTGGGGATCACATATTCTTCATCAAAAGGAACAAGGTCCTTTGATGGCCTGGTTGAGATGGGAACAACATCAGTCGGATTTGCAAATGAGCTCGTCATAGGCTTCATTTTCTTTGGAGCTGAAGAATCTGAAGCAGCTGATGCTTTCCTTTTCTTCACTACAGCACGCTCTGCAGCCTTGGTCTTCTTCACATCTGATGTAGATGGAAGGATTGGAGTTGAAGTTGGTGCAGGAGCAGCTGAGGAATCTGGTTGATTTTCTTCAGGCACAACTGATGCAGTTGCCCTGAGTTCTTCAGTTTCTTCAGGCACACCACTAGTGGATGCCCTGGCACTTTCTTCAGCGGCTGGAATACAGTCATCAACCCTGGAACTCACATTATCTTCAGCAGCCTGATTATCATCAGCGGTGCTGGCATTTTCTTCAGTAGGCTAAGCAGATGTTCAGCCTGAGGAGTTTCCTGTTGCGTTGGGGCTGCAACATTGGAAGTGAAGTTATCCTCAAGTTTCACAAAACGAACCTTGGCTCCAAGCCAATCAGCGCGATATGCGTCAAAGTCATCACTGAGTTTCTTAATCTCAGTCTAAATAGTGCAAGTTCTTCAGTTGTCATAGAGACAACATTTTTCTTCAGATAGCGCTCTTTCTTGTACTGCGCTTTCTTGATCTGCCTGGCCTTCTCAAATTTCCACTTTTCTTCTTGAATGAAGTGGGTCATCATGTGACTCTGGCCAGGAGTCAGCTTGAAGTCAGGCAAGGGAGTGTTAGGGTCCTTGTGCCAATCATCAATGTAGTCGAGGATCAGCTTGGGATCCAAAAGCAGTGGCACCTCTGATCCTTTGGCTCTAGCGGCCCTGCCTTGCCTGTCTCTGATGATTCCTGCAAGTTCATCATCATCAGCTTCGTCTTCATCAGACGGCACTTGGAAAGCGACTTGCTTCTTTTGAGGACTTGGGTGAGGACCTCGTCCAACAATGGCCTTTGTCTTCATCAGTGAGGGGCCAGCTGAGGAACTTGGTGCAGCTGAGGAACTAGCTGAGACACCTGAGGCAATGGAGATGCCGGTAGTCCTTTGGCACAAGGCGAGATGCACAGGTGCTGAGGATTTAGGCGGAACAACTGAAGGCTTTGGCGGAGGAGCTGAGGACTTTGGAGGAACAGGAGCAGCATGAGGAATTGGCCGTGAGGGCTTTGATGATTCTGGCCGTGAGGGCATTGCTGAGGAACTTGGCCTGCGAGCAGGCTTCTTAGACATAGCCTTCTTTGGCTTGACAGCAGAGGCCTTAGCAGAGGCAGCAGCAGCAGCAGCAGAGTCTTTATTGAATTTCCTCAATGCTTCCCTGGCTTGCTTAGCCAGCTTGGCTTGGCGCTTGGCCCATTCATCAGGATAGTCCTCACCGCACTTGAGGCTGGTGGGATCTGCTATTTGGCCAGGTGCCAATGAAGCTCTTGGGCATGGAGGATTGAGTGTGAATTTCTTCATGTACTTAGGAGTGACATATCTGTACTCCCTCCATTCTCTTGCCCATCTCCTCTCTATCCTCTATTTGCGCACTTTGCGCTCATTCTTGGTTTCCTCATTAGGTGCAGTACCCAGCATATATGTCATCAGGGATCTCAAACGCTGTATTTACCTTAGGCCTCTTTCCTCCCTTCTGTGGCTTCTTACCATCAGCCATTTTCTTTAGTTGAGGAATTTGAGCAATTGAATTCTCTGAAGAAGTATGCAACTTTTCTTCGAGGAATGCTGCAAATGAGTTAAGTTGATGAGAACCTAGTGATTCAGTAGCTGACATGTGTACCTGTGAACAAAGTATAGTTGCGAGGAATTTGGAGAGGTCATATGCGTTCTCATAAGGTTTTTCAAAAAGAACAAGTTTGAGAAATTTGACCAGATGAGTCTTGAAGAATTTCGCTAAGCTTTCTTTGTCTTAGGTTCCAAAGATGTGTAGATTAAAAATCCACACATTTGAGGAATCTTGAAGAATATCATGGCTTAGAGAAACGAATCAAGAACGGATAATATGTGAGGTGTTTTAGTGTGTGACTCTATGAAGAAAAACACCTTTGAAGATTTTGGAGATAATCATTCGAATCAACAAGGGTAGTAAAAGTGACTTTTAATTACCCTGGACGAAGAACACGACGAACTGGAGTGAGGAGATGTGAAGTTTGTCTGTGCAGATCTTCCACGCCTTAACTTGGCGGAGGAGGACGACTACGGCGGCGGCGGAGTGAAGATGTCTGCGGTCGGCGCGAGTATGTCAGCGACGAGGTCGAGGCAGTGAAGCTCTTCCTCATGGGAGGCGATGAAGTAGTGGTGGCGCTAGGGTTTGAGAAGCTCGAGCTGGAGAGAGAGGTCGAGCAGAGTAAAAGAAGTGAGGACGGGAAGGAGGGGTATTTATAGCCACGGCGAAAAACTGCTCGCCCGAAGAAATTGGACGAACGTGCCCCTGACCCTTCTCATTCGCATGACATGTGTCACCCACGCAGTGAGAGGTGGAGATCGTGTTAGATCGTGGGTGAGTGGATAAGTGTATCGTGGGATGCGGAACGGTTTGAGCGGCAAAACCAAAAATTTCGATAAGATAGGTTTTAAAGTTCCGTTCGCAATTTCTTCAGCTGACAAGGACACAGTGAAGATTTTGAACGAGTTTCAAATAGAACGCACATGACGAATTTGTGAACAGATTGGGTTGAGTATATCATAGAGGGGAAGGGTCCGATCACATTCACTTAGCAGAAAACCAACTTGAAGAAATTGCAATAAGTGAATGCTGTAGAGGACATAAACTCATAATATATATATATATATATATATATATATATATATATATATATATATATATAGCCAATGAAGAAAAACGACGGGACAAGTGAAGACAATGCAAAGTTGAAGAATATGAATAATTGAGGAATTTCAACTTTTGGTGGTGGTGTGACCCACCGTATAAGAATGATGATTTCAGACACCGCGTACAATTATCGTAGGGTTATGAGAATCAAATTCTTCGTTAATTTCTTCACACTAAGAGTGTTATTCTTCATTGATTGAAGAAAAACGTTTCTTCATGTGTTGCACATCTAAGTCATCAATTTTGCATAAGTGTTAGGATGAGTGTCCTTTTCAAAGAACATTCGAAGATTCTAGGATATTTAGCTCACACCGCAACTTGCTAAATCTCTTCTCATCTAAGGGTTTTGTGAAGATATCGGCTAGCTGTTCTTCAGTCTTGACATGCTTAATAGAAATGTCGCCCTTCAACACATGATCACGAAGAAAATGATGACGAATCTGAATGTGCTTTGTCTTCGAGTGCTGAACTGGGTTGTGAGCAATCTTGATGGCACTCTCATTGTCATAGAAGATAGGCACATTCTTCATGTTGACGCCGTAGTCCTTGAGAGTTTGCTTCATCCATAGCAATTGGGCACAACAAGAACCAGCGACAATGTACTCAACTTCAGCAGTAGATAGTGATACGCAGTTCTGTTTCTTAGAGGACCAACAGACCAAAGATCGTCCGAGGAAATGACATGTATCAGATATTGACTTTTGATCCAAACGATCACCAGCATAGTCAGAGTCAGAATATCCAACAAAATCAAAAGCCGAGCCCTTGGGGTACCATAATCCAAGTGTTGGTGTGTGAGCTAGATATCGAAGAATATGCTTCACAGCCTTATGGTGTGATTCCTTCGGTGTAGCTTGAAATCGGGCACACATGCAAACACTAAGAATTATATCTGGCCTAGATGCACATAAGTACAATAAGGAGCCTATCATGGAGCGGTATACCTTATGATCGAAGTCAATACCATTTTCATCAGTGCACAGATGGCCATTTGTGGGCATAGGAATTTTGACGCCTTTGCAATCTTGCATGCCGAATTTCCTCAGTACATCCTTGAGGTATTTCTCCTGAGAGATAAATATGCCATTGTGTTGTTGACGAATTTGAAGACCTAAGAAGAATTTCAACTCTCCCATCCTAGACATTTGATATTCTTCACTCATCATATAGGCAAATTCATCACTATAACATTGGTCAGTACAGCCAAAGATAATATCATCAACATATACTTGGCACACAAACAATTCACTATCATAAGATTTAGTGAAAAGAGTAGGGTCGAGTGAACCGGGTTTGAAGCCTTTCTTCATGAAGAGTTCCTTCAAGGTATCATAGCAAGCCCGTGGGGCCTGCTTGAGGCCATAGAGGGCCTTGTTGAGTCTGAAGACTTTGTTAGGATTCTTTGGATCTTCAAAACCTGGGGGTTGAGTAACATATACCTCTTCCTCAAGCTTACCATTGAGGAATGCACTTTTCACATCCATTTGATATAAAGTGATATCATGATGGTTAGCATAAGCAAGTAATATGCGAATAGCCTCAAGTCTAGCAACAGGTGCAAAAGTTTCATCGAAATCAATTCCTTCAATCTGTGTGTAGCCTTGAGCTACAAGCCGTGCCTTATTCCTCACCACAAGGCCATTTTCATCTTGCTTGTTGCGGTAGATCCACTTTGTGCCGATGATACTGTGCTTGTGAGGATCTGGACGTTTGACCAGTTCCCAGACATTGTTGAGCTCGAACTGATGTAATTCTTCTTGCATGGCCTGAATCCACTCAGGCTCCAGAAATGCATCATCTACCTTAGTGGGCTCTCTAATAGAGACAAAAGCATACCGCCCACAAAAGTTAGACAAATGTGAAGCTTTTGAGCGTGTGAGAGGACCTGGCGCTTTGATGTCATTGATGATCTTTTCAACTTGCACTTCTTTTGCAATGCGAGGATGAGCTGGTTATCGTTGAAGAGTTTGATCAGCGTTTTCTTCAGCACCATTTTCTTCAGCATTTTCTTCAGGTGCATTAGCTCGACGTTCTTCATGTTCTGGAATGAATTCTTCAGCAGATTCTTTAGTAGGAATGACATCCTCAGTAGCCTTGAACTTGATAGTTTCCTCAGGTGCTGGTTCATCTATCACAGTAGGTAGGTGCTCTCTTTGCGAGCCATTAGTTTCATCGAACCGCACATCTACAGTTTCAACAACTTTGTGAAGAACGTTGTTGAAGACTATGTAGGTGTGCGAGTCCTTGCCGTAACCAAGCATAAAACCTTCATGTGCTTTCGGTGCAAATTTTGAGTTGTGATGAGGATCTCTAATCCAACATTTAGCACCGAAGACTTTGAAATAACTTACATTGGGTTTCTTATCAGTGAGGAGTTCATAGGCAGTGTTTTTGAAGAATTTGTGAAGGTATACTCTGTTGATGATGTGGCATGCAGTATCAATTGCCCCAGTCCAGAAACGACGAGGCGTTTTGTATTCATCAAGCATAGTGCGAGCCATCTCAGCAAGAGTCCTATTCTTGCACTCCAGGATGCCATTCTGCTGAGGAGTGTAAGGAGCAGATAACTCATGAGTAATACCAAGTTCATCAAGATAGTCATCGAGACCAGAATTCTTGAACTCAGTGCCATTGTCACTTCTGATGTGCTTGATCTTCACACCAAAGTTGGTTGAAGCCCTCGAGGAAAATCAGTTGAAGACTTCCTGCACTTCATGTTTGTAAGTAACAAGGTGTACCCATGTGTAGCGAGAATAATCATCAACAATAACAAAGCCATATTGAGATGCTTTATTTGAAATAGCAGAATAATGATTAGGACCAAAGAGATCCATGTGAAACAATTCAAACGGGTGAGTGGTGGTCATGATAGTCTTTGCTGGATGCTTGGCCTTCATCATCTTCCCAGCTTCACAGGCTCCGCATAGGTGATCCTTGAGGAATTTGACATTCTCGATGCCAATGCCATGCTTCTTCTTCGCAAGCGTGTGCAAATTCCTCATGCCTGCTTGACCAAGTCGTCGATGCCAGAGCCAGCCTTCTGAAGCTTTTGCAAGTAAGCACATGGCTGGTTGTGGTCCTGTAGAGAAATCAACAATATACAGGTCTCCTCTCCTAAAGCCTTCCAAGACTTTGGAATTGTCAGCTTCCATAACCACAACACAACGGTACTTGCCAAAGACAACAACCATATCAAGATCACAAAGCATTGAGACAGACATAAGGTTGTATCCTAAGGACTCAACAAGCATGACTTTGTCCATGTGTCGATCCTTTGTAATCGCAACCTTACCTAGACCCAATACCTGACTTTTGCCTTTGTCAGCAAAGATGATATGCTTTAGATGCGATGGAGATAATGGAGCATCCATCAATAGATTCTTGTCACCACTCATGTGGTTTGTACATCCACTATCGAGGACCCACTCAGTGGCTTTGGGTTGATCATCCTGCAGATGAATTAGTGCAGCTTACAAACTCATATACTTCATCAGTGAAGAACATGACATCAATTCATCAGATCAATTTCATCAAGTAAAAGAACTAATAATGCAATATGAGGACGTGATAACTGAAAGTTCATTTCTTCATGGTTAGCCTGCGTCCTTTCAGGCATGCTCAGGTCTCCAGCAAATTCTTCAGACGATTACGTGCGTTTGGAGACCTGACCCTGCAGAAGAGATTAGTTCTTTTTCTTTACCACCCACATCTGAAGGGGTGGCAAAGAGTTCATCATTATGCGAGCTCCATACGAGAAGGATGGCATAGAAGCCAGTCCATTTCGTTTCACATAAGAGGGGTTAGAGTAAGCATAAGAGTATGCAAAGAAATTCTTCGAGGACTTATGGACATAATGATTTGAAGAATAATGCACATATCCATAATCCTTAGATCTTCCCTGCGAAACAGACGGGTTAGCATGATGATGTTCACATGAGGACTTTGATCCATATGAGGAATTTGATCTGGGGTTCCTATTCTTCACAGGTGGCGTCATGATGACATTCACCTGAAGATTTTCAAGGCATCTTTTGGGAACCCAGATTTTCTTCATAGGGGAGCCGTTCCTGCAGTTAGTGCCAACATATCTAGCAAATACTTCACCATTCTGATTTTTGTACAGTTTATAGTTGGAGTCAATTGACTCATCATCAGAATGAGGAGATTCACATGCAAATCCAGACAAGTTAGATGGATCAACTGGAGGTCCCTTTGCAGCAACCCATGTAGTTTTGGGGTACTGCTCAGGCTTCCAATATGTACCATCAGCATTGAGTTTCCTCTCAAAGGCGATACCCTCTTTCCTAGGGTTCCTGTTGAGGATATGCTTTTTAAGCACATCACAAAGAGCCTGGTGCCCTTTGAGGCTTTTGTACATGCCTGTCGTGTACAATTCCTTCAGCCCTGCATCGTCAGTGATACTAGCAATGTCCTCGGATGAGGAATTAGTGATAGTAGAGGCATGTGAAGAATTTGAAACATTAGCAGCATTTGAACATTCAGGTGAAGAATTAGCAGATTCACGTTCAATGCACTTCAAGCATGGATGAACAAATTCTTCCTGAGAATCGCTGATTTGTTGAGCAAGTAATGAATCGCGCTCCTTCTGAAGATCTTCATAACTCACTCTTAGCTTTTCAAGATCTTGCTTTCTTTGAAGAAATTCATAAGAAAGCTTCTCATGATCCGATAAGAGAGTGTTATAATGACTTTGAAGTTTGTCAAGCTTGGACTGAAGTCTCTGAAGATTTTCAGTCAAAGTTTCAGTTCGATCCATTTCTTCATCCAACATATCATCACTTTTATTTAGCATGTTTTGAACCTTTTCTAAAGCCCTTTGTTGTTTTATAGCAATCTTAGCAAGTTTAGAATAGCTGGGCTTAAGGTTTTCATCAGATTCATTCTCACTTGATTCAGAGGAGGTATATTTGAGTACCTTGGCACCCTTTGCCATGAAGCAATAGGTGGGAGCGTAGTCATCATCGCTTTCATCAGCCTTGTTGGTGAGGTCATTTTCTTCAGTGTTGAAGATAGACTTGCTGATGAATGCAGTAGCGAGAGCTAGGCTCGCCACTCCGGATTCGGACTCCTCAGATGTCTCCTCTTCCTCATTTTCTTCAGATTCAGCCTCAGAGTCCATTTCCTTGCCAATGAATGGCCTAGCCTTCTTGGAGCTGCTCTTCTTGTGATATGAAGACTTTGAGGATTTTGATGATGAAGATTTTGTGGATTTCTTCTTTTTCTTTGCATCATCAGAACTGTAATCCTTGTATTTCTTCTTCTTTGATTCATTTTCCCACTGAGGACACTCTTGAATGAAATGTCCAGGTTTCTTGCACTTGTGACAGAGCCTCTTCTTGTAGTCACTGGGTGAGGAATCATTGCTCCTTGAGGATCTTCCAAGGCGACCACGTCTTGAGAACTTTTGAAACTTCTTCACGAGCAGAGCCAGATCATGGCTCAGTTCTTCATGATCACCAAGGCTGCTACCAGAGTCTTCATCTTCGGACTCAGATACTACCTTGGCCTTCAGTGCACGTGTTCTGCCATAGCTTGAACCATAGAGATCTCTCTTTTCAGCAAGTTGGAACTCATGAGTATTTAGCCTCTCGAGAATATCAGCGGAATCAAGTGACTTGTAATCAACACGTTCTTGTATCATCAATGCCAGAGTGTCAAATGAGGAATCAAGCGATCTCAGCAATTTCTTCACCACCTCATGGTCGGTGATGTCAGTGGCACCAAGTGCTTGAAACTCATTTGAGATGTCAGTGAGGCGATTGAAGGTTTGTTGGAAATTTTCATTGTCGAGTCTTTTGAAGCAGTTGAAGAGATTGCGAAGAACATCAACTCGAGAGTCACGCTGAGTTGAGACTCCTTCATTCACTTTGGACAACCTGTCCCAGATAAGCTTTGCTGTCTCCAAAGCACTCACTCTGCCATACTGTCCTTTGCTTAGATGGCCACATATGATATTCTTCGCTTGAGAGTCGAGTTGCTTGGATCTCTTCACATCAGCAGCATTCAGAGAAGGTGTGACTGAGGGAACACCATTTTCCATAACATACCAGAGATCGTTATCAATTGCTTCAAGATGCATTCGCATCTTATTCCTCCAGTAGGGGTAGTCCGTCCCATCGAAGGTAGGACACCCAGCAGAGACCTTGATCATACCTGCGGTCGACATAACTAAAAATCCAGGCAGTTAAACCAAAATCACACAGAACAAGGGAGTACCTTGCTCGAATACCAATTGAAAGTGCGTTATATCGACTAGAGGGGGGGTGAATAGGCGATTTTTATGAAATTCTTCACTAAGGAATTTGCCGGTGAAGAAATTCCTTAGCGAAGAACTACTAGTAGCGGAATAAGTACTCAAAAGTAAACATAATAGAATACAAGCATAGTCATCATGATGAAATGAAGACAGGCACAGTGTACAGGAAGCATAATCACAGGATAACACAGGATGAAGACAAACAGACTGAAGAAATTGAACTGAGGAAATTGAGAAAGTCTTCAGTCAAAGTCTTCAAACACAGATATGAACAAACACACAACACAGTTATGAGGAAATGAAAGAGTTGAGGAAATAGAACCAGTAAGCTTGGTGAATACAATGATTTGGTAGACCAGTTCCAACTGCCGTCTCAGTTGTATGTCTGGCTGGAGCGGCTGAGTATTTAAACTCGAGGACACACAGTCCCGGACACCCAGTCCTGAACATGCAGCTCAGGACACCTAGTCCTCACCGTATTCTCCTTGAACTAAGGTCACACAGACCTCGTCCAATCACTCGTGGTAAGTCTTCAGGCGACTTCCAAACCTTCACAAACTTGGTCACTCGGCGATCCACAATTCCTCTTGGATGCTCTAGACCATGACGCCTAACCGTATGGAAGAAGCACAGTCTTCAAAGGTAACAAGCATCGGATCCACGCAGGATCAATCTCTTCAGTGATGCTCAATCACTTGGGTTTTGTAGGTGTTTGGGTTTTGGGTTTTTGTTTTTTCCTCACTTGATTATTTTTGCTCAAAGTCCTCAAGGGATGGGTTGCTCTCAAATGACAAGTGTCAGTTTCTCTCAGAGCAGCCAACCAGCTAGTGGTTGTAGGGGGCGGCTATTTATAGCCTAGGGAGCAGCCCGACATGATAAGACATAAATGCCCTTCAATGATATGACCATTAGGTGGATAGATATTTTGGGACAGCTGGCACAAAGCACGACAACGGTCGGAATTTTGAGTAGCAAAATCCTTAGGGCTATCATGTTCCTCACTGTGTAGGCAATCCGCACTGGCGAATTCCTAACTCCTCAGTCAGGACAAATTTCTCAGAGACCAGAAGAACTTCGTCTCTCTCACTGAAGAAATTGACTGAACTGTATGAGATTTCCAATGGCTTCACTCGAAGGGATTGGTAGGTGTAGGATTTTGAGTTGAGCATCACATGGAAATTTTTCCTTAGTATTTCCTCGACCCCCTTTAGCAGTACGGTGTTTCCTATGACTCAAGAAAGAGAAAATGAAACTATGAAAACAAAAGTCTTCATGCTTCATATTCCTCGAATGAATACCAAATCTTCACGGTCACACCATTTTCTTCACTTTCAAAGTCTTCATGAAAGTCTTCAGAAATACCAAAATCTTCAGTCAAAGATATTCATTTTTAGGGGTCGACTTTTCCTGTAAATAGCAAACTCCTCATAGACTTATAGACCTGTGTACACTCACAAACGCATTAGTCCCTTAACCTATAAGTCTTCAATACACCAAAATCACTAAGGGGCACTAGATGCACTTACATTGCCTGTTTCAAGGATGATGACTAAGTTATCGTCACCGTTTCTTGAGGACTGGATGGAGAGGGCGAAGTGGTTCCAATGTCCGGCTCCGCTTCCTGAAGAACCAGTCATCCTGCATTTAGCGAAGATGCTGGTGCCAGCACCCTACAAGGCATCGGAGAAGAAGGCCACAGAGAAGGCCAAGGGGCTCTGGAGCGGCCCCCGCTGCAAGGGTGCTTCGGACACAACGTCCGAAGACAAGACTCAGTCCTCCGCCGTTGAAAACGACGATGATGATGATGATGAGGAAAACAACCCTTCCCCTGATGAGGGTAAGAAAAATAGGGCGGACTCCACCATTCTGGAGGCGGAGGCGCCCAAGAAGGGGAAAGGCCCACTCGTGGGCAGCTCCGCATGGGCGTTGAAAGCAATCCGGAGCAACGCCCCCGCACTAAGCCACGGGCCGCATCGTAAGTGCTAAGACTTATATCCGCCCATAAAGTTTCTCCTCCTCATTGCATTGACATGATTGGTTATGTTATTGTAGTCCGGCCCACAACAGCTCCCTGTAATCCTCGTCAGGAGGTTTGCTGGATTCCAAGGCGATGGCCAACGAGTCACCGCCGGCCGCTCACTCCCCCAAGGCCAAAGATGATGCGGAGGTGCTGTCCCGAAGGACTATTCCAGGTGGGGGAGAGGCTCAGGAGGTGCCAGAAGGCAAAACCCCCGTCATCAGACACCAGGGGGAATCAATCCCCAAGGAGACTGGTGGGGAGGGCCGTATTCAGTTCGGCCCTCAGCCGGACTCGATTCTAGAGACTGATGCGGCTCCAGAATCCAGCAGGCAACCTCCTTCGAAAGAAGGGGGATGCATATTCCGCCGGTGACCCTTGTCCAACCAGGGGCACCGGATAATCTACTAGAAGCACTGCGAGGCGCTTCCATTGTGGATGAGCACCGTGTCCTTATGGGCACGATAATTGAAAGGGTCCAGTCCGCCAAGAGCGGACTAACCGAAGCCTGCAGCAGCCTGCTGACAGGTTTTGAGGTAAGCGACATAAAAAGGAGAAAATCCCAATATAGACAGTAGCCCCTGAGACACTGTCCGGTGTTCAGAGAGAAAAAGCCGGACAGAGGATCAATCTCCTATTGCAGGAAACTAACTAAATTTTTCTAAAATGTAAACACAGGCGTCGTTGTTGGCCGCAGCCTCGCATACTGCCAAAGTTTCCGGACTGAAGCAGAAACTGGCGGAGGCCGAGGAGGAGCTAGGCCAAGTGAAGAGGCAGCTCCAGGAAAAACAAGGTAACTAATAACCTGTTATGTTCAAAAAAAGGAAACTGATATGCAATGACCGAAATGCCATGATGTGTACAGAGGCTACGACCGAGGTCGAGGCCCTGAGAACAGCCCTGGTCGAAGCCGAAGGGAAGGCTGTCAAGGAGCAGGCCGCTCGGAAGAAGCTCATGGCCTGGGTCAACGAGGTCCAACAGGAGCTCGAGGACGCGGTGAAGAAGTGTGAGGCCTTTGAGTGCGATGCATCGGTTCAAGAGACCGAACTTGCCAAGGCTCGCCAGAGTGCGGAGGCAGCCCGGAATGAGGCCCAGGGCGCCCTCTAGGAGATCCGGGAGGCCAGGAAGATCACGGCGGGTAAGGCATTCAACATGCAAAGCAAGAATGCGAAGATGAAATATTGTTTACTAACCCGGATTTAGAGTTCTCCATGGGCTTTTACTGATCTGCCATGCAGCGTGGCTGACGCCGCAGAGTTCTTCCGAGCCGAAGAAGAGAGCTCCGTGGAGAAGCTATTCTGGTCGCAATATCTTGTGCCAGAGCATCCGGTGTCCTTCAACGATCAGCTAAAACAACTAGTCGAGCTGCATAGGGTGGCCGAACTGGCCATGAAGGATTTAATAATACAGTTGTGGCCAGCCGAAGCTATACCCGGCAGTTACTTCGGTCTCATGAAGTGACTAGTGGATGTCTGTCCTCGGCTGGACGTCGTCAAGTGGTTCGTCTGCATCGAGGGCGCACGTCTGGCCTTCTCCTATTGCAAGGTCTGGTGGGCGAAGCTTGACGCTGTTAAATTAGCGACCGAGGGGCCGCCGGAGGGCAAGGAGCACCGCACACCCGAGCGATACTTCGGCAATGTCTTGGAGGGGTCCCGCATTATTGCGGATCATTGTGCGAAAGACACTATCTTTGAATGAATGTATTCGAGCTCCCTCTACCTTGTATGATAAAACAAAGTGATTGTGCAATGTAATGCTTGTTATGTTTTTATATTTTTACTTCTAGTGCGGGCGTGTTGTATGAAATCTAAGGGTTAACCAGTTGTCGGCTTCTGCCCCCATGTAGGTAGTACGGGGGTGTTCGGGATGGAATCTAAACAATCTTGATCCAATTAGATGGTCCTTGAAGGAGTTGTTTAACGCAACGAACCAGGCAACCAGACTATGCGGCTGTAACACCCTCACTTAGCCATAGGAGTTCGACAATAAAAACATGGGCGCAACCCCTAGTATCCGAACTAGAGTGCTATGAGCGTTTGATCGGGAAGTTCCAATCCTTCGCGTAATGCGGAAGAAATCTCCAATGATTTGTAACCTCCGAACAGCTGATCGGCTCTCGCCGCATCATGACAGTCAGTTTTCAGCTTTCTCTACCGAGGTGCTCCTTTGGATAAACCAAGGCACAATCGCAGTAGTTCTCCCTTTACTACCTTAGCCGATATAGCGGAATGTAAGGTAGCAAGCACAGGAGCCGGGCAACCCAACTATTGACCAAAGACATGATTCAGAGCCAATGCATATAATGCTAAATTCGGGGTGCCGAACTATACTTATAAAAAGTGTTCAGGCTTTTGTTGTCATAATGTGGGGTGCTATGAAGCCCCTGGCCAACATCAAACATATCAAAGTGTATGGATGCTACCTGATAGGGTTATCCACAGGGGAGCTGAAAAGGAGAAAGAAAACAAAAAAGGTACAGAGGTAAAAAGCTGGGGTCCTAAAACTCCACAAAATGTTCTCATTGTAGTTTAATTAGTACGTCAAGGCGCATTGATACAGGTAATGCGATAAGCAACATGCTATTTGACATGCCGAAACCAAGGGAAAGCTGCATGTGGGTCCTCAAAAAACAGGTAGGGTTATCATTAATGGAATCACCTAAAAAGTCCCCGTATGTCTGCGTTTCTCGCCGTCTTGGTGTGTTTATCCTTCAAGAGGACCGATGACCAGACCATCAGATGGGGCCTGTGGAATTGAGACCTGAAAAGAAAGCAAGTAAAAGTGAAAGTATGTGTGTATCCGATGTCGGTTGAGCCGTACTATGGACCACAAGCTAGCTATGCCTTCGTTGATGCCCATGGAATTTTTAGTTCGTAGTTATGTACGCGCGGCACGGATGCCACCACTTGATCGGGACTGAAACGGAGGCCAGATTGCTAGTCGAGCTCCTGACGAGACGAGCTCTCCTACTGCATAGTAGTTCGGACCCTCTTAATGGTATCCGTGGGCTCGGCAGCCGAATTAAGGTTCTGCTTGAGAAGGTTGCTCTGTACTTCTGCTGCTAAGGCAGCTGTGTGCTCTTCTATACAGAGGGAGCGTTCCGTATTTTTGTTGACCATTATGACGCCGCGTGGACCGGGCATCTTGAGCTTGAGATAAGCATAGTGTGATACTGTGTTGAATCGAGCAAAAGTGGTTCGTCCGAGCAGTGCGTGATACCGTTGCGGAAGGGGACGATGTCGAAGATTAACTCCTCGCTACGGAAGTTTTCCGGACATCTGAAGACAACCTCTAGTGTGATCGAGCTCGTACAGTGGGCCTCTACACCTGGTATGACTCCTTTGAAGGTAGTCCTGGTGGGCTTGATCCGTGATGGGTTAATGCCCATTTTTCGCACTGTATCCTGATAGAGCAGATTGAGACTGCTACCTCCGTTCATAAGGATGCGAGTCAGGTGGAACCCATCAATTATTGGGTCTAGGACCAGTGCGGCCAAGCCATCGTGATGGATACTGGTCGGATGATCCGATCAAAAGTGATCGGGCATGACGACCATGGATTAAATTTTGGGGCGACTGGCTCTATCGCGTAGACGTCCCTGAGCGCACACTTGCGCTCCCTCTTGGGGATGTGGGTAGCGTATATCATGTTCACCGTTTTGACCTGAGGGGGAAACTTCTTCTGTCCCCCTGTGTTCGGTTGCCGGGGCTCTTTGTCATCGTCCTCGCTTTGCGATCCCTTTTCCCTGTTCTCGATGTTTAATTAGCCGGCCTATTTAAAAACCCAGCAATCTCTATTTGTATGATTGGGTGGTTTGTCTGCGGTGCCATGAATCTGGCACGGACGACCAAGTATGCGGTCCAAGCTGGATGGGCCTGAATTGTTCTTTTGGAATGGCTTCTTCCACTGACCGGACTTAGATTCACTGAATCCGGCATTGACCGCCGTGTTCTTGGTGTTATCACTGTTGTTTCGACACTTGTATCTGTTGCGTCGAGACTTGTCTTTGTTATTTTTAACTTCAGGGGTGCCGGCGTCGCTTGCATTGTTTTTGCTACGGGCCAGCCAACTGTCCTCGCCCGCACAAAAGCGGGTCATGAGTGCCGTGAGGACCGCCATGGATTTTGGCTTTTCCTGGCCGAGGTGGCGAGCGAGCCATTCGTCGCGGATGCTGTGTTTGAAGGCTGCTAGGGCTTCGCCATCCGAACAATCGATGATTTGGTTCTTTTTAGTTAAGAACCTAGTCCAAAATTTCCTGGCGGACTCTCCAGGTTGTTGAACTATGTGGCTTAAGTCATCGGCGTCTGGTGGCCGGACATATGTACCTTGGAAGTTGTCGAGGAAGGCTTCTTCCATGTCCTCCCAGCTGCCGATAGAATTTTCAGGCAGGCTGTTTAACCAGTGCCAAGCTGGCCCCTTGAGTTTTAAAGGGAGGTATTTGATGGCATGGAGGTCATCGCCGCAGGCCATATGAATGTGGAGAATGAAGTCTTTGATACACACTGCGGGGTCCGTGGTTCCATCGTATGATTCTATATTCATGGGTTTGAACCCTTCTGGAAATTCATGATCCATGACCTCATCAGTGAAGCAATGAGGGTGTGCGGCGCCTCTATGTCGGGCCGTATCGTGATGTAGCTCTGATGGAGTCCATCTGCGGTTTTCAGCCCGCGCATGACTAAGCTTGTCATGTCCGAATAGGTGGCCGTCGTCGCGTGTCGAGGCACATCCTCGAGTTCCATAAATTGATTTGGTATGTCCTGCTTTATTGTTCAGGTTTTGCCGGAGGTCATATGTATGGCCGTGGGCTAATTTACCCCTACTTGTGCGATGAGGCGGGGCGGGCTGGTGTTCGGCGTGAGTTGCCATTTTGTCCCGACCATGTGGTGGTTGGTCAGCCGCATTGTACGATGGTGGTATGTATTCTGGCGCCTCCTCATCAAACTGAGGTAGCAATTTGCGCTTTGGGTAACTTTTGGTTGGGTGCTTGAGGCCGTATTCTTCGGCTGCTAGGACATCGGTCCATTTATCATTGAGCAGATCTTAATTAGCCTGAAGCTGCCTCTTCTTCTTTTTCAGGCTCCTTGCAGTGGCTATTAGCTGGCGCTTGAAGCGCTCCTGCTCAAGAGGTTCCTCAGGCACGATGAAATCGTCGGTGCCGAGGCTCACCTCATCCTCGGAGAGCGGAAGATAACTTCTGTCCTTTGAGTCTTCGTGCGTGGCCTATTTACCAAGGCTAACCTTCCCATCTCCCCGTTCATCTTGTTCTGTTTCAACGGGGTCTTCGTTGTCTTCGGCGCCTTCTGGAGTGTTATCTTCTCCTGTGCCGGTGTTGCTGTCTTTACTGCGGCGTGACTTAGAGCGGCGCCGCTGACGCCGGCGCTTGGATTGTATTTCAGAAGGTTTATCCTTAGCTGGATCTTCCTTGTCATCGCCGCTGTTCTCCTTTGGTGCATCCACCATGTATACATCATACGAGGAAGTGGTTGTCCAGCGTCCAGTGAACGACAGGTTCTGGGCCTCTTCTTCTCCGGCATCGTCGTCCATACCGTCGATGTCCTCGGAGTTATAATCAAGTGTGTCGGTTAAATCCTCGACCGTGGCTATGAAGTGGGTGGTGGGTGGGGAGCAAAATTCTCCATCGTCAGCCCCTAGTTCGAACCGGATATAGTTTGGATGTGAGTCCTCCGCCAAGGGCAGGTTTTTTAATGAGTTTAGCATGTCACCCAAAGGCGAGTGCTAGAAGATGTCTGCGGCGCTGAATTTGAAGATCGATACATGATCAAGTTCGGCATCCGCAAGCTCACATGGTTTGGAACTTACGGCCGAAAACGAGTCCGGAGTTCCGGTGCAACAGGTATCGTGTGAGATCAAGTCTATGTGCGGCTCCAATGCTGTGGAATCTATGGCCCCCATGCTGGGGTCGATCCTCCTGTCCTTGGATGGCGCAGTCTGCTCTGGATCTAAGGTTAGAGCGGTTATGGGAGCTGTCTCTTGGATGCGGTCCGATGACAGATTTAGGTCATGTCCCTCGGGTGACCAGGAGTGGTAGCTGCGGTCTCGAATCCGGCGAAGATCAAGTCTCCAGGGATGACCGCAATGTAGTTAAAGCTCCCAAATCTGACCTGATGGCCAGGGGCGTAGCTTTCGATCTGCTCCAGATGGCCAAGCGAGTTGGCCCGCAGAGCAAAACCGTCGAACACGAAGATCTGTCCGGGGAGGAAGGCCCCCCCTTGGGCAGCATCGTTGTAGATGGTTGAAGGAGCCATCGAACCTCTTGATGACGGCATAGTGGAACTCTCAATGAAAGCACCAATGTCGGTGTCAAAACCAGCGGATCTCGGGTAGGGGGTCCCGAACTATGCGTCTAAGGTCGATGGTAACAGGAGACAGGGGACACAATGTTTTACCCAGGTTCGGGCCCTCTCTATGGAGGTAATACCCTACGTCCTGCTTGATTGATCCTGATGAATATGAGTATTACAAGAGTTGATCTACCACGAGATCGTAATGGCTAAACCCTAGAGGCCTAGCTTGTGTGGTTATGATAATGTCCTTCTCTCTGGACTAAGTCCTCTGGTTTATATAGACACCAGGAGGATCTAGGGTTACACAAGGTCGGTTACAAAGAAAGGAATCGACATATTTAGTCTCCAAGCTTTCCTTCCACGCCAAGGAGAGTCCCATCCGGACACAGGTGCGGTCTCCGGTCTTCGTATCTTCAGAGCCCATCAGTCCGGCCCATGGCTAACAGGCCGGACGCCCGAGGACCCCTTAGTCAAGGACTCCCTTAGGGGGCACCGCACACGGCTCGGAACAATCAACTTGTGTGTTCTAGGGTGCCCCTGCCCCCGTATATAGATGAGCAAGGGGAGGCCGGCCGGCCCTTGCAGGGCGCGCTAGGAGGAGGAGTCTTCCTCCTAGTAGGAGTAGGACTCCCCTTTCCTACTCCTACTAGGAGGGGGAAAGGAAGGAGGAGAGGGAGAAGGAAGGAGAGGAAGGAAAGGAGGAAAGGGGGGCTGCCCCCCTAGTCCAATTAGGTTTGGGCTAGGGGGGCCACACGCCCTGCCTCCTCTCTTGATCCACTTGGCCCATGAGGCCTAATACTTCTTCCCCGTATTCCCGTAACTCCCCGGTACTCCAAAAAATACCCAAATCACTCGGAACCTTTCCGATGTCCGAATATAGTCGTCCAATATATCGATCTTTATGTCTCGACCATTTCGAGACTCCTCATCATGTCCCCGATCTCATCCGGGACTCCGAACTACCTTTGATACGTCAAATCACATAAACTCATAATACCGATCGTCACCGAACGTTAAGCGTGCGGACCCTACGGGTTCGTGAACTATATAGACATGATCGAGACACGTCTACGGTCAATAACCAATAGCGGAACCTGGATGTTCATATTGGCTCCTACATATTCTACGAAGATCTTTATCGGTCAAACTGCATAACAACATGCGTTGTTCCCTTTGTCATCGGTATGTTACTTGCCCGAGATTCGATCGTCGGTATCTCAATACCTAGTTCAATCTCGTTACCAGCAAGTCTCTTTACTCATTTCCGTAATGCATCATCCCGCAACTAACTCATTAGTTGCATTGTTTGCAAGGCTTATAGTGGTGTGCGTTACCGAGAGGGCCCAGAGATACCTCTCCGACAATCGGAGTGATAAATCCTAATCTCGATCTATGCCAACTCAACAAGTACCATCGGAGACACCTGTAGAGCACCTTCGTAATCACCCAGTTACGTTGTGACGTTTGGTAGCACACAAAGTGTTCCTCGGGTAATCAAGGGTTGCATAATCTCATAGTCATAGGAACATGTATAAGTCATGAAGAAAGCAATATCAGTAAACTAAAATGATCAAGTGCTAAGCTAACGGAATGGGTCAAGTCAATCACATCATTCTCCTAATGATGTGATCCCATTTATCAAATGACAACTCATGTCTATGGTTAGGAAACATAACCATCTTTGATCAACGAGCTAGTCAAGTAGAGGCATACTAGTGACACTCTGTTTGTCTATGTATTCACACATGTATTATGTTTCCGGTTAATACAATTCTAGCATGAATAATAAACATTTATCATGAAATAAGGAAATAAATAATAACTTTATTATTGCCTCTAGGGAATATTTCCTTCAGTCTCCCACTTGCACTAGTGTCAATAATCTAGATTACACAGTAATGATTCTAACACCCATGGAGCCTTGGTATTGATCATGTTTTGCTCGTGAGAGAGGATTAGTCAATGAGTCTGCAACATTCAGATCCGTATCTATCTTGCAAATCTCTATGTCTCCCACCTGGACTTGATCGCAGATGGAATTGAAGCGTCTCTTGATGTGTTTGGTTCTCTTGTGAAATCTGGATTCCTTTGCCAAGGCAATTGCACTAGTATTTTCACAAAAGATTTTCATTGGACCCGATGCACTAGGTATGACACCTAGATCGGATATGAACTCCTTCATCCAGACTCCTTCATTTGCTGCTTCCGAAGCAGCTTTGTACTCCGCTTCACACGTAGATCCCTCCATGACACTTTGTTTCGAACTGCTCCAACTGACAGCTCCACCGTTCAATATAAACACGTATCCGGTTTGCGATTTAGAATCATCCGGATCAATGTCAAAGCTTGCATCGACGTAACCATTTACGACGAGCTCTTTGTCACCTCCATAAACGAGAAACATATCCTTAGTCCTTTTCAGGTATTTTAGGATGTTCTTGACCGCTGTCCAGTGATCCACTCCTGGATTACTTTGGTACCTCCCTGCTAAACTAATAGCAAGGCACGCATCAAGTCTTGTACACATCATTGCATACATGATGGAGCCTATGGCTGAAGCATAGGGAACACTTTTCATTTTCTCTCTATCTTCTGCAGTGGTCGGGCATTGAGTCTTACTCAACTTTACACCTTGTAACACAGGCAAGAACCCTTTCTTAGTTTGATCCATTTTGAACTTCTTCAAAACTTCATCAAGGTATGTGCTTTGTGAAAGTCCAATTAGGCATCTTGATCTATCTCTATAGATCTTGATGGCTAATATATAAGCAGCTTCACCGAGGTCTTTCATTGAAAAACTCTTATTCAAGTATCCTTTTATGCTATCCAGAAATTCTATATCATTTCCAATCAACAATATGTCATCCACATATAATATTAGAAATGCTACAGAGCTCCCACTCACTTTCTTGTAAATACAGGCTTCTCCAAAAGTTTGTATAAAACCATATGCTTTGATCACACTATCAAAACGTTTATTCCAACTCCGAGAAGCTTGCACCAGTCCATAAATGGATCGCTGGAGCTTGCACACTTTTTTAGTACCCTTTGGATCGATAAAACCTTTAGGTTGCATCATATACAACTCTTCTTCCAGAAATCCATTCAGGAATGCAGTATTTACATCCATTTGCCAAATTTCATAATCATAAAATGCGGCAATTGCTAACATGATTCAGACGGACTTAAGCATCGCTATAGGTGAGAAGGTCATATCATACTCAACTCCTTGAACTTGTCAAAAACCTTTCGCTAGAAGTCGATCTTTGTAGACAGTAACGTTACCGTCAGCGTTAGTCTTCTTCGTGAAGATCCATTAATTCTCGATGGCTTGCCGATCATTGGGCAAGTCAACCAAAGTCCATACTTTGTTCTCATACATGCATCTCATCTCAGATTTCATGGCCTCAAGCCATTTTGCAGGATCTGGGCTCATCATCACTTCCTCATAGTCCGTAGGTTCATCATGGTCAAGTAGCATGACCGCCAAAACAGGATTAGCGTACCACTCTAGTGCGGATCTTACTCTGGTTGACCTACGAGGTTTGGTAGTAACTTGATCTGAAGTTTCATGATCATCATCATTGGCTTCCTCACTAATTGGTGTAGGTGTCATAGGAACCGGTTTCTGTGATGGACTACTTTCCAATAATGGAGCAGGTACAGTTACCTCATCAAGTTATACTTTCCTCCCACTCACTTCTTTCGAGAGAAACTCCCTCTCTAGAAAGGATCCATTCTTAGCAACAAATGTCTTGCCTTCGGATCTGTGATAGAAGGTGTACCCAACAGTATCTTTTGGGTATCCTATGAAGACACATTTCTCCGATTTGGGTTCAAGCTTATCAGGTTGAAGCTTTTTCACATAAGCATCACAGCCCCAAACATTAAGAAACGACAAATTTGGTTTCTTGCCAAACCATAGTTCATAAGGCGTTGTCTCAACGGATTTAGATGGTGCCCTATTTAATGTGAATGCAGCTCTCTCTAAAGCGTAACGCCAAAATGATAGCGGTAAATCAGTAAGAGACATCATAGGTCGCACCATATCTAGTAAAGTACGATTACGATGTTCAGACACACCATTACGTTGTGGTGTTCCGGGTGGCGTGAGTTGCGAAACTATTCCGCATTGTTTCAAATGAAGACCAAGCTCGTAACTCAAATATTCACCTCCACGATCAGATCGTAGAAACTTGATTTTCTTGTTACGATGATATTTCACTTCACTCTGAAATTCTTTGAACTTTTCAAATGTTTCAGGCTTATGTTTCATCAAGTAGATATACCCATATCTGCTCAAATCATTTGTGAAGGTGAGGAAATAACGATACCCGCCACGAGCCTCAATATTCATCGGACCACATACATCAGTATGTATGATTTCTAACAAATCTGTTGCTCGCTCCATAGTTCTGGAGAACGTCGTTTTAGTCATCTTGCCCATGAGGCATGGTTCGCAAGTACCAAGTGATTCATAATCAAGTGATTCCAAGAGTCCATCAGAATGGAATTTCTTCATGCGCTTTACACCAATATGACCTAAACGACAGTGCCACAAATAAGTTGCACTATCATTATCAACTCTGCATCTTTTGGTTTCAACATTATGAATATGCGTATCACTACTATCGAGATTCATTAAAAATAGACCACTCTTCAAGGGTGCATGACCATAAAAGATATTATTCATATATATAGAACAACCATTTTTCTCTGATTTAAATGAATAACCGTCTCGCATCAAACAAGATCCAGATATAATGCTCATGCTCAATGCTGGCACCAAATAACAATTATTCAGGTCTAAAACTAATCTCGAAGGTATATGCAGAGGTAGCATGCCGACGGCGATCATATCGACTTTGGAACCATTTCCCACGTGCATCGTCACCTTGTCCTTAGCCAATCTTCGCTTAACCCATAGTCCTGGTTTTGAGTTGAAAATATTAGCAACAGAACCAGTATCACATACCCAGGTGCTACTGCGAGATTTAGTAAGGTACACATGAATAACATTTATATCACATATACCTATGTTCACCTTGCCATCCTTCTTATCCGCCAAATACTTGGGGCAGTCCGCTTCCAGTGACCAGTCCCTTTGCAGTAAAAGCACTCAGTCTCAGGCTTAGGTCCAGACTTGGGTTTCTTCTCTTGAGCAGCAACTTGTTTGCCGCTCTTCTTGAAGTTCCCTTTCATCTTCCCTTTACCCTTTTTCTTGAAACTGGTGGTCTTGTTGACCATCAACACTTGATGCTCCTTTTTGATTTCTACCTCCACAACTTTTAGCATTGCGAAGAGCTCGGGAATCGTCTCATCCATCCCTTGCATATTATAGTTCATCACAAAGCTCTTGTAGCTTGGTGGTAGTGATTGAAGAAATTTGTCAATGACACTATCAACAGGAAGATTAACTCCCAGTTGAGTCAAGTGGTTATGGTACCCAGACATTCTGAGTATATGTTCACTGACAGAACTATTCTCCTCCATCTTGCAGCTGTAGAACTTATTGGAGACTTCATATCTCTCAATCTGGGCATTTTCTTGAAATATTAACTTCAACTCCTGGAACATCTCATATGCTCCATGACGTTCAAAACATCGTTGAAGTCCCGGTTCTAAGCCGTAAAGCATGGCACACTGAACTATCGAGTAGTCATGAGCTTTGCTCTACCAGACGTTCATAACATCCGGCGTTGCTCCTACTGCGGGTTTGGCACTTAGCGGTGCTTCCAGGACGTAATTCTTCTGTGCAGTAATGAGGATAATCCTCAAGTTACAGACCCAGTCCGTGTAATTGCTATCACCATCTTTCAACTTTGCTTTCTCAAGGAACGCATTAAAATTTAATGGAACAACATCACGGGCCATCTATCTACAACAACATAGACAAGCAAAATACTATCAGGTACTAAGTTCATGATAAATTAAAGTTCAATTAATCATATTTTAAGAACTCCCACTTAGATAGACATCCCTCTAATCATCTAAGTGATCACGTGATCCATATCAACTAAACCATGACCGATCATCACATGAAATGGAGTAGTTTTCCATGGTGAACATCACTATGTTGATCATATCTACTATATGATTCATGCTCGACCTTTCAGTCTCAGTGTTCCGAGGCCATATCTGCATATGCTAGGCTCGTCAAGTTTAACCCGAGTATTTTTGCGTGTGCAAAACTGGCTTGCACCCGTTGTATGTGAATGTAGAGCTTATCACACCCGATCATCACGTGGTGTCTCGGCACGACGAACTTTGGCAACGGTGCATACTCAGGGAGAACTCTTGTACCTTGAAATTTAGTGAGAGATCATCTTATAATGCTACCGTCAATCAAGCAGAATAAGATGCATAAAGGATAAACATCACATGCAATCAATATAAGTGATATGATATGGCCATCATCATCTTGTGCCTTTGATCTTCATCTCCAAAGCACCATCATGATCACCATCATCACAGGCGCGACACCTTGATCTCCATCATAGCATCGTTGTCGTCTCGCCAAAATATTGCTTTCACGACTATCGCTACCGTTTGATAAATTAAAGCGATTACAGGGCTATTGCATTGCATACAATAAAACGACAACCATATGGCTCCTGCCAGTTGCCGATAACTCCGTTACAAAACATGATCATCTCATACAATAAAATATAGCATCATGCCATGACCACATCACATCACAACATGCCCTGCAAAACAAGTTAGACGTCCTCTACTTTGTTCTTGCAAGTTTTACATGGCTGCTACGGGCTGAGCAAGAACCGTTCTTACCTACGCATCAAACCACAATGATATTTCGTCAAGTTAGTGCTGTTTTAACCTTCAATAAGGACCGGGCGTAGTCACACTCGGTTCAACTAAAGTTGGAGAAACTGACACCCACCAGCCACCTGTGTGCAAAGCACGTCGGTAGAACCAGTCTCGCGTAAGCGTACGCGTAATGTCGGTCCGGGCTGCTTCATCCAACAATACCGCCGAACCAAAGTATGACATGCTGGTAAGCAGTATGACTTGTATCACCCACAACTCAGTTTGTTCTACTCGTGCATATAACATATACACATAAACCTGGCTCGGATGCCACTGTTGGGGAACATAGTAATTTCAAAACAATTCCTACGCACACGCAAGATCATGGTGATGCATAGCAATGAGAGGGAAGAGTATCGTCCACGTACCCTCGTAGACCATAAGCCAAAGTGTTATGAGAACGCGGTTGATGTAGTCGTACGTCTTCACGATCTGACCGATCCAAGTACCGAACGTACAACACCTCCGAGTTCAGCACACATTCAGCTCGATGATGTCCCACGAACTCCGATCTAGTCGAGCTTCACGGGAGAGTTCCATCAGCACGACGACGTGATGACGGTGATGATGTTGCTACCGACGCAGGGCTTCGCCTAAGCACCGCTACGATATGATCGAGGCGGATTATGGTGGAGGGGGGCACCGCACACGGCTTGGAACAATCAACTTGTGTGTTCTAGGGTGCCCCTGCCCCGTATATAAAGGAGCAAGGGGGAGTCCGGCCGGCCCTTGCAGGGCGCGCTAGGAGGAGGAGGAGTCCTCCTCCTAGTAGGAGTAGGACTCCCCTTTCTTACTCCTACTAGGAGGGGGGAAGGAAGGAGGAGAGGGAGAAGGAAGGATAGGAAGGAAAGGAGGAAAGGGGGGCCGCCCCCTAGTACAATTCGGTTTGGGCTAGGGGGGCCATGCGCCCTGCCTCCTCTCTTCCACCACTTGGCCCATGAGGCCCGATACTTCTTTCCCATATTCCCGTAACTCCCCGGTACTCCGAAAAATACCCGAATCACTCAGAACCTTTCCGATGTCCGAATATAGTCGTCCAATATATCGATCTTTATGTCCCAACCATTTCAAGACTCCTCGTCATGTCCCCGATCTCATCCGGGACTCCGAACTACCTTCGGTACATAAAATCACATAAACTCATAATATCGATCGTCAACGAACATTAAGCGTGCGGACCCTACGGGTTTGTGAACTATGTAGACATGACCGAGACACGTCTCGGGTCAATAACCAATAGCGGAACCTGGATGTTCATATTGGCTCCTACATATTCTACGAAGATCTTTATCGGTCAAACCGCATAACAACATACATTGTTCCCTTTGTCATCAGTATGTTACTTTCCCGGGATTCGATCATCGGTATCTCAATACCTAGTTCAATCTCGTTACCGGCAAGTCTGTTTACTTGTTTTCGAAATGCATCATCCCGCAACTAACTCATTAGTTGCATTGCTTGCAAGGCTTATAGTGATGTGCACCCGACAATCGAAGGACAAATCCTAATCTCGATCTATGCCAACTCAACAAGTACCATCGGAGACACCTGTAGAGCACCTTTATAATCACCCAGTTACGTTGTGACGTTTGGTAGAACACAAAGTGTTCCTCCGGTACTCGGGAGTTGCATAATCTCATAGTCATAGGAGCATGTATAAGTCATGAAGAAAGCAATAACAGTAAACTAAAATGATCAAGTGCTAAGCTAACGGAATGGGTCAAGTCAATCACGTCATTATCCTAATGAGGTGATCCCGTTTATCAAATGACAACTCATGTCTATGGTTAAGAAACATAACCATCTTTGATCAACGAGCTAGTCAAGTAGAGGCATACTAGTGACACTCTGTTTGTCTATGTATTCACACATGGATTATGTTTCCGGTTAATACAATTCTAGAATGAATAATAAGCATTTATCATGAAATAAGGAAATAAATAACAACTTTATTATTGCCTCTAGGGCATATTTCCTTCAAACGGTTGGGTACACCTTCCATCACAGATCCGAAGGCAAGATATTCATTGCTAAGAATGGATCCTTTCTAGAGAAGGTGTTTCTCTCGAAAGAAGTGAGTGGGAGGAAAGTATAACTTGATGAGGTAAATGTACCTTCTCCCTTATTGGATAGTAGTTCATCACAGAAATCAGTTCAAGTGATTCCTACACCAATTAGTGAGGAAGTTAATGATGATGATCATGAAACTTCTGATCAAGTTACTACCGAACCCCGTAGGTCAACCAGAGCAAGATCCGCACCAGAGTGGTACGGTAATCCTGTTTTGGAGGTCATGTTACTTGATCATGACGAACCTATGAACTATGAGGAAGCGATGATGAGCCCAGCTTCCACAAAATGGCTTGACGCCATGAAATCTGAGATGGGATCCATGTATGAGAACAAAGTGTGGACTTTGGTTGACTTGCCCGATGATCGGCAAGCCATAGAGAATAAATGGATCTTCAAGAAGAAGACTGATGCTGACGGTAATGTTACTCTACAAAGCTTGACTTGTTGTGAAAGGTTTTCGACAAGTTCAAGGAGTTGACTACGATGAGGCCTTCTCACCCGTAGCGATGCTTAAGTCCGTCCGAATCATGTTAGCAATTGCTGTATTTTATGATTATGAAATTTGGCAAATGGATGTAAATACTGCATTCCTTAATGGATATCTTAAAGAAGAGTTGTATATGATGCAACCGGAAGGTTTTGTCAATCCAAAAGGTGCTAAAAAAGTGTGCAAGCTCCAGCGATCCATTTATGGACTGGTGCGAGCATCTCAGAGTTGGAATATACGCTTTGATAGTGTGATCAAAGCATTTGGTTTTATACAGAATTTTTGAGAAGCCTGTATTTACAAGAAAGTGAGTGGGAGCTCTGTAGCATTTCTGATATTATATGTGGATGACATATTGTTGATCGAAAATGATACTGAATTTCTGAATAGCATAAAAGGATACTTGAATAAGAATTTTTCAATGAAAGACCTCGGTGAAGCTGCTTATATATTGGGCATCAAGATCTATAGAGATAGATCAAGACGCTTAATTGGAGTTTCACAAAGCACATACCTTGATAAAGTTTTGAAGAAGTTCAAAATGGATCAAGCAAAGAAAGGGTTCTTGCCTGTGTTACAAGGTGTGAAGTTGAGTCGGACTCAATGCCCGACCACTGCAGAAGATATAGAGAAAATGAAAGTCATTCCCTATGCCTCAGCCATAGGTTCCATCATGTATGCAATGTTGTGTACCAAACCTGATGTGTGCCTTGCTATTAGTTTAGAAGGGAGGTACCAAAGTAATCCAGGAGTGGATCACTAGACAACGGTCAAGAACATCCTGAAATACCTGAAAAGGACTAAGGATATGTTTCTTGTTTATGGAGGTGACAAAGAGCTCGTCGTAAACGGTTACGTCGATGCAAGCTTTGACACTGATCCGAATGACTCTAAGTAACAAACCGGATACATATTTTTATTGAATGGTGGAGCTATCAGGTGGTGTAGTTCTAAGCAGAGCGTCATGGCAGGATCTTCGTGTGAAGTGGAATACATAGCTGCTTTGGAAGCAGCAAATGAAGGAGTCTGGATGACGGAGTTCATATCCGATCTAGGTGTAATACCTAGTGCATCGGTCCAATGAAAATCTTTTGTGACAATATTGGTGCAATTGCCTTAGCAAAGGAATCTAGATTTCACAAGAGAACCAAGCACATCAAGAAACACTTCAATTCCATCCGCGATCAAGTCAAGGATGGAGACATAGAGATTTGCAAGATACATACGGATCTGAATGTTGCAGACCCGTTGACTAAGCCTCTCTCATGAGCAAAACATGATAAACACCAAGACTCCATGGGTGTTAGAATCATTATTGTGTAATCTAGATTATTGTCTCTAGTGCAAGTGGGAGACTGAAGGAAATATGCCCTAGAGGCAATAATAAAGTTGTTATTTATATTTCCTTATATCATGCTAAATGTTTATTATTCATGCTAGAATTGTATTAACCGGAAACTTAGTAAATGTGTGAATACATAGACATACAGAGTGTCCCTAGTATGCCTCTACTAGACTAGCTCGTTAATCAAAGATGGTTAAGTTTCCTAGCCATAGACATGTGTTGTCATTTGATGAACGGGATCACATCGTTAGAGAATGATGTGATGGACAAGACCCATCCGTTAGCTTAGCACTATGATCGTTTAGTTTATTGCCATTGCTTTCTTCATGACTTATACACGTTCCTATGACTATGAGATTATGCAACTCCTGAATACCGGACGAATACTTAGTGTGCTATCAAACGTCACAACGTAACTGAGTGATTACAAGATGCTCTATAGGTGTCTCCGACGGTGTTTGTTGAGTTGGCATGGATCCAGATTAGGATTTGTCACTCCGATTGTCAGAGAGGTATCTCTGGGCCCTCTCGGTAATGCACATCACTATAAGAATTGCAAGCAATGTGACTAATGAGTTAGTTGCGGGATGATGCATTATGGAACGAGTAAAGAGACTTGCCGGTAACGAGATTGAACTAGGTATGATGATACCGACGATCGAATCTCGGGCAAGTAACATACCGATGACAAAGGGAACAACGTATGTTGTTGTGTGATACGTCTCCAATGTATCTATAATTTTTGATAGTTTCATGCTATTATATTATCTGTTTTGGATGTTTAATGGGCTTTAATATGCTCTTTTATATTATTTTTGGGACTAACCTATTAACCGGAGGCCCAGTGCCAGTTTTTGTTTTTTTCTATTTTAGAGTTTCGCAGAAAAGGAATACCAAACGGAATCCAAATGGAATGAAACCTTCATGATGATCTTTCTTGGACCGAAAGCAAACCAGAAGACTTAGTGTTGAAGTCTAGAATGCCACGAGGCACGAGGGCGCGCCTAGGGGGGTGGGCGTGCCCCCACCCTCGTAGCTCCACCGACGTACTTCTTCCGCATATATATACTCTTATACCCTAGATCGATCACAAAGAGCTATGAAACCACTTTTCCACCGCCTCAACCATTAGTACCCGTGAGATCCCATCTTGGGGCCTTTTCCGGCGATCTGCCGGAGGGGGAATCAATCACGGAGGGCTTCTACATCAACACCATAGCCTCTCCAATGAAGCGTGAGTAGTTTACCACAGACCTTCGGGTCCATAGTTATTAGCTAGATGGCTTCTTCTCTCTCTTTGATTCTCAATACAAAGTTCTCCTCGATGTTCTTGGAGATCTATTCGATGTAATACTCTTTTGCGGTGTGTTTGTCGAGATCCGATGAATTGTGGGTTTATGTACAAGATTATCTATGAATACTATTTGGTTCTTCTCTGAATTCTTATATGCATGATTTGATATCTTTGCAAGTCTCTTCGAATTATCGGTTTAGTTTGGCCAACTAGATTGATCTTTCTTGCAATGGGAGAAGTGCTTAGCTTTGGGTTCAATCTTGCGATGTCCTTTCCCAGTGACAGAAGGGGCAGCAAGGCACATATTGTATTGTTGCCATCGAGGATAAAAATATGGGGTTTATATCATATTGTTTGAGTTTATCCCTCTACATCATGTCATCTTTCTTAAAGTGTTATTCTGTTCTTATGAACTTAATACTCTAGATGCATGCTGGATAGAGGTCAATGTGTGGAGTGATAGTAGTAGATGCAGTATCGTTTCGATCTACTTGACACAGACGTGATGCTTATATTCATGATCATTGCCTAGATATTCTCATAACTATGCGCTCTTCTATCAATTGCTCGACAGTAATTTGTTCACCCACCATAATACATGCTATCTTGAGAGAAGCCACTAGTGAAACCTATGGCCCCGGGTATCTTTCTTATTATATTGCATCTCTTTTATTTACATCGCATATCGTTTATTATTTTGCAATCTTTACTTTCCAATCTATACAACAAAAATACCAAAAATATTTACTTCACCATCTTTATCAGATCTCACTTTTGCGAGTGACTGTGAAGGGATTGACAACCCCTTTATCGCGTTGGTTGCAAGGTTCTTGATTGTTTGTGCAGGTACTAGGTGACTTGTGCGTTGTCTCCTACTGGATTGATACCTTGGTTCTCAGAAACTGAGGGAAATACTTATGCTACTTTGCTGCATCACCCTTTCCTCTTCAAGGGAAAACCAACACATGCTCAAGAGGTAGCAAGAAGGATTTCGGGCGCCGTTGCTGGGGAGATCTATGCCAAGTCAAGACATACCAAGTGCCCATCATAAATTCTTCTCCCTTGCATTACATTATTTGCCATTCGCCTCTCATTTTACCCCCTACTTCTAAAATGATTTTCGAAAACCTTTGCCTATTATTCGCCCCTTTTCCTTTTGTCTCTTTTTGCTTGCTTCTTGTGTGCTTGTGTATTGGATTGACTGTTTGTCACGATGGCTCAAGATAATACTAAATTGTGTGACTTTTCCAATACCAACAACAATGATTTTATTAGCACTCCAATTGCTCCTACTACCGATGCTGGATCTTGTGAAATTAATACCGCTTTGTTGAATCTTGTTATGAAAGATCAATTTTCTGGCCTTCCTAGTGAAGATGCCTCTACCCATCTAAACAACTTTGTTCATTTGCGTGATATGAAAAATAAGAAAGATGTGGGTAATGATATTGTTAAATTGAAGCTATTTTTGTTTTCGCTTAGAGATCGTGCTAAAACTTGGTTCTCTTCTTTGCCTAAAAATAGTATTGATTCATGGAATAAGTGCAAAGATGTTTTTATCTCTAAGTATTTTCCTCCCGCTAAGATCATCTCTCTTAGGAATGATATTATGAATTTTAAGCAACTTGATCATGAGCATGTTGCACAAGCTTGGGAGAGGATGAAATTAATGATACGGAATTGCCCCACACATGGTTTGAATTTGTGGATGATTATACAAAATTTTTATGCCAGATTGAATTTTGCTTCTAGAAATCTTTTAGATTCATCCGCGGGAGGCACTTTTATGGAAATAACTTTAGGAGAAGCTACTAAACTCCTAGACAATATTATGGTTGATTATTCTTAATGGCATACCGAAAGATCCACTAGTAAAAAAGTTCATGCGATTGAAGAGATTAATGTTTTGAGTGGAAAGATGGATGAACTTATGAAATTGTTTGCTAATAAAAGTGTTTCTTCTGATCCTAATGATATGCCTTTGTCCACTTTTATTGAGAATAATAATGAATCTATGGATGTGAATTTTGTTGGTAGGAACAATTTTGGTAACAACGCGTATAGAGGAAGTTTTAATTCTAGGCCGTTTCCTAGTAATTCCTCTAATAATTATGGTAATTCCTACGACAACTCTTATGGAAATTTTAATAAGATGCCCTCTGATTTTGAGATTAGTGTTAAAGAATTTATGAGTTTGCAAAAGAATTTCAATGCTTTGGTTGAAGAAAAATTGCTTAAGATTGATGAGTTGGCTAGGAATGTGGATAGAATTTCTCTTGATGTTGATTCTTTGAAACTTAGATCTATCCCACCTAAGCATGATATCAATGAGTCTCTCAAAGCGATGAGAATTTCCATTGATGAGTGCAAAGAAAGAACCGCTAGGATGCGTGCTAAAAATATTGCTTTGTGAAAGCGTGTTCTTCTAGTTTTCATGATAATAATGATGAAGATCTAAAAGTGATTGATGTGACTCCTATTAAATCTTTATTTTCCAATATGAATCTTGATAAAGATGGGACTGGAAATGAGTCAACTTTAGTTAAAAGGCGTCCCAATGATTCAGAGTTTTTAGATCTTGATGCAAAAATTAATAAAAGTGGGATTGAAGAGGTCAAAACTTTACATAGAAATGAACCCACCATTTTGGATTTCAAGGAATTTAATTATGATAATTGCTCTTTGATAAATTGTATTTCCTTGTTGCAATCTGTGTTAAATTCTCCCCATGCTTATAATCAAAATTAAGATTTTACTAAACATATCGTTGATGCTTTAATGCAATCCTATGAAGAAAAGCTTGAACTAGAAGTTTCTATCCCTAGAAAACTTTATGATGAGTGGGAACCTACTATTAAAATTAAGATTAAAGATTATGAATGCTATGCTTTATGTGATTTGGGTGCTAGTGTTTCCACGATTCCAAAAACTTTGTGTGATGTACTAGGTTTCCGTGAATTTGATGATTGTTCTTTAAATTTGCATTTTGCGGATTCCACCATTAAGAAACCTATGGGAGGGATTAATGATGCTCTTATTGTTGCAAATAGGAATTATGTTCCCGCATATTTCATTGTTCTTGATATAGATTGCAATCCTACATGTCGTGTTATTCTTGGTAGACCTTTCCTTAGAATGATTGGTGCAATTATTGACATGAAAGAAGGAAATATTAGATTCCAATTTTGTCGGTGGAAACGAAACCTATGGGGTCACTGGGATCCTTTCTATGGTTGGCGAGCGCGAGGTTGTGCGAAGAGCGGGTCTGATAGGAAGCACACGGATCGTTTACCCAGGTTCGGGCCGTGAGGATGCGCAATACCCTAGTCCTACTTTGGTGGATGTATTTGAGTGTTCTTGTGTTCTCGAGCTAGCTACGAGGTGCAACTTTGCCCAAAAGAGCCGAATCCCCCTCCTGGTCGCCTCGGGGCTCCTTTTATAGGAAAAAGGGGTTGCCACAGTGGCACCCAGGAGGTGGAAGGTTCTACAGTCGACAAGCCTATCCTCTGGGAACATCAGACAAACACATTTAATGCGCTGCCGACGTGTCCTCCTCGCTTTACCGGGGACACTAGGGAAGCACGTCCCGGCTGTCGCCGTCTCGTCTGGCCTTGACATGCATCCGAGCTGATGAGGCATCACGGTGCCACGTTGGCTGGCTGCTAGGCTGGCACGGTGGTGGAGCCTTCATGAAGGCTCGCATGCCACCACGCAGGTGCTTTCTGAGTCGGTGTAGAGGCCGCCCGTCGCCATGCAGGTGCCTTCCCAGCTGGTTGAGCTAGAAGCTGCTTGGGGACGGTGGTGGAGTCTTGGCTGGCGCGGGCCTGACAGTGGCCCTGTTGATGCCCTCGGAAAGGGTCTTGCTGGGGGCCCGACAAGGGTGCTGCTATGGAGTTGCAATCGTCCTCGGCAAGGGTCTTGCCGGGGTCTTGTGGATTCCCTCGGCTGGGATCCCGCCGAGGATCGCCGTCTTCTGGTCCTCATCTGATCTCATATGTTTATGATCTTGACAAAGATTTGCATGCCACCACAGAGGCGCCTCCCAAGCCTTGGTTCCAACGTAGTTGGTTGGGTTGGAGCCTGTGGGCTCAAGGGTGGCTCACTCCACCGGCATCGGGCAAGTTGCCCCGGCAAGGCTCTTGGCGGGGCTGCGGAGGCCGCCTTGGCAAGGATCTTGCCGAGGGAGTCCACCTCGCCCTCTTGCTCTCCTGCGCTTCTGGTCTTGGCGCTGCCTTGGTTGCCTCGCACTTCGACTTCTCTCTGGCTTCCCTCCTCTGCCCTGCTAAGTGTGTCCGTGGCGTGCGGCTCCGACTGCCCGTGCACAAGTAAAGGGGTCAAAAGAAGAGCCCCTACTTTTGTACACCGACAGGAGCCCCCGGGCCCGGGCCACACATAAGCGCGCCGCGTTGTTGGGCTAGGCCCAGAACGGTGTGCGGGCAGGTGGGGCGGATTTTACCGCAGTAACTTCTCATCCACTGCGCTTCCTCATGAATTGCGTTGAACGCGGGATGTGGGGGGTTGTGCGTGACGCGGGGGTCATGCGTGGGGCGGTTTCCGCACGCATGCGTCACATCGTGGTAAAGAGGTGGCCCGTGCCTTCCCCGTAAAATGGAACGGCCGCGGGCACGCTGCTCATTTTCCCCCTGTGTCTTCTCCATTCTCAGAGCCGCCGTTCCTTCCTTCTTCCCCCTCAAGCCCTCGCTCGCCGCCGCTGCATTTTCGCTACCCTTTCCCTTCCACCGCTCACATCCGCCATGGCACCCAAGACTAGTAAGGGCAAGGGAGTGGCCAAGAACGCCGGAGGGGCGGAGCCGCCGGAGAATGAGTTGGTGGCACGGCGGACGGAGCTCTCCTACTTTCCATCGACGGTCGACGCGGCCCACCTTCGGGACAACTTCAGGCCTCTGTGGGGGGTCAAGATG
Organism: Triticum monococcum; assembly: GCA_034509565.1. Classification (NCBI taxonomy): domain Eukaryota; kingdom Viridiplantae; phylum Streptophyta; class Magnoliopsida; order Poales; family Poaceae; genus Triticum; species Triticum monococcum. Next base: position 431,906,420 of record CM067841.1, read on the forward strand.
GGGGGAGAAACGACGGGGCATACTACCACACGCGTCATCCCCGCCAACTGCGGCAAAGCCGCCCCAAATCGGGATCCGTTCTTCGTCGATTACTTCTCCTGCGGCCTCTGCCCCCCTTCTCCGATTTCTTCAATGACATCATGCATACCTTCGGCTTCCACCTCCTAGATTTCACCCCAAATGCTGTGGCGTGCATGGCTCTTTTCTCCCATCTCTGCGAGGGCTTCGCCGGAGTGCATCCCAACACGGCGCTCTTCCGCCACTACTTCTTCCCTCGGATCCAGTAGGGAGGCGCCATCTCCGGTTGTGTCACCTAGATCCCAAGGTCCAAGGGGACATACCCGGAGGGCGCTCAGAAGGAGAGGTGGGAGGAGTGGCGCGGCCGGTGGTGCTGGATTGAAGAGGAGGATCCACAAGAATTCTGCCGGGTTCGCCATGCGCCGCCGGTTTGCGGAAACGACTGGAGCAGTGTCGATGCTGATGACGCGAGGCTCACAGTCGCCACCACCAGAATTCTTCACCTCACCGAGGCCGGGCTCACCCTTGAGATGATTGGGGCGGATTTCATTCACCGTCAAATCGCTCTGCTGCATAACAAGGGGAGGCCGGCCTGGCTCTTCATGAACGCGGCGGATATCATGCGACTCCGCCCTGGCCTCGACTACAACTTCACCGTCCTAGCGCATGCTCATTTCTGCCAGCGGCTCTTCCAGCTCGACGTGGACCGCGACGGCAAGGCCAAGAGGTCTGGCAAGGCCGCGAAGGCCGGCAAGGTCTCTAAGGGGCCCATGTTAGGGTTGTCGGCGGGGGTGGTCCCGCTGAGCAATAACTCGCGCCGAAGCAACATCATCAGCATGATGCCAGAGTTCAACATGCACGACCTCGTCCCAAATTGGGCTGAGCCACCGAAGGATCAAGGGCAGGAGTTTTTTGACACCCTGGAGGAGAAGTATATCCGCGACGAGCCGCGGCTCGTCCAGGACACCACCTAGGCGAAGCTGGACTACATCGCCGCCAGAGCGGTGAAGGCGGAGCTTGCCAGGGAGGCCGGCAGCGCCGACGGTGTGGAGGACAAAGCCGCTACGGCCATAAAGGAGAAGGAGCTCGCCCAGTGGGCGGAGTCCGCTGGGGAAGCCAGCAGCGCCGGCACCGAGGCCACTCTCATTGAAGACGACGACGACGAGCCGTCCGAGGAGGATGCTGAAGCTGTCGAGCCCCCAGCCACGGGGAAAGGGCGAGTCTTGCGGCGGGCCAGCTCCGACGAGCTGGTTCGGCCCGGCAGGGCCGTGCAACCCCGGCATGCCCAGGAGATGTCCGCACGCCAAACGAGGGCTGCGGTGGCGAAGAAATTGGTGAAGGTCGCGGTGGCGAAGAAGAAGGCATCTGCCTCTTCTTCTTCCAAGCGTTCCCCAACCCCACCTGCTTCCCCTCCTCCTATAGGTGATGACACGGAGGTCTTCTTCGACCTCGGGTCTCCTAGCCCGAGGAGGAAGAGGAAGGCATCGGAAGAAGAAACGGAGGACGAGTAAGTGCTTCAACTCTTGTCATCTCCGTCCCTCCGGGCCGTATCTCTTTTCTTGACTTGTCTTCATCTTGTCAGGGATACGGAGACACTGGCCCAGAGGGTGAAGAGGGCCAGGTCTTCGGCGGGCGGCCAGCCCCCGGCGGGCACCTCTAAGGCGCCACTGGCGGTAGTGAGCAGCCCGGACAGCAGCCCCCGGCACAGCCCCCAGCGTAAGCTCATCACCCATCCCTCGTCAACGTGTGTCGTGGGTATGATTCTTGGTACTGACCTTGCCGTGATCGTAGGAGGGGGATAACAGCAGTAGGAGCCACCGAGGGCTACCCCCAACACGCCGCCTCCGTCGACCACGACGTCCCGAGGGGCGTCCTGGCAAGGGCGTCCAACACCTAGCTTTGCACACGGAGGAGGATGAGAACTTAGGCACCGGTGGCTCCACCTCGGTGCCAAATGTTGGCGAGGAAGGGGCTACTTCTTTCCAGCCCGACACGGGTAAGCCACTCGCCTTCCATCCCTTTTCTTTTTTTTGTTCTTTCTGAATCTTGGTCTTGGCTTCACTTCATCCCCTTCTCGATATCCAGATCCTCCGTGGGCGGACCAGGAGGACATAGACACCGTCATCGAGGATGTGGCCAAGGCCGCCGAGGCAGAGGCCGAGAAGATTGCCGTCGAGGAGGCTGCCAAGGGCGCTGCTGAGGACGCTGCCAAGGGGCTAGCCGGGGAGCCCAACAAGGCTACTGCCGAGGAGGCCGGCAAGGGACCTGCCGGGGAGGCCGGCAAGTCAGCTGCCAGGGAGGAGGTGGATGATGACCAGCCTTCCTCCTCCGCTGCCTCTGGCTCTGGCAGGTATCTGAAGATGAGCGACGATCTTTTCGTCCACCTTCCAGGGGCGTCGAGCTCGAGGGCACCCATCAAGGGAGAGGTGTTCGACGAGGAGGTGCTTGCCACCGTCGGGCTTGAGGTCGTCGACAAGCCAAGCGCCGGTGGTGATGGTTCTTAGGAGGAGCGGCTATTCCAGGCTATGGGCGCCAGCTTTCAGAAGCTCCAGGCGCTCCACCGCGCCCGCCCGGACAAGGCCAAGTCTAGGATGGCAATGATGGACAAGGCGGAGGCGGACCTCAAGGGACGCGTCACCGAGGCACAGACTTGGCACCGCCAAGCCTGTGAGGAGCTGAAGGACGCCCAGGGCGAGTTGGCCAGGCGCGAGGTGGAGCTCACCATGGATGAAAGGATCGAGAAGAGGTGTCTAGAGGGGGGGGGGGGTGATTAGACACTAAGTGCCAAATGTTGCAGTTTTTAATATACTTAAGTTTAAGTGGAGTTTAAGCACAAGTTTAACAAACACAATACATATCAAGCAAGCATGCAATGAGTATATGAGCAGAGGAAAGTAAAGCATGCAACTTGCAAGAATGTAAAGAGAAGGGTTTGGAGTATTCAAACACAATTGGAGACACAGATGTTTTTGTTGTGGTTCTGATAGGTGATGCTATCGTACATCCACGTTAATGGAGACTTCAACCCACGGAGGGTAACGGTTGCGCGAGTCCACGGAGGGCTCCACCCATGAAGGGTCCACGAAGAAGCAACCTTGTCTATTCCATCACGGCCGTCGCCCACGAAGGACTTGCCTCACTAGAGGTAGATCTTCACGAAGTAGGCGATCTCCTTTCCCTTACAAACTCCTTGGTTCTACTCCACAATCTTGTCGGAGGCTCCCAAGTGACACCTAGCCAATCTAGGAGACACCACTCTCCAAGAAGTAACAAATGGTGTGTTGATGATGAACTCCTTGCTCTTGTGCTTCAAATGATAGTCTCCCCAACACTCAACTCTCTCTCACAGGATTTGGATTTTGTGGAAAGAAGATTTGAGTGGAAAGCAACTTGGGGAAGGCTGGAGATCAAGATTCATATGGTTGGAATGGAATATCTTGACCTCAACACAAGTGTAGGTGGTTCTCTCTCAGAAAATGTGTATTGGAAGTGTAGGTATGTTCTGATGGCTCTCTCCACGAATGAAGAGTGGGTGGAGGGGTATATATAGCCTCCACACAAAATCTAACTGTTATACTAAATTTACCAATCTCGGTGAGACCGAAGGGAAAAAGTCGGTCAGACTAATTTAGTAAACCTAGTGACCGTTAGGGTTTTCGGTGGGACCGACTAGTTCAACTCGGTGGAACCGATGTGCTAGGGTTAGGGTAAAACCAAAACTTGGTTAAACCGATTACTCAAACTCGGTGGGACCGATTTGGGTATTAAGCGAAACAGAGAGTTGGCCAAGCAAACTCGGTGGGGCCGATTGCATATCTCGGTGGGACCGAAAATATTGCAACAGGTAACGGAGAGTTTGCAAGCCCATCTCGGTGAGACCGAGATCCCATCGGTGAGACCGAACTGATTAGGGTTTCTGGCAGTGGCTATGTTAACTGAACTCGGTGGCTCCAGATAGAAAGAATCGGTGGGGCCGAGTTTGACTTTTGGTTTAGGTCGTATGTGGATGTGGGAAGGTAGTTGAGGGTTTTGGAGCATATCACTAAGCACTTTGAGCAAGCAAGCCATTAAGCAACACCTCATCCCCTCTTGATAGTATTGGCTTTTCCTATAGACTCAATGTGATCTTGGATCACTAAAATAGAAAATGTAGAGTCTTGATCTTGAAGCTCGAGCCAATCCTTGTCCTTAGCATCTTGAAGGGGTTCCACATCCTCTAGTCCTTGCCACTACATTGTTGAACTTATCTGGAACATACTAGGTAAAAGTGTTAGTCCAACAAGAGATATGTTAACATTAATTGCCAAAACCACCCAGGGAGCACTGGTGCTTTCAATCTCCCCCTTTTTGGTAATTGATGACAACATACATCAAAGCTTTAGATAAAGATATAGATAATAGCAAGTAAAGCTTTGGAAAGACATGTAACATGCATAGGCTCCCCCTACATGTACGCAATCATGTGAATATTGAATATAGGAGCATGTGAATGCGTAAACATGACAGAGTAAGCAATGTGTTACATGTATCTTGGCTATATGCATCAGAGCAAATGATGTGAATGTGAGAAATGTACCTTCATGCTCATGAGTCCTTCTTGCAAACAGTATGTACATCAGCAAGGATTTCTCATTCACATGACTGAGATGCATATACTTACCTTGTGGTCTTGAGTTGGCTTAGGATGGGATGAACCTACGCAAACAAGGTTAAATAACACAGATACACCTACTGACCAGAGCAAAACAAGAGAAACCACAAGAGAACCAAGACTGGGATGACATGTAGAGTGAGTACTAAGTACCACATTGGATATAGACATGTCCCCAAAGGTAAAGATATGCATTAAAATCAGAGATTTCCTTCCCTTAGATGTCTTGCTCCCCCTGAATCTGCATGGGATATTGGGAGAAGATAAGGAACAGAAAATCAGAGCAACAAAAAAAGGAAACAACAGAGCTTGAGCTAAAGCAAGCAACCAAACATATCTTTCCCCTCTTAAAGACATGTGACATCTCTCCTCTTGAACACCAAGCATCTGGGGTCTTTGATGATATTACTTTCTCCTAGTTGAGAAACTCTCTCCCCCTAAGTATTCTCTCTTTCTCCCCCTATAGGAAGGATTAAGCTTTGATGTGATCTCTCTCCCCCCTTTGACATCAATTTCCAAGAAGGGCTCTTCTGGACATGTGATACAAATGGGTTGGTCCTCGAGTCACAGAGCAAAGCAGCATGTCTAATATGATGCTGGTAGAGGACAAGAATCATTGAGTGGAGCTGGAGCAAACAGAAATCAGGAATAAGTGGCAAGTTGGTTTTCCTGTGATGGAATCGGTGACTCCGAGTTGTGGGCTTCGGTTGCACCGAAAGATTTCGGTTGGGCCGAAGAGAACAAACCGGTGTGACCGAGTTCATCAGAGTGAAACCACTTGTCACCTCAGCTCACTAGACAAGTAAGATCTCACAAGGATATGCAAGGAATTAACTGAAAGATTTGCAATGAATTGGATGCAGAAAATGCATAACAAAAAGGAAAGACAAGAAACTAAAAGTTCTAGATGAAGTTTTTTTTGAAAGGGGAAACAAATATGCAAATGCAAAAGCACGGAGAAACACTAGAGAGCTTCATCTAGAAATGGTCGGTGACAAAGTCACCTATGTTAGAGTATATTGACTTAGGAGTCAAGTGAGAGCACTTGATCATAGGTCATACTCATTGTTTAAGCTCAAAATGGGGTTACCATTTTTCGTTTAAGCCTTTTGATGTATTCACATCTTGTTGAGTTGCTTTGACTCATGACTTGGAGTAAAGCTTCTCTAAGATGGAATAACATACCTTGGGTGGTGATGTTGATCTTGTTCATGTAGTTGAACTTGTGTGGGTTGCTCAAGGTTGATGTAATTCATCAAGGGTTGGGAGCACCACTTGGAGTTTGAGTTCATCTACCTACATGGGTTAGCTTTGCAAGGAAGAGCACTTGTGTATCCAAAATGACAATCATGAGACTCATCATGGAATTTGCCAAAGGATATGTTTGAATGGTTTCATGCTTCCTTGTCTTCAACCACCATTGTGTAGAGACTTGGTGATGTAGAGATTGCTCAAGATGTGAGTGAGTTGCAATCTCATAGATTTAGATTCAACCAAGTACCTACACGGGTTAGATAACATGCAAGGTACAAATATATCCAAGACATATGAATAGCATCATAAGAGAAATATCGAGGATTAGTCATAGGCTCATGCCCCGCATGTATCAAATGGAGTTCCTACTTCAAGTTTGAAGCATCAATGATGTTCAATTCACCTCTCAACCTGCAAAACACTTTCTCATCAAGTGGTTTAGTGAATATATCCGCCAATTGCTTATCGGTGTGAACATGCTTAAGGTTAATGTCCCCTTTTGCAACATGATCTTGAATGAAATGATGAAGAACTTCAATATGCTTAGTTCGAGAATGTTGCACGGGATTGTAAGCAATCTTAATAGAACTTTCATTTTCACATAGCAATGGAACATGTTTCACATATATCCCATAATCTTTAAGAGTTTGGGTCATCCAAAGTAATTGAGCGCAACATGAACCAGCGGCAATGTATTCCGCTTCGGCGATGGATAAGGATACCGAGTTTTGTTTCTTGGATGACCAAGACACAAGAGATCTACCAAGGAATTGACAAGTACCCAAAGTGGATTTTCTATCAACCTTGTCTCCGGCATAGTCCGAATCGGAGTAGCCAACAAGATCAAAAGAGGACCTCTTAGGATGCCAAATGCCAAAATTTGGTGTATGGATTAGGTATCTCACTATCCTTTTCATAGCCTTAAGATGACACTCTTTAGGAGCAGCTTGATATCGTGCACACATGCACACACTTAGCATAATATCGGGACGAGAGGCACATAGATATAACAATGAACCAATCATAGAGCAATAAACCTTTTGATCAACCGGTTCACCATCTTTGGTCAAATCAAGATGTCCACTAGTAGGCATGGGTGTAGTCATACCTTTGCATTCTTGCATATTGAACTTCTTGAATAAGTCATTGGTGTACTTCGTTTGAGAGACAAAGGTACCTTCCTTAGTTTGCTTGATTTGCAAACTGAGAAAGAATTTGAGTTCACTCATCATAGACATCTGAAACTTCTCCGACATTAGCTTTCCAAACTTCTCACTAAAATGAGGGTTAGTTGAACCGAATATGATATCATCAACATAAATTTGGCACACAAATAGTTCTCCGTTAACCCTTTTAGTAAAAAGAGTAGAATCAATTTTACCAATTTCAAAGCCTTTTTCAATAAGGAACTTGGTCAAGCATTTATACCATGCTCTAGGAGCTTGTTTAAGACCATAAATGGCTTTGTGAAGTTTGTAAACATGATTAGGTTTCTTAGGATTGACGAAGCCGGGAGGTTGCTTAACATAAACTTCCTCTTCGATTTTGCCATTTAGAAAAGCACTCTTAATGTCCATTTGGTACAAGGTGATATTATGGTGATTAGCATAAGCAAGTAAGATGCGAATGGACTCAAGTCTAGCAACGGGAGCATATGTCTCACCATAGTCCATACCTTCAACTTGTGTGTAGCCTTGGGCGACAAGATGTGCTTTGTTGCGAACCACTTGTCCATCTTCATCTTGCTTGTTGCGAAACACCCATTTGGTACCAATGATGTTGTGGTTGTTGTCGGGTTTCTCGACTAATGTCCACACTTGATTTCTCTCAAAGTTGTGTAGCTCTTCATGCATAGCGTTTATCTAGTCCGGATCCTTCAATGCTTCTTCAAACTTCATAGGTTCAATGCTAGAGATGAATGAGTAATGTTCACAAAAGTTAGCTAAATGAGTTTTAGAGCGAGTGATTCTCCCGGTTTGGATATCATTGTAGATTTTCTCGACGGGATCATCCTTAGCAATTCTTGCTCGAACTCGTGTAAGCTTTTGCTTGGGTCGGGGTGGAACATCCTCTTCATCTTGTGCTTCTTCTTGGCCTTCTTCATTGTTGACGTTGTCGTTCTCTTGTCGTGGTGGAGAAGGAGGTTGTTGATGTTCATCTTGGTGCGCTTCCTCGTTTTCTTCATCTTGGCGTGTCCCACTTGTGGATGCTTCCGTATCAACTCTTGGTTCACCTTGTCGTGAGGTTGAAGCTTCCACTTGGACGGACGAGGTACTCTCCTTCACTTCCGTTGGACGAATCTTGCCAATGGACAAGTCTTGAATTGCTTCCGAAGGGTCTTTGTCTCCTACATCAATTGGCAATTGCTCTACTCGCGAGCCGTTAGATTCATCAAACTTCACATCTACCGTCTCTTCAACCTTTCAGGTGAAATTGTTGTAGACACGACAAGTGTGAGAGTTTGAGCCATAACCAAGTAGGAAACCTTCATGAGATTTAGGAGCAAATTTAGAACGACGATGCTTATCAAGAATGCAGCACTTTGAGTCGAATACTCGAAAGTATCCAACTTGGGGTTTGTTACCGGTGAGGAGCTCGTATGCCGTCTTGCCGAGTAGCTTGTGAAGATACAAGCGATTTGTTGCATGACAAGCTGTCTCAACCGCTTCCGCCCAAAACTGCTTTGGCGTTTTGTACTCATCAAGCATCGTTCTTGCCATCTCGATAAGAGTCCGGTTCTTCCTTTCAACAACTCCATTTTGTTGAGGTGTGTACGTAGCCGAGAACCTCGTGTGAAATCCCTTTTTCGTGAAGAAAGGTGTCCACATTTGCGTTCTTGAACTCCGTTCTATTGTCGCTCCGAACCTTCTTGATCTTCACATTAAACTGATTTTGGGCCTTCCTAGCGAAGTTTTTGAAGATCTTTTGGACCTGCGCTTTGTCATCAAGAAAGAACATGCACGTAAATCTTAAAAAATCATCAACTACGACTAGACCAAATGAGTTACCACCGAGACTCTTGTAGGCATTTGGACCAAAGAGATCCATGTGAAGTAGCTCGAGTGGTCTTCTTGTGGTCATGATGTTCTTCGCGCGATGACTTCCTCCAACTTGTTTCCCTGCTTGACAAGCACTACAAAGTCTATCCTTGTCAAATATGACATCTTTTATTCCATGGATATGATCACCTTTAATAAGCTTATCAAGATTTCACATACCAACATGACCTAGTCTTCTATGCCACAACCAGCCTTTAGAAGATTTGGCAATTAAGCAAGTTTTAGGTTGAGCCTTTTTAGTGAAATCAACAATGTAAAGATCTCCTCTACATATACCAGTAAAGACCATTTTATGATTGTCTCTACGAAACACTTGGCAGTCTACTTCAGTAAATAGGACATTGAAACCGAAATCAGCAAGTCTAGATACTGAAAGTAAGTTGTAGCCAAGAGATTCAACGAGCATGACATTTTGTATGCAGCTATCATGTGAGATGGCCACCATACCAAGGCCAACCACCTTACCCTTTGAATTATCACCAAAAGTGACATACTTTTGAGGGCCGTCATTTTCAGCAAGCTCACGGAACATGTCTTTATCTCGATCATATGATCAGTACATACACTATCAAGGACCCATTCCTTTCCTCCAGCCATGTAGCCACGAAGATTTGCCATAAGACCAAAGTGTCTCATTGCATCATTGAGATCATAGTCACTATCATCATCATCATCATCCTCATCATCCTCATCCGAGTATTCATGTTCAACATCATCTTGTGATTGATCAATTCCTAGAGAGGGCAATTCATTAGATAAATGATCATTTCTATAGTTATCTTTATGAACTCTAATAGCTCTGGAAATGATATTGCTAATGATTCCAATATCTCCTTTGGCACTCGTAAGATTAGTAAGCTCAAATAAGCAGCCGCCAAATTTGGGATCATTGGAACTCATCTTAATCAAGGCAATAGACTTATGGAGGATTTCATCTAGATCTTTCAAGAAGTAATTAGGAAAGAGTTCCTCAAGAAATTTCCATATGGTGTAGGCACACTTAAGAGTCGGCAAACATCCAATCAAGTTTCTAGGCAAGCCCCTAGTGATAAGATTAACAAGTCTAAGATTGCGAATCATGTCAATTGACTCATCAAGGGTAGGATGCAAAGGATCAACATGATGTGCACAAGGGCTAGTAATGTACTTGTTCAAATGATATTCATTGAAAATCTCAAGCATTTCATTCTTCCACTCATGAAAATACTCTCCATCAAGAATGGGCACTCTATGTCTAAGACTCCCCAAAGTAGACACATCCATCTTCCTCCAACGGTGTTTAAACCAAGGCAATGGAGACCAAAGCTCTGATACCAATTGAAAGGATCGAGAAGAGGTGTCTAGAGGGGGGGTGATTAGACACTAAGTGCCAAAAGTTGCAGTTTTTAATATACTTAAGTTTAAGTGGAGTTTAAGCACAAGTTTAACAAACACAATACATATCAAGCAAGCATGTAATGAGTATATGAGCACCGGAAAGTAAAGCATGCAACTTGCAAGAATGTAAAGAGAAGGGTTTGGAGTATTCAAACGCAATTGGAGACACAAATGTTTTTGTCGTGGTTCCGATAGGTGGTGCTATCGTACATCCACGTTGATGGAGAATTCAACCCATAGAGGGTAACGGTTGCGCGATTCCATGGAGGGCTCCACCCACGAAGGGTCCACGGAGAAGCAACCTTGTCTATTCCATCACGGCCGTCGCCCACGAAGGACTTGCCTCACTAGCGGTAGATCTTCACGAAGTAGGCGATCTCCTTGCCCTTACAAACTCCTTAGTTCTACTCCACAATCTTGTCGGAGGCTCCCAAGTGACACCTAGCCAATCTAGGAGACACCACTCTCCAAGAAGTAACAAATGGTGTGTTGATGATGAACTCCTTGCTCTTGTGCTTCAAATGATAGTCTCCCCAACACTCAACTCTCTCTCATAGGATTTGGATTTGGTGGAAAGAATATTTGAGTGGAAAGCAACTTGGGGAAGGCTAGAGATCAAGATTCATATGGTTGGAATGGAATATCTTGACCTCAACACAAGTGTAGGTGGTTCTCTCTCAGAAAATCTATATTGGAAGTGTAGGTATGTTCTGATGGCTCTCTCCATGAATGAAGAGTGGGTGGAGGGGTATATATAGCCTCCACACAAAATCTAACTGTTACACTCAATTTATCAATCTCGGTGAGATCGAAGGAAAAACTCGGTCGGACCGATTTAGTAAACCTAGTGACCGTTAGGGTTTTTGGTGGGACCGACTAGTTCAACTCGGTGGAACCGATGTGCTAGGGTTAGGGTAAAACCAAAACTCGGTTTGACCGATTACTCAAACTCAGTGGGACCGATTTGGGTAATAAGCGAAACAGAGAGTTGGCCAAACAAACTCGGTGGGGTCGATTGCATATCTCGGTGGGACCGAAAATATTGCAACAGGTAACAGAGAGTTTGCAAGCCCATCTCGGTGAGACCGAGATCCCATCGGTGAGACCGAACTGATTAGGGTTTCTGGCAGAGGCTATGTTAACTGAACTCAGTGGCTCCGGGTAGAAAGAATCGGTGGGGCCGATTTTGACTTTTGGTTTAGGTCGTATGTGGATGTGGGAAGGTAGTTGAGGGTTTTGGAGCATATCACTAAGCACTTTGAGCAAGCAAGCCATTAAGCAACACCTCATCCCCTCTTGATAGTATTGGCTTTTCCTATAGACTCAATGTGATCTTGGATCACTAAAATAGAAAATGTAGAGTCTTGATCTTGAAGCTTGAGCCAATCCTTGTCCTTAGCATCTTGAAGGGGTTCCACATCCTCTAGTCCATGCCACTCCATTGGTGAACTTATCTAGAACATACTAGGTAAAAGTGTTAGTCCAACAAGAGGTATGTTGACATTAATTACCAAAACCACCCAGGGAGCACTTGTGCTTTCAATGGAGAGGGCCGACATTGAAGGCCCAGGAGACGGTGAAGAACCTAGCCGCCGCAGCCGAGGCCGCTCGAGCCCAGCATCAGGCTGCGCTGAACTCCCAGGAGGAGGACCTTGCCGTGCGTGAGGAGAAGCTTGCCACAATGCTCTGCGGCAAGGACGAGGAAGTGGAGAAGCTCATCGTGCAGCGGACCCAGGAGCTGGAGCAGAGGCACAGGGACGCACTCGATGCCGCTTTGGTTCATGGCGGCAAGGCGAAGGAGGTGGAGGTGGAGCGGGACGAGCTGAAGGATCAGGTCATGAAGCTGTCCAAGGAGAAGGACACGCTCAATGGTGCCCTAGTTGAGGTGGAGGGCGCAGTCCTCGACAAGGCCGTGCAGCTCTCTGAGGCCAACAACTCCATCAAAGACCTCAAGCTGAAGCTGGAGGGTCTTGAGAGGATGCTGTCGGAGGGCAAGGCCAGGGAGGAGGCCCTGGCCAAGGAGCTGGAGATCGAGAAGCAACTGGAGAAGAATGAAGCCTCCAACCACAAGGATTTTGTGGAAGGCGAGAACCGTTGGATCAGGCGCCTCGAAGGCGTCGCCAGTAGGATCACCACGCAGCTGGCTACCATGGGGATGCCAAATGTGAGGTATACCCCGGAGCGCAACGCGAGCACCAACACCAAGCTGACCATCTTCTTCGAGGGCGTCCTCGAGGCCCTGGAGAAGCTCCACTCCCACCGGGCGGCCTCCCTAGCCGATGAGTCACGGAGGCTTTGCCGGGGTGCCATGACCAAAGTTCTCACCAAGGTGGCGCACTGGAACCCCAACCCCGACTTCGATGCCGCGCTAGAGAGCTTGCCGGAGGATGCAGACCTCGCGACGCTCAAGGAGCATATCAAGCCCATCATCAGTCTCATCGGTGGAATCGAGAGGGTGGAGGGCCAACGCCGGGATTAGGCACCCTGTTTCTCGTTGCCGCTATAGGTTCATGGCCAAGACAATTTATATCTTTAGTTAGAACCGCATCAACAATTGATGTAATATAACTCTGCAGTACTTTTGATACAATGCATGTTATTCTCTTGTTTGATCTTCCCTTGTATGTCCGCCCTATGTTAACCGGGTAGGCTCGTCAGCGCGTAAACCCAGGGTGGCACCTTGGGGACGGATCCCCAATAGCCTGCCGGGTGTGCTTGCTGCCAGGCGAGCCACCTTACCGCTCTTAACGCGTCCGCTCGAACTGTCTAGCTTGACTCGAGTGAGAATCGAGAGCATTGCCAATTGCGGAAGGCTACCCTGCTACTCTCGACGCGACCGCTTGAGCTGTTGAGCAGACTCAAAACAGAACAAGGGCGTTGCCAATTGCGGAAGGGCCCCTTTGCGTGCAGGTTTTCCATACACAGGGCAGGACCTTCAAGGATAATAACCATATATATAAAGAAATTGCTTAAAGTTTTGCATGACTTAGCTTTTCTGTCCTTGCACGGGCATCCACCGCATCTGCAAATGGTGCCGCCAAGCTCGGTCGTTTTCTTCCTTGGAACGACGGCCATGATGAAGCCGCTGCCCCGATCAGACTAGTTTCTCGCAACTGCAGCCCCCTACCTGGCGCGCCAGAGATGTCTGTGGAAACGACACCTATGGGGTCACTGGGATCCCTTCTACGGTTGGCGAGCGCGAGGTTGTGTGAAGAGCGGGTCTGACAGGAAGCACACAAATCGTTTACCCAGGTTCGGGCTGCGAGGATGCGTAATACCCTAGTCTTGCTTTGGTGGATGTATTTGAGTGTTCTTGTGTTTTTGAGGTAGCTACAGGGTGCAACTTTGCCCAAAAGAGCCAAATCCCCCTCCTGGTCGCCTCGGGCCTCCTTTTATAGGAAAAAGGGGTTGCCACAGTGGCACCCAGGAGGTGGAAGGGTCTACAGTCGACAGGCCTATCCTCTAGGACCGTCGGATAAATGCATTTAATGCGCTACCGACGTGCCCTCCTCGCTTTATCGGGGACGCCGGGGAAGCACGTCCCAGATGTCGCCGCCTCGTCTGGCCTCGACACGCGTCCGAGCTGATGAGGCATCGCGGCGCCACGTTGGCTGGCTGCTAGGCTGGCGCGATGGTGGATCCTTCATGAAGGGTCGCATGCTACCACGCAGGTGCTTGCTGAGTCGGTGTAGAGGCCGCCCGTCGCCACGCAGGTGCCTGCCCAGCTGGTTGAGCTAGCAGCTGCTTGGGGACGGTGGTGGAGTCTTGGCTAGCACGGGCCTGACAGTGGCCCTGCTAATGCCCTCGGCAAGGGTCTTGCCCGGGTGTAACACCCTCGATGCGACTATATCTCCCATGTGTCGAGGCACGACTTAGAGGCATAATCGCATTGAAGGCATATGTTGCAAGTTAGGCAATCTTCACAACATCCCATGTAATATAATTAATGAAAGGGGAGATAACATAGTTGGCTTACACTCGCCACGTCAATCAAGTACATAAAATAGCATTACATCAATCAAACACTCATGGCCCGACTACGGCACCAAAATAAAAGACAACCCAACATGCGACACGGTCCCAATCACCCCAACTGGGCACCACTACTGATCATCAGGAAAAGAAACATAGTATCGCTGAGAGTCCTCGTCGAACTCCCACTTGAGCTCAAGCGCGCCATCTGGAGCTGTATCATCAGGCCCTGCATCTGGTGTAATAGTAATCTGTGAGCCACAAGGACTCAGCAATCTCACACCCTCGCGATCAAGACTATTTAAGCTTAATAGGTAAGGCAAGGTAAATATATGTGGAGTTGCAGCAAGCGACTAGCATATATGGTGGCTAACCTGTTCGCAAAAGAGAGCGAGAAGAGAGAGCAAAGCGCGAGCAAGAAACTAGAGGGGGCAATCCTGCGGCAAACATTACTCCAACACCGTGTCCACTTCCCGGACTCCGCCGAGAAGAGGCCATCACGGCAACTCACACAGTTGATTCATTTTAATTAAGTTAAGGTTTGAGTTATCTACAACCGGACATTAACAAATTCCCATCTGCCCATAACCACGTGCACGACTTTCGAAAGTTCAAATCCCTACATGGGAGTCCCAACTTAGCTCATGACAAGCTCTCACGGTCAACGAAGGAATAGACCTCCTCCCAAGACGTTCCGATCAGGCTCGGTACCTCGGTTCTTCAAGACACTTCGATAGGTTAAAACAAGACCAGCAACACCGCCCGAATGTGCCGATAAATCCCGATAGGAGCTGCACATATCTCTTTCTCAGGGCACACTCAGATTGTCTTAGGTACGGGTAGGCCAGCCCGGAGTTGCCCCTGGTGGCCACCGGCAGCTGACACGTGGACCAACACTCAAAGGAGCACTGGCCCGGGGGGGGGGGGGGGGGTTAAAATAAGATGACCCTCGGGCTCCGGAAACCCAAGGGAAAAAGAGGCTAGGAAGCAAATAGTAAAACCAAGGTTGGGCATTGCTGGAAAAGCTTTAATCAAGGCGAACTATCAAGGGGTTCCCATTATAACCCAACCGCGTAAGGAACGCAAAATCCGGGAACATAACACCGATATGACGGAAACTAGGGCGGCAAGAGTGGAACAAAACACTAGGCGAGAGGCCGAGCCTTCCACCCTTTACCAAGTATATAGATGCATTAAGATAACATGGAAATATAATGATATCCCAACAAGTAAATAATGTTCTAACAAGGAACGGTCTCCAATCTTCACCTGCAACTAGCAACGCTATAAGAGGGGCTGAGCAAAAGCGGTAACGTAGCCAATCAATGGTTTGCTAGGACATGGTGGGTTAGAGGCTGAACATGGAAACTTGGGAGGCTTGAAAGCAAGTAGTAGGCATCGTAGCATGTCATAGCAAAAGAGCGAGCATCTAGCAAAGCAAAGATAGTAGTGATTTCGAGGGTATGATCATCTTGCCTGCAAAGTTGTCAGAGTTGACTGGATCCTCAAAAGCAAACTCAACGGGCTCCTCGTTAGTGAACTCGCCTCTCGGCTCTACCCAAACAAGACAGACAAGCAACAAGGACACAATCAACCACGTGCAAGGATCAAACAAGATGATGCAAACATGGTATGCTATGCGGGATGCGATATGTGATGCATATGCAAGATTTGAAAAGGGATGCATTTGTTGGGGAACGTAGTAATTTCAAAATTTTCCTACGCACACGCAAGATCATGGTGATGCACAGCAACGAGGGGGAGAGTGTTATCTACGTACCAACGCAGACCGACTGCGGAAGCGATCACACAACATAGAGGAAGTAGTCGTACGTCTTCTTCCCGATCCGACCGATCCAAGCACCGTTACTCCGGCACTTCCGAGTTCTTAGCACATGTTCAGCTCAATGACGATCCTCGAGCTCCGATCCAGCAAAGCGTCGAGGAAGAGTTCCGTCAGCACGACGGCGTGGTGACGATCTTGATGTACTACCGACGCAGGGCTTCGCCTAAGCATTACAACGGTATGATCGAGGTGGAATTTGGTGGCAGGGGGCACCGCACACGGCTAAGGAACGATCTCAAGGATCAACTTGTGTGTCTATGGGGTGCCCCCTGCCCCTGTATATAAAGGATGGAGGAGGAGGAGGCCGGCCAAGGCAAAGGTGCGGCCAGGATAGGGAGTCCTACTAGGACTCCAAGTCCTAGTAGGAGTCCACCAAGAGGGGAGGAAGGGAGAAGGAATAGGAGGAGAAGGAGAGGTGGCCGGCCCCCTTTTCCCTAGTCCAATTCGGACTAGAGGGGAGGGGGGGCGCAGCAGGCCTTTTATCCTCTTCCCACTAAAGCCCATCAAGGCCCAATACTTCTCACAGCGAATTCCCGTAACTCTCCGGTACTCTGAAAAATACCCGAATCACTCGGAACCTTTCCGAAGTCCGAATATAGTCGTCCAATATATCGATCTTTAAGTCTCGACCATTTCGAGACTCCTCGTCATGTCCCCGATCTCATCCGGGACTCCGAACTCCTTCGGTACATCAAAACTCATAATATAACTGTCATCGAAACCTTAAGCGTGCGGACCCTACGGTTCGAGAACAACGTAGACATGACCGAGACACGTCTCCGGTCAATAACCAATAGCGGGACCTGGATGCCCATATTGGCTCCTACATATTCTACGAAGATCTTTATCGGTCAGACCGCATAACAACATACGTTGTTCCCTTTGTCATCGGTATGTTACTTGCCCGAGATTCGATCGTCGGTATCCAATACCTAGTTCAATCTCGTTACCGGCAAGTCTCTTTACTCGTTCCGTAATACATCATCTTGCAACTAACTCATTAGTCACAATGCTTGCAAGGCTTATGTGATGTGTATTACCGAGAGGGCCCGGAGATACCTCTCCGACAATCGGAGTGACAAATCCTAATCTCGAAATACGCCAACCCAACATCTACCTTTGGAGACACCTGTAGTACTCCTTTATAATCACCCAGTTACGTTGTGACGTTTGGTAGTACCCAAAGTGTTCCTCCGGTAAACGGGAGTTGCATAATCTCATAGTCATAGGAACATGTATAAGTCATGAAGAAAGCAATAGCAACATACTAAACGATCGGGTGCTAAGCTAATGGAATGGGTCATGTCAATCAGATCATTCAACTAATGATGTGACCTCGTTAATCAAATAACAACTCTTTTGTCTATGGTTAGGAAACATAACCATCTTTGATTAACGAGCTAGTCAAGTAGAGGCATACTAGTGACACTCTGTTTGTCTATGTATTCACACATGTATTATGTTTCCGGTTAATACAATTCTAGCATGAATAATAAACATTTATCATGATATAAGGAAATAAATAATAACTTTATTATTGCCTCTAGGGCATATTTCCTTCAGTCTCCCACTTGCACTAGAGTCAATAATCTAGATCACATCACCATGTGATTAACATCGATAGTTCACATCATCATGTGATTAACACCCATAGTTCACATCGCCATGTGACCAACACCCAAAGGGTTTACTAGATTCAGTAATCTAGTTCACATCGCTATGTGATTAACACCCAAAGAGTACTAAGGTGTGATCATGTTTTGCTTGTGAGAGAATTTTAGTCAACGGGTCTGCCACATTCAGATCCACATGTATTTTGCAAATTTCTATGTCAACAATTCTCTTCATGGAGCTACTCTAGCTAATTGCTCCCACTTTTAATATGTATCTAGACCGAGACTTAGAGTCATCTAGATTAGTGTCAAAACTTGCATCGGCGTAACCCTTTACGACGAACCTTTTGTCACGTCCATAATCAAGAAACATATCCTTATTTCACTAAGGATAATTCTGACCGCTGTCCAGTGATCTACTCCTAGATCACTATTGTACTCCCTTGCCAAATCAGTGCAGGGTATACAATAGATCTGGTATACAGCATGACATACTTTATAGAACCTATGGCCAAGGCATAGGGAATGACTTTCATTCTCTTTCTATCTTCTGCCGTGGTCGGGTTTTGAGTCTTACTCAACTTCACACCTTGTAATACAGGCAAGAACTCTTTCTTTGACTGCTCCATTTTGAACTACTTCAAAATCTTGTCAAGGTATGTACTCATTGAAAAAACTTATCAAGCGTCTTGATCTATCTCTATAGATCTTGAAGCTCAATATGTAAGCAGCTTCATCGAAGTCTTTCTTTGAAAAACTCCTTTCAATCACTCCTTTATGCTTTACAGAATAATTCTACATTATTTCCGATCAACAATATGTCATTCACATATACTTATCAGAAATGTTGTAGTGTTCCCACTCACTTTCTTGTAAATACAGGCTTCACCGCAAGTCTGTATAAAACTATATGCTTTGATCAACTCATCAAAGCGTATATTCCAACTCCGAGATGCTTGCACCAGTCCACAGATGGATCACTTGAGCTTGCACATTTTGTTAGCACCTTTAGGATTGACAAAACTTACTGGTTGCATCATATACAACTCTTCTTTAAGAAATCCATTAAGGAATGCAGTTTTGTTTATCCATTTGCCAGATTTCATAAAATGCGGCAATTGCTAACATGATTCGGACAAATTTAAGCATAGATACGAGTGATAAACTCTCATCGTAGTCAACACTTTGAACTTGTCGAAAACCTTTTTGCGACAATTCTAGCTTTGTAGATAGTAACACTACTATCAATGTCCGTCTTCCTCTTGAAGATCCATTTATTCTCAATTGCTTGCCGATCATCGGGCAAGTCAACCAAAGTCCAAACTTTGTTCTCATACATGGATCATATCTCAGATTTCATGGCCTCAAACCATTTTGCGGAATCTGGGCTCATCATCGCTTCCTCATAGTTCGTAGGTTCGTCATGGTCAAGTAACATGACCTCCAGAACAGGATTACCGTACCACTCTGGTGCGGATCTCACTCTGGTTTACCTATAAGATTCGGTAGTAACTTGATCTGAAGTTACATGATCATCATCATTAGCTTCCTCACTAATTGGTGTAGTAGTCACAAGAACAGTTTTTGTGATGAACTACTTTCCAATAAGGTAGAAGGTACAATTACCTTATCAAGTTTTCTACTTTCCTCCCACTCACTTCTTTCGAGAGAAACTCCTTCTCTAGAAAGGATCCATTATAAGCAATGAATGTCTTGCCTTAGGATCTATGATAGAAGGTGTACCCAACAGTCTCCTTTGGGTATCCTATGAAGACATATTTCTCCGATTTGGTTTTGAGCTTATCAGGATGAAACTTTTTCATATAAGCATCACAACCTCAAACTTTAAGAAACGACAACTTTGGTTTCTTGCCAAACCATAGTTCATACAGTGTCATCTCAACGGATTTAGATGGTGCCCTATTTAACGTGAATGCAACTGTCTCTAATGCATAACCCCAAAAACGATAGTGGTAAATCGGTAGGAAACATCATAGATTGCACTATATCCAATAAAGTACGGTTATGACGTTCGGACATACCATTACACTGTGGTGTTCCATGTGGCGTGAGTAGTGAAACTATTTCACATTGTTTTTAACTGAAGGCCAAACTCGTAACTCAAATACTCTTCTCTACGATCAGATCATAGAAACTTTATTTTCTTGTTATGATGATTTTTCACTTCACTCTGAAATTCTTTGAACTTTTCAAATGTTTCAGACTTATGTTTCATCAAGTAGATATACTCATATCTGCTCAAATCATCTGTGAAGATTAGAAAATAATGATACCTGTCATGAGCCTCAATATTCATCGGACCACATACATCAGTATGTATGATTTCCAACAAATCTGTTGCTCGCTCCATTGTTCCGAAGAACAGAGTCTTAGTCATCTTGCCCATGAGGCATGGTTCGCAAGCATCAACTGATTCATAATCAAGTGATTCCAAAAACCCATCAGCATGGAGTTTCTTCATGTGCTTTACACCAATATGACCTAAACAGCAGTGCCACAAACAAGTTGCACTATCATTATTAACTTTGCATCTTTTGGTTTCAATATCATGATTATGTGTATTACTATGATCGAGATCCAACGAACTATTTTCATTGGGTGTGTAACCATATAAGGTTTTATTCATGTAAGCAGAACAACAATTTATTCTCTTACTTAAATGAATAACCGTATTACAATAAACATGATCAAATCATATTCATGCTCAACGCAAACACCAAATAACACTTATTTAGTTTCAACACTAATCCCGAAATTATGGGGAGTGTGCGATGATGATCATATCAATCTTGGAACCACTTCCAACACACATCGTCACTTCACCCTTAACTAGTCTCTGTTTATTCTGCAACTCCCGTTTTGAGTTACTAATCTTAGCAACTGAACTAGTATCAAATACTGAGGGTTTGCTATAAACACTAGTAAAGTACACATCGATAACATGTATATCAAATATACTTATGTTCACTCTGCCATCCTTCTTATCCGCCAATCACTTGGGGTAATTCCACTTCCAGTGACTAGTCCCTTTGCAGTAGAAGCACTTAGTCTCAGGCTTAGGATCAGACTTGGGCTTCTTCACTTGAGCAGCAACTTGCTTGCTGTTCTTCTTGAAGTTCCCCTTCTTCCCTTTGCCCTTTTCTTGAAACTAGTGGTCTTGTCAACCATCAACACTTGTTGTTTTTCTTGATTTCTACCTTCGTTGATTTCAGCATCACGAACAGCTTGGGAGTTGTTTCCGTTATCCCTTGCATATTATAGTTCATCACGAAGTTCTACTAACTTAGTGATGATGACTAGAGAATTCTGTCAATCACTATCTTATCTGGAAGATTAACTCCCACTTGATTCAAGCGATTGTAGTACCCAGACAATCTAAGCACATGCTCACTAGTTGAGCGATTCTCCTCCATCTTTTAGCTATAGAACTTGTTGGAGACTTCATATCTCTCAACTCGGGTATTTGCTTGAAATATTAACTTCAACTCCTGGAACATCTCATATGGTCCATGACGTTCAAAACGTCTTTGAAGTCCCGATTCTAAGCTATTAAGTATGGTGCACTAAACTATCAAGTAGTCATCATATTGAGCTAGCCAAACGTTCATAACGTCTGCATCTGCTCCTGCAATAGGTCTGTCACCTAGCGGTGCATCAAGGACATAATTCTTCTGTGCAGCAATGAGGATAAACCTCAGATCACGGATCCAATCCGCATCATTGCTACTAACATCTTTCAACACAATTTTCTCTAGGAACATATCAAAATAAACACAGGGAAGCAACAACGCGAGCTATTGATCTACAACATGATTTGCAAAATACTACCAGGACTAAGTTCATGATAAATTTAAGTTCAATTAATCATATTACTTAAGAACTCCCACTTAGATAGACATCCCTCTAATCCTCTAAGTGATCACGTGATCCAAATCAACTAAACCATAACCGATCATCACGTGAGATGGAGTAGTTTTCAATGGTGAACATCGTTATGTTGATCATATCTACTATATGATTCACGCTCGACCTTTCGGTCTCCGTGTTCCGAGGCCATATCTGTATATGCTTGGCTCGTCAAGTATAACCTGAGTATTCTGCGTGTGCAATTGTTTTGCACCCATTGTATTTGGACGGAGAGCTTATCACACCCGATCATCACGTGGTGTCTGGGCACGACGAACTTTGGCAACGGTGCATATTCAGGGAGAACACTTCTTGATAATTTAGTGAGAGATCATCTTATAATGCTACCGTCAATCAAAGCAAGATAAGATGCATAAAAGATAAACATCACATGCAATCAATATAAGTGATATGATATGGCCATCATCATCTTGTGCTTGTGATCTCCATCTCCGAAGCACCGTCATGATCACCATCGTCACCGGCGTGACACCTTGATCTCCATCGTAGCATCGTTGTCGTCTCGCCAATCTTATGCTTCCACGACTATCACTACCGCTTAGTAATAAAGTAAAGCATTACATCGCGATTGCATTGCATACAATAAAGCGACAACCATATGGCTCCTGCCAGTTGCCGATAACTTGGTTACAAAACATGATCATCTCATACAATAAAATTAGTATCATGCCTTGACCATATCACATCACAACATGCCCTGCAAAAAGAAGTTAGACGTCCTCTACTTTGTTGTTGCAAGTTTTACGTGGCTGCTACGGGCTTAAGTAAGAACTCATCTCACCTACGCATCAAAACCACAACGATAGTTCGTCAAATAGACTCCGTTTTAACCTTCTCAAGGACCGGGCGTAGCCACACTCGGTTCAACTAAAGTTGGAGAGACAGTCGCCCGCAAGCCATCTATGTGCAAAGCACGTCGAGGGAACCGGTCTCGCGTAAGCGTATGCGTAAGGTTGGTCCGGGTCGTCTCGTCCAACAATACCGCCGAACCAAAGTATGACATGCTGGTAGGCAGTATGACTTGTATCGCCCACAACTCACTTGTGTTCTACTCGTGCAAATAACATCAAACCATAAAACCTAGGCTCGGATGCCACTGTTGGGTAATGTAGTAATTTCAAAATTTTCCTACGCACACGCAAGATCATGGTGATGCACAACAACGAGGGAGAGAGTGTTGTCTACGTACCAACGTAGACCGACTGCAGAAGCGATCACACAACGTAGAGGAAGTAGTCGTACGTCTTCTTCCCGATCCGACCGATCCAAGCACCGTTACTCCGGCACTTCCGAGTTCTTAGCACACGTTCAGCTCGATGACGATCCTCGGGCTCCGATCCAGCAAAGCGTCGAGGAAGAGTTCCGTCAGCACGACGGCGTGGTGATGATCTTGATGTACTACCGACGCAGGGCTTCGCCTAAGCACTACAACGGTATGATCGAGGTGGAATTTGGTGGCAGGGGGCACCGCACACGGCTAAGGAACGATCTCAAGGATCAACTTGTGTCTCTATGGGGTGCCCCCTGCCCCTGTATATAAAGGATGGAGGAGGAGGAGGCCGGCCAAGGCAAAGGTGCGGCCAGGATAGGGAGTCCTACTAGGACTCCAAGTCCTAGTAGGGGTCCACCAAGAGGGGAGGAAGGGAGAAGGAATAGGAGGAGAAGGAGAGGTGGCCGGCCCCCTTTTCCCTAGTCCAATTCCGACTAGAGGGGAGGGGGGGGGGTGCAGCAGGCCTTTTCTCCTCTTCCCACTAAAGCCCATCAAGGCCCAATACTTCTCCCAGCGAATTCCCGTAACTCTCCGGTACTCCGAAAAATACCCGAATCACTCGGAACCTTTCCGAAGTCCGAATATAGTCGTCCAATATATCGATCTTTACGTCTTGACCATTTCGAGACTCCTCGTCATGTCCCCGATCTCATCCGGGACTCCGAACTCCTTCGGTACATCAAAACTCATAATATAACTGTCATCGAAACCTTAAGCGTGCGGACCCTACGGTTCGAGAACAATGTAGACATGACCGAGACACATCTCCGGTCAATAACCAATAGCGGGACCTGGATGCCCATATTGGCTCCTACATATTCTACGAAGATCTTTATCGGTCAGACCGCATAACAACATACATTGTTTCCTTTGTCATCGGTATGTTACTTGCCCGAGATTCGATCGTCGGTATCCAATACCTAGTTCAATCTCGTTACCGGCAAGTCTCTTTACTCGTTCCGTAATACATCATCTCGCAACTAACTCATTAGTCACAATGCTTGCAAGGCTTATGTGATGTGTATTACCGAGAGGGCCCAGAGATACCTCTCCGACAATCGGAGTGACAAATCGTAATCTCGAAATATGCCAACCCAACATCTACCTTTGGAGACACCTGTAGTACTCCTTTATAATCACCCAGTTACGTTGTGACGTTTGGTAGTACCCAAAGTGTTCCTCCGGTAAACGGGAGTTGCATAATCTCATAGTCATAGGAACATGTATAAGTCATGAAGAAAGCAATAGCAACATACTAAACGATCGGGTGCTAAGCTAATGGAATGGGTCATGTCAATCAGATCATTCAACTAATGATGTGACCTCGTTAATCAAATAACAACTCTTTTGTCTATGGTTAGGAAACATAACCATCTTTGATTAACGAGCTAGTCAAGTAGAGGCATACTAGTGACACTCTGTTTGTCTATGTATTCACACATGTATTATGTTTCTGGTTAATACAATTCTAGCATGAATAATAAACATTTATCATGATATAAGGAAATAAATAATAACTTTATTATTGCCTCTAGGGCATATTTCCTTCAGCATGAACCTGGCCTCAACTTGGAAAACCAAGTGTGCCACTGGAAAGATGAGATGAAATCGCTTGAAAACGATATAAAGATCACCGGAATCGGAGTTACGGTTTGGAAATGGCAAGCAATTCAAATATGACCATGATCTACGATTTACAGCAAGTAGCCATCTAAATGCGATGATATGAACAAGCTACAGCACCCAAACATGGCAACAAAATACATGGCAGGGATGCATTCAAGATGCTTAACAAAAATCTAGCACTGAGCTACGGCCAATTCATCCATTAACAGGTTCAAACAAGCATGGCAAAAAATGCATATGGTAAATAGATCTCAGACTTAGTGAAATTAACACTTGTCTGGAATTCCAGATCAGATAGCACTCTTCGGAGCAACAAAACTACATGCTACAGGACCTTAACATGACAAAGTAAAGCATGGCATGGAGCTACTCAAAGATGTTAACAAAAGTCCCTTAGTGACCTTGAGCCAAAAGGGATCAGAAAATACATTTGCAAGCATGTGAACATAGCAAAAACATAATCAGTTTTCAGACTTAGTGAAAACTGGCACATGCTGAAACATATCTCAAGTAGGCACGTTTACGAGCTCGATGCACTCACTACGGAGCAAGTCATGGAAAGCTAAGCATACATCCATCAAGAATACACAAAATGCAATCTAGAAATGGCAAGAACAATAGATGACTAGTAGACAAAATTAACTACAACATCCTCGGCAAAATTGCTAACTAGTAGACAATCTACCCAGATTCACAAAGTAGCAAAAGTAGAGCTCGATTGACTCAAGCTAGGTTGCTCCATAATTGCAAACAAAGACATGGATGGATAGAGAACTACAAGATTAACAAAACATCCTTACTGATCATCCTCAAAAGAGGCACTGATCACTAGGAAACAACATGAACATATGCCAACATGAGATAAACAGCTCAAGGACTTAGTGGAAATGCTAAGTCCCTGAAAACAGAATTACCAAGTGCCTCACTTTGCAAGCTTGTGCTAGTCACCACACACATCACAAAAATACATGGGTTGCACCTCTGGAAAGATGGCAAAACCCTTAACAAAACATATGTAGAGCTCATGGGCATATCATGCACAATATAATCATGGCAAAAATGACAATTCTCTAAATGGAGTAGCAGATCTGACAATTATCTCAAGTAGCCCTCTTCTAATAGCATTTCAGGCATCAAGGTGAACTCAAATGAAAATGATGCAATGGAATGAAATGATGTACTCTCTGAGACGAACATTTTGGTATGCTAAATGTCCAAATCGGAGCTACGGATGAGGAGATACGACACGATGAACATGAGCACATGGATTAGGGTTTGGGGATGAAAAAGTCAACCGAGAGTTTCCTCAGATCCAGATCCAGCGCGTGGATCGAGGCACGCCAGAGCACTGTTCACCGGAGGAGCTTGGGCTCGCTGGAGTTGGAGATGTCACCGGATCCGGGAGGAGGACGGGGCGGCCTCGGGCGTCGCCGGTGAGAGGCAGCGCGGTGGTGGAGGCGTGGTTGGCGCGGCGAGGTGCTTCGGCCGGAGAGCAGCTCTGGCGATGGCGTGTGGTGGCGCCGGCCGATGCTGACCGGAGCGGAGGAGGAAGCGGGCGGAGGGGTGCGATGCCCAGGCGCGGGGAGGCGCGGCCCAGGAGGCGGCGACGAGGGCCCGCCCCGGGCTTCGGCGGGCCGACGGCGGGGTTTGCAGCCGGGCCAATGAGGGCGTGACACGTGACGGCGGCGGCTAGCCGGACATGTCCGACTCAGCGCGGACTTTGTCCTGCGGCGCGAGGAAGACGGAGGCTAGGGTTTCGGGGGAGAGATCCGAAATTTCGGGAGTGGGTCTATATATAGGCATAGAGGGAGCTAGGAGAGTCCAAATTGAGCACGGTTTTCGGCCACACGATCGTGATCGAACGCTCTAGATGATGGAGAAGGGTTAGGTGGGTTTTGGGCCAAATTGGAGGGGTGTTGGGCTGCAACACACACGAGGCCTTTTCGGTCCCTTGGTTAACCGTTGGAGCATCAAACGAAGTCCAAATGGTACGAAACTTGACAAGTGGTCTACCGGTAGTAAACCAAGGCCGCTTGGCAAGTCTCGGTCCAATCCGGAAATGTTTAATCCCCACACACAAAAGAAAGGTAGAAATGACCACCGGAGGAGAACGAAGCGCCGGAATGCAAAACGGACAACGGGGAAAATGCTCGGATGCATGAGATGAACACGTATTCAAATGCAATGCACATGATGACATGATATGAGATGCATGACAACGATAACAACACACGGAGACAAAAACCCGAACCCGAGAAAATAAAATAACTTAACGCCGGAAACGACAAGAGTTGGATTACAAATAGGGAAAGTTACATCCGGGGTGTTACAACACTCCACCACTACGAAAGGATCTCGTCCCGAGATCTAGGACTGAAAGAATGCCGGGTACTCAGAATGAAGGTGATCCTCGCGTTCCCAGGTAGCTTCATGGTCAGAATGGTCTGACCACTTGACTTTGAGGAACTTGATCGACTTGGTGCGAGTCTTGCATTTAGTCTCTTGAAGGATAGCAACGGGGTGCTCACGATAGGAGAGATCTTCTTGGAGCTCAATGTCCTCGAAGTTGACGGTGCGGTCAGGAGTCTTGAAGCACTTTCGGAGCTGAGAGACATGGAACACATCAGGAACATTTGCAAAGTTTGAAGGAAGCTCGAGTTGATAGGCGAGGTCGCCTCTCTTGCTGACAATCTTGAAAGGTCCCACGTATCTAGGGGCAAGCTTCCCTTTGATACTGAAGCGACGAGTACCTTTCATAGGAGAGACGCGGAGGTAAACATGATCTCCGATCTCGAAAGCCAAATCACGGTGCTTACTATCATAGTAGCTCTTCTGGCGGGATTGGGCTGCTTTTAGGTTATCTTGAATGACTTTGCACATTTCCTCTGCCTCTGTGATTAAGTCGTTTCCCAAAAGCTGACGTTCACCGGTTTCAGACCAGTTGAGAGGGGTACAACACTTCCTGCCATACATAATTTCAAATGGGGCCTTGCCCGAACGTGCTTGAAAACTGTTGTTGTAGGAGAATTCAGCATCGGGAAGACAATCCTCCCACTTCATGCCGAAGGAGATCACACAAGCCCTGAGCATATCTTCAAGAATCTGGTTGACACGCTCGACTTGACTACTAGTTTGAGGATGGAAAGCTATACTGAAGCAGATGTTGGTGCCCATGGCCTTCTGAAAAGAATCCCAAAACTTGGAGGTAAAGATGCTGCCACAGTCTGAAGAGATCACTTGAGGAATACCGTGCAGAGAGACAATTCGAGAGGTATAGAGTTCCGCCAATTGAGCTGCAGTGATTGACTCTTTGATAGGCAGAAAGTGAGCCACTTTAGTGAGTTTGTCAATGACAACGAATATAGCATCATTGCCACATTTGGACTTTGGAAACCCAGTCATGAAGTCCATCTCAATGTGGTCAAACTTCCATTCTGGAATGGCAAGAGGTTGGAGGAGACCAGCTGGCCTTTGGTGTTGTGCCTTCACTCTTCTGCAGATATCACATTCATTCACGAGTTGAGCAATCTCACGCTTCATTCGAGTCCACCAATAAGCTTGCTTGAGGTCCTGATACATCTTCGTGCTCCTAGGGTGGATGGAGAGGAGAGAATTGTGAGCCTTGTTCATGATCACTTTACGGAGGTCACCTTTGGGCACAACAATATGATCCTCAAAGAAAAGAGTATCCTTGTCATCAAGGCGGTAGCACTTGTATTTGGGTTGAGTCTTGGCAATCCCAATCTTCACCTTTTTCACCATAGCATCAAGAAGCTGAGCTTGGCGAATCTGGTCTTCTAAGGTAGGAGAGACTTTAAGGTTGGCGAGGAAACCTTGAGGAACAACTTGCAGATTAAGTTTGCGGAAAGCTTCACAAAGATCGTGTTGATAAGGCTTGAGAATAAGACTGTTGCAATAAGCCTTCCTGCTCAATGCGTCAGCAATCACATTGGCCTTTCCTGGAGTATACTCGATACTCGGATTATACTCTTGAATCATTTCGACCCATCGAGTTTGCGTGAGGTTGAGATTAGGCTGAGTGAAGATGTACTTGAGACTCTTGTGATCAGTGAAAATGTCCACTTTTCTTCCCAATAAGAGATGTCTCCAAGTCAAAAGAGCATGCACAACTGCCGCCAACTCGAGATCACGAGTGGGGTAGTTCTTCTCATTGGGCTTCAACTGGCGAGAGGTATAAGCCACAACTTTCTTCTCTTGCATCAACACTGCACCGAGACCTTGGAGAGAGGCATCACAAAAGACCTCGTACGGCTTGGATTCATCAGGCGGAGTCAGAACTGGAGCAGTGATCAATTTCTCTTTCAAAGTGTTGAAAGGAATGTCACACTCCGGAGACCAAACGTACTTGACGTGCTTCTGGAGAAGATTTGAGAGAGGCTTCGCGATCTTAGAAAAAATTTCAACGAATCTTCGACAGTAGCTTGCGAGACCGAGGAAGCTACGGAGTTGCTTCACGTTCTGAGGAGGTTCCCAATTCACAATTGCAGACACCTTCTCAGGATTCACGGCAATGCCCTTGGCAGAGATGATATGACCAAGATAAAGAACCTCATCGAGCCAAAATTCGCACTTGGAGAACTTGGTGTAGAACTGGTGTTCCCTCAACTTATCGAGTACCAAACGCAAGTGCTTGGCATGATCTTCCTTGTTCTTCTAGAAAACCAGAATGTCGTTGAGATAGACCAAAACAAAGTCATTGGTGTAGGCGTTGAAGATGAAGTTCATCATGCGAGAGAACGTCGGAGGAGCGTTGACGAGGCCAAATGACATGACAGTGTATTCATATGAACCATAGCTTGTCTTGAAAGCCGTCTTGGGAATATCTTGCTCACGTATTCGAATCTGATGATAACCCATACGGAGATCAAGCTTGGAGAATACTTGGGCACCTTTGAGTTGTTTGAACAGCTCGTTGATGTTGGGAAGTGGGTATTTGTTCTTGATGGTCTTCTTGTTCAATGGACGGTAATCAACACAAAGTCGGTTCGTTCCATCCTTCTTCTTCACAAAAAGAACACCACAACCCCACGGAGAAGAACTAGGCCGGATGAGACCCATTCTCTCTTGAACATCGAGTTGCTTCTTCAGCTCCTTCAACTCTTCAGGTCCGAGCTTGTGAGGACGCTTGCAAACAGGTTCCGTACCGGGCTCAAGATCGATGACGAATTCAACTGGCCGGTGCGGAGGCATTCCTGGAAGCTCTTCTGGAAAAACGTCTTGATATTCACAAACGACTGGGATTTGCGAGATAGCATCCAGTTCACCCTTCTCATTGAGAGAAAACAGACGGATTGTATCATCACGAGCGGCAAAGACAATTACATCCTTAGACGAATGAGTCAATTGAATCTGCCTGGCTGCACAATCAAGCTGAGCCTTGTGCTTAGAAAGCCAATCCATTCTGAGAATAAGATCAATATCTGAGTCACCAAGAACCGTTGGAGAAGAAAGAAATTTGTAGTCACCCAAGGTGATAGTAACATCCGGAGCAATGGAGTTAGCATGCATGCGCCTACCAGGAGAGACAACTGCTAATGGACTAGGCAAAATTTGCAAAGGCAAACCATGCTTAAAAGAAAACGGTCTCGAGATGAAACAATGCGATGCACCCGTGTCAAAAAGAACTTTAGCTGGAATATCATTAACATGAAGGTTACCCATGATGACATCTGACGAGTCCTCTGCCTGAGCTGCGTTCATTAAGTTGACCTTGGCGTGCTTGGGGTTATGCTTGACCACAACTGTACTTGCTGATCTGACAAGAGGAGGAGGAAGACGCCTCTGGTTGAAACACTTGTTGGCATAGTGACCCTTCTGTTGGCACTTGTTGCACGTGACCTCTGAAAGCGGACGGTGGTACGGAGCACTCGATCTTGGAGCTTGAGACGAAGTCTTCTTCTGAAAGCCAGGGTTGGGTGGGTGGGAAGATCCACTGCCACCTTTGCTCTTCTGATACGGCTGACGAAACGGAGGAGGAGGAAGCCAATACTTCTGCTCCTTGGCCAGTTGAGTGGAGGAAGAAGGAGTAGTGTCTCTGACTCGCTTCTTGGAAGCATCACACCTCAGTTGAGCGGCCACTTGCTTCAGTGCCATGTTGTAGAACTCATCATACCTCAAGGGCTCAAAGAGAACAAGAGCTAGCTGGATTTCTTCTCTGAGACCACCCCTGAACTGGTATATCATGCTCTTCTCATCAGGGACGTCCTGCTTGGCAAAGCGGGCGAGCTTCTGGAACAACTTGTTGTAGTCATAGACAGACAAAGAGCCTTGCTTCAGGTTGCGGAATTCCTCATGCTTGCTTTCATTCACACTCTGAGGGATATGATGAGCTCGGAAATCTTGACGAAATTCATCCCAAGTGATCACACGTCCACCTCTGGAATCCTTGTACTGCTGGAACCACTCCGCAGCTTGATCTTTGAGTTGGAAGGAAGCGAACTTGACAAAGTCCTCAGGCCTGATGTTACTGCACTCGAAATGCTTGCACAGATCCACAAGCCAATCGTCAGCATCAGTTGCCTCAACACAATTGCTGAAAGTCTTTGGCCCGTTAGCAAGGAACTGGTTGAGTGTAGCAAAGTGATTTTGATTGTTACCTTGGTTCCCTTGGTTGCCTTGATTGCGCTCTTGAAGAATTTGCATGATCAACTGCGTGTTTGCATTGGTTGCGGCCATCACAACTTGCCATGCCTCCGGAGGAGGTGGAGGTGGTGGCGGATCTTGATTCTGATTCTGATTGGTGCTCTTAGCGGGAGCCATCCTGAAGAGGTTGACCACCATTAGCACATAGACAGATAAAATGAAGCTGAATCCAATGGAATGAAAATTGCAACATATAGTCTTCACATCCGAACAAAATGAACGAATGCATTCCTCTTGAAATGGTCACATATCCATAAATTGAGAAGCCACTTAGAATTTAGGTAGAAGAAATAAATCAACAAGGTATGGATCAAGAACGAATAATCGGTAAGAAATCCCAATCTCAAACCAAATATCCATGGAAGAAGAACTAGAGCTACAAGACTTCCCACCTATGAAACTCCCGAATCTTTCCGGTTATGCAATCAGGTGTTGGGGATACAGGGGAAGCATAATATCTCACCCAAACTAGCAAATCCTACATCCAGCTGTATCCATCCTTCAACACATAACCAAGAAAACTTCGGAAACCATCTACCTCAACCTTCGAAAAGCATCCGTTATACAAGTTATGGCGATACTCCCGAACTCCCACCCCAGTACTGGGTGGCGTCGATGTTATCTCACCAACGAACTGCATAAAAGAGATTTTCGATGTCGGCGTACTAAACTCAGGTATTCCAGAACTACAACGATAAAATTATGACGACGACACCTCAGAGCTCAACTCCCCAGGACACTTCCATAAAACCCCTGATAGGAGGCACCAAGACAATGTTCTCATCATAAAACCATCGGAACGATTCCAAGATATCCGCGTGATCCTAAATTTTTTTAGTGAAATTTGAGGAGAGAAGAGTAAAAACTCTATGTCAGGATGCCTTACCAGAGCGATGAGGAGACTGGGAAGTAAAAAGAATTCCTAAACTCTCCGATATATAATTCCTAAATGACTCAAAACATTTTTCTAGATACAACTCGGCCGCTAAAAACGATCAAACAGTGGGGGCTCCTAAGGTCGGGGAAGGCTCTGATTACTAACTTGTAACACCCTCGATGCGACTATATCTCCCACGTGTCGAGGCACGACTTAGAGGCATAATCACATTGAAGGCATATGTCGCAAGTTAGGCAATCTTCACAACATCCCATGTAATATAATTAATGAAAGGGGAGATAACATAGTTGGCTTACACTCGCCACGTCAATCAAGTACATAAAATAGCATTACATCAATCAAACACTCATGGCCCGACTACGGCGCCAAAATAAAAGACAACCCAACATGCGACACGGTCCCGATCACCCCAACTGGGCACCACTACTGATCATCAGGAAAAGAAACATAGTATTGCTGAGAGTCCTCGTCGTACTCCCACTTGAGCTCAAGCGCGCCATCTGGAGCTGTATCATCAGGCCCTGCATCTGGTGTAATAGTAATATGTGAGCCACAGGGACTCAGCAATCTCGCACCCTCGCGATCAAGACTATTTAAGCTTAATAGGTAAGGCAAGGTAAATATATGTGGAGCTGCA
The DNA here is from genome assembly GCA_034509565.1 of Triticum monococcum. NCBI lineage: Eukaryota > Viridiplantae > Streptophyta > Magnoliopsida > Poales > Poaceae > Triticum > Triticum monococcum. The sequence goes on from CM067841.1 coordinate 431,939,252, forward strand.
GCAAGCGACTAGCATATATGGTGGCTAACCTGTTTGCAAAAGAGAGCGAGAAGAGAGAGCAAAGTGCGAGCAAGAAACTAGAGAGGGAAATCCTGCGGCAAACATTACTCCAACACCGTGTCCACTTCTCGGACTCCACCGAGAAGAGGCCATCACGGCAACTCACACAGTTGATTCATTTTAATTAAGTTAAGGTTTGAGTTATCTACAACCGGACATTAACAAATTCCCATCTGCCCATAACCGAGGGCACGGCTTTCGAAAGTTCAAATCCTTGCAGGGGAGTCGCAACTTAGCCCATGACAAGCTCTCACGGTCAACGAAGGAATAGACCTCCTCCCGAGACGTTCCGATCATGCTCGGTACCTCGGTTCTTCAAGACACTTCGACAGGTTAAAACAAGACCAGCAACACCGCCCGAATGTGCCGACAAATCCCGACAGGAGCTGCACATATCCATTTCTCAGGGCACACTCAGATTGTCTTAGGTACGGGTAGGCCAGCCCAGAGTTGCCCCTGGTGGCCACCGGCAGCTGACAGGTGGACCAACACTCAGAGGAGCACTGGCCCGGGGGGGTTTAAAATAAGATGACCTCGAACTCCGGAAACCCAAGGGAAAAAGAGGCTAAGAAGAAAATAGTAAAACCAAGGTTGGGCATTGCTGGAAAAGCTTTAATCAAGGTGAACTATCAAGGGGTTCCCATTATAACCCAACTGCATAAGGAACGCAAAATCCGGGAACATAACACCGATATGACGGAAACTAGGGCGGCAAGAGTGGAACAAAACACTAGGCGAGAGGCCGAGCCTTCCACCCTTTACCAAGTATATAGATGCATTAAGATAACATGGCAATATAATGATACCCCAACAAGTAAATAATGTTCCAACAAGGAACGGTCTCCAATCTTCACCTGCAACTAGCAACGCTATAAGAGGGGCTGAGCAAAAGCGGTAACGTAGCCAATCAATGGTTTGCTAGGACATGGTGGGTTAGAGGCTGAACATGGAAACTTGGGAGGCTTGAAAGCAAGTGGTAGGCATCGTAGCATGGCATAGCAAAAGAGCGAGCATCTAGCAAAGCAAAGATAGTAGTGATTTCGAGGGTATGATCATCTTGCCTGCAAAGTTGTCAGAGTTGACTGGATCCTCGAAAGCAAACTCAACGAGCTCCTCGTTAGCGAACTCGTCTCCTGGCTCTACCCAAACAAGACAAACAAGCAATAAGGACACAATCAACCACGTGCAAGGATCAAACAAGATGATGCAAACATGGTATGCTATGCGGGATGCGATATGTGATGCATATGCAAGATTTGACAAGGGATGCATGAACCTGGCCTCAACTTGGAAAACCAAGTGTGCCACTGGAAAGATGAGATGAAATCGCTTGAAACCAAGAACGAAGCGCCGGAATGCAAAACGGACAACGGGGAAAATGCTCGGATGCATGAGATGAACACGTATGCAAATGCAATGCACATGATGACATGATATGAGATGCATGACAACAATAACAACACATGGAGACAAAAACCCGAACCCGAGAAAATAAAATAACTTAACACCGGAAACGGCAAGAGTTGGAGTACAAATAGGGAAAGTTACATCCGGGGTGTTACACCGGGGCCCGGCAAGGGTGCTGCTGTGGTGTTGTAGTCGTCCCCGGCAAGGGTCTTGCCGGGGGTCTTGTGGATTCCCTCGGCTGGGATCCCGCCGAGGGTCGTCGTCTTCTGGTCCTCATCTGATCTCATATGTTTATGATCTTGATGAAGATTTGCATGCCACCACAGAGGCGCCTCCCGAGCCTTGGTTCCAACGTAATTGGTTGGGTTGGAGCTTGTGGGCTCAAGGGTGGCTCACTCCGCCGGCATCGGGCAAGTTGCCCTGGCAAGGCCCTTGCCGGGGCCGCGGAGGCCGCCTCGGCAAGGATCTTGCCGAGGGAGTTCACCTCGCCCTCTTGCTCTCCTGTGCTTCTGGTCTTGGCATTGCCTTGGTTGCCTCGCACTTCGGCTTCTCTCCGGCTTCCCTCCTCTGCCCTGCTAAGTGTGGCCGTGGCATGCGGCTCCGACTGCCCGTGCACAAGTAAAGGGGTCAAAAGAAGAGCCCCTACTTTTGTATACCGACAAATTTCCGTTAAGGAAAGGCATGGAACACTTTCCTAGGAAGAAAATTAAATTTCCTTATGAATCTATTATGATATCCACTTATGGATTGCATACCCAAGATGAAAATACCTAGATCTATTCTTGTTTTTATGCCTAGCTAGGGGCATTAAAGATAGCGCTTGTTGGGAGGCAACCCAATTTTATTTTTGTTCTTTACTTTTTGTTCCTGTTTAGTAATAAATAATTCATCTAGCCTCTGTGATGATTGTGTTTTTTATGTTTTAATTAGTGTTTGTGCCAAGTAAAGCCTTTAGGATCTTCTTGGGTGATTGTTGTTTGATCTTGCTGATAAAAACAGAAAGTATGCGCTCACGAAAACAATTTTCATTTTTTTACCAAAGAGCGAGAAAATACCAATTCCAAATGCAGTAGATCAATATACAAATTATTCTGGTCGTCCTAATTGTTCAGAATTTTTGGTGTTACAGAAGTATTCGAAACCAACAGATTGCCACAGACTGTTCTATTTTTGACAGATTCTTTTTTTCGCGTGTTGTTTGCTTATTTTGATGCATCTATGGCTAGTATCGGGGGGTATGAACCATAGAGAAGTTGGAATACAGTAGGTTTAACACCAATATAAACAAAGAATGAGTTCATTACAGTACCTTAAGTGGTGGTTTGTTTTCTTATACTAACGGAGCTCATGAGATTTTCTGTTGAGTTTTGTGTTGTGAAGTTTTCAAGTTTTTGGGTAAAGATTTGATGGATTTTGGAATAAGGAGTGGCAAGAGCCTAAGCTTGGGGATGCCCAAGGCACCCCAAGGTAAAATTCAAGGACAACCAAAAGCCTAAGCTTGGGGATGCCCCGAAAGGCATCCCCTCTTTCGTCTTCGTCTATCGGTAACTTTACTTGAGGCTATATTTTTATTCACCACATGATATGTGTTTTGCTTGGAGCATCTTGTATGATTTGAGTCTTTGCTTTTTAGTTTACCACAATCATCCTTGCTGTACACACCCTTTGGGAGAGACACGCATGAATCGAAATTTATTAGAATACTCTATGTGCTTCACTTATATCTTTTGAGCTAGATAATATTGCTCTAGTGCTTCACTTATATCTTTTTAGAGCACGGTGGTGGTTTTATTTTATAGAAATTATTGTTCTCTCATGCTTCACTTATATTATTTTGAGAGTCCTTTAGAACAACATGGTATTTTGCTTTGTCTATAAAATTAGTCCTAATATGATGGGCATCCAAGATGGGTATAATAAAAACTTTCATATAAAGTTCATTGAATACTATGAGAAGTTTGTTTCCTTATGATTTTTTTGAGATATGAAGGTGGTGATATTAGAGTCATGCTAGTTGATTAGTTGTGAATTTGAGAGAACTTGTGTTAAAGTTTGTGATTCCCGTAGCATGCACGTATGGTGAACTGTTATGTGATGAAGTCGGAGCATGATTTATTTTTGATTGTCTTCCTTATGAGTGGCGGTCGGGGACGAGCGATGGTATTTTCCTACCAATCTATCCCCTAGGAGCATGCGCGTAGTACTTCGTTTCAATAACTAATAGATTTTTTCAATAAGTATGTGAGTTTTTTATGACTAATGTTGAGTCCATGGATTATAAACACTCTCACCCTTCCACCGTTGCTAGCCTCTCTAGTACCGTGCAACTTTCGCCGGTACCATAAACCCACCATTAACCTTGCTCAAAACAGCCACCACACCTACCTATTATGGCATTTCCATAGCCATTCCGAGATATATTGCCATGCAACTTTCCACCGTTCCTTTTATTATGACACGCTTCATCATTGTCATATTGCTTTGCATGATCATGTAGTTGACATCGTATTTGTGGCAAAGCCACCGTCCATTTCATACATGTCACTCTTGATTCATTGCACATCCCGGTACACTGCCGGATGCATTCACATAGAGCCATATTTTGTTCTAAGTATCGAGTTGTAATTCTTGAGTTGTAAGTAAATAAAAGTGTGATGATAATCATTATTAGAGCATTGTCCCATGTGAGGAAAGGATGATGGAGACTATGATTCCCCCACAAGTCGAGATGAGACTCCGGACGAAAAATGAAAAAAAAGAAGAAAAAAGAGGCCATAAAAAAAGAAAGGCCCAAATAAAAAAATGAGAGAAAAAGAGAGAAGGGGCAATGCTACTATCCTTTTCCCACACTTGTGCTTCAAAGTAGCACCATGATCTTCATGATAGAGAGTCTCCTATTTTGTCACTTTCATATACTAGTGGGAATTTTCATTGTAGAGCTTGGCTTGTATATTCCAGTGATGGGCTTCCTCAAAATGCCCTAGGTCTTCGTGAGCAAGCGAGTTGGATGCACACCCACTTAGTTTCTTTTTGATCTTTCATACACTTATAGCTCTAGTGCATCCGTTGCATGCCAATCCCTACTCACTCACATTGATATCTATTGATGAGCATCTCCATAGCCCGTTGATACGTCTAGTTGATGTGAGACTATCATCTCCTTTTTGTCTTCTCCACAACCACCATTCTATTCCACCTATAGTGCCATGTCCATGGCTCACGCTCATGTATTGTGTGAAGATTGAAAAAGTTTGAGAACATCAAAAGTATGAAACAATTGCTTGGCTTGTCATCGGGGTTGTGCATTATTCAAATATTTTGCGTGATGAAGATAGAGCATAGCCAGACTATATATTTTGTCGGGATAGGTTTCTTTGGCCATGTTATTTTGAGAAGACATGATTACTTTATTAGTATGCTTGAAGTATTATTATTTTTATGTCAATATTAAACTTTTGTCTTGAATCTTTCGGATATAAACATTCATGCCACAATAAATAAAATTACATTGATAATTATGTTAGGTAGCATTCCACATAAAAAAATCTGTTTTTATCATTTACCTACTCAAGGATGAGCATAAATTAAGCTTGGGGATGCTTGATATGTCTCCAACTTATCTATAATTTTTGATTGTGCCATGCTATTATATTATCTGTTTTGAATGTTTAATGGACTTTAATATGCTCTTTTATATTATTTTTGGGACTAACCTATTAACGAGAGGCCTGGTGCCAGTTTCTGTTTTTTTTGCCTAACTTAGAGTTTCGCAGAAAAGGAATACCAAACGAAATGAAACCTTCGCGATGATCTTTTTGGACCGAAAGCAAACTAGAAGACTTGGAGCTGAAGTCTGGAACTCCACGAGGCGGCCATGAGGCGGCCACGAGGCAGGAGGGCGCACCTAGGGGGTAGGCGCGCCCCCACCCTCGTGGGCCCCTCGTAGCTCCACCGACGTACTTCTTCCGCCTATATATATACTCTTATACCCTAGATCAATCGCAGAGAGCCACGAAACCACTTTTCCATCACCGCAACCTTATGTCCCCGTGGGATCCCATCTTGGGGCCTTTTCCGGCGATCTGCCAGAGGGGGAATTGATCACGGAGGGCTTCTACATCAACACCATAGCCTCTTCGATGAAGCGTGAGTAGTTTACCACAGACCTTCGGGTCCATAGTTATTAGCTAGATGGCTTCTTCTCTCTCTTTGATTCTCAATACAAAGTTCTCGATGTTCTTGGAGATCTATTCGATGTAATACTCTTTTGCGGTGTGTTTGCCGAGATCCGATGAATTGTGGGTTTATGAACAAGATTATCTATGAATATTATTTGGTTCTTCTTTGAATTCTTATATGCATGATTTGATATCTTTGCAAGTCTCTTCGAATTATCGGTTTAGTTTGGCCTACTAGATAGATCTTTCTTGCAATGGGAGAAGTGCTTAGCTTTGGGTTCAATCTTGCGGTGTCCTTTCCCAATGACAGTAGGGGCAGTAAGGCACGTATTGTATTGTTGCCATCGAGGATAAATAGATGGGGTTTATATCATATTGTTTGAGTTTATCCCTCTACATCATGTCATCTTTCTTAAAGCGTTACTTTGTTCTTATGAACTTAATACTCTAGATGCATGCTGGACAACGGTCAATGTGTGGATTAATAGTAGTAGATGTAGGATCGTTTCAATCTACTTGACACGGACGTGATGCCTATATTCATGATCATTGCATAGATATTCTCATAACTATGCGTTTTTCTATTAGTTGCTCGACAGTAATTTGTTCACCCACCGTAATACATGCTATCTTGAGAGAAGCCACTAGTGAAACCTATGGCCCCCGGGTTTCTTCCTAATTATATTGCATCTCTTTTATTTACATCGCATCTCGTTTACTATTTTGCAATCTTTACTTTCCAATCTATACAACAAAAATATTAACTTTACTATCTTTATCGGATCTCACTTTTGCGAGTGACCGTGAAGGGATTGACAACCCCTTTATCGCATTGGTTGCTGATGTCTACTACACAACCTTCTTCTTGTAGACGTTGTTGGGCCTCCAAGTGCAGAGGTTTGTAGGACAGTAGCAAATTTACCTCAAGTGGATGACCTAAGGTTTATCAATTCGTGGGAGGCATAGGTTGAAGATGGTCTCTCTCAAACAACCCTGCAACCAAATGACAAAGAGTCTCTTGTGTCCCCAACACACCCAATACAATGGTAAATTGTATAGGTGCACTAGTTCGGCGAGGAGATGGTGATACAAGTGCAATATGGATGGTAGATATAAGTTTTTGTAATCTGAAAATATAAAACAACAAGGTAACTAATGATAAAAGTGAGCACAAACGGTATTTTAATGTGTTGAAACAAGGCCTAGAGTTCATACTTTCACTAGTGCAAGTTCTCTCAACAATAATAACATAATTGGATCATATAACTATCCCTCAACATGAAACAAAGAGTCACTCCAAAGTCACTAATAGCGGAGAACAAACAAAGAGATTATTGCAGGGTACGAAACCACCTCAAAGTTATCCTTTCTGATCGATCTATTCAAGAGTCCATAGTAAAATAATATGAAGCTATTCTTTCCGTTCGATCTATCATAGAGTTTGTACTAGAATAACACCTTAAGATACAAATCAACCCAAAATGTAATGTCACCTAGATACTCCAATGTCACCTCAAGTATCCGTGGGTATGATTATACGATATGCATCACACAATCTCATATTCATCTATTCAACCAACACAAAGAACTTCAAAGAGTGCCCCAAAGTTTCTACCGGTGAGTCAAGACGAAAACGTGTGCCAACCCCTATGCATAAGTTCACGGAACTCGCAAGTTGATCACGAAAACATACATCAAGTGGATCACGTGATATCCCATTGTCACCACATATAAGACATGCAAGACATACATCAAGTGTTCTCAAATCCTTAAAGACTCAATCCGATAAGATAACTTCAAAGGGAAAACTCAATTCATCACAAGAGAGTAGAGGGGGAGAAACATCATAAGATCCAACTATAATAGCAAAGCTCGCGATACATCAAGATCGTAGCACCTCAAGGACACGAGAGAGAGAGAGAGAGATCAAACACATAACTACTGGTACATACCCTTAGCCCCGAGGGTGAACTACTCCCTCCTTGTCATGGAGAGCACCGGGATGATGAAGATGGCTACCGAAGAGGGATTCCCCCCTCCGTCAGGGTGCCGGAACGGGTCTAGATTGGTTTTTGGTGGCTACGGAGGCTTCTGGCGGCGGAACGCCTGATCTATTCTGCTCATCGGTGTTTTTAGGGTATATTGATATATATACAGGCAAAAGAAGTCGGTCAGGGGAGCTATGAGGAGCCAACAAGGCAGGGGGCGTGCCCAGGGGGGTAGGGCGCGCTCCCACCCTCATGGTGGCCTCGAGGCTCTTCTGGCCCACCTCCGGTACTCTGTGGGCTTCTTCTGGTCCAAAAATGATACCCGTGAAGTTTCAGGTCAATTGGACTCCGTTTGATTTACCTTTTCTGCGATACTTAAAAACAAGGAAAAAATAGAAACTGGCACTGGGCTCTAGGTTAATAGGTTAGTCCGAAAATCATATAAAATAGCATAGTAATGCATATAAAACATCCAAGGTTGATAATATAATAGCATGGGACAATCAAAAATTATAGATACGTTGGAGACGTATCAAGCATCCCCAAGCTTAATTCCTGCTCGTCCTTGAGTAGGTAAATGATAAAAACATAATTTTTGATGTGCAATGCTTCGTAACATATTTCTCAATGTAATTTCCTTTATTGTGGCATGAATGTTCAGATCCGAAAGATTCAAGATAAAAGTTTAATATTGACATAAAAATAATAATACTTCAAGCATACTAACTAAGCAATCATGTCTTCTCAAAATAACATGGCAAAAGAATGTTCATCCCTACAAAATCATATATTTTGGTCATGCTCCATTTTCGTCACACAAGAATGCTCTCATCATGCACAACCCCGATGACAAGCCAAGCAATTGTTTCACACTTTAGTAATCTCAAACTTTTTCAACTTTCAAGCAATACATGAGCGTGAGCCATGGATATAGCACTATGGGTGGAATAGAATATGATGATGGGGGTTATGTGGAGGAGACAAAAAGGAGAAAGTCTCACATCGACGCGGCTAATCAATGGGCTAGGGAGATGCCCATCAATTGATGTCAATGCAAGGAGTAGGGATTGCCATGCAACGGATGCACTAGAGCTATAAATGTATGAAAGCTCAACAAAAGAAACTAAGTGGGTGTGCATCCAACTTGCTTGCTCACGAAGACCTAGGGCACTTGAGGAGGCCCATTGTTGGAATATACAAGCCAAGTTCTATAATGAAAAATTCCCACTAGTATATGAAGATGACAAAACAAGAGACTCTCTATCATGAAGATCATGGTGCTACTTTGAAGCACAAATGTGGAAAAAAGGATAGTAGCATTGTCCCTTTTATTTTATTTTAATTTTTTTAATTTGGCCTTTTTTGGGACAATGCTCTATTAATGATGATCATCACACTTCTATTTATTTACAACTCAAAGATTACAACTCGATACTAGAACAAGATATGACTCTATATGAATGCCTCCGGCGGTGTACCGGGATGTGCAATGACTCATGAGTGCCATGTATGAAAGAATTATGAACGGTGGCTTTTCCACAAATATGATGTCGACTACATGATCATGCAAGGCAATATGACAATGATGATGCGTGTCATAATAAACGGAACGGTGGAAAGTTGCATGGCAGTATATCTCGGAATGGCTATGGAAATGCCATAATAGGTAGGTATGGTGGCTGTTTTGAGGAAGATATAAGGAGGTTTATGTGTGATAGAGCGTATCATATCACGGGGTTTGGATGCACCGGCGAAGTTTGCACCAACTCTCAAGGTGAGAAAGGGCAATGCACGGTACCGAAGAGGCTAGCAATGATGGAAGGTGAGAGTGCGTATAATCCATGGACTCAACATTAGTCATAAAGAACTCACATACTTATTGCAAAAATCTACAAGTCATCAAAAACCAAGTATTACGCGCATGCTCCTAGGGGGATAGATTGGTAGGAAAAGACCATCGCTCGTCCCCGACCGCCACTCATAAGGAAGACAATCAAATAACACCTCATGTTTCAAATTTGTTACACAACGTTTACCATACGTGCATGCTACGGACATGCAAACTTCAACACAAGTATTTCTGAAATTCACAACTACTCAACTAGCACAACTTTGATATCACTATCTCCATATCTCAAAACAATCATCAAGTATCAAACTTCTCTTAGTATTCAATGCACTAATATGAAAGTTTTTATTGTTGGGGAACGCAGTAATTTCAAAAAATTTCCTACGCACACGCAAGATCATGGTGATGCATAGCAATGAGGGGGAGAGTCTGATCTACGTACCCTTGTAGATCACAACGGAAGCGTTGACACAACGTAGAGGAAGTAGTCGTACGTCTTCTTCCCGATCCGACCGATCCAAGTACCGTTACTCCGGCACCTCCGAGTTGTTAGCACACGTTCAGCTCGATGACGATCCTCGGGCTCCGATCCAGCAAAGCGTCGAGGAAGAGTTCCATCAGCACGACGGCGTGGTGACGATCTTGATGTACTACCGACGCAGGGCTTCGCCTAAGCACTACAACGGTATGATCGAGGTGGAATTTGGTGGCAGGGGGCACCGCACATGGCTAAGGAACGATCTCAATGATCAACTTGTGTGTCTAGAGGTGCCCCCTGCCCCCGTATATAAAGGTTGCCAGGGGGAGGGCTGGCCGGCCAAAGGAGGAGGGCGCAGGAGGAGTCCTACTCCTACCGGGAGTAGGACTCCCCCCCCAATCCTATTCCTAATAGGATTCCTCGAGAGAGGGAGAGGGAGAAGGGGGCCGGCCACCTCTCCTAGTCCTAATAGGACTAGGGGAGGGGGGAGGCGTGCAGCCCACCTTGGGCTGCCCCTTTCACCTTTCCACTAAGGCCCAATAAGGCCCATTTGGTTCCCGGGGGGTTCCGGTAACCTCCCGGTACTCCGGTAAAATTCCCGATTTCACCCGGAACACTTCCGATGTCCAAACATAGGCTTCCAATATATCAATCTTTATGTCTCGACCATTTCGAGACTCCTCGTCATGTCCGTGATCACATCCGGGACTCCGAACAACCTTCGGTACATCAAAATGCATAAACTCATAATAATTGTCATCGTAACGTTAAGCGTGCGGACCCTACGGTTCGAGAACAATGTAGACATGACCGAGACACGTCTCCGGTCAATAACCAATAGCGGGACCTGGATGCCCATATTGGCTACTACATATTCTACGAAGATCTTTATCGGTCAGACCGCATAACAACATACGTTGTTCCCTTTGTCATCGGTATGTTACTTGCCCGAGATTCGATCGTCGGTATCCAATACCTAGTTCAATCTCATTACTGGCAAGTCTCTTTACTCATTCCGTAATACATCATCTCACAACTAACATCTTAGTTATAATTCTTGCAAGGCTTATGTGATGTGTATTACCGAGAGGGCCCAGAGGTACCTCTCCAACAATCGGAGTGACAAATCCTATTCTCGAAATACGCCAACCCAACATCTACCATTGGAAACACCTGTAGTACTCCTTTATAATCACCCAGTTACGTTGTGACGTTTGGTAGCACCCAAAGTGTTCCTCCGGCAAACGGGAGTTGCATAATCTCATAGTCATAGGAACATGTATAAGTCATGAAGAAAGCAATAGCAACATACTAAACGATCGGGTGCTAAGCTAATGGAATGGGTCATGTCAATCAGATCATTCAACTAATGATGTGACCTCGTTAATCAAATAACAACTCTTTTGTTCATGGTTAGGAAACATAACCATCTTTGATTAACGAGCTAGTCAAGTAGAGGCATACTAGTGACACTCTGTTTGTCTATGTATTCACACATGTATTATGTTCCCGGTTAATACAATTCTAGCATGAATAATAAACATTTATCATGATATAAGGAAATAAATAATAAATTTATTATTGCCTCTAGGGCATATTTCCTTCAGTCTCCCACTTGCACTAGAGTCAATAATCTAGATTACACAGTAATGATTCTAACACCCATGGAGCCTTGGTGCTGATCATGTTTTGCTCGTGGAAGAGGCTTAGTCAACGGGTCTGCAACATTCAGATCCGTATGTATCTTGCAAATCTCTATGTCTCCCACCTGGACTAGATCCCGGATGGAGTTGAAGCGTCTCTTGATGTGTTTGGTCCTTTTGTGAAATCTGGATTCCTTTGCCAAGGCAATTGCACCAGTATTGTCACAAAAGATTTTCATTGGACCCGATGCACTAGGTATGACACCTAGATCGGATATGAACTCCTTCATCCAGACTCCTTCGTTCGCTGCTTCCGAAGCAGCTATGTACTCCACTTCACATGTAGATCCTGCTACGACGCTTTGTTTAGAACTGCACCAACTGACAGCTCCACCGTTTAATGTAAACACGTATCCGGTTTGCGATTTAGAATCGTCCGGATCAGTGTCAAAGCTTGCATCAACGTAACCTCTTACGGTGAGCTCTTTGTCACCTCCATATACGAGAAACATATCCTTAGTCCTTTTCAGGTATTTCAGGATGTTCTTGACCGCTGTCCAGTGATCCACTCCTGGATTACTTTGGTACCTCCCTGCTAAACTTATAGCAAGGCACACATCAGGTCTGGTACATAGCATTGCATACATGATAGAGCCTATGGCTGAAGCATAGGGAACATCTTTCATTTTCTCTCTATCTTCTGCAGTGGTCGGGCATTGAGTCTGACTCAACTTCACTCCTTGTAACACAGGCAAGAACCCTTTCTTTGCTTGATCCATTTTGAACTTCTTCAAAATCTTGTCAAGGTATGTGCTTTGTGAAAGTCCAATTAAGCGTCTTGATCTATCTCTATAGATCTTTATGCCTAATATGTAAGCAGCTTCCACGAGGTCTTTCATCGAAAAACTTTTATTCAAGTATCCCTTTATGCTATCCAGAAATTCTATATCATTTCCAATCAGCAATATGTCATCCACATATAATATCAGAAATGCTACAGAGCTCCCACTCACTTTCTTGTAAATACAGGCTTCTCCAAACGTCTGTATAAAACCAAATGCTTTGATCACACTATCAAAGCGTTTATTCCAACTCCGAGAGGCTTGCACCAGTCCATAAATGGACTGCTGGAGCTTGCACACTTTGTTAGCTCCCTTTGGATCGACAAAACCTTCTGGTTGCATCATATACAACTCTTCTTCCAGAAATCCATTCAGGAATGCAGTTTTGACATCCATCTGCCAAATTTCATAATCATAAAATGCGGCAATTGCTAACATGATTCTGACAGACTTAAGCATCGCTACGGGTGAGAAGGTCTCATCGTAGTCAACCCCTTGAACTTGTCGAAAACCTTTTGCGACAAGTCGAGCTTTATAGACAGTAATATTACCGTCAGCGTCAGTCTTTTTCTTGAAGATCCATTTATTCTTAATTGCTTGCCGATCATCGGGCAAGTCAACCAAAGTCCATACTTTGTTCTCATACATGGATCCCATCTCAGATTTCATGGCTTCAAGCCACTTTGCGGAATCTGGGCTCACCATCGCTTCTTCATAGTTCGTAGGTTCATCATGATCTAGTAGCATGACTTCCAGAATTGGATTACCGTACCACTCTGGTGCGGATCTCACTCTGGTTGATCTACGTGGTTCAGTAGTATCTTGTCCTAAAGTTTCATGATCATCATCATTAGCTTCCTCACTAATTGGCATAGGTGTCGCAGAAATAGTTTTCTGTGATGTACTATTTTCCAATAAGGGAGCAGGTACAGTTACCTCGTCAAGTTCTACTTTCCTCCCACTCACTTCTTTCGAGAGAAACTCCTTCTCTAGAAATGATCCATTCTTAGCAACGAATGTCTTGCCTTCGGATCTGTGATAGAAGGTGTACCCAACAGTCTCCTTTGGGTATCCTATGAAGACACATTTCTCCGCTTTGGGTTCGAGCTTATCAGGTTGAAGCTTTTTCACATAAGCATCGCAGCCCCAAACTTTAAGAAACGACAACTTTGGTTTCTTGCCAAACCATAGTTCATAAGGCGTCGTCTCAACGGATTTTGATGGTGCCCTATTTAACGTGAATGCGGCCGTCTCTAAAGCATAACCCCAAAATGATAGCGGTAAATCAGTAAGAGACATCATAGATCGCACCATATCTAGTAAAGTATGATTACGACGTTCGGACACACCATTACGCTGTGGTGTTCCGGGTGGCGTGAGTTGTGAAACTATTCCACAATTTTTCAAATGTACACCAAACTCGTAACTCAAATATTCTCCTCCACGATCAGATCGTAGAAACTTTATTTTCTTGTTACGATGATTTTCAACTTCACTCTGAAATTCTTTGAACTTTTCAAATGTTTCAGACTTGTGTTTCATTAAGTAGATATACCCATATCTGCTTAAATCATCTGTGAAGGTGAGAAAATAACGATATCCGCCACGAGCCTCAATATTCATCGGACCACATACATCGGTATGTATGATTTCCAACAGATCTGTTGCTCTCTCCATAGTACCGGAGAATGGTGTTTTAGTCATCTTGCCTATGAGGCACGGTTCGCAAGTAACAAGTGATTCATAATCAAGTGGTTCCAAAAGCCCATCAGTATGGAGTTTCTTCATGCGCTTTACACCGATATGACCTAAACGGCAGTGCCACAAATAAGTTGCACTATCATTATCAACTCTGCATCTTTTGGTTTCAACATTATGAATATGTGTATCACTACTATCGACATTCATCAAAAATAGACCACTCTTCAAAGGTGCATGACCATAAAAGATATTACTCATATAAATAGAACAACCATTATTCTCTGATTTAAATGAATAACCGTCTCGCATTAAACAAGATCCAGATATAATGTTCATGCTCAACGCTGGCACCAAATAACAATTATTTAGGTCTAATATTAATCCCGAAGGTAGATGTAGAGGTAGCGTGCCGACCGCGATCACATCGACTTTGGAACCGTTTCCCACGTGCATCGTCACCTCATCCTTTGCTAGTGTCCGCTTATTCCGTAGTCCCTGTTTTGAGTTGCAAATATTAGCAACAGAACCAGTATCAAATACCCAGGTGCTACTGCGAGCTCTAGTAAGGTACACATCAATAACATGTATATCACATATACCTTTGTTCACCTTGCGATCCTTCTTATCCGCCAAATACTTGGGGCAGTTCCGCTTCCAGTGACCAGTCTGCTTGCAATAGAAGCACTCAGTTTCAGGCTTAGGTCCAGACTTGGGTTTCTTCTCCTGAGCAGCAACTTGCTTGCTGTTCTTCTTGAAGTTCCCCTTCTTCTTCCCTTTGCCCCTTTTCTTGAAACTAGTGGTCTTGTTGACCATCAACACTTGATGCTCCTTCTTGATTTCTACCTCCGCAGCTTTCAGCATTGCGAAGAGCTCGGGAATAGTCTTGTTCATCCCTTGCATATTATAGTTCATCACGAAGCTCTTGTAGCTTGGTGGCAGTGATTGGAGAATTCTGTCAATGACGCAATCATCTAGAAGATTAACTCCCATCTGAATCAAGTGATTATTATACCCAGACATTTTGAGTATATGCTCATTGACAGAACTATTCTCCTCCATCTTGCAGCTATAGAACTTATTGGAGACTTCATATCTCTCAATTCGGGCATTTGCTTGAAATATTAACTTCAACTCCTGGAACATCTCATATGCTCCATGACGTTCAAAACGTCGTTGAAGTCCCGATTCTAAGCCGTAAAGCATGGCACACTGAACTATCGAGTAGTCATCAGCTTTGCTCTGCCAGACGTTCATAACATCTGGTGTTGCTCCAGTAGCAGGCCTGGCACCCAGCGGTGCTTCCAGGACGTAATTCTTTTGTGCAGCAATGAGGATAATCCTCAGGTTACGGACCCAGTCCGTGTAATTGCTACCATCATCTTTCAGCTTTGCTTTCTCAAGGAACGCATTAAAATTCAACGGAACAACAGCACGAGCCATCTATCTACAATCAACATAAACAAGCAAGATACTATCAGGTACTAAGTTCATGATAAGTTTAAGTTCAGTTAATCAAATTACTTAAGAACTCCCACTTAGATAGACATCCCTCTAATCCTCTAAGTGATCACGTGATCCAAATCAACTAAACCATAACCGATCATCACGTGAGATGGAGTAGTTTTCAATGGTGAACATCGTTATGTTGATCATATCTACTATATGATTCATGCTCGACCTTTTCGGTCTCTGTGTTCCGAGGCCATATCTGCATATGCTAGGCTCGTCAAGTTTAACCTGAGTATTCTGCGTGTGCAAAACTGGCTTGCACCCGTTGTAGATGGACGTAGAGCTTATCACACCCGATCATCACGTGGTGTCTGGGCACGACGAACTTTGGCAACGGTGCATACTCAGGGAGAACACTTCTTGATAATTTAGTGAGAGATCATCTTATAATGCTACCGTCAATCAAAGCAAGATAAGATGCATAAAAGGATAAACATCACATGCAATCAATATAAGTGATATGATATGGCCATCATCATCTTGTACTTGTGATCTCCGAAGCACCGTCATGATCGCCATCGTCACTGGCACGACACCTTGATCTCCATCGTAGCATCGTTGTCGTCTCGCCAATCTTATGCTTCCATGACTATCACTACCGCTTAGTAATAAAGTAAAGCATTACATCGCGATTGCATTGCATACAATAAAGCGACAACCATATGGCTCCTGCTAGTTGCCGATAACTTGGTTACAAAACATGATCATCTCATACAATAAAATTTAGCATCATGCCTTGACCATATCACATCACATCATGCCCTGCAAAAACAAGTTAGACGTCCTCTACTTTGTTGTTGCATTTTTACGTGGCTGCTACGGGCTTAAGCAAGAACTCATCTCACCTACGCATCAAAACCACAACGATAGTTTGTCAAATAGACTCCATTTTAACCTTCTCAAGGACCGGGCGTAGCCACACTCGGTTCAACTAAAGTTGGAGAGACAGTCGCCCGCAAGCCATCTATGTGCAAAGCACGTCGAGGGAACCGGTCTCGCGTAAGCGTACGCGTAAGGTTGGTCCGGGTCGTCTTGTCCAACAATACCGCTGAACCAAAGTATGACATGCTGGTAGGCAGTATGACTTGTATCGCCCACAACTCACTTGTGTTCTACTCGTGCAAATAACATCAAACCATAAAACCTAGGCTCTGATACCACTGTTGGGGAATGCAGTAATTTCAAAAAATTTCCTACGCACACGCAAGATCATGGTGATGCATAGCAACGAGGGGGAGAGTCTGATCTACGTACCCTTGTAGATCACAACGGAAGCGTTGACACAACGTAGAGGAAGTAGTCGTACGTCTTCTTCCCGATCCGACCGATCCAAGTACCGTTACTCCGGCACCTCCGAGTTCTTAGCACACGTTCAGCTCGATGACGATCCTTGGGCTCCGATCCAGCAAAGCGTCGAGGAAGAGTTCCGTCAGCATGACGGCGTGGTGACGATCTTGATGTACTACCGACGCAGGGCTTCGCCTAAGCACTACAACGGTATGATCAAGGTGGAATTTGGTGGCAGGGGGCACCGCACACGGCTAAGGAACGATCTCAATGATTAACTTGTGTGTCTAGAGGTGCCCCCTGCCCCCGTATATAAAGGTTGCCAGGGGGAGGGCTGGCCGGC
This sequence comes from Triticum monococcum, assembly GCA_034509565.1. NCBI lineage: Eukaryota > Viridiplantae > Streptophyta > Magnoliopsida > Poales > Poaceae > Triticum > Triticum monococcum. The sequence continues at coordinate 431,956,537 of CM067841.1, forward strand.
CAACGGAGGAGGGCGTAGGAGGAGTCCTACTCCTACCGGGAGTAGGACTCCCCCCAATCCTATTCCTAATAGGATTCCTCGAGAGAGAGAGAGGGAGAAGGGGGCCGGCCACCTCTCCTACTCCTAATAGGACTAGGGGAGGGGGGAGGCGCGCAGCCCACCTTGGGCTGCCCCTTTCACCTTTCCACTAAGGCCCAATAAGGCCCATTTGGTTCCCGGGGGGTTCCGGTAACCTCCCGGTACTCCGGTAAAATTCCCGATTTCACCCGGAACACTTCCGATGTCCAAACATAGGCTTCCAATATATCAATCTTTATGTCTCGACCATTTCGAGACTCCTCGTCATGTCTGTGATCACATCCGGGACTCCGAACAACCTTCGGTACATCAAAATGCATAAACTCATAATAACTGTCATCGTAACGTTAAGCGTGCGGACCCTACGGTTCAAGAACAATGTAGACATGACCGAGACACGTCTCCGGTCAATAACCAATAGCGGGACCTGGATGCCCATATTGGCTCCTACATATTCTACGGAGATCTTTATCGGTCAGACCGCATAACAACATACGTTGTTACCTTTGTCATCGGTATGTTACTTGCCCGAGATTCGATCGTCGGTATCCAATACCTAGTTCAATCTCGTTACTGGCAAGTTTCTTTACTCGTTCCGTAATACATCATCTCACAACTAACATCTTAGTTATAATGCTTGCAAGGCTTATGTGATGTGTATTACCGAGAGGGCCCAGAGGTACCTCTCCAACAATCGGAGTGACAAATCCTATTCTCGAAATACGCCAACCCAACATCTACCATTGGAAACACCTGTAGTACTCCTTTATAATCACCCAGTTACGTTGTGACGTTTGGTAGCACCCAAAGTGTTCCTCCGCCAAACGGGAGTTGCATAATCTCATAGTCATAGGAACATGTATAAGTCATGAAGAAAGCAATAGCAACATACTAAACGATCGGGTGCTAAGCTAATGGAATGGGTCATGTCAATCAGATCATTCAACTAATGATGTGACCTCATTAATCAAATAACAACTCTTTTGTTCATGGTTAGGAAACATAACCATCTTTGATTAACGAGCTAGTCAAGTAGAGGCATACTAGTGACACTCTATTTGTCTATGTATTCACGCATGTATTATGTTTCTGGTTAATACATTTCTAGCATGAATAATAAACATTTATCATGATATAAGGAAATAAATAATAACTTTATTATTGCCTCTAGGGCATATTTCCTTCATTTATTATGCCTAAAAGAAAATTGCCATGTTGTTCTAAAGGATTATCAAAATAATATAAGTGAAGCATGAGAGATCAATTATTTCTATAAAATAAAACCACCACCGTGCTCTAAAAGGATATAAGTGAAGCACTAGAGCAAATGACAAACTACTCCGAAAGATATAAGTGAAGATCAATGAGTAGTCAAATAATTATGCAACTATGTGAAGACTCTCTAACATTTAATAATTTCAGATCTTGGTATTTTATTCAAATAGAAAGAAAAACAAAACAAAATAAAATGATGCTCCAAGCAAAACACATATCATGTGGCGAATAAAAATATAGCTCCAAGTAAAGTTACCGATGAACGAAGACGAAAGAGGGGATGCCATCCGGGGCATCCCCAAGCTTAGGCTCTTGTTTGTCCTTGAATATTACCTTGGGGTGCCTTGGGAATCCCCAAGCTTAGACTCTTGCCACTCCTTATTCCATTGTCCATCGAATCTTTACCCAAAACATGAAAACTTCACAACACAAAACTTAACAGAAAACTCGTAAGCTCCGTTAGCGAAAGAAAACAAAACACCCCTTCAAGGTACTATAATTAACTCATTATTTATTTATATTGGTGTTAAACATACTGTATTCCAACTTCTATATGGTTTATAAACTCTTTTACTAGCCATAGATTCATCAAAATGAGTAAACAACAATGAAAAACAGAATCTGTCAAAAACAGAACAGTCTGTAGTAGTCTGTAACTAACGCAAACTTCTTGAACCCCAAAAATTCTAAAATAAATATCTGGACGTAAGGAATTTATCTATTAATCATCTGCAAAAATAATTAACTAAATATCGCTCTCCAATAAAAAATGGCAGCAATTCTCTTGAGCGCTAAAGTTTCTGTTTTTACAGAAAGATCAACAAGACTTTCCCCAAGCCTTCCCAACGGTTCTACTTGGCACAAACACTAATTAAAACATAAAAACTCAATCGTAACAGAGTATAGATAAATTATTTATTTCTAAACAGGATTAAAAAAGCAAGGAACAAAAATAATGTTGGGTTGCCTCCCAACAAGTGCTATCGTTTAACGCCCCTAGCTAGGCATGATGATTTCAATGATGCTCACATAAAAGATAAGAATTGTAAAATAAAGAGAGCATCATGAAGAATATGACTAGCACATTTAAGTCTAACCCACTTCCTATGCATAGGGATGTTTTGAGCAAACAACTTATGGGAATAAGAATCAACTTGCATAGGAAGGTAAAACAAGCATAACTTCCGGATTTTAAGCACATAGAGAGGAAACTTGATTTTATTGCAATTCCTACAAGCATATGTTCCTCCCTCATAATAATTTTCAGTAGCATCATGAATGAATTAAACAATATAACCATCGCATAAAGCATTCTTTTCATGATCTACAAGCATAGAAAATTTACCACTCTCCACATAAGCAAAATTCTTCTTATTCAGAATAGTGGGAGTGTCATAAGAAACTCGAATACTATAAATTGTTTCCACATTGAAAGAATAATGTTCAGAAAAAGGGTAATCATAATCATGACAATTTTTATAAATATAATCATCACTACTTTTTATAGCATAAGTGTCATCACAATAATCATCATAAGTAGCAACTTTATTCTCATCATAATCGATTGAAACCCCTTCCAAGATAGTGGAATCATTACTAAATAAAGTCATGACCTCTCCAAATCCACTTTAATAATTATCACAATAATATTAAACATCCTCCAAAATAGTGGGATCATTACTTCCTAAAGTTGACACTCTTCCAAACCCACTTTCATCAATATAATCGTCATAAGTAGGAGGCATGCTATCATCATAACAAATTTGCATATCAAAACTTGGGAGGCTAGAAATATCATCTTCATTAAACATAGCATCCCCAAGCTTGGGACAAACATTAATTGCAGCAAATATATTCTCAAACATTTCATTCTCATCAAACATAGCATCCCCAAGCTTGGGCCTTTTCATATCATAAGCATAATCACTCTCATCATTAATAGTATGGATAGCACCAATAGTATAGCAATTATCATCATCACAATGAGTGATAGGGGCAACATCATTTGGGAGGGATACCTCTTTACCTTTACTTCTCCGTCTTTTCTTTTTCTTCTTCACATTATGTGTGGGTTTAATCCTCTTTTCGGAGCTCCTTATTGATGAGATTGGTTGAATAGAAGGCTCCTCCTCGTTACCTGATTCATCATAAGAAATAATAGGAGGATATTGGGAAGTCTATTCCCTTTCATTAGTATTCTCTTCATCCTCTATTTGTTTTCTTTTCTTTATGTAATTGGCAATATAAGGATTTTCAATGCAATTCACCGCACAATACATAAAAATTTCTTCTAGATCAATATCGAGGAATTTCTCAAGGTTATATTCTGGAATATGCTTAGCTATACGTTTCATTTCTTCATAACCCAAAAGAACACTAAGTTAATTATGATGTGCAAGGGAAATCAAATCATCACAATTTTTGGACATGATACGATCATGAAACAATTTGCATTTGAGATTTAAATGACCATGTTCATTGCAAAGTTCACAAGTATGGTGAAGAAATTTTAAATTTTCAGCACAAACATCTAGCCTCTCTTGCAACCACTTAGTTTCCAAATACTTATGCCTCTTGCAAAATATATTTTCCCTAATTGGTGTGTAGTTGCAGGCTCTATATATTCCACAAAAGTTGACATGCTTATAAGAGACATTTTCATCATGACTATTGCAATCATCATTAGTACTATGGATATTCAAGGAGTTCATACTAACAAGATTGCAATCATGCTCATCATTCAAAGATTTAGTGCCAAACATTTTATAGACCTCTTCTTCTAGCACTTGAGCACAATTTTCCTTTCCATCATTCTCACGATAGATATTAAAAAGATCAAGCGTATGAGGAAAACTCAATTCCATTTTCTTTTTGTAGTTTTATTTTATAAACTAAACTAGTGATAAAACAGGAAAAAAAAGATTCGATTGCAAGATCTAAAGATATAATTCAAGTGCTAACCTCCCCGGCAACGGCGCCAGAAAAGAGCTTGATGTCTACTACACAACCTTCTTCTTGTAGACGTTGTTGGGCCTCCAAGTGCAGAGGTTTGTAGGACAGTAGCAAATTTCCCTCAAGTGGATGACCTAAGGTTTATCAATCCGTGGGAGGCGTAGGTTGAAGATGGTCTCTCTCAAACAACCCTGCAACCAAATAACAAAGAGTCTCTTGTGTCCCCAACACACCCAATACAACGGTAAATTGTATAGGTGCACTAGTTCGGCGAAGAGATGGTGATACAAATGCAATATGGATGGTAGATATAATTTTTTGTAATCTGAAAATATAAAAACAGCAAGGTAACTAATGATAAAAGTGAGCACAAACGATATTGCAATGCGTTGAAACAAGGCCTAGGGTTCATACTTTCACTAGTGCAAGTTTTCTCAACAATAATAACATAAATGGATCATCTAACTATCCCTCAGCATGCAACAAAGAGTCACTGCAAAGTCACTAATAGCGGAGAAGAAACGAAGAGATTATTGTAGGGTACGAAACCACCTCAAAGTTATCCTTTCTGATCGATCTATTCAAGAGTCTGTAGTAAAATAACATGAAGCTATTCTTTCCGCTCGATCTATCATAGAGTTCGTACTATAATAACACCTTAAGATACAAATCAACCAAAACCCTAATGTCACTTAGATACTCCAATGTCACCTCAAGTATCTGTGGGTATGATTATACGATATGCATCACACAATCTCAGATTCATCTATTCAACCAACACAAAGAACTTCAAAGAGTGCCCCAAAGTTTCTACCAGAGAGTCAAGACGAAAACGTGTGCCAACCCCTATGCATAAGTTCACGGAACTCTCAAGTTGATCACCAAAACATACATCAAGTGGATCACGTGATATCCCATTGTTACCACAGATAAGCACACTACAAAAAAATACACTTCCGTGATGATACGTGTTTGTCACAGTAGGTCGCTTTTTTTTGTCATGCATGTACATCCATGACAAATTTATGACAGAATCAAGATAGTCATACCTGTGCTATCGTAGAAGTGTTCCATGACATTACCAAAATTATCATCACGGAAGTGTCCACTTCCATGACAATAAATCGCGCGTCACAGAAGTGCTTTCGTCAAGGGTGACCGACACGTGGCATCCACCGTAACGGAACGCCGTTAAGCTATCGGGTCGGGTTTTGGATCGGATAACCCGTTAACAGCCCCGACCAATGGGGATTTTCCACGTGTAAAATCATCATTGGCTAGAGGAAACACGTGTCGGCTCATCGTTGGGACAGATGTCATCCACTCACTAGACAGAAGGCGCCTATGATACGTCGACACGTGGCACGACCCAACAGTGGCCCATTCCTATGAAAAGGCCGGCCATTTGACTTGGTCAAAAGCTGGCGGGTCGGCCCATGGAAAGCCTGTTAACGGCCTGTTCGCATATAGCCCATTTACAGCCCGCTAACCCAAGGCCCGTTACGCCCTATTCGAATTTGGCCCAGTAGCGTCATCTGGGCCGTCCAATATGATTCCAGCCCGTTTTCACTTCCGGCCCATGTATAGCCCATGACGTCTTTCGGCCCATATGAGGCCCTTTGTAACTCTTGGCCCATTAGCGGCCCGTGTTGAAACTGGCCCGTAATGAACAGTGTATCACTTTACACCCATTAACGGCCCGTGGTGAAACTGGCCCGTAATGAACAGTGTATCACTTTATACCCATTAACGACCCATTATTCCGTTGGGCCGTCTCCAGCCCATGTTATCTTTCGGCCTTCTCAGAGCCCATTTATTCTTGGGCTCATTTCCATCATTCGTTTACTTACGGCCCGTTACTGTCATTTTCTGCTTATGGGCCAAATTCAGCCCGTGGTTACAGTCGGCCCGTTTGTGGTCCGTTAATACGTTGGGCCATTTTCATAGCGTCATCAAATATGGCCTATTAACGATGGGCCATTATGGTCGGCCCATGAATGGACGATTCCAACTCTAGCCCGTTTACGGCCAGAATGCGGTCTGTTTGGCCCATGTTTGGCCAATCGATCATACGGCCCGTATAAGGCCCATTGCTGATACGACCCGTAGAAGGCCCATTGATGATATGGCCCGTAGAAGGCCCATTGTTTCTACGGCCCGTAGAAGGCCCACTGTTTCTACGGCCCGTAGAAGGCCCATTGTTTCTATGGCCCGTAAAAGGCCCACTGTTTCTACGGCCCGTAGGAGGCCCAGTGTCACTACAGTAAATATTAGCCCATGGTTATTGTGGCCTAGTTTTAAAAAATAGGTTATTGCAGCCACTAGCAAACCGCAGAAAAAGAACGGCACTGACTACAAGCAAACAAATAAACAAGACAACAAGGAAATAAATAAGCAAGCAACTTACACTAGGCTATCACGGCTATTACACATATTACATCCACTGGGCATCAAAGTTCGCCACCAATGCAAATATAGGGAACACAACAGCATATAAACACCGCAGCAAAACAAGTCCAGAATTGAAACCACTTCAGAAGAGTTCAAGAAACAATATCCTGGGTACCCATAATGCTGGCAAGATGCTTAGCAAGCTTATTAAGTTTCTCTTGTTTGGCGCTTAAGTCCTCCAGCGCTTGCTGTTGCACCAGAAAGTATGCATCTGAATTCTACAGGGACTTCCTCAGTCCTTCGGCTTCCTGTCGCATAACATCTGATCGATGTCTTTCAACTTGAAGTTGAGACTCAAGAAGCCGAACTGATTCATGCAATGAGTTTGGAGAGCTGGTGCCAGCAGTGGTAGCGAGTAACTCGAACACTACATCAAGACAAGACTTTAGGGTTGTCTCAGTGTCTTCAATATAGTTTTTATCAGCTTTCTTGGAGACCAACATGGATGTCTCACTATCTTGAACCTTATCTGCATTACTTCCTTTACCATTGCATAACAAGGTACTCTTCTCCAATATTTTATCCGCGTTCTAAAAGACAAACAAACAAACACATCTCAGGTTTACAATGTAGTATATGAAACTCATTTTGGTAAACCAGTTCAGTAGTAAGGTGGACAGGATTACAACATGAAACAAACATATATCTATGTAGTATGGTCACCGTATGGTCTATATCATTCTAGTTTATGTTGCCAAATCAAGATAGATATAGTTCGAATCATATCTATTTAAGACAAAGCAGCATAGACAGAATATAAGTGTGGGAAACTACACAACAATAACAACACTTGTAATGTGCATGGCATGAGAACATAACTGTTTATTCAATTGAAACTAAATCAACATAGAGCAAGTTACAACAGCAAACAGCCAAACATGTTGAAGAAACAGGTTTAAAACATACCTGTTGCGCCATTGGAGTTTCAATTGCATCCTTCAAATGTGAAATTAGTTGGTATCAGTAAATACAATGATGCAAGAGCAAAGTAGTATGAACCATAGCTACGGAACCTAACCTGAGAACAATTCTTCTTCTGCTTTAAGCGTTGACTTCGGGTTCGGAGTGGTGGTCCTCGTGATTTGGGCACTGCAGTTGCCTTACTAACTGCTCGTGTTGGGGTGCTCTGTGGTGGAGACGGTGCTGTGTCAACGGGAACTGGGTGTCTATCTGCTGGGGTTGGGGTTAGAAGGGGTGTAGCTGGTTCTCTGTCCAACTGGGTAGGGGTACAATCTGCATGAGTGTGGGTTATGTGTGGTGGGGCTGGTTCTTGGGCAAGTACAACCGTGGTTCTATCTACATCAACAGGTAGCATGATCTTTTCTGAAGACCGTGTTTTTACTCCCACGGATACTGCCATCACTCCCTCCAATTGAAATGGCTGATAAACAAGAAAAGTAATTGAATGTACAGCCATTGTAAGATAGACAGGTGCAATGGATAGTAGGGAAGAAAACAGGGCATGAAATAGTTCACATTTATGTTGTCTAAGCAAACAGAATAGCAAGACATAATTTCACATATATGATGGCTAATTAAACAGGATAGCATGACACAATTTCACATGTATGATGACTAACTAAACATGATAGAATGACATACTTCAAAATATGATGACTATGTAAACAAGATGACATGATATAACTATACGATGTGTCTATTAAAGTGGTTGGCATGCCATAAATCACAAACATGCCATCAATGGAAACATGATGGCATGATATAATTCATGGATAGAATGACATAATTTAAATATGATGACTATGTAAACAGGATGAGATGATATAACTATATTATGTCTTCAGAAAATGGGCTGGCATGCCATAATTCAGATACATGCTGTCTATGTAAACATCATGGCATGACATAATTCAAATATATGATTTATATACTAAGGAAGTAAGCAGAGGGCAATCGCATATATGATGTGTCAACTAAGGAGATTTCATTCAATATTGTGTATATGATGTAAAAACTAAGCATTGCAATACAACATATGCATTATATGAGTAATATAACCCTGCCAAGTTTGAGCATACACCTCAAGGGGATAATAGGACTGGTCATCTGCCTATAAATCCTCCTCTAAAGAGCTATCTGTAACCAACAAGATATCTGCTTCAGCAGGTAGCATTGTCTGCTCTGAAGACCTTGTTTTCACTCCAGATTTCTCCATCACCAATTCAAATGGCCGATGCACAGGAAGAGTAGTTGAATATACAAACATTGCCGACAAAAGCAATGAGAAATACAAAAAAAGGACGGCACGATATAATTCACATATATGACGCTTGCCTAAAAAGCATGGCATTGCATAATTCACATACATAATGCCTTGCAACAAGATAACATTGCATAATTCACATATATAATGTCTTGCAACAAGATGGCATTGCATAATTCACATATATGGTAATTAGACACTAAACAGGTGGCATTCACACAAAGCATGTCTAAACTAAGAAAATGACATAGCAATGCAAGATACATACGCACGATATGAGCAACATAACCCTGCCAAGTTAGGGCATGCACCTCGGGGGGGGGGGGAATATGATTGGTCATCTGTCTCTGAATCCTCCTCCGAGGAGCTATCGGTAACCAGCAAGACATGCGCTTCGTCAGATAGCATTGTCTGCTCTGAAGACCTTGTTTCCACTCCAGATTTTTCCTTGACCGTGCCAAATGGCTAATGCACAGGAAGAGTAATTGAATGTACTAAAATTGTTGACAAATTTAACACGTAATAAAAAAATGATGGCATGATATAATTCACATATAAGATGACTGGCTAACCAGGGTGGCATTGCAAAATTCACATATATGATGCCTGGCTAGACAAGATGGCATTGCATGATTCACATATACGATAAAGAAACTAAACAAATGGCATTGACACAAAGCATGTCTAAACTAAGCATATGACATCTTTAATGTACACAGTAAGCAATGCAAGGCACCATATGCATGATATTACCAACATTAGCATGCCAAGTTAGAGCAAAGACCTCATGGGGTAAATAGGAGTGGTCTTCTCCTTCTGAATCCCCCTCATAACAGTTATCTTCCTCTTTATTACAATCCGAAATGGGTGGAGGGGGGGTTGCCTTTGTGCCCACCATGGAACAACGTCTGCATGAAATTTTATTGCCACGCAAGGCTCGTCTCTTTTGCTCTACATGATCAGTTCCATTGTGTACAATAACTGGCATGCATAGGAATAAAACATAGTGAGATTATGTAAGGAGTGCATGCACAAATCCAGAGTGATGGTAGCAAACTGTGGATAGACCCAAAACCAATGATAGCAGGCAGATAATAGCTTTAGTTAAAAATACAGATAATGGCTCCTTTAATGTTTGTTTGCACCCAACATGAAACTCATAGTAGACACCGGAGATTAACCAGATAGTAGACAGATAGTACTGATTGCTGCCCCAATATGTACCCCACAACCATTTAAAAACTCAAGTTTCAGCATTAGTTTGGACCTAACTCAAAGTCTAATAGGTGAACATGACGATAATGTAGCATGGCATCATATTAAGCGACGCATAACGTAAGTAGACATGGAAGAGTGTGACCTCTCTTGCGGACCCGTGTAGTCCTCAAGGTCATCTGCTCAGTTGATGATGGTAATGCAGTTGCCGTGGCTGCCGACGGCGGGGAAGAAGATCTGAGGCGGCGAAAGATAGTCTGGAGAGCGGATCCCTGCTGTGGTGAACCCTTCCATCGTTGGAGCAGCTGAGCTGGGGTGGAATACAGCGCCGCAGGAGCAGGACAAACCACACACGGTTTTCTTTGACACATATCTAACAGAAGTAATTGAGTAAGGGCTTGTTTGAATTTGAGGATTCTAACAATGTAGGGATAGGAAATAGACAGGAATAGGATAGGAATGCATGCGCAAAACAAAGAATTTAAAAACACAGGATTTCTGCCAATCTGGGTGTTTGATTCACAACAATTAGAAGATCACAGGATGCAAAAAAGAATGGTGAGATTAATTCAAACTACAAGAAAATGTACGGTTATAATGCTATTATGCTACTATCTCTTAGTCTTGTGCTTGATGAATAGGAATATGAAAAGGAGGAGAAGTGGAAATTAGAATTCCTATGGTTCTTCTTTCAAGGAGACACTAAAGGAACAAATCCTACAGTTTTCCTTTGCTCCATTCCTTTGCACCAAATTCATGAAAAGTTTTACCATAGGAAACTTTCCAATTCCGATGTTTTTCATTCACTTTTCCTTTCAAGCACCGAAAATTCTAGTAGGCAGGCTTGAGCAAGGAAAATCCTACACTAAAAAATGTTTTTGTGCTACTTCTATTACTTTGGACCCAGGCCACTGCCATACTAGCTCAACTCCCAGGCCCATTGACAAATGCACAGCTCAAACACGTAGAGATAAATAATGATGGCATTCAAGAGAGTCCATCACGGATAGCTAAGTTGTCTGGTACCTCACTACTTGTCATATAGTAGGATAAAATAATCGTATTTCCCGTTACTACGAGTGCTCAGTGGACAATATATATAACATGTAGAGTAAAAAAGAGATGCAACAAGTGTACAACCTCTTTGGCGAAGCCATGTCGATCTCAGCGTGATTGGGTTGGCCGGTGAGGATGCTCCGGCTGACTTGGCTGTCGGAGGAGGGGAAGAGATCTTAGGCGTCTGGAGATGGAGCCTGAGGGAGTCCTGGATTAGGGGGTCTCCGGACAGCCGGACTATCTCCATTGGCCGGACTGTTAGACTATGAAGATACAAGATTGAAGACTTCGTCTCGTGTCCGGGTGGGACTCTACTTGGCGTGGAAGGCAAGCTAGGCAATACGGATATGGATATCTCCTCCTTTGTAACCGACCTTGCACTAGTAGAAAACGGAGCTTTAAAACCGGTTCGTAAGGGCCTTTAGTGCCGGTTCCATAACCGGCACTAATTGGTGGGCACTAAAGCCCCCCCCCCTTTAGTACCGGTTCGGCACGAACCGACGCTAAAGTGCCACCACGTGGCGTGAGCTCGCGCCCTGGTATGGGGGACCTTTAGTACCGGTTTGTGTTACCAACCAGTACTAAAGGTTTTTTTATTATTTTTTTGATTTTTAATTTTTCTGAATTATTTGGTGATTTAGTCTCTAATCACCTCTCTTAACTGCTCAAGTGTGGATCACTCATTCCAAATCATCTAACTTACCAACCAGTCACCCATCCCTCTCACTACTCCAGCCCGAGCACGCTTAACTTTCGGGTTCTATTCTCGTTCGTTTCCAAGTCTGCACTTGTTGTTTTCCTGACAATAGTAAGATGTCAATCCTATTAACCCTTAGGAGTTTAGCTTGAGCATGAAATCACACATTTCACTATTTGAGTTTGAAACTATTATTCTAAAAACAGTAATTATTTAGTAACACTAATATTTCGTGAATAAGTTTGACCATAGTTTGACCATAGTTTGACCACAGTTTGACCATAGTTTGACCACAATTTGACCAGATTTGACCAAAATTCAAAAAATTGAAATAATTATTTAGTAACACTAATATTCTTGAATAATTATGTAGTAACATTAATACTTCTTGAATAAGTAGTTTGACCAGATTTAACATTTTTTTAAAACTGAAATTTGACCATATCTTTTTTTCCTTTTGGAATTTGAGGATTCTAAAAAATTGCAAACAAGCCGTAGGCAGTCTCCATCGGATGCGGATTTTCGTGCTGAATTGTTTGATATATTATACGTTTTTTTCCGACATCGTATGCAAAAGTTATAGCCGTTTTACATTTTCCCTACACTTTTTGCAAAACATGTCCAAATTTAAGTTTTCAAATTTTCCTAACGTGTAGATGTAGTAATATAACTACCTCTTGAAGAATTTTATTTTTGGAAGTTTTAATCATTTTCTTTTGATTTTTTCAAAACTGAAATGGCGATACACGGGGGGGGGGGGGGGGGGGGTAGAGTTTGAAAATTGCCCTATAGTGCCGGTTTGTGTCTTCAACCGGGACTATAGGTTAAGACTCTGTAGTGCCGGTTGGTGACACAAACCTGGTACTATAGGTTAGACCTTTAGTACCGGTTTGTGTCACAAACCGTCACTGAAGGTGCTCGTGGGGCCCTGGCCTGACGCCAGCCTGCCACCACCCCTTTAGTACCGGTTCGTGGCACAAACCGGTACTAAAGGTTCATTACGAACCGACACTAATGCATAGCCATTCGAACCGGCACTATTGATCACATTAGTGCCGGTTTTTTTACAAACCGGCACTAATGTGCTTCACGTTTGACCCTTTTTCTACCAGTGTTGTGTAACCCTAACCCTCTTCGGTGTCTATATAAACTGAAGGGTTTTAGTCCATAGGACAACAACCACAACATACAATCATACCATAGGCTAGCTTCTAGGGTTTAGCCTCTCTGATCTCGTGGTAGATCTACAATTGTACTACCCATATCATCAATATTAATCAAGCAGGGTGTAGGGTTTTACCTCCATCAAGAGGGCCCGAACCTGGGTAAAACATTGTGTCCCCTGCCTCCTGTTACCATCTAGCCTAGACGCACAGTTCGGGACCCCCTACCCGAGATCCGCCAGTTTTGACACCGACATTGGTGCTTTCATTGAGAGTTCCTCTGTTTCGTCACCTTTAGGCCCGATGGCTCCTCCGATCATCAACAACGATGCGGTCCAGGGTGAGACCTTTCTCCCCGGACAGATCTTCGTGTTCGGCGGCTTTGCACTATGGGCTAATTCGCTTGGCCATATGGAGCAGATTGAAAGCTATGCCCCTGGCCATCAGGTCAGATTTGGAAGTTTGAACTACACGGCCGACATCCGCGGAGACTTGATCTTCGACGGATTTGAGCCACGGCCGGGCGCGCCGCACTGTCACGATGGGTATGACCTAGCTCTGCCGCCGAACAGTACCCCAGAGGCCGTGCCCGCATCAGCTCCGACCCTTAGCTCGGAGCCAACTGCGCCAATCGAGGACGGGTGGCTAGACACCGCCTCAGGGGCTGCAGTCTTAACGGCGATCGAGCTAAACACCAGCCTAATCCTCTGTGAAGCCCGTGACTCCAAGGTGCCGGACTCTTTTCCGGACTCCAAACCGTCCGCGCCCCTGCCAATCGAATCCGATTGGGCGCCGATCATGGAATTCACCGCCACGGATATCTTTCAGCACTCGCCCTTTGGTGACATTCTGAATTCACTAAGGTCTCTCTCTTTGTCAGGAGAGCCCTGGCCGGACTATGGCCAACATGATTGGGATGCGGACGACGAAGAAATTCGACGCCCACCCACCACCCACTTCGTAGCCACTGTCGATGATTTAACCGACATGCTTGACTTCGACTCCGAAGACATCGACGGTATGGACGACGATGTAGGAGACGAACATGAACCAGCGCCTATAGGGCACTGGAAAGCCACCTTGTCATATGACATATACATGGTTGATACACCCAAAGAAGGCAATGGCGATGAGACAACGGAGGATGACACCTCCAAGAAGCAACCCAAGCGCCGACGTCAGTGGCGCCGCTCTAAGTCCCACCAAAGCAAAAGTGGTGATACCGGCACAGGAGATAATAACACTCCGGATAGTGCCGAAGACAACAACAATCCCCTCCAACAAGATTTAGAGTAGGAGGATGGAGGAGCCAGCCCTCCTGAGAGAGCGACAGACGGAGAGGAGGACGATGACAATTACATGCCCCCTTCGAAGACGAGCCAAGCCTCGGCAACGATGAATTCGCCGAACCATAGGATCCCGTCGAACAGGAGCGCTTCAAGAGCCGGCTTATGGCCACGGCAAATAGCCTGAAGAAAAAGCAGCAGCAGCTTCAAGTTGATCAAGATCTGCTAGCTGACAGATGGACTGACGTCCTCGCGGCCGAGGAATATAAACTCGAGCGCCCCTCCAAGAATTACCCAAAGTGCAGGTTACTACCCCGACTGGAGGAAGAAGTGTATGATAAGGCTGATCGGCCACCTCGCGGCCACGATAGAGAGGCATTCCAGCCAAAAACTCAGCCTCCACCCTGACACCATTCAATAAAAAGGCATGGGGAGATACACCAAACCTGCGAGACATATTGGAGGACAAAGCAAAGCATGCAAGATCGATCTACAGATCACGAGGGCGCACCACTCTGCAAGACGATAAATGTCATGCCGGATACAGTAAAAGGAAATCCGGCCGGGCCGAACACAGCGGGCAAGACCCATTCGAGCTGCGTCGCGATATAGCCCAATACTGAGGCGCCGCACACCACTTATGCTTCACAGACGAAGTAATGGAACATCAATTCCCAGAAGGTTTCAAACCTGTAAATATTGAATCATACGACGGCACAACAAATCCTGCAGTATGGATTGAGGATTTCCTCCTCCACATCCACATGGCCCGCGGTGATGACTTACACGCCATCAAATACCTCCCACTAAAGCTCAAAGGGCCAGCGTGGCATTGGCTTAACAGCTTGCTAGCGGACTCCATTAGCTGTTGCGAAGATCTGGAGGCCGCATTCCTCGACAACTTTCACGGCACTTATGTGCGACCACCAGACGCCGATGACTTGAGCCACATAATTCAGCGGCCAGAAGAGTCGGCAAGGTAATTATGGACTCGGTTCCTTACAAATAAAAATCAAATCATCGACTGTCCGGATGGAGAGGCCTTAGCGGCTTTCAAACACAACATCCGAGATGAGTGGCTAGCCCAGCACCTTGGTCAGGAAAAGCCGAAATCTATGGCAGCTCTCACGACGCTCATGACCCGCTTTTGTGCGGGAGAAGACAGCTGGCTGGCTCACAGTAATAACATATCAAAGAACCATGGTACCCTGGATACCAAGGACGGCAATAGCAGGTCACGTTGCAACAAGCATAAGCGCCGCATTAACAGCAAAAATATTGAGGATACGGCAGTCAATGCTGGATTCAAAGGCTCTAAACCCGGTCAGCGGAAAAAGCCATTCAAACAAAGTACACCGGGTCCGTCCAGTTTGGACCGTATACTCGATCACTCATGTCAAATACACGGCACCCCGGACAAGCCAGCCAATCACACCAACAGGGTTTGTTGGGTGTTCAAGCAGGCCGGCAAGTTAATTGCCGAAAACAAGGACAAGGGGACGCATAGCGATGACGAGGAGCCCCGACAGCCGCACACCGGAGGACATAAGAGGTTTCCCCCACAAGTGCGGACGGTGAACATGATATACGCAACCCACATCCCCAAGAGGGAGCGGAAGCGTGCGCTTAGGGACGTATATGCGTTGGAGCCAGTCGCCCCAAAGTTCAACCCTTGGTCCTCCTGTCCGATCACCTTCAATCGCAGGGACCACCCCACTAGTATCCGTCATGGCGGATTTGCCGCACTAGTCCTAGACCCAATCATTGACGGATTTCACCTACTCGAGTCCTTATGGATGGCGGCAGCAGCCTGAACCTGCTTTATCAGGACAAAGTGCACAAAATTGGTATAGACCCCTCAAGGATCAAACCCACGAAAACGACCTTTAAAGGCGTCGTTCCAGGTGTGGAGGCCCATTGCACAGGCTCAATTACACTGGAAGTGGTCTTCGGATCCCCGGATAACTTCTGTAGCGAAGAGTTGATCTTCGATATAGTCCCGTTCCACAGTGGTTATCACGTGCTGCTCGGGCGAACCGCATTTTCTAGATTCAATGCGGTACCGCATTATGCATACCTCAAGCTCAAGATGCCAGGACCTCGCGGAGTTATTACAGTCAATGGAAACACAGAGCGCTCTCTCCGAACAGAGGAGCACACCACGACCCTCGCAGCAGAAGCGCAAAGCAGCCTCTCAAGGCAATCAACCAGTTCGGCGCTTCAAAGCCCGGACACCTTCAAGCGCGCTCGGAGCAATCGGCAAATAGACCGCCCGGCGCGATCAGAGCTTGCGTAGCAATACGGCAGCCACCCCAATCCCAGCCCAATGGTGAAACTCGTGCCGCGCGTACATAATTACGCATTAAAAATACCATGGGCACAGGTGGGGAGGGGGGCACAACTGCGGCACGCCCCAAGACGTGGCTTAAACCGTACTAGGGGCTTCCTGTTTGGTTATTTTTCCTTTTTTTAGGATCTTAATCTCTGGAAACACTGTCCGGCAGCACTATTGCCGAACACATGATGCAGCAACCAAGGAGGCAGATAGCTACGTCATACCACGGAATTCCCAGGTGGATTACAGTAATGAGCAAAATATTCGATTTAATACCATTCCTCGGCTTGCCCTTGGAAGGGACATAGTCCTACTCTTTGCTTATCGCACTATCTGTATCACCCTGCTTTAACGCAATTTTTTGAATAAACAATGCATGACATTACGACTATTATTGCATTCTTGTTATATATATATATATATATCTATGTGTTCATTAATGATGCCTTGCAACCGTACACTTTGGTACGGCCAATACACCAGGGGCTTACGTACCCCACAATACTGTGTGAAAAGTCCGAACACTTTCACAAGTGTGGCACCCCGAACTTATAGCATTATATGCATCAGCTCCGAATCATGTCTTTGGTCAAATGTTGGGTTTGCCCGGCTCCTATGTTTTGGTACCTTACGTTCCGCTCTATCGGCTAAGGTAGCGCTAGGAGAACTACTGCGATTGTGCCCCGGTTCTGCTGGGTTTAGCACCTCAGTAGAGAAAGCTAAAACTGACTGTCATGATAAGGCGAGAGACTGGTCGCTGTTCGGCGAGGTTTTCGAGTCCCTAAAGACTTATGCCGCTTAGGGCGAGGGGTCGGCTCTGTCCGGCTTAAAGGCGTGTATCGCGCCCCGAATTCGGCCTTCCGAATACCAGGGGCTTCGCCGAAATTTAAAATTATAGAATTCTATGGCTAAGTGAGAGTGATAAAGCATTATTAGTCCGGTTGCCTTGTTCGTTGTGCTGAGCACCTCCCTCGAAGGAACCAAATATGGGAACAAGAGTGCTCAGATTTATCCCGAACACCCCAGCACTCGTGGCATGGGGGCAGAAGCCAAGGACTAGCCATCTCTCAGATTGATAAATAGCCAAACAGAAGGTAATATTTTAAATTCAAACAAGCGTTGCATAGTGCATATGAAACAAGTTTTCATAAATACACGATAAAACGAGCAAGTCTCACTCAAATATTACATCTTTGGAACACTCGTCCGTTATGAGACGGGCACCCGGCAGAACACCCTCATAGTACATCTCGGGGTGGCGGTGCTCCTTGCCCTCCGGCGGCCCCTCCTTGATCAGCTTCACGGCGTCTAGCTTGACCCACTGCAATTTCACATGGGCGAAAGCCCGGCGTGCACCCTCAATGCAGACAGATCGCTTAACGGCCTCCAGCCGCGGACAGGCATCCACAAGCCGCCTCACCAGGCCGATGAAGCTGTTCGGAAGGGCGTCGCCAGGCCACGGCCAGACTATGAATCCCTTCATGGCCTGATCGGCCGCCTTATGTAGCTCGACCATCTGCTTCAGCTGGTCGCTCATTGGCACCGGGTGTTCGGCCTTAGCATACTGAGACCAGAACAACTTCTCCGTTGAGTTTCCATCCTTGGCCTGGTAAAATTGTGCGGCATCGGACACACTGCGGGGCAAATCTGCGAATGCTCCTGGAGAGCTCCGGATTCGGGTAAGTAATCGGTAATTTACTTTTACATGCTTGCTTTGCATATAGAAAGCCTTACCCGCCGCTATCTTCTTCATTGCGTCGATCTCCTGGAGGGCCCTTTGGGCTTCGGCCTTGGCACTTTTTGTGCTCTCGAGGACCGCGGCAAGCTCAGACTCCCGCGTCTTCGAGTCAAGCTCCAACGCCTCGTGCTTCGCCACGAGAGCCTAGAGCTCTTGCTGCGCCTCGCCCACCTGAGCCTCATGCTTCTCTCGCTCGGTGCGCTCCTTGGCCGCGTTATCTTTGGCCTTGGTTAGCGCTTGCTTCAGGGTCGCCACCTCGGTCGTGGCCCCTGGCGAATATACGATGATCCTGTCATTTTGCAATCGCTTCTTCTTTTATACATACATATCTATAGACAGGGTATTACTTACCCTTGTTCTCCTCGAGCTGCCTCTTGGCAAAGCCGAGCTCTTTCCTGGACCCCTCGAGGTCCTGCTTCAGCACGGCGACCTCCGTAGTCAGTGCGGCGGACGCCAGCAGCGAAGCCTGCATATGCATATTGACATACTTATGTTAGACTCCTGCGATATTATTCGATCCTCTGTTCGACTTTTCTTTGTGAACACCGAACAAAGCATCAGGGGCTACTGTCTATGCGGTAATATTTCTACTACATTTTAAAACACTTACCTCAAAGCTTGTTAGAAGGCTGGCACAAGCTTCAGTCAACCCGCTCTTGGTGGACTGAACCTTCTAGACCACCGCACTCATAACAGTACGGTGCTCCTCGTCGATGGAAGTGCTGCAAAGCGCTTCCAGCAGATTGTCCGGTGCCTCTGGATTTACAAAGGTCACCGGCACAGGCATCTTGCCCCTTTTAGAAGGAGGCCGCCTGCCCGAGCCTGGAACCGCTGGAGGTTCCGGCGCGATGTTCGGCTGAGGGCCGAACTCGGTGCTCTCGGGGGCCCCGCCCCCTCGTCTCCTGAAGTCCGGAAGGTCGCCTTGAGGCGCCTCCAGGACTGTCTCCCCTCAATCCGGTGCCTCTTGAGACAACATCTCGGCGTCGTCGGCAGGATGAGGGGAGGTGGCGGTTGGGACAGGATCGCTATCCATGTCCGACGAGCCCAGGGAGCCGTCCGATGATACATCGATGCTGGCTCGTGGCGGCCTGCATAATTACGTTCGGTGTTAGGGAAAGAAGTGCAAAAAGGGAATGCTATGAGTTACTCTGGTATCCGAATACTTACGATCTCCCCGGGGGCTTGGCCCTGGGCAACCACTCGTCTTCGCCTTCGTCGGCGGCGGTGGAGCTGTTCGGAAGGAGAGTCCTTCCCTTCTTGGACCTTTCGCCCCCCAGTTGGGGCGGCCTTCCTTTTCTTATCTCCCCCTGCAGGAGGGGGAGCATCTTCTTCTTCTTCCTCGTCTTCGGGGGAGGAGTGCGCCGCAGAGTCATCGGACGGTGAGTCCAATGACGCCTGGCGTCGGGAACTCTTTTGGGTTCCCTTGGCCTTCTTGGTCTTCTACGGCACCGTATCAAGACCCGGAGTCAGCATCTTCGCCAGAAGAGCGTCTGCCGGGCCTTCGGGCAAAGGAGCCGGACAGTCGATCTCTCTGGTCGTCTCCTGCCAGTCTTGTCAAAGGTACGGGAGTTTAGATCCCGCATGGAGTCAATCTATAAAAAATAATAAGTATCCTGTGAGGGGTAAAGCAGCTTACCACTATGGCCTGGTGCTTCGCGCTGAATCTGCGATCCTCAGTAATGGGAGGGGGGACCTCGGCGCTTTTGAACAGCACCCTCCAGGCATCTTCATGAGTTGTGTCAAAGAGCATGTTCAGAGTTCGGTGCTGCGCTGGGTCGAACTCCCACAAGTTGAACTCCCGTTGTTGGCACGGGAGGATCCAGCGGTGGAGCATGACCTGGACCACGTTGACAAGTTTGAGCTTCTTGTTCACCATGCTTTGAATGCATGTTTGGAGTCCGGTCAGCTCTCTCGAACTACCCCAGGACAGGCCCTTCTCTTTCCAGGAGGTGAGCCGCGTGGGGATGCCAGATCGGAATTCGGGGGCCGCTGCCCATGCAGGGTCGCGTGGCTCGGTGATGTAGAACCACCCCGATTGCCACCCCTTTATGGTTTCCACAAAGGAGCCCTCGAGCCATGTTACGTTGGGCATCTTGCCCACCATGGTGCCTCCGCACTCCGCCTGGCGGCCGCCCGCAACCTTTGGCTTGACATTGAAGGTCTTCAACCATAAGCCGAAGTGGGGCTTGATGCGGAGGAAGGCCTCGCACACGATGCTGAACGCCGAGATGTTGAGGATGAAGTTTGGGGCCAGATCGTGGAAATCCAGGCCGTAATAGAACATGAGCCCCCGGACGAATGGATGGAGAGGGAATCCCAGTCCATGGAGGAAATGGGTGAGGAACACTACCGTCTCATGGGGCCTGGGGGTGGGGATGAGCTGCCCCTCATCTGGGAGCCGGTGCGCGATGTCGTCGGGCAGGTATCCGGCTCTCCTCAGTTTCTTGATGTCTCCATTCGTGACGGAGGAGACCATCCACCTGCCTCCTGCTCCGGACATGGTTGGAGAAGGTTGAGGTGGGAAGTGCGAACTTGGGCGCTAGAGCTCGAGTGTGCGAAAACGGATGAGCAAAGGAGGAAGAAGGCGTGGATAGAAAGGTGAATCCTTATCCCTTTATATGGGAGGACGAAGCTAAGCGTCCCCACTTGCCTGGTAAAACTCGCTTATCCCCCAAGCTCCATAATTGATGGCGTGGTTGGGTTACCCACGTCCGTATTGATGAGAATCCCATAATAAGGGGACACGATCTCTGCCTTGACAAGACGTGTCGGAAAACTGCCTTGCGTTATGTGCAGGGCTGGTTAAAGGAAACGGTTCGAATAATCACCGGGCCATGACATAACGTCATACTGTCAAAACAAGTCAGGAAATTAGATTTGCAAAAATATTATTCTCTGTACGGTGGTATGTGGAACTTATTTTGCAGGGTCGGACACTATCCTCCTATTCAAATTGTTCTGTGATGTATTCGGAGAAGGAACCCGCCTTGCAATGCCGAAGACAATACTGCGCGCCGGACTCATCGTCATTGAAGCCTGGTTCAGGGGCTACTGAGGGAGTCCTGGATTAGGGGGTCTCCGGACAGCCGGACTATCTCCATTGGCCGGACTGTTAGACTATGAATATATAAGATTGAAGACTTCGTCTTGTGTCCGGGTGGGACTCTACTTGGCGTGGAAGGCAAGCTGGGCAATACGGATATGGATATCTCCTCCTTTGTAACCGACCTTGTGTAACCCTAACCCTCTCCGGTGTCTATATAAACCGAAGGGTTTTAGTCCATAGGACAACAACCACAACATACAATCATACCATAGGCTAGCTTCTAGGGTTTAGCCTCTTTGATCTCGTGGTAGATCTACTCTTGTACTACCCATATCATCAATATTAATCAAGCAGGATGTAGGGTTTTACCTCCATCAAGAGGGCCCGAACCTGGGTAAAACATTGTGTCTCCTGCCTCCTATTACCATCCAGCCTAGACGCACAGTTCGGGACCCCCTACCCGAGATCCGCCGGTTTTGACACCGACAGAACCCGAGGTACTGCTCCGTTGTGATGGAGGGTTTTGTCGGCATTCTAGGAACGGTGGTCCCCAGACTTGCCTGCTTGCGGCCTGTGGCGTGGCTCAGGTGGGGGCCCAGCGCGGCCCACCTTCATCAGCCCAAGCTCAAGACCCTCGCGAGGGGCCAAGCCTCGCGGGGCGGACGACAGGAAGCTTCCTCAAGAGCGGCCTCATCAGGCAGGCTCGCAAGGAGGCAGAGAGATCAATGTGAGGGTACCTCGCGAGGACCCCATGACGCAAGCCGTGATGATCAAGGCCAGGCGGGCGCCGGCCTGCGCAGGGTCCTTGTTTCCCCTTTGGTGCAAAGGGGGCAAGCACATGCCAAGGTATCAGGCAAAGGTTACCATTCCGGTGCAACAAGACCAAGACTAGCCGGACGGCCGGACGGAGGTCACCATGGAGCCAAAGACGGCGTCATCACCAGTGCTTTTGGCAGCCGAAGACCACCTTTGGTCAGGATAACTTGTACTAGATGTTCCCCTTCAAAATGGCCAATTGTTGGCGCTCTTCCCGCTCAATTATTCGGGGAGAGGCCCAGGGCCTCTATAAATAGAGCTAGCCTCCACAAAGGAAAAAGAAGGGAAAACGAGGTAGGGATGAGAGGAGAAAAGAAAGAGGAGAAGAGGGGGAAATAACCCAGTAGAGATTAAGTAGAACACACCGCATCAGCTCAAGAACACCCCTCGCGAGGCTGTTCTTCCCTTGTACTGTCCATCATCAGCCCTAGAGGCAATCCACCACACCACACACTGGAGTAGGGTATTACACCACAACGGTGGCCCGAACCAGTATAAACCTCGTGTCTCTTGTGTTGTTCATCATTTTCACCTTAGTTCGCACGAGAGGATCAGACGTAGATCGGTAGGGGAGAGATCTCCGCGCGCACCCCAGTGTTCGAACCTCAAGGGTCTGCCAGAACCCGAAATCCGACATTTGGCATGCCAGGTAGGGGTGCACCGGAATCTTTCTTCCGCTGTTCACGTGTGATCTTCCGTCGTGTCCATGGCTGACGCTCGTCGGGCTCGCGCCAAGCGCCGGGCTGCTCGTGCCACTCGCGTCGCCCAGACGGCGCCCGTCGGCGGCCCCCCTCGTCGTTCCCCGTCGCCCGCCGCCAACGGCCTGGTGTGGAATGAGCAGCAGGCCTCGTCCCAGCATCCTTCGGTGCGGCGGGATGGCCGCACCGCCACCCCGTCGCTGACTCCAGCTGGCTCGTCGTCCCACGCCCGTCGCGCACCCATGGATGCGCATGCCTCACTGCTCTTGGCGCGGGAGCTCCTGCACTATCGCCCCGTCGATGACCTCTACAAGGACTGGCTCGCCTGCATCACCGAGCTCGTCAGTGCCGCGGGGGGCTCCCCCTTGCAGTCCCTCTCGCTGCCTCGCCCTCCGTCCCGTGCAGGGGGCGAGGATCAGGAGGTGCCTCTGCCGCCTCCTCCCCAAGAAGGTGCCTTGGCTCCAAGGCGCGCAGCCCCAGGGCGGGACCCTCCACGTCCGGTGCCTGCATAGCAAGAAGGGAGCTGCCAAGAGATCCCACGTCCCCGAGAAGGTGCTTGCGCGCTCCCAGCGCCGGTGCGCCAAGATCGCGCCCCAGCGCCTCCACGACAAGACCCCGTGCTGCTCCCAGTGGCGGCGCATGGTGACCCACAAGAACAAGTCCAGCACCAGCAAAGGGCGCCGGTGACCACGGCGGGCTGCCTCGCCTTCACCCCCGAGTTGCGCGGCGTCACATGGCCAGGCAAGTTCAAGCCTGACCTCCCTCCTCGCTATGATGGCACAGCGGACCCCGCGGAGTTCCTGCAGCTCTACGAGCTGGGCATCGTAGCCGCCAACGGAGACGAAAAGGTCATGGCGAATTGGTTCCCCATGGCGCTCAAGGACGGTGCCCGCACCTGGCTCCTGAACCTGGCTCCCGGCACGATCTCCTCCTGGAGCGAGATGCGCACCCGCTTCATCGCCAACTTCCAGGGCACTCGTGACCGGCCCCGGCCGTGAGCGACCTGCGCCGCATCAAGCAACAGCCAGGAGAAACCCTGCAGAAGTACATCCAACGCTTCAACTACGCTCGCCTCAAGATCCCCAAGGTAACTGAAGAAGCTATCATCTCACCCTTCTCCGACAGCGTGCACGACGTCAAGGTGAAGGAAGAACTAGCAATCCATGAAGACCTGTGCACATCCCTGGAGCTGTTCAACTTGGCGACCAAGTGCGCCCGGGCTGAGGAAGGGCGTCTCTCCCTCCTCGAGCTCCCAGCTGCCGACCCGGAAAAAAAGAAGCTCAAGGCCAAAGACGTGAAGCGCAAGGGGGCTGCCGTGCTAGCAGCGGAACCGGACACCAAGCGAGGCAGAGATCAGCCTGAGTCATCCAAGGGCGGACGGTACTGCGTGTACCACGACCTCCACACCCACAACACCAACGAATGTCAAGAGCTCAGAGCCATGCGAGAGGCCGATGCCCAGAGCGCAACGACAGGGGCTATGGCCGAGGAGGAGGAAGAGGTGGCGGATGATGGGAAGACCGTGGCCTTCGCCAGGGATGGCGTGACCGCCCTCGCGAGGACCGCTGGCAGGACCAGCCTCGTGAGGGAGGCTGGAGGGGCCAGCCTCGTGAGGGTCACCCGCACGGCAACGCAGGCCTCCCTCCTCTGCCGCCTCCACCAAGGAGGAACGAAGACCAACACCAAGACGATGGGGCTGTGGGCTTCCAAGAGCCGCGTGCAATTGCTTGCATCTTGGGTGGCGCCCAGGCCCCAGCCTCATAGCGCATCTTCAAGCAGTTTGCTCGCGAGGTGAATGTTGGGGAACGTAGTAATTTCAAAAAAAATTCCTACGCAGACGCAAGATCATGGCGATGCATAGCAACGAGAGGGGAGAGTGTTGTCTACGTACCCACGCAGACCGACTGCGGAAGCGTTGACACAACGTAGAGGAAGTAGTCCTACGTCTTCCTGATCCGACCGATCCAAGCACCGTTACTCCGGCACCTCCGAGTTCTTAGCACACGTACAACTCGATGACGCTCCCCGGGCTCCGATCCAGTAAAGCTTCGGGGATGAGTTCCGTCAGCACAACGGCGTGGTGATGACGATGATGTTCTACCGACGCAGGGCTTCGCCTAAGCACTACAACGATATGATCGAGGTGGAATATGGTGGCAGGGGGCACCGCACACGGCTAAGGAATGATCACGTGGATCAACTTGTGTGTTCTAGGGTGCCCCCCTGCCCCCGTATATAAAGGAGCAAGGGGGAGGCCGGTCGGCCCCATGTGGCGCGCCAAGGGGAGGGGGAGTCCTCCTCCTAGTGGGAATAGGACTCCCCTTTCCTAATCCAATTAGGAAACCTAAGGGGGAAGGAAAGAGAGGGAGAGGGAAGGAGGGGCCGCGCCCCCTCCCTAGTCCAATTCGGACTCCCCTTGGGGGGGGGGGGGCGCCACCTCCTAGGCCGCAGCCCTCTCTCTCCCCTAAGGCCCAATAAGGCCCATTACTTCCCCGGGGGGTTCCGGTAACCCCTCCAGCACTCCGGTTTTCTCCGAAATCATCCGGAACACTTCCGGTGTCCGAATGTAGCAGTCCAATATATCAATCTTTATGTCTCGACCATTTCGAGACTCCTCGTCATGTCCGTGATCACATCCGGGACTCCAAACTAACTTCGGTACATCAAAATGCATAAACTCATAATAACTGTCATCGTAACGTTAAGCGTGCGGACCCTACGGTTCGAGAACAATGTAGACATGACTGAGACAAATCTCCGGACAATAACCAATAGCGGGACCTGGATGCCCATATTGGCTCCTACATATTCTACAAAGATCTTTATCGGTCAGACCGCATAACAAAATACGTTGTTCCCTTTGTCATCGGTATGTTACTTGCCCGAGATTCGATCGTCGGTATCCAATACCTAGTTCAATCTCGTTACCGGCAAGTCTCTTTACTCGTTCTGTAATACATCATTCCGCAACTAACTCATTAGTTGCAATGCTTGCAAGGCTTATGTGATGTGCATTACCGAGAGGGCCCAGAGATACCTCTCCGACAATCGGAGTGACAAATCCTAATCTCGAAATACGCCAACCCAACATCTACCTTTGGAGACACCTGTAGAGCTCCTTTATAATCACCCAGTTACGTTGTGACGTTTGGTAGCACACAAAGTGTTCCTCCGGTAAACGGGAGTTGCATAATCTCATAGTCATAGGAACATGTATAAGTCATGAAGAAAGCAATAGCAACATACTAAACGATCGGGTGCTAAGCTAATGAAATGTGTCATGTCAATCAGATCATTCAACTAATGATGTGATCTCGTTAATCAAATAACAACACCTTGTTCATGGTTAGGAAACATAACCATCTTTGATTAACGAACTAGTCAAGTAGAGGCATACTAGTGACACTAAGTTTGTCTATGTATTCACACATGTATTATGTTTCCGGTTAATACAATTCTAGCATGAATAATAAACATTTATCATGATATAAGGAAATAAATAATAACTTTATTATTGCCTCTAGGGCATATTTCCTTCAGTGAATGCAGTTCTTCCCAAGCTTGAGGCCATGCGCCCTCTCAGGTGGTCTTCGTGCGTGATCACATTCAGTTCCGCAGACCAGCTCAAGTGTGCGGCAACGGCCGGAGTCCTCCCGATGCTTTGCTCCCCAGTCATCAGGAACGTGTAGGTCACCGGGACCCTCATCGATGGTGGGGCAGGACTCAACGTCCTGTCCGTCGAGACGTTCGACAATCTCCAAGTGCCGTACGACCAGCTTCAGCCGACCAAGCCTTTCTCAGGAGTCACTGATGGTCCCATTGTTCCAATTGGGCAGGTTCACCTTCCGGTCACCTTCGGGCAACGCAACAACTACCGCACCGAGCTCATCGACTTCGACATCGCTCACATCCGCCTATCGTACAACGCCATCCTCGGGTACCTAGCCCTAGCCAAGTTTATGGCAGTGACTCACCATGGTTACAATGTCCTCAAGATGCCAGGAAGCGGTGGAGTCATCACCGTATCCTATGAAGAAAGGGACGCGGTGTGCTTGCTCGAGCGTGCGTTCCCAGCCGTAGCAATCGAAGACCCAAATCACAGGAGCGGGAGGCCTCCCAAGGCGACCCTCAAGAAGAAGAAGACCTCACCTGGCCCGAGCCACAAGGAGGCAGGCACCTCCGGAGGCATTGCGTCAGGATTCGCGCCCGATCAGGGAGCGCCACCCTCTCACGCATAAGAAGGCGCACCCGGCGCCCTCCTCAGGTAGGGCTCGGGCCGAGCGCCTCCCCCACGACCTTGGCAAGGTCAGCGGCTCTCTCTTGGAGAGCCGCCGACCTTGCCAAGGTCGCGGGGGAGGCGCTCGGGCACCACTTGGAGGGGTGCTTTCAAGCACGCTTCCCTCAGGAAGGTACAAGTCAAAGGAGACCAAACCCTCAAGAGTTCATCGCAAGGAACACCCATGAGCTACAAGAGTCCAGAGTCATGCGCGGCAGCCGCCGCTTACCTGCCGTGGCCCCACATCCGGGCGAGGATGGAGGACTGCGCGTCTGCGTTGATGTACCAGGGCTCAACCGAGCTGTGTCCCAGGAGCGCCTATGGCCTTCGGCCATAGGGCGCTGCGTGGGACCACCTCACAGCTACGTTCGCATGCCCTTCGGCCTGCCGAGCGCGGTCGCCGCACATCAGCGCCTGTTGAGGAGCATTCTGGAGGCGCAGGAGGTCAGGCATCGCGCGGTCCTGGCGGAGGTGGTGATGGTCCCCGAAGACCTGCGCGTGCCACCGGAGCCTCCCAAGGCCCCTGGGCCTGGGGGCTCATGAGGGCCGACGTCTTCACTGCACATCGCTCACTTCCTCAGCATCACTTCATCTTCAACAGCACCAGGTGACATCTTTCAGAGTTCTACCTTCAACTGGGAGCGCCCACAGGGCTGCACCATTCCCAGGCCGCGTGGGTCCATCCCCGCGGCATGTATCCATTTTGTTTATGCTCTTTACTTACCTTGTTGGGGGCGCCCCTCAGGCTGCATCATCCCCACACCGCTCAGGCCCGACCCAGCGGCAGTTGCTTTTCCAGCATTTACCATAGGATGAAGTTGTTCTTTCACGCTTAATCTGATTCCCATAATTATCACCTACTGCTTGTCGTCATGCAAAGCGCTTGCATGTTAAAGGGGGGGCGCCTGAGCATCGCGACTCATGGGCTCTTACTGGCTCTCCAGCCCTCACCCCCCGGCCTTGACCCACGGCATCACAACCTGTCATACCAGCGGCGGCTGAGCTTGCTCGGGGGCCGGGACCTGAGGATGTAGAGCATTTGCATTCTAACAACCCTCCAGGAACACACCAATTGATAAAGGCCCAGAGCCAGGCGCAACCCGCCTCAAGGTAGGGCCTCGTAAGTCCCGCGCTGGCTCACGGGTGCCCAGATACACCTCTCCTAGCCCTACCGTGTCGGCCACGTGTCAGGGCGGGGCTGTACACGCCCCGGGGGCTCCTCCCGGAGGTGAGCCCCCTCCCACGCACCAGTGCATGCACCATGCTCCGCGCTGGCTGACGACACTGCCGAGGAGCGGCTATGCCCATACACATACGAAAGCGCTATGCTCCGCGCTGGTGAGAAACAACTGAGGGCGGCCCACGGCCGTACCAACCTCAGGGAGCCCAGAGCTCAGTGTCCGGCACCATCGCAATGCCTCCCCTCGGGAGTGCCGCGCGAGGGGGCTGGACACGGGGGCTACACCCGGGCCTTTCCCGAGCACACTACACCCAGCCAGGTCCCTTGGACCTGGTCGTCGTGCGCCACTCCCCGAGCGGAGCCAAGGTACGAAACCCATTTGAGCGTCTAGGGGGACTCCTGAGCATCGTGACTCAGGAGCCTAACTTGCCACGTAGCCCCTCACTCCTTAGACCCGTCCTTGGTTTCCGGTCAGGGCTAACGGTGGGTGAGGTATGTGCTGGGCCGGGCCCTGCCGACGTAGAATGATCAATCCACTCCTTGCTCCCCCTTCCCTACTTGTTGCTCACGCGTCAAGGGGGACTCCTGAGCATCACGACTCAGGAGCCTAACTTGCCACGTAGCCCCTCACTCCTTAGTCCCGTCCTTGGTTTCCGGTCAGGGCTAACGTTGGGTGAGGTATGCGCGGGGCCGGGCCCTGCCGACGTAGAGCATAAGCAAGTAGGAGAGGAAAATGCAAATTCCAGGAAATTCAAAGCAAACATTACAATCCATAAGATTGTTCCACAATGCCAAACACAAGTTTAAACGCCTCCGCGAGTCATGGTGTATGTGTAGGAATAAAACAGGATGGAAGTCGCGAAGGGATCACTCCCCAGTAACGCCGTCACCGGTGGTGGAGTCACGCTGGACGGCTTCGCCTCTCGAGGTCGCAAGGCCGGTGGCACCGTGCCCGGGCAGGACGCTGGGGGAGCGGAACTTCCCCAGCAAAACCTCGGCTCGGCCTTTCCCGGCCTCAGCGGCAGCAGCGGTACGGTCGCCGCTCACGGGCTCCAGCAGGCTGTCGAAGTCGACGTTGGGGTCGCGCAGGTAGACATGGCTGAGGACATGCGTCAGTGCTGCAGAAGACAGGGCACGCGCCTCGGCCTCGACCGTGGGGCCAAGGCCGTCTGCGACGTCCTCAAGCGCATCAACCAGGAAGGGAGCAGCTTGGCGGGGCCGTCCTCCGCACCAGCCAACGGCTCCTCCAGGCCGCTCTCATATAGCGTCTTCAGTATGCCTTGAGCCTTCTTCTCCAGCTCCGCGAAGTCCACCCGGTCCTCCGTCAGGACCTTCGCCTTGGCGTCCAGCTCGGTCCTCTCCGCCTTCAGCGACCGCTCCAGCGTCTCCAGTCGGCTGTGGCGGTCATCAAGCTTGGCATCCCGGTCCATGGCAGCGGCCTGCCTATCCTTCATCTCCTTCTCCTTCTCCTGGCGGCTGCGCACCTCCTTGGCGAGCTCATCACGCAGGCCCTGCAGCTCGGCCTCAAGCGTCTTGCAGCGGCCCCGGGCAGTTGCAACGTCGCCCCGGGCAGCATCGCGAGCGGCCTTGGCTTGGTTGGCGGCCCGCCTCTCCTTGTCGGAGGACGAGACGGCCTGGCTCAACACCGCTCGGACGGAGGCAGCAGAACTAGCCCAGCCAGAGGCCAACTCCAGGCGCCCGACCACCAGACGAGGGTCCGCGCTCAGGAGATCCTCCCGCAATTGGGTCAGCTCATTGGAAACCTGGTCCAGGACAATAGCGGAGGGAGCAGAAGAGACAAGAACCTGTGGAGCAGGCGGAGAAGATGGCAGCATGACCACGGCTTGGCAGGAAGGGACCTCCTGAGCCTTGGCCACCAGGGCGCAGCGTCGGGCACAGTCGACTCCAGGTCCAGCGGGGCCACGGGGGCTGACTCCTCGCCGGGGTGCCCCAGTTGGCCTTGCGAGGGCGGTTGGGTCGGAGAGGCGCGGACCTCGCCGTCCTCTCCCCCGACAGTCGAAGGCATCGCCCTGGCAGACGGATTCGCCCCAAGCAGGGCCGCAGAAGCCTCCTTCAACCTCTTGGCCGCAGGTGCCGGCCTGGTAAAAGAGCGCAAACGTCAAGCCTCAGCGGCAGAAACCAAGCGGAGCACGAATCGAGCACTTACAGGACGTCGTCCGTGGACTCAAGCAACCTCCGGCCAAACATGAAGCCCGAGAGCTTGTAGCGGGGTCAGCCTTGGGGGGCCCGGAAGCAGAAGGCACGTCAGGAGGGATGGAGCTGGCCTTGGACCCCCCAGGGACCAGAGCAAACCCTGGGGGAACCAGACTCGACCTGCCCTTCCTCGTGACCGAGGAAGAGCCCCCCCTCCTTGCCTAGCGCTGGCCTCGTCGTCGTCCGTCATGGAGCGGAGGGCCTGGGACCTGCGCCGAGGGATGGACTCCCCCCAATCCTCGCCAGACTCCTCCGAGTCGGACGCTTCCTCCTCCACCTCTTCTTCCTCCTCTCCCCCGCTGGAGCTGCCGGAGGACAAGTTCACCATCGCCAAGACCGCCAGATCTTCGGGAGCTGCCGTGGGCACCAGCCCCTCACCGTTGAAGGTGGGCATGGCGTTCACCACCTGCTCCCAGTCATCACGAAGGAACGGGGGGACGGGGGCGCCCATCGGGCTCGCCACGTCTCCCCCAACCAAGGAATGGAGGGCCGCAGCCAGATCCTCGTCGGTCAGGGCCTCGAAGCTCAGGTGCAGGGCGACGTCTGCTCCTCCAAGCCTCCACAGTGGGAGCGAGTGCTCCTGGAGCGGAGCCACCCAGTGCTCCAGGAACTCCCTCAGGAGTGTGGCCCCGGTCAGCTTCGCCGCCTCCGAGTTGCTTGGCCTCAGGTCCGTGTTCATCCTCCTCAACACCGCCTTCGCGCGAGGGTCGACGATCTCCGCGCGGGACTATGCGTCAATAGACCTAGGTTGCCCCATGGGCAATACCAGACGAGGGTGGAGGCGCCCGACATCCATCATGACCCACTTGCTCCGGTAGCCTTCGATCCTCTTCCCAGGCTTCGAGATAGTGTTGGAGCTGGAGTATGCAACGAAGCTCGCGCATGCGGAGACCTGAGCGCCAGAAACCCAGAGGGAGAGAAAGTGGCGCAGCAAGGCCACCGAGGGCTTCACACCAACATGAGCCTTGCAATAGTAGGGAAAAATCGCCAGCAGAAGGACAGAGTTGGGGTGGAGATGCAGAGCCTGCAAGTTGTATTGGCGGAGAACGGCATGGAAGAACTTAGAGAAAGGAGGCACCAGACCGGCGACAATGGCGCTCACGAAGAATGGGTAGAAGGTGCTCCCCTTGCCCTCAGGCTGATCAGAGCCGACCTTGAGCACAGTCTCCCCCTCGCTGCCCTGCGCCATCGTCATCAGGCGCGCGAGGGCGAGGTTTTTCTCCGACAAATTCGGGGAATCCGGGGTCGGCGAGTACCAAGCATCAATCGGGGACTTGCGAGGTGCCATGGCGTGCCGGATGCGAAGGATTGAGACGGATCTGGAAGGTTTCGGGAGCAAGAGAAAGGAGAGCGAGAAAGGGGATCTAGGGCAAGATGGACGAGAGCAGGGCAAGTAAGCCTGGCCAGGGCACCCCCTTTTGTCAGTCGTGCAGTTGCCGAGGCGTTGTGGGAAGTGCAGACGCCCACATCCAATCAACCGCCACGCGGCGCCCAAGGCCGCAGGCTGTTAGGGCTCGCAACGCTTCGTGCTTGCCCCTTCGCTTCTCTGCTAAGCCAAGCCCGCGCGCGCCTTGGGCCCGGGGGCTACTGTCGGCGTTCTGGGAACGGGGGTCCCCAGACTTGCCTGTCTGCGGCCTGTGGCGTGGCTCAGGTGGGGCCCCAGCGCGGCCCACCTTCATCAGCCCAAGCTCAAGACCCTCGCGAGGGGCCAAGCCTCGCGGGGCGGGCGATAGGAAGCTTCCTCAAGAGCGGCCTCATCAGGCAGGCTCACGAGGAGGCGGAGAGATCAATGCGAGGGTACCTCGCGAGGACCCCATGACGCAAGCCGTGACGATCAAGGCCAGGCGGGCGCCGGCCTGCACGTGGTCCTTGTTTCCCTTTTGGTGCAAAGGGGGCAAGCACATGCCAAGGTATCAGGCAAAGGTTAAAATTTCGGTGCAACGAGACCAAGACCAACCGGACGGCCGGACGGAGGTCACCGTGGAGCCCAAGACGGCATCATCACCAGTGCTTTTGGCAGCCGAAGACCACCTTTGGTCAGGATAACTTGTACTAGATGTTCCCCTTCAAAATGGCCAATTGTTGGCGCCCTTCCCACTCAATTATTCGGGGAGAGGCCCAGGGCCTCTATAAAAAGAACTAGCCTCCACGAACGAAAAAGAAGGGCAAAAAAGGTAGGGAAGAGAGGAGAAAAGAAAGAGGAGAAGAGGGGGAAAGAACCCAGTAGAGACTAAGTAGAACACACCGCATCAGCTCAAGAACACCCCTCGCGAGGCTGTTCTTCCCTTGTACTGTCCATCATCAGCCCCAGAGGCAATCCACCACACCACACACTGGAGTAGGGTATTACACCACAACGGTGGCCCGAACCAGTATAAACCTTGTGTCTCCTGTGTTGTTCATCATTTTCACCTTAGTTCGCACAAGAGGATCAGACGTAGATCGATAGGGGAGAGATCTCCATGTGCACCCCAGTGTTCGAACCTCAAGGGTCTGCCGGAACCCGAAATCCGACAGGTTTCATCGTTGGAGCAGCTCCGGTGAGTTGTACGATGCTGAGGCTGAAGCAGGACAAGAGAGACAACGAACAACGTTAACCTAAGTGGAATTCTAATAGCATCTCCAATACATGACGTAAAATACATAAACACAAAGTGATAGATGTAAAATACATTAGCCGCTCATCTCTGAATTTAACTGTCGAAACTGAATTTAACTGTCGAAACTGAACTTAACTGTCAAAACTAAATTTTGCTGTCGAAACTAAATTTTGCTGTCGAAACTGAACGCATTAGCAAGGTGAGGCTACACGTCGATCGACTGACTTTTTCATCTCTGGTCAGTCAATTTTGCAGCCGTTGGATACGAAATCAAGGGTCTGTGGTTCATCTTCAACCTCCACCCCCCTGAGCCGGCCAAACAGCAGCCCCCGCCGCCCGCGGCCGGCGGTGCGCCGCCCCGCCCGCCCCGAAAACACTCCCCACCACTGGTGCGCTGCCGCCCCGGCCATCCCTCTAGGCCCCCCCGTGCGAGCTTTTTCTCCGGCGATCCCCACGCCACCGCCCCGCCAACGCCCCGCCACCGCCGGTGACCACCGCCCCCATCCTGAACCCTAAGATAGATAGTGGGGTACCTCTCCGGTGAGCCCCCCTCCCTGCTGCAGCTGGTTCTTCCTTCACCCCGGTGGCATCAGAGTGAAGTGTAGCTAAATCGGAGCAGCATCGCAAGAAAGAGCAAGAGCGAGAGCAGCAGCGCGAGCAAGAGCAATAGCAAGAGCAGACCAGGCAAGGGACCGAGAGCAAGAGCAGAGCAGCAGTGCAAGCGAGAGCTAAAGCAGCAGCAGGTCCTACTGAGGTGGACGTCGCCGCCGAGGGAGCGATGCTGTGGAGGAAGTGGCCGGCGATGCCGCCGTGGATGGAGCCGCACCGTGTCGGCTCGGGGCCGAGCGCCGGCAGCACCGTGAGATCGAATCAAGAAGAAAATGCGGCGATTAGTGTACAACCTCTTTGCTGGCGCCGATTAGGACGCAGCTTCATCCGAGGAAACGGTGATGACGATGCTCTTCCAGTGGTGCAGGTGAAGACGACGGTGTGGGAATGGAGGTGGTGCAAAAGACGAGGGGAACATCGGGGCAGCTCCTTGGAGGTGGAGGACGGGGTGGCGGAACCGGCGGGACGATGAGATCGACGACGGATCCTCATCCGATACGGTGGATGAGGGATGTCGAGGTGTTGCTGTGGACGACGTCGTGGGGAAGAGGCTCCGGCTGGGTGGCGGACGGAGCAGGGTATGGGGTTTCATCGCGGGTTTTCGCGGCCTTGGTGTATGAATGGTTGGGCGGATGGGATGGCAGTAGGGAACCATGGCTTAGAGACGCGCTTGTCCAAAATGTGGGGTAAGTTACGAAAGTACCCCCACCAATTTGAGGCGGTTCTTTTGGTTCAGGGGTACCACGGGCATTTCGCGTGTCGGGATTTCACAGGAGGTGGGAGTTTTCGCACGCGTTGTAATTTCGGAATAGCAAGGCGCGGGTTGAGATGGAGGGAGTTGTCGGAGCACAACGAGACAAAGATATATCTTAAATATTTCGGGCTAACAAGGCGCGGGTTGAAGAGGCGGTAGTTTCCCAGCACGATAGACAGAGACGCTAGCTTGAATTTTCAGCATAACAAGGCGCGGCTTGAAATTTCGGAAGAACAAGCTTAACGTGTACCAAAAAAAGACAATTTGCACCTCAACACGCACAACACACACACACAAACACCATTTAGACTAGAGTAAGGTACACGTGCATTGCACGCATGAGATTTGGCAACCAAATTATGAATAAATACTACATTATAGCATGCAAGGTTTGAGTCATATATGCATGATGTAGATGTTCGTTTAATTCTTATAGCTCATTTCATTCAAAATCATCTAGTTTTTATAAGAAAGCTAATCTATTTTAAGATTCATGGAATTGTGTGTCGTAAGACATAAAGTAAAAACAAATAATGGCAAATCATGTAGAAAAACATTTGGGCAATTCTGATACGGAAGATTCTAGAACAAATAAGAAGTGCTTGTGTTTTGATGTTTGTGCATTATGCTTAAGTTCAACCATGGAGTCTTCTAGATTATACATGTGGCGAAATCTGGTGGAATCTAGATGATATCCAACGGCCAGTAGTGCTCAAATTTGCCATCTTTGGACCATCGGATTCGCCTCATCCAACGATCATCTTTCAAAGTTAAAGTTACCCGCACACAATATAAAAATATATAAAATATAATATATATAGGGGTATAGATATAGATATGTGATGCAAAAGCCGCCCATCATCTCCAATTAGAATAGTGTGTCCATGCACGGATGCGACGTGCCCAAATGATGTCTACCATCGGTATCTCAAATTCAAATCAGTCTGACCTTGTTCAATGTGTATACGTTACGACATGCTCGTTTCCAAACCACACCGCGTAGATCTCCGTTATATTCATGCATGCATGGGTTTCAAACATCAGGATCTCTTATTCAAATATTTGAATTCAACTTTACATTGATTGTGACCTCACCTATTCAGCTATTCTTTTACACCCACACAGTAGTCTTCTCTTTATAATTGTACCACTAACCTTCTCTCGTGCATGCATGCATGCACGCACACTACCAGTCGGCATTATCCATCGCACACATGCAATCTTTTTCTTCAGGTCAGTCTCCCATGAAGGCACACACCAACACACACCCCCCTCTCCATCATATCGGGCATTCTTTATCTCTCACGCGTGCATACGCAATGATCGATGTTCCTCTATGTATGTGTGTATATAGCTAGGTCTTTCATAGTTTTCCACACAAACCAATCAATCGATATATCCAGTGAGGTCTCACCCTCTTTCCCACGTCCACATCGATCAATCTATACCTCTCTATATAGGATTAACATATATAGCTAATACACCCACATTAATTATGTATCCAACGTCCCCCTCTCATCATCCATGCCTTCCGCTTC
The DNA here is from genome assembly GCA_034509565.1 of Triticum monococcum. Lineage (NCBI taxonomy): Eukaryota > Viridiplantae > Streptophyta > Magnoliopsida > Poales > Poaceae > Triticum > Triticum monococcum. The sequence goes on from CM067841.1 coordinate 431,992,738, forward strand.
ATCTCTCAGACGCGTGCACAATGGCGAAGACAGGGGGCAATAAGGGCCCTGCCCCTTCCCCCTAACATCACTATATATCAAGGCTAATATGAATGTGATGATTAGACAATTGCTGCTAAAATGGTTTAAGTTCATGAATTGACCCTCCTCGTAAAGGATTAGCAATGCTTGCCCCCCTAGCTCATTTATTTTTCATGGCTCCGCCACTGCGCGCATCAGCGCACGTGTTCGCCCTCTCTCTCTAAATATGGATCTCGCACTTGTGCATTCCTTCATAGTCTCCCTCCACTCGGCCCCTCGCACCATCTTCTAGCCCCCACCAGATTTTGCCACATGTACAATCTAGCAGACTCCATCGTTGAACTTAAGCATAATGCACAAACCTCAAAACAACAATGGTTCTCTTTTGTTCTAGAATCTTCCGTATCATAACTGCCCAAACTTTTTTCTAGTTGAATTTCCATTATTTGGTTTTACTTTATGCTTTACAACGCACAATTCCATGAATCATAAAATAGATTAAGGGCTTCTTTGATTCAAAGGATTCTCAAAGGAATTTTGGAGGATTCTAATCATTAGGAATTTTTCCTATCTTGGTTGTTTGATTCGTAGGATTGTGAACCATAGGAATTTTTCCATACGATTCATTTGCACTAGATTTCATAGGAAATATCCCATCCACTCAGACCTCTTTGAAAGAATTCTGCATTTTTTCTATGCACAATCAAACACTCGTACAATCCTGTAGGATTCAAGACGACATTCCACTATAATCTCATGTTTTTCCTATTCCCGCGTTCTTAGCTTTTTTATAAAAACTAATTGATTTTGAATGAGATGAACTATAAGAATTAAACGAAGGGCTACATCAGGCATATATGACTCAGAGCTTACATGCTATAGTGTTGTATTTATTCATAATTTGGTTGCAAAATCTGATGCATGCAATGCACGTGTACCTTACTAGTACTTCGAGTATGTGCAAAACACGTAAATTAAAATACCAATGGCACGCTACACAGTGTCTCTCTTACATTTCATGAAGCCACGTGGCACATGTGTAGGCGTTGTCGCGACCTCCTTGCGTGGATTGATCACAGTGGCATGCTGCTGGTTTCAGAAGAATGTACTCGTCCTCCCTGAGCCATACTGGCGGTACATGCACGAAGCGAAGATGTGCATGCACGCCATGCACGCACTCATTCCTCGCACGCACACGCGGGTACACGGGCGGACGCAATTTTGTACCAAGATCCACCCCATGTGATAATTTGACGCGTGTAAAGTCGTTCACTTCATTGATGGTCAATTAATACAGCGCATGCAAATTGAGTGGACGTGAGGGCGGAAGAAAGACATTATTACTCCACTGTGCGCATGCGAGTAGTTAAATCGTGGGTTGCTAGTAGTACTTCCATTGGTCTCCTTCGTATTTTGTGCCAATTTTTGACAGTAACATAATATTTATGCATTTGAGCAGTGTAGTAGTACTTGAAATTTATGTTCCAATAAACTCATCGGGAGCCGTTTCGGGCCTCGAAACCAAAACCATCAATTAATCTTTACCTTGTTCCCATCACATTCGAAAGCCTGCTCACACCTACTAGTAGTATGTACCAAACCTGAACATGTTCCCACTATGCAGGTATTAGTACTAGTGCTAGTACTTAGGTTATAAAAAGGGGAACTACCTAACTGAAAATCACTCTACCTTTCCTCCTCATAAGTGCTTCTTCTTCGTCCGTCGTTGCCAGGGCCGGTGAGCAGAGCTCTAGGTCGAGAACTACTCATAACATGGGAGCGGCAACCAAGGCTGTGGAAAAAAAGAGGGCTCGCCGCCACATAGAGACCTCAAAAGATCTCTCACGGCCAGGCGATGGCTCCCAGGAGCGCCCTAGCCGCGGAGGCGAACATGCCGAGCCGGCGGAGCTGGAGTCGTTATCCCTCGACGGCATGCCCGATCAGCTCAATAAGCAGAAGGAGTTCATCCAAGGCATGATGGAGTTGCTGAAGGAGAGCCTCGATGACATGCCCGCTGAGCTCAATCAGCAAGGGGAGTTGACCGCCGGCTTGGTGATGCTGCTGAAGAAGAGCATTGCCTCGGAGAAGAAGGCGACCAGCGAAATCCTGCGACTTCGGGAGGACAATGCGAAGCTCTGCCACGAGATCGACCTGTTGAAGGAGAAGAACGCCGGCTGGAAGAAGCTACATGAGAATAGTAGTTCCTCGATGAAGATGCTGCAGGCCCTCGCCATGGAACAGAAGGAAGAGTTGGCGAAGCTCCGCATCGAGCACACGGCTGCTGTCAAGGTACGTAATATGGCCATGGAACAGATGATGAAGGCTCGCATCGAGAAATTCCACGTCATGGACACAATGATGAAGATGGCGGAGGAGACGCGCAAGGAGATGGAGGTCGTGGAGGTGATGAAGAAGCAGTTACAACTCCATGGCGAATTAGATCATTTGGGGTGATAATCTTCCTTCTTCTTTTGCTCCCATGTTTCATCTTTTGCTTCGGGTGTTTCGCCGCACGTGTCATGTTCTCTGCGAGGCATGAATAGAACAATGTTTTTTGAGGGAATGAATAGAACAATGCTAACAATGAGATGACTAGCAAATTAGATCATTTTTTATCGCCATATGGCACTGGGCTGCCATGTTTCGTGCTCCTCCATTGCAGTACTACCCCAGTGGAAAACTTGAGTATACTGCACGGTTCTTTGCTCCTCCTCGATCAGGTCGTTGGCGCATTTATACGAGCAGTCAAATCACAAGGCCCCGCCTTCCAGCAGTAATGAGCCGTCAAATCACAAAGGCCCTCGCCTCTCGTGAAACCGACCAAGCTAGACTGCCCCGCCCTCTAGCCTTTTAAAAAATGTATACTTTTGTACAATAGTAGTATCGATGGATTGTGCCATGGAGCAAAACTTGAAATTAAAAAAAGGTGGTACATATAGAGAGCGCTCGTCGCCAAATTATGCATATAGTACTATTAAAAAGGCTAGTCACAATAATGGTGTCCAGCACAACCCACCCCTCAAATAAAACTAAGAGGGTGCTTGGATACGTTTTAGTCCCATGACTAAAAGTAGTGGGACTAAAACATGCTAGCCTCACCCATGCTTGGATCCAAATACTAAGAAGGCTAAAATCAAGTTAATGAGCATTTATTATCCTCCAAACCCTCCAATCCAGAACTCGCCTGTGTTAAAGGAGAGGAGTTAAATGAGTAGAGAGAGGACTAATCCACATTTTAGTAGGGGTACCCCTGACTAAATTTTTTTAGTCTCAAGACTAGTTTTAGCCCCTCTTTAGTCAGGGTTGCTTGGAACTTTAGCCTCTTAAAGAGACTATTCTTAGTCAGACTAAAATAAGTCCCTTGGATCCAAGCAACCTCTAAGCATCCTGGAATTCTTTGACTAAACTAAGCACCCTAAAATTCTTTGACAACTAAACTGCTGGCTATATGATGTTGGCCATATATATTGTACGTATATAATGTGAAGAAACGAGTGGTAGTACTATACCAACTAAAACATGAAATGTAAGAAATGCTAGTATGTACGTACTGAAGAGTTAAAGTAACGAGAAGAAACATAACATAGTTCTGCTGGGGGCTCAGCACAACACACCCCTCAAATTAAATTAAGCACACCTGAAATTAAACTTTGCAACTATTCCGGTAGACACTGCATTAGAAACACCATGATCAACGACACTTCAACCTTGCTCGGAGTCCTCGTCCACGTCCTCGACTTCGTCCTTGTCCCTGTTCCTCTAGGCTGATACTTCTTTGCTTGAACTGCACACTTGGCTGTTGCTCTTCATCCAACCCTTGTAGATATTGAAGCAAAGGTAGCCATCCATTGCAGCATAGTGGATGTGGTCTATATCTAGTAAATTCCGCTGCCATGCATGACGTTGAAATGTGTAATGAGGTTTCTCTAGTTTACCGTATGAAGGATGAACCATGGCTCCTGCCAGGGTCAGCATTAAAGGCTGACGAGAGGACACCAGCCGATTCTTCTGGAGGTCGAAGGTGTTGCCTACAACGAGGCCTATCCGATGCAGGACTTCTTTGTCGTTACCAAAGTCTACAGTAACGAATTTGACTAGGTTGCTCTCGAGGAAGTCCTTAAAATCCTGGCACTCAACGTCGGCATGGCATATGTGGTAGACCAAGCATAAGTCATGCACGCAAACCTGGATCACGACGGGCTTCTTCCTCTCTTCATCCTTTAGATCCTTCTCTCGTCCCAGGACTGTGGTGTACTCAACATCTAGCCCAGCGACCCACTAATCATCTGAGTCTTCGAACATGCGTCTAAAGCGAGAAAGGCATCCTTTCACCGTCACGGAAGAACAGGTGTAGATGACGTCAAACTCATCGCCTGTGATGGTTCTAACCTTGTACTCATCACCGATCGTGGAGATTTGGGACGCCATGGATTTGGGAGGAGGGTTAGGATTAGTGGAACTGCCGTAATGTGAATGGACGGGACGACTAGGAGCGAACCGCCGTAGTATTGAAGGACGTGCGGGGACGAGTAGGAGCGAATTGCCAGCGTGCGAACGGCAGGGTAGTGGCTTTCCATTCTCCCATGATACGGGCTTCCGAGAGCCCTTGGATCTGAGATCGAATGGTTGCATGGCGTGATTCTAGACCTATGGGTGAATATCCTATCCTGGAGGGTTATTCTGCAAATTTTCAGCAACTTAGCATGCGACCATTTGATCTCAGATCCAAGGGCTGCCAGCAGCCCGTATAATGGTCACGCCTACCACGACCGTCGCGTCGCTCGCGCGGTCGCGCCCTTGGAGATTTAACACGGTGCGTTAGGCTATCTGATGTTGGCATGTCATACATAGTCATCACTTAGTCACTCATACTACAACAAGGTTGGCTATAAGTGTATTTTTTTACTCCTCTCTATCTCTTTCTTCGTACTCAAGGAAGAAACGGTGCTAAGCGCGTGTATTTATTGCATTTGCCAAGGAGTGACCTCTTCCAATGAAATGGTGTTGCTAAGTTTGCTTCATTTAATTAGCTATAGACTCAAAATTGTCCTTTCACCTAGGTACACGTGCTTAGCACCGTTTCTTCCTTGGGTCACCAAACTAGTCTCTATCTTCTCGATTAACTTGCCACATCAGACTTTATGCTTATGTGGCAAGCTTAAGCACCTGTAGGAGCAAGTAAAAGTTAGTGCTCTTTACATGGCATTTTTGCATATGTGGAGGAAAGAGAGGCAAGGAAAAAGTGGAGAAGTGGGCTCTCATGCAAGAGCCAGCCTCTACTACCTGGTGGAGCATTGGGAGAGGCACCTGTGTGGAGGTGGTCAGGAATCTGGGAGACTCACGCCGGTCGTAGCGCCGCAGTTAAAATGATAATGGCAAGTCAAATCACGGGGTCCCACCTGTCCAGCAGTAACTCGTCGTTGAATCACACAGCCCTACGTTTGCGGTAGCCTACTCCCTCATCTTCTAGCATCTCTGTCGAACCGACTAGGTGGAACTGCCCCACCGCCTACCGTGCAGGAAAAGCCCCGCCCTTGACTTTTAAATAGTATAAAGTATACTAATTTTGTATCCATGGATTGCGCCCGCGCCATGGAGCAAAGCGTCTAGAAAACAGAGGAGAGACGGTGGTCTTGCAATAGAGAAGAGGGAGAGGTGAGACAGTGGTTTTGGAATGGAGATGATGGAGAGGAGAGGAGTTGGTTTTGATGGAGAAGAGGGAGAGGAGCGTGCGGCAGCGATTTAGGATTGGACTAGAGGGCCGGCGTGCTCTGACTGGATCAAAATCAAAATCAATTTGGTGACATGGATTCACATTTTGCTTGTCAAATACAGTATGTGGTCAAACTTTGACCCAAAATACGTGAAACAACAAAAAAATACTCCCAAGTCTAGCGCCGCTCTTCCCCTCTTCTCCTCTTAAACCACCGTCGCTCCTCTCCTATTCCAATCTAAATGCAGCGCTGCTCCTCTCCTCTTCCATTTCAAAACCACCGCCCCTCCTCTCCTGTTCCAGTCCAAAACCAGCGTCGCTCCTCTCCCGTTCTAATCCAAAACCAGCGCTGCTCCTCTCCTCTTCCATTCAAAAACCACCGCCGGCGAGTGAAGGTGATGTGGAGAAGTAGATCGATGGAGGAGTACAACCGATACGTGAGGATCGCAGACGGGGACCCTATGAAGCTAGCTAGGATGTTGGAGATACAGTCTTGGTTTGACAACAAGGACCAACTTGCGGCGACGACGACATCCATGGCCAAATATCTGCAACATAGCGAAAAGGCGGTGATACTCTCGAAGGGAGTCGCGCCGGAGTACATAGAGCTGCTCCTCTGGGTCATGGAGCAAACAGATTCACCGAATACGATCGTGAGGGAGCGGTGGTGGGAGTATCGATCCTAGATGGAGCATCCACCAGAGATTGAAGGATCGAGCATCTACATGGTGCCGTTTGTGAGGGTGTCCTGCCAGAGCGAGCTGGTGGAGTCTTCGTCGACCGAACCCAACTGCAAGAGGAGAAAAGCAGTTGGCCTGACGATGCCTCCCCGCCATCGTCTCCCTTGCCGTTCACATCGTCTCACGGGGCGGCTATCTACCGCCGAGGAATAGGAGGGGGCTGCCCCCCCCCCCAGTCCAATAGTCGGGCAGGTTGTGAATTGTCAGGAGGAGCTTAGGGTTGTCAGTATTTGCAGGTTGTGAATTGTGTTTTGTCTTGTGTATTTTGAGAGTACTATCAGATATGAATGTCTTTTGAATTTCAGATTTGCAGTATTGAGCATATGAAGTATTTTATGAATTCTAGATATCTGTTTTTAGCACATAAAAAATGTAGTTTCATAGGAGTATAAAAGTGCAGACAATGTGATTCTCAGAGAAGAAACTGCAAGTTTCAGTTTTAGATAAGAAACTGCAACTTTCAGAGGCATAACATTTATATTAACACAGCCTTTTCAAACAGGGTTAACATCATGTTGGAAGTTTTATTCATGGTCGAAAATGGAACTACCAGCCAGTTAACATCATGTTGATCAACATTCATGCATAGCACATCTTCATATGATGCATAGTCAAAACGCCCACACAATGTCGAGTGTGCGAAACATAGAGAAAACGAGGGACGAAGTTTTGACAAGTGTTGGACGTGGTTTTGGGCTGCCCCGTCTAGGCTTTCATTTTTAACATGCGCAGCCCACGTCCTCGGATGGGAGGTCCATAGGCCTGTTTGTATTTTCTTAGGGTCGTCATGTATCGACCGGCCTATGGACCTCCCATCCGAGGTTTTATTTTTGGCAGCCCAATTTATGTATTTTTTTGAGGAAAACACAAAGGTCTGTTCTATTTTTATATAAGAATAGGAACGTGTCGGATTTCGAGTTTCGGCAGACCCTTGAGGTTTGAACACTTGGGTACGCGCGGAGATCTCTCCCGTACCGATTTACGTCCAATCTCCTCGCGTGATCTAAGCTGGAAACAACGAACAACCCAAGGGACACAAGGTTTATACTGGTTCGGGCCACCCTTGTGGTGTAATACCCTACTCCAGTGTGTGATGTGGTGGATTGCCTCAGGGGGCTGATGATGAACAGTACAAGGGAAGAACAGCCTCGCGAGAGGTGTTCTTGAGCTGGTGCGATGAACTGCTAGGGTGAGTTTAGTCGCCTCTCTCTCTCTGCTAGGGCTCTACCAGATTTCTGGATGTCTTCTAGATGTCTCTAGTCTATGGTGGCTAGCTCTATTTATAGAGGCCCTGGGCCTCTCCCCAAATAATGAGCGGGAAGGGCGCCAACACTTGGCCATTTTGAAGGGGAACATATAGTACAAGTTATCTTGACCAAAGGTGGTCTTCGGCTGCCAAAAGCACTGGTGATGACACCGTCTTGGGCTCCACGGTGACCTCCGTCCTACCGCTCTGCTGGTCTTGGTCTTGTTGCACCGGAATGGTAACCTTTGCCCGGTGCCTTGGCATGTGCTTGCCCCCTTTGCACCAAAGGGGAAACAAGGACACTGTGCAGGTTGGCGCCCGCCTGGTCTCGATCGTCATGGCTTGCGTCATGGGTTCCTCGCGAGGTATCCCCGCCTTGATCTCTCTGCCTCCTCGCAAGCCTGCCGGATGAGGCCGCCTCTGAGGAAGCTTCCTGTCATCCGCCCCGCGAGGCTTGGTCCCTCGTGAGGGTCTTGAGCTTGAGCTGATGAAGATGGGCCGCGCTGGGCCCCCCACTTGAGCCACGCCGCAGGCAGGCAAGTCTGGGGACCCCCGTTCCCAGAACACCGACAGTAGTCCCCGGGCCCGAGGCATGCCCGGGCTTGGCCTAGCAGGAAAGCGAAGGGGCAAGCGCGAAGCACCACGGGCCCCAATAGCTTGCGGCCTTGGGCATCGCATGGCGATCGATTGGGCATGGGCGTCTGCGCTTCCCCATGACGCCTTGTTACGCGCCCGGCTAAGTGGACCCGTAGTTGCACATAGTCGTTCCTCCTTTCCGCTGCTTGGCCGCGTCCTACCTTTCCTTCTTCCTTTAGCTCCAGCCTCCGCCGCCAATCCGGCTCGAGTTCTTCCTCCTTCTCACTGCCATGGCGCCGACGAAGAAAGGAAGGGGAAAGAAGCCTGCGCCTTTGGCCCGCACACCTCCAGCGGTGACCCCCACTATTGCCCGGTCGATCATAATCAATCCAGAAGCTTTGGACAAGGTCCGCTCCGCCCTTGCAACTATCTTCAACGAGTGCGGCAGGACCACGGCCTGGCCTGCGTCCCATGCCTCCCTTGATAGGATCATCACGGAGGTCCGATTCTTCGCCGATGCCCTATGGGTGGGTCTGCTTCCCCCCTTTTCCGCCTTCTTCAACACGGTGCTCTTCCATTATCAGATCTGCATGATGCACCTCGGGCCAGAGTCCATTACTCTTTTGGCTGTCTTTGCTTTTGTTTGCAAGGCGATGATAGGCATTCCTCCTTCCGTTGCCCTGCTGCGCCACTTCTTTTCCTTGCGCCTGAGCGACCCCACTCAGTGCTCATAGTGCGTGAGCTTCTTCGCCATGCCAGAGACGGCTACTTCAGGGATCGACTTTAGCCTTCCTTCTCCTGAGGCCAGGTTCAAAGAGCGGTGGCTGTACGTGGACGTTGGAGTGCCCAACCCTCTGCTCTCGCACCCGACCTCGCCTGCTGTTCCCCACGCGGGTTGGGATCATGAGGTGCTCGCGAGCCCCCGGCTTGCCTTCGTCTAGCGCCGCTTCCAGAGTTTGAGGGCGCTCAACATGACAGCGCCCAAGGTAGTGAAGGAGTTCCTCCAATGTCGCATTGCTCCTCTCCAGCGCCACTCTCGCTGGATGTGGGACTTCGTGGGGCACAGAGACCGCATGCGGCTTCAGGAGGAGGACTTGGCACCTGAAGCATTGCAGACGGTGCTCAGGTTCTTGACTGGCAATCCTTCCCCAGGCAACCTTCGGAGTAACGGTGTCCTCTTGTATCTTTGCCCTAGCAGTGCCGATTTGTGAGGCAGATGCCCAGCTTCGACGAGTGGGGACTGCGCCCTGCTGGCTTCATGGGGCCCCGCGAGAACCCAGCCACCATGGTTGCTTCCCCTGCCGCCCACAGCAGTCCTTCCTCGGGCGACAGGGCGGGGAGACGAGAGCCGGCGGGAGTTGAGGCGACCGATGTCGAGGTGCTGACGCCGTGAGAAGTCTTGAAGGCGGCGTCTCCCGAGGCCCGTCCTGGAGCGGCGTCAGGTGCGTAGTTGCGGGGCTCCCGAGCCCGCAGCCGTTCCTCGCGAGGCGATGCCTGACGGCGCCCCCCAGGCTGACTCCTCCAGCGCTGATCATCTTGACGCTTCTTCCACACCAGGGGCCGACCCCTGCGCGGGGCGCTTAGGTCGGTTCCGCATAGACTTCGAGGCCCTCCGCAAGAGGAAGGATGCCTCGGGTGGCAATGACCGCCCTTGCCGCCTGTTGAAGCGCAGGAAGTACCTTGCCATGGACGAGTAAGTCTTCTTCTTTCCTTGCTTGTTTACTTTTCTATCCATGCGACTGAGTGTGGCCCTTTCAGGCCCTGCCCTGCGAAACCCGCTGAGCCAGCCCGGGAGCCATCCCCCCAAGCTTCGCCTTCTCCGCTGGCCCTGGGCTCGCCGAGCTCGAGCGGCACCCCTGCTTCCAGACCAGTTGAGGGAGTGGTCCGTTCCATAGGGCACCTCGAGCCTGCGCGCCCGCTGTCCTTTCTTCATGAGTCCTCCCGGGGCACATCCGGCCTGCCCCATGTTCCTCCTCTGATCATAGATGGGGAATGGCTGAAGTCTATCTTTGGATTCTCCTCCGTGGGTGGACCGTCGCCAGGCTGGATTCCCCGAGAGGTCCGTTCGGCGATTGCTAGGGCGCCAGCCCCCAGCCCCGCGCTGGGAGGGCGACTGCCGCCTCGGGGCCCTCTGCATGCTCCAGTGGAAGAGGGTGATGCGGAAGACGTGATCAGGCGCGCTCGGGAGCGATGCGCCCTTCACCAAGAGTTCCTCTAGAGGGCGGCAGATGCAGTGAGCAGGATCGGGGCAGAGCTTGCTGATGAGGATGCGCGCCTCGAGGCCGAAGGTTTGCGCCTTGCTGAGGAGAGGCGCAAACTAAAGGTAGCCATCGCCCTCGCGCGTCACTAGCGTGATCTCAAGAACGCGAAGGCTGAAGCGTCGCTGGCAGCTTCTCGGGAGGCCTGCTCCCAGGCCGTCGAGGAGGCTCGGGAAGCAGACCGTCAGTGCAAGGATGCGGAGGAGTGTGCGTGGGAGCTCCTGGCCTGGGGGCAACTCCCTGGAGCAGCAAGTGGAACTGCGCCAGGCGGCCTTTGAGTCAATGGAGGGGGCCCCTATTGATCGGGCGGAGCTTCTGAAGCGTGAGGAGGCGCTGACGCCGGAGGCCGCCAAGCGCAACCTTGATCTTGAGCGGTTGGAGACGAGGGAGCGCCTGGTGGCTCGGGCGGAGGATGACGTTGCCGCGCGCGAAGCCCGGGCCCAGGAAGAAGTCGATCGTCACATGGCGGAAGCTCGCTTGGCCTTCGAGTGTGAGTACGAGACGAGGTTGGGGCTGATCAAGGCCGAGGCTGAGGGCAGGACTGCGGCCCTCAGGGCCAAACTGGCTGAAGTGACGCGTCATGCGGACTCCTCTGTAGCCGCCCTCAGCGCAGCACAGACGGAGCTGTCCTCTTCCCGGGCCGAGCAACTTCTTCTCCAATAGAGGGTTGATGACACCGAGGCCATCGCGCGGTGGAATAAGGACGAGATCCGTCGGCGGTGGGTCCTGGAGCGTGAGCATGCCCCATGCTTCAAACGCTCAGAGAAAGGGCCAACACAGCTTTGGGTAACATCTGCGAGGTTGCCGCCAAGGAGCCGCACGAGGTCAATTACGCCGGCAACCTCCAGTTTTTCACCGATGTGGTGATGCTTCTAGAGAACCGCTCCGAAAGGTCGAGTTGGCTTGTCGAAGAGAGGAGCCGAGCCTTGCTCGAGCGTGCATTCTCCCGCGTCTTCAGCTATCTGTTGGACAGGGACCCCCACTTTGACTTCGACGCTGCCACCGCACCCGTGCCCATAGCCGTCCGGGGCGCCCTAGCGCGATGGGTGGAGGGCAAAGTGGACGCCCTCATCAAGGCCTTTGCATCTGATGATGATGGCATGGTCATGGACGAGCTTGGCGCTGACGGAGATGCTGGTGGCGGTGGCAATGTCAACGGCGCCGGTGATGCCTCCGAGGACGCCCAAGAAGACGCGGTGAGTGATATGTCCGACTGACCGCATGTCACTGTTATTTATCCTGCACGAAGAAGGTTCGGGCTTGGCCCCGAAGAATGTAAGAGCATTTTGGGAGGGGTAGGCCCTCATGTAAAGGTTTGCAATTAGTACCCTGGTAAGTATAACGTTGCGTGTGAACTTAGCAGCTGGCCTGGTGATGAGTTAGCTGACTTGTGTACCTTCCGACCCTGACGAGTCCTGAGCGGGCCTGCAGGGGCCGCTGTACCTTGGCTGTCGCCTGATTAGCTTGTGGATTCCGCGATGAGGACCTCCGGAGAGGGTGCGGCAACAGCGGTCCCGGCTATAAAACGTGCCTGGCCCGGCCCGACTCGCGAGGGGGGGGGGGGCAGCCGACGCTAACTTTGGACGCAAAGCCGAAACCAGAACGCGAGAGATTTTGCTCGAACAAGACTAAACACCCCTTCCCCCAAACACACACAAGCATCGAGCTCAAATCCAACTTTAATCCAAATCGAAGAACTTTTCAACAAGGAAAGGCAAAAGCAAAAGGCCGCGTCCGGCACCTAGTCTAGTCTTCGATGTCTTCTCACCAGCGCGGGGCTAAGTGATGCCACTGGGCGTGGACGCGAGCCCCCGAGGCCCGAGGGCGGCTCTCCGGAGACTCCGGGGCGTGTACAACCCCACTCATTATTACGTGAGAGTGTCACGGGCGGCGAGCTTCACAGGCACTGTGCCTTCTTCATAGGTACCGGCCTTGCTTCATATTGCCAGGCGAGGGCCGCGCCTTGCGCCACACTCTGCCGCCATCGACGGCGACCGGAAACCAGGATGACGCCAATGAGGAAGAGCGGTCGCCAGCGGTTCCCCCGACGACCACGGGTCCCCTGCCGGGGGCAGGCCTTGGGGCACCTCCTCGACAGGGGGCCTACCTCCTGAAAACGCCTTGCTCCAACCGCCGCGGTGACGAACCCGAATCTCAGCCCCTCTCCTGCAGCCCCCTGCGCCCTCCTCCTGAGTGGTATGAGGCTGCAGAATTGGGGCAGCCACCTGCTGCAGCGACCTGTATCTCCTACGACCCATGGTTAGCATAAGCTTGCTCCTGAGGCCGCCGCCGGTGCGGTTGTCGAGGCTCTCCTGGGGTTCCCGAAAGAGCTTAACTTCTGGCGTCTCCTCGTCCCAGCCTGGCCCGAGGAATGAGCCATGATCTTCCTCCAGTGCACATGTAACGCCCTCGATGCGGCTATATCTCCTACGTGTTGAAGCACGACTTAGTGGCCACCGGCGGCTGACGAGGTGGACCAACACTCAGAGGAGCACTAGCCCGGGGGGTTTATATAAAGATGACCCTTGGGCTCCAGAAACCCAAGGGAAAAAGAGGCTAGGTGGCAAATGGTAAAACCAAGGTTGGGCATTGCTGGAGGAGTTTTATTCAAGGCGAACTGTCAAGGGGTTCCCATTATCACCCAATCGTGTAAGGAATGCAAATTCCGGGAACATAACACCGATATGACGGAAACTAGGGCGGCAAGAGTGGAACAAAACACTAGGCATAGGGCCGAGCCTTCCACCCTTTACCAAGTATATAGGTGCATTAAGATAACAAGATAATATAGTGATATCCCAACAATAAACAATGTTCCAACAAGGAACGATCTCCAATCTTCACCTGCAACTAGCAACGCTATAAGAGGGGCTGAGCAAAGCGGTAACATAGCCAATCAATGGTTTGCTAGGACATGGTGGGTTAGGGGTTTGACATGGAAATATGGGAGGCATGAAAAGCTAGTGGTAGGTACCGTAGCATAGGCATAGCAAAAGAGCGAGCATCTAGCAAGCAAAGATAGAAGTGATTTTGAGGGTATGATCATCTTGCCTGCAAAGTTGTCAGAGTTGACTTGATCCTCGTAAGCAAACTCAACGGGCTCCTCATTCACGAAATCGTCTCCCGGCTCTACCCAAACAAGACAAACAAGCAAAAGGAACACAATCAACCACGTGCAATGCTCGAACAACATGATGCAAACATGGTATGCTATGCGGGATGCGATATGTGATGCATATGCAAGATTTGACAAGGAATGATTGAACCTGGCCTCAACATGGAATTCCAAAAGTGCCACTAGAAAGTTGAGGTGATTTCGGTTGAAATCGATATAAAGATCACCGGAATCGGATGCACGGTTTGGAAATGGCAAGCAAAACAAATATGGCACCGGTCTGCGATAAACAGCAAGTAGCCATCTAAAAGCATCAAGATAAATATGCTACAACACTCAAACATGACAACAAAATACATGGCAGGGATCCACTCATGATGCTTGACAAAAGATGAACACTGAGCTACGGCCAATTCATCCATTAACAGGTTCAAACAAGCATGGCAAAGGTTTCAGACTTAGTGAAATTACCACAAGTCTGGAATTTAACATCAGGTAGCACACTTTAGAGCATGAAAACTACATGCTATAGGAACTTAACATTGCAAAGCAAGGCGTGGCATGAAGCCACTCAAAGCACTTAACAAAAGTCCCTTAGTGACCTTGAGCCAAAAGGGAACAGAAAATACAATTGCAAGCATGTGAACATGGCAAAAACATAATCAGATTAGAGACTTAGTGAAAAACTGGAGCATGCAAATCTGTTAACGAGCATACATGTTCACGACCTCGATGCACTCACTACAGAGCATGGCATGACAATCTAAGCATACACCCATCAAGAATACATGGCATAGACACTATACATGGCAAGAACAACAACATAGCATGCACGAATCAATAGTAACATCCTCGGCAAAATCACTAACAAGACAACAATCTGCCAGGATTCACGAAATAGCAAAAGTAGAGCTCGATTGACTCAAGCTAGGGTGCTCCATAAATGCAAACAAAGACATGGATGGACAGAGCACCACAATGTTAACAAATCATCCTTACTGATCATCCTCAAAAGAGGCACGGATCACTAGGAAACAACATGAACATATGGCATAATGAAAAAAATCAGGACAAGGACTTAGAGAAATTCTAAGTCCCTGAAATCAGCATTACCGATTGCACTACTTTGCAAGCTTGTGCTCGTCACCACACATATCAAAAAAATACATGGTAAGCACCTCTGTAAAGATGGCATGGCATATAACAAAACTCATGTAGAGCTCAGGAGCATATCATGCACACATTAAACATGGCAAAAATGACAAATATCTATTTGATGAAACAGATCTGACAATTTTATCACATAGCCCTCTTCCAACAGCATTTCGGGCATCAAGATGAGCTCAAATGAAAATTATGCAATGAGAAGAAATGATGTACTCTCTGAGACGAACATTTTGATATGCTACCCGCACAAATCGGAGCTACGGATGCGGAGTTATAGCATGCCAAAGTTTGCAAAAAATATCCGGGAGAGGGAGAAGAAGTCAACCACTAGGGTTTTTTGGATCTGAGATCTAGATCGGCGGCGCAGATCCTGAGGTTGACCTTGAGCTCGCCGGATCCCTGTTCGCCGGTGCGGGCTGGCGTCGCCGGAGTTCGAAGGGAGAGGTGGTCGGGGTACTCGCCGGAGTTGCTCACGGCCGGAGAGGGAAGCGGCGGACGGCGGCGAGCTTCGGTTGGCGGCGGGGCAGAGCTGCCGTGGGGCGGCAGCCGGCCCGGTGTGGCAGGCTTCGTCGAGAGGCGAACGGGCGGCGGGCGTCGTCGGGAGGCGGACGGGCGGCGGGGAGATCCGACGGGCTGCGGGGGCTTGCAGCGGGCTGAGCGGGCCGGCGTGGCTGCGGGTGGCGGCGCGCCATGTGGAGGCCCCCGGTTGGCTGCGGGCGGCGGCGGAGATGTGTCCGGCGCGGACCGGACACGTCCAGCGCGCGGACGGATAAAGGACTAGGGTTAGGGGTGGAATGATCCACGAATTTCGGGGAGGACCTAGTTTTATAGGTAGGAGGAGCTAGGAGGCTCCAAATTGAGCACGGTTTTCGGCCACGCGATCGTGATCGAACGACCGAGACGATGGAGAGGGTTTAGGTGCGTTTTGGGCCAAATTGAAGGGGAGTTGGGCTGCAACACAAACGAGGCCTTCTCGGTCCCTCGGTTAACCGTTGGAGTATCAAACGAAGTCCAAATGGTACGAAACTTGACAGGCGGTCTATCGGTAGTAAACCAAGGCCGCTTGGCAAGTCTCGGTCCAATCCGGAAATGTTTAACCCCCACACACGGAAAGAGGTAGAAAGGACCACCGAAGGAGATAGGAGCGCCGGAATGCAAAACGGACAACGGGGAAAATGCTCGGATGCATGAGACGAACACGTATGCAAATGCAATGCACATGATGACCTGACATGAGATGCATGACAAAGGCAACAACACACGGAGACAAAAACCCGAACCCAAGGAAATAAAATAACTTAGCGCCGGAAACGGTAAGAGTTGGGATACATATAAGGTAAATTACATCCGGGGTGTTACAACACTCCACCACTAAGAAAGGATCTCGTCCCGAGATCTAGGACTGGAAAAACGCCGGGTACTCAGAACAGAGGTGATCCTCGCGTTCCTAGGTAGCTTCACGGTCGGAATGGTGTGACCACTTGACTTTGAGGAATTTGATTGACTTATTGTGAGTCTTACGCTCGGTTTCTTCAAGAATAGCAACAGGGTGCTCACGATAAGAAAGGTCTTCTTGGAGATCAATGTCTTCGAAGTTGACGGTGCGGTCAGGGGTCTTGAAGCACTTGCGGAGCTGAGAGACATGGAACACGTCGTGCACATTTGCAAAGTTTGAAGGAATCTCGAGTTGATAGGCGAGATCGCCTCTCTTGCTGACGATCTTGAAAGGACCCACGTATCTAGGGGCAAGCTTCCCTTTGATACCGAAGCGACGAGTACCTTTCATTGGAGAGACGCGGAGGTAAACATGGTCTCCGATCTCGAAGGCCAAATCACGATGCTTACTATCATAGTAGCTCTTCTGGCGCGATTGCGCTTCTTTGAGGTTATCACGAATGACTTTGCACATTTCCTCTGCCTCTGTGATCTAGTCATTACCAAGAAGTTGACGTTCACCGGTCTCTGACCAGTTAAGAGGGGTACGGCACTTCCTGCCATAGAGAATTTCAAATGGGGCCTTGCCCGAACTCGCTTGAAAACTGTTGTTGTAGGAGAACTTGGCATATGGAAGACAATCTTCCCACTTCATACCGAAAGAGATAACGCAAGCCCTGAGCATATCTTCGAGAATCTGATTGACACGCTCGACTTGACCGCTAGTTTGAGGATGAAAAGCTGTGCTGAAACGGATGTTGGTGCCCATGGCCTTCTGAAAAGAATCCCAAAACTTGGAGGTAAAGATGCTGCCACGATCTGAAGAAATCAACTGTGGAATGACGTGCAGAGAGACAATCCGAGAGGTTTACAGCTCCGCCAATTGAGCTGCAGTGATAGACTCTTTGATAGGCAGAAAGTGAGCCACTTTAGTGAGTTTGTCGATGACAACGAATATAGCATCATTGCCACGCTTGGACTTTGAAAACCCAGTCACGAAGTCCATCTCAATGTGGTCAAACTTCCATTCTGGAATGGCAAGAGGTTGGAGGAGACTAGCTGGTCGTTGGTGTTCTGCCTTCACTCTTCTGCAGACATCACATTCATTCACGAACTGAGCAATCTCGCGCTTCATTCGAGTCCACCAATAAGCCTGCTTGAGGTCCTGGTACATCTTCGTACTCCCAGGGTGGATAGAGAGGAGTGAATTGTGAGCCTCATTCATAATGACTTTATGAAGGTCACCTTTAGGCACAACAATGCGATCCTCGAAGAAGAGAGTATCCTTGTCATCAAGGCGATAGCACTTGTACTTGGGTTGACTCTTGGCAATCCCAATCTTCACCTTCTTCACCATAGCATCAAGAAGTTGAGCCTCGCGAATCTGATCTTACAAAGTAGGAGAGACTTGAAGGTTGGCGAGGAAACCTTGAGGAACAACTTGCAAATTGAGTTTGCGAAAAGCTTCACAAAGCTCGGGTTGGTAAGGCTTGAGAATCATACTGTTGCAGTAAGCCTTCCTGCTCAATGCGTCAGCAATCACATTGGCCTTGCCTGGAGTATATTCGATGCTCGGATTATACTCTTGCATCATTTCGACCCAACGAGTCTGCCTGAGGTTGAGATTAGGCTGAGTGATGATGTACTTGAGACTCTTGTGGTCAGTGAAGATGTCCACTTTTCTTCCCAATAAGAGATGTCTCCAAGTCAAAAGAGCATGCACAACTGCCGCCAACTCGAGGTCATGAGTGGGGTAGTTCTTCTCATTGGGCTTCAACTAGAGAGAGGTATAGGCCACAACTTTCTTCTCTTGCATCAACACTGCACCAAGACCTTGAAGAGAGGCATCGCAGAAGACCTCGAATGGTTTGGATTCATCCGGAGGAGTCAGAACTGGAGCAGTGACTAATTTCTCTTTCAAAGTGTTGAAAGCGATGTCACATTCTGGAGACCAAACGTACTTCACGTGCTTCTGGAGAAGGTTTGAAAGCGGCTTCGCGATCTTTGAAAACTTCTCAACGAACCTTCGACAGTAGCTTGCGAGACCAAGGAAGCTACGGAGTTGCTTCACGTTGTGAGGTGGTTCCCAATTCACAATTGCAGACACCTTCTCAGGATTCACCGCTATGCCCTTGGCAGAGATGATATGCCCAAGATAGAGAACCTCATCGAGCCAAAACTCGCACTTTCAAAACTTGGCGTAGAACTGATGCTCTCTGAGCTTATCGAGCACCAAACGCAAGTGCTTGGCATGATCTTCCTTGTTCTTCGAAAAAACCATAATGTCATCAAGGTAGACCAAGATGAAGTCATTTGTGTAGGCGTTGAATATGAAGTTCATCATGCGAGAGAAATTTGGAGGAGCATTGGCAAGGCCAGAAGACATGACAGTGTATTCATATGAACCATAGCTTGTTCTGAATGTTGTGTTGGGAATATCTTGCTCACGGATTCGAATCTGGTGATAGCCCATACGGAGATCAAGCTTGGAGAATACTTGAGCACCTTTGAGTTGTTCAAATAGCTCATTGATGTTGGGAAGTGATTACTTGTTCTTTATAGTCTTCTTGTTCAATGGACGGTAGTCAACACAAAGTCGGTCTGTTCCATCCTTCTTCTTCACAAAAAGAAATCCACAACCCCATGGAGAAGAACTAGGTCGGATGAGACCCATTCGCTCTTGAATATCGAGTTGTTTCTTCAGCTCCTTCCACTCTTCAGGTCCAAGCTTGTAAGGACGTTTGCAAATAGGTTCCGTGCCAGGCTCAAGATCGATGACGAATTCAACTGGCCGGTGCGGAGGCATTCCTGGAAGCTCTTCTGGAAAGACGTCTTGATATTCGCAAACGACTGGAATTTGAGAGATGGCATCCAGTTCACCCTTCTCATTGAGAGAAAACAGACGGATGGTATTATCCCGAGCGGCAAAGACAATTACATCCTCAGACGAATGAGTCAATTGAATCTGCCTAGCTGCACAATCAAGCTGAGCCTTGTGCTTAGAAAGCCAGTCCATTCCAAGAATAAGATCAATATCCGAGTTACCAAGGACCATTGGAGAAGCCAGAAACTTGAAATCACCCATCATGATAAAAATATCCGGAATCTCGTAGTTTGCGAGCAAACATTTACCCGGTGAGACAACTGCTAACGGTGTATGCAAAACTTGAGAAGACAACTC
Organism: Triticum monococcum; assembly: GCA_034509565.1. Taxonomy (NCBI): domain Eukaryota; kingdom Viridiplantae; phylum Streptophyta; class Magnoliopsida; order Poales; family Poaceae; genus Triticum; species Triticum monococcum. The sequence continues at coordinate 432,012,189 of CM067841.1, forward strand.
ATGCTTAGATGCAAAAGGTCTCGAGATGAAACAATGTGTTGGACCAGTGTCAAAAAGTACTTTTGCAGGAACATCGTTAATAGGAAGGTTACCCATGATGACATCTGACGAGTCCTCTGCCTGAGATGCATTCATCAAGTTGACCTTGGCTTGCTTGGGGTTATGCTTGACCACAGCTGTACTTGCCGATCTCACAGGAGGAGGAGGGAGACGCCTCTGATTGAAGCATTTGTTGGCATAGTGACCCTTCTATTGGCACTTGTTGCACATGACCTATGAAAGTAGGCGGTGATACGGAGCACTCGATCTTGGAGCTTGAGACGAAGTCTTGTTCTGAAAGCCAGGGTTGGGTGGGTGGGAAGATCCACTGCCACCTTTCCTCTTCTGCTGATAAGGCTGACAGAACGGAGGAGGAGGAAGCCAATACTTCTGCTGCTTAGCCACTTGAGTTGAGTAAGAAGGAGTAGCATCTCTGACTTTCTTCTTGGATGCATCGCACTTCAGTTGAGCAGTCTCTTGCTTCATTTCCATGTTGTAAAACTCATCGTACCTCTTGGGCTCAAAGAGAACAAGAGCTAGCTGGATTTCTTCTCTGAGACCACCCCTGAACTGGTATATCATGCTCTTCTCGTCAGGGACGTCCTGCTTAGCAAAACGGGCGAGCTTCTGAAACATCTTGTTGTACTCGTAGACAGACATAGAGCCTTGCTTCAGGTTGCGGAATTCCTCATGCTTGCTTTCAACCATGCTCTGAGGAATATGATGAGCTTTGAAGTCTTGACGGATTTCATCCCAGGTAATCACACGGCCTCCTCTGGAATCTTTGTACTGCTGAAACCATTCTGCAGCTTGGTCTTTGAGTTGGAAGGAAGCGAACTTGACAAAGTCCGCAGGCCTGATGTTACTGCACTCGAAATGCTTGCATATGTCCACGAGCCAATCATCAACGTCTGTTGCCTCAACACAATTTCTGAAGGTCTTTGGTTGGTTAGCAAGGAACTGGTTGAGTGTAGCAAAGTGATTCTGATTGTTGCCTTGACCCTGGTTCCCTTGGTTGCGCTCTTGAAGAAGTTGCATGATCAGCTGCGTGTTTGCATTGGTAGCGGCCATCACAGCTTGCCATGCCTCCGGAGGTGGAGGTGGTGGTGGCGGATCTGGATTCGGAGTCGTGCGCGTTGGAGGAGCCATCCTGAAGAGGTTGACATCCATTAGCACATTGACATACAAATATTGAAGCTGAAGCAAACGGGTTGAAATTGCAACATATAGTCTTCACATCTGAACAAAATGAACGAATGCATTCCAATTGTCATGGTCACATATCCATAAATTGAGAAGCCACTTAGAATTGAGGTAGAAGAAAAACAACAACAAGGTACGGAACAAGAACAAATACTCGGTAAGGATCACCCAATCCCAAACCAAATATCCGCGGAAGAAGAACTAGAGCTACAAGAATTCCCACCTATGAAACTCCCAAACCTTTCCGGTTATGCAATCAGGTGTTGGGGATACAGGGGAAGCATAATATCTCACCCAAATCTAGCAAATCCTACATCCAGCTGTATCCATCCTTCAACACATAACCGAGAAAAAACTTTGCAAATCATTTACCTCAACCTTCGAAAAGCATTCGTTATACAAGTTATGGCAATACTCCCGAACTCCCGCCCCAGTACTGGGTGGCGTCGAGGTTATCTCACCAACAATTGCATAAAATAGATTTTCGATGTCGGTGAAACTAAACTGAGGTATTCCAGAACTGCAACGATAAAATTGTGACGACAACACCTCGGAGCTCAACTCCCCGGGACACTGCCACAACCCCTAAATGACAGGAGGCACCAAGAACAATGTTCTCGTCACAAAACCATCGGAACGATTCCAAGATACCCGCGTGATCCTAAATTTTTTTTAGTGAAATTTTAGAAGAGAAGAGTCAAAACTCTACGTCAGGATGCCTTACCAGAGCGATGAAGGGACTGGGGAGTAAAAAGAAGTCCTAACTCTCTGATATATATAATCCTAAATGACTAAAAACATTTTTCTAGACTCAACAACGCTAGCTATTCGATCAAGCAGGGGGCTCCTAAGGTCAGGGAAGGCTCTGATTACCAACTTGTAACGCCCTCGATGTGGCTATATCTCCTACGTGTCGAAGCACGACTTAGAGGCATAACCGCATTGAAAGCAATGTCGCAAGTAAGGTAATCTTCACAAGAACCCATGTAAATAGATAAAAGGGGTAAAGGCACATAGTTGGCTTACACTCGCCACGTCACACAAATACATGAATAACATTACAATCATCCAATACACTCATGGTCCGACTACGGTACCAAAATAAAAGATCAACCCCAACATGCGACACGGTCCCCGATCGCCCCAACTGGGCACCACTACTGATCATCTGGGAAAGACACATAGTAACGACGAGAGTCTTCATCGAACTCCCACTTCAGCTCAAGCGCATCATCTGGAATGGTATCATCAGTCCCTGCATCTGGTTTTGGAAGTAAACTGTGAGTCATGGGGACTCAGCAATCTCGCACCCTCGCGATCAAGACTATTTAAGCTTATAGGTAAGGCAAGGTAATATGTGGAGCTGCAGCAAGCGACTAGCATATATGGTGGCTATCCTGTTCGCAAAAGAGAGCGAGAAGAGAAGGCAAAGCATGAACGAAGAACTATGATCAAGAAGTGATCCTAGAACAAGCTACGTCAAACATTACTCCAACACCGTGTTCACTTCCCGGACTCCGCCGAGAAGAGACCATCACGGTTACACACGCAGTTGATTCATTTTAATTATGTTAAGTTTCATGTTATCTACAACCGGACATTAACAAATACCCATCTGCCCATAACCGCGGGCACGACTTTCGAAAGTTCAAATCCCTGCAGGGGAGTCCCAACTTACCCCATCACAAGCTCTCACGGTCAATGAAGGATATTCCTTCTCCCGAGACATTCCGATCAGACTCGGCATCCTGGTTTTACAAGACATCCTCGACAATGGTAAAACAAGTCCAACAACACCGCCCAAATGTGCCGACAAATCCTGATAGGAGCTGCACATAACTCGTTCTCAGGGCACACTCAGATTGTCCAAACTTCCGGTAGGCCAGCCCAGAGTTACCCCTGGTGGCCACCGGCGGCTGACGAGGTGGACCAACACTCAAAGGAGCACTGGCCGGGGGGGGTTAAATAAAGATGACCCTTGGGCTCCGGAAACCCAAGGGAAAAAGAGGCTAGGTGGCAAATGGTAAAACCAAGGTTGAGCATTGCTGGAGGAGTTTTATTCAAGGCGAACTGTCAAGGGGTTCCCATTATCACCCAACCGCGTAAGGAACGCAAATTCCGGGAACATAACACCGATATGATGGAAACTAGGGCGGCAAGAGTGAAACAAAACACTAGGTATAGGGCCGAGCCTTCCACCCTTTACCAAGTATATAGGTGCATTAAGATAACAAGATAATATAGTGATATCCCAACAATAAACTATGTTCCAACAAGGAACGATCTCCAATCTTCACCTGCAACTAGCAACACTATAAGAGAGGCTGGGCAAAGCGGTAACATAGCCAATCAACGGTTTGCTAGGACATGGTGGGTTAGGGGTTTGACATGGCAATATGGGAGGCATGAAAAGCAAGTGGTAGGTATCGTAGCATAGGCATAGCAAAAGAGCAAGCATCTAGCAAGCAAAGATAGAAGTGATTTCGAGGGTATGGTCATCTTGCCTGCAAAGTTGTCAGAGTTGACTTGATCCTTGTAAGCAAACTCAACGGGCTCCTCGTTCGTGAACTCGTCTCCCGGCTCTAACCAAACAAGACAAACAAGCAAAAGGAACACAATCAACCATGTGCAATGCTCGAACAACATGATGCAAACATGGCATGCTATGCGGGATGCGATATGTGATGCAGATGCAAGATTTGACAAGGAATGATTGAACATGGCCTCAACTTGGAATTCCAAGAGTGCCACTGGAAAGGTGAGGTGATTTCGGTTGAAATCAATATAAAGATCACCGGAATCGGATGCACGGTTTGGAAATGGCAAGCAAAACAAATATGGCACGGGTCTGCGATAAACAGCAAGTAGCCATCTAAAAGCATCAAGATAAATATGCTACAACACTCAAACATGACAACAAAATACATGGCAGGGATCCACTCATGATGCTTGACAGAAGATGAACACTAAGCTACGACCAATTCATCCATTAACAGGTTCAAACAAGCATGGCAAAAATGCAAATGAAAACAGGTTTCAGACTTAGTGAAATTAATACAAGTCTGGAATTTAACATTAGGTAGCACACTTTAGCGCATGAAAACTACATGCTACAGGAAATTAACATGGCAAAGCAAGGAATGTCATGAAGCCACCCAAAGCACTTAACAAAAGTCCCTTAGTGACCTTGAGCCAAAAGGGATCAGAAAATACAATTGCAAGCATGTGAACATGACAAAAACATAATCAGATTACAGACTTAGTGAAAAACTGGAGCATGCAAATCTGTTAATGAGTAGGCATGTTTACGAGCTCGATGCACTCACTACAGAGCATGGCATGACAATCTAAGCATACACCCATCAAGAATAAATGGCATAGAAGCTAGACAGGGCAAGAGCAACAACATAGTATGCACGGATCAATAGTAACATCCTCGGCAAAATCGCTAACAAGACAACAATCTGCCAGGATTCACGAAATAGCAAAAGTAGAGCTCGATTGACTCAAGCTAGGGTGCTCCATAAATTCAAACAAAGACATGGATGGATAGAGCACCACAATGTTAACAAGTCATCCTTACTGATCATCCTCAAAAGAGACATGGATCACTAGGAAACAACATGAACATATGGCATAATGACAAAATCAGGACAAGGACATAGAGAAATTCTAAGTCCTTGAAATCGGCATTACCGATTGCACTACTTTGCAAGCTTGTGCTAGTCACCACACATATCACAAAAATACATGGTAAGAACCTCTGTAAAGATGGCATGGCATATAACAAAACTCATGTAGAGCTCAGGACATATCATGCACACATTAAACATGGCAAAAATGACAAATATCTATTTGATGAAACAGATCTGACAATTTTATCACATAGCCCTCTTCCAACAGCATTTCGGGCATCAAGATGAGCTCAAATGAAAATGATGCAATCAGATGAAATGATGTACTCTCTGAGACAAACATTCTGATATGCTACACGCACAAATCGGAGCTACGGATGCAGAGTTATAGCATGCCAAAGTTTGCAAAAAATATCCGGGAGAGGGAGAAGAAGTCAACCGCTAGGGTTTTTTGGATCTGAGATCCAGATCGGCGGTGCGGATCCCGAGGTTGACCTTGAGCTCGTCGGATCCCTGTTCGCCGGAGCGGGCTGGCGTCGCCGGAGTTCGGAGGGAGAGGTGGCCGAGGTACTCGCCGGAGTTGCTCACGACCGGAGAGGGAAGCGGCGGATGGCGGCGAGCTTCGGTTGGCGGTGGGGCGGTGCCGACTTCAGTTGGCGGCGGGGCAGCGCCGGCTGGGTGCGGTGGCGGTAGCCGGCATGGGGTAGCGGCCGGCCCGGTGCGTCGGGCGTCGTCGGGAGGCGGACGGGCGGCGGGGAGATCCGACGGGCTGCGGGGGCTCGCAGCGGGCCGAGCGGGCCGGCGTGGCTGCGGGTGGCGGCGCGCCATGTGGCGGCCCCCGGTTGGCTGCGGGCGGCGTCGGAGATGTGTCCGGTGCGGACCGGACACGTCCGGCGTGCGGATGGATAAAGGACTAGGGTTAGGGGTGGAATGATCCGCGAATTTCGGGGAGGACATAGTTTTATAGGTAGGAGGAGCTAGGAGGCTCCAAATTGAGCACGGTTTTCGGCCACGCGATCGTGATCGAACGACTGAGACGGTGGATAGGGTTTTGGTGGGTTTTGGGCCAAATTGAAGGGGTGTTGGGCTGCAACACAAATGAGGCCTTCTCGGTCCCTCGGTTAACCGTTGGAGTATCAAACGAAGTCCAAATGGTACGAAACTTGACAGGCGGTCTACCGGTAGTAAACCAAGGCCGCTTGGCAAGTCTCGGTCCAATCCGGAAATGTTTAACCCCCACACACGAAAAGAGGTAGAAAGGACCACCGGAGGAGATAGGAGCGCCGGAATGCAAAACGGACAACGGGGAAAATACTTGGATGCATGAGACGAACACGTATGCAAATGCAATGCACATGATGACCTGATATGAGATGCATGACAAAGGCAACAACACACGGAGACAAAACCCGAACCCGAGGAAATAAAATAACTTAGCGCCAGAAACGACAAGAGTTGGGATACATATAAGGTAAATTACATCCGGGGTGTTACAGCGCACCCCTGATCCACCATGCGGGGCACATAAGCTTCCGGGGTCGCCACCCCGTGCGCCCCGCCGTAGCGCCCCGCATGCCATGCAGCCTGGCTTGGAGCGCCGTGTTGGGGGTGATGGTGCGGCGGTTCGCCGAGGCCGAAGGGCGCGGCGTGCACCCCTTCGCTGGCCTGAGAGGGGGCTGGCGTGACTTGTGGCTCGGTGCCGGCGGAGGTGTTGGCACCGGACGGGTTCTGGAGTCCACTGGAAGTCGCGTGCGTGCGCACAATGCCGCCATGTGGCCCGCCTTGGGTCTGGGGTGGCAGCTGGACGCAGAAAGGAGGTGTTCTTGAGGCGGCGGCGTCCAGGAGCTCAGCTACTCGCTCCAACAACACATCGCGGCCGCCCTCCAGCGGTCGGCACCATAGCAGCTCTCGGGCCACCGTGAGCGCGGCCCTGGAATTCGCTTGCTCCCGTCGGGTGTACGGCGCCGTGGCCGCAGCGTGGTCAGAGGCCCTTGCTGCGGACCGCACCTGCCGTGGTCTGAGGGCAGGCGGCGTCTGGCCGCGTCGCCCGCGCCCCGCAGCGCCCTGCGGAGCGCGGGCTGCCTGAGGCGCAAGGTTGAGGTCGCCCTGGGCTGGTGCCACGACGTGGGTGGGCCACGCTGCCCAGCGGTCGGCGTTGGCTGCCGGGTCGGTTGACATCTGAACGGCGAAGCAACGGAACACGATGCGGAGGAAGAAGGATTCCGGCGCACCCCTACCTGGCGCGCCAAATGTCGGATTTCGGGTTCCGGCAGACCCTTGAGGTTCAAACACTGGGGTGCGCGCGGAGATCTCTCCCCTACCGATTTACATCCAATCTCCTCGCGTGATCTAAGTTGGAAACAACGAACAACCCAAGGGACACTAGGTTTATACTGGTTCGGGCCACCGTTGTGGTGTAATACCCTACTCCAGTGTGTGGTGTGGTGGATTGCCTCTGGGGGCTGATGATGAACAGTACAAGGGAAGAACAGCCTCGCGGGAGGTGTTCTTGAGCTGGTGCGATGAACTGCTAGGGTGAGTTTAGTTGCCTCTCTCTCTCTGCTAGGGCTCTACCAAATTTCTGGTTGTTTTCTAGATGTCTCTACTCTATGGTGGCTAGCTCTATTTATAGAGGCCCTGGGCCTCTCCCCAAATAATGAGCGGGAAGGGCGCCAACAATTGGCCATTTTGAAGGGGAACATATAGTGCAAGTTATCCTGACCAAAGGTGGTCTTCGGCTGCCAAAAGCACTGGTGATGACGCCGTCTTGGGCTCCACGGTGACGTCTGTCCTGCCGCTCTGCTGGTCTTGGTCTTGTTGCACCGGAATTATAACCTTTGCCCGGTGCCTTGGACTGTGCTTGCCCCCTTTGCACCAAAGGGGAAACAAGGACACTGCGCAGGCCGGCGCCCGCCTGGTCTCGATCATCATGGCTTGCGTCATGGGTTCCTCGCGAGGTATCCCCGCCTTGATCTCTCCTCCTCCTCGCGAGCCTGCCGGATGAGGCTGCCTCTGAGGAAGCTTCCTGTCATCTGCCCCGCGAGGCTTGGCCCCTCGCGAGGGTCTTGAGCTTGAGCTGATGAAGATGGGCCGTGCTGGGCCCCCCACTTGAGCCACGCCGCAGGCCGCAGGCAGGCAAGTCTGGGGACCCCCGTTCCCCGAACGCCGACAGAACGCTAGGTCCAACTTATGTTTCCCTTCTAACCATATTGTATATATTTAAATTATTTTATATGTTGACTGTTTAGTTCACATAATTGGCAAATAGATGACCGCTCTCGCGATCCCCTTCGCCCCCGCCAGAACCTCCACCCTCGCTGCCGCCCCCGCCACTACCTCCACCCTCGCTGCCGCCATAGATCTCGCCGCCACCCCCCGCCTCCTGACTCCGGACGCGCCTGCCCCCCTTAGCAAGTCTGCTCGCGCGCCCCATGGAGTCGCCGGCCATATCCATGGGGGAATGGCTGGAAGACAGGCAGATGTACAAGATGCATCTCCCACATGTCTACAAAGCCTTCCCACGGATGATCCAGTCGCTCGACTCCGTCGCGCCGGCGGTGCTGCGGGACACTCGAGGGAGGAGATGGAGGGAGCGGGCGATGCGGATCCGCGACGACGCTCTCTCGTGGACCCAGTGCACGCGCAAATGGAGGGAAGCAGAGGAGGAAGCTGCGAGGGAGGAAGCCAAGGAGGGACCGAATCCGTTCTCTCACTCGCGCAGGTATGCTCGGATGTGCAAGGATCATGTGGATTGGGAGCTGCTGAATCTAGCCCTGTGGATCTACTTCGAAGGAGATTTCTCGGAGAAGCACATGATGCACCACCCTAGTGAGCCGCCAATTGCGTTTGGTCAATGGGCGAAAGGAGAAGTGAATTCAGGAGATCCACGCCGTGTTGCGAGATGGAAATGCTTGACTGGACTCCTGCCCACCAGCACGCCACCGGAGCCGGAGCAGGTGGATCCCCTACCTTACCTCTCCCCCAGACCTGCAGAAGATTGAAATTAGGCTTGCAATCTGCTTCAATTGAGCTGTTTGGTTGTTATTTCTGCTTTTTGAGAGACAACATCTGGCTGGAGGATGAGAAGGAACCAGGAACTCCGATGAATTTCCCCTATCACAATGGGGGGGGAGCGCCGGTTGGGTAGTGGTACGGCCCACATCCACCCCAAATGGGGGCACAATCTGGGCAGGCTCCTGTAATTGCCCAAGATCAATCTGCTGGTGGTTCTGACTCTCAGATCAGTGGGAAATCTCAAGGCAAGAATCAGCAAAAGAAGAGATAGGACATCCAGAAAACTGCTCCTGCCCCTGCTTCGGGCCTTATGGCATACTCTGAGGTGATCTACTACAACTGTGGGGAACCAGGGCATTATTTGGATAAATGTGTCAAGCCCAAGAGTTGTTTTATCTACAAAATGGTTACACATAAAGTTGAAAATTGCCCTGTCAGAAGGAAAACCCACAGTTCTGCTAGATATGTTGGAAGTGCTACTCCAGGATTATGTCCACCATTGACAGAATTTTCTGTGACATAGAATTAGATAGTTTTCCCCTTTCTAGTTGTAGAGCTCTGCCCAGATGTGGTAGTGACCACACTCCTTTGCTCTGGGACTCTGGTCTTAACCAAACTCCAAAGAGCAATAGTTTTAAATTTGAAAAGTGGTGGTTGCTTAGAGAAGATTTTACTGAGCTAGTCAGGAAAATCTGGAATGAGCCTACTAGGAGCAGCTGCCCCCTAGAAAATTGGCAGATCAAAATCAGGATATTTAGAAGAACTACCAAAAGGTGGAACTCCAATGAGGAAGCTAATCTTAGAAGATACAAAAGGCTTCTCCTCCTTGAGTTTGATTCTCTAGATGTATTAAGGCAGAAACCACTGACCTCTCTGAGGCTGAGGCTAATAGATTAAACTTTGTCCATGGAGATCTCAAGGAAATTTGGCTTCAAGAAAAATCAAAGCCAAACAAAGGTCTAGAGATAGGAACATTAAGGAGGGTGTTAGAAATACTGCTTACTTCCATGCAGTAGCTAACCAGAGGAGGAGGAAAACCCTCATTCACTCCCTTGATGGCCCTAATGGCCCTGTTACTGAGGTAGATGAGATGCTGAAAGTGGCTAGTGACTTCTACAAAGACCTATTTAAGAAAGAAAACCCTTCTGGGTTCTCTTTACAAAACAATTTTTCTCTACTTCTGAAAAAGTCTCTCCTGCTAAAAATGAGCTGCTAGAAGCCCCTTTTTTCAGAGACGGAGGTGAAGGAAGCCATTTTTTGCTCTTATCCTGATGGGGCTCCTAGTCCTGAAGGGATTCCCTTCTTGTTTTACCAGCATTTTTGGGACTTGGTGAAAAATGATCTCTTAGATCTTTTACAAGCCTTTCATAGAGGAGAGTTGGATCCAGCAACTTACTCATGGGGGATCTGTTGGGGTCAAGTTAAATAACTATGAAAGTGATTTTTTCCTTGCTAGTAAAGGCCTTAGGCAAGGTGACCCCATCTCCCCGCTTTTGTTTAATTTAGTAGTGGACATTCTTACTAAAATGCTGAGCAAAGCTGCTGATCATAGTCTGATTGCAGGGCTATGTCCCGAGGTCTGCCCTGGTGGCATCATTTGCCTTCAATATGCAGATGATACCATCCTTTTCTTAGACAATGACTCCACACATGCTAGCAATCTGAAAACTGTTCTAACCTGGTTTGAACAAGTCTCAGGCATGAGAATCAACTACTCTTAAAGTGAACACATCCCTATCAACATGGATGATCAGGAGTTAGCTAACTTCCTCTCTATTCTATTCTGTAATAAAGGCAAGTTCCCCATTAAGTACCTAGGTATCCCTCTCCACTATGATAAACTAAGGAGAGAAGATATCCAACCCCTTCTGGATAAAATCATTAAAAGGATTGCTGGGTGGAGGGGCAAACTTCTCTCTTACAGAGGTAGATTGATCCTCATACAAGCTTGTTTGGCTAGCATAGAGAGGAAGTCAGCTAACTCCTAATCCTCTTACAGAGGTAGATTGATCCTCATACAAGCTTGTCTGGAAATTGAGAGTTCCCCCTAAAATTCATGTATTTCTCTGGCTTCTCTCCAAAAACAAATTGATGGATAGGGATAACCTTAGGAAGAGACACATCATCAAACCCCTTGATTGTGTTTGCTGCTTGGAACAAGAGTCTTGTTATCACATATTTTTTGAATGTATAGTTGGTAAACATCTCTGGACCCACATTGAGGAATATTTCTCTAGTCAGATTGGCTCATCCTTCGAATCTGTCGCCAGATTCTGGATTGCTACCAAAAAAGTGCTCAGTTTTAAACACTGTTAGCTCAGCTGTCCTTTGGTGCCTCTGGAAATATACAAATGCTATGATTTTCAGTAACACCTCCTGGATTTCCATTCCACAGGCCTTGAGGTTGATCAGGAACATGGTGAGGAACTGGGCGATTCTCTCCTCCGGATCGGACAAGGACAAGTTTATGAGCTTCGTGGAAACCCTAACAAGATCCCTCCAGAAACTGTTGGCGATCACTTGTGGCTGAACAAGGCTCGACCTGCTCTGGGGCTGGACCCGTGGGCTCGTCTCAAGATCTCTGATGAAGATGATGGGCACCTGGCTCCGAAAAAGAGAGACATCCACCATGCTACGCCTTCTAGCCCGGTGTCTCCGCTTGCTTACTGGTCGCTGCAGGCTGACACGGCCCCTCGGCTGAAGACCATGAAGGCTTCGCTGGACCCTCCTTGTGTCATTTGAGTGCTCTATCTGCTCTGCCTTTGGCACCGCTCGGGTGATTTGTGTTATTCAAAGAACTTGTTCATCCAGCCCATAGTTTGTATCTTTTCTACCTTTGCTTTCGAACTGATCTTTGAGCTGCTGTATCAGAATATGTTGTGGTTTCGTTCTGAGCAATGGAACCGGGGAGATGCTCCTTGTTTCTCTAAAAAAATTATTTTATATGTTATTATATAAAGCTTGGTAAGATTGTAAATTTAAGGAAGAATGTAATAATATCACTTATTATTTAAATATATTTATAACAAAATGCTCAGCCCCCTTTTATTTTTTGATAACATTGCTGGCCCAACCCAACATTATAATTAGAATCAGCCCAGCAAAATCGTGTATTTCGAGAAAGTGCAAATGGGCTGTAATTTTTTAGGAAATAAAATAAACGGGCCGCATGGACGCTACATTATTTGTTCACCCAGCCCAGCTAATGGCTGTAATTCAAAAAAAATATCAAATTGACTGTAAATTCTGAAAAATGGGTTGAATACGTGCCACATTTTTGGAGGCTGAAATGTGGGCCAATAGGTCAAAGCCAATGCAAGTCATTGTCAATTTAGTCAACAAATGATTCTGACATGTTAGCCGTTGGATTGACATCCAATGACCGACATCCATCTTCAATCTCTCGTCTTCTTCCTCCAGCACCGCCGGGACCACCTCCCGCCTCCTGCTGCTAGCAGCTCTGCTTAGCACGCTTCGCTATGAAGCGCTACTCCACTGTTGGCCACGCCATCCCTCCACCCCTCCACACCTCCTGTTCTTCTCCACCGATTGTCGAACCACACCGCACTAGAACCAGTTAACCCTCGTACACCTCTCTGTCTGCGACTCTACTCCCGCGTCTTCCCATCTCCGGCTCGTTGCTGTCCGGGGCCTCGCCGTTGTCCACCACCTTTGATGTGCTCGACAAGGCATGGTCAACGTGGTCAACGAATGACACCATCAGAAGTAGACTGTGCGTGGAGAGGCTGACGGCTGGGTCCACGTCCGCACACAAGGAAATGCCTCCTTATTACGCGCAGAATAATGATTCCTCCACCTGACATCTGGGACCCACCAGAAGGGTCTCTGTATTTCGTGAAATAAAGTGCCCCCCGCTGACATGTCGGACCCACCAGCTATCTTCGCACGCAAGGAAGTGCCTCCTAATTATGCACAAAAAATGAATATTCCCCCTGCCAGCTGGAACCCAGCATAGTGGGAGGCTGACTTGTGGGCCTACCAAGTTGACGGGGATGGAGGGCTTTGTCAACTTAGTCAATATGAACGATTCTAGCTCCTGTTATCGTACGATATTCATCCAACGGCCGTAGTGCTTCTTCAACCTCTGTTCTTCTTGCTCCAGCCGCCCAAACCAGCGTCGGTCGCGCCGCGTGCTCCTGCCTCCCGTGGCTGGCTGTGATGCCGCGGAGGCCTCACCGCCCCCTACTACTCCCACCGCTGGCCAGGCCATCCCTCTATTCACCCAAACGCCCTGTTATTCTGCGGCGACAGCAGCCTCACACCGCAGCCGAACCAGTGAACCCTCGTACTCCTCTTCGTGTGGGCATCCACTGCTGTGTCTTCCCCGGCTCCGAGTCATCCTCTTCCTAGTCCTCGCCGTTGTCCACCGCCCTGGTGCTCTCGGCACGGCGTGGTCAACGTGGTCAACGACCGACTTCCATCGGAAGAGTATTGTACGTGGAGAGGCTGACAGCTGGGTCCACGGCAGCCGCAAGGAAGTGCCTCCTTATTATGTGGAAAATAATTATTCCTCCACCTGACAGCGGGGACCCATCGGACGGGCCACCAGTATTTTGCGAAAAAAATTGTTTCCCCTGACTGCTGGGACCCACCGGACAGGCCACCGTATTTCGCGAAAAAAATGTTCCCCCCGCTGTCAGCTCGGACCCATCGGAAGTGCCTCCTTATTACGCACAAAAAAATGAATACTCCCCCGGCAAGCTGGGACCCACCTTGCTGGGAGGCTGACTTGTGGGCCTACTAAGTTGACGGGGATGAAGGGCTTTGTCAACTTAGTCAATACGAACGATTCTAGCTCCAGTGACCGTAAGATGTCCATCCAACGGCCGTAGTGCTTCTTCAACCTCTGGTCTTCTTGCTCCAGCCGCCCAGAGCAGCGCCGGTTGTGCCGCATGCTCCTGCCTCCCGTGGCCGGCTGTGCTGCCGCAGAGGCCTCACCGCCCCCTACTATTCCCACCGCTGGCCAGGCCCTACGGCGACGGCAGCCTCACACCGCAGCCGAACCAGTGAACCCTCATAGTCCTCTCCGCGCGAGCTTCCACTACCGCGTCGTCCCTTCCTAGGCCTCGCCGTCGTCCACCGCCGTGGTGCTCTCCGCGTGGCGTGGTCAATGTGGTCAAGGAATGACTTCCATCGGAAGAGTACTGTACATGGAGAGGCTGACAGCTGGGTCCACGGCCACAACCCAGTTTTTTTGTGATTTGCCAAGTAAGTTGCTTTGTCAGGCCTGTTGGGCTGCAAATCTTTAAAGATGAGAAGAGCTTCCATTCAGCTGGCCGAGAAAATGGCCCATCAGTAATGAGCAATGGGTTGTACATTTTTAAAACACATCAAACCGGCAATTAGTTTCAAATATCTTTTTTTTCATTTCAAGATTTTAAATTACATTAATTTTTATGCATGGAGAATTTGTTGGATTTTACATTGATATACATTTATTTTTAAAATCAGTTTGAATGTGAGTCACAATTTCGGGATTAAAACAGTTCGGACCGCACCAAAATATGCAAAATTTCGTATAATTTTTTAACTGTTGCCACAATATGGGTTGTAATGCTAACAAAAAGAATATGGGCTCCAAAAAAACCTTAAGAATTAGCAAATGGGCTGTAAATTATTAGAAATAATGGCAGATGGGATGTATGTTGTTTTCCACAGATTTGAGGCTTTACTAAAAAAAGGTTGACGCACAAGCACTGACTATTGGATGTCCATCCAACGACCGTCGTGCTTCTTCAATCTCTGCTCTTCCTGCTCCAGCCGCTCAAACAAGCGCCGGTGGGACTGCCTACTCCCTCCTCCTCGCGGCCGGCTGTGCTGCCGCGCAGGCCTCACCGCCCGACCGTACTCCCATTGCTGGCCTAGCCATCCCTCTACTCACCCACACCTGCTGTTATTCTCCGGCGAGGGCAGAAGAACCAGTAAACCCTCGTACAGTCGTACTCCCCTCCGCGTGGGAAACAACTGCCGAGTCTTCCCTGCCTCCGTGTCGTCCCCTTCCTAGGCCTCGCCGTCGTCCACCGCCCTGGTGCTCTCGGCGCGGTGTGGTCAACGTGGTCAAGGAACAACTTCCATCGGACATGGACTGTACGTGGAGAGGCTGACAGCTGGGTCCACGGCCGCAGCAAGGAAGTGCCTCCTTATTATGCGGAAAATAATGATTCCTCCACCTGACAGCTGGGACCCACCGGACGGGCCACTGTATTTCACGAAAAAAATGTTTCCCCCTGACTATTGGGACCCACCAGCTACATCTTCGCACGCAAGGAAGTGCGTCTGGGCAAAAAAATGATTTGCCCCCTGACAGCTGGGACCCACCAACTACATCTTCGCAGGCAAGGAAGTGCCTGACAGCCGGGACCCACCTGGTCAAAGCGTACGTAGCGTTGTCATTCTGGCCGCGAACATGTATGCACATACTGGTCGATGTAGAAGCGTGCATGTGTCGTAGTAGAGGCGTGCACGTGTCATAGTAGAGGCGCACACGTAGCATTTACACGTACATACAACGGCGAGGGTGCAAGAAAGAAAATACGGCCACGTATGTGTACATACGGGCGGGGTCTCGAACGCCTACTCGCGCATACGTACGGCCAGGGCTCGTGTACATGGTTGGGTCAAAACAGAGAAACAGCGTCGTCGTCGTGTTCATGGGGAGGCAACGAAATGCGTCGTGTTCATGGGGAGGCAACAGAATGTGTCGTGTTCATCGGGAGGGCTTGGACGGAACAAACGATGGAAACGAGGCCTGGCGTACCGCAGAATGGAGGAAACGGCCTTGTGTTCGACCGGCCATGTTCGAAACGGGATCCTGTTGATCGGGAGGGGTCTGGCGTACCGCAAAACGGAGGAAACGGACCTCCTACGGTCGAAACGGGAATCCTGTTCATTGGGAGGGGTGTGGCGTACTGCAAAACGGACGAAATGGACCTCCTACGGTCAAAACAGGGTCCTGTTCATCTGGAGGGGTGTGGCATACCACAAAACGGGACTCCACGAGATACTGTTCATCTCCACCGTCGACCCCCTCCAGCCCCCACGAGCTACTGTTCATCCACCATCGACCTCCTCCAGCCTCCACCTGCGACTGTTCATCCACGGGCTCCTGTTCATCCAGCCTCCACCGCGCGCTACTCCACCGGCTATTGTTCAACCATCCCTCTCCACGGGCTCCTGTTCAACCACCCCTCCACGGGCTATTGTTCATCCTGCCCTCCACCGTCTATTGTTCATCCAGCCCTCCACGGGGTCCTGTTCATCCAGCCCCAACCGGCTCGATCCATCGGGGTCCTGTTCATCTAGAGGCAACACCACGGGGTCATGTTCATCCACCCCCACCAGGAACTGTTCATCCACCCCCCCCTGCAACACTCACTGTTCATCCAGAGGCAGCATCGATCGGCTTCAGTTAGCAGCAGTAGCGAAGGAATTGCTCGATCAGGTTCAGTTAATAGCCATCGATCGATCGCTCGGGTTCAGTAACGCGTAGCCTGCAGTGCAATTGCTCGGGTTCAGTTAGAGCCCAACGCCTCGCTCGGGTTCAGTTAGAGCCAATGCCTCGCACACACGCGCGCGTACGTGTACGAGAGAAACACGCATCGCTCGGCCCCCGACCTCCCACCGTAACCGGGAACTCCCCGAAATTTTCCTCCCCCTCGCTTCTACCACGGTTTTTCCATCATGGACGGCCCAAAGAATGTCATG
This sequence comes from Triticum monococcum, assembly GCA_034509565.1. Taxonomy (NCBI): domain Eukaryota; kingdom Viridiplantae; phylum Streptophyta; class Magnoliopsida; order Poales; family Poaceae; genus Triticum; species Triticum monococcum. The sequence continues at coordinate 432,028,805 of CM067841.1, forward strand.
CAGCTATGTCTCCGGCCCGCCCAGGACGAAAAGCCCATTTTCTGTCATAGAAGTAGGAGCCCACCACATCTATGATGATACCGGGTTTTGTCACAATTATCGTCATAGAAGTGTCATCTGTATGACAGAAAAAAAATTCATTCGGCCCAAAATGTCATGGATGTGTCTTTTTTTTGTAGTGGCACATGCAAGACATACATCAAGTGTTCTCAAATCCTTAAAGACCCATTCCGATAAGATAACTTCAAAGGGAAAACTCAATTCATCACAAGAGAGTAGAGGGGGAGAAACATCATAAGATCCAACTATAATAGGAAAGCTCGCGATACATCAAGATCGTACCACCTCAAGAACAGGAGAGAGAGAGAGAGAGATCAAACACATAGCTACTGGTACATACCCTCAGCCCCGAGGGTGAACTACTCCCCTCCTCGTCATGGAGAGTGCCGGGATGATGAAGATGGCCACCGAAGAGGGATTCCCCCCTTTGGCAGGGTGCCAGAACGGGTCTAGATTGGTTTTCGGTGGCTACGGAGGCTTCTGGCGGCGGAACTCCCGGTCTATTCAGCTCCTCGGTGTTTTTAGGGTATATTGATATATATAGGCGAAAGAAGTCGGACAGGGGAGCTACGAGGAGCCCATGAGGCAGGGGGCGCCCAGGGGGGTAGGGCGCGCCCCACTCTTGTGGTGGCCTCGGGCCTCTTCTGGCCCACCTTCGGTACTCCGTGGGCTTGCTCTGGTCCAAAAATGATCTCTGTGAAGTTTTAGGTCAATTGGACTCCGTTTGATTTTCCTTTTCTGTGATACTTAAAAACAAGGAAAAAAACATAAACTAGCATTGGGCTCTCGGTTAATAGGTTAGTCCCAAAAATCATATAAAATAGCATAGTAATGCATATCAAACATCCAAGGTTGATAATATAATAACATGGGACAATCAAAAATTATAGATACGTTGGAGACGTATTAGTTGCAAGGTTCTTGATTGTTTGTGCAGGTACTAGGTGACTTGTGAGTTGTCTCCTACTGGATTGATACCTTGGTTCTCAAAAACTGAGGGAAATACTTACACTACTTTGCTGCATCACCCTTTCATCTTCAAGGGAAAACCAATGCATGCTCAAGAGGTAGCATTGTGCGGTTTGATCCATAAAGATCTTCATAGAATATGTAGGAACCAATATGAGCATCCAGGTTCCGCTATAGGTTATTGACCAGAGATGTGTCTCGGTCATGTCTACATAGTTCTCGAACCCATAGGGTCCGCAGCTTAACGTTCGATGATGATTTGTATTATGAGTTCATGTGATTTGATGTACCAAAGGTTGTTCGGAGTCCCGAATGAGATCACAGACATGACGAGGAGTCTCGAAATGGTCGAGACATAAAGGTTCATATATTGGAAGGCTACATTCGGACACCGGAATGGTTCGGGTCGTTTCGGATAAGTTTCGGAGTACCGGGGGTTACCGGACCCCCCCGGGAAGTTATTAGGCCTCATGGGCCTAATGGTGGAAGAGAGGAATCCGGCCAAGGTGTGGCGCGCGCCCCCCTAGCCCAAAGAGAATTAGACTAGGGCTAGGGGGGCCCCCTTTCCTTCTCTTCTTTCTCTCCTTCCTTTTTCTCCTACTAGGACTAGGAAAGGGGGGAACCTACTCCTACTAGGAGTAGGATTCCCCCCCTTAGGCGCGCCCCTTGTGGCCTCCCCTCCTCCTCCTCCTCCCCTCCTTTATATATGGGGGAGGGGAGCACCCCATAAACACACAAGTTGATCTTTAGCCGTGTGCGGTGCCCCCCTCCATAGTTTTCCACCTCGGTCATATTGTCATAGTGCTTAGGCGAAGCCCTGCGTTGGTAACTTTGTCATCACGGTCAACACACAGTCGTGCTGACGGAACTCACCCTCGGCCTCAGCTGGATCAAGAGTATGAGGGATATCATCGAGCTAAACATGTGCAGATCGCGAAGGTGCCGTGCGTTCGGTACTTGATCAGTTGGATCACGAAGATGTTCAACTACATCAACTGCGTTACTAAATGCTTCCGCAATCGGTCTACGAGGGTACGTAGACACACTCTCCCCTCTCATTGCTATGCATGTCCTAGATAGATCTTGCGTGGTCATATGAATTTTTTTGAAATACTGCGTTCCCCAACAGATTGGTCCTCCCACAAGATAAGGATCGTTGGTGATGCCGCTGGCTTCGATTTCCCCCTCTCGGAGGGAAGTTTCCTCGGTGGAATCGCCCCACTGGAGAGCAAAAGTGCTCCTGCGTAGGTTCTGCCTTAACACAGTTGTCGGTGTTCTGGGAACGGGGGTCCCCACACTTGCCTGCCTGCGGCCTGCGGTGTGGCTCAAGCAGGGGCCCAACGCGGCCCATCTTCATCAGCTCAAGCTCAAGACCCTCGCGAGGGGCCAAGCCTCACGGGGCGGACGACAAGAAGCTTCCTCAGAGGCAGCCTCATCAGGCAGGCTCGCGAGGAGGCAGAGAGATCAAGGCAGGGGTACCTCGCGAGGAACCCGTGACGCAAGCCATGACGATCGAGACTAGGCGGGCGCCAGGTGGGCGCCGGCCTGCGTAGTGTCCTTGTTTCCCCTTTCGTGCAAAGGGGGCAAGCATAGGCCAAGGCATCAGGCAAAGGTTGCCATTCCGGTGGAATGAGACCAAGACCAGCAGAGCGGCATGACGGAGGTCACCGTGGAGCCCAAGACGGCGTCATCACCAGTACTTTTGGCAGCCGAAGACCACCTTTGGTCAGGATAACTTGTACTACATGTTCCCCTTCAGAATGGCCAATTGTTGGCGCCCTTCCCGCTCATTATTTGGGGAGAGGCCCAGGGCCTCTATAAATAGAGCTAGCCACCATAGAGTAGAGGGACATCTAGAGATCTGGTAGAACCCTAGCAGAGAGAGAGAGAGAGGCGACGGAACTCACCCTAGTAGTTCATCGCACTAGCTCAAGAACACCTCTCGCGAGGCTGTTCTTCCCTTGTACTGTCCATCATCAGCCCCAGAGGCAATCGACCACACCACACACTGGAGTAGGGTATTACACCACAACGGTGGCCCGAACAAGTATAAACCTCGTGTCTCTTATGGTGTTCATCTTAGTTCGCATGAGAGGATCAAACGTAGATCGGTAGGGGAGAGATCTCCGTGCACACCCCAGTGTTCGAACCTCAAGGGTCTGCCAGAACCCGAAATCCGACATTTGGCGCGCCATGTAGGGGTGCGCCGGAGTCCTCCCTCCTGACGACCCGCTCTCCCCCGACATCACATCCCACCCTCATGGCGGACAACGCGCCGCCCGCTCCAGCAACGGATGTCGACACTGGGGCCAGGGGGCTCCGGGCCTTGGCCCCCGCCTTGCGGCAAGTGCAGTGGCCGCGCAAGTTTAGGCCCGAGATCCCGCCGCGCTACGACGGCGCAATGGACCCAATGATTTTCCTGCTGGCGTACGAGGAGGTCGTCCTCGGAGCCGGGGGCGACGATTGGGTGATGGCCAACTAGTTACCCATGGCCCTCACCGGCATCCCGCGCGCATGGCTCCTCCGCCTGCCGACGGCCTCTGTCACCTCCTGGGAGGAGCTGTGCGACCTCTTCCTCGCCCGTTTCGCTGCACCAGCGCCACCCGTCGTCGCAGCTCTCCTGGGTGGCTCCCAGGGACCACCCTTGAGTCATCACGTCAAGCCGTTCGCCTGCTGGATCAGCACCGCCTCCAACCCAGCAGGCCTTTCTCAGGCGTCGGAGCCGGTTCCACCGCCTCCTTGGGACAGATCCGCCTCCCAGTGACCTTCGGCACCTGCGACAACTTCCGCACGGAGCTGATCGACCTCGACATCGCCCCCATCAACCTCCCCTACAACGCCACCCTCGGCTATCCGACCTTGGCTCGGTTCATGGCAGCAACTCACCCAGCGTACAACCTCATGAAGATGCTCGGGACTAGCGGCGTCCTCACTGTGTCAGGAGACACAAGGGATGCGCTGCAGGTGCTCCGGCTTGTTTTCAGGGCGGCCGCAGTGGCGCAGCCCGCTAGCACCGACGCCCTTAAGCCCAAGGGGGCTGCGCCGGCTAAAAAGAAGCAGTTGTTCACCCAAGACAAGGCGGAAACCAAGTAGGTACCAGTCGACGAGGACGGGTCCACTGGCGCCACCTTCACCATAGGGGCCAACCTCGAGCCCGAGCAGGAGAAGGCCCTGATCAGGATCCTGTGTGGGAACAAGAAGGTGTTCGCGTGGGAACTAGATCAGTTAGCGGGGGTCCCAAGGGAAGTGATTGAGCATCACCTCAACGTGTGCCCCAATGTATGCCCCGTGAAGCAGAAGGCAAGGCGGCGGTCTACTGAGAAACATGCTTTCATCGTTCAAGAGACCCGGAAGCTAGAGGCGGCAGGGGTTATCCGCGAGGTCCGCTACCCCGATTGGCTGGCTAATCCTGTTGTCGTGCCAAAGAAGGGGAGAAAGAGCGCATGTGTGTCGACTTCACCAACCTCAACAAGGCCTGCCCGCAGGATCCATTTCAGCTCCCCCGCATCGACCAGATAGTCGACTCCACCGCAGAGTGTGACCTATTGTGCTTCCTAGATGCCTTCTCGGGCTATCACCAGATCAAGATGGCGGTAGAAGACATGGAGAAGATGGCTTTCCTGACCCCGTGTGGAGTGTACTGCTATACGTGCATGCCGTTTGCGCTGCGCGGCGCAGGTGCGACCTTTCAGCGGCTGATGCACATCGCCTTAGGCTGGCAGCTCGGGAGGAACGCTGAAGCTTACGTCGATGATATTGTGGTGAAGTCTCGTGAGGCAAGGACCCTGATACATGACCTGGAAGAAACCTTCACGAGCCTCAACGAAGTGGACCTACGGCTCTGTCGGCGTTCTGGGAACGGGGGTCCCCAGACTTGCCTGTCTGCGGCCTGCGGCGTGGCTCAAAGGGGGGCCCAGCACGGCCCATCTTCATCAACACAGACCCAAGACCCTCGCGAGGGGCCAAGCCTCACGGGGCGGATGACACGGAGCTTCCTCAGGCACGGCCTCATCAGGCTGGCTCGCGAGGAGGCGGAGAGATCAAGGCGGGGTACCTCACGAGGTGCCCGTGACGCAAGCCATGACGACCAAGGGTGCCAGGCGGGCGCCAGCCCGTGCAGTGTCCTCCTTTCTTCTTTGGTGCAAAGGGAGCAAGCGCAGGCGAGAGCATCAAGCAAAGGCACCCGTCGGTGCAACGAGACCAAGACCAGTCCAACGGGCAGGGGGGAAGTCATTGTGGAGCCCAAGCCAGCGTCACCACCAGAGCCTTTGGCAAGCGAGGACCAACTTTAGTCAGGATAAGTGTACCAGATGTTCCCCTTCAAGATGTCCAATTGTTGGCGCCCTTCCCGCTCAATATTTGGGAAGAGGCCCAGGGCCATTGCCTATAAATAGGACTAGCCACCCACAGGGTAGAGGAATCGCAATCAAGAAGGGAGAATCTAGAAGCCAAGAGAGAAACTAGCTAGGATCGGATCGAGTAGCACCACACAGAGACAGAGAGAGAGAGAAGGGCGACTGAACTCCTCCTAGTAGTTCATCCCCCCAGCCAAGAACAGACCCTCGCGAGGCTATTCTTCCTTGTATTGCTCATCATCATCAGCCCAAGAGGCAATCCACCACACCACACACTGGAGTAGGGTATTACACCACAACGGTGGCCCGAACCAGTATAAATACTGTGTCTCTTGTGTTGTTCTTTCCATAGCTTAGATCTTAGCAAGGCAGAGGGGTGCAGGTAGGTGTGCGCCAGGTAGGGATGCGCCGGAATTCGTCTTCCACCACCCTGTTCTCCTCCGACCATCGCGTCCATGTCTGACACTCGTCGGGCCCGCACCAAGCACCGGGCCGCTCTCGCTTCCCGCGTCGCCCAGACGGCTCCTGTCGGCGGGCGTCCTCGCCGTTCCCCGTCACCTGCCGTCAACGCCACCACCGGCCCAGCGGGGAACGAGTAGCAAGCGTCGTCTCAGCATCCGTCCGTGCGGCAAGACGGCCGCACCGCTACTCCCTCGCTCACCCCAGCTGGTTCTTCGTCCCGCGCGCTCCGCGCACCCATGGAGGCTCAAGCTGCGCTCATCGCGGCAAACGAGCTCCTGTGCTACCGTCCTGTCAACGACGTCTATGGAGAATGGCTCGACCGCGTCGCCGAGCTCGTCCGTGCCGCAGGGGGCTCTCCTGCGCTGTCCGTTCCGCTGCACCGCACCCCGCCCCGCGCGGGCGACGAAGCTCCGGGGGAGCCCCAGCCGGCTCCTCCTCAAGAAGGCGCCATGGCTCCAAGGCGCGTGGCCCGTGGGTGGAACCCGCTCCGTCAGGTGCCAGCGCGGAAAGAGCAGAGCTGCCAAGAAGTCCCTCGCCCGCAAGAAGCTGCTCGGGCGCTCCCTGCTCCAACATGTCGCGACCATGCTCCTGCTGTCGGATTTCGGGTTCCGGCAGACCCTTAAGGTTCGAACACTGGGTTGCGCGCGGAAATCACGTCCTCAACCTCCCCGTCTCACAAAGATCTAAACTACTAAAGGAATCACACAAGAGACACAAGATTTATACTAGTTCGGGCCACCATTGTGGTGTAATACCCTACTCCAGTGTGTGGTGGATGGATTGCCTCTTGGGGCTGATTGTGATGAACACTACAAGGAAGAACTGCCTCGCGAGGGTCTGTTCTTAGCTGGGGCGACGAACCGCTGGGAGGAGTTCTGTCACCTCTCTCTCTCTCTACTTGCTGGCCGGATCCACGCGGCGAACCGAACCCTCTACTTTGTGTGCCTCCTTCCAAAAACCGAACCGAACCCCTTCTATGAACTGATCGACCTACCAACTGATCGAACCAACCCCCTGCTACGTGGGTGGCCGGTCCCTATTTATAGAGGCCTTGGTCCTCTTCCCAAATATTGAGCGGGAAGGGAGCCAACAATAGTGGGCTAATTTGAAGGGGGACAGCAAGTACTCTTATCCTGACTAAAGGCGGTCTTCGCCTGCGAAAGACTCTGTGGTGGCGCCGTGCTGGGCTCCATGGTGACCTCCGTCTCATAGTCCGCTTGGTCCTGGTCTCGTTGCACCGAAATGGCAACCTTTGCCTGATGCCTCGGTACTCCGCGGTTGCGCTTGCCCCCTTTGCACCAAAGAGGAAAGAAGGACGCTGCGCGCGCTGGCACCCGCCTGGTGCCCTGAGTTGTCATGGCTTGCGTCATGGGCACCTCGCGAGGTACCCCGCCTTGAACTCTCCGCCTCCTCGCGAGCCAGCCTGGCGAGTCTATGCCTGAGGATGCGCCATGTCGTCCGCCTCGCGAGGGTCTTGAGTCTTGTGTTGATGAAGATGGGCCGGGCTGGGCCCCCACTTGAGCCACGCCGCAGGCCGCAGGCAGGCAAGTCTGGGGACCCCCGATCCCAGAACGCCGACAGTAGCCCCCGGGCCCAAGGCCCGCACGGACTTGGCCGTGCCAAGAGGCGAAAGGGCAAGGGCGAAGCGCCGCGGGCCCTAACAGCCTGCGGCCTTGGGCGCCGCGTGGCGGTTGATTGGACGTGGTCGACTCCACTTCCCCACGACGCCTTGGTGATCGTGCGAGTTGGACAAGTCCCTGCATGCAGATCGTGTTATGATTACCTGCGATTTTGGAGGCCAGTGGTTGGCCTTCGCCGGCTATAAGTATGGCACCGCGCGTGCCCTTCCAATCCATCTCTTCTTGCTCTCTCATTCGCCTCAGTTCTCGCTCCGTCTTGGTGTGATGGCTCCATCGAGGAGTTACTCGGCTGCAGAGAAGGGGAAGGCCCTCCGGGTTGGTCCTGCCTCTCCCCCGCCCAAGCGCGGTCGTGGGCGCCCTCGGAAGCATCCGCTGGCTGCCCTGGCCGCGTTCGGTGGCCATGGGGGCGGCTCCCAGTGCGGCGGCGGGCGAGCCGCCGTAGCCGAAGGACGCGCCTGGGTCACGCGTTCTCCTAGGCCGTGCTTTCGCGTTGTGCAGGCCCTGCCGGAGTTCGTCGTCTGGTCGGCGGAGCCGACTCGCGCCCGGCTCCCGCTCCCTCACTTCCTCCTTGGTGAACTCTCGTCCAGTGCTCCTGGTGGCCTCTGGCTCCAGGCGGAGGGCTGCTGCAGCAGGTCCTCGTGGGTTGCGCTGGAGGTCTCCGCCAGCGGGGGCTTGGCCTTCACTCGTGGCTGGCGGGCGTTCGCCCGCGCTCGCGGCCTGGAGCGTCGGTGCACTCTGCACTTCAGGTTCGACGGCGATGCCACCCTCTATGTGAGGGTGTTTGGGGAAGATGGTCGCCGTGCGGGGTGCTGCCCTGAGGACGACGACCGCGTCCGCGGGCCCCGCTCCGATGGCGATGGAGGAGATAGCGCCCGTGCGGATGGCGGCGTCCGCGACTCCCCAAGCTTCGTCAGCTCTTCCTCAAGCGACTCCTCCAGCGGTGGTAGCAGTCCTCCCCCGCGCCATCGAGCTTGCTTGGGAGGTGGCGGTTCGTCCGCCCGCCGTCGTGCCCTGGTGAAGCGCGAGAGGGAGTCCGCCTGAGGCCCTGAGGCAGCTCGTGTCGCCTCCGCGGGCCAATGTGAGGGGGGCTGCGTCGGGCTCGTCTTTTTCCTTTCTCTTTTGTTCCCTGTGTAAGACAGAACAGCTGCATGGAGCCCCCTTGGGGCGTGTTGGGAAACATTGCCGTTTTAGCTATTACCTTGACCTCATTTTTTGCACCTCTTGATTTCTCGCATGTGCGTAGATAGTTTTCGACCCCTGCAGGGGGGTGGCGCGACCGACCCAGGCCCTGTGTGCGTGTCGCGGTGCCCGAGGGGCACGGACTAGAAGGGGTGCTCCTGTAATGTGCCAGGGTCGTGAAAACTTTCCTGTGGCTAGGGCAGAAACCCTCGCGAGGACGTCTGAGCACCATCCCTCACGAGGTTGTTTACGAGAGAAACCAAAGCGAGGAGCGAAAATCGACGAACCACAAATCAGCAACAGCGACAACTTCAATAAGACTCCAAATGCAAACAAACACGTCAACTGCGGAAAGCAAATGAAAAGGCCGCATCCGGCACCTAATCTAGTCTTCGACGTCTTCTCACCAGCGTGGAGCTAAGTGCTGCCACTGGCGTGGGAGGGAGCCCCAGGGCCTGAGGCCGGCGCTCCTGAGACTCCGGGGCGTGTACAGCCCCACTCATTATTACGTGAGAGTTTCATGGGGCGGCAAGCTTCACAGGCATTGGCCTTGCTTCACAGGCTCCGGGCCTTTTCCAAAGCGATAGCTTCACAGGCGCTCGCCCTGTTTCACAGGCTCTGGGCCTTTTTCCAAAGCGATGATCTTCACAGGCACTCGCCTTGCTTCACAGGCTCCGGGCCTTTTTCCAAAGCGATGATCTTCACAGGCACTCGCCTTGCTTCACAGGCTCCGGGCCTTTTTCCAAAGCGATGATCTTCATAGGCACTCACCTTGCTTCACAGGCTCCGGGCCTTTTTCCAAAGCGACGATCTTCACAGGCACTCGCCTTGCTTCACAGGCTCTGGGCCTTTTTCCAAAGCGATGATCTTCACAGGCACTCGCCTTGCTTCACAGGCTCCGGGCCTTTTTCCAAAGCGATGATCTTCACAGGCACTCGCCTTGCTTCACAGGCTCCGGGCCTCTTTAGGTGTAGAACCTCCGGAGGTGCTGGATGTTCCACGCGTTCCGGGGCCGGCACTCCCTCCTGAGTCTCCAAGCGCACGGAGCCGGGCCTGGAAACATGAACAACCTTGAACGGGCCCTCCCACATGGGAGAGAGCTTGTGCAATCCCTCCCTGGAGAGGACCCGCCTGAGCACGAGGTCTCCTACCTCAAGGGTCCTGGGGCAGATGTTGCGGCAGTGGTACCGCCGCAGCGCTTGCTGATACCTCGCCGCTTGCAGCGTGGCCTCCCGGCGACGTTCCTCCCCCAACACGAGGTTCGTCCCCCGCATGGCGTCCTGTTGCGCCTCGTCGAACGCCAGGACCCGCGCGGAGCGACGTCTGACCTTGTGAGGGGGGACAGCCTCCGCTCCGTAGACCAGGAAGAATGGGGTTTCTCCAGTCGGTTTGGTCACGGTGGTGCGGATGGACCACAGCACGGACTGAAGCTCGTCGTACCAACCTCGGCCACAGGCCTCCAGCTTCTTCTTGAACGTCCTGGTCTTGAGGCCCCTCAGGACCTCCCCGTTGGGTCGCTCGGCCTGGCCGTTGCTTCGGGGGTGCGCCACTGAAGCGCAGCATATCTGTGTTCCAAGGTTAGCACAGTATGTTTTGAAGAGGTTAATGGTGAACTGCGAACCGTTGTCTGTGATGATGCGGTTCGGCACCCCGAACCGGCTCACGATGCCCCTGATGAACTTGACCGCGGAGCCTGCGGGGATGGTGCGGACAACCTCCACTTCAGCCCATTTGGTGAACTTGTCCACGGCGACGTAGAGGTAGCGGTAGCCCCCTGGCGCCTGAGGAAACAGGCCCAGGATGTCCAGCCCCCAGACTGCGAATGGCCATGAAAGGGGTATAGTCTGCAGGCCTCCCGCTGGCTGATGGATTTGCTTGGCGTGGAACTGGCAGGCCTCACAAGCTTTCACCAGTTCGACGGCGTCATTGAGTGCGGTGGGCCAATAAAACCCACTGCGGAACGCCTTGCCGACGAGGGTCCGTGATGATGAATGATGTCCACAGTCTCCGCCGTGTATGTCTTCCAGCAGTTCCTTTCCTTGCTCCCTGGAGATGCAGCGCAGGGATACATCGTTTGGTCGCTTCCGGTAGAGCTCTCCATCCCTGATGCAGTACGCCGTGGCCTGCCATGCCACACGCTCCGCTTCCTCCTCCTTCTCCGGCAAGGTCCCTTGTGTTAAGTAACTCCGGAGCTCCGTGATCCAGCACCCCTCCTGAGGTTCCATCGTCAGGAGCAGGCGTTCTCCTGAGGCCGGGCCACAGACCGGGGCTCCTGAGGCAGGTGGCTGGGGGAGCTCCTCCCGAGGTTGAGCTGTGTTTGATAATGACGGCAAGGCTGAGGGCTTGAAGAGCCGCTCCTCGAAGACACCAGGCTCCTGAGGTAACCGCCTGGACGCCCATTTGGCAATGTCGTCGGCCTCCTGATTGGTGCCACGGGGCACATGCTGCAACTCCAGCCCCCAGAACTGCTTCTCCATCCGGCGGACCTCCGCAAGGTTTGCTTCCATGTGCTCATCTTTCGGCTCATACACCTTGTTGGAGAAATTAACAAGGAGCTGCGAATCGCCCTTAATGGTGAGGCGTTTCACCCCCAGGGCTGCCACGGCCTTCAAGCCCGCTATCAAACCTTCATACTCTGCTATGTTGTTGGAGACCTTTTCACCTTGCTGGAAACAGAGCTGTACGGCGTAGTAGAGCTTGTCCTGAGTGGGCAATATAAGCACCGCCCCAGCCCCAGCACCATGTCTAGAGAACGCCCCGTCGAAGTGCATGACCCAGCCTTCTGGCGCCTCGCTCCCCGGGGAGAGGGACCGATCCTCGTCGGCCTTGAGGCCTGGTGCCTCCGTCCATTCTGCCACAAAATCTGCCAATGCTGCTCCTTTGATGACCCTGGTTGTGCTGAACTCGAGCTGAAACGCCTGCAGCTCTATGTTCCACTCAGCGACCCTTCCGGCTGAGTTAGGGCTCCTGAGCACTCTCTCCAGGGAGTATGATGAGACGACTTTGATGGGATGAGCCTGGAAGTAGTGACGCAGCTTGCGCGAGGCTACCAGTAGCGCGAGGAGGAGCTTCTGAGGCATTGGGTACCGTGCCCTCGCGTCCCGTAGCACCGTGCTAACAAAGTAAACTGGGTGCTCGACAAGGCTGGGAGCATCTGAGGTTGCCGCGCCCTCGGGAGGTAAGAGCGCCTCACGGGGCGACGTGGCCTCGGGAGGTGGACCATCTGGTCGGGTGGCCTCTCCTGCCCCTGGTGCATTCCTCGGCAGCTGACCCTCCTCAGCTGCGGTTGTGGCTTCTGTAGGCTTTCCTTGTTTCCGTTTTGTCCTGCCTCGGGCTGCCGCTACGGCCTTGACTTGGCGCTCCTCCCTAACCGCCACCAGGGCTGCGCTGGCGGAGTAGGGTGTGGCGGCGAGGTACAGCGGCAGGGGCTCCTAAGGGCACGGAGCCACCATGACTGGGGGACTGGTCAGGTACCTCTTGAGATCTTGAAATGCCTTATCTGCCTCTTCAGTCCATTCAAAGGGCCCCTTTTTCTTCATCAGCTTGAAGAAAGGCAGCGCTCGCTCCCCTAGTTTGGAGATGAAGCGCCCTAGCGCGGTCACGCGCCCAGTGAGCTTCTGCATTTCTCTGAGGGTCTTTGGTGGACTCATGTCTTCGACTGCCTTGACCTTCTCGGGGTTGGCCTCGATGCCACGATGGGACACGAGGAATCCCAAGAGCTTTCCCGTGGGGACGCCAAACACACATTTCTCCGGGTTGAGCCGCAGGTTTACTGCGTCGAGGCTCGCGAAGGTCTCCTCCAGGTCTTGTATCAGGGTCTTGGCCTCCCGAGATTTTACTACAATGTCATCAACGTAGGCTTCGACATTCTTTCCGAGCTGCTGGCCCAAGGTGATGTGCATCAGTCGCTGAAAGGTTGCCCCTGCGTTACACAGCCCAAACGACATGCATGTATAGCAGTATACCACGCACGGGGTCAAGAAGGCGGTCTTCTCAACGTCTTCCACGGCCATCTTGATCTGGTGATACCCGGAGAAGGCGTCTAGGAAGCATAGCAGGTCGCACTCCGCACTGGAATCGACAATCTGGTCGATGCGGGGGAGTGGGAACGGATCTTGCGGGCATGCCTTGTTGAGGTTGGAGAAGTCGACACACATGCGTTCTCCCCCCCCCCCTTCTTGGGCACAACGACAGGGTTGGCCAACCAATCCGGGTATCGGACCTCGTGAATGACCCCAGCGGCCTCTAGTTTGTGGGTCTCTTGGGCGATGAAAGCCTGCTTCTCCGTGGACTGCCGCCTGGCCTTCTGCTTCACGGGGCATACATTTGGGCACACGTTGAGGTGATGCTCGATGACACTTCTGGGGATCCCCGCCAGCTGATCTGGCTCCCAAGCAAATACCTTCTTATTCGAGCACGGGAACTTGAGCAAGGCCTCCTCCTGCTCAGGCTCTAGGTTGGCGCCTATGGTGAAAGTGGCACCGGAGGACCCGTCCTTGTCGACGGGTATCTGCTTGGTTTGTGCTTTGTCCTGGGTGAACAACTGCTTCTTCTTGGCGGGCGCAGCCCCCTTGGGCTCAGGGGTCTCCGCGTCAGCGGGCCGTGCCGGTGCCGCCGTCTTGAAGGAGAGCTTGAGTACTTGCAGGGCATCCCCGGTGTCCCCGTGCATGGCGAGGGTACCGCTGCTCCCGGGCATCTTCATGAGGTTGTACGCCGGGTGCGTGGCGGCCATGAAATGAGCCACAGCTGGGTAGCCGAGGATGGCATTGTAAGGGAGGCCGATGGGGGTGATGTCGAAGTCGACCATCTCCGTGTGGAAGTTGTCGTAGGTGCTGAAGGTTACCGGGAGCCGGATCTGTCCCAGGGAGTCGGATGATCCGCCCCCGACACCTGAGAAGGATCGACTGGGTCGCAGCCGCTCCAAAGGTATGCAGAGGAGGCTGAAAGTCTTGACCGAAAGCACGCTGAGGCCTGCGCCGCCGTCAACGAGGGTCCTGGTGACGGCCACCTGGCAGATAGTGGGGGTGCACAACAGCGGGAGTGCGCTCGAGCCGACCGGGTTGGTGGGGTGGTCCTCTGAGCTGAAGGTCAGGCCGGCCTCGGGCGCCGCCCGGTCCGGGGGAGCCCCCTGCCGTGCGAAGACGGTGTTAACCCGGCGGGCAAAGGGCTTGACGTGGCGACTTGTGGGCGGCGCCGGCGAGCTACCCATGAGGGCCGCAACGACCGGAGGCGTCGACGTCGTGGTGCAGTCACTCCGTCGCGCGGGTGGATGCCGGGGTGGTGCTCGCCGCTCGTTTCTCGCCGGGCCGGTGCTGGTGTCGACGGCGGGCGATGGGGAACGACAAAGACGCCTACCGACGGGGGCCATCTGTCGGATTTCGGGGTTCCGGCAGACCCTTAAGGTTCGAACACTGGGGTGCGCGCGGAAATCTCGCCTTCAACCTCTCCGTCTCGAGGGGGTCTAAACTACTAAAAGAACTGCATGAAAGACACAAGATTTATACTGGTTCGGGCCACCGATGTGGTGTAATACCCTAATCCAGTGTGTGATGGATGGATTGCCTCCTGGGGCTGGCGAGGATGAACAATACAAGGAAGACCAGCCTCGCGAGGGTCTGTTCTTGGCTGTGACGATGAACTGCTTATGAAGAGCTCAGTCACCCTCTTTCTCTCTCTCTCTACTTGTGAACCAAACGAGCCAACCGAACCCCTTTCTATGTGGGTGGCTAGTCCTATTTATAGAGGCCCTGGTCCTCTCCCCAAATATTGAGCGGGAAGGGATCCAACAATGGCGGGCTAATTTGAAGGGGGACAGCGAGTACATCTATCCTGACAAAAGCAGTCTTCGCTTGCCAAAGGCTCTGGTGATGACGCCGCGCTGGGCTCCATGGTGACCTCCGTCTCGCAGTCCTCCTGGCCTTGGTCTCGTTGCGCCGAAGTGGCAACCTTTGCCTGATGCCTCGGTGCTCCGCTGATACGCTTGCCACCTTTGCACCAAAGAGGAAAGAGGGACGCTGCGCTCGCTGGCACCCGCCTGGTGCCCCGTGTCGTCATGGCTTGCGTCATAGGTACCTCGCGAGGTACCCCGCCTCGAACTCTCCGCCTCCTCGCGAGCCAGCCTGACGAGGCTGTGCCTGAGGATGCGCCGTGTCGTCCGCCTCGCGAGGCTTGGCCCCTCGTGAGGGTCTTGAGCCTCGTGTTGATGAAGATGGGCCGCGCTGGGCCCCCACTTGAGCCACGCCGCAGGCTGCAGGTAGGCAAGTCTGGGGACCCCCGTTCCCAGAACGCCGACAGTAGCCCCCGGGCCCAAGGCGCGCATGGACTTGGCCGTGCCGAGAGGCGAAAGGGCAAGGGCGAAGCGCCGCGGGCCCTAACAGCCTGCGGCCTTGGACGCCGCGTGGCGGTTGATTGGACGTGGCGCTTCCGCTTCCCCACGACGCCTTGGTGATCGTGCGCGTTGGACAAGTCCCTGGATGCAGAACGTGTTATGATTACCTGTGATCGTGGAGACCGGCGGCTGGCCTTCGCCGGCTATAAGTACGGCACCGCTCGTGCCCGTCCAGTCCATCTCCTCTTTCTCTCTCCTTCGCCTCAGTTCTTGCTCCGTCTTGGTGTGATGGCTCCATCGAGGAGGTACCCGGCCGCGAAGAAGGGGAAGGCCCTCCAGGTCGGTCCTGCCTCTCCCCCATCCAAGCGTGGTCGCGGGCGCCCTCGTAAGCACCCGGTGGCCGCCCCGGCAGCTTCCAGCGGCCGTGGGGGGGGGGGGGCTCCCAGCGCGGCGGCGGGCAAGCCGCCATAGCCGGAGGGTGCGCCTGGGTTGCACGCTCCCCCAGGCCGCGCTATCGCGCCGAGCAGGCGCCGCCGGAATTCGTCGTTTGGTCGGCGGTGCCAGCCCGCGCCCGGCTCCCGCTCCCTCGCTTGCTCCTTGGCGAACTCCCGGCCGGCGCTCCTGGCGGCCTCTGGCTCCAGGCGGAGGGCTGCTACAGCAGGTCCTTGTGGGTCGCGCTGGAGGTCTCCGCCAGCGGGGGCTTGGTCTTCACTCGCGGCTGGCAGGCGTTCGCCCGTGCTCGCGGCCTGGAGCGTCGGTGCACTCTGCACTTCAGGTTCGATGGCGACGCCACCCTCTACGTGAGGGTGTTTGGGGAAGATGGTCGCTGCGCGGGGTGCTACCCTGAGGACGATGGCCGCATCCGCGGGCCCCGCTCCGATGGTGATGGAGGAGATAGCGTCCGAGCGGGCGGCGGCGTCAGCGCCTCCCCCAGCCTCGTCAGCTCTTCCTCAAGCGACTCCTCCAGTGGTGGCAGCAGTCCTCCCCCGCGCCGTCGGGTTTGCCTAGGAGGTGGTGGTTCATCCGCCCGCCGTCGTGCCCCGGCGCAGCGCGAGAGGGGGTCCGCCTGAGGCCCTGAGGCAGCCCGTGTTGCCGCCGTGGGCCGATGCGGGAGGGGCGGCGCCAAGCTCGTCTTTTTCCTTTCTCTTTTGTTCCCTGTGTAAAACAGAACAGATGCATGGAGCCCCCTTTGGGCGTGTTGGGAAATGTTGCCGCTTCAGCTATTACCTTGATCTCATTTTTGTACTTCCTGATTTCCCGCCTGTGCGTAGATAGCTTTCGACCCCTGCCGGGGAGTGGGGCGACCGACCCAGGCCCTGTGTGCGCATCGTGGTACCCGAGGGGCACGGACTAGGAGGGGTGCTCCTGTAATGCGCCAGGGCCGTGAAACCCTCCTATGGCTAGGGCAGAAACCCTCGCGAGGGCGCCTGAGCACCATCCCTCACGAGGTTGTTCACGAGAGAAACCAAAGCGAGGGGTGAAAATCGACGAACCATAAATCAGCAACAGCGATAACTCCAATAAGACTCCAAATGCAAACGAACACGTCAACTGCGGAAAGCAAATGGGAAAGCCGCGTCCGGCACCTAATCTAGTCTTCAACGTCTTCTCACCAGCGCGGAGCTAAGTGCTGCCACTGGGCGTGGGAAGGAGCCCTAGGGCCTGAGGCCGGCGCTCCTGAGACTCCGGGGCGTGTACAGCCCCACTCATTATTACGTGAGAGTGTCACGGGGCGGCGAGCTTCAGAGGCATTGGCCTTGCTTCACAGGCTCTGGGCCTTTTTCCAAGGCGATGATCTTCACAGGCACTCGCCTTGCTTCACAGGCTCTGGGCCTTTCCAAAAAGAGATGATCTTCACAGGCACTCGCCTTGCTTCACAGGCTCCGGGCCTTTTTCCAAAGCGATGATATTCATAGGCACTCGCCTTGCTTCACAGGCTCCGGGCCTTTTTCCAAAGCGATGATCTTCACAGGCACTCGCCTTTCTTCACAGGCTCCGGGCCTTTTTCCAAAGCGATGATCTTCACAGGCACTCGCCTTGCTTCACAGGCTCTGGGCCTTTTTCCAAAGCGATGATCTTCACAGGCGCTCGCCTTGCTTCACAGGCTCCGGGCCTTTTTAGGGGTAGAACCTCCGAAGGTGCTGGATGTTCTACGCATTCTGGATCGGCACTCCCTCCTGAGTCTCCAAGCGCGCGGAGCCAGGCCTAGAAACATGAACAACCTTGAACGGGCCCTCCTACATGGGAGAGAGCTTGTGCAACCCCTCCCTGGAAAGAACCCGCCTGAGCATGAGGTCTCCTATCTCGAGAGTCCTGGGGCGGATGTTGCGGCAGTGATATCGCCGCAGCGCCTGCTGATACCTCGCCGCTCGCAGCGCGGCCTCCCGGTGATGTTCCTCCCCCAGCACGAGGTCCATCCCCCGCATGGCGTCCTGCTGCGCCTCGTCGAACGCCAGGACCCGCGCGGAGTGACGTCTGACCTCGTGAGGGAGGACTGCTTCCGCTCCGTAGACCAGGAAGAATGGGGTCTCCCCAGTCGGTTTGGTCGCGGTGGTGGGGATGGACCACAGCACAGACTGCAGCTCGTCGTACCATCCTCTGCCGCAGGCCTCCAGCTTCTTCTTGAACGTCCTGGTCTTGAGGCCCCTCAGGACCTCTGTGTTGGCCCACTCGTCCTGGCCGTTGCTTCGAGGGTGCGCCACTGAAGCGTAGCAAATCTGTGTTCCAAGGTTAGCACAGTATGTTTTGAAGAGGTTACTGGTGAACTGCGAACCATTGTCTGTGATGATGTGGTTCGGCACCCCGAACCGGCTCACGATGCCCCTGATGAACTTGACCGCGGAGCCCGCGGGGATGGTGCGGACGGCCTCCACTTCAGCCCACTTGGTGAACTTGTCCATGGCGACGTAGAGGTAGCGGTAGCCCCCTGGCGCCCGAGGGAACGGGCCCAGGATGTCCAGCCCCCAGACAGTGAACGGCCATGAAAAGGGTATAGTCTGCAGGCCTCCGGCCGGCTGATGGATTTGCTTGGCATGGAACTGGCAGGCCTCACAAGCTTTCACCAGCTCTACGGCGTCATTGAGTGCGGTAGGCCAATAAAACCCGCTGCGGAACGCCTTGCCGACGAGGGTCCGTGATGATGAGTGGTGCCCGCAGTCTCCACTGTGTATGTCCTCCAGTAGTTCCTTTCCTTGCTCCCTGGAGATGCAGCACAGGGATACATCATTTGGTCGCTTCCAGTAGAGCTCTCCATCCTTGGTGCAGTACGCCGTGGCCTGCCGTGCCACACGCTCCGCTTCCTCCTCCTTCTCCGGCAAGGTCCCTTGTGTTAAGTAGCTCCGGAGCTCCATGATCCAGCACCCCTCCTGAGGTTCCATCGTCAGGAGTAGGCGTGCTCCCGAGGCCGGGCCACAGACCGGGGCTCCTGAGGCAGGTGGCTGGGGGAGATCCTCCCGAGGTTGAGCTGTGTTTGACAACGACGGCAAGGCTGAGGGCTTGAAGAGCCGCTCCTCGAAGACACCAGGCTCCTGAGGCAGCTTCCTGGATGCCCGCTTGGCGATGTCGTCGGCCTCCTGATTGGTGCCACGGGGCACATGCTGTAACTCCAACCCCCAGAACTGCTTCTCCATCCTGCGGACCTCCGCAAGGTAAGCTTCCATGTGCTCGTCTTTCGGCTCGTACACCTTGTTGGAGAAGTTCACGAGGAGCTGTGAATCGCCCTTAATGGTAAGGCGCTTCACCCCCAGAGCTGTCGCGGCCTTCAGGCCCGCTATTAGACCCTCGTATTCTGCTATGTTGTTGGAGACCTTTTCACCTTGTTGGAAGCAGAGCTGTACGGCGTAATAGAGCTTGTCCTGAGTGGGCGATATAAGCATCGCTCCCGCCCCGGCACCATGTCTGGTGAACGCCCCGTCGAAGTGCATGACCCAGCCCTCTGGCGCCTCGCTCCCCGGGAAGAGGGACCGATCCTCGTCGGCCTTGAGGCCTGGTGCCTCTGTCCATTCTGCCACAAAATCCGCCAATGCTGCTCCTTTGATGACCCTGGTTGTGCTGAATTCGAGCTGAAATGCCTGCAGCTCTATATTCCACTCGGCGACCCTTCCGGCTGAGTTAGGGCTCCTGAGCACCCTCTCCAGGGGGTATGACGAGACGACTTTGATGGGGTGAGCCTGGAAGTAGTGACGCAGCTTGCGCGAGGCTATCAGTAGCGCGAGGAGGAGCTTCTGAGGCATTGGGTACCGTGCCCTCGTGTCCTGTAGTACCGTGCTGACAAAGTAAATTGGGTGCTCGACAAGACTGGGAGCATCTGGGGTTGCCGCGCCCCCGGGAGGTGAGGGCGCCTGGCGAGGCGTCGCGACCTCGGGAGGTGGACTACATGGCCGGGTGGCCTCTCCTGCCCCCGGTGCATTTCCCGGTTGCTGACCCTCCTCAACTGTGGTTGTGGCTCCCGCAGGCTTTCCTTGTTCCTGTTTGGTCCTGCCCCGGGCTGCCGCTGCGGCCTTGACTTTGCGTTGCTCCCTAACCGCCACCAGGGCTGCGCTGGCGGAGTAAGGTGTGGCGGCAAGGTACAGTAGCAGGGGCTCCTGAGGGCGTGGAGCCACCATGACTGGGGGACTGGTCAGGTACCTCTTGAGATCTTGAAACACCTTATCTGCTTCTTCAGTCCACTCAAAGGTCCCTTTCTTCTTCATCAGCTGGAAGAAAGGCAGCACTCGCTCCCCCAGTTTGGAGATGAAGCGCCCTAGCGCGGTCACGCACCCCGTGAGCTTCTGCATTTCTCTGAGGGTCTTTGGCGGGCTCATGTCCTGGACCGCTTTGACCTTCTCGGGGTTGGCCTCGATGCCACGATGGGACACGAGGAATCCCAAGAGCTTACCCGAGGGGACGCCAAACACACATTTCTCCGGGTTGAGCCGCAGGTTTACTACGTCGAGGCTCGCGAAGGTCTCCTCCAGGTCTTGTATCAGGGTCTTGGCCTCCCGAGATTTTACTAAAATGTCATCAACGTAGGCTTCGACATTCTTTCCGAGCTGCTGGCCCAAGGTGATGTGCATCAGTCGCTGAAAGGTTGCCCCTGCGTTACGCAGCCCGAGCGGCATGCATGTATAGCAGTATACCCCGCATGGGGTCAAGAAGGCGGTCTTCTCAACGTCTTCCACTGCCATCTTAATCTGGTGATACCCGGAGAAGGCGTCCAGGAAGCATAGCAGGTCGCACTCCGCAGTGGAATCGACAATCTGGTCGATGCGGGGGAGCGGGAACGGATCTTGCGGGCATGCCTTGTTGAGGTTGGTGAAGTCGACACACATGCGTCCTTTCCCCCCCTTCTTGGGCACAACGACAGGGTTGGCCAACCAGTCCGGGTATCGGACCTCGCGAATGACCCCTGCAGCCTCTAGCTTGCGAGTCTCTTGGGCGATGAAAGCTTGCTTCTCCGTGGACAGCCGCCTGGCCTTCTGCTTCACGGGGCGCACATTTGGGCACACGTTGAGGTGATGCTCGATGACGCTCCTGGGGATCCCCGCCAGCTGATCGGGCTCCCAAGCAAATACCTTCTTATTCGCGCGCAAGAACTTGACCAAGGCCTCCTCCTGCTCAGGCTCAAAGTTGGCGCCTATGGTGAAAGTGGCACTGGAGGACCCGTCCTCGTCGACGGGTATCTGCTTGGTCTCTGCCTTGTCCTGGGTGAACAACTGCTTCTTCTTGGCGGGCGCAGCCCCCTTGGGCTCAGGGGCCTCCGCGTTGGCGGGCCGTGCCGACGCCGCTGTCTTGAAGGCAAGCTCGAGTACTCGCGGGGCGTCCCCGGTGTCCCCGCGCACCGTGAGGGTACCATTGCTCCCGGGCATCTTCATGAGGTTGTACGCTGGATGCGTGGCGGCCATGAACTGGGCCAGTGCCGGGTAGCCGAGGATGGCGTTGTAAGGAAGGCCGATGGGGGCGATGTCGAAGTCGACCGTCTCCGTACGGAAGTTGTCATAGGTGCCGAAGGTCACCGGGAGCCGGATCTGCCCCAGGGAGCCGGACGATCCGCCCCCGACGCCCGAGAAGGATCGGTTGGGTCGCAGCCGCTCCCGGGGTATGCAGAAGAGGTCGAAAGTCTGAACCGAAAGCAAGCTGAGGCCCGCGCCGCCGTCGACGAGAGTCCGGGTGACGGCCACCTGGCAGATGGTGGGGGTGCACAACAAGGGGAGCGCGCCTGAGCTGACCGGGTTGGTGGGGTGGTCCTCCGAGCTGAAGGTCAGATCGACCTCGCTCGCTGCCCAGTCCGGGGGAGCCCCCTGCCGTGCGGCAGCGGTGCTAACCCGGCGGGCAAAAGGCTCGATGTGGCGACTTGTGGGCAGCGCCTGCGAGCCGCCCAGGAGGGCCGCAACGACCGGAGGCGTCGGTGCCGCGGTGCAGTTGCTCTGTCGCGTAGGCGGACGCTGGGGTGGTGCTTCTAGCTCGTTACCCGCCGAGCCGGTGGCGGTGTTGATGGCGGGCGGCGGGGGACGACGAGAGCGCCCACCGGTGAGGGCCGCCAGGGCGGCGCGAGCCCGGCTGGCACCGCGCATGGTTGCGGCGGCTGGAGGAGAGCGGAGCGGTGGAAGACGGATCCCGGTGCACCCCTACCTGGCGCGCCAAATGTCGGATTTCGGGGTTCCGGCAGACCCTTAAGGTTTGAACACTGGGGTGCGCGCGGAAATCTCGCCTTCAACCTCTCCGTCTCGAATGGATCTAAACTACTAAAAGAACTGCACGAAAGACACAAGATTTATACTGGTTTGGGACACCGATGTGGTGTAATACCCTACTCCAATGTGTGATGGATGGATTGCCTCCTGGGGCTGGCGAGGATGAACAATACAAGGAAGAACAGCCTCGCGAGGGTTTGTTCTTGGCTGTGGCGATGAACTGCTTATGAAGAGTTCAGTCACCCTCTTTCTCTCTCTCTACTTGTGAACCAAACGAGCCAACCGAACCCCTTGCTATGTGGGTGGCTAGTCCTATTTATAGAGGCCCTGGTCCTCTCCCCAAATATTGAGCGGGAAGGGATCCAACAATGGCGGGCTAATTTGAAGGGGGGCAGCGAGTACATCTATCCTGACAAAAGCAGTCTTCGCCTGCCAAAGGCTCTGGTGATGACGCCGTGCTGGGCTCCATGGTGACCTCCGTCTCACAGTCCTCCTGGCCTTGGTCTCGTTGCACCGAAGTGGCAACCTTTGCCTGATGCCTTGGTACTCCGCTGATACGCTTGCCCCCTTTGCACCAAAGAGGAAAGAGGGACGCTGCACGCGCTGGCACCCGCCTGGTGCCCCGTGTCGTCATGGCTTGCGTCATAGGTACCTCGCGAGGTACCCCGCCTTGAACTCTCCGCCTCCTCGTAAGCCAGCCTGACGAGGCTGTGCCTGAGGATGCGCCGTGTCGTCCGCCTTGCGAGGCTTGGCCCCTCGCGAGGGTCTTGAGCCTCGTGTTGATGAAGATGGGCCACGTTGGGCCCCCACTTGAGCCACGCAACAGGCCGCAGGCAGGCAAGTCTGGGGACCCCCGTTCCCAGAACGCCGACACCATCCGGGCAACGCGAGAAGTGGTGGCGGCCGAGCGCTCGGCGCGGGCCCGACGAGTGTCAGACATGGATGTGACGGTCGGAGGAGAGCGGAGCGGTGGAAGACGAATTCCGGCGCACCCCTACCTGGCGCGCCAAATGTCAGATTTCGGGTTCCGGCAGACCCTTAAGGTTCGAACACTAGGGTGCGCGCGGAAATCACGTCCTCAACCTCCCCGTCTCACAAAGATCTAAACTACTAAAGGAATCACACAAGAGACACAAGATTTATACTGGTTCGGGCCACCATTGTGGTGTAATACCCTACTCCAGTGTGTGGTGGATGGATTGCCTCTTGGGGCTGATTGTGATGAACACTACAAGGAAGAACTGCCTCGCGAGGGTCTGTTCTTAGCTGGGGCGACGAACCGCTGGGAGGAGTTCTGTCACCTCTCTCTCTCCCTCTCTACTTGCTGGCCGGATCCACACGGCGAACCGAACCCTCTACTTTGTGTGCCTCCTTCCGAAAACCGAACCGAACCCCTTCTACAAACTGATCGACCTACCAACTGATCGAACCAACCCCCCGCTACGTGGGTGGCCGGTCCCTATTTATAGAGGCCCTGGTCTTCTTCCCAAATATTGAGTGGGAAGGGAGCCAACAATGGCGGGCTAATTTGAAGGGGGACAACAAGTACTCTTATCCTGACTAAAGGCAGTCTTCGCCTGCGAAAGACTCTGCGGTGGCGCCGTGCTGGGCTCCATGGTGACCTCCGTCTCGTAGTCTGCTTGGTCCTGGTCTCGTTGCACCGAAATGGCAACCTTTGCCTGATGCCTCGGTACTCCACAGCTGCGCTTGCCCCCTTTGCACCAAAGAGGAAAGAAGGACGCTGCGCGCACTGGCACCCGCCTGGTGCCCTGAGTCGTCATGGCTTGCGTCATGGGCACCTCACGAGGTATCCCGCCTTGAACTCTCCGCCTCCTCGCGAGCCAGCCTGACGAGGCTATGCCTGAGGATGCGCCGTGTCGTCCGCCTCGCGAGGCTTGGCCCCTCGCGAGGGTCTTGAGTCTTGTGTTGATGAAGATGGGCCGGGCTGGGCCCCCACTTGAGCCACGCCGCAGGCCGCAGGTAGGCAAGTCTGGGGACCCCCGTTCCCAGAACGCGGACACCTGCTCCCGCACGTCAAGACCCCGCGCTGCTCCCAGCTGTAGTGCGTGGGGACATGCAAGACCAAGCTCTCCGTCACCCAAGGCCTCCCGTGGCCACAGCAGGCTGCCGTGCCTTCACCACCGAGCTACGTAGCGTCGCGTGGCCCGACAAGTTCAAGCCAGACCTGCCTCCTCGTTACGACGGCACAGCCGACCCTACGGAGTTCCTCCAGCTCTATGAGCTGGGCATCGAAGCTGCCAACAGAGACGAGAAGGTCATGGCGAACTCGTTTCCCATGGCACTCAAGGACGGGGCCCGCACCTGGCTCCTGAACCTGGCTCCAGGCACGGTCTCCTCCTGGGACGAGATGCGCACCCGCTTCATCGCCAACTTCCAAGGTACTCGCGACCGGCCACCCGCTATGAGCGACATGCGCCGCATCAAGCAACAACCTGGAGAGACCCTATAAAAGTACATCCAGCACTTCAACAATGCACGCCTCAAGATTCCCAAGGTGACCGAGGAGGCCATCATCTCAGCTTTCTCCAACGGCGTGCGCGATGTCAAGATGAAGGAGGAGCTGGCGATGCATGAAGACCTGTGCACTTCCTTGGAGTTGTTCAACTTGGCAATCAAGTGCGCCAGGGCTGAGGAAGGGCGTCTCTCCCTCCTCGAGCTGCCTGCCGCAGACCCAGAAGAGAAGAAGCCCAAGGCCAAGGATGTGAAGCGCAAGGGGGTTTCCGTGCTCGCGGCAGAACCAGACACCAAGCGGGGCAGAGATCAGCCCGAGTCTTCCACGGGTAGTCGGTACTGTGTGTACCACGACCTCCACACCCACAACACCAACGAATGTCAAGAGCTCCGAGCTGTGCGAGAAGGAAGGATCGGCCGTCGCCCCGACCACGGTGACCGGGGCTAAGGTCGAGGAGGAGGAAGGAACGCAGGATGCTGGGAAGACCGCTGCCCGCGCCAAGGGTGGCGCGATCGACCTCGCGAGGATCAATGGCAAGACCTGCCTCACGAGGGAGACTAGAGGGATCAGCCTCGCAAGGATCGCCCGCAAGGCAACGCAGGCTTCCCTCCGCTGCCGCCGCGGTCAAGGAGAAACGAGGACCTCCATCAGGACGAGGGGGCTGGGGGCTTCCAGGAGCCGCGCGTGATCGCCTGCATCCTGGGCGGGGCTCAAGCCCCAGCCTCTCAACGCATATTCAAGCAGTTCGCCCGCGAAGTGAACGCAGTACTCCCCAAGCTCGAAGCCACGCGCCCTCTTAGGTGGTCGGCATGCGCCATCACGTTCAGCTCAGCAGATCAGCTCAAGTGTGCGGCCACAGCCGGAGTCCTCCCGATGCTTTGTTCCCCAATCATCAGCAACGTGGTGGTCACCAGGACCCTCATCGATGGCGGGGCAGGGCTCAACGTCCTGTCCGTGGAAACATTCAACAATCTCCAAGTGCCCTACAACCAGCTTCAGCCAACCAAGCCTTTCTCCGGAGTCACCGATGGCTCCACGGTCCCGATTAGGCAGGTCCGCCTCCCTGTCACCTTCGGGGCATGCTACAACTACCGCACCGAGCTCATTGACTTCGACGTCGCTCACATTCGCCTGCCGTACAACGCCATCCTTGGGTACCCAGCGTTGGCCAAGTTCATGGCCGTAACTCACCATGGCTACAACGTCCTCAAGATGCCAGGAAGTGGCGCAGTCATCACGGTGCCCTGTGAAGAGAAGGACGCGGTGTGTTCCCTGGAACGAGCCTTTCAGACCGCATCACTGGAAGACCCGGATCGCGGAAGCAGGAGGCTTCCCGAGACTGCCCCCAAGAAGAAGAAGACATCGTCCGGCCCGGCCCCTCAGGAGGCAGGCCCCTCAGGGCCCGCGCCTGCCCAGGGGGAACCTCCTTCCATCGCATAGGAAAGCGTGCCCAGCGCCCTCCTCAGGCAGGGCTCGGGGGCTCTCCCCTGGAGGGCCACCGACCTGACTAAGGTCACGAGGGAGGCGCTTGGGCACCACATGGAGGCGTGTTTCGAAGCACGTTTCCCTCAAGAAGGAGTAAGGCAAGGAGGGCCAGACCCTCAGGAGTTCGTCAGCAAGGCCATTCAGGAGCTACAGGAGTCAAGAGTCATGAAAGGCGGCCGCCGCCTACCAGCTGTGGCTCCCCATCCAGGCGAGGATGGTGGGTTGCACGTCTGCATCGACATACCAGGGCCCAATCGAGTCGCCTCTCTGGAGCGCCTCTGGCCCTCGCGAGTGGGGCGCTGCGAAGGTCCACCCCACAGCTATGTTCGCATGCCTTACGGCTTGCCGAACGCGGCTGCCGCGTACCAGTGCCTCATGAGGGGCATCATGGAGGCTCAAGAGGCCAGGCGTTCCGCAGCCTTGGCGGAGATGGAGATGGTCCACGAGGAGCCACCAGCGCCTTCGGAGCCTCCTGAGGCCCCTGGGCCTGGGGGCTCGTGAGGATCGGCTTCCGCAGCCCACCGAGTCTGCTACACCAACACTCCTTCGTCCTCAACATCATCAGGTGACATCTTTCAAGTTTCATTTCCAGCTGGGAGCGCCCCCAGGGCTGCATTATTCCCAGGCCGCGTGGGTCCGTCCCTGCGGCATGTATCCCTTTTATTTCATGTTGTTAGCTTACCTTGTTGAGGGCGCCCCTCGGGCTGCAACATCCCCCAAGTCGCTCGGGCCAGACCCAGCGGCATGTATCCCTTTTGCGTTTATTTCCGGCTATGCGTTCGACCCACCATGCTTGATTATTTGATGCCTATCCACGGCACCTCTTCTTCTCCATGCTGACCACTTGCACGTTAAAGGGGGGTACCTGAGCATCGCGACTCAGGGCTCTTACTGGCTCTCCAGCCCTCACCCTCTGTCCTTGTCCACGGCATCGCGGCCTGGCATACCAGCAACGGCTGAGACCAGCTCGAGGGCCGGGACCCGAGGACGTAGAGTGCCGGCATCTAACCAAATTTGTAGGGACACATCACAAGATAAGGCCCAGTGCCAGGCGCAACCCGCCTAGAGGTAGGGCCCCGTGAGTCCCGCGCTGGCTCACAGGTACCCAGATACACCTCGCCAGGCCCTACCATGCCAGCCACGTGTCAGGGCGGGGTTGTACACGCCCCGGGGGCTCCTCCTGGAGGGGAGCTCCCTCCCACGTACCAGTGGAAGCACCATGCTCCGCGCTGGCTGACGGCACTGCTGAGGAGCGGCTATGCCCGTACACATACGGAAGCGCTATGCTCCGCGCTGGTGATAAACAACTGAGGGCGGCCCCCGGGCCGCATCAACCTCAGGGAGCCCAGAGCTCAGTGTCTAGCCTCATCGTAACACCTCCCCTCGGGAGTGCCACGCGAGGGGGCTGGGCACGGGGGCTGTGCCTGGGTCACGCCCAGACGCATGCCACCCAGCCAGGCCCCCCCGGGCCTGGTTCGTCGCGTTTCTCTCCCCGAGCGGAGCCAAGGTACGAAGGCCGTTTGAGCATCAAGGGGGACTCCTGAGCATCGCGACTCCGGAGCCTAACTGGTCACGTAGCCCCTCACTCCTTAGTTCCGAAAGGCTAACGGCGGTTGAGGTATGCGCGCGGCCGGGCTCTGCAGACGTAGAACGGTAGATCCACCCACATCACACCTCCCTACTTGCTGTTCGTGCGCCAAGGGGGACTCCTGAGCATCGTGACTCAGGAGCCTAACTTTTCACATAGCCCCTCACTCCTTGGTCCCGTCCTGGTTTCCGGTCGGGGCTAATGGCGGCTGAGGTTTGCGCGGGGCCGGGCTCTGCCGGCGTAGAACATAAGCAAGTAGGAAGGAAAAGCGTAAATTTCAAGGAATTCAAAAGCAAATATTATAGTCCACACTGTTATCTCAATGCCAAACGCAAGTTTAAACGCCTCCCAGACGCATGATACATGTGCAGGAATTAAAGGCAGGACAGGAGCCACAACGGAGTCACTTGTCGGCGGTGGAGCAGCGCGGAGTGGGTTCGCCTCATGGAGCAGCGGGGTCAGTAGTGCCTTGCTTCGGCTTGGTGCTGAAGGCCCGGAACTTCCCCAGCAAAGCCTCCGCGTGACCCTTCACGGCCTCGGCAGCGGCAGCGGCACGCTCGTCACTTACTGGCTCTAGCAGGCTGACGAGGTCGACGCCGGGATCGCGAAGGTAGATGTGGGTGAGGACCTGCGTCAGCGCTGGAGAAGACAGGACACGCGCCTCGGCCTCGGCCGTGGGGCCAAGGCCAAGGGCGACATCTTCAAGAGCGCGAACCAGGAAGGGAAGCAGCTTGGAGGGGCCGTCCTCGCGCCAGCCAGCGGGCTCTCCAGGCCGCTGTCGTAAAGCGTCCTCAGCGAGGAGCGAGCCTTCGCCTCCATCTCCGCGAAGGCCACGTGGTCCTTGGCAAGAACCTGGGCCTTGTCGTCCAGCTCGACCTTCCTCGCCCCCAACTCCTGCTCCAGCGCGCCTAGGTGGTCACGGCGCCTCCTGAGCTTGACCTCCCTCTCCTTGACGGCCGCCTCGCGAGCCTTCACGCCTTCTTCCTGCTCTTGGCGAAGGCGGGCCTCTTTTGCGAGCTGGCCCCGCAGGCCTTGCAGCTCGTCCTCTAGCGCCTTGCAGCGACCACGGACGTCGACCACCTCCCCTAGGGCTGCGTCACGAGCAGCCTTCGCCGCAAGGACGGCCCGCCTCTCCTCATCGCAAGCCGTCGAGGCCTGGACCAGCGCTTCCCGAATCGAAGCGTCGGAGCGAATCCATCCTGAAGCTAGCTCCAAGCGCCCGGCCACCAAGCGAGGGTCGGCGCCAAGAAGATCCTGCCGCAGCCGGTCCAGCTCAGCAGCAGCACAATCCAGAACGGCAGGAGGAGTCGGAGAGACAACAGTCGGTGGAGTAGGAGGAGAAGGCAGCAGCGCGACCACAGCATCCTGAGGCGGAGCCTGCTGCGCCCCAACGGCTGTAGTGGCGGCAGCAGGCAAAGGCACCTCGGGAGTCACTTGGGCCATGGGGGTTGAGCTCGCCCCAGCCGGCTCAGCCAGGCCTCGCGAGGACGACCGGGCAGGAGAAACCCGTGCGTCGCGGTCACCTTCCTTCGCGGGCAGAGGCGCTGCCACGGATGGAACCTCAGGAGCTCCCTTCGGCTTCTTTGCTGCGGGCGCCAGCCTGTCCAAGAGATGTGGACGGCAAGCCTCAGCAGCAAAACAAGTAATAAAGAAAAGAATCAAGCTCTTACGGGTCATCGCCAGTGAGCTCAGGCAGCCTCCGGCCAAATTTGAAGCCTGAAAGCCGGCTGGAAGGGTTAACCTTGGGAAGCTCGGGAGCGGAAGGCGCGTCTGCGGTCCCCTCGGGGCCAGGGCAGACCTACGGGACATCAGCCCAGTCCTGTCCTTCTTCGGGATCGGGGGCAAGCTCCCGCCGCCCTGCTCGTCATCATCCTCGTTGTCATCGCTCGGAGAGAGGCGGAGTGCACGGGACCTGCGCCGGGAGAGGGGAGCCCTCGACTCTCCGTCAGTCGCCTCGGAGTCAGGCCCTTTTTCCCGCTCCCCTCCTTCCTCCTCTTCGCTGGAGTCGTCGGAGGACACGTCCATCGATTCCCCGGGAGTTTCCATGGGCACGGGCCCATCCCCGTTGAAGACGGGCATGGACTCCACTACCTGCTCCCAGTCGTCGCGGAGGAACAAGGGCATAGGAGCGCCCTCCAACCTCGCCACATCGCCCCCGACCAGATATTGGAGGACTGCAGCCAGATCTTCATCGGCCAAGGCCGCAGGGCTCGGATGGGGCCTCCACATCGGAAGTGAGTACTGCCGAAGCGGAGCCAGCTGGTGCTCTAGGAATTCCCTTAGCAGCGACGCACCGGTCAGCTTTGCTGCCGCCATGTTCGCCGGCCTCAGATCCGCGTCCACCTTCTCCAACACCAGCTTCGCGCGGGGGTCCCTGAGCTCCGCTCGACCCCAATCGCTGGAGCTCGTGGGTTGCTCCGTGGGCAAGATCCGCCGAGGGTGGATGCACCCAGCATCTGCCAAGACCCACTTGCTCCTGAAGCCCTCAATCCTTTTCTCGGGGTTCGAAATGGCAATGGCGCCACTGTACGCGATGAAGCTCGCACACGTGGAAGCAGGACCGCGAGAGGTCCGGAGGTAGAAGTAGTGGCGCAGCAAGGCCACTGAGGGTTGCACCCCTACGTGAGCCTCGCAGTAATAGGCGAAGATTGCCAGGAGAAGGACGGAGTTGGGGTGGAGATGCAGAGCCTGTAGCTTATAATGGCGGAGGACAGAGAAGAAGAACTCGGAGAAGGGAGGCACCAGGCCAGCAGGAATGGCACTTACGAAGAACAGATAGAAGGTGCTTCCTTGGCCCTCAGGGGTGGCGGAGCCGGCCTTGAACACCTTCGCCCCGTCGATGCCCTGCGCCGCCGCCATCCGGCGCAACCGGGTGAGGCTCGCCTCCGACACGTTCGGCGAGTCCAGGGCGGACGAGTACCAAGCTCCGGCCGGGGACTGACGAGGCGCCATGGCTTCCTAGGTCACACGGTCGGAGTAGATCTGGAAATTTTGGAGGAAGGAAGGAGAGGCGCAAGAAAGGGGATCTGAGCAGCAACCGGAGAAAGCAAAAAAAAAAGCAAAGCCTAGGCAGATGCCGCTCCCTTATCAACTCGCGCGGTTGCTGAGGCGCCCACGTCCAGTCAACCGCCACGCGACGCCTAAGGCCGCAGGCTGTTAGGGCCCGCGGCGCTTCGCTCTTGCCCTTTCGCCTCCCTGCACGGCCAAGTCCGGGCACGCCTTGGGCCCGGGGGCTACTGTTGGCGTTCTAGGAACGGGGGTCCCCAGACTTGCCTGCCTGCGGCCTGCAGCATGGCTCAAAGGGGGGCCCAGCACGGCCCATCTTCATCAACACAGACCCAAGACCCTCGCGAGGGGCCAAGCCTCGCGGGGCGTACGACACGGAGCTTCCTCAGGCACAGCCTCATCAGGCTGGCTCGCGAGGAGGCGGAGAGATCAAGGCGGGGTACCTCACAAGGTGCCCGTGACGCAAGCCATGATGACCAAGGGTGCCAGGCGGGCGCCAGCCCATGCAGTGTCCTCCTTTCCTCTTTGGTGCAAAGGGAGCAAGCGCAGGCGAGAGCAACAAGCAAAGGCACCCGTTTCGGTGCAACGAGACCAAGACCAGTCCAATGGCAGGGGGGAAGTCATTGTGGAGCCCAAGCCAGCGTCACCACCGGAGCCTTTGGCAGGCGAGGGCCAACTTTAGTCAGGATAAGTGTACCAGATGTTCCCCTTCAAAATGGCCAATTGTTGGCGCCCTTCCCGCTCAATATTTGGGAAGAGGCCCAGGGCCTTTGCCTATAAATAGGACTAGCCACCCACAGGGTAGAGGAATCGCAATCAAGAAGGGAGAATCTAGAAGCCAAGAGAGAAACTAGCTAGGATCGGATCGAGTAGCACCACACACACACACACACACACACAGAGAGAGAGAAGGGCGACTGAACTCCTCCTAGCAGTTCGTCCCCCCAGCCAAGAACAGACCCTCGCGAGGCTGTTGTTCCTTGTATTGCTCATCATCATCAGCCCAAGAGGCAATCCACCACACCACACACTGGAGTAGGGTATTACACCACAACGGTGGCCCGAACCAATATAAACCTTGTGTCTCTTGTGCTGTTCTTTCCATAGCTTAGATCTTAGCAAGGCGGAGGGGTGCAGGTAGGTAGAAGGCGAAATCTCCGCGTGCACCCCAGTGTTCGAACCTCAAGGGTCTGCCGGAACCCAAAATCCGACAGGCTCAACCCGGAGAAGTGCGTGTTTGGAGCCCCCTCAGGAAAGCTCCTGGGTTTCCTCGTATCCCACAGGGGCATCAAGGCCAACCCGGAGAAGGTCAAGGCAGTCGAAGACATGAGCCCACCAAGGACCCTCACAGAAATGCAGAAGCTCACCGGGCGTGTAACTGCGTTGGGGCGTTTCATCTCCAAGCTGGGGGAACGAGCGCTGCCCTTCTTCAAGCTGATGAAGAAAAAGGGCCCCTTTGAACGGACTGAAGAGGCCGACAAGCCATTCCAAGACTTCAAGAGGTACCTTACCAGTCCACCAGTGATGGTAGCTCCACATCCTCGGGAGCCCCTGGTGCTCTACCTTGTGGCCACCCCCTACTCAGCCCTGGTAGTGGTCAGGGAGGAGCGTTGTGCCAAGGCCACATTGACCGACCGAACTGAAGCAAAGCAGAGCCAGGAGGGCCTCGCGAAGGCCGCAACCGCAGCCGGAAAGGAACAGCCGCAGCAGGAGAACGCACCCGGAGCAGGAGAGGCCCCTTCAGGCGACCAAGCACTAGGAGCTCCGTCTCTGGAAGACGCAAGCAGTGCCAGCACCCTCAACCTCGTCGAGCACCCCTTGTATTTCGTCAGCACAGTGCTACGGGACGCGAGGGCGTGGTACCCCATGCCTCAAAAGCTCCTCCTCGCGCTATTGGTGGCCTCGCGCAAGCTGCAACACTACTTCCAAGGCCACCCCATCAAGGTCATCTCGGCATACCCCTTGGAGAGGGTACTCAGGAGCCCCAACTCAGCTGGAAAGGTTGCTGAATGGAACATCGAGCTACAGGCATTTCAGCTAGAATTCAGTACGACCAGAGTCATCAAGGGAGCCGCGCTAGCGGATTTCGTGGCAGAATGGGCAGAAGCGTCGGGTCTCGAGGCAGGCGAAGACCGATCACTTTCCCCGGGAAGTGAAGCACCGGATGGCTGGATCATGTACTTTGATGGGGCGTTCTCCCGACACGGTGCGGGAGCTGGCGCAGTGCTCGTATCCCCTACCCAGGACAAACTCTACTATGTCGTGCAACTTTGCTTCCAGCATGGAGAAAAGGTCTCCAAAAACATAGCGGAGTACGAAGGCCTAATAGCAGGCTTGAAGGCCGCAACTGCCTTAGGGGTGAAGCGCCTCATCATCAAGGGCGATTCACAGCTCCTCGTCAACTTCTCCAACAAGATATATGAGCCAAAGGACGAGCACATGGAAGCCTACCTCGCTGAGGTTCGCAAGATGGAGAAACAGTTCTGGGGACTGGAGTTGCAGCATGTGCCTCGCGGCACCAATCAGGAGGCTGACGACATTGCCAAGAGGGCATCTAGGCGGCTGCCTCAGGAGCCTGGCGTCTTTGAGGAGCGGCTCTTCA
The DNA here is from genome assembly GCA_034509565.1 of Triticum monococcum. NCBI lineage: Eukaryota > Viridiplantae > Streptophyta > Magnoliopsida > Poales > Poaceae > Triticum > Triticum monococcum. Next base: position 432,061,623 of record CM067841.1, read on the forward strand.
AACCCTCGGCGGTGCCGTCGCTGTCGAGCACGACACAACCAAGGGAGGAGCTCCCTCAGGAGCCCCGGTCTGCGGCCCAGCCTCAGGGGCACACCTGCTCCTGGCATTAGAGCCTCAGGAAGGGTGTTGGATCCCGAAGCTCAAGAACTACTTGATACAAGGGACTCTGCCGGAGAATTAGGAGGAAGCGGAGCGTGTGGCGCAGCAGGCCACGGCTTATTGCATCAGGGATGGAGAGCTCTACAGGAAGTGACCGAATGACGTGTCCCTACGTTGCATCTCCCGAGAGCAAGGGAAGGAGCTACTGGCGGACATACACGGCGGAGACTGCGGGCACCACTCGTCGTCACGGACCCTCGTCGGCAAGGCGTTCCGTAGTGGATTCTATTGGCCCACAGCACTCAACGACGCCATTGAGCTTGTGAAAGCTTGCAAGGCCTGCCAGTTTCATGCTAAGCAGATCCATCAGCCTACGGGGGGTCTACAGACTATACCCCTCTCATGGCCGTTCGCAGTTTGGGGGCTCGACATTCTGGGCCCGTTTCCTCGGGCGCCAGGGGGCTATCGCTACCTCTACTTCGCCGTGGACAAGTTCACCAAGTGGCCCGAGGTGGAAGTTGTCCGCACAATCCCGGCAGGCTCGGCACTCAAGTTCATCAAGGGCCTCGTGAGCCGGTTTGGGGTGCCTAACCGCATCATCACTGACAACGGTTCGCAATTCACAAGTAATCTCTTCAAAACATACTGTGCTAACCTTGGAACGCAGATATGCTACGTTTCGGTAGCACACCCCCGGAGCAATGGCCAGGCTGAACGAGCCAACGCCGAGGTCCTGAGGGGCCTCAAGGCCAGGACCTTCAAGAAGAAGCTGGAGGCCTGTGGTAGGGGCTGGTACAACGAGCTCCAGTCTGTGCTGTGGTCAATCCGCACGACAGCGACCAAGCCGACTGGCGAGACCCCGTTGTTCCTCGTCTATAGAGCAGAAGCTGTTCTCCCTCACGAGGTCAGGTGTCGCTCTGCGCGGGTCCTGGCATTCGACGAGGCTCAGCGGGACGCCATGTGGGGGACGGATCTCGTGCTGGGGGAGGAACACCGTCGGGAAGCCGCACTGCGAGCGGCAAGGTATCAACAGGCGCTACGACGATACGATAGCCGTAACATCCGCCCCAGGACCCTTCAGGTAGGGGATGCCGTGCTCAGACGGGTCCTCTCCAGGGAGGGGCTACACAAGCTCTCTCCCATGTGGGAGGGCCCGTTCAAGGTTGTTCATGTTTCCAGGCCTGGCTCCACGCGCTAGGAGACTCCGGAGGGAGTACCCATCTAGAACGCATGGAACATTCAACATCTCCGGAGGTTCTACCCCTAAGCGAGGCCTAGCGCCTAGGAAAGGCCTAGTGCCTATGAAGAAGGCCAATGCCTATGAAGCTATCGCGTTTTGGGAAAGGCCCGGTGCCTGTGAAGAAGGCCAATGCCTATGAAGCTATCGCGTTTTGGGAAAGGCCCGGTGCCTGTGAAGAAGGCCAATGCCTGTGAAGCTATCGCGTTTTGGGAAAGGCCCGGTGCCTGTGAAGCTATCGCCTTTTGGAAAAGGCCCGGTGCCTATGAAGAAGGCAAACGCCTGTGAAGCTCGCCGCCCGTGACACTCTCACGTAATAATGAGTGGGGTTGTACACACCCCGGAGTCTCCGGAGCGCCGCCCACGGGCCTCGGGGGCTCCCGCCCACGCCCAGTGGCAGCACTTAGCTCCGCACTAGTGAGAAGACGTCGAAGACTAGAATAGGTGTCGGACGCGGCTTTCCCATTTGCTTTCCGCAGTTGTCTTGTTTATTCCCGTTTGTAGTTTTATTGGAGTTGCTGACGTTCCTGGCTTGTGACTCTTTGTCTTTCTCGCTCGCTTTCCTCGTTTTATCTCGCACAAGTCTCGCGAGGGAGTCGCGGGCGCCCTCGCGAGTGTTTCCTGCCCCGATCATCGGGAGCTCTCCTGTTCGAGTCCTCTGCGGGAGCACCCCTCCCAGTCTGTGCCCCACGGGCATCGCGACACGAGCGCAGGACCTAGGCTGATCGCCCCCACAACCAAGACCGTAAGCTACCCCTCTAACTAATCCTTGTAGGGCATGAAGCGCACGATGATGCCTCAGCCTCCGTAGGCGAGGGCCGCGTCAAGCTCCACCAAGCTCAAATGACTCCCGCACATGGACACGCAGCACGGAAACATAGCGCAGAAATGGCAAAAGCAACGGGACACTTGACAGCAACAGTTCTAACATGCCCCCACGGGGCCCTGTACTACCTTCTTCTTACGCAGGAAAGGAAGGAAACAAAATGGATATGACCTGTCCAACACCAACCTACAGCAAAAGCTCGAGCTGCTCCTGGGGTTCAGGCGGACGCCTCCTCTCGCTTCACCAGGGTGCAGCGACGGGTGGACCCGCTGCCTTCACCCAGGCAGGCGCGACGATGTGGGGGCTGGTCACAGCCACCACTGGAGGAGCTGTTGCCTGAGGGAGAGTCGCCGAAACTTGGTGAACCCCGAGCACCGCCGCCTGTACGCCAGTCGCCATCTTCATCCTGGTCAGTGCCGGGGTTGGGCAAGCGGCCGCGGTCGTCGTCTTCAGGGCAGCACCTGGCACGGCGACCATCTTCCCCAAACACCCTCACGTAGAGGGTGGCATCGCCATCAAACTTGAAGTACAGGGTACACCACCGGCCCAGGCCGCGCGCGCGGGCAAACGTTTGCCAGCCGCGCGTCAGGGCCTCGTTCCCAGAGACGGAGACCTCCAGCGAAGCCCAGGAGGCCCTGCTGCAGCAGCCGTCTGCCTGGAGCCAGAAGCCGCGCCGAGCGCTGGCCGGCAGTTCATCTACGAAGAAACGTGGGAGCTGGAGCCGGGTGCTGGATGGGTCCGCCGACCACACGACAAACTCCGGCAGCACCTCCGCAGAGCGGAAGCGTGGTCTAGGGGGCGCACACCCACGGCGTGCCCCCCGTCGGCAACTGGGCACTCACCACTGATGAAGCTATGTACCTAGGGTAGGGTCATGGACCTGTCCCAACTGCCCTACCCAAGGACATTTCTAGAAGAAATCACCTTTCAATCGACTTGGAGGTGTTCCACTCGACAGACTAGAAGACACTCGACCAAGAAGCAATCACTCGACCAAGATTCAACCACTCGACGGCCAGGAGACCTAAAGTCACTCCGCACGCTAACGGTCGGTCATTAAGTAGCTTTTATGGTCATCATAGCACTTTATTAGGGGCGTTACCAGTAACGCCCGACATTAATATATTTAAAACCCTGCATAACTGAGGGCCGGAGAGGTCCGACGAACTCTATATAAGCCACCCCCTCCTCAGTGTAAAGGGTTCGCACCCCTGTAATTCATACACGCATAATCCAGTCGACCGCCTCCGGGCTCCGAAACGTAGGGCTATTACTTCCTCCGAGAAGGGCCTGAACTTGTAAACCTCTTGTGCTTACAACTACTCCATAGCTAAGATCTTGCCTCTCCATACCTACCCCCTACATTACTGTCAGACTTAGAACCACGACAGTTGGCGCCCACCGTGGGGCAGGTGTTTTAGCGATTTGTTGGAGGAGTTGCGATCTTTTCCGATCCAAATCATCATGGTTTCTGGCGGAGTTTTGGTGGAGGGCCGCGAGATCCGTCTCGGCGCGCTCACGTTCATCACCGACGACTCTGCTTGGCTTCAGGAGGCTCCGCTCGACGTGGACGCACTCCCTATCCGCGGGGCAACGCACTTTTGCGCATGTGTCCGCGGCGTCCTCTTGCGGAAACCGTCGACCCATTATCGGTCGGCTCCTGTGTTGTCCTCCCTCCCTGTTTCCTGCCGGCGCAAGCGCTCCGGTCGGTCGAGACTTCAGCGGTGGGTGAGACACGCGGTGGCACGCCAGTCGGCCACCCCTCAAGTCGCGGCGATCGAGCCCGACGAATCCCTCTACGGCCTGTTCGACTGGCTCCGTAGAGACCGCATCCGAGTGAGACAGCAGTGATCTGGCGGCTGAGGTTTTGATGGTCGATGGACCGCCCAGTCCTCCCGGTTTTCCCCGCACCGACGGAGGCGCAGGTGGAGGCGACCCGTCGCGTCCCCATGAGGAATATCTCCCCGAGCCTCTCACGTCGCTGTAGAGAGAAGAACTTCGTCGCCGGAAGATGGATGCACTGCACACTCCTGTCGTTGGAGAAACCCCCAAGGCTCATGCCTTGGAGGACGCGCGCCTGGCAAACTTGGCCAAGCGCACTCGACTGGAGAACCTCCAGCGAGCACTCGACGAGCGTGCACGACAACGGGTTCCAAAATTCAGTCGACGTCAGCTCTTTCCGCCCCCGCAGGTATATCAAACTCCGATTCAAAATTTAGCAGCTGCAGCCCGTATAGCAGAGTCGATTCAGCCTTCCCAGTTAGAGGCTGGCAGAGGCTTGATGCAGATCAGAGCATTACTCTGGGCGGCAGGAGACCAGAATTCCGCTGTTTCTCAGTCGCGGAAGATGATTCATAGCAGATCCATTGCTGCAGACACAGTCCACTCGGCTAATAGCCCAAGATCGCCCCCGAGGCGTGAGGGACGTGGGGACCGGCATGATCAGTACAGGAACCGTGAGCAGTATGATCACCGATTCGATCGTGATGATCGACATCGAGTGCCCACCCCTCCCCTGAGGAGTGGATCGTATGTGCCTCGACAGCAGGATGACAGGCGCCCTCATAGTGTTGGGCGAAGGTTTCTAGTCGACCCCAGGGAACCAGGCTTTGATGCGAGATCCATTCTCGTTCAAGGTTTGGTCGACAGGAACAGAGCTCACCGAGAAGGTCACGACAGAGATGCACCTACCAGCAGCAAAGTACATGTTTCGGGGCCAGAGTGCTTTAGTAGACCCATCAGGGCCGCTTTGTTTCCTCCCAACTTCAGGTTGGCGACTGGAGTCAGTAAGTTCACTGGTGAGTCCAAGCCCGATACTTGGCTTGAAGACTACCGAGTGGCTGTCCAGATTGGCGGTGGCAATGATGAAGTGGCCATGAAGCACCTGCCTCTCATGTTGGAGGGTTCGGCCAGAGCATGGCTGAATCAGTTAGCACCCACCAGCATTTACACTTGGGAAGATCTCGCCCGAGTGTTTATCACCACGTTTGAAGGAACATGCAAGCGACCGGCAGGGATGGCGGAACCGCGGTCTTGCGTGCAGAAGCCGAATGAAACTTTGAGGTATTACATCCAGAGATGGATCATGTTACATCACACGGTAGAGAATGTACCTGATCACCAAGCAGTCTGTGCCTTCAAAGAAGGCGTCAAGTACAGAGAACTGAATCTGAAATTTGGTTGAACCGGAGACATGTCTCTGAATCGGATGATGGAGATTGCCACCAAGTACGCTAATGGTGAAGATGAGGATCGACTCCGGAGTGGAAAACACAAGTCAGTCGCCCAAGAAACCAGAGGAGGAAACTCCAATCGGAAACAGAAGCGGAAAGCCGAGCCAGCTGCTCCTGGGGAGGCCTTGGCTGTGACTCAAGGAAAGTATAAGGGGAAACCCAAAGGGCGTTGGAACCCCAAGAAAGTTAAAGACCAAGACGGAAATGATGTGTTGGATTTTCCATGTCACATCCACACCAAGAAAGATGAAGAGGGTAAGTTCATTTACCCAAAACATACCACTCGACAGTGTCGGCTCTTGATCCAGCAGTTCCAGGGCAAACAACCCAAAGATAAGGAAAAGGAGTTGGACAAAGTTGAGGACAAGGAAGACAGTGATGATGGATACCCCCAGCTCAATTCCACCTTGATGAGTTTTGCTGATGTTGAAAGCAAAAGTCGACTGAAAGTTATCAACCATGAGGTGAATATGGTTGCTCCGGCGACACCTAGTTATCTGAAGTGGTCTTAGACTGCCATCACATTCGACCAGTCCGATCACCCAACGCGCATTACCACCGCTGGGAGGCAAGCTTTGGTGGTTGACCCAATTGTTGAAGGCACTCGACTGACCAAAGTCTTGATGGACGGTGGCAGTGGTTTGAACATACTATATGCTGAGACGCTGAAAGGGATGGGCATTCCGATGTCCAGACTCGGTACCAGCAACATGAGTTTCCATGGAGTCATTCTTGGGAAGAAGGCTGAGTCGCTCAGCCAAATTGCTCTTGATGTGGTTTTTGGTGATTCCAAGAATTACCGCAAAGAAAAGTTGACGTTCGAGGTTGTGGATTTCCAGAGTGCTTATCACGCTATTTTGGGCAGGCCGGCTTATGCATGCTTCATGGCTCGACCATGTTGTGTGTATCTCAAATTGAAGATGCCTGGTCCCAAAGGTGTGATCACTGTTACAGGCAATCGGAAGAAAGCAGAAGAGTGTTTTCAGAAAGGTTCAAAGATCGCTGATGCTCAGATGGCAGTGGTGGAGCTGCAATAATACTAGAAGACTGCAGACCCGAGTGATTTGTTGCGAGCCAAGAAGCCCGCTACAGAATTAGCTTTTCAGTCGTCTGGCGAAACGAAGCCGGCTCACATTCACCCAACCGATCCCAGTGCTGCTCTGACTCATATCTCAACAACACTCGACTCCAAATAGGAAGAAGCGCTCATCTAGTTCCTCCGTGAGAACTGGGACATTTTCGCATGGAAGCCTTCTGACATGTCGGGTGTTCCCAGGGGGCTGGCTGAGCACCGCCTACGAGTCGACTCAAAAGTAAAACCTGTCAAAGAACATCTCTGATGGTCCGCTGTCCAGAAGAGAAAGGCTATTGGTGAGGAGGTGGCTCGGCTCTTAGCAGCGGAGTTCATCCGAGAGATCTACCACTCCGAGTGGCTCGCCAACGTTGTCATGGTCTCCAAGAAGGACAGGTCACTTCGCATGTGCATTGACTTTAAACATATCAATCGGGCCTGTCCGAAAGATCATTTTCCTCTCCCCCGCATCGACCAGATAGTCGACTCGACTGCGGGATGTGAACGACTGCCTTTTTTAGACGCCTATTCCGGGTACCATCAGATCCGTCTGTATGGACCTGACAAGATCAAAACAACTTTCATCACTCCATTCGGGTGCTTCTGTTATGTTACCATGCCGTTCGTCCTCAAGAATGCCGGAGCCACATTCATGAGGATGATTCAGAAGTGTTTGCTCACTCAAATCAGTCGAAATGTGGAAGCATACATGGATGATATTTTGGTCAAGTCACGGAAAGGTTCCGACCTACTGACTGACCTTGCTGAAACCTTCGCCAACCTCAGGAGGTATGATATCAAGCTTAATCCATCAAAGTGCACATTCAAAGTTCCTGGCGGAAAGTTACTCGGTTTTCTCGTTTCCGAACGGGGAATCGACGCCAATCCAGAAAAATTCAGTACTATACTCCGAATGAAAAGTCATGTGCGAGTGCACGACGTCCAGAATCTTACTGGTTGCTTGGCCGCTTTAAGTCGATTCATCTCTCGTCTCGGTGAAAAGGCATTGCCTCTTTACCGATTGATGAAGAAGTCAGACAAGTTCGAGTGGACTCCTGAAGCCGATGCAGTGTTTGCAGAGCTCAAAGCTCTGCTCTCCACCCAGCCAGTGCTTGCTGCCCCGATCAGCAAAGAGCCTTTGCTACTTTACATTGCAGCCACGGGACAGGTCGTCAGTACAGTACTTACAGTCGAGCGGGAAGAAGAAGGAAAAGCCTTCAAAGTTCAGCGCCTGGTATATTATATTTCTAAAGTCTTGACCCCGTCGAAGCAAAGATATCCTCATTATCCTAAGCTTGTATGTGGGATTTATATGAACACGAAGAAGGTTGCACATTACTTCTCTAACCATTCCATTACAGTCATCAGCGACGCTCCATTGTTAGAGATTCTGCACAACAGAGATGCAACTGGTCGAGTGGCAAAATGGGCGATTGAACTCCTTCCTCTAGATATCAAGTTTGATGCAAAGAAAGCTATCAAGTCCCAAGCAATAGCAGATTTCGTTGCCGAGTGGATTGAACAACAACTGCCGACTCAGGTTTACTCGGAGCATTGGACCATGTTCTTCGACGGTTCCAAAATGCTGAATGGTTCCGGTGCCGGGGTAGTATTGGTCTCCCCCCGAGAAGATAAGCTTAGATATGTTCTTCAAATCCACTTTGATTCCTCCAATAACAAAGCAGAATATGAAGCACTTTTATATGGGTTGCACATGGCCATTTCACTCGGCGTTCGTCGCCTCATGGTCTATGGCGACTCAGATTTGGTGGTTAATCAAGTGATGAAGGAGTGGGATGTTAGAAGTCCGGCCATGACTGGTTATTGCAATGCAGTGAGAAAGCTGGAGAAGAAATTCGAGGGGTTAGAACTTCATCACATACCCCGACTGAAAAATCAAGCAGCTGATGATTTGGTGAAAATAGGTTCCAAAAGATAAGCCATCCCCAGCAATGTGTTTTTGGAACACATCCACACACCATCAGTTCAGGAGGATCCCTTCACTGAAGAAGCCCCGCAGCCAAAAAGTGCCACAGATCCGATTGAAGTTGAAGTTCCAGCTGTGGTCAACCTGATCATGGATGTTTTGGTCATCACTCCCGACTGGACGTTACCGTACATCGCGTACATCCTAAGGAAAGAACTCCCAGAAGACGAAGAAGAGGCTTGACAGATCGTCCGTCGATCCAAGGCCTTTACAGTCATAAAGGGACAGTTGTATAGAGAAAGTGCGACTGGAGTCAGTCAGAAGTGTATAACACCGGAAGAAGGTCAGATAATCCTTGATGATATCCACTCGGGGACCTGTGGTCATCATGCGTCCTCTCGGACCGTTGTGGCTAAAGCATACCGAGCGGGATTCTACTGGCCAAGGGCGAATGAAATGGTGAAAGAGATAGTCGACAAGTGTGAAGGATGTCAGTTTTACTCCAATATGTCGCACAAACCCGCGTTAGCCCTGAAAACCATTCCACTCGTCTGGCCCTTCGCTGTTTCGGGACTGGACATGGTTGGACCACTGAGAACGGGCAGAAGTGGTTTCACTCATGTGCTAGTGGCAGTCGACAAGTTCACCAAATGGATCGAAGCTAAGCCTATCAAGAATCTCGATGCTTGCAGTGCTATCAGTTTCATCAGAGAGTTGATATTCAGATATGGAGTTCCGCATAGCATCATCACTGACAATGGGTCAAACTTCGATTCTGACAAATCCAGAGCCTTTTGCGCCTCTCAAGGCACACGAGTCCTCAGATAGCTCTCCAGATCATCCATCCAGCAAGCGATGCCTTCCATCTTCTTGTATAGGTTGAGATTGTCCTTCTTCAAGCGCGTGCACTGCTTGTTGGCTTTGTTCAGGGAAGTTTTCATCTTGACGTTCTCTTCTTCCAATTGGCCGACTCAAGCCAGTTTCTGTTCAGCCAGAGCGGTTCTGTCGTTAGCTTCCTTTTGAGCAGCAGCCAAATCCTGATCCTTCTTCGCCAGAGCTTCTCTCAGTTTTTATGCAAAGAAATGGTGCTTGATTTAGAAAGATCAGAAGGGTACTCAAGCCTAAGACAAACCAGTCGACAAGCTCGTCTTACCATTGGCGTCGTCCTTGGCCTTTTGTAGCTCTGTCTTGGCCAATTCCAAGTCAAGGTTTAGTTGGATCTGCTGTTTCTCCAAGTCAGCAAAGCGAGCTCCAAGATCACAAGATTTCTGCAATCAGGGAGGAGAAGTTATTTTACAGCGAAAAACGACAAAGACAATAAATACTAAGACTACGGCCGACTGCCCGTAGTCAACCATAGTCTCGAGGACTACACCCAGTGGGTGCACTTTGCGTGCCCCCACCGGTTCTGATCCCACTCGACTGGCCCACCGGAGTCGAGTGCAAGGAGTAAAAAAAAGAGAGAAAGAAGAACTCAGACCACAGTCGACTGCTAGCAGTCGACGCGGTCTCGGGGACTACAACCAGTGGGTGCACTTGGCATGCCCCCACCGGTTCTGGTCCCACTCGCCCAGACCGAGTAGAAGAGACAAACCACCGGTTCGGTTTACACTTGACGCGGCCAGACCAGATCGAGCGAAAGAATCAAAATACAAAGAGTACAGTCGACTGCCAGCAGTCCACTGTAGTCTCGGGGACTACACCCAGTGAGTGTACTCAGCATGTCCCAACTAGTTCAAAAATTCAATCGACGCACCCAGTAGGTGTACAGATGCAAAGTTTTTCGGAAAGAGAGTCTTCAGATAGCATATCCTAACAGAACAAGCGGTGACCAACTAACCTGAACGTTGCTTTGGAGAGCCGAGCTGGCATCGTAGGCGGCCTGACTGGCATCCCGCACCGTCTTCATCTTCTCCATCATAATGCCCGCCTGGCGTATGGCTTCCTTGGCAGCATTCACTTCGTCCTCTGGGACATGATGGGTCACAAAAACTGAAGGTGGGTCGGCAGGGGCCTGAGCAGTCGATGAAGAAGGCAAGGCACTCGACAATGGTACGGAGAAGGTAACAGAACCCCGATTGGCATCACCAGCGTCCTGAACGACTGGTTCCGCCCTTGGCGTCGACTGTGGCACCTTGCTTGTAGGAGCTTGCCTATTTTTCCTCGTCAAAGGCCTCTCAGGCTCTTCATCATCATCATCGGGGAGGTCATTAATGTTAGGAGCTGTTCAAAGATCAATCGCCAAAATCACATCACCCAATGGTACACATTGCAGTTGAGTCGTCCGAATAAAGACAGAATGTCAGAAATCATACCCAGATTGGAAGTGACCGCATCCTCCATTACCTCATCCTCGTCCCTGTAAGCTGGGGTCCCGGAAGTAGCAGCGCTGCCAGTTCCAAAGTTCGTCTGGTTAAATCAAGAAAAAAAACAACACGGGGCGTCGAGTGAATACAAAGGGAGACACTCACGCAGAAGCGACGGGGATGTCAATCTTAATCTTCGGCAACGCCTTCCGAGGCTTCTGCTCTGCAACTTTGGGATGCTTTGACGCTTTTTCAGTTGGGGTTGGTGAAGAGGTCCGAGGACGCTTTGAAGACTGACCAGCCTGAGCAATCGCCTTTTCACGGGCGCTCGGCCGTTCTTGGTCAAGCTTGGATCGCCTCTCCCTGCGAGGAGGCGACTCGACTTCTTCTTCGTCACTTGGGTCGTCGCTTTCTACGTCCCCTTCACCGTCAGAATACCATTCGCCACTGTCGCCGCCGCTTGCCTCTCCTTCCAGGTCTAACTCTTGCTCTCCGTTGGGCATTGAATACATTTCGATAAGGGCCTGAAAGAAAGCAGGAAGAATAAAGTCAGTCGATGCAGTATAGACAGCTGCGCGAGTGAATTCAGATTACAATCAAAAGCTCAGAATCGGACCTTTTCTGGTTCATGGGACTAGTCGAATAGAGGAACTCTCCTGGCTCCCCTGGGGTTGTCCTTGTTTCCGGTGATGCCCGACAGCCACTTCTCTAGTGTGTCATCATCGACCTCCTCCGGGTGAATCCGAGTGGTGTCGTCAAGACCCGAACACATCCACATCGGATGGTCTCGGGCTTGAAGAGGCTGGATGCGCCGCCGAAGGAAAACCTCCAAGAGATCCATACAGGTGACCCCGTCACGGATAAGCTGGACCACTCGTTCGACCAACACCCTAACCTGCGCCTTCTCCTCTGGGAGCACCTTCAAAGAGGAGGGTTTCCTCACTCGGTCCATGGTAAAAGGAGGGAGGCCAGTCGACTGCCCTGGCGTCGGCTGGTCTTGTAGTAAAACCAGGTCGACTGCCACCCGCGAACCGAGTCGGGAAGAATCATGGCTGGAAAGGAACTTTTCCCTCTCATCTGAACACCAAGACCCCCGCACATCTGAATCACTTGTGTTCTCTCGTCACTCGGATTGGCCTTTTTCACTGTCTGAGAACGACAGGTGAAAATGTGCTTGAAAAGACCCCAGTGAGGCCGACAACCCAAGAAATTCTCGCACAAAGACATGAAAGCAGCGAGATACACGATTGTGTTGGGAGTGAAGTGGTGGAGTTGTGCCCCAAAGAAATTCAGAAATCCCAGAAAGAAAGGGTGAGGAGGCAAGGAAAATCCACGGTCAACGTGGGTGGCAAGGAGAACGCGCTCACCCTCCCGAGGTTGCGGCTTAGATTCCTTCCCCAGAAGCCGTGCCGATCCATGGGGGATCAGCCCTCCATCGGCTAGGTCATCGAGGTCTTCTTGGCGGATCGCCGAGCAGATCCAGTCGCCCTGGATCCAGCCCTTCGACAGGCCGGCTCGCGAGGAAGATCCACCCTGACTGGTCGCCTTCCCCTTCGCCTTTGCCGTCGCCTTCTTCGCCCGCTCCAGAGCCGCCGTCTTCTCCTTCCCCATCGTCGCCGGCGAGACGCGTACGGAGCGGCGGTGCTAGGGCGAGAGCGAGCGCGATGAAGAAGCCTGAAGAAGAGAAGAGGAAATGAGAACGCACTGTTCAAGAAACCCCGGTCCGACGCCTTATATGAGGTCGCTTCCAAGTGGCTGACTGGTAGGCCCGGACAGTCCTGTCAAATGCCATAACAAGCGCGCGCGTGATACGTGGCGAAAAAGGCGGCGTGGAGATCGAGGCGGCTCCGCCCTATCCCATCCGATTACTGCGGCCTCCCCGTCCCGCGCGCTTCCCAAAATTCGAATCCCGCGAAATCTGCGGGCAGCAGAACAACTTGTCAGATGGAAGATCTCCTCCATACTGTCACTCGGAGCTTTGCAAGTAAAGAAACTCACTCGACAAAAAACTAAGAATGGATCAAGGCGACTGAAAAGGAAGTTGCTGTCATCACTCAGGTTCATTGATCCGAAACAAGATATGCTCATGGCATGAAAAATGAGTCGGAGAAGTTCTCAACTCCTTCCCCACTCAAACCTCGATCCTTTCGGGGGCTAATGATGAAGCTATGTACCTAGGGTAGGGTCATGGACCTGTCCCAACTGCCCTACCCAAGGACATCTCTAGAAATCACCTTTCAATCGACTTGGAGGTGTTCCACTCGATAGACTCGAAGACACTCGACCAAGAAGCAATCACTCGACCAAGATCCAACCACTCGACGGCCAGGAGACCTAAAGTCACTCCGCACGCTAATGGTCGGTCATTAAGTAGCTTTTATGGTTATCATAGCACTCTATTAGGGGCGTTACCAGTAACGCCCGACCTTAATATATTTAAAACCCTGCATAACTGAGGGCCGGAGGGGTCCAGCAAACTCTATATAAGCCACCCCCTCCTCGGTGTAAAGGGTTCGCACCCCTGTAATTCATACACGGATAATCCAGTCGACCGCCTCCGGGCTCCGAGACGTAGGGCTATTACTTCCTCCGAGAAGGGCCTGAACTCGTAAACCTCTTGTGCTTACAACTACTCCATAGCTAAGATCTTGCCTCTCCATACCTACCCCCCTACATTACTGTCAGACTTAGAACCACGACAACCACCGCGCAGGGAACCGCCTCCACGACCAAGGGAGGCTACCACGGGGACCATGGTATACTTGCGAGGGCGGCCTCGGTCGCGCTTGGCCGGGGGAGAGTCAGGCCCAGCCTGAGGGGCCTTCCCTTTCTCCGCGGCCGAGAATCTCTTTGGAGCCATGGGAGCGGCGAGTAATCGAGAAGAAGGAAAGGAGCAGCAAGAAGGGACGAGCCGAAGGGGGTCGCCCAGCCCCGTACTTATAGCCGGAGGAGGCCCACTACCGAGCACCACGATCGCAGGTAATCATGACCGATTTCTCTGCATGCAGGGACTTATCAAGTCGTGCGGTCGCCGAGGCATCGTGGGGAAGCGCAGTCGCCCACATCCAATCAATCGCCGCACGGCGCCCAAGGCCGCAGGCTGTTAGGGCCCGCGGCGCTTCGCGCTTGCCCTTTCGCTTTCCTGCTAGGCCAAGCCCGGGCGCGCCTTGGGCCCAGGGGCTACTATCGGCGTTCTAGGAACGGGGGTCCCCAGACTTGCCGTCCTGCGGCCTGCGGCGTAGCTCAAGCGGGGGCCCAGTGCGGCCCATCTTCATCAACTCAAGCTCAAGACCCTCGCGAGGGGCCAAGCCTCGCGGGGCGGATTACAGGAAGCTTCCTCAGAGGCAGCCTCATCAGGCAGGCTCGCGAGGAGGCAGAGAGATCAAGGCAGGGTTACCTCGCGAGGAACCCGTGATGCAAGCCATGACGATCGAGACCAGGTGGGCGCTGGCCTGCGCAGTGTCCTTGTTTCCCCTTTGGTGCAAAGGGGGCAAGCACAAGCCAAGGCATCAGGCAAAGGTTGCCATTCCGGTGCAACAAGACCAAGACCAGCAGAGCGGCATGACGGAGGTCACCATGGAGCCCAAGACGGCGTCATCACCAGTACTTTTGGCAGCCGAAGACCACCTTTGGTCAGGATAACTTGTACTACATGTTCCCCTTCAAAATGGCCAATTGTTGGCCCCCTTCTCGCTCATTATTTGGGGAGAGGCCCAGGGCCTCTATAAATAGAGCTAGCCACCACAGAGTAGAGGGACATCTAGAGATCTGGTAGAACCCTAGCAGAGAGAGAGAGAGAGAGGCGACGGAACTCACCCTAGCAGTTCATTGCACCAGCTCAAGAACACCTCTCGCGAGGTTGTTCTTCCCTTGTACTGTCCATCATCAGCCCCAGAGGCAATCCACCACACCACACACTGGAGTAGGGTATTACACCACAATGGTGGCCCGAACCAGTATAAACCTCGTGTCTCTTATGTTGTTCATCATTTTCATCTTAGTTCGCACGAGAGGATCAAACGTAGATCGGTAGGGGAGAGATCTCCGCGCGCACCCTAGTGTTCGAACCTCAAGGGTTTGCCGGAACCCGAAATCCGACAACAGTGGCGTTTCATCCTGAAACCTTTCTTCTGATTTTTTAGGTCAAATGACACCAAATAAGAGAAGATGGGAAACGTGGCTTGAGACTGCGTCGGTATTTCCCGAAGGAGGAAGGGATGATCCAACACAGCTAGGTAAGTATTTCCCTCAGTTATGAAACCAAGGTATCAATCCAGTAGGATAACCAAGCAACACTATGTAAACGGTACCTGCACACAAAGAACAAATACTTGTAACCTGACGCGTAAGAGGGGTTGTTAATCCCTTCATAGTAAAAAGATAGATTAGTTTGTTTGAGATTGGATAAATAGATCTGAATAAAACACAAAATAAATAAGTAAAGAAAAAGTGCGGCAAGATATTGTTGGGGTTTTGGAACAATAAATCTGAAAGCAATATGATAAAAGATAGATATGAAAGCTATATGATAAAATATAGATCTGAAAGCAATATGATAAAAGATAGATCTAAAAGCAATATAATAAAAGATAGATCTGAAAGCAATATGATAAAAGATAGCCCCGGGGGCCGTAGATTTCAGAAGTACTTATTTCAAAAAATAGCATACGGTAGGTAAAGAAATTACTGTTGGGCAATTGGTGGAAGAACAAATAATTATGACGATATCCAAGGAAATGGTCATGAATATAGGCATCACGTCCAAGATTAGTAGACCGACTCTTCCCTGCATCTACTACTATTACTCCACACATCGACCGCTATCCAGCATGCATCTAGTGTATTAAGTTCATGGAGAAACGGAGTAATGTTGTGACGCCCGGGTAATTAAGCTACAGTGATCCCCTATTAATAGTGCCACATCACCAAGATTACTGTTGTTAAACTCGCTTAGATTCAAGATCGGTCCAGATTCAAATTTAAAATAAGTCATAGTTTAAAGTTTACAAAATATCAAAAATAAAATGTTCAGAATGTGTAAAATAATTCCTAGATATTTGTAATGTTGGAACCCACCTCTTTTGGATTCCCAAAGTGCCCCTGAAAATTTATTTAGTGGTGCAGCAGCATTTAAATATGGCCTTTTCAATTTCTGAAGATGGTTAGACAACTCCTTTTATCCTCAAATTTTTTATGACTCCTAGAAATAATGTGCTTAAATTATGTGACAAGTCTCATATCTAACAAACTCATTTAGTTTTGCAGTTTAATAGAAAAGAGTAGAAAAAATGTGAAAAAAGAAAAAAGAGAGAGGCCCCCCTTCCCCACTGGGCCGACTGGCCCAGTTGGCCAATGCCCCACTCCCCCAGGCAGACCGGCCCAACTAGCCCCCACTACACCTGCCCCTCCACTGCCTGGAACCCTAAACCGCTACCACCCCCACTCCCCTCGACCCCCCACTCTCTCTCGCACGCCCACCCTGCCCCCGCTCGATTTGGGCGCTCGCCCGCGCCCAAGGGTCCAACCCCGTGTCACCGACGCCGGCGCCCATCCCTGGCGCCGCCCCGTCGTCTACTCCGCCCCGCCGCCTCGACGCGCCAGACCCCATCACCGGGTCGCCACCGCCCTCCTCGACCTCCGCTCGTCGCCGGACCTCCCCGACTTTCCCCTCGCCGGCGACCCCAAGCCTCGTCGCCTCTCGCCCCACTGCGCATGTGAGCTCCTCTGTTCCGCGTCGTCCCCCCTGTTGCCTTAGTCGCAGTGCCCAGAGCCTGCGCTCACCGCGTGCGCCACTGGACGTGCTCGTCGCGCCCTGCCTCACCGGCGGTCGCTCCGGGTCGCACCGCTCGCATCCATCCCTGCCGCTCGGGCTGCGCCCCTGGCTACGTGCCCGCTGCTGCTTCCTCGCCGGCCCCGCCCGTCGTGTGCCGCGCTCGCGCAAGACCCCTGCGCCCCAGCTGCTCCACCCCTAGCCGCTTTCTGTAGAGCCCACCCGCATACCCTGCGGTCGCCGAAGCAGATCTCTGGCGAACCTCCGCCGCGCCTGGATGTCGTCGGCGGTTGACTCCGGCCGGCTGACGGATCCGGTTAGTTAGGGCGCTAATTACCCTGTTTAGCAACCCCTGTTAGTATGACACGTGGGCCCCCACTGTAGTAATTAGATAAACTATAATAATAATTAATTAATTTGCTTAATTAATTCTGCTTAATTAGCTAATTAACTTAAACAAATTAACATAATTAATTAGATTAGTAAATTTAATAGTGTTTAAACTAAACAATATATGACAGTGGGCCCCATTGCCCAGTTTGACATAGTCAACAGACTGTTGACTGCTGACATTATGCTGATGCAGTAAACTTGCTTTTGAATTAAATTAAATCTGTTAAATCTAGAAAATGTAACTCGGAAGAAAATACTTTATATATGAAAGTTGTTCAGAACGACGAGACGAATCCAATTTTACGGTCCGTTCATCTATCACGCGTCCGTAGCATAGCGAACCTGCAACTGCCCCCTTTGGTTCGTCTGTCCAAAAATGCCAAACTTCGGGAAAACTTTTCCGGATGTTTCCCCCCTTCACTTGTATCATGTAGTGCCGCGTTAGAACACTCCTAGCGCTGCGTATTGCCATGTTATGCCTTTGTAATGCTTTTTTTGCTCTGTATTTATTGTTTCTTCCCCATCTTCTTCTCTTTAGTAGACTCTCTTGAACACTGTGTTGATTTTTCCCGAAGAGGAAGGGATGATGTAGCAAAGTAGCGTAAGTATTTCCCTCGGTTTTTGAGAACCAAGTTATCAATCCAGTAGGAGGCTATGCGCGAGTCCCTCGCTGCAAATAGGGGTTGTCAATCCCTATAGGGCCACTTACGAGAGTGAGATCTGATAGCTATGATAAGATAATATTTTTGGTATTTTTATGATAAAAGATGAAAAGTGAAATAAACACAAAGTAAATAGCAAAGGAAATAACTAAGTAGTAGGAGATCAATATGATGAAGATAGACCCGGGGGCCATAGGTTTCACTAGTGGCTTCTCTCAAGAGTATAAGTATCCTATGGTGGGTGAAAAAATTACTGTTGAGCAATTGACAGAATTGAACATAGTTATGAGAATATTTAGGTATGATCATGTATATAGGCATCACGTCCGAGACAAGTAGACCGACTCCTGCCTGCATCTACTACTATTACTCCACTCATCGACCGCTATCCAGCATGCATCTAGAGTATTAAGTTAAAAATAGAGTAACGACTTAAGCAAGATGACATGATGTAGAGGGATATACTCATGCAATATGAAGAAAACCCCATCTTGTTATCCTCGATGGCAACAATACAATACGTGCTTTGCTGCCCTTACTGTCACCGGGAAAGGACACCGCAAGAAGCACTTCTCCCATTGCAAGAAAGATCAATCTAGTAGGCCAAACCAAACTGATAATTCAAAGATACTTGCAAAGATGACCAATCATACATAAAAGAATTCAGAGAAGATTCAAATATTATTCATAGATAGACTTGATCATAAACCCACAATTCATCGGTCTCAACAAACACACTGCAAAAAGAAGATTACATCGAATAGATCTCCACAAGAGAGGGGGAGAACATTGTATTGAGATCCAAAAAGAGAGAAGAAGCCATCTAGCTACTAACTATGGACCCGTAGGTCTGAGGTGAACTACTCACACTTCATCGGAGGGGCTATGGTGTTGATGTAAAAGCCCTCCGTGATTGATGCCCCCTCCGGCAGAGCTCCGGAACAGGCCCCAAGATGGGATCTCGTGGATACAGAAAGTTACGGCGGTGGAATTAGGGTTTTGGCTCCTTTTCTGATCGTTTGGGGGTACGTGGATATATATAGGAGGAAAGAGTATGTCGGTGGAGCAACAGGGGGCCCACGAGGGGAGGGTGTGCCTAGGGTAGGCAGGCGCGCCCCTACCTCGTGGCCTCCTGTTTTATTTCTTGACGTAGGGTCCAAGTCTCTCTGGTCTTATTCGTTGAGAAAATCACGTTCCCAAAAGTTTCATTCCGTTTGGACTCTGTTTGATATTCCTTTTCTTCGAAACCCTAAAACAGGCAAAAACAACAAGTCTGGGTTGGGTCTCCAGTTAATAGGTTAGTCCCAAAAGTAATATAAAAGTGGATAATAAAGCCCAATAATATCCAAAACAGTAGATAATATAGCACGGAGCAATCAAAAATTATAGATACGTTGGAGACGTATCAAGCATCCCCAAGCTTAATTCCTGCTCGTCCTCGAGTAGGTAAATGATAAAAACAGAATTTTTTATGCGGAGTGTTACTTGGCATAATTTTAATGTAATTCTTCTTAATTGTGGTATGAATATTTAGATCCGAAAGATTTAAGAAAAAGTTCATATTGACATAAAAAATAATAATACTTCAAGCATACTAACAAAGCAATTATGTCTTCTCAAAATAACATGGCTAAAGAAAGTTAACCCTACAAAATCATATAGTCTGGTTATGCTCTATCTTCACCACACAAAATATTTAAATCATGCACAACCCCGATGACAAGCCAATCAATTTTTCATACTTTTGACATTCTCAAAACTTTTTCAATCTTCACGCAATACATGAGCGTGAGCCATGGATATAGCACTATAGGTGGAATAGAGTGGTGGTTGTGGAGAAGACAAAAAGGGAGAAGATAGTCTCACATCAACTAGGCATATCAACGGGCTATGGAGATGCCCATCAATAGATATCAATGTGAGTGATTAGGGATTGCCATGCAACGGATGCACTAGAGCTATAAGTATATGAAAGCTCAAAAAGAAACTAAGTGGGTGTGCATCCAACTTGCTTACTCATAAAGACCTAGGGCAATTTAAGGAAGTCCATCATTGGAATATACAAGCCAAGTTCTATAATGAAAGATTCCCACTAGTATATGAAAATGATAACATGAGAGACTCTCTACTATGAAGATCATGGTGCTACATTGAAGCACAAGTGTGGTAAAAGGATAGTAACATTGTCCCTTCTCTCTTTTTCTCTCATTTTTATTTGGGCCTTTTCTCTTTTTTTATGGCCTCTTTTTTTGGGCTTCTTTGGCCTCTTTTATTTTTCGTCCGGAGTCTCATCCCGACTTGTGGGGGAATCATAGTCTCCATCATCCTTTCCTCACTGGGACAATGCTCTAATAATGATGATCATCACACTTTTATTTTTCTTACAACTCAACAAGTACAACTCGATACTTAGAACAAAATATGACTCTATATGAATGCCTCCGACGGTGTACCGGGATATACAATGACTCATGAGTGACATGTATGAAAGAATTATGAACGGTGGCTTTGCCACAAATACGATGTCGACTACATGATCATACTAAGCAACATGACAATGATGGAGTGTGTCATAATAAACGAAACGGTGAAAAGTTGCATGGCAATATATCTCGGAATGGCTATCGAAATGCCATAATAGATAGGTATGGTGTTTTGAGAAAGGTATATGGTGGGTGTATGATACCGGTGAAAGGTGCGCGGTATTAGAGAGGCTAGCAAAGGTGGAAGGGTGAGAAAAGTGCGTATAATCCATGGACTCAACATTAGACATAAAGAACTCATATACTTATTGCAAAAATCTACAAGTTATCAAAGCAAAGTATTACGCGCATGCTCCTAGGGGGATAGATTGGTAGGAAAAGACCATCGCTCGTCCCCGACCGCCACTCATAAGGAAGACAATCAAAAAATAAATCATGCTCCGACTTCATCACATAACGGTTCACCATACGTGCATGCTACGGGAATCACAAACTTTAACACAAGTATTCTTTAAATTCACAATTACTCTACTAGCACAACTTCAATATCACCATCTTCACATCTCAAAACAATTATCAGGCATCAAACTTCTCATAGTATTCAACACACTCATAAGAAAGTTTTATTATTAATCTTGTATACCAAGCATATTAGGATTTTAAGCAAATTACCATGCTATTTAAGACTCTCAAAATAATCTAAGTGAAGTATATGAGAGATCAATAGTTTCGATAAAACGAATCCACCACCGTGCTCTGAAAGATATAAGTGAAGTACTAGAGCAAAACTACATAACTCAAAAGATATAAGCAAAGCACATAGAGTATTCTAACAAATTCCAAATCATGTATGGCTCTATCAAAATGTGTGTACAGCAAGGATGATTGTGATAAACTAAAAAGTAAAGACTCAAATCATACAAGACGCTCCAAGCAAAACACATATCATGTGGCGAATAAAAATATAGCTCCAAGTAAAGTTACCGATAGAAGTAGACGAAAGAGGGGATGCCTTCTGGGGCATCCCCAAGCTTTGGCTTTTAGGTGTCCTTAGATTATCTTGGAGGTGCCATGGGCATCCCCAAGCTTAGGCTCTTTCCACTCCTTGTTCCATAATCCATCAAATCTTTATCCAAAACTTGGAAACTTCACAACACAAAACTTAAAATAGAAAATCTCGTGAGCTCCGTTAGCGAAAGAAAACAAAAGACCACTTCAAGGTACTGTAATGAACTCATTCTTTATTTATATTTGTGTTATACCTACTGTATTCCAATTTCTCTATGGTTTATAAACTATTTTACTAGCCATAGATTCATCAAAATAAGCAAACAACACACGAAAAACAGAATCTGTCAAAAACAGAACACTATGTAGTAATCTGTAGCTAGCGCAAGATCTGAAAACCCCAAAAATTCTAAAATAAATTGCTGGAGGTGAGGAATTTATCTATTAATCATCTTCAAAAAGAATTAACTAAATATCACTTTCCAAATAAAAATGGCAGCAGTTCTCATGAGCGCTAAAGTTTCTGTTTTTTACAGCAAGTGTAACAAGACTTTCCCCAAGTCTTCCCAATGGTTCTACTTGGCACAAACACTAATTAAACACAAAAAACACAACCAAAATGGAGGCTAGATAAATTATTTATTACTAAACAGGAGCAAAAAGCAAGGAATAATAATAAAATTGGGTTGCCTCCCAACAAGCGCTATCGTTTAACGCCCCTAGGTAGGCATAACAAGCAAGGATAGATCTAGGTATTGCCATCTTTGGTAGGCAATTCTTCAATGAGGCATCTACCATATTTAGGAATTTCTTTATTTTTATTGATCATCAAATTTTTAGGCACAAGATCGAAAAAAATCATTTGTAACAAATGGTTTCTTAATGATAGCAAAAAGATTGGGATGAACACTTATAGATTTGAGATCCGCAGTTTCCTTACTAGAGGATTCACCCTTATTCTTAGGAACATACATAAGCTTGGCAATTTTAGTGGGAGGACTTGAAGTGTTCTTTACGGAAGAAAAAGTGGTTCCCAAGTTGGTAATAATATCCTCAATTTTATCAATTCTAGTGGAATCATGATTTATTTTCTCATTAACTATGGGTTCCTTCTCTTTAATATTTTTCAAAGTGACTCCTACTTTAGATCCATATTGAGAGATTCCGTTGTGGATCTTTTTATCCAAATTTTCAATTAACTCTATGGTAGCAACCTTATTTTCAATAATTTCAAGTCTTTGTATTACATGCTCCAAAGTTAATATAGTTCCATTAAACAAAAGAGGGGGTGATCCAAACAAATCTATCATAGCATTATAAGAATGAAAAGTATGGCTACCCAAGAAGTTCCCTCCAGTAATAATATCAAGGACATATCTGTGCCAAGGAGTAATGCCTACATAAAAATTGCGAAGAAGAACGGAAGTAGATTGCTTCCTGGTGGATCTATTTTGAGCATTGCAAATTCTATACCAAGCATCTTTTAGATTTTCTCCCTCCCTTTGCTTAAAATTTAGAATTTCACTCTCGGGAGACAACAGAGAAGATAAGGGACTAGCCATAACGACAAGCAAACGAACTAATAGACAAGCAAAAAAAAGCAAGCGGGCAAAAAGAGGCAAATAGAGAAAGAGATGGAGGATAGAGAGAGAGAGAGAGAGGGCGAATAAAACAGCAAGGGTGAAGTGGGGGAGAGGAAAATGAGAGGCAAATGGCAAATAATGTAACGCGGGAGATAAGAGTATGTGATGGGTACTTGGTATGTTGACTTTTGCGTAGACCTCCCCAGCAACGGCGCCAGAAATAGGTCTTGATAACCCACAAGTATAGGGGATCGCAACAGTTTTCGATAAGTAAGAGTGTCGAACCCAATGAGGAGCTAAAGGCAGAACAAATATTCCCTCAAGTTCTATTAACCACCGATACAACTCTACGCACGCTTGACGTTCGCTTTACCTAGAACAAGTATGAAACTAAAAGTACTTTGTAGGTGTTGTTGGATAGGTTTGCAAGATAATAAAGAGTACGTAAATAAAAAGTAGGGGCTGTTGTAAGTAAAGAAGCAATAAAGTAAATATAACGAGTGTGGAAAAGTGGTGGTGGGAGTTGTGAAATTGCCCCTAAGCAATTTACTACTTTACTAGACCGATAGCAAGTATTATGTGGGAGAGGCCACTGCTAGCATGTCATCCCTGACTTGGAATTCTATGCACTTATGATTGGAACTATTAGCAAGCATCTGCAACTACTAATGTTCATTAAGGTAAAACACAACCATAGCATTAAGGTATATTGGTCCCCCTTCAATCCCGTATGCATCAATTTCTATGCTAGGTTGAAGCTTCTGTCATTCTTGCCCTCCAATACATAGTCCTATCAACATACAACTAACCCTAGGGTGTGATCCACGCGCGCAATCATATGATGGGCATCAAAGGATAGCAACATAACCACAAGCAAATTAAATCAATCATAGCAATTCATCAACCACTGATAGGACAACGAAAATCTACTCAGACATCATAGGATGGCAACACATCATTGGATAATAATATGAAGCATAAAGCACCATGTTCAAGTAGAGGGTACAGCGGGTTGCAGGAGAGTGGACCGCTATAGATAGAGAGGGGAAGGTGATGGAGATGTTGGTGAAGATGGCGGAGGTGTTGGTGTAGATCGCGATGATGATGATGGCCCCCGGTGGCACCGAGCCCCCCTCCTCCTTCTTCTTCCTTGACCTCCTCCCTAGATGGGAGAAGGGTTTCCCCTCTGGTCCATGGCCTCCATGGCAAGGGAGGGGCGAAAGCCCCTCCGAGATTGGATCTGTCTCTCTGTCTCTCTCTGTTTCTGCGTTCCCAGATTCTTCCCTTTCACCGTTTCTTATATTCTCGGAGATCCGTAACTCCGATTGGGCTGAAATTTTAACACGATCTCTATCCGGATATTAGCTTTCTTGCGGCGAAATAAGGGCATCAACTGCCTTACGGGTGGCCCACGAGGGTCAGGGGCGCGCCCAGGGGGGCAGGCGCGCCCCCTGCCTCGTGGACACCTCGGGCACCATCTCGCGTTGATTTTTCTTCCCCAAAATCATATATATTCCAAAAAAATCTCCGTCCGTTTTTATCCCGTTTGGACTCCGTTTGATATGGATATTCTGCGAAACAAAAAACATAAAACAAACAGGAACTGGCACTGGATCAATATGTTAGTCCCAAAAATGGTAAAAAAGTTGCCAAAAGTGTATGAAAGTTGTATAATATTGGCATGGAACAATCAAAAATTATAGATACGACGGAGACGTATCAATTCCTCCTAAGTTCACCTTGACGATTACATCAAGTGGATTCCATTGAGGGTGATACCTCGGATTCCCCTTGTTGTTTTGGACACACGGTTACCTGGACTTTACTTGAGACCATTGTTGAAGTTGGTTCGGCCCTGAGGGGTACCCGCGAGTTCATGTGAAAGTCGGGCGGGCCCGTAAAGCACCCACGAGTTTTTTACGAGGCACGGTCGGGCATTCTGGGCCCTTGCCGTAAGTCCACGAGATGGGGCGACGGGGTCACATTACCGTGAGTCTTTGCTCATCTCCGTGAGCCCCCGATGCACTAACAGGTTTGGATATTTGTTTTGAGTTGGCCTCTGGCCTTTACGCACTAACCACCACGCGAGAATAGTTATGGGCCTCGATGTCATAGTATCAGCCGAAGCTTTGTTAGACATCCAGTTCAACATCGTGGCATGGTCGGATCGTGCCGACCATCCAAGGTCGCGTTGGTATTCACCTTGCACACAACGACCCGGAGTGCAACATGCGATGGGCCCAAGACCCCGGAGTGCTTAGGATGTAGACCGGCGGGGACCTCTGTGCTGAGCCTTGGTAGGGCTGCGACGCGTTGATCTTCCTGAAGGAAATATGCCCTAGAGGCAAAGTTGTTATTTATATTTCCATATATCATGATAAATGTTTATTATTCATGCTAGAATTGTATTAACCAGAAACTTAGTACATGTGTGAATACATAGACAAATAGAGTGTCCCTAGTATGCCTCTACTAGACTAGCCCGTTAATCAAAGATTGTTAAGTTTCCTAAACCATAGACATGTGTTGTCATTTGATGAATGGGATCACATCATTAGAGAATGATGTGATGAACAAGACCCATCCGTTAGCTTAGCATAATGATCATTTAGTTTTATTGCTATTGCTTTATTCATGACTTATACATGTTCCTTTGACTATGAGATTATGCAACTCCCAAATACCAGAGGAACACCTTGTGTGCTATCAAACGTCACAATGTAACTGGGTGATTATAAATATGCTCTACAGGTGTCTCATATGGTGTTTGTTGAGTTGGCATAGATCGAGATTAGGATTTGTCACTCCGTGTATCAGAGAGTTATCTCTGGGCCCTCTCGGTAATGCACATCACCATGAGCCTTGCAAGCAATGTGTCTAATGAGTTAGCCACGAGATGATGCATTACGAAACGAGTAAAGAGACATGCCGGTAACGAGATTGAACTAGGTACGATGATATCGACGATCGAATCTCGGGCAAGTAACATACCGATGACAAAGGGAACAACGTATGTTGTTATGCGGTTTTACCGATAAAGATCTTCGTAGAATATGTAGGAGCCAATATGAGCATCCAGGTTCCGCTATTGGTTATTTACCGGAGATGTGTCTCGGTCATGTCTACATAGTTCTCGAACCCGTAGGGTCCGCACGCTTAACGTTCGATGACGATTTGTATTATGAGTTATGTGATTTGATGAACCGAAGTTTGTTCAGAGTCCCGGATGAGATCACGGACATGATGAGGAGTCTCGAAATGGTCGAGACATAAAGATTGATATATTGGAAGGTTATGTTTGCACACCGGAATGGTTTAGGAAAGGTTAGGGCATTTTTCGGAGTACCGGGGGTTACCAGAACCCCCAGGGAGTTAATGGGCCTTCATGGGCCCTAGTGGAGAGAGGAGGCGGCGGCCAGGTGGTGGAGCCCCCCAAGCCCAAACCGAATTGGACTAGTGTTGGGGGGGGGGGTCGGCCCCCCTTTCCTTCTTGACTCCTCCTCCTTCCTTCCTTCTCCTAGTGGGTAAGGGGGTGGGCGAATCCTACTTGGACCAGGAGTCCAAGTAGGACTCCCCCATGGCGCGCTCCCTTGGACCGGCCACCTCTCCTCCCTGTCGGTGTCAAAACCGGCGGATCTCGGGTAGGGGGTCCCGAACTGTGCGTCTAAGGTTGATGGTAACAGGAGACAGGGGACACGATGTTTACCCAGGTTCGGGCCATCTTGATGGAGGTAATACCCTACTTCCTGCTTGATTGATCTTGATGAATATGAGGATTACAAGAGTTGATCTACCGCGAGATCGTAATGGCTAAACCCTAGAAGTCTAGCTCGTATGATTTTGATTGCCTCTACGGACTAAACGCTCCGTTCTATATAGACACCGGAGGGGCCTAGGGCTGTACAAAGTCGGTTTACAGAGAAGGAATCTTCATATCCGAATGCCAAGCTTGCCTTCCATGCAAAGGAGAGTCCTATCCGGACACGGAAGGAAGTCTTATATCTTGTATATTCATGACCCATCAATCCGGCCCACGTCGCATAGCCCGGACTCCCGAGGACCCCTTAATCCAGGACTCCCTCAGTAGCCCCTGAACCAGGCTTCAATGATGATGTGTCCGGCGCGCAGATTGTCTTCGACATTGCAAGGCGGGTTCCTCCTCTGTACTCCAAAGTAGTCCTCGAACACAGAAAACGTGTCCGGCTTTGCAAAACAGGTACCACACACAACCGTTGAGAGTATAATATTTCATGAGTCCCATCTACTAACAACTTTTGTAGCGAGACGCCACGTCTCCGCCCGGTCATTATTTCGAACCACTTTTTAGCCTCCCGCTCCATGTTTCGAGACGTGGTTTTCATTGGCACATCTTGTTGAAGCAGAGATCGTGTCCCCTTATTGCAGGATTCTCATCAATACGGGCATGGGTAATCCAACCGCGCCGTTCGCACGACCCTTAGGGAATAGGCGAGTTTTAAGGCGAGTGGGGAGGCGCTTGACATTCACTGCCTTTATAAGAGGATAAAGATCCATTCTTTCACCCACGCCTTCTTCCTCTCTGCCCATCCGTTCTCGAGCTCCAACGCCCAAGCTTCCATCCTTTTCGCCTCCAAAAAGCACTCCGACCATGTCCGGATCAGGAATGCAGGGCAAGTGGATGGCCTCCTCCATCATGGAGGGGAACATCAGGAGCTCCGGGAAGCAGGGTACTTGGCCCAAGGAATCGCCCACCGGCTTCCGGCCAAGGGGCAGATCGTCCCCACCCCGGAGCCTAACGAGAGGGTGGTATTCATCCCCCACTTCATCCGCGGGTTAGGATTTTCCCTCCACCCCTTTGTCCGTCGACTCATGTTCTACTATGGGCTAGATTTCCACGATCTAGCCCCGAATTATTTCCTCAACATCTCGGCATTCATTGTCATGTGTGAGGCCTTCCTCCGCATCCCACCCCACTTTGGATTATGGCTAAAGATCTTCAATGTGAAGCCGAAAGTGGTGGATGGTCAACACGCAGAGTGCGGAGGTGCAATGGTGAGCAAACTATCCAATGTCACGTGGCCCACTGGCACCTTTGTGGAAACCGTCAAGGGGTGGCAGAAGCAGTGGTTCTATGTCACTTAGCCCCGCGACACCACCTGGGCCGCGACTCCCGAATTCAAGTCCTAGCCCCCAATGCGTCTTACCTCCTGGCTAAAAAAGGGCCTGGACTGGTTGTCGTTAGACGAGATATCAGCGCCACAGGCGCGCATCAAGAGCCTGGTGGACAAGAACATCAAGCTCGTCAATGTGATCCATGTGATGCTTTTTCGTCGGATCCTGCCCTGCCAAAGCCGGGCTTGCCATCTGTGGGAGTTTGATCCGGCCAAGCACCAGACCTTGCGATAGTCCTTCGGCTCCACGCACGAAGATTTCTGGAAGGTGCTTTTCAAGGCCAATCAGACGTGGCCGCAGACGTCCGAGGACCGCAGATACGACCTGACCCATCTAGCCAGTCCGGTAAGTTCTTCATACTTCAAGGTGTATCTCTTCCTGCGCATTCGAGGAAGATGTCTAAGTTTCTCCATTTGTCTTTTCAGAGCTGGATAAAGAAGGCGGAGTGGATCCAGTGTCCGACTCCGTTGCCTGAAAACCCAGCTATCCCACTTTTGATGAAGATGCTAGTTCCGGCGCCCTACCAGGCGCCAGAGAAGAAGGCCACGAAGAAGGGCCAGGCGGGAAGAGGCGGCCTTCGTCATAGAGGCACTTCAGACGTGACGTCTGAAGACGCTGAAACCCACTCCTCCCCCGCCACCGTGGACGATGAGGAGGAGGAAGAAAGCAACTCTCCCCCTGAGGGGGAAGGAAGAAAAGGATAGCCTCCACGGATCTGGAGGCAGAGGCGTCCAAGAATGGGAGGGTCTCCCTCGCGGATAACTCCGTGTTGGACACTGATAGCAGCTCCGAGTGGCGCCCCAAGGAGAAGCCCCTGGCCGAATCATAAGTACTCAAAGGCACTTATATACACATATATCCAACTTCTTTACTTCGTTGTTTTTATGTGTCAAATCATGCGCTGCAGTCCGGCCCATGCCCGCCCCAGCGATCCTCATCTTTGGGGAATTCACTTGATCCAAAGGTGATGGACATCAGGTCGCTTCCGTAGGCCTCCTCTCCCAAGGCCACAGACGACGCCGAGGTGTTGTCATGAAGGACCTTCCCAGGCTAGGGAGAGGTACAGGAGGCCGTCAGGGTGGCGCCAGAGGGTGATACCTTGGCCGCCGGACACATGGGGGAGCAAATCCCCCAGGAGACTGGCGATGGGGGCCATGTACAATTCGGCCCCAGCCGAATACTATTTCGGAGGCCCGTATGGCTCCGGAATTAGGTAAGCAGCCTCCTTCGAAAGAAGGAGGTGCACCTATTCCGCCAGTGACCTCTGTCCATCCAGAGGCACCAGATACTCTACTCGAAGCGCTGCAAAGTGCTTCCATTGTTGAGAAACACCATATCCTTATGGGTATGGTGGTTGCACTACAAAAAAAGACACATCCGTGACATTTTGGGCCGAACGAAATTTTTTTCTGTCATACATATGACACTTCTATGACGATAATTGTGACAAAACCCGGTATCTATGATGAAAAATCATGACAGAAAATGGGCTTTTCATCCTGGGCGGGCCGGAGACGCAGCTGCATGACATTCTTTGGGCCGTCCATCACGGAAAAACCGTGGTAGAAGCGAGGGGGAGGAAAATTTCGGGGAGTTCCCGGTTACGGTGGGAGGTCGGGGGCCGAGCAATGCGTGTTTCTCTCGTACACGTACGGGCGTGTGTGCGAGGCGTTGGCTCTAACTAAACCCGAGCGAGGCGTTGGGCTCTAACTGAACCCGAGCGATTGCACTGCAGGCTACGCTTACTGACCCCGAGCGATCGATCGATGGGTGTTAACTGAACCCGATCGAGCGATTCCTTCACTACTGCTGCTAACTGAAGCCGATCGATGCTGCCTCTGGATGAACAGTGAGCGTTGAGGGGGGGTTTGGATGAACAGTTCCCAATGGGGGTGGATGAACAGGACCCCGTGGTGTTGCCTCTGGATGAACAGGACCCCGATCGATCGAGCCGGTTGGGGCTGGATGAACAGGACCCCGTGGAGGGCTGGATGAACAGGACCACCCCGTGGAGGGCAGGATGAATAGTACACGATGGAGGGCAGGATGAACAGTAGCCCGTGGAGGGGTGGTTGAACAGGAGCCCGTGGAGAGGGCTGGTTGAACAGTAGCCGGTGGAGTAGCGCGCGGTGGAGGCTGGATGAACAGGAGCCCGTGGATGAACAGTCGCAGGTGGAGGCTGGAGGAGGTCGACGGTGGATGAACAGTAGCTCGTGGAGGCTGGAGGGGGTCGACGGTGGAGATGAACAGTATCCCGTGGAGTCCTGTTTTGCGGTACGCCACACCCCTCCTGATGAACAGGACCCCCATTTCGACCGTAGCGCTCCAACACAAGTTTGTTTCGTCCGTTTTGCGGTACGCCACACCCCTCCCGATCAACAGGACCCTCGTTTCGACCATAGGAGGTCTGTTTCCTCCGTTTTGCGGTACGCCAGCCCCTCCCGATCAACAGGATCCCGTTTCGAACGTGGCCGGTCGAACACAAGGTCGTTTCCTCCGTTCTGCGGTACGCTAGGCCTCGTTTCCATCGCCTGTTCCGTCCAAGCCCTCCCGATGAACACGACGCATTCCGTTGCCTTCCCATGAACACGACGCATTCCGTTGCCTCCCCATGAACATGACGCATTCTGTTGCCTCCCCATGAACACGACGATGACGACGCTGTTTCTCCGTTCCAACCCAACCATGTACACGAGCCCTGGTCGTACGTATGCGCGAGTAGGTGTTCGAGACCCCGCCCGTATGTACACATACGTGGCCGTATTTTCTTTCTTGCACCCTGCGCGCCTCTACTACGACACGTGCATGCCTCTACATCAACCAGTATATATGTACATACATGTTCACGACCAGAATGACAATGCTACGTACGCTTCGACCACGCGGGTCCCGACTGTCAGGCACTTCCTTGTCTGCGAAGATGTAGCTGGTGGGCCCCAGCAGTCAGGGGGCGAATCGGTTTCTTTTGCCCGGACGCACTTCCTTGCGTGCGAAGATGTAGCTGGTGGGTCCCAGCAGTCAGGGAGAAACATTTTTTTACGCGAAATACAGTGGCCTGTCCGGTGGGTCCCAGCTATCAGGTGGAGGAATCATTACTTTCCACGTAATAAGGAGGCACTTCCTTGCTGCGGCCGTGGACCCAGCTGTCAGCCTCTCCACGTATAGTCCACGTCCGATGGAAGTCATTCCTTGACCACGTTAACCACGCCGCACCGAGAGCACCAGGGCGGTGGACGACGGCGAGGCCTAGGAAGGGGATGACACGGAGGCAGGGAAGACTCGGCAGTTGTTTCCCACGCGGAGGGGAGTACGACTCAGTGCTTGTGCGTCCAACAGTCAGTGCTTGTGCGTCAACCTTTTTTTAGGAAAGCCTCAAATATGTGGAAAACAGCATACAACCCATCTGCCATTATTTCTAATAATTTACAGCCCATTTGCTAATTCTTAAGGTTTTTTTGGAGCCCATATTCTTTTTGTTAGCATTACAGCCCATATTGTGGTAATGGTTAAAAAATTATAGGAAATTTTGCATATTTCGGTGCAGTCCGAACTGTTTTTAATCCCGAAATTTCGACTCACATTCAAACTAATTTTAAAAATAAATGTATATCAATATAAATGTCACAGGCCTAGAATTTGCTTGTAGCTATTTACCTGAGTGAGCATCATGCATCATGTCTAAATTCTGAAAGTTGAATTGGGGAAAGCTGAAAGCCTCAGACATCATTTCAAAAAAATGATCAACATTAAAAATTGCTTCAAATAACCTAAGAAAATGTTCCTGTTAAGCTATAAAAATATTGGCAAGAGGTGAAATTCAAACCAATATTTTTGGATTCACAGAAATATTTATTCTGGGCATTTGAATTAAATCAATAGCTATTTGAATTGGATTTATATTTACTATTAAATAAATATAGGTCCAATAATTCTGAAATATTTTTGTGGAGCTTTGGTTTAATTCCTTTAGCTTCTAAAAATATTTCCAGAAGCAACAAAATTGATTTGGCTTCAAAACCAAATTCAAAACAAACCTGCAAATTAGAAAAAAGAACAGAATTAGAAAAGCAAAGAGAGAGCTTACCTGGCGCCAGCAACCGGCCCAGCTCCTGTGCAGCCCACCAAGGCCCAGCTGGCTGGCCCAGCTGGCCAGCCCAGCCCACTGGCCTTCCCCCCTGTCGTCTTCCTCGCGACAGAAGGACGCCGGGCGTGTGCCCCGTGCGCGCGGCCACGCGCTCCGGCCAGCTCCTGCTTGCCGCACCCCCCTCGACGCCTGGACGCCTCTGGGAGATGCCACGCACCCCCTGACCCTCGCTCACTCTCTTCCATCCTCATCCCCGCCTCTGTCGCCTCTCTCTTCGAACCCGAGCGCGCCCACCGCCGCCGCTCGCTGCCACGGCGTCCACAGCCACCCCCTCGCTCCCTCTCCGCATCCCTGGGCTCCGCCCTGACCCCGTGGAGCTACACACCCGAAGCACGCGACCAGAGGAGGCCCAGTCGACCCGAGCGTCGTCGTCTTCATCTCCGGTGCCCGAAGATCGCCGTCGTCAATTCGCCGTTGCAGAAGCTTCCTCGAGCCCGCTGTCGCCTACAAACCACGCGCTGTGAGCACCGCCGCTTTTCCCCTCTCTCCTCGTAGTCTCTCCCGTGCCATAGCCCTGTTAGTCGCCGTGCCCGTGAGCTTCTGTCGCCGACCATGTCGCCGCCGCCGCTTTAGCCACCGCAGCTCGCGCCTGAGCGTGTCACCATGTTCACTGCACTCCCAGGAGCCCGCAGCACCCTTCGGTTTCCCCTCTAGTGCACCGTAGCGACGAATCCATCGGCGCCCGAACTCCGGCGGCCGCAACCGAGCTCGCCGCCGTCGACTCTGGCCACCCCCGGCCCGGAGACCACCACCATCTGACGCGCCATCGCGCCAGCTCCCCGTAGGGCCAAAGGGCGCATCGAATGGTGCACGGTAGGCGAAACCCGAGCCACCCCGATGCGTCTCCGCCGCGTTTTTGGTCGTCGCCGGTGAAACTCCGGCGAGCCAACGTGGCACACTTAGTTAACGCTAATGACGCCATTAGCTGATCACTGTGCCACTGACGGATGGGCCCCACGCGCTAATTAACCCCGGATTTATTCCCTGTTTAACTTAGACTAACCCACCGGGCCCACATGTCAGGTTTACTTTGCTGACGAGGCAGTTGACCGGGCCCACACGCCAGCGACCCTAACCAGCACTGGGTCACTGACCAGTGGACCCCACGGGTCAGGTTTGACCCAGGGCAGCTCAGTTGACCTGCTGACGCCACAGTGACGTAGTGCTGATGCCATAACTCATTTTCTGGATTAATTTTAATTCAGGAAATTCCAGAAAATACCCAAAACTTCTAAAAAATCATAGAAATTCAACCGTAACTCCAAATGAAATAAAATATATATGTAAAATTATCAGAAAAATTCAAGGAATCCATCTGTACCATTTTCATGCATGTTTGAACAATGTTTGTCCTCTGTTTTGGACAAAACAAATAAAGGGCATTTAAATAATCATATATGGGGTTGGAATTTGAATCTTGCACTCAAACTAACTTCATTTAAATCATAGCTAGTTGCATTAGCTCAAACCACAGCATATTGACATGTCATGATCATGCATCATACTGTGCATTGCATTGATTGTATTTCTTTCTCTGTTGCCGGTATTTGTCCCCTCTCGATAGACGTTGTACCGACGATGTGATCGTTGACACTGATGAAGACCCAATGATATCTTCAGAAGTGCCAGGCAAGCAAAACCCCCTTGTTCATTCCGATACAATCCCCCCTCTCTCGCTCCTGCTCTCTTTTACTGCATTAGGACAACAACGATTCATCTGTTACTTGTTGCGGTAGTTGAACCCCTTATCCTCTGCATGACCTGTCATTGCCACAGTAAATAGATGAAACCCACTAGCATGAGTAGGAGTTGTTTGAGCCCTGATGTGCCTACTCATTCATGCTTGTTTGTCATGCCTGCTACTGCTTAGAGTTGAGTCAGGTCCGATTCATCGGGGATGAATCGGAGGTGTGTAAACATGTCCTACTGTTGAGAGCTAAGTGTGTGAACACGATTTGGTAAAGGTAGCGGTGAGAGGCCATGTAGGAGTACATGGTGGGTTGTCTCATTGAAACCGTCCTCAGGAACTGAGTTCTGTGTTTGTGATCCATGAAACAGCTACTACCACACGTTGGGCCCTGAAATATGACCCCGCTCGACTTACTGACCCCTCTCGTCCTCTGTCCAGGAGTTGCAATTAGTTTCTGGTGTTTATAGGATATGTGTTGGCGGCCGTGCGTAGCGCTGACCCTAGGGGTGGGCTATGATGCGGTAGATACACTGTGGCACGGTGTACCGGGCGCCCGTTTGGTGTCTCGGGAACCCTGCACACATCGTTTGAGGCTGTGAGCGAAACTCCGGCCGGATCTCCTCGCGGATGGAACCCGAATAGGCGATAAACCTGGACTAGAGACTTGTGTGGTTAGTCAGGTCGTGGTCTACACCCACGTCGGCTTTCGCTTGAAGTCTGCCGAGCACATGTCGTGTGCAGACGCTAAGTGGTGGAAACATGTGTGACGAAGTACACCCCTGCAGGGTTATAAATGATCTATTCGAATAGCCGTGTCCGCG
Source organism: Triticum monococcum (assembly GCA_034509565.1). NCBI lineage: Eukaryota > Viridiplantae > Streptophyta > Magnoliopsida > Poales > Poaceae > Triticum > Triticum monococcum. The sequence goes on from CM067841.1 coordinate 432,096,028, forward strand.
GTAAAGGACTTCTGGGTTGCCTATAACAGTTCATAGACAAGTGAAAGTGGATACTCTAAAACTCGCAAGATAAGTGTGAGTGCTATGGATGGCCTTCTCGTAGGGAGACGAGAGCGGATCCATAGTGGTGTATTGATTGGTGAATATGTGGACTCGTGTGCGCCACCTCAAAAGAGTTGCTTGCAGTCGTAGTTCAGAATAGCCACCGAGTCAAAGCTGGCTTGCTGCAGTTAAACTCCACCACCCCCCTTGTTGATACCGATGCATATGTAGTTAGTTCTGATGTAAGTCTTGCTGAGTACCTTTATACTCACGTTTGCTTAATTTATGTTTTGCAGAGAGACTTCAGTCTCGCTAGTAGTTCCGTGTGGACTTCGACGTTCAGCTTGATACCTCAGCTACGATCTTGTGCCCTCGGCAGGATCTGGTAGATAGTCAGGCTTCTTAGCCTTTTTATTTATAGATGTCTGTACTCAGACATGTTAAGCTTCCGCATGTGCTTTGCATTGTATGCTATGATTGTTGGGTCATGAGACCCATGTTTGTAATATCTCGCTCCTCGGAGCCTAATGAATAAATACTTGAGTTGTAGAGTTATGTTGTGATGCCATGTTGTATTCACACATATCGAGCATATTGTGTGTATGATTGAAATGCTTGGTATGTGTGGGATCTGACTATCTAGTTGTTTATCCTTCGCAGCCTTTCTTATGGGGAAATGTAGTCTAGTATTCCTCGAGCCATAGTAGTCCGCTACAGCCCGGTTCACTGGAGTCCTGCTAGCCCAGCACTACTGTTCAGGACACTTGACTGGCCGGCATGTGTTTCACTTCGTCCCTATGTCTGTCCCTTCGGGGAAATGTCACGCGGTGACATCCGGAGTCCTGCCTAGCCTGCTACAGCCCGGGTTACCGGAGTCCTGTTAGCCCAGTGCTACAGCCCGGATTCACACGCTGTCGACCGACATGCTCGAGGTTGATTCATGTATGCCTGTCCCCATGGGTTAGTGCCGCTTTGGGTTCACGACTAGCCATGTCGGCCCGGGTTCTTTGTCATATGGATGCTAGCGACACTATCATATACGTGAGCCAAAAGGCGCAAACGGTCCCGGGCCAGGTAAGGTGGCACCCGTGGGAATACCGTGCGTGAGGCCACAAAGTGATATGATGTGTTACATGCTAGATCGGTGTGACCTAGGATCGGGGTCCCGACAGCGTTGGTATCAGAGCCTGACTGCCTGTAGGTTTACCAAGCCAAACTGGTCGAAGTTGAGTCTAGAAATACTTTAGTTCTGTAAGGGAATTGATTGCGGAAGGGAACGTAAGGCTCTTTTTACTCCTTTACCCTATGCCCTTCTGATCTGAGTCAACCTCTTCTTTCTACGGGGATTAAGAATTAGGCCTTCTCATCTATCTATCAGGATGACGTGTTACTAAACCGTAGTTGCCTAAGATTGTTGGATTTAAGCCCAGTTCAGTTTCTACTACTTCTGTGTGTTCATAGTTGGTCTCGAACCTTGATATTATGATTCTGAGTGGTTATGCCACCATTTTTGCAGGATGTCTCAAATCTTTTCGACCATTTACAGCCGTTATGCTGTCCTAGTCATCCCAGGTTTCTAAATAGTCTGATGCATTTGCAAACCTTTTCCCCTGTTCCTGATGTCCATTTAGGCCGGGTTAATCACACTAATCGGTGAGTTGAGGTACTCCGTTGCCTCGGCATCTATGTTGGAACTATTATTATGACCCTAGGTGTCTTAGAGGATCACCTAGTAATCGAACCATGCTTTGTGTTCCCAGTGTGATGATTCTGGCCGTCATTCTCGAAAGCATCCCGTGATGCCATTTAGTTAGTAGGCATTCTATTCCTGGGTTTTGAACCCGAGACTCACCCTACCTGCTCCATGTCGTTAGTATTTGCTAGTTCCCTTAAGACATTAGTAAACCTTGTGATAGACCTCGAGGTCCGTGGTATTTCCTTCTTCCAAATACTATGAACCACTTATGGCAGAAGTTGTTGAACCAAAGGATCACAACCAGAGTGCTCTTGATGAGTTCTCCATTCTATATTGTGGCTCTGCCAGTTCTACCTTTCTGCATGGGTTATCCGGAAGAAATATGTTGAACTTGTTCGACATACTAACCTATGCATCCACCACTCAGAAAGTTATATGTTCCTTGAGTTGTTCCCCCCCTTCAGTTATATTCCGACCTTCATCTATCACTTGATAGTCAGAAGTAGTCGTGCATTCATGTTCATCAGTGCCTTTTACTTCTGTGGTCCGTCAAGCCATTCTATTTGGAATGACTAGGAGAAACAAACTCCAGTACCTCATCCATTTCTGGGATCGGGTCAAAGTGGTTGTATTCCGCAGATCAAAATGCCAATCCAGCTTTTGGTTCTGTTCTACCCCGGAGTATTACCCACTTTATGTCAAGAGCGTCATGAGAATTGCACCTTCTCCTATGAATTCTTGACGCAGTGATACTCTTACCATCATTCTTCATTCCTCGGTCCCGTGTTGTCGCAACCGGAATGCCGACAAGTGAACCGTGATGTGTGAAATCAATACTCCTAGCAACCCCGTTGCTTGGTAGTTAATGGACAATACCCTCATTCTTAGCGCGTTGGTTATTGAATTATCATTCTAAGACTGATCGTGCTACCTAGTCCATATTTCTGGTGCACACTTCGATCAATGGATTAGGATTGTGCCCATCCCTTACTCTTTGATCATATCATCTTGCCCTGAAAAGCAAGGTTGTTCTCGAGCTTAGTAACATACCGGTGGTTCGTGATTTTCCGAATATCTTCTCGGAAGTGTTACCAGGTTGTCACCTGACCGTTATGTTGAGTTCGTGATCAAGATGGTTTTTCAATAAACCACTTTTCCCCAAGAATCTGTGTTGGATACCCCTGAGCTAGTTGGTTAAGCTTAACAACAACTTGGAGAGTTGGAAGATGAAAACTTGTCCGACTTAGCTCATCCCTAAGGGATATCCTTGTGTGTGTGTGTGTGTGTTGAAGAAAGATGATATCTTCACCAATTGGTCCCCGTGATCAGTTGTTGTATCTATTATCTTGTCCAAACCTTGAATTGAGTGTGGGCTATCGTCAAATCAAATCAGAACCAACGATGTTCGTAATGTTGTCTTACTTACGGTTGTCCCTCGAGCATACACCATTATATCTTTGGTCTGACCAATACTATCACATTGTTCACATAGTGGTGGAAGTCCAGTGATATGGAAATTCCGATGAGTTGCTGTTGAGCCCATCAGCGGCATTTTGTCTCCTCCATGATTGTGTTGAACATCCAGCTAGTGTTGGAAACTTTATAGGCATTGCCTCATGTCCCGATCATGAAGCATATGTCCGGTTGGAAGATGTGACTTCTTCTAATTCATGTGCATCTGGTGTAAGTTGCCGCCGTGAATTCGAGAAAGTTTGTTTTTGCTTCCTTTGGAATCGTCCCAAGTCAGTCATGCACGTGCGAAGTATTCTATGGTCTGATAGACTGATCATCTTCATTCTATATGTATCCCTAGCACACCAAGCCACTGATTGATTTGTTCAAGGAGAAGAAGTTCCTTCCGAAGAATCATGACTTATGTTAGGACTTTGTTATCCTCGATAATGGTTCCCCACCTGAACTCGGTAGTGTTTTATTATAAGGCTACCATGTTTAGCAGAACCAGCTCATGTTTTGGAGCTTACTACCGTAGTTCATTCCCCGAGAATCTCGCAACGCCGTCTCGTCGATTTGTGTTGCAAACTTTCATTTTGTTTCTAGACTCGATGAGTCCGGAATATCCTATCACCAACCAGATCTGAATCTCAGGCAGATATGATGGTTGGAGCATTTTCCAAGAACTATAATATTGGTCTCTCGATAACCGGTAAAGTGGATGTCGTGGCCAACACATCCAGCCGGAATACCTATTATTGTAGTATCTCGATTGAAGAAGTTGGCTACCTTCCCATGAGGATTTCGTAGGATTTACTCCAGAAGTTGTTCCTTATGGATCTATTGTATTCCGAAGTCCGACCACTACTTGGTGGCTATGCCGATGCTTAAGGCATGACCGTGGTAACCAGTACATCAAGGAGAACATTAGGAGCGGAGTGCTAAATGTCTCTCGATCGATCATCCAGATTTTGTTTCCTTGGCTTCGCTAAGGTGAAATCTGAGAAAGTGTTATCTTCCTTTGCATCTGCATTATCCATCACCATTCATCATGGTGGTATGTTGTGTTGCCAGGATCCTTGACATGGATGTTGGTAAGACCTTGATGAGTATGGAAATGCTCAGTGTCTTGAGAGCATGCTCAGGCACTAGGTTCTGTTATTGTCGTTAACTGGGATGTGCCTCCGTTCTCTCAGTTGTTCGATAGCCATCCAATTGGTGGAATCACCTTTGCCGGTGAACCTTTTCCCCGGTTACCAGAATCATTCCCAGCATTTGCATTTTGTTCCCAGCTTGCACCTCAGTAGTTGTTGTTCAGGATCATCTTCAAAAGTGGACTTACCATGGGTCCCAAACATTTCCGATGATAAGCAAAAATCATCCATTGTGTTGTCTTCAACAAGGTAGTCCACATCATCCATCCTAGTCCAAGTATGCCATCCCTTCAAGCTATCTTAAACGATCAATTGTAAATTGCCTTAAGCTGGTATGAAGAGTTTCTATGATCTCCGAATCAAAAGTAATTCTTTTTGCCACTTAAGGTAATAATTTTACAAGTCACCTCCCCTAAGGTGCCCCGTTATGGTATCATGGCAATTATCTCCTCGCTACTTTGAAACCATGCATCATCCTACTCCAGCGTGGGTTTGTTGCGTACCAAATTGAACCTTGTCATCTGCTTCTTCTCATTGATTCTGATATGTGCCTTGTGTCTCAACTCAAGAGGTGTTCTTACGTCTCATTCCGTGGAGTTGATCTTGTATCCACTCTTGGGAGGTTGTCTTGCTCTATTGTCGCCATGTTGGATGAAGCTCTCGAAGCAAAGATGTCAAGATCGACATGATGCAATAAATCAACATCTTCGAGAAGGGCAATCGGATCGTGAAGATTCTTTATTGGTGTTCCCTCTGTCTTCTTACCTCACGTCTTGAATCTCGGGACGAGATTCTTGTTTAGTGGGGGTGAGTTGTCACAGCCCTAGAATTTGCTTGTAGCTATTTACCTGAGTGAGCATCATGCATCATGTCTAAATTCTGAAAGTTGAATTGGGGAAAGCTGAAAGCCTCAGACATCATTTCAAAAAAATGATCAACATTAAAAATTGCTTCAAATAACCTAAGAAAATGTTCCTGTTAAGCTATAAAAATATTGGCAAGAGGTGAAATTCAAACCAATATTTTTGGATTCACAGAAATATTTATTCTGGGCATTTGAATTAAATCAATAGCTATTTGAATTGGATTTATATTTACTATTAAATAAATATAGGTCCAATAATTCTGAAATATTTTTGTGGAGCTTTGGTTTAATTCCTTTAGCTTCTAAAAATATTTCCAGAAGCAACAAAATTGATTTGGCTTCAAAACCAAATTCAAAACAAACCTGCAAATTAGAAAAAAGAACAGAATTAGAAAAGCAAAGAGAGAGCTTACCTGGCGCCAGCAACCGGCCCAGCTCCTGTGCAGCCCACCAAGGCCCAGCTAGCTGGCCCAGCTGGCCAGCCCAGCCCACTAGCCTTCCCCCCTGTCGTCTTCCTCACGACAGAAGGACGCCGGGCGTGTGCCCCGTGCGCGCGGCCACGCGCTCCGGCCAGCTCCTGCTTGCCGCACCCCCCTCGATGCCTGGACGCCTCTGGGAGATGCCACGCACCCCCCTGACCCTCGCTCACTCTCTTCCATCCTCATCCCCGCCTCTGTCGCCTCTCTCTTCGAACCCGAGCGCGCCCACCGCCGCCGCTCGCTGCCACGGCGTCCACAGCCACCCCCTCGCTCCCTCTCCGCATCCCTGGGCTCCGCCCTGACCCCGTGGAGCTACACACCCAAAGCACGCGACCAGAGGAGGCCCCAGTCGACCCGAGCGTCGTTGTCTTCATCTCCGGTGCCCGAAGATTGCCGTCGTCAATTCGTCGTTGCAGAAGCTTCCCCGAGCCCGTTGTCGCCTACAAACGACGCGCTGTGAGCACCGCCGCTTTTCCCCTCTCTCCTCGTAGTCTCTCCCGTGCCATAGCCCTGTTAGTCGCCGTGCCCATGAGCTTCTGTCGCCGGCCATGTCGCCGCCGCCGCTTTAGCCACCGCAGCTCGCGCCTGAGCGTGTCACCATGTTCACTGCACTCCCAGGAGCCCGCAGCACCCTTCGGTTTCCCCTCTAGTGCACCGTAGCGACGAATCCATCGGCGCCCGAACTCCGGCGGCCGCAACCGAGCTCGCCGCCGTCGACTCCGGCCACCCCCGACCCGGAGACCACCACCATCTGACGCGCCATCGCGCCAGCTCTCCGTAGGGCCAAAGGGCGCATCGAATGGTGCACGGTAGGCGAAACCCGAGCCACCCCGATGCGTCTCCGCCGCGTTTTTGGTCGTCGCCGGTGAAACTCCGGCGAGCCAACGTGGCACACTTAGTTAACGCTAATGACGCCATTAGCTGATCACTGTGCCACTGACGGATGGGCCCCACGCGCTAATTAACCCCGGATTTATTCCCTGTTTAACTTAGACTAACCCACCGGGCCCACATGTCAGGTTGACTTTGCTGACGAGGCAGTTGACCGGGCCCACACGTCAGCGACCCTAACCAGCACTGGGTCACTGACCAGTGGACCCCACGGGTCAGGTTTGACCCAGGGCAGCTCAGTTGACCTGCTGACGTCACAGTGACATAGTGATGACGCCATAACTCATTTTCTGGATTAATTTTAATTCAGGAAATTCCAGAAAATACCCAAAACTTCTAAAAATCATAGAAATTCAATCGTAACTCCAAATGAAATAAATTATATATGTAAAATTATGAGAAAAATTCAAGGAATCCATCTGTACCATTTTCATGCATGTTTGAACAATGTTTGTCCTCTGTTTTGGACAAAACAAATAAAGGGCATTTAAATAATCAAATATGGGGTTGGAATTTGAATCTTGCACTCAAACCAACTTCATTTAAATCACAACTAGTTGCATTAGCTCAAACCACAGCATATTGACATGTCATGATCATGCATCATACTGTGCATTGCATTGATTGTATTTCTTTCTCTGTTGCCGGTATTTGGCCCCTCTCGATAGACGTTGTACCGACGATGTGATTGTTGACACTGATGAAGACCCAATGATATCTTCAGAAGTGCCAGGCAAGCAAAACCCCCTTGTTCATTCCGATACAATCCCCCCTCTCTCGCTCCTGCTCTCTTTTACTGCATTAGGACAACAACGATTCATCTGTTACTTGTTGCGGTAGTTGAACCCCTTATCCTCTGCATGACCTGTCATTGCCACAGTAAATAGATGAAACCCACTAGCATGAGTAGGAGTTGTTTGAGCCCTGATGTGCCTACTCATTCATGCTTGTTTGTCATGCCTGCTACTGCTTAGAGTTGAGTCAGGTACGATTCATCGGGGATGAATCGGAGGTGTGTAAACATGTCCTACTGTTGAGAGCTAAGTGTGTGAACACGATTTGGTAAAGGTAGCGGTGAGAGGCCATGTAGGAGTACTTGGTGGGTTGTCTCATTGAAACCGTCCTCAGGAACTGAGTTCTGTGTTTGTGATCCATGAAACAGCTACTACCACACGTTGGGCCCTGAAATATGACCCCGCTCGACTTACTGACCCCTCTCGTCCTCTGTCCAGGAGTTGCAATTAGTTTCTGGTGTTTATAGGATATGTGTTGGCGGCCGTGCGTAGCGCTGACCCTAGGGGTGGGCTATGATGCGGTAGATACACTGTGGCACGGTGTACCGGGCGCCCGTTTGGTGTCTCGGGAACCCTGCACACATCGTTTGGGGCTGTGAGCGAAACTCCGGCCGGATCTCCTCGCGGATGAACCCGAATAGGCGATAAACCTGGACTAGAGACTTGTGTGGTTAGTCAGGTCGTGGTCTACACCCACGTCAGCTTTCGCTTGAAGTCTGCCGAGCACATGTCGTGTGCAGACGCTAAGTGGTGGAAACATGTGTGACGAAGTACACCCCTGCAGGGTTATAAATGATCTATTCGAATAGCCGTGTCCGCGGTAAAGGACTTCTGGGTTGCCTATAACAGTTCATAGACAAGTGAAAGTGGATACTCTAAAACTCGCAAGATAAGTGTGAGTGCTATGGATGGCCTTCTCGTAGGGAGACGAGAGCGGATCCATAGTGGTGTATTGATTGGTGAATATGTGGACTCGTGTGCGCCACCTCAAAAGAGTTGCTTGCAGTCGTAGTTCAGAATAGCCACCGAGTCAAAGCTGGCTTGCTGCAGTTAAACTCCACCACCCCCCTTGTTGATACCGATGCATATGTAGTTAGTTCTGATGTAAGTCTTGCTGAGTACCTTTGTACTCACGTTTGCTTAATTTATGTTTTGCAGAGAGACTTCAGTCTCGCTAGTAGTTCCGTGTGGACTTCGACGTTTAGCTTGATACCTCAGCTACGATCTTGTGCCCTCGGCAGGATCTGGTAGATAGTCAGGCTTCTTAGCCTTTTTATTTATAGATGTCTGTACTCAGACATGTTAAGCTTCCGCATGTGCTTTGCATTGTATGCTATGATTGTTGGGTCATGAGACCCATGTTTGTAATATCTCGCTCCTCGGAGCCTAATGAATAAATACTTGAGTTGTAGAGTTATGTTGTGATGCCATGTTGTATTCACACATATCGAGCATATTGTGTGTATGATTGAAATGCTTGGTATGTGTGGGATCCGACTATCTAGTTGTTTATCCTTCGCAGCCTTTCTTATGGGGAAATGTAGTCTAGTGTTCCTCGATCCATAGTAGTCCGCTACAGCCCGGTTCACTGGAGTCCTGCTAGCCCAGCACTACTGTTCAGGACACTTGACTGGCCGGCATGTGTTTCACTTCGTCCCTATCTCTGTCCCTTCGGGGAAATGTCACGCGGTGACATCCGGAGTCCTGCCTAGCCTGCTACAGCCCGGGTTACCGGAGTCCTGTTAGCCCAGTGCTACAGCCCGGATTCACAGGCTGTCGACCGACATGCTCGAGGTTGATTCATGTATGCCTGTCCCCATGGGTTAGTGCCGCTTTGGGTTCACGACTAGCCATGTCGCCCGGGTTCTTTGTCATATGGATGCTAGCGACACTATCATATACGTGAGCCAAAAGGCGCAAACGGTCCCGGGCCAGGTAAGGTGGCACCCGTGGGAATACCGTGCGTGAGGCCACAAAGTGATATGATGTGTTACATGCTAAATCGGTGTGACCTAGGATCGGGGTCCCGACAGCGTTGGTATCAGAGCCTGACTGCCTGTAGGTTTACCAAGCCAAACTGGTCGAAGTTGAGTCTAGAAATGCTTTAGTTATGTAAGGGAATTGATTGCGGAAGGGAACGTAAGGCTCTTTTTACTCCTTTACCCTATGCCCTTCTGATCTGAGTCAACCTCTTCTTTCTACGGGGATTAAGAATCAGGCCTTCTCATCTATCTATCAGGATGACGTGTTACTAAACCGTAGTTGCCTAAGATTGTTGGATTTAAGCCCAGTTCAGTTTCTACTACTTCTGTGTGTTCATAGTTGGTCTCGAACCTTGATATTATGATTCTGAGTGGTTATGCCACCATTTTTGCAGGATGTCTCAAATCTTTTCGACCATTTACAGCCGTTATGCTGTCCGAGTCATCCCAGGTTTCTAAATAGTGTGATGCATTTGCAAACCTTTTCCCCTGTTCCTGATGTCCATTTAGGCCGGGTTCATCACACTAATTGGTGAGTTGAGGTACTCCGTTGCCTCGGCATTTATGTTGGAACTATTATTATGACCCTAGGTGTCTTAGAGGATCACCTAGTAATCGAACCATGCTTTGTGTTCCCAGTGTGATGATTCTGGCCATCATTCTCAAAAGCATCCCGTGATGCCATTTAGTTAGTAGGCATTCTATTCCTGGGTTTTGAACCCGAGACTCACCCTACCCGCTCCATGTCGTTAGTATTTGCTAGTTCCCTTAAGACATTAGTAAACCTTGTGATAGACCTCGAGGTCCATGGTATTTCCTTCTTCCAAATACTATGAACCACTTATGGCAGAAGTTGTTGAACCAAAGGATCACAACCAGAGTGCTCTTGATGAGTTCTCCATTCTATATTGTGGCTCTGCCAGTTCTACCTTTCTGCATGGGTTATCCAGAAGAAATATGTTGAACTTGTTCGACATACTAACCTATGCATCCACCACTTAGAAAGTTATATGTTCCTTGAGTTGTTCCCCCCCTTCAGTTATATTCCGACCTTCATCTATCACTTGATAGTCAGAAGTAGTCGTGCATTCATGTTCATCAGTGCCTTTTACTTCTGTGGTCCGTCAAGCCATTCTATTTGGAATGACTAGGAGAAACAAACTCCAGTACCTCATCCATTTCTGGGATCGGGTCAAAGTGGTTGTATTCCGCAGATCAAAATGCCAATCCAGCTTTTGGTTGTGTTCTACCCCGGAGTATTACCCACTTTATGTCAAGAGCGTCGTGAGAATTGCACCTTCTCCTATGAATTCTTGACGCAGTGATACTCTTACCATCATTCTTCATTCCTCGGTCCCGTGTTGTCGCAACCGGAATGCCAACAAGTGAACCGTGATGTGTGAAATCAATACTCCTAGCAACCCCGTTGCTTGGTAGTTAATGGACAATACCCTCATTCTTAGCGCGTTGGTTATTGAATTATCATTCTAAGACTGATCGTGCTACCTAGTCCATATTTCTGGTGCACACTTCGATCAATGGATTAGGATTGTGCCCATCCCTTACTCTTTGATCATATCATCTTGCCCTGAAAAGCAAGGTTGTTCTCGAGCTTAGTAACATAGCGATGGTTCGTGATTTTCCGAATATCTTCTCGGAAGTGTTACCAGGTTGTCACCTGACCGTTATGTTGAGTTCGTGATCAAGATGGTTTTTCAATAAACCACTTTTCCCCAAGAATCTGTGTTGGATACCCCTGAGCTAGTTGGTTAAGCTTAACAACAACTTGGAGAGTTGGAAGATGAAAACTTGTCCGACTTAGCTCATCCCTAAGGGATATCCTTGTGTGTGTGTGTGTTGAAGAAAGATGATATCTTCACCAATTGGTCCCCGTGATCAGTTGTTGTATCTATTATCTTGTCCAAACCTTGAATTGAGTGTGGGCTATCGTCAAATCAAATCAGAACCAACGATGTTCGTAATGTTGTCTTACTTACGGTTGTCCCTCGAGCATACACCATTATATCTTTGGTCTGACCAATACTATCACATTGTTCACATAGTGGTGGAAGTCCAGTGATATGGAAATTCCGATGAGTTGCTGTTGAGCCCATCAGCGGCATTTTGTCTCCTCCATGATTGTGTTGAACATCCAGCTAGTGTTGGAAACTTTATAGGCATTGCCTCATGTCCCGATCATGAAGCATATGTCCGGTTGGAAGATGTGACTTCTTCTAATTCATGTGCATCTGGTGTAAGTTGCCGCCGTGAATTCGAGAAAGTTTGTTTTTGCTTCCTTTGGAATCGTCCCAAGTCAGTCATGCACGTGCGAAGTATTCTATGGCCTGATAGACTGATCATCTTCATTCTATATGTATCCCTAGCACACCAAGCCACTGATTGATTTGTTCAAGGAGAAGAAGTTCCTTCCGAAGAATCATGACTTATGTTAGGACTTTGTTATCCTCGATAATGGTTCCCCACCTGAACTCGGTAGTGTTTTATTATAAGGCTACCATGTTTAGCAGAACCAGCTCATGTTTTGGAGCTTACTACCGTAGTTCATTCCCCGAGAATCTCGCAACGCTGTCTCGTCGATTTGTGTTGCAAACTTTCATTTTGTTTCTAGACTCGATGAGTCCGGAATATCCTGTCACCAACCAGATCTGAATCTCAGGCAGATATGATGGTTGGAGCATTTTCCAAGAACTATAATATTGGTCTCTCGATAACCGGTAAAGTGGATGTCGTGGCCAACACATCCAGCCGGAATACCTATTATTGTAGTATCTCGATTGAAGAAGTTGGCTACCTTCCCATGAGGATTTCGTAGGATTTACTCCAGAAGTTGTTCCTTATGGATCTATTGTATTCCGAAGTCCGACCACTACTTGGTGGCTATGCCGATGCTTAAGGCATGACCGTGGTAACCAGTACATCAAGGAGAACATTAGGAGCGGAGCGCTGATTTGGGTGGCCGGAGCAAGAAGACCAGAGGTTGAAGAAGCACTATGGCCGTTGGATGGACATCGTACGGTCACTGAAGCTAGAATCGTTCATATTGATTAAGTTGACAAAGCCCTTCGTCCCCGTCAACTTAGTAGGCCCACAAGTCAGCCTCCCAGCAAGGTGGGTCCCAGCTAGCCGCGGGAGTATTCATTTTTTTGTGCGTAATAAGGAGGCACTTCCTGTGGGTTCGAGCTGACAGCGGGGGGACGTTTTTTTCGCAAAATACGGTGGCCTGTCCGGTGGGTCCCAACAGTCACGGGGAAAAGGTTTTTCGCAAAATACTGGTGGCCCGTCCAGTGGGTCCCCGCTGCCAGGTGGAGGAATAATTATTTTGCACGTAATAAGGAGGCACTTCCTTGCTGCGGCCGTGGAACCAGCTGTCAGCCTCTCCACGTACAGTCCATGTCCGATGGGAGCCGTTCCTTAACCACGTTGACCACGCCGCACCGAGAGCACCAGGGCGGTGGACGACGGCGAGGCCTAGGAAGGAGACGACGCGGAGCCGGGGAAGACGCGGCAGTGGATGCCCACGCGTAGAGGAGTACGAGGGTTCACTGGTTCGCTGCGGTGTGAGGCTGCCGTCGCCGCAGAATAGCAGGGGGTGTGGGTGAGTAGAGAGATGGCCTGACCAGCGGTGGGAGTAGTAGGGGGCGGTGAGGCCTCCGCCGCATTGCAGCCGGCCACGGGAGGCAGGAGCACGAGGCACGACCGACGCTGGTTTGGGTGGCTGGAGCAAGAAGACCAGAGGTTGAAGAAGCACTACGGCCGTTGGATGGACATCATACGGTCACTGGAGCTAGAATCGTGCATATTGACTAAGTTGACAAAGCCCTCCGTCCCCGTCAACTTAGTAGGCCCACAAGTCAGCCTGCCACTAAGGTGGGTCCCAGCTAGCAAGGGGTATTCATTTTTTTGTGCGTAATAAGTAGGCACTTACGGTGGGTCCAAGCTGACAGCAGGGGGAACAATTTTTTCGCGAAATACGGTGGCCCGTCGGGTGGGTCCCAGCAGCCAGGGGCAATTTTTTTTTTCACGATATACTGGTGGGCGTCCGGTGGGTCCCTGTTGTGAGGTGGAGGAATAATGTTTTTCCGCGTAATAAGGAGGCACTTCATTGCGGCTGTCGTGGACCCTGCTATCAGCCTCTCCACGTACAGTATTCTTCCGATGGAATTCGGTCGTTGACCACATTGACCACATCGCGCCGACAGCACCACGGTGGTGGATGACGACGAGGCCTAGGAAGGGGACGGCGCGAAGCCGGGGAAGACGCGGCAGTGGATGCCCACGCGGAGAGGAGTACGAGGGTTCACTGGTTCGGCTGCGCTCTTGTCGCCGTAGAATAACAAGGGGTGTGGGTGAGTGGAGTGGAGGGATGGCCTAGCCAGCGGTGGGAGTAGTATGGGGGCGGTGAGGCCTCCGTGGCAGCACAGCCGGCCACGGGAGGTAGGAGCAGGCGGCACGACCGGCGCTGCTTTGGGCGTCTGGAGCAAGAAGACCAGAGGTTGAAGAAGCACTACGGTCGTTGGATGGACATCGTATGGTCAGTCGAGCTAGAATCGTGCATATTGACTAAGTTGACAAAGCCCTTCGTCCCCGTCAACTTAGTAGGCCCAGTATACTGGGTCCCAGCTAGCAGGGGGAGTATTCATTTTTTGTGCGTAATAAGGAGGCACTTCCTTGCGTGCGAAGATATAACTGGTGGGTCCGAGCTGTCAGTGGCTGTAACGTTTTTTCGTGAAATACAGAGGCCGTTTCGATGGGTCCCAGATGTCAGGTGGAGGAAATCATTATTTTGCATGTAATAAGGAGGCATTTCCTTGCGTGCGGCCGTGGACCCAGCTGTCAGCCTCTCCACATACAGTCCACTACAGATGCATGTTGGTCATTGACCATGCCACGCCAAGAGCACCAGGGCGGTGGACGACGGCGAGGCCTAGGAAGGGAACGACACGGAGGTAGGGAAGACTCGGCCGTTGTTTTTGTTTCCCACAAGGAGGGGAGTACGACTGTACGAGGGTTTACTGGTTCGTCTGCCATTGCCGAAGAATAACAGCAGGTGTGGGTGAGTAGAGAGATGGCTAAGCCAGCGATGGGAGTACGGTGGGGCGGTGAGGCCTGCGCGGAAGCACAGCCGACCGCGGGGAGGAGGGAGCAGGCAGTCCCGCCGGCGCTTGTTTGAGCGGCTCGAGCAGGAAGAGCAGAGATTGAAGAAGCACGACGGCCATTAGATGGACATCCAACAGTATACAGGCCATTTCTGGAAAGCCTCAAATCTGTGGAAAGCAGCATACAACCCATCTGCCATGATTTCAAATAATTTACAACCCATTTGCTAATTCTTACGGGTTTTTTGGAGCCCATATTCTTTATGTTAGCATTAAAGCCCATATTGTGGCCACGGTTAACAATTTATACGAAATTTTGCATATGTCGGTGTGGTCTGAACTGTTTTTAATCCCAAAATTTCGAGTCACATTCAGACTGATTTTAAAAATAAATGTATATCAATATAAAATCCAATAAATTGTCCACGTATAAAAATCAATGCAATTTAAAATCTCTAAATGAAAAAAAGATATTTGAAAATAATTGCCGGTTTGATGTGTTTTAAAAATGTACAACCCATTTCTCATTACTGACAGGCCATTTTCTCGGCCAGCCGAATGAAGCTCTCCTCGTCTTGAAATATTTGCATCCCAGCAGGCCTGATAAAGCGACTTACTTGACAAATCACAAAAGAACTGGGCTAGCCATTTTCAGAAAGAAAAAAAACTACTGGGCTGGTCTGTGGTAAACATAAAAGAAAAGGCTGTCTAGACAGGCCAGAGTGTCCAACACAGCCCAGTTGACACCCTGCTTCCGTCTCAAAAACAAATTAGATAAATGCCACTCCAATTATGGCGATTCATAAAAATGCCACTGCAATTTCCAAACTTTGAAAAAGGCCACTGCAATTTTTGCAAACTTTAAAAAATGCCACTGCAATTTTTGCAAACTTTGAAAAACACCACCGCAGTTTGCAAACTTTGAAAAACGTCACTCCAGACTTTGAAAAATGCCACTAGAAATGGCATGAAATGGCATTTTTCAAAGTTTGGAAATTGCAGTGGCATTTCTCGGATACACCAGATTTGGAGTGGCATTTATCAAATTAACCCAAAACAAAAATAACTGGGCGAGCTGTTGGGTCCCTGGTGTCAGCCGCTCGTTGTGCAATTCTCTCGTTTATTGACTACGTTGACAATGGCATGGGGCCCAGATGTCAGAAATCCACTAGGAGGAGCCATTTTTTTATTGGCTTGAAATAAGGAGGCACTTGCTTGCGTACTGCCATGACCTTGGCGGGTCCCTGCTGTCATCCTCTCCACGTACAGTACCAGTTAGTTGTGCTTCAAAACTGATTGGCACGCCATTAAAAAAATAAAGGTCGATAACTAATGCGGCACCTCGGCCCAACGCGGCCAGATCGAATTTTGCACGAGAAATTACACACCATGTTTCGTTGACATGTGGTCCCGTTCCAACATATCAGTGAGACGACAGCGAGTAGTAGGGGTATTTCCGAACGGACGTGTAGGTCGGGGCGCCTCTTCGTGAATCGTGGCAAACTCGCAACCGTCCACCGACTCTTCGCCTTTCCCTCTCGATTTGGAACTGCTGTCGCACGCTCTTCCTCTCCCTCCTCCATTTTCCTTCAGCCCTTCACCCTTTCTTCTGCCATTGTTCGATCGTCTTCTCCATGGAGGGAACAGGCCATAAATGACCCCGTTATTCTTGCCCCGATCTAAAAGATGACGTGGTGGAGGAACTCATTGATCGGTGCGACGTCATCACCTCGGCTAGCATGGCGGGTTCGTTCAAGCCCATTCTCGACTCAACTAATAACATCATTACAAAAAACCCAAGAGTCAAGGAGCGATTTGATCTCCCCTATCTTCTTCGCCATGACCCTAATGACTGGCGCCAGCATGACAGAGGCCTCGCCCTGTGCCACTTGATGCTGCTTGATAATGATACGTATGATGTTAAGATGCCATTGCTCGAGGGCAAGGCTTGGGCGGGTGCAAATGGAGATTGTGTTGTTTACATTAGGTCCAACTGCGACTGGGAACTTGTGAATGTGTACACTCGTCACCGGGTTCCACTTCCAAAAATCTCAGCACACTGCCCAGAGGTTGAGCACACCGGTAATGTACGCGCGTTCAAATACGATCATGGTGACTGTCTTCTACGGAAGATAGCAATTTGTCGAGTTCCCAACCGCTCTTGGAATTACAACAACTATGAAGTTGTTGCTATCTTCGACAAGCTTGTTGCCATCCTTAGTGGTTTGACTCGATGGACATTGCTCAAAAATCAGTTTCTGTGCACGAATGAGTATTGTGATGCAATTCAATACGAGGGCCTTGTGTTTGCTGCCACCACTCGTGGCACTCTTTTTGCATGGTATCCTCGTAGTTTCGGTATGTTTGTCTTAAACCGTAATTATAATTGTTTCATCCACATGCATGCGGGTTAGCAAGTTTCCCTTTACTAATTAACCTTCTTCTTGTGTTTCCAAGGTCCTGTGAACATCCCACCACCTATACTTGAAAATTTTTATAACCAAGGGGGAGATGCCGATGGTGATGATCACGAGAAGCGCCCATATACTCTGTGGCGCCTGGCAACTAATTCCGATGGATCACCTCTTCTTGTGTGTATACATCCCACTGATGATGTTACTGCTAAGGAAGAAGGTGTCTCCCATGGTCGCACTCTCCGGACCTATTCCAACACCCGTTGCATGGTATTCGGGATGGATACTAGTGTGCTAGCGCCAACTCCTTCTCCCAGGCACATAATTGATAGTCTTGGAGAAAACTCGCTCTTCCTTGGACAAAACTATCCGATGATGGTGAAAGGCGATCCAACTGTTGTTGACACATTTATGAAAAGCAACTATGTCTATACCTCGGACATTTGGGTGGTTCCCTACCCTGGTACTGATATAGTAGGCCGCTTCAGCCTGGATGATCAGTCCTGCGTTGGTCTCCAGATCGGCAACGGATGGCCCGTCCCAGAGAATCACTTGTGGTTCAAAGCAAGCGTTTCCAACGCCGCGGAATGGTTGAGTTGAAGTTCATTTCATGGCTTGTTATTTGTTGTGTGGTGAAAACTTTAGTATTTATAATGTATCCTCGTTGTCGATGTGGGTTGATGACTTGTTGTATGTAATAAAATGATATGTCTGTGATAAACTTACTAAATTTATGAATGGCTTTCGAGTCGCTTCTCTAAATTTGTACTAGCTTCACATGCTTCGCGCGTCGGGCGGGTGTTTTTACTGTAGCCATATGTTAATGTGTTCGTTGTACGTAACCAGCACCTCGAATCCTCGATACTAGTATACTATATACTAGTAGGAGTAAGTAGTAGGAGTAGTAGGGTGGCATGGGCCAGAACAAGCATTCACGTCCAGGAGTACGACACACGCCACCACCACGACATCCATCTGACACCATATTATTTCTTGGAGTCCGTGCTAGAGCAATCTCTTCAAGCTCGTCGTTTCTCTAACTTCAGCCATCGCGCGGTGGGCGAGGTGGGGGTTTGCCGATAGTCGGTTTCCTTAACTGCGGTCCCACTTGTAAGGCCAACTCCAACGCACGACCCAAATGCACCTCCGTTTTGCATGAACCCCAACGATAATTTGGACTAGAAAAGCAAGACCAAAGAAAACAAGAACCACAAGAATACATTTTACTACTCCTGTAAGTTGGATTAGTGCCTTCTCGATGCATTCATTGTTGATCTACGGAGGCTCGATCTTGCGTGCTTCTTTCATCTTCGAGTGTAAAGAAGTAGATGTTGCTTCCTCGCATCTAGTCTCATGTCTAGCCTCTATTCTAGTAGGAGTATCAACAAGTGCACTAATCTCATCCGAGAGCAGAACCGAAGATTTGGTCGGGTTCTTCCTCCTTTTGCCAACACGTGGGACATCCAGCATCCAGGTCGTGTCATGAAAGAAAATAGAGTGGTAGTTGAAGCCACGAGATGTGCATCTTGGGTTAAACTGTAAATAGAATCTTACTACTCGTGAGTAACTCCAAAAGCGGCCACCGAAGATCTTTATTGGATTTGTTTTTCATCACCAGCACGTCGAGGTGAAAGATGTGTAGGTTCAGTGGGTCCTCTTGCGTTTTCACTGACATGTGGGGCCGCATGTGAGCAAACAGACGATGTGCTCCGTGCGTCCGCTGGCTGGCTGAGAAGAGAGATTGAGGAGGGCTGAGCACGGACTGCAGGAAATTTGTTCTACGCACCTCGATATAGTGGGGTGGCATGGGCCATAACTCAGTAGCATTCCCGTCTAGCATTACGGCACACGCCACCCACACGAGTCCCATCCGACACCAATTTTCTTGGAGTCCATGCTACAGCCATCTCTTCTCCCTCCTGTTTTCTCAGCCATCGCGCGGTGGGTGGGGTGGGGGTTTGCCGATAGTCGGTTTGCTCAACTGCGGTCCCACTTGTAAGTAAAAATGCAACACCGCACGCATTCCCGCTTGAGCGGCGTGCCGGACCAACCGTGTGGGGGTGCGACACGAACACGGCATGCTTTATATTTTGAACTCGTAACTTGTAAAATTTGGTTCTGTTCCATGGCGCGACCGATAGATAGAAAATAAAGATTTTGCCTAGAGTAATGAGAAGTTTGGTTCTGGCGCCGTTCATGCATGGAGTACGTACAAAAATTATGAAGTTGGTGCGAAAGGTAAGATAATTACTGTAGTACCATATACTACTACATGGATTTGACGGAAAGATAAAAATACATACGGATCCATCAATGTTCAACGACATCCTCACGCCCTAGTGCGCCGGGTCACCAACCGACGTATGAGGAGCAACGGCGTTGGCGGCGAGCTCAACGTGCTTCTGAACAGTGCCGTCCAAGGTTGCCATGGGCTCCAAGAAGGCCAGCGTCCTATCGTCCTCCTCTTGCATGTAGTAGTCCTTGTGGACGATCTGCGCGTAGACGTGGGTGATTATGTCGATGATGTCTTGCTGCGCCAGGCGCTAAGCGGCGAGCGTGACCTCGAGGTGGACATTCTCCGGCGCGACGGTGGGCAGTCGCAGGGCTACCAGTGCGTCGAAGAGGTTGTTACCATAGTGGCCATTGAGGGTGGCGGGCATCCTGGGCGCGTCGGCTGGAGGCTTACACCAAAGTCGTCCGCAAGCTTCTTGACGATGATGAACTTGTCAAGGAAACCGACGAGGACCTCGTCGAACAAGGAGACAAAGCTGTTGTCCAAGTGGCCCCTCGCCATGGCGGCCTCAAGCAATACTACCTGGAGACGTTCCTCGATGCCGGGCCGCATGCCGACGTTGTGGACCATCTGGCACAACCGGCTGATGCTCGCGCTCATCGCCTCCATGGGTCTAGCATAGCTTCTAGTCAACTGATCTTGCGATTCGAGTGATCACTCAGCCCTTGGTTAGCGTGCGTAGGTGCGTAGGATTTCGTACTACTCCTGGCCCTCTACTGCACCTGCCTTTGGCTGTATGATAGGTGGGCCAGCCACCCCCTGGGGCCACGTGTCATTCACCCAAAGGCAGTTGCCGTAAGTCAACGAAGCTGTGTCCCCCTCCAAGCTGGTGCAGTATAGTCATCTCACCGGGCCTCTAGTTGGGGCCAAACAAGATAAGTTTGATGTTTACTGGTTTATTGGTCCCCTTTGCATTTTGCGCCAAGTTTTGACCTTTGATTTAACTATTAAATGTTAATGCATGTAAACAAAAATGTTGTGTAAGTCACCTTACGAAAACCAAATAATCCCAAAATACTTAGGCACGGTGCATTAACTCCCTCCTTGTTTCTTATTTTGTGACATATCAACCAATGAGAGATGTGGGCCGTGCATGCTTTCAATGACTTGAGACTACCAAGCATGACATGCAGTGTTTAGTTCATTGCATGTAATCCTATTAGTACTCTAGTTAGGAGTAGCAGAAAAACATTAAGTTCTCTCGCTGATAGGAATAAAACACCATGTATTTATTTACAGAGGGAGTAGTACATTTTTGCCGACATGCATTACTAGATAATGCTAGTCAAATACTAAAATCCAGATGGACGTGGTAGTACTCCTAAATCCAGACGGTGGTGCTACTAGTACTAGTAGTAGTACTACCAATGTAGTAGTAGGAGTACTAGCACTGTACTATCCGTTGGTCAAATTATTACATGCTGCTCCTCACAGTGAAGTGACAAGACCCTGCGCCGGAGATGACACCTAAGTATAGGCGCCGTGTTCGGCATACCATAGTCAGCCTCACCGTCTGCAGTCACTATCATCATGGCTGTAGAGCTAGCCTGCTTACAACTAGCCATGTTCGACATAATTTCCCATGCGTAGATGCCCGTGCATTGCACGAAACACCAAGATTGGGGGTGGACGCCTCCGGCAGCGGCCATCGCGCCAGATTTTTCCACGGCCTTATACTCCTAGATGTGGTGGGGAGGAGATGAGGCTAATTATGAGAGACAAGGAGTTGTTTGTAAATAGGAAACAAGTGCGGGCATCTTTTTGCAAAAATGGAGAAGCTTGGTTTGTATGCGTCAGATCTAGATCCGATGGCTATTGGTGAAAGATGGGAGGCACAACATCATCACGAACTCAAGACCTATTTGATTCGCAGGATTTTGAAAATGCAGGAATAGGACACGACAATATTACAAGTTTCAAACTGATATTACAAATGTTAGGAGTAATGCTGCACCTATGAAGAGGGAATTACTAGGAAGTTTACGTAAGACCTTTTGTTACTTTAGGTGGATGCAGCATTATCGTACAAACTAAAATCCACCGCCCTGACAAGTCACTAATGGGCAAATAAGTTTTTGAGTCTCTGGCCACTTGATGTTTCAAAAACAAATTCAGCTTCTACGAAGAAATGAGCTCCACCGTGTACCCGCGCGGGTGTGGTTGGGCACGAAGCATGAGTACGTGCACGGTGCACCTATTCACCTATTCTCTTCTTGTATACGTACACCACCTACGTGGGGTTGTGTGAGAGAGATACAAACCTAGAGAGATATAGTGTCTGGGTTCTTGAGAGTTTTTTTAGGGGTGGGGGTCAATCAAAAAATTTAACACATGCAATGTGTGTGAAATAGAGTCCTGGATATAACATATATATAGAGGGGGCAATCCACGAGAAGAGAGTGGAGGTACATCAGCTTGAGGTGTCCCATAGAATCGAAGAGAGGGATGATGTGTGTGTGTGTCTGTGTGCGCGCGCGATCGATAAAGAGTGCCATCGAATTTGTGTGTGCCCATGTCAAAGATATAGAGTGGCTGGCCTACTGGAACGTGAGATGGGACATGTGCAGTTTGTCTCTGTGGCATGGATACCTACCTGCAGCGCTCGACTATCGGTGTGTGGTGGGGGAAGAGGGAGGCCGAATTAACTATAGAGGTACAATGGCTGGTATATGTGTGGAGGAGGAGAGAGGCCTACCTCATGTATTAAGGAGATCGATCTGCCTCATGTATTCAGGGAGATCGATCGGCATCCATGCATATGTGCAGGAGATGAATAAGGTTGGGAGAGAGACAGAGGTAGAGTGTTGGAGGGGGTGGTAGTGGAGTTGCTTCTAACAAATGGTGGGATAGGCTTGCTAGACAAACGGAGGGCACGCCCGCAATATCAATAAGAGAGGAGATGGCTGCTTGTTGTCTGTGCATGTGCGTATGAGAGATGGGTCAGGAGGTATGCACGAATGATGAGGGGGGGCGATGTGGCTGTGGTAAGCAGACGTAACTACATAGGAAGATCAATCACCCTTTGTAAGATAAAGGAGAGACATAACTTGTGAGGTACGTCGATCGATGGGGGGTAGTTAAAGTCGATCTAGGTATATGTTGGGAGATCAATCGGTATACATGCATGTGTGTGTTAGAAGCAAATGAGGCACGAGGAGAAGGATAGAGAGAGAGATGCATGTAGGAGGTGGTACGAGAGGCATACTATATCGAGGGGGAGGAGTGTCGGTGTCAAAATCGGCGGATCTCGGGTAGGGGGTCCTGAACTGTGCGTCTAAGGCGGATGGTAATAGGAGGCAGGGGACACGATGTTTTACCCAGGTTCGTGCCCTCTTGATGGAGGTAAAACCCTACGTCTTGCTTGATTTATTCTTGATGATATGAGTATTACAAGAGTAGATCTACCACGAGATCAGAGAGGCTAAACCCTAGAAGCTAGCCTATGGTATGATTGTATGTTGTCCTACGGACTAAACCCTCCGGTTTATGTAGACACCGGAGAGGGTGAGGGTTACACAAGGTCGGTTACAAAGGAGGAAATATCCATATCCACATTGCCTAGCTTGCCTTCCACGCCAAGTAGAGTCCCATCCGGACACAAGACGAAGTCTTCAATTTAGTATCTTCATAGTCCAATAGTCCGGCAAAAGGATATAGTCCAGCTGTCCGGAGACCCCCTAATCCAGGACTCCCTCAGTAGCCCCTGAACCAGGCTTTAATGACGATGAGTCCGGCGCGCAGTATTGTCTTCGGCATTGCAAGGCGGCTTCCTCCTCCGAATACATCACGGAAGAATTTGAATACAAGGATAGTGTCCGACCCTGCAAAATAAGTTCCACATACCACCGTAGAGAGAATAATATTTCCACAAATCTAATCTGCTGACACATTTTGGCAACATGACATTATGCCATGGCCCGGTAATTATTCAAACCGTTTCCTTTAACTAGCCCCACACACAACGCGAGGCTGTTTCTTGACACGTCTTGTCAAAGCAAAGATCGTGTTCCCCTTATTACGGGGTTCTAATCAATACGGGCATGGGTAACCCAACCGCGCCATCGATTACGGCGCTTGGGGGATAAGCGAGTTTTACCAGGCTAGTGGGGGCGCATAGTTTTGGCCGCCCTTATAAAGGGACATGGTTTAACCTTTTTTCTACCCACGCCTTCTTCCTCCTTGCTCATCCACTCTTGCGCACTCGAGCTCCAACGCCCAAGCCCACATCCTTCCCCTCAACCTTCTCCAATCATGTCCGGAGCGGGAAGCAAATGGATGGCTTCCTCCGTTATGGAGGGACACATCAAGAAGCTGCGCGGAGCCGGATACTTGGCCGCGAATATAGCGCATCGGCTGCCTGCTGCGGGGCAGATCGTTCCTACCCCTGAACCTCAAGAGAGGGTAGTTTTCCTCCACCACTTCCTCCGCGGATTGGGGTTTCCCCTCCATCCATTTGTCCGTGGCCTCATGTTCTACTATGGGCTGGACTTTCATGATCTGGCCCCGAACTTCGTCCTCAACATTTCGGCGTTCATCGTCATGTATGAGGCTTTCCTCTGCATCTGGCCCCACTTCGTCCTGTGGTTAAAGACCTTCAATATCAAGCCGAAGGTGGTGGGCGGCCAACAAGCAGAATGCAGCGGAGCCATGGTGGGCAAGATGCCCAATGTTATATGGCTTGAAGGCTCCTTCATGGAGACCATAAAGGGGTGGCAATCGGCGTGGTTCTACATCACCGACCCGCGTGACACCAAATGGGTGGCTGCCCCCAAGTTTCGATCCGGATTCCCCACACGGCTCACTTCCTGGAAAGAGAAGGGCTTGTCGTGGGGTTCATCGGTGGAGCTGGACGGACTCCAGAAATCTATCCTGAACATGGCAAGCATGAAGCTCAAGCTTGTCAACATAGTCCAGGTCATGCTCGTCCGCCGGATCCTCCCGTGCCAACAACGAGACTTCAACTTGTGGGAGTTTGACCCGGCCCAACACCAGACTTTGAGCGAGCTCTTCGACACGACACACAAGGACGTCTGGAAGGTGCTATTCAAGGGCACAGAGGTCCCTCCCTCTCTCAGCGAGGACCGCGGGTTAAGCGCGAAGCGCCGAGCGCATTCGGTGAGTTCCATACATCTGGTAGGATATCTATTTCCCCTAGCTTAACCATGTGCGGGGTCAGATCTCCATGCCTTTGACAGGACTGGGTGGAGACGTCAGGGGATATTAACTATCCGGCCCCTCTACCCGAAGACACTGCGGATGCTCTCCTGACGAAGATGCTGACTCCGGCTCCTTACAAGGTGCGGGAGAACACCAAGAAGGCCAAGGGAACCCGAAAGAGCTCCCGACGCTAGGTGTTATCGGACTCCTCGTCCGATAACTCTGCGATGCACTCCTCCCCCGAAGACAAGGAGGAAGATGAAGATGTTCGCCCTCCAGTCGGGGGAGACAAGAAAAGGAAGGCTGCTCGTACTGGGGGGGCCGAATGGTCCAAGAAGGGAAGGACTCTCCTTCCGGACTACTCCACCACCGCCGCCGAAGGCGAAGACGAGTGGCTGCTCAGGGCCAAGCCCCTGGCGAAGTCGTAAGTATTCGGATACCAGAGTAACTCATAGCATTCTTTTGTCGCACTGCTTCTCCTAATGCCGAATTATGATTGTGCATACCGCCCCAAACCCATATCGATGTATCCTCGTCGGACGACTCCCTGGGCTCGTCGGATATGGATAGTGATCCACTTCCGACCGCCACCTCGCTTTACCCTATGGACAACGCCGAGGTGTTGTCTCAAGAGGCACTGGGTCGAGGGGAGACAGTCCCGGAGGCGCCTCAAAGCGACCTTCCGGACTCCGGGAGCAGGGGGAGCAAAGCCCCCAAGGGCTCTGAGTTCGGCCCTGAGCCGAACACAGCGCCAGAACCTCCAGTGGTTCCGGACTCGGGCAGGCGGCCTCCTTCCAAGAGGGGCAAGACGCCTGTGCCGGTGTCCTCTGCCCATCCAGAGGCACTCGACAATCTGCTGGGAGTGCTTCGCAGCGCTTCCATTGACGAAGAGTACCGCACTATTATGAGTGCGGTGGTCCAGAAGGTTCAGTCCGCCAAGAGCGGACTGACTGAAGCCTATGCTAGCCTTCTAACAGGCTTTGAGGTAAGTTTTTGAAATATAGGAGAAATATTACCGCATAGACAGTAGCCCCTGATGCTCTGTTCGGTGTTCACAAAGAAAAGCCGAACAGAGGATCAAACAATATCGCAGGAGTCTAATATAAGTATGTCTATATGCGTATGCAGGCTTCGCTGCTGGCCTCTGCCGCACTGACTGCGGAGGTCGCTACACTGAAGCAGGACCTTAAAGGGTCCAAGGAAGAGCTCAGCGTTGCCAAGAGGCAGCTCGAGGAGAACAATGGTAAGTAGTACCTAGTCTATGGATCTATATAAAAGGAAAATGATTGCAAAATGACAGGATTATCATAAATTTGCCAGGGGCCACGACCGAGGTGGGGTCCCTGAAGCAAGTGCTATCCGAGGCTGAAAACAAAGTGGCCAAGGAGCGCACCGAGCGGGAGCAGCATGAGGCACGGGTGGGCGAGGTGCAGCAAGAGCTCCACGCTCTCGTGACGAAGCACGATGCGCTGGAGCTTGACTTGAAGACGCGAGAGTCCGAGCTTGCCATGGCCCTTAAGAGTGCAAAGAGTGCCAAGGCTGAAGCCCAAAAGGCCCTCCAGGAGATTGATGCGATGAAGAAGATAGCGGCGGGTAAGGCATTCTATATGCAAAGTAAGCATGTGAAAGTAAATTACTTGTTACTTACCCGAATCCAGAGCTCTCCAGGAGCATTCGCAGATTTGCCCCACAGCGTGTCGGATGCCGCAAAATTTTACTGGGCCGAGGAGGGAAGCTCGATGGAGAAGTTGTTCTGGGCCCAGTATACTGGGACTGAACACCCAGTACCTATGAGTGACCAGCTAAAGCAGCTGGTCGAGCTACACAAGGCGGCCGAACAGGCCATGAAGGGCTTGATAGTCCGGATGTGGCCTGGCGACGCCCTTCCCAATAGCTACTTCGGCTTGGTGAGGCGGCTTGTGGATGCCTGCCCACGGCTGGAAGTTATCAAGCGGTCTTTTTGCATCGAAGGTGCACGCCGGGCTTTCGCTCGTGTGAAGGTACAATGGGCCAAGCTGGACGTCGTGAAGCTGATCAAGGAAGGGCCGCCGCAGGGCAAGGAGCATCGCCACCCCGAGATGTACTATGAGGGTGTCCTGAAGGGTGCCCGTCTCGTAGCGGACGAGTGTACGAAAGATATAATGTTTGAGTGAACTTGCTCGTGTAATCCTGTTGTCGGCGTTCTGGAAACAGGGGTCCCTAGACTTGCCTGCCTGCGGCGTGGCTCAAAGGGGGGCCCAGCACGGCCCATCTTCATCAACACGGACCCAAGACCCTCGCGAGGGGCCAAGCCTCGTGGGGCGGACGACACGGAGCTTCCTTAGGCATGGCCTCATCAGGCTGGCTCGCGAGGAGGCGGAGAGATCAAGGCGGGGTACCTCACGAGGTGCCCGTGACGCAAGCCATGACGACCAAAGGCGCCAGGCGGGCGCTAGCCGCGCCGTGTCCTCCTTTCCTCTTTGGTGCAAAGGGAGCAAGCGCAGGCGAGAGCATCAAGCAAAGGCACCCGTTTCAGTGCAACGAGACCAAGACCAGTCCAATGGCAGGGAGGAAGTCATTGTGGGGCCCAAGCCAGCGTCACCACCAGGGTCTTTGGCAGGCGAGGACCAACTTTAGTCAGGATAAGTGTACCAGATGTTCCCCTTCAAAATGGCCAATTGTTGGCGCCCTTCCCGCTCAATATTTGGGAACAGGCCCAGGGCCATTGCCTATAAATAGGACCAGCCACCCACAGGGTAGGGGGAGGTTCGAGATCGAGTATCGAGGATCAAGGAGAGAAGATCGAATCAGAGAGAGAGAGAGAGAGAGAGAGAGAGAGAGAGAGAGAGAGAGAGAGAGAGAGAAGGGTGATTGAACTCCTCCCAGCAGTTCATCGCCCCAGCCAAGAACAGACCCTCACAAGGCTGTTCTTCCTTGTATTGCTCACCATCATCAGCCCAAGAGGCAATCCACCACACCACACACTGGAGTAGGGTATTACACCACAACGGTGGCCCGAACCAGTATAAACCCTGTGTTTCTTGTGCTGTTCTTTCCTTAGCTTAGATCTTAGCGAGGCGGAGGGGTGCAGGTAGGTAGGAGGCGAAATCTCCGCACGCACCCCAGTGTTCGAACCTCAAGGGTCTGCCGGAACCCGAAATCCGACATTTGGCGCGCCAGGTAGGGGTGCGCCGGAATTCGTCTTCCACCACCCCGTTCTCCTCCAACCATTGCGTCCATGTCTGACGCTCATCGGGCCCGCGCCGAGCGCCGGGCCGCTCTCGCTTCCCGCGTCGCCCAGACGGCTCCTGTCGGCGGGCGTCCTCGCCGTTCCCTGTCACCTTCCGTCAATGCCGCCACCGGCCCGGCGGGGGACGAGCAGCAAGCGTCGTCTCAGCATCCGTCCGTGCGGCAAGACGGCCGCCCCGCTACTCCCTTGCTCGCCCCAGCTGGTTCTTTGTCCCGCGCGCTCCGCGCACCCATGGAGGCTCGAGCTGCACTCATCGCGGCAAACGAGCTCTTGCGCTACCGTCCTGTCGACGACGTCTATGAAGAATGGCTCGACCGCGTCGCCGAGCTCGTCCGCGCCGCAGGGGGCTCTCCTGCGCTGTCCGTTCCGCTGCACCGCACCCCGCCCCGCGCGGGCGACGAGGCTCCGGCGGCGCCCCGGCCGCCTCCTCCTCAAGAAGGCGCCATGGCTCCAAGGCGCGTGGCCCTTGGGCGGAACCCGCTCCATCAGGTGCCAGCGCGGCAAGAGCAGAGCTGCCAAGAAGTCCCTCGCCCGCAAGAAGCTGCCCGGGCGCTCCCTGCTCCAGCACGTCGCGACCATGCTCCTGCTCCCGCATGTCAAGACCCCGCGCTGCTCCCAACTGCAGCGCGTGGGGACATGCAAGACCAAGCTCTCCGTCACGCAAGGCCTCCCGTGGCCACAGCAGGCTGCCGTGCCTTCACCACCGAGCTACGCAGCATCGCGTGGCCCGGCAAGTTCAAGCCAGACCTGCCTCCTCGTTACGACGGCACGGCTGACCTTGCGGAGTTCCTCCAGCTCTATGAGCTGGGCATCGAAGCTGCCAACGGAGACGAGAAGGTCATGGCAAATGGTTTCCCATGGCGCTCAAGGACGGGGCCCGTACCTAGCTCCTGAACCTGGCACCCGGCACGATCTCCTCCTGGGACGAGATGTGCACCCGCTTCATCGCCAACTTCCAAGGTACTCGCGACCGGCCACCCCCCGTGAGCGACATGCGCCGCATCAAGCAACAACCCAGAGAGACCCTGCAGAAGTACATCCAGCGCTTCAACAACGCACGCCTCAAGATTCCCAAGGTGACCGAGGAGGCCATGATCTCAGCCTTCTCCGACGGCGTGCGCGATGTCAAGATGAAGGAGGAGCTGGCGATGCATGAAGACCTGTGCACTTCCTTGGAGCGGTTCAACTTGGCAACCAAGTGCGCCAGGGCTGAGGAAGGGCATCTCTCCCTCCTCGAGCTACCTGCCGCATACCCAGAAGAGAAGAAGCCCAAGGCCAAGGATGTAAAGTGCAAGGGGGCTGCCGTGCTCGCGGCAGAACCAGACACCAAGCGGGGCAGAGATCAGCCCGAACCTTCCAAGGGCAGTCGGTACTGTGTGTACCACGACCTCCACACCCACAACACCAATGAATGTCAAGAGCTCCAAGCCGTGCGAGAAGGAAGGATCGGCCGTCGCCGTGACCGCGGTGACCGGGGCTACGGTCAAGGAGGAGGAAGGAACACAGGACGCTGGGAAGACCGTGGCCCGCGCCAAGGGTGGCGCGATCAACCTCGCGAGGATTGTTGGCAAGACCCGCCTCGCGAGGGAGACTGGAGGGATCAGCCTCGCGAGGATCGCCCGCAAGGCAACGCAGGCCTCCCTCCGCTGCCGCCGCAGCCAAGGAGAAACGAGGACCGCCACCAGGACAAGGGGGCTGGGGACTTCCAGGAGCTGCGCGCGATCGCTTGCATCCTGGGCGGGGCTCAAGCCCCAGCCTCTCAATGCATCTTCAAGCAGTTCGCCCGCGAAGTGAATGCAGTCCTCCCCAAGCTCGAAGCCACGTGCCCTCTCAGGTGGTCGGCGTGCGCCATCACGTTCAGCTCAGCAGATCAGCTCAAGCGTGCGGCTACAGCCAGAGTCCTCCCGATGCTTTGTTCCCCAATGATCAGCAACATGGTGGTCACCAGGACCCTCATCGACGGCGGGGCAGGGCTCAACGTCCTGTCCGTGGAAACATTCAACAACCTCCAAGTGCCCTACATCCAGCTTCAGCCAACCAAGCCTTTCTCCGGAGTCACCGACGGCTACACGGTCCCGATTGGGCAGGTCCGCCTCCCTGTCACCTTCGGGGCACGCGATGACTACCGCACCGAGCTCATTGACTTCGACGTCGCTCACATTCGCCTGCCGTACAACGCCTTCCTTGGGTACCCAGCGCTGGCCAAGTTCATGGCAGTAACTCACCACGGCTATAACGTCCTCAAGATGCCAGGAAGTGGCGGAGCCATCGCGGTGTCCTGTGAAGAGAAGGACACGGTGTGTTCCCTGGAACGAGCCTTTCAGGCCGCGTCACAGGAAGACCCGGATCGCGGAAGCAGGAGGCTTCCTGAGACTGCCCCCAAGAAGAAGAAGACATCATCCGGCCCAGCCCCTCAGGAGGCAGGCCCCTCTGGGCTCGCGCCTGCCCAGGGGGAACCTCCTTCCATCGCATAGGAAAGCGCGCCCGGCGCCCTCCTCAGGCAGGGCTCGGGGGCTCTCCCCTGGAGGGCCACCGACCTAGCTAAGGTCATGAGGGAGGCGCTTGGGCACCACATGGAGGCGTGTTTCGAAGCCCGTTTCCCTCAAGAAGGAGTAAGGCAAGGAGAGCTAGACCCTCAGGAGTTCGTCAGCAAGGCCATTCAGGAGCTACAAGAGTCAAGAGTCATGAAAGGCAGCCACCGCCTACCAGCAGTGGCTCCCCATCCAGGCGAGGATGGTGGGCTGCGCGCCTGCATCGACATACCAGGGCTCAATCGAGTCGCCTCTCTGGAGCGCCTTTGGCCCTCGCGAGTGGGGCGCTGCGGAGGTCCACCCCACAACTACGTTCGCATGCCTTACGGCTTGCCGAACGCGGCTGCCACGTACCAGTGCCTCATGAGGGGCATCATGGAGGCACAAGAGGCCAGGCGTTCCGCAGCCCTGGCGGAGATGGAGATGGTCCGCGAGGAGCCACCAGCGCCTCCGGAGCCTCCCGAGGCCCCTGGGCCTGGGGGCTCGTGAGGATCGGCTTCCGCAGCCCACCGAGCCTGCTACACCAACACTCCTTCGTCCTCAACATCATTAGGTGACATCTTTCAAGTTTCACTTCCAGCTGGGAGCGCCCCCCCAGGGCTGCATTATTCCCAGGCCGCGTGGGTCTGTCCCTGCGGCATGTATTCCTTTTATTCCATGTTGTTAGCTTACCTTGTTGGGGGCGCCCCTTGGGCTGCATCATCCCCCAAGTCGCTCGTGCCTGATCCAGTGATGTCCACCTTCCCAGCATCTATTTGAATGAATCCACACCTTCTCGGCTAATGTGTTTGACCTAGTTGCCCGCTCAACTGACGCCAACTGATGGAACTGCTCCCAAATGGCACGACGCTTGCACATGGGTCCGTCCCTGCAACACCGACAAACCTGAATGGCTGAGCTCTGGCCGCGGCAGCCCCGCATGGCGCCACCTCGTCAAGCCTTCAGTGCCTCATCGCCCCTCGGAAGCAACCAACGGCTGACTGTCAATTGTCATGGCAACCCCTCGTTCTTTCTATGATGGGTCTACAGGATCTCCTAAAGGAGCTACGTCAGGCGAGGCCCTTGGGGTGTCTCCTGCACTCTCATCCACGCGAACCGCTTGCACGTTAAAGGGGGGTGCCTGAGCATCGCGACTCAGGGCTCCTACTGGCTCTCCAGCCCTCACCCTCTGGCCTTGTCCACGGCATCGCGACCTGGCATACCAGCGACGGCTGAGACTCGCTCGAGGGCCGGGACCCGAGGACGTAGAGCAGAAAGGGGAGCAAAGTCAAGAGGGGAGGGACACGCGAGGACCTCGCCGAGCAACTTCACGCCTGCTGATGCACGGACCCGATGACACACCAGAGAACAGCCCCTGATTCTCGAGATAAGTCACCACCCGGAAGCACCAGCTACCGTGGCACCATCCTCGCACCTAATGCAATCCCGTGTTAGCGACGCCGCTCTCCTTTCTCACCGAACGACGGCTGCTTGAGCGCCAAAGGGGACCTCCTGAGCATCGCGACTCAGGGGCTCTTACCGGACCCCGGGTTGCTCACCTCCTGGCCTTGACCACGGCATCGCGACCTGGCATACCAGCGACGGCTGAAGCTGCCTTGGGACTGGGACCTGTCGGCGCAAAGCACCAAGCCCTCGTTAGGTTCGAAAGGGAGAACTGAGCTAAGACGGAATGAGAAACTCGCACAATTCTTCGACAAGGGTTATATCAACAAAACAGGATCACAGGCACCTTAGAAGCCCCCATGGGACGCGTCTTTGATTCCTCACAAGGAACAAACCCTAAAAGAACGCTAACTACGTGCGCCCCTGCAAAAGACGCCATCATCAACAGTGGGCCGTCAAGCACTGGCGCCAACCCCATGCAGATCAGAGGTGGTGACGACCTGATGAGCCCGCCCTGCTCCAGGAGCGGCGCCGGCTCGGGGGCTCGTAGCTGTCATCGCTCGTCTCCGGAGTCGCGAAGAGCTCGCCGGAGTCGCTGGAACCTCCGCCGCCTGAGGAGCCGCCAAGGGAGCGGTCGGCGGGCCTAGTCCTCGCCGTAGCAGGGTCCCGACCACCTCTCCTGGGGCAGCACTCCAGCCGGTGCCCGTTCGCGTCGAAGACCTTGAAGAACATCATCGAAGCACCATCATACTCCAAGTGGATCGCGAAGGCGCTTCTTGTCCTGCAAACCCGAGCGACTTCGCTCCAGCCTCGAGTCATGAAGACCTCGCCCGGGGCAACGATCGCGACCTCTGCCTTGGTCGCGAGGGTGCTGCAACCGGCGTGCTGCAGCCAAAGCTCCAGGAGTTCTCCCTGCGGGATGATGGAGGCGAAGAAGGGAGGAAGGCGAATCCAAGACTGAGGAGGCATGGCGGCGTGGAACACGAACTCTCGGGAGGAGCCCTCGGTGTGGACCCCAGGGGGGACGACCCACACCTTCGTGACCCGTCGGCGCCGACGGCGGCATCGCCCGTGGCGATAAGCATCAGATCCTTCAGGGCCCTTGATGTGGGCATACAAGGGAAGCGAGAACCCCGACGGTGGCCGCTCGCACCAGGGCCTCGGCACCACCTGATGGGCCCACTCGTCTCAGCCGCGGAGGGCGAGCCGTTTCTTTGGCGGCAGCGGGTCTGGTTCCTCTCGCGGAGCCTTTCCCTTCTCTGCCGTCGAGAACCGGCGGGTCGGAGCCATCGCAGCAAGACGGAGCAAGGACCGGGAAGAAGGAGAAGCAAGAAGGGATGGACTGGAAGGGCGCGCGTCGTTCCGTACTTATGGCCGGCGAAGGCCAACCGCCGACCTCCATGATCGCAGGTAATCATGACCCGCTTTGCATGCAGGGACTTGTCTAATCCGTGTAGTTCCCGAGGCGCCATGGGGAAGTGGAGACGCCCACGTCCAATCAACCGCCACGCGGCGCCCAGGGCCGCAGGCTATTAGGGCCCGCGGAGCTTCGCTCTTGCCCTTCCGCCTCCCTGCACGGCCAAGTCCGGGCGCGCCTTGGGACCGGGGGCTACTGTCGGCGTTCTGGGAACGGGGGTCCCCAGACTTGCCTGCCTGCGGCCTACGGCGTGGCTCAAAGGGGGGCCCAGCACGGCCCATCTTCATCAACATAGACCCAATACCCTCGCAAGGGGCCAAGCCTCGCGGGGCGGACAACACGGAGCTTCCTCAGGCACGGCCTCATCAGGCTTGCTCGCGAGGAGGCGGAGAGATCAAGGCGGGGTACCTCACGAGGTGCCCGTGACGCAACCCATGACGACCAAAGGCGCCAGGCGGGCGCCAGCCGCGCAGTGTCCTCCTTTCCTCTTTGGTGCAAAGGGAGCAAGCGCAGGCGAGAGCATCAAGCAAAGGCACCCGTTTCGGTGCAACAAGACCAAGACCAGTCCAACGGCAGGGAGGAAGTCATTGTGGGGCCCAAGCCAGCGTCACCACCAGGGTCTTTGGCAAGCGAGGACCAACTTTAGTCAGGATAAGTGTACCAGATGTTCCCTTCAAAATGGCGAATGATTGGCGCCCTTCCCGCTCAATATTTGGGAAGAGGCCCGGGGCCATTGCCTATAAATAGGACCAGCCACCCACAGGGTAGGGGGAGGTTCGAGATCGAGTATCGAGGATCAAGGAGAGAAGATCGAATCAGAGAGAGAGAAGGGTGATTGAACTCCTCCCAGCAGTTCATTGCCCCAGCCAAGAACAGACCCTCGCGAGGCTGTTCTTCCTTGTATTGCTCATCATCATCAGCCCAAGAGGCAATCCACCACACCACACACTGGAGTAGGGTATTACACCACAACGGTGGCCCGAACCAGTATAAACCCTGTGTTTCTTGTGCTGTTCTTTCCTTAGCTTAGATCTTAGCGAGGAGAAGGGGTGCATGTAGGTAGGAGGCGAAATCTCCGCGCGCACCCCAGTGTTCGAACCTCAAGGGTCTGTCGGAACCCCAAATCCGACACCTGTATTCATGAAAACTTGTTCATATGCGCTATGCAATGCTTGTTTGAATTTAAAATATTACCTTTTGTTTGGCTGTTTATCAAATCTGAGAGATGGCTAGTCGTCGGCTTCTGCCCCCATGCCACGAGTGCTGGGGTTTTCGGATAAACCTGAGCACTCTTGTTCCCATTGTTGGGTCCTTCGAGGGACGTGCTCAGCACAATGAACAAGGCAATCAGACTATAATGCGTTATCACTCTCACTTAGCCATAGAATTCCATAATTTTAAATTTCGGCGAAGCCCCTAGTATTCGGAAGGCCGAATTCGGGGCGCGATACACGCCTTAAGCCGGACAGGGTCGACTCCTCGCTCTAAGCGGCATAAGTCTTTAGGGACTCGAAAACCTCTCGAACAGCGACCAGTCTCTCGCCTTATCATGACAGTCAGTTTTAGCTTTCTCTACTGAGGTGCTTAGCCCAGCTGAACCGGGGCACAATCATAGTAGTTCTCTCAGTGCTACCTTAGCCGATATAGCGGAACGTAAGGTACCAAAACATGCGAGCCGGGAAAACCCAACTATTGACAAAAGACCTGATTCGGAGCTGATGCATATAATGCTATAAGTTCGGGGTGCCGCACTTGTCAACGTGTTCGGACTTCTCACACCATATTGTGGGGTACTTAAGCCCCTGGTGTATTGGCCGTACCAAAGTGTACAGTTGCAAGGTGTCATTAATGAACATATATATATATATATAAAAGAAGAATGCAATAATAGTCTTAATGCTATGCATTGTTTATTCAAAAAGGTGCGTTAAAGCAGAATGATACATGCAGTGCAATAAGCAAAAAGTAGGACTATGTCCCCTCCAAGGGCAAGCTGCGGAATAATATTAAAGCAAGTATTTCACTCGTTATCGTAATCCACCTGGGAGTTCGGTGGTGTGATGTAGCTTTCTGCCTCCTTGGTTGCTGCATCATGTGTTCGGCAATCATGCTGCCAGACAGGGTTTCCAGAGATTAATGTCCTGAAAGAGAGAAAAATAACAAAGTGGGAAGCCCCTAGTGCGGTTTAAGCTGCGTCTTGGGGCGTGCCGTAGTCGTGCCCCCTCCCTACCTGTGCCCATGGTATTTTTAATGCGTAATTATGTACGCATGGCACAAGTTTCGCCGTTTGGCTTGGGCTGGGGTGGGGGCCGCATTGCTATGCGAGCTCGGAACATGCCAGACGGTCCTGTTGCCGATTACTTCGGGCGCGCTTGAAGGTGTTCGGGTCCTTAAACGCCGAACTAGTGGATTGCCTTAAGAGGCTGCTTTGCGCTTCCACTTCGAGGGCCGCAGTGTGCTCCTCCATTTGGAGAGAGCGCTCTGTGTTTCCATTAACTGTAATGACCCCCTGAGGTCCTGGCATCTTGAGCCTGAGGTATGCATAATGCGGTACCGCATTGAATCTCGCAAATGCGGTTCGCCCGAGCAGTGCATGATAACCACTGTCGAACGGGACTATATCGAAGATTAACTCTTCGCTTCGGAAGTTATCCGGGGATCCGAAGACCACTTCCAGTGTGACTGAGCCTGTGCAATGGGCCTCTACACCTGGTATGACGCCTTTAAAGGTCATTTTTGTGGGTTTGATCCTTGAGGGGTCTATACCCATTTTGCACACCGTGTCCTGGTAAAGCAGGTTCAGGCCGCTGCCGCCATCCATAAAGACTCGAGTGAGGTGAAATCCGTCAATAATTGGGTCTAAGAGCAGTGCGGCGAATCTGCCATGACGGATACTAGTGGGGTGGTCCCTGCGATCAAAGGTGATCGGATAAGAGGACCATGGGTTGAACTTTGGGCGACTGGCTCCAACGCATATACGTCCCTGAGCGCACGCTTCCGCTCCCTCTTGGGGATGTGGGTTGCGTATATCATGTTCACCATCCGCACTTGTGGGGGGAACCTCTTCTGTCCTCTGGTATTCGGCTACCGGGGCTCCTCGTCATCGCTATGTGGCCCCTTATCTTTGTTTTTGGCAATTAACTTGTCGGCCTACTTGAACACCCAACAATCCCTATCGGTGTGGTTGGCTGGCTTGTCGGGGGTGCCGTGTATTTGACACGAGCGATCGAGTATACAGTCCAAACTGGACAGGCCCGGAGTGCTTCTTTTGAATGGCTTTTTCCGCTGACCGGGTTTAGATCCTTTGAATCCGGCATTGACTGCCGTATCCTCGGTATTGTCGCTGTTAATGCGGCGCTTATGTTTGTTGCGATGTGACCTGCTACTGCCGTCCTTGGTATCCGAAGTACCATGGTTCTTTGATATGTTGTTACTGCGAGCCAGCCAGCTGTCTTCTCCCGCACAAAAGCGAGACATGAGTGTCGTGAGGGCTGCCATAGATTTTGGCTTTTCCTGACCAAGGTGCTGGGCTAGCCACTCATCGCAGATGTTGTGCTTGAAAGCTGCTAGAGCCTCTGCATCCGGATAGTCGACGATTTGATTTTTTTGTTAGGAACCGTGTCCAGAATTGCCTAGCCAATTCCTCTGGCTGCAGAATTATGTGGCTCAAGTCATCGGCATCTGGTGGTCGCACATAAGTGCCCTGAAAGTTGTCAAGGAATGCGGCTTCCAGATCCTCCCAACAGCCAATGGACTCCGTTGGCAAGCTATTGAGCCAATGCCGAGCTGGTCCTTTGAGTTTGAGTGGGAGGTATTTAATGGCGTGTAGATCATCACCGCGTGCCATGTGGATATGTAGGAGGAAATCCTCGATCCATACCGCAGGATTTGTTGTGCCATCGTATGATTCTATATTTACGCGTTTGAAACCCTATGGGATTTGATGATCCATTACTTTGTCTGTGAAGCATAAGGGGTGTGCGGCGCCTCTATACTGGGCTATATCGCGACGCAACTCCAATGAGTCTTGCCCGCTATGCACGGCCTGACCGGATTTACTTTTGCTGTATCCGGCGTGACGATTATCGTCTCACTTTGTGGCGCACCCTCGTGCCGTAGATTGATCTTGCATGTTTTGCTTTGTCCTCCAATACGTCTCACAGGTCTGGCATATTTCCCCATGCCTTTTTATTTGAATGGCGTCGGGGTGCAGGCTGAGCTTTTGGCTGGAATGCCTCTCTGTCACGGCCATGGGGTGGCCGATCAGCCGCATCATACGCTTCTTCCTCCAGTCGGGGTAGCAACCTGCATTTTGGGTAACTCTTGGAGGGGCGTTCGAGTTTATATTCCTCGGCTGCCAGGACTTCAGTCCATTTGTCAGCTAGCAGATGTTGGTCAGCTTGAAGCTGCTTCTTCTTCTTAAGGCTATTTGATGTGGCTATAAGCCGACGCTTGAAGCGCTCTTGTTCGACGAGATCCTCTGGCACGACGATTTCGTCATCGTCGAGGCTTGCCTCGTCTTCGGAGGGAGGCATGTAATTGTCATCCTCCTCCTTTTCATCTGCCGCTCTCTCAGGAGGGCTGGCCTATCCATCCTCCTGCCCTAAATCTTGCTGGAGGGGATTGTTGCCGTCTTCGGCACAATCCGGAGTGCTATTATCTCCTGTGCTGGTATCACCACTTTTGTTTTGGCGGGACTTAGAGCGGCGCCGCTGATGTCGGCGCTTGGGTTGCTTCTTGGAGGGGTCATCCTCCGCTGTTCTGTCGCCATTGCCCTCTTTGGGTGTGTCCACCATATATATATATATCATATGACGAGGTGGCTTTCCAGTGCCCTATAGGCGCTGGTTCCTATTCGTCTCCTGTGCCGGCGTCCATACCGTCGATGTCTTCGGAATCGAAGTCGAGCATGTCGGTCAAATCATCGACAGTGGCTATGAAGTGGGTGGTGGGTAGGCGTCGAATTTCTTCGTCGTCTGCATCCCAATCCTGCCGGTCATAATCCGGCCAGGACTCTCCTAACAAAGAGAGAGAGACCTTAGTGAATTCAGTATGTCGCCGAAGGGCGAGTGCTGAAAGATATCCGCGGCAGTGAACTCCATGATCGGCGCCCAATCCGATTCGATTGGCAGGGGCGCGGATGGTTTAGAGTTTAGAGGAGAGTCCGGCAATGTGGAGTCACGGGCCTCGCGAAGGATAAGGTTGGTGTTTCGCTCGATCGCCGTTGAGGCTGCAGCCTCCGCGGCGGGTCTAGCCACCCGCCCTCAGTCGGCGCAGTTGGCTCCGAATTATAGGTCGGAGCGGATGCGCGCACGGCCTCCAAGTCACTATTCGGCGGTAGAGCTAAATCATGCCCATCGTGACAGTGCGGCGCACTCGGCAGGGGCTCAAATCCGTCGAAGATCAAGTCTCCGCGGATATCAGCCATGTAGTCTAAGCTTCCAAACCTGACCTGATGGCCAGGGGCATAGCTTTCAATCTGCTCTAGATGGCCAAGCGAATTGGGCCGCAGTGCAAAGCCGCCGAATACAAAAACCTGTCCGGGGAGAAAAGTCTCACCCTGGACTGCATCGCTAACGATGATCGAAGGATCCATCAAGCCTGATGATGACGACACACAGGAACTCTCAATGAAAGCATCAATGTCGGTGTCAAAACCGGCGGATCTCGGGTAGGGGGTCCCGAACTGTGCGTCTAAGGCGGATGGTAAGAGGAGGCAGGGGACACGATGTTTTACCCAGGTTCGGGCCCTCTTGATGGAGGTAAAACCCTACGTCCTGCTTGATTTATTCTTGATGATATGAGTATTATGTTGGAAATATGCCCTAGAGGCAATAATAAATTGGTTATTATTATATTTCCTTGTTCATGATAATCGTTTATTATCCATGCTAGAATTGTATTGATAGGAAACTAAGATACATGTGTGGATACATAGACAACACCATGTCCCTAGTAAGTCTCTAGTTGACTAGCTCGTTGATCAATAGATGGTTACGATTTCCTGACCATGTACATCGGATGTCGTTGATGACGGGATCACATCATTAGGAGAATGATGTGATGGACAAGACCCAATCCTAAGCCTAGCACAAAGATCGTATAGTTCGTTCGCTAAAGCTTTTCTAATGTCAAGTATCATTTCCTTAGACCATGAGATTGTGCAACTCCCGGATACCGTAGGAGTGCTTTGGGTGTGCCAAATGTCACAACGTAACTGGGTGGCTATAAAGGTATACTACGGGTATCTCCGAAAGTGTCTATTGGGTTGGCACGAATCAAGACTGGGATTTGTCACTCCGTGTGACGGAGAGGTATCTCTGGGCCCACTCGGTAGGACATCATCATAAAGTGCACAATGTGATCAAGGAGTTGATCACGGGATGATGTGTTACGGAACGAGTAAAGAGACTTGCCGGTAACGAGATTGAACAAGGTATCGGGATACCGACGATCGAATCTCGGGCAAGTATCATACCGCTAGACAAAGGGAATTGTATACGGGATTGATTAAGTCCTTGACATCGTCGTTCGTCCGATAAGATCATCGTGGAGCATGTGGGAGCCAACATGGGTATCCAGATCCCGCTGTTGGTTATTGACCGGAGAACGTCTCGGTCATGTCTGCATGTCTCCCGAACCCGTAGGGTCTACACACTTAAGGTTCGATGACGCTAGGGTTATAAAGGAAGTTTGTATGTGGTTACCGAATGTTGTTCGGAGTCCCGGATGAGATACCGGACGTCACGAGGAGTTCTGGAATGGTCCGGAGGTAAAGATTTATATATGGGAAGTCCTGTTTTTGTCACCGGAAAGGTTTCGGGTTTTATCGGTAACGTACCGGGACCACCGGGAGGGTCCCGGGGGTCCACCAAGTGGGGCCACCAGCCCCGGAGGGCTTCATGGGCCAAGTGTGGAAAGGGGACCAGCCCCAAGTGGGCTGGTGCGCCCCCCCCACAAGGGCCCAAGGCACAAGGGAGAGGAGAAGGGGGCAAACCCTAGGGCAGATGGGCCCTAAGGCCCATCCTGGTGCGCCTCCCTCTCCCCCTCCCCCTTGTCCGCCTCCCTTAGATGGGATCTAGGCTGGCCGCCACCCCTAGGGGTGGAAACCCTAAAGGGGGCGCAGCCCCTCCCCTTCCCCTATATATACTTGGCCTAGGGGCTTCCCAATACACGCGATTTGATCTCTCTCGTTGGTGCAACCCTCCCTCTCCTTTCTCCTCATATCCCGTGGTGCTTGGCGAAGCCCTGCAGGATTGCCACGCTCCTCCACCACCACCACGCCGTTGTGCTGCTGCTGGATGGAGTCTTCCTCAACCTCTCCCTCTCTCCTTGCTGGATCAAGGCATGGGAGATGTCACCGGGTTGTACGTGTGTTTAACGCGGAGGTGCCGTCCGTTCGGCACTAGGATCATCGATGATTTGGATCACGACGAGTACGACTCCATCAACCCCGTTCACTTGAACGCTTCCGCTTAGCGATCTACAAGGGTATGTAGATGCACTCTCCTTCCCCTCGTTGCTAGTCTCTCCATAGACAGATCTTGGTGACACGTAAGAAAATTTTGAATTTCTGCTACGTTCCCAACAGTGGCATCATGAGCTAGGTCTATTGCGTAGATTCTATGCACGAGTAGAACACAAAGTAGTTGTGGGCATTGATTTTGTTCAATATGCTTACCATTACTAGTCCAATCTTGATTCGGCGGCATCGTGGGATGAAGCGGCCCGGACCAACCTTACACGTACGCTTACGTGAGACCGGTTCCACCGACTGACATGCACTAGTTGCATAAGGTGGCTGGCGGGTGTCTGTCTCTCCCACTTTAGTCGGAACGGATTCGATGAAAAGGGTCCTTATGAAGGGTAAATAGCAATGGGCATATCACGTTGTGGTTTTGCGTAGGTAAGAAACGTTCTTGCTAGAAACCCATAGCAGCCACGTAAAACATGCAAACAACAATTAGAGGACGTCTAACTTGTTTTTGCAGGGTATGCTATGTGATGTGATATGGCCAAAAGGATGTGATGAATGATATATGTGATGTATGAGATTGATCATGTTCTTGTAATAGGAATCACGACTTGCATGTCGATGAGTATGACAACCGGCAGGAGCCATATGAGTTGTCTTAATTTATTTATGACCTGCGTGTCAACATAAACGTCATGTAATTACTTTACTTTATTGCTAACCGTTAGTTGTAGTAGTAGAAGTAATCGTTGGTGAGACAACTTCATGAAGACACGATGATGGAGATCATGATGATGGAGATCACGGTGTCATGCCGGTGACAAGATGATCATAGAGCCCCGAAGATGGAGATCAAAAGGAGCAATATGATATTGGCCATATCATGTCACTATTTGATTGCATGTGATGTTTATCATGTTTATACATCTTGTTTACTTAGAACGACGGTAGTAAATAAGATGATCCCTCATTAAAATTTCAAGAAAGTGTTCCCCCTAACTGTGCACCATTGCGACAATTCGTTGTTTCGAAGCACCACGTGATGATCGGGTGTGATAGATTCTAACGTTCACATACAACGGGTGTAAGACAGATTTACACACGCGAAACACTTAGGTTGACTTGGCCTCGGAACACAGAAGACTGAAAGGTCAAGCATGAGTCGTATAGAAGATACGATCAACATGAAGATGTTCACCGATCTTGACTAGTCCATCTCACGTGAGGATCGGACACGGCCTAGTTGACTCGGATCATGTAATCACTTAGATGACTAGAGGGATGTCTATCTGAGTGGGAGTTCATAAGATGAACTTAATTATCCTGAACATAGTCAAAAGGTCTTCGCAAATTATGTCGTAGCTCGCACTTCAGTTCTACTGTTTAGATATGTTCCTAGAGAAAATTTAGTTGAAAGTTGATGGTAGCAACTATGCGGACTAGGTCCGTAAACTAAGGATTGTCCTCATTGCTTCATAGAAGGCTTATGTCCTTAATGCACCGCTCAGTGTGTTGAACCTCGAACGTGGTCTGTGGATGTTTCGAACATCTGACATACACGTTTTGATGACTACATGATAGTTCGGTAATGTTAAATGGTTTAGAATTGAGGCACCGAAGACATTTTTGAAATGTCGCGGAACATATGAGATGTTTCGAGGGCTGAAATTGGGATTTCAGGCTCGTGCCCACGTCAAGAGGTATAAGACCTCCGACGATTTTCTTAGCCTGCAAACTAAGGGAGAAAAGTTCAATTGTTGAGCTTGTGCTCAGATTGTCTGAGTACAACAATCATTTGAATCGAGTGGGAGTTAATCTTCCAGATGAGATAGTGATGTTTCTCTGAAGTCATTGCCACCAAGCTGCTAGAGCTTCGTGATGAACTATAATATATCAGGGACATATATGATGATCCTTGAGATATTCGCGATGTTTGACACCACAAAAGTAGAAATCAAGAAGGAGCATCAATTGTTGATGGTTAGTAAAACCACTAGTTTCAAGAAGGGCAAGGGCAAGAAAGGGATACTTCATGGAATAACAAATCAGTTGCTGTTCTAGTGAAGAAACCCAAAGTTGAACCCAAACCCGAGACTAAGTGCTTCTGTAATAAGGGGAATAGCCACTGGAGCAGAATTACCCTAGATACTTGGTAGATGAGAAGGCTGGCAAGGTCGATAGAAGTATATTGGATATACATTGTGTTGATGTGTACTTTACTAGTACTCCTAGTAGCACCAGGGTATTAGATACCGGTTCGGTTGCTAAGTGTTAGTAACTCGAAATAAAAGCTACAGAATAAACGGAGACTAGCTAAAAGTGAGCTGACGATATGTGTTGGAAGTGTTTCCAATGTTGATATAATCAAGCATTGCACGCTCCCTCTACCATCGAGATTGGTGTTAAACCTAAATAATTGTTATCTGGTGTTTGCATTGAGCATAGACATGATTGGATTATGTCTATCGCAATACGGTTATTCATTTAAGGAGAATAATGGTTACTCTGTTTATTTGAATAATACCTTCAATGGTCTTGCACCTAAAATGAATGGTTTATTGAATCTCGATCGTAGTGATACACATGTTCATGCCAAAAGATATAAGATAGTAATGATAGTACCACCTACTTGTGGCACTGCCACTAAAGTCATATCGGTATTAAACGCATGAAGAAGCTCCATGTTGATGGATCTTTGGACTCACTCGTTTTTGAAAAGTTTGAGGCATGCGGACTATGTCGATTGGTGTATATGCATGAAGAAACTCCATGCAAATGGACAGTTTGGACTCACTTGATTTTGAATCACTTGAGACATGCAAATCATACCACATGGGCAAGATGACTGAAAGCCTTGGTTTCAGTAAAATGGAACTAGAAAGCAACTTGTTGGAAGTAATACATTTTTGATGTGTGCAGTCCAATGAGTGCTGAGGCGTGTAGTGGATATCGTTATGGTCTTACTTCACAGATGATTTGAGTAGATGTTGAGTATATTTACTTGATGAATCACGAGTCTGAATTATTGAAAGGTTCAAGTAATTTCAAGGTGAAGTTGAAAGATCGTCGTGACAAGAGGATAAAATATCTATGATATGATCATAGAGATGAATATCTGAATTACGAGTTTGGCACGGAATTAAGACATTGTGGAAATTGTTTCACAACTAATACAGCCTGGAACACCATAGTGTGATGGTGTGTCCAAACATCATAACTGCACCCTATTGGATATGATGCATACCATGATGTCTCTTATCGAATTACCATGATAGTTTATGGGTTAGGCATTAGAGACAACCACATTCACTTTAAATAGGGCACCACGTAATTCCGATGAGATGACGCCGTATGAACTATGGTCTAGCGAAACCTAAGTTGTCATTTGTTAAAAGTTTGGGGCTGCGACGCTTATATGAAAAAAGTTTCAGGCTGATAAGCTCGAACCCAAAGCGGATAAATGCATCTTCATAGGACACCCAATACAGTTGGGTATACCTCCTGTCTCAGATTCGAAAGCAATAAGGGATTGTTTCTAGAATCGGGTCCTTTCTCGAGGAAAAGTTTCTCTCGAAAGAATTGAGTGGGAGGATGGTGGAGACTTGATGAGGTTATTGAACCGTCTCT
Source organism: Triticum monococcum (assembly GCA_034509565.1). NCBI lineage: Eukaryota > Viridiplantae > Streptophyta > Magnoliopsida > Poales > Poaceae > Triticum > Triticum monococcum. Next base: position 432,140,025 of record CM067841.1, read on the forward strand.
TCAACTAGTGTGGCAGGGCACAGGAAGTTGTTCCTATGGCACCTACACCAATTGAAGTGGAAGCTTATGATAGTGATCATGAAACTTCAGATCAAGTCACTACCAAACCTCGTGGGATGACAAGGATGCATACTACTTCAGAGTGGTACGTAATCCTGTCTTGGAAGTCATGTTGCTAGACAACAATGAACCTACGAGCTATGGAGAAGCGATGGTGGGCCTGGATTACAAAATGGCTCAAGGCCATATAATCCGAGAGAGGATCCATATATGAAAACAAAGTGTAGACTTTGGAAGAACTACTTGATGGTCGTAAGGCTGTTAGGTACATATGGATTTTAAAAGGAAGACAGACAATGATGGTAAGTATCACCATTAAGAATGCTCGACTTGTTGTTAAGATGTTTTCCGACAAGTTCAAGGAGTTGACTGCGATGAGACTTTCTCACTCGTAGCGATGCTAAGAGTCTGTTGGAATTATATTAGCGATTACTGCATTATTTATGAAATCTTGCAGACAGGATATCAAAACATTGTTTCCTCGACGTTTTTTCGAGGAAAGGTTGTATGTGATACAACCGGAAGGTTTTGTCAATCCTGAAAGATGCTAACAAGTATGCAAAGCTCCAGCTATCCTTCTAAGGACTGGAGTAAGCATATCGGAGTTGGAATGTACACTTTGATGAGATGATCAAAGATTTTGGGTGTATACAAAGTTCATGAGAAACTTGTATTTCCAAAGAAGTGAGTGGGAGCACTATAGAATTTCTGATGAGTATATGTTGTTGACATATTGTTGATCAGAAATGATGTAGAATTTCTGGAAAGCATATAGGGTTATTTGGAAAGTGTTTTTCAATGGAAAGCATGGATTAAGCTACTTGAACGTTGAGCATCAAGATCTATAAGGATAGATCAAAACGCTTAATGGTACTTTCAAATGAGCACATACCTTGACATGATATTGAAGGTGTTCAAGATGGATCAGTCAAAGAAGGAGTTCTTGCCTGAGTTGTAAGGTATGAAGTTAAGACTTAAAGCTCGACCACGGCAGAACAGAGAGAAAGGACGAAGGTCGTCCCCTATGCTTAGACATAGGCTCCATAGTATGCTATGCAGTGTACCGCACCTGATGTGTGCCTTGCCACATGTCTGGCTAGAGGGTACAAAGGTGATCTAGGAGTAGATCACCAGATAGCGGTCAAAATTATCCTTAGAGGAATAAGGATATGTTTCTCGGTTATGGAGGTGATAAAGAGTTCGACGTAAAGAGTTACGTCGATGCAAGCTTAACACCTATCCGGATAGCTCTGAGTAGAGATACCGGATACGTATAATGGAGCAACAATTTGGAATAGCTCCAAGTAGAACAGTTATTTGAAATGGCTCCAAATAGAACGTGGTAGCTGCATCTACAAGATGACATAGAAATTTGTGAAGTACATACGGATCTGAATGTTGCAGACCCGTTGACTAAAACCTCTCTCACAAGCAACATGATCAAACCTAGAACTCATTGAGTGTTAATCACATAGTGATGTGAACTAGACTACTGACTCTAGTAAACTCTTGGATGTTAGTCACATGGCGATGTGACCCATGAGTGTTAATCACATGGCGATGTGAACTAGATTATTGACTCTAGTGCAAGTGGGAGACTGTTGGAAATATGCCCTAGAGGCAATAATAAATTGGTTATTATTATATTTCCTTGTTCATGATAATCGTTTATTATCCATGCTAGAATTGTATTGATAGGAAACTAAGATACATGTGTGGATACATAGACAACACCATGTCCCTAGTAAGTCTCTAGTTGACTAGCTCGTTGATCAATAGATGGTTACGGTTTCCTGACCATGGACATCGGATGTCGTTGATGACGGGATCACATCATTAGGAGAATGATGTGATGGACAAGACCCAATCCTAAGCCTAGCACAAAGATCGTATAGTTCGTTCGCTAAAGCTTTTCTAATGTCAAGTATCATTTCCTTAGACCATGAGATTGTGCAACTCCCGGATACCGTAGGAGTGCTTTGGGTGTGCCAAACGTCACAACGTAACTGGGTGGCTATAAAGGTATACTGCGGGTATCTCCGAAAGTGTCTGTTGGGTTGGCACAAATCGAGACTGGGATTTGTCACTCCGTGTGACGGAGAGGTATCTCTGGGCCCACTCGGTAGGACATCATCATAATGTGCACAATGTGATCAAGGAGTTGATCACGGGATGATGTGTTATGGAACGAGTAAAGAGACTTGCCGGTAACGAGATTGAACAAGGTATCGGGATACCGACGATCGAATCTCGGGCAAGTATCGTACCGCTAGACAAAGGGAATTGTATACGGGATTGATTAAGTCCTTGACATCGTGGTTCGTCCGATGAGATCATCGTGGAGCATGTGGGAGCCAACATGGGTATCCAGATCCCGCTGTTGGATATTGACCGAAGAACGTCTCGGCCATGTCTGCATGTCTCCCGAACCCATAGGGTCTACACACTTAAGGTTCGATGACACTAGGGTTATAAAGGAAGTTTGTATGTGGTTACCGAATGTTGTTCGGAGTCCCGGATGAGATCCCGGACGTCACGAGGAGTTCCGGAATGGTCCGGAGGTAAAGATTTATATATGGGAAGTCCTGTTTTTGGTCACCGGAAAGGTTTCGGGTTTTATCAGTAACGTACCGGGACCACCGGGAGGGTCCCGGGGGTCCACCAAGTGGGGCCACCAGCCCCGGAGGGCTTCATGGGCCAAGTGTGGAAAGGGGACCAGCCCCAAGTGGGCTGGTGCGCCCCCCCCCCCCCACAAGGGCCCAAGGCGCAAGGGAGAGGAGAAGGGGGGCAAACCCTAGGGCAGATGGGCCCTAAGGCCCATCCTGGTGCGCCTCCCTCTCCCCCTCCCCCTTGGCCACCTCCCTTAGATGGGATCTAGGCTGGCCGCCACCCCTAGGGGTGGAAACCCTAAAGGGGGCGCAGCCCCTCCCCTTCCCCTATATATACTTGGCCTAGGGGCTGCCCAATACACGCGATTTGATCTCTCTCGTTGGTGCAGCCCTCCCTCTCCTTTCTCCTCATATCCCGTGGTGCTTGGCGAAGCCCTGCAGGATTGCCACGCTCCTCCACCACCACCACGCCATTGTGCTGCTGCTGGATGGAGTCTTCCTCAACCTCTCCCTCTCTCCTTGCTGGATCAAGGCATGGGAGACATCACCGGGCTGTACGTGTGTTGAATGCGGAGGTGCCGTCCGTTCGGCACTAGGATCATCGGTGATTTGGATCACGATGAGTACGACTCCATCAACCCCGTTCACTTGAACGCTTCCGCTTAGCGATCTACAAGGGTATGTAGATGCACTCTCCTTCCCCTCGTTGCTAGTCTCTCCATAGACAGATCTTGGTGACACGTAAGAAAATTTTGAATTTCTGCTACGTTCCCAACATATTACAAGAGTAGATCTACCACGAGATCAGAGAAGCTAAACCCTAGAAGCTAGCCTATGGTATGATTGTATGTTGTCCTACGGACTAAACCCTTCGGTTTATATAGACACCGGAGAGGGTTAGGGTTACACAAGGTCGGTTACAAAGGAGGAAATATCCATATCCGTATTGCCTAGCTTGCCTTCCACGCCAAGTAGAGTCCCATCCGGACACGAGACGAAGTCTTCAATTTAGTATCTTCATAGTCCAATAGTCCGGCAAAAGGATATAGTCCGGCTGTCCAGAGACCCCCTAATCCAGGACTCCCTCAAGGAGTGTGCGAGTACGAGAACGATGAAAAGAGTGGTGGGAGTGAGGCATGGACGGTGACAAGAGAAGAGGGGAAGCTTGTGTTTGTGCTAGGCACACCTGGCTAGAGAGGCATATCGATTGATGTGTGCCGTAAAGAAGGAGCTGGGGGGGCCTACACACACCGTGGGTGAACGACCTAAAGTGAAAAGACGAATTTGCGCGATGGAGCTAGAGAATGCTGAGGGAGGGTGAGAGGGATGCGGGCGTGTGCATGCACAAGAGAAATTTAGCGCTAGCTACAAAGATAAGAGGGTTGTGTGGGTGTAAAAGACGAATAGAGATCGTATATACTTCATTATAAAAAGCGAATTCGGATATTTGAAGAATTTATCATAGTGTTTCAAACCGACGGATGTGTGAATCTTATATTTACTAATTGGAGGCACCATACGAGACACCACGTTAATCCTTAGAATTAAGTAATTTTGATCGTTAGATTAATAAATAACATATCTGTAGCCATTAGATGAAACATAAGACGTGCTATCTCATAATACTACCACGTATGGGAGTCTTACTCCCTTAGGACTCTCCTTTTCCTAGAAAAAGGAAATCTTCCATTAAATAACAAAAATCTAAGCGTCCATATCCATCAGATGAAACATAAGATTTGTAGTCCTATACTACCACGTATGGGAGCCTTTTTCCCTTGGGTCTCTCTCTGTTTCCTAGAAAAAATCTTACTTAAAAAAACAGAAACGAGAAATTTCATTATCATAAATCACTTAAGAGTGACATATAGAAAAATACTCATATATATTTTCGCACACCAAAAAAATTCTTACTTAATCATAAAATATTTAAATTTTAATGGTCAAGATCAGTTAGGCAGTGAGATATATTAGAAGGCCATTTTCTAATTAAAAAGACAACACGTATGTAAAGTATTAAACTTACATGTACAACAGAGAAAAAATGCCCTGCCATCGTATATAAGAGGCTAGACAAACACATTCAAAGAAAAAGTGTCCTCCAAAAAGAGCACGTGTCTTCTCCTTACAAAAAAGGCACGTACAATTTAAAGATGGCCCCACGCTAAAAAAAAGAGCTCATGTTTCCATACTCATGGAAATACTATCACATGCGTTTGTACTTGACGAAAAAGAGGAACCCCGTGCATATATAGGGTCCTGTAGGGTCACGTTAAATAAATGAGCCATTACCCCCACGCTAAATAAGATCCCACATCTCTATCTCAAGCAAAAAAATACCACATACCCCCTCCGCAATGAAATATAAGTGCGTTCAGATCACTTAGTGATCTTTTTTTTATGACCTGAACACTCTTATATTTCTTTAGGGAGGTTTTACATTTCGACTTGAAAAATAAGACCTGTACAAATAAGGAGTCTCGGAAGATCATGTTAAAGATAAAAGCCAGTGCCTGTTTATAAAAGAATTAGATTCACTGCCAATATCTTATCTTATATCTTATATATCTTATATATATATATATATATATATATATATATATATATATATATATATATATTTACTAATTAGAAGCACCACACGAGTCACCACGTTAATCCTAGAAAGTAAGAAATTATATCCGTCCAATTAATATATAGTTCGTTTGTAGCCATAGGATGAAATAAGAGACGTGCTCCTGATCAAAAAAATAAATAAATAATAAGAGACGTGCTCACCTATGCCAGTCGTCCTTCCTTTGGTCTCTCTCTTTACCATTGAGAAAAAAACTGCAGTCATATCTCTCCGTTTGCTTAAAAAAAGGGAAAGGGAAGCTGAGACATGCTCACGTTGTGCGTACATGCATGTAAGTATGCGGACTATGTTTTTCTCATCCAAAAATCACCACACACACTACCAGAACGCTTATATGCATGTAATATACCAATCACACATGTATTTAGTTCGGAATATGTATGTGACATGTACACATTGTATTCAGAAATTATTAAACATCTCAGGGTCAAAAGTGTTCTAAATCTATCTGGCAAATAGATGTAAAAAAAATCCTAAAATATATTAAAAAAAATGGAATTTCTAAATATGCATGTGCATCGGAGATCCATTGGATTCAGAAGTGAGGGCACGTAAATTAAGTTTTGTATTTAAGACATTTCGGGACAAATGCTCAAGAATGGAGAGCACTTAACTAAGTAAAAATGCAATTTAGTATTAGCTAAAGAAAAGCAGTGTCATTAATTTTCCAGATGACTCAGTTGGGTGTCAGAAGGATCAATTTTTTAAAATGTACATTTTCTAAAAAAAATTCTATAGGTGGGCATCCAATAATTTAGCGGAACTTTTAGAATAGGAAAAGGTGAGCTTCTAGAAATTTACAGGTTAGTTTAAAAAAACTTAAAGCAAGCTTTTGTATTTTAATGTTGACATTTCAAAATATCAAAAAAATCACTACGCATACAATAAGAATGCTATATGTGTGTACTATACCAAGCACACATGCACTTAAATCACACTTACATATATATTCCGAATATGTATGTGACATGCACACATAATTTCAAGAAAATATTAACATTCAAAGTGTCAAAAAAGTTCTAAATCTATCTAGCAAATACATGTAATAAAAAATTAAAGAATATATTTCAAGAAGTCAAATTGCTAAACTGTGCAAAAGTTAGGAATTACAAAACAAATTTTCAATGTATATCGGAATTACAAAGTTAGGAGCCGTTAAATATAAGTACTGGTGTCACCACTATCTGTTGTGGCAAAATGCTTAATACAAAATTTTGAAATTTATGGTGATCCACAATGTTCTGAGTATATTTGTTATACACTATGAAAGTAAGTACAATATCAAACTTTCTATGTATAATACTATATAAATTAAACTTTCTATGTACTTTGTTTTTACAAGGTTCAAATAATATAATAGCTACATAATTTCTATGTACAATGTTAAATTTTCCAAAAATTGCTAGCCCGTGCTGGAGCACGGGTTGATGACTAGTATATATAACGGTGATATACACGGTGTGGTTATGAACATGGCATACTACATTTAATATGTTTTATCTCTACTCTTATAAAAAAACGGAGTTGTTGATGATGGTGTGCCTGCCATCCTACATTATAGGCCGTTTGATTTATATATGGCGGATAGCAAGGAAACTATGATGGTTGAAGTTGGCAACAATCATGATTGTAGATTCTTATTGAAATAGAGAAACAAATTCAAATTTAGTTCGAATTGCAGCGGTAGTATAGACATTTGGAATGCACTAAAATATTGGTATGAGTAGGTTACATGCATTATACAGCAAGAAAAAAATTTAATCGGACATAACATGGATTCATACTCCCTCCTTCCATCTATATAGGGCGTATGAGATTTTTAAGACCGCCTTTGACTATTGACAAGATTAATAGTACATGACATGCATAATGTGAAAATTATATCATTGAAAGAACCTTTGACAGACGAATTTAACAGTGTGCTTTGTGTAAGTTGCATGTCATATATCATTGCTCTAATATTTGGTCAAAGTTAGCATCGAAAAATGCATTAGTCCCTATATAGATGGAAGGAGGGAGTAGCTTTGAATAGTATTTGTATAGTAAAACGGGGCAAGACTCTCTCTTTGTGTGGTGTGAATAGTTTTATTTTTTTCGTTTTCTTTTTGGTTAAGGGAAGTGCGAATTGATTTGGTACGTACAAGTACAATATTACTACACGTTAGGCTTGTCCTTAAAATTCAACCCGCGTCTTGTTATATCCCGAAAATTCAGATATCGTACTACCCAAACTAGCGCCTTCACAACCCGCGCCTTGCTATCCCGAAATTACAACGAGCGCGAAAACTCCCTCCAGCTACCAAATCCCGACACGTGAAATCCCCCTTCTAACCCTGAGCCGAAAGGGCCGCTAGTTCAAATCGGTGGGGGGTACTTTTGTAACTCACCCTACATTTTGGACAAGCGCGTTCCTAAGTCATGCTTCAGCCCCTCCCATCGCCCCCTTTTCGCCATTCGAAATCCCAGGCCGCCATAACCTCTCCGCTCCAGCCGCGAAACCCCACCCTCCTCCGTCCGCCACATCACGGCTGCCCAGCCGGAGCCTCTTCCCCGACGACGTCGTCCAGCGCAACAGCTCGACGTCCCTCGTCCACCTCCCCGGATGAGGATCCGTCGTCCATCTCGCCATCCCGCCGGTTCAGCCGCCCCGTCCTCCACCTCCAAGGAGCTGCTCCGACGATCTCCTCGTCTATCGCGGCTGCTCCATCCCCACAGCGCCGCCTTAACCTGCTCCACCGGAACCGCAACATCCTCACCGACTCCTCGGACGAAGCCAAGGCCTACTCGGCGCCACCAAAGAGGTTGTACACTCATCACATCGCACCTTCTCCTTAACTCGACCTCTCGGCGCCGACGGTGCTCCATCCCGCACCCCCATGGAGCGGCTACCTCAAAGCCGGCACCGCGGAGAACATCTCCACGACGGCTCTCCCCCAGTGTGAGGCCCCTTCGGCGGCGGCGTCCATACCAGTCGGATCTGCTGCTGCTGCTCCGGCTCTCGCTCGATCGCTCGCTCGATCGCTCGCTTGCTCAGCTGCTGCTGCTCTCCCCCTCGCTCGTGCTGCTGCTCTGCTCCGATTAAGCCACACTTCAGTCGACTGAATCGACTTTTGGGTCAGTCGATTTTCAGGGGTTGGGGGGGGGGGGCTCGCTGGAGTTAAGGAAGAACCACCCGCAGCGGGGACGGGGGCTCGCTGGAGAGGTACCCCACTATATCTTAGGGTTCAGGGTGGGGGCGGGGGGCCTAGAGGGCTGGCCGGGGCGGCGGTGGCGAGTTGTTTCGGGGCGGCGAGGCGGCGCTGTGGCCGACGGTTCGGCCGGTGGTGGCTGGCGGCTCAGTGGGGTGCAGGTTGAAGATGAACTGCAGGCCCTCCCTAAACTACATGTCAAGTGCCTCTTTGCTACCATTGCGTTCAGTTTCGACAGTAGCATTCAGATTCCACAGTAAATTTCAGTTTCGACAGTTAAGTTCAGAGTTAAAAGTTTTTACCTCATCTATTGTAGTCAGGTGGTTTTCGGTGATGTTAATTTTACATCCATTTTATATCATCTATTGGAGATGCTATTAGAATCCCGCTTGAGATTGACGATGTCTGTCTTGTGCTGCTTCAGCCTTGACGTCTTACGGCTCACCAGAGCTGCTCCAACGATAGAATGATCCGTCACAACAGAGCAGTGCCCTGGACGCCGTCTACAGATTCCTCAGAACTTCCTCCACACCTCCGATAGCCACCTCTGCCTCAACTGCTTCAGCGACCAACCCAATGATGCTGAGGTCGACACGGCTACGACAAAGAGGTTTTACATTTGTTGCATCACTTATTACTATACATTCATGTCGATCCATTAGGGCTATTTTGGTTCAACGGAAAAACATTGATCCACTGGTTGTTACCATCACTCTAAATTTCTGCATGCTCTCCTTACATAATCTCACCATAATTTTTTCATATACATGTCAGATATTGTACACAGTCATGCTGAACATGTAGAGAAAAAGAGAAGAGTTTTGCGCGGCAATACAATGTCATGCAGACATCGCTCCATGGTGGGTTCAATGTCAAACCCTCCCCACCCCTCTCCAGATTGTAATCCAGAGGAAGATATCTGTTCTGAGGCGGATTCGGACGCCGCTGACCACTCCTATTTACCCCCCAAGGTGTTTGCTCTACCTTGTCATGATGATGTTAGTCATATCATGCATATGTTGCCTTGCAGTGCCTACTTTTGACATCATATGTCATCTGCTTAGTTTAGACATGTTCTATAATGCCACCTGTTTAGTTTCTATATCATATATGGGAATTATGCAGTCTCATGTCTTTTAGCCAGCCATAATATATGTGAAATGTGCAATGCCATCCTGTTTAACCAGGCATCATATATTTGAATGATATCTTGCCCATCCTTTTCTTCATTACATTTCCATTTGTCGACAATGTTTGTACATTAAACTACTCTTCCTGTGAATCAGCCATTTGGGTGGAAGATGGAAAAATCTGGAGTGAAAACAAGGCCTTCAGAGCAGACAGTGCTACCTGTCGAAGCAGATCTCATGTTGGGTCCCGATAGCTCCTCAGAGATGGATTCAAAGACAGATGACCAGTCCTATTCCCCCACTGAGGTGTATGCTCTAACTTGTCACGGTTATACTGCTCATATCATGCATACGGTGTCTTGCATTGCATAGTTTAGACATCATATACACAATATTCAACACCATGTTCTTAGTTCAGACATCATATCGAATGCTCTCTATTTAGCATATAAATCACATATGTGAATTAAATGATGCGATCCTGATTACTTAGATAACATGTAGGTGAATTATGTCATGCGATCTTGTTAATTATTCATCATATCTTTGAATTATGTTATGCTATGCTATCCAGTTTAGATAGACATCATATATGTGAAATTATGTCATGCTATCCGTTTTAGTTAAACAATATACATGTCAACTATTTCATGCCCTCTTTTTTCCACACTATCTATTGCATCTGTCTCTCATACAATGTCTGTACATTCAACCACTTTTCCTATTTATCAGCCATTTGAATTGGAACGGGTGATGCCAGTATCTAGCGGACTAAAAACACAGTCTTCAAATAAAACAGTGCTACCTCTTGGTGGAGATAGCACCCCGGTTGTACATACACAAGAACCAACCCTACCACACATAACCCAAACTCTCGCAGATTGTACCCCTACTATGATGGACAGAGAACCAGCTTCACCCAATCTAACCCCAACCCCAGACGATAGTAACCTAGTTCCTGTTGACACAGCACCATCTCCACCATAGAGCTCCCAAACAAGAGCAGTTAGTAAGGCAGCTCCAGTGCCCAAAGGGCTAGTACTATCACGGCGAACCCCAACTCCACCAGTTAGTACGCTTATTCCTGTGGAGGAAGCACAACCAGCTAGTCGTAGTTTAGCATCTATCGCATTTGATGTTGTTAAATCGTATGTGCGTATCTTCCCATCTTGGAAATATTATACTGAAGATGAAGAAAAACGCCAGTTGCAGGTGTTTGTCCAGGAGTTATGTGTAAGTAATGTTATTCATGGCAATTACTTTGCTTCGTCTCATACATCCTACCTCCATGATGGTTATAATACAACAAATTTTCCCATTTTTCTCTACAGAGAAGGACCGATTTGGAAACTCAGGATGAGGTAACCTGTGCTAATACCTCTGCTATCTTCAAGAATGCTTGGTGGCAGTATCGAAATTACCTGAAGAAAACGTACTTCACCGGCGAAGAAACTCATCAAATTCCCTTACATTCTCCTGAGACACATTTACTGGACGATGACTGGGAACGCCTTGTTCTGTACTGGTCCCGAACCAAGAATGTGGTAAGGTCTATGAGATCATTTTCTACTTTTAAGTATTATATTCTTGCGTCTTACTCTACTCTGTTCATGTAGAACAAGTGCCTAAACCTGAAGAACAAATGTTCTAATTTAAGATTCCATTGCTACCATAGGACATAGATATATGTTTGTTTGATGCTTTTATTATGTACTAGTACTTGGCAATAGAAGACTTGGTAGTTTAATCCTGTCCACCTTACTAATGAACTGGTTCACCAAAATGAGTTTCATATACTAGTACATGCTAAACTTGTTATGTGTCTGCTTGTTTCTTCTTTTAGAATGCTGACAGAATATTGGGGAAGAGTGCCTTATTAAGGAATGGTAAAGGAAATAATGCAGATAAGGTTCAGGATAGTGACACATCCTGTCTTGGTTTAGTGTTGGAGTTACTGGCCACTACCGCTTGCACAAGCTATTCAAACTCACTGTCTGAATAGGTTCGGTTTTTTGAGTCTCAGCTACAAGCTGAAAGACATCGATCAGCTGTGCTTCAACAAGAAGCGCAAGGACTGCAGAAGTCCCTGGAGCATTCAGATGCATACTTTCTGGTGCAACAACAAGCGTTGGAGGATTTTAGCGCCAAACGGAACAAAGCTAATCAGCTTGCTAAGCTTATTGCCAGCATGGTGGATACCCAGGATAACGATTCTTGAGCTCTTCTAAAGTTGTTTTAGTTATGCTCTTGTTTTGCTGCCATGTTTATTTGCACTGGTGGCCAATTTTGAGGGCCAGTGTATATGATATGCTGCTTTGTTCCCTATATTTGCACTGGTGGCGAACTTTGATGCCCAGTGGATGTAATATGTGTAATACCCGTGATAGCCTAGCGTTAGTTGCTTGCTTATTTATTTCCTTGTTGCCTTGTTTATTTGTTTGCTTGTAGTCATTGCAGTTCTTTTTCCGCGGTTAACTAGTGGCTGCAATAACCTATTTTTTAAAACTAGGCCACATTAACCATGGGCTAATATTTACTATAGTGACACTGGGCCTCTTACGGGCCATAGAAACGGTGGGCCTTCTACGGGCCGTAGAAACAGTTGGCCTTCTACGGGCCGTAGAAACAATGGGCCCTTCTACGGGCTGTATCATCAATGGGCCTTATATGGGCCGTATGATCAATTGGCCAAACATGGGCCAATAACATGCTGCATTATGGCCGTAAACGGGCTAGAGTTGGAATCGTCCGTTCATGGGCCGACCGATAACGGGCCATCGTTAATAGGCCATATTTGATGACTCTATGAAAACGGCCCAACGTATTAACGGACCACAAACGGGCCGACTGTAACCACGGGCTGAATTTGGCCCACAAGCAGAAAATGACAGTAATGGGCCGTAAGTAAACGAATGCTGGAAATGAGCCCAAGAATAAATGGGCTCTGAGAAGGCCGAAAGATAACATGGGCTGGAAACAGCCCAACGGAATAACGGGCCGTTAATGGGTATAAAGTGATACACTGTTCATTACGGGCCAGTTTCACCACGGGCCGTTAATGGGTGTAAAGTGATACACTATTCATTACGGGCCAGTTTCACCACGGGCCGTTAATAGGCCAAGAGTTACATAGGGCCTCATATGGGCCGAAAGACGTCATGGGCCATAAATGGGCCAGAAGTGAAAACGGGCTGGAATCATATTGGATGGCCTAGATGACGCTACTGGGCCTAATTCGGATAGGGCGTAACGGGCCTTGGGTTAGCGGGCTGTAAATGGGCTATATGCGAACATGCCGTTAACAGGCTTTCCATGGGCCGGCCCGCCACCTTTTGACCAAGTAAAACGGGCCGGCCTTTTCACAGGAATGGGCCTCTGTTGGGCCGTGCCACGTGTCGATGTATCATAGGTGCCTATCTGACCCACTGACGAGCTGACACGTGTTTCGTCCGGCCAATAAGAATTTTACCTGTGGAAATTTCCCATTGGCTGGGGCTGTTAATGGGTTATCAGATCCAAAACCCGACCTGATAGCTTAACGGCGTTCCGTTACGGTGGATGCCACGTGTTTGTCACCCTTGACGAAAGCACTTCTGTGATGCGCGATTTATTGTCATGGAAGTGGACACTTCCGTGATGATAATTTTGGTAATGTCATGGAACACTTCTATGACAGCACATGTATGACTGTCTTGATTCTGTCATAAATTTGTCATGGATGTACATGCATGACAAAAAAGCGACCTACTGTGACAAACACGTATCATCACGGAAGTGTATTTTTTTGTAGTGTTGAGAGGGTTTAGTCCGCTAAGAGCAGACTGACCGAAGCCTGCACCAGCCTTTTGATACGTCTTCGACGTATCTATAATTTTTGATTGCACCATGCTATATTATCGACTGTTTTGGATGTTTATGGGCTTTATTATACACTTTTATATCATTTTTGGGACTAACCTATTAACCCAGAGCCCAGTGCCAGTTTCTGTTTTTACCTTGTTTTAGGGTTTCAAAGAAAAGGAAAACCAAACTGAGTCCAATTGACTTGAAACTTCACGGAACCCATTTTGGAAGGAAAGAAGCCCAGAAGACTTGAAGTGCACGTAAGGGAAGCTTCGAGGAGGCCACGAGGTAGGGGGGCGCGCCCACCCCCCTGGGCGCGCCCTCCACCCTCGTGGGCCCCTCGTGGCTCCCCTGACGTATCTCTTTCACCCATATATACCCCCGTACCCTAAAACAATCAGAGAGCACAATGGATCGGGACTTCCGCCGCCAGAAGCCTCCGTAGCCACCGAAAGCCAATCTAGACCCGTTCCGGCACCCTGCCGGAGGGGGCATCCCTCTCCGGTGGCCATCTACATCATCCCGGTGCTCTCCATGATGAGGAGGGAGTAGTTCTCCCTCGGGGCTGAGGGTATGTACCAGTAAGTATGTGTTTGATCTCTCTCTCTCTCTCTCTCTCTCTCTCTCGTGTTCTTGAGGTGATACGATCTTGATGTATCACGAGCTTTGCTATTATAGTTGGATCTTATGTTTCTCCTCCCCCTCTACTCTCTTGTAATGCATTGAGTTTCCCCTTTGAAGTTATCTTATCGGATTGAGTCTTTAAAGATTTGAGAACACTTGATGTATGTCTTGCCGTGCGTATCTGTGGTGACAATGGGATATCACCTAATTCACTTGATGTATGTTTTGGTGATCAACTTGCGGGTTCCGCCCATGAACCTATGCATAGGGGTTGGCACACGTTTTCGTCGTGATTCTCTGGTAGAACTTTGGGGCACTCTTTGAGGTCCTTTGTGTTGGTTGAATAGATGAATCTGAGATTGTGTGACGCATATCGTATAATCATACCCACGGATACTTGAGGTGACATTGGAGTATCTAGGTGAAATTAAGGTTTTGATTGATTTGTGTCTTACGCTGTTATTCTAGTACGCACTTTAGGGCTATTTGTGACACTTATAGGAATAGCCCAACGGATTGATTAGAAATAATAACTTTGAGGCGGTTTAGTACCCTACTGAGGGAGTCCTGGATTAGGGGGTCTCCGGACAGCCGGACTATATCCTTTGGCCGGACTGTTGGACTATGAAGACACAAGATTGAAGACTTCGTCCCATGTCCGGATGGGACTCTACTTGGCGTGGAAGGCAAGCTAGGAAATACGGATATGTATATCTCCTCCTTTGTAACTGACCTTGTGTAACCCTAGCCCCCTCCGGTGTCTATATAAACCGGAGGGTTTTAGTCCGTAGGACAATAGACAATCATACCATAGGATAGCTTGTAGGGTTTAGCCTCTTCGATCTCGTGGTAGATCAACTCTTGTACTACACATATTATCAAGAATAATCAAGCAGGACGTAGGGTTTTACCTCCATCAAGAGGGCCCGAACCTGGGTAAAATATCGTGTCCCCTGCCTCCTGTTACCATCCGCCTTAGACGCACAGTTCGGGACCCCCTACCCGAGATCCGCCGGTTTTGACACCGACATTGGCGCTTTCATTGAGAGTTCCTCTGTGTCGTTATCATTAGGCTTGATGGATCCTCCAATCATCGATAGTGATGCAGTCCAGGGTGAGACTTTTCTCGTCGGACAGATCTTTGTATTCGGCGGCTTCGCCTTGCGGGCCAACTCGCTTGGCCATCTGGAGCAGCTCGAGAGTTACGCCCCTGGCCACCATGTCAGGTTTGGAAGCTTAAACTACACGGCCGATATCCGCGGAGACTTGATCTTCGACGGATTCGAGCCCCTACCTTGTGCGCCACACGGTCACGATGAGCATGATTTAGCTCTACCATCGGACAGTGTTCAGGAGATCGCGCCAGCAACCGCTCCGACCCTCAATTCGGAACCAGTTGCGCCATCCATGGACGGGTGGATAGACCCCGACACGGAGGTCATATCCTCAGCGGCGATCGAGCCGAATATCGACCTTACCCTTCACAAGAGCCATGATGCCAAGCTGCCGGATCCTTCCCCGGCCACGGACTCCGAACCGCCTGCGCCCGTTCCTATCGAATCCGACTGGGCGCCGATCATGGAGTTTACCTTCGCGGATATCTTTCAGCACTCGCCCTTCGGCGACATACTGAACTCATTAAGGTCTCTCTCCTTGTCAGGAGAGTCCTGGCCGAACTATGTCCGGCAGGATTGGGATGCGGCTGACGAAGAAATTCGCCGCCCACCCACCACCCACTTAGTAGCCCCTGTCGATGATTTAACCGACATGCTCGACTTCGACTCCGAAGACATCGACGACATGGACGACGATGCAGGAGGCGAACAAGAACCACTGCCCACAGGGCACTAGACAACCACCTCATCATATGACATATATATGGTGGACACATCCAAAGAAGGCAATGGCGATGGGACAACGGAGGATGACCCCTCCAAGAAGCAACCTAAGCGCCGACGTTAGTGGGACCGCTCTAAGTCTCGCCAAAGCAAAAGCGGTGACACCGGCACATGAGATAATAGCACTCCAGACAGTGCCGAAGACGACAACAATCCCCTCCAGCAAGATTTAGGGAAGGAGGATGGAGAAGCCAGCCCTCCCAAGAGAGCGGCAGATAGAGAGGTGGAGGATCATAATTACATGCCTCCCTCCGAAGACGAGGCAAGCCTCGACAATGACGAATTCGTCATGCCTGAGGATCCATTCGAACAAGAGCGCTTCAAGCGCCGGCTTATAGCCACGGCAAATATCCTTAAGAAAAAGCAACAACAGCTTCAAGCTGATCAAGATTTGCTAGCCGACAGATGGACTGAAGTCCTTGCAGCCGAGGAATATGAACCCGAATGTCCCTCCAAGAGTTTCCCAAAGCACAGGTTGCTACCCAGACAGGAGGAGGAAGCACCAAAAATTATATCTCCAGCGTATGACGCGGCCGATCGGCTACCTCGTGGCCGCGACAGAGAGGCATTTCAGCCAAAAGCTCTGCCCGCACTCCAACACCACTCAAATAAAAATGTCAAGGCATGGGGAAATACGCCAGACCTGCAAGACGTATTGGAGGACAAAGTAAAGTATGCAAGATCAATCTACAGATCACGAGGGCGCGCCACTATGCGAGACGATAACCGTCACGCCGGATACAGTAAAAGTAAATCCGGCCAGGCCGAACACAGCGGGCAAGACTCAATTCAGCTGAGTCGCGATATAGCCCAGTACAAAGGCGCCACACACCCCCTATGCTTCACAGACGAAGTAATGGATCACCAAATCCCAGAGGGTTTCAAACCCGTAAATATCGAATCATACGACGCCACAACAGATCCTGCGGTATGGATCGAGGATTTCCTCCTACACATCCACATGGCCCGCGGTGACGATCTACACGCCATCAAATACCTCCCACTCAAACTCAAAGGACCAGCTCGACATTGGCTCAACAGCTTGCCAGCATAGTCCATTGGTTGATGGGAAGATCTGGAAGCCGCATTCCTCGACAACTTCCAGGGCACTTATGTGCGACCACCAGATGCCAATGACTTGAGCCACATAATTCAGCAGCCAGAGGAATCAGCCAGGCAATTCTGGACACGGTTCCTAACAAAGAAAAATCAAATCATCGACTTTCCAGATGCAGAGGCCCTAGCAGCTTTTAAGCACAACATCCACGACGAGTGGCTCGCCCGGCACCTTGGCCAGGAAAAGCCAAAATCTATGGCAGCCCTCAAGACACTCATGACCCGCTTTTGTGCGGGAGAGGACAGCTCACTGGCTCACAGTAATAACATATCAAAGAACCATGTTACTTCTGATACCAAGGACGGCAATGGCAGGTCACGTCGCAACAAACATAAGCGCCGCATCAACAACGACAATACCGAGGATACGACAATCAATGCCGGATTCAAAGGCTCTAAACCCGGTCAGCGGAAAAAGCCATTCAAAAGACGCACTCTGGGCCCGTCGAGTTTGGACCGTATACTCGATTGCTCATGTCAAATACACGGCACCCCCGACAAGCCAGCCAACCACACCAACAAGGATTGTTGGGTGTTCAAGTAGGCCGGCAAGTTAAATGACGAGGAGGAGCCCCGACAGCCGAACACCGGAGGACAGAAGAGGTTCCCCCCACAAGTGCGGACGGTGAACATGATATACACAACCCACATCCCCAAGAGGGAGCGGAAGCGTGCGCCAAGGGACGTATATGCGTTGGAGCCAGTCATCCCAAAGTTCAACCCATGGTCCTCTTGTCCGATCACCTTCGATCGCAGGGACCACCCCACTAGTATCCATCATGGCAGATTCGCCGCACTAGTCCTAGACCCAATCATTGATGGATTTCACCTATCTTGAGTCCTTATGGATGGCGGCAGCAGTCTGAACCTGCTTTATCAGGACAAAGTGCGCAAAATGGGTATAGACCCCTCAAGGATCAAACCCACAAAAACGACCGTCAAAGGTGTCGTACCAGGTATAGAGGCCCATTGCACAGGCTCAGTCACACTGGAAGTGGTCTTCGGATCCCCGGATAACTTCCGAAGCGAGGAGTTAATCTTCGATATAGTCCCGTTCCGCAGTGGCTATCATGCACTGCTCGGCGAACCGCATTTGCAAGATTCAATGCGGTACCGCATTATGCATATCTCAAGCTCAAGATGCTAGGACCTCAGGGAGGTCATCACAGTTAATGGAAACACAGAGCGCTCTCTCTGTACGGAGGAGCACACTGCGGCCCTCGCAGCAGAAGCGCAAAGTAGCCTCTTAAGGCAATCCACCAGTTTGGTGATTAAAGACCCGGACACCTTCAAGCGCGCCCGGAGTAATCGGCAACAAGACCACCTGGCACGTTCTGAGCTCGCATAGCAATGCGGCCCCCGCCCCAGCCCCAGCCAAACGGCGAAATCCGTGCCATGTGTACAACACTACGCATTGAAAATACCATGGGCACAGGTGGGGAGGGGGCACGACTACGGCATGCCCCAAGACTCGGCTCAACCGCACTAGGGGCTTCCCGCTTTGTTATTTTTCTCTCTTTCAGGACTTTAATCTCTGGAAACCCTGTCCGGCAGTATGATTGCCGGACACATGATGCAGCAACCAAGGAGGCAGAAAGCTACGTCGCACCACTGAACTCCTAGGTGGATTCCGATAATAAGTGAAATACTTGCTTTAAATACCATTCCTCGGCTTGCCCTTGGAGGGGACATGTCAAATAGTCCTACTTTCTGCTTATCGCACTACTTGTATCATTCTGCTTTTAACACACCTTTTTGAATAAACAATGCATAGCACTAGACTATTATCGCATTCTCTATCCTTCTTTTTTTATATATACACTAGCACATATGCCCGTGCGTTGCAACGGGAGGAAATATAGTGTGCACTCAATTAGTGAGAATTATATGTGCAAGAAAAACCCTGTGTGCACATCAACAAGGAACATTTGGTTTCTGCATTTCGCCGCTTGTGAAGTAATCAATCCGCTATTTTTTCATTCATTGATCAAGTGGATTTAAGGGTATTATTAGGGCATCGCACGCCACAGAAGATCCATGAATTATTTAATATATATTTTCATTCATTCGAGGGGATTTTAGGGCATGAAGTTCAATAATATGGAAATGAGGCGGGTCTTCTCTTTTCGATGTACAAGCCACTGATATGTACAACCGGAGTTAATTCCACTTCACTATTTTTGCATTCCTTGGTCGAGGGGATTTAAGGTTAAAGTTCGATAATGTGGGAGGTCGCCGGATCTTTTCTTTTCATGCATCTAGCTCACGTAGTCGGGTCTTCTCTTCTCTTTACCTCGAGTAGGAATCCTTGAGAAATTTAGGGCCCTTTTGTAGATAGTTCAGCTAGCAATCCATCCATCTAGCTCACGTACTGGATTTAATTCCTTTTTTAGAAAGCTCGCTTACTAATCCATCCATCCTTCATCCGGCTTAATTCATCCATCCTTCATTCAGTTTACTACATATAGTTTCGCACACGTATATAAATTGTTATGAGTGTATGTAAACGAGCAATATGGGACTATTGAAAATGTGTTCTTCCTTATTTCCTAGGTAGTTGGGCTCGCTAAATTGCGTGGGGTGTGAAATTTTCAGACACCGAATCGACCTATATTTGTAAGGCGTGAGTAAAAATCCAGTAAAAAAGATGAGTTGAAGGATCGTACTCACGATTTCAAACACCCGACATAGTGCTGCCATTCACTCGAACAAACACGTCCTGCTAACCAATGGCCAACGTATATATTTAAGAACATACCGTAGCATCAGATTCGAAACATTCTACGATTACTTCTTTTTTCAACTTTTCAAAAAATAATTATTATTATGAATTGCCGTATATTCTTGGAAACATGAACAATTTTTAGAATCCCGAACTACTTTCAAAACTCCGATTTGTTTTTTCGAAGCTCCATACTTTTTCAGAAGTACAGAAACTAAATTTCAATTCGGAACATTTTCTAAAATTCATGAATATTATTCAAAAACACGAACCTTTTATAAGAACATGGGCATTTTTTAATATGTGAACAATTTTGAACAAAAACGGGAACATGTTTTGAGCATTCAAAACAATTTTAGAAAATATGTAATTTTCAAAACACGAACATTATTTGATTTAGTGAAAATTTCCCTAAAACAAGAATATTTTGAAAATTTAGAGCATTTTCTAAAATGCAAATTATTTAAGAATCTTGAACAGTTTTGGAAGGTACAATTTTTTTGAAAAAATAGGAATATTTCTTTTCATTAAAAAAATATGTCCTTTTCCAGCTAGCTCACGTGCCAATTCATCTATCCTTCATCCGGGTTAATAGATCCATACTTCGTACATCTTTTTACTACATGTGGTTTCACACACGGTTATAAATTGGTACAACTATATGTAAAGAGCAATATGGGGCTATTTAAAATATTTTTATATTGAATTCATGAACGTTTCAATACAATAAGAACATTCTCCGATTTTGGGTCATTTTTTAAAATATATTTTTTATTTAATCTCGAACAATTTTGTAAAACACAAACATTTTTTGAATTTTGAACAAATTTTGGAACAAGATTTTTTAAAAATATTTGACATTTTAAAAATGGGAATAAAGTTTTGAAATTCTAAACATTTCTTCAAAACTTTGAACAAAAATTGAAATTATAAAAAATTATAAAAGAAATTAATTTATCAAAAAAGTAAAAAATAACTTAAAATGAAAAATAAAAAGAAAGAAGAAAGAAAAAGAGAAAGGAACATAAAAATTAAATAGAAAATAAACATATAAAAAGGAAAAAGGGACAACCCAGTTGAGGGCTGTCTGTGCGAAGCTCCAACTATCTATCGCTGCATGTGGCAAATAGTATTGTCCCCTTTGCGTGGGTAAGGAAATAAGTGGGCCGACTCTACTGGGCTGCACCGCGTGGCCCATGTATGAAATTCTGAACAAATCGTATTTCTTTTTGTACCACATGTATGCAAAAAGAATTAGTACCACCTCGAATAGTAAAATAAATCTCTGGTGAACGGATGAAAAAATTGAAGAAAACACACCTTTCTTTATTAGTAGGTATAGATATGTTCATTCATGACATCCAGCACCCGTACACTCTAGTACGGCCAGTACGCTAGGTGATTAAGCATACCCCATAATACGACGTGAGAAGTCCGAACACTTTTGACAGTGCGGCACCCCAAACTTATAGCATTATATGCATCAGCTCCGAATCATGTCTTGGGTCAATAGTTGGGTTTGCCCGGCTCCCATGTTTTGCTACCTTATGTTCCGCCATATCGGCTAAGGTAGCACTGGGAGAACTACTGCGATTGTGCCCCGGTTCAGCTGGGCTAAGCACCTCAGTAGAGAAAGCTAAAACTGACTGTCATGATAAGGCGAGAGCTGGTCGCTGTTCAAGAGGTTTCGAGTCCCTAAAGACTTATGCCGCTTAGAGCGAGGAGTTGGCTTTGTCTGGCTTAAAGGCGTGTATAGCGCCCCGAATTCGGCCTTCGTTGTGCTGAGCTCGAAGGACTCAAAAATGGGAAAAAGAGTGCTCAGGTTTATCCCGAACACCCCAGCACTCGTGGCATGGGGGCAGAAGTCGACGAGTAGCCATCTCTCAGATTTGATAAACAGCCGAACAAAAGGTAATATTTTAAATTCAAACAAGCGTTGCATAGTGCATATGAACAAGTTTTCATAATACAGGATCACATGAGAAGTTCATTCAAATATTACATCTTTTGCACACTCGTCCGCTACAAGACGGGCACCCTTCAGGACACCCTCATAATACATCTCGGGGGGGGGGGGGGGGCGATGCTCCTTGCCCTGCGGCGGCCCCTCCTTCACTAGCTTCTCAGCGTTCATCTTGGCCCAGTGCACCTATGCACGAGCAAAAGCCCGGCGGGCACCTTCGATACAGACGGACCGCTTGATGAGTTCCAGCCATGTGCAGGCATCCACAAGCCGCCTCACCAGGCCGAAATAGCTGTTGGGAAGGGAGTTGCCAGGCCACATCCGGACTATAAAGCCCTTCATGGCCTGTTTGGCTGCCTTGTGCAGCTCGACCAGTTGCTTCAGCTGCTCACTCATGGGCATCGGGTGTTTGGTCCCAGTTTACTGAGACCAGAACAACTTCTCCGTCGAGCTTCCGTCCTCGGCCTGGTAATATCTCGCGGCATCCGACACGCTGCGGGGCAAATCTGCGAATGCTCCTGGAGAGCTCCGGACTCAGGTAAGTAAAAAGTAATTTACTTTCACATGCTTGCTTTGCATATTGAATGCCTTACCCGCCGCCATCTTCCTCATCGCCTCAATCTCCTGGAGGGCCTTTTGGGCTTCAGCCTTGGCATTCTTTGCGCTCTCGAGGGCCGCGGCACGCTCGGACTCTCGTGTCTTCGAGTCAAGCTCCAAAGCCTCGTGCTTCTTCACGAGAGCCTGGAGATCTTGCTGCACCTCGCCCACCCGTGCCTCTTGCCTCTCCAGCTCGATGCGCTCCTTGGCCGCTTTGTTTTCGGCCTCGGACAATGCTTGCTTCAGGGTCGCCACTTCGGTCATGGCCCCTGGCACATTCATCATGATCCTGTCATTTCGCAACCACATTTTCTTTTATATATAGACAAGGTAATACTTACCTTTGTTCTCCTTGATCTGCCTCTTGGCAAGGCCGAGCTCTTTCTCGGACCCCTCGAGGTTCTGCTTCAGTGCGGCGACCTCCGCAGTCAGTGCGGCAGAGGTCAGCAGCAAAGCGTGCATACGCATACAGACATACTTATTTTAGACTCCTGCGGATATTATTTGATCCTCTATTCGGCTTTTCTTTGTGAACACGAAATAGAGCATCAGGGGCTACTGTCTATGCGGTAATATTTTCCTATATTCTAAATACTTACCTCAAATCCTGTTAGAAGGATGGCACAAGCTTCAGTCAGTCCGCTCTTGGCGGACTGAACCTTCTTGATCACCGCACTCATAATAGTGCCGTGCTCTTCATCGATGGAAGCGCCACGAAGCGGTCCCAGCAGGTTGTCCGGTGCCTCTGGATGGACAGAGGTCACCGGCACGGGCGGCTTGCCCCTCTTGGAAGAGGGCCGCCTGCTCGAGTCCGGAACCACTGGAGGTTTCGGCGCGGTGTTCGGTTGAGAGCCGAACTTGGAGCCCCTAGGAGCCTTGCTCCCTTTGCTCCTGGAGTCCGGGAGGTCGCCTTGAGGCACCTCCGAGACCGTCTCCCCCCGGCTCGGTGCCCCTTGAGACAATACCTCGGCATTGTCCATAGGGCAAGGGGAGGAGGCGGTTGGAAGTGTATCACTATTCATGTCCGACGAGTCCAAGGAACCATTCGATGATGATACATCGATACGGGCTTGGGGTGGACTGCATAATCATATTCGACATTAGGAGAAGCAGTGCGACAAAGGTTTACTATGAGTTACTCTGGTATCCGAATACTCACGACTTCGCCAGGGGCTTGGCCCTGAGCAGCCACTCGTCTTCGCCGTCGGCGGCGGTGGTGGAGCAGTCCGGAAGGAGAGTCCTTCCCTTCTTGGACCCTTCGGCCTCCCCGGTTGGGGCGGCTTTCCTTTTCTTGTATCCCCCGGCTGGAGGGGGAGAATCTTCATCATCCTTGTCCTCGTTTTCACGGGAGGAGGGTGTCTCGGTGTTGTCGGACGATGAGTCTGATACCACCTGGCGCCGGGAACTCTTTCGGGTTCCCTTGGCCTTCTTCTTGGTCTTGTCCGACACCTCATAAGGAGCCGGAGTCTGCATATCCGTCAGGAGAGCGTCTGCATGGTCTTCGGGCAGAGGGGCCGGACAGTTGACCTGCTCCGATGTCTTCACCCAGTCCTGTCAAAGGCATGGGAGCTCAAACCCCGCACATGGTTAAGCTATGGGAAATAAATACCCTGCCAGATGTACAGAACTTACCGGATTCGCATGGCGCTTCGCGCTTAGCCCGCGGTCCTCGGTAAGAGGAGGGACCTCGGTGCCCTTGAACAGAACCCTCCAGACATCTTTATGCGTCGTGTCGAAGAGCTCGCTGAGAGTCTGGTGCTGGGCCGTGTCGAACTCCCATAAGTTGAAGTCCCGTTGTTGACACAGGAGGATCTGGTGGAAGAGCATGACCTGGACTATGTGGACAAGCTTAAGTTTGTTGCTTGTCATGTTTCGGATACACTTCTGGAGTCCGTCCAGCTCCACTGATGAACCCCAGGACAGGTCCTTCTCCTTCCAGGAAGTGAGCCGCGTGGGGATCCCGGATCAAAACTCGGGGGGGGGGGGGCACACAGTTGGTGTCGCGCGGCTCGGTGATGTAGAACCACCCCGATTGCCACCCCTTTATGGTCTCCATGAAGGAGCCCTCGAGCCATATAACGTTGGGCATCTTGCCCACCATGGCTCCGCCGCATTCCACTTGTTGGCCGCCCACCACCTTCGGCTTGATATTGAAGGTCTTTAGCCACAGGCCGAAGTGGGGCCGGATGCGGAGGAAGGCCTCGCACACGACGATGAATGCCGAGATGTTGAGGATGAAGTTCGGGGCTGGATCATGAAAGTCCAGCCCATAATAGAACATGAGGCCGCGGACAAATGGATGGAGGGGAAACCCTAGTCCGCAGACAAAGTGGGGGAGGAAGACCACCCTTTCGTGAGGTTCTGGGTAGGGATGACCTGCCCCGCGGCTGGCAGCCGATGCGCGATATCCGCGGCTAAGTATCCGGCTCCATGTAGCTTTTTGATGTGTCCCTCCGTGACAGAGGAGGCCATCCACTTACCTCCCGCTCCAGACATGTTTGGAGAGAGTTGAGGAGAAGGATGTGGACTTGGGCGTTGGAGCTCGAGTGTGCGAGAATGGATGATCAACGAGGAAGAAGGCGTGGGAAGAAAAAAAAAGGTGAGATCTTATCCCTTTATAAGGGCGGACTAAACTATGCGCCCCCACTAGCCTGGTAAAACTCACTTTTCCCCCAAGCGCCATAATTGATGGCGCGGTTGGGTTACCCATGTCCGTATTGATGAGAATCCCGTAATAAGGGGAACATGATCTCTGCTTTGACAAGACGTGTCAAAAAACCGCCTCGCGTTATGTGCGGGGCTGGTTAAAGAAAAACGGTTCGAATAATTATCGGGCCATGGCATGATGCCATGCTGCCAAAACGTGTCAGCAGATTAGATTTGTGGAAATATTATTCTCTCTACGGTGGTATGTGGAACTTATTTTGCAGGGTCGGACACTATCCTTGTATTCAAACTCTTCTGTGGTGTATTCAGAGGAGGAACCCGCCTTGCAATGCCGAAGACAACACCGCGTACTGGACTCATCGTCATTGAAGCCTAGTTCAGGGGCTACTGAGGGAGTCCTGGATTAGGGGGTCTCCGGACAGCCGGACTATATCCTTTGGCCAGACTGTTGGACTATGAAGACACAAGATTGAAGACTTCGTCCCGTGTCCGTATGGGACTCTACTTGGCGTGGAAGGCAAGCTAGCCAATATGGATATGTATATCTCCTCCTTTGTAAGCGACCTTGTGTAACCCTAGCCCCCTCCGGTGTCTATATAAACCGGAGGGTTTTAGTCCCTAGTAAAATAGACAATCATACCATAGGCTAGCTTCTAGGGTTTAGCCTCTCCGATCTCGTGGTAGATCAACTCTTGTACTACTCATATTATCAAGAATAATCAAGCAGGACGTAGGGTTTTACCTCCATCAAGAGGGCCCGAACCTGGGTAAAACATCGTGTCCCCTACCTCCTGTTACCATCCGCCTTAGACGCACAGTTCGGGACCCCCTACACAAGATCTGCCGGTTTTGACACCGACACCTACCATATTCTCTTCGTTTTTTCTCCGCTATTAGTGATTTTGGAGTGACTCTTTGTTGCATGTTGAGGGATAGTTATGTGATCCAATTATGTTAGTATTGTTGAGGGAACTTGCACTAGCGAAAGTATGAACCCTAGGCCTTGTTTCAACGCATTGCAATACCGTTTACGCTCACTTTTATCATTCATTACCTTGCTGTTTTTATAATTTCAGATTACAAATACCCATATCTACTATCCATATACCACTTGTATCACCATCTCTTCGCCGAACTAGTGCACCTATACAATTTACCATTGTATTGGGTGTGTTGGGGACACAAGAGACTCTGTGTTATTTGGTTGCAGGGTTGCTTGAGAGAGACCATCTTCATCCTATGCCTCCTACGGATTGATAAACCTTAGGTCATCCACTTCAGGGAAATTTGCTACTGTCCTACAAACCTCTGCACTTGAAGGCCCAACAACATCTACAAGAAGAAGGTTGTGTAGTAGACATCAAGGTCTTTTCTGGCGCCGTTGCCGGGGAGGTTAGCGCTTGAAGGTATATCTTTAGATCTTGCAATCGAGTCTTTTAGTTTCTTGTTTTATCACTAGTTTAGTTTATAAAATAAAATTACAAAAAAATGGAATTAAGTTTGCCTCATTCGCTTCACCTTTTTAATATCTTTCGTGAGTATGATGGAAAGGAAAATTGTGCTCAAGTTCTAGAGGAAGAAGTCTATAAAATGTTTGACACTAAATCTTTAAATGATGAGCATGATTGCAATGTTGTTAGTACGAATTCTTTGAGTATCCATGATACTAATGATGATTGCACTAGTAATGATGTCTCCTATAAACATGTCAATTTTTGTGGAGTACATTGGGTTTGTAAGTACACACCAAATAGGGAAGATAGATATTGCAAGAGGCATAAGTACTTAGAAACTAAATTGTTGCAAGAAAGGCTAGATGAATGTGCTGAAAATTTAAATTATCTTGGCCATAATTGTGAGCTTTGCAATGAACATTATCATTTCAATACCCAATGCAAATTGTTTCATGAACGTATCGTGTCCAAAAATTGTGATGACTTGATTTCCCTTGCACATCATAATGAACTTAGTTTGCTTATGGGTTACGAAGAAATGAAACATATAACTGAATATCTTCCAGAATTTGCCCGTTATAAACTTCTTGGATTTGATTTAGAGGAAATTTATATGTATTGTGCGGTGAATTGCATTGAAAATCCTTTTATTGCCAATTACATAAAGAAAATAAAGCAAATAGAAGATGAAGAGAATACTAATGAAAGGGAAGAGACTTCCCAATATCCTTCTATTATTTCTTATGATGAATCAGGTAACAAGGAGGAGCCTCCTATTCCACCAATCTCATTAATAAGGAGCTCCAAAAAGATGATTGAACCCACACATGATGTGGTGAAGAAGAAGAAAAGAAAAAGGATGAGAGGTAAAAAGATATCTCCCCCAAATAATGTTGCTCCTATTACTATTGTGCCTCATGAAAATATAATTGTGGAGGATAAGGATACTTCTTATGATCTTGAAAATATTTTTGGCACTTGCTTGGAAGAATATGATAATTGCTATACTATTGGTGCTATCCATACTATTGATGATGAAGGTGATTATGCTTATGATACGAAAAGGCCCAAGCTTGGGGATGCTATGTTTGACGAGGATGACATATTTGAGAATATATTTGCTGAAATTAATGTTTGTCCCAAGCTTGGGGATGCTACGTTTAATGAAGATGATATTTTTAGTCTCCCAAGTTTTGATATGCAAATTTATAATGATGATAGCATGCCTCCTACTTATGATGATTATTGTGATGATACTTATGCTATAAAAAGTAGTGATTATATTTATAAAACTTGCCATGATTATGGTTACCCCTTTTCTGAACATTACTCTTTTAATGTGCAAACAATTTATAGTACTCAAGTCTCTTATGATACTCCCACTATCCCGAATGAGAAGAATTTTGCTTATGTGGAGAGTAATAAAATTTCTATGCTTGTAGATCATGAAAAGAATGCTTTAGGTGCTGGTTATATTGTTGAATTCATTCATGATGCTACTGAAAATTATTATGAGGGAGGAACTTATGCTTGTAGGAATTGCAATAATATCAAGTTTCCTCCCTATGTGTTTAAAATTTTGAAGTTATCCTTGTTTTACCTTCCTATGCAAGTTGATTCTTGTTCCCACAAGTTGTTTGCTTACAAAATCACTATGCATAGGAAGTATGTTAGACTTAAATGTGCTAGTCATATTCTTTATGATGCTCTCTTTATGTTTCAATTCCTATCCTTTATGTGAGCATCATTGAAATCATCGTGCCTAGCTAGGGGCGTTAAACGATAGCGCTTGTTGGGAGGCAACCCAACTTTATTTTTGTTCCTTGCTTTTTGTTACTGTTTATTAATAAATAATTCATCTAGCCTCTGTTTAGATGTGTTTTTATGCTTTTAATTAGTGTTTGTGCCAAGTAGAACCGTTGGGAAGACTTGGGGAAAGTCTTGTTAAGCTTGCTGTAAAAAAAAGAAACTTTAGCGCTCACGAGAACTGCTGCAATTTTTATTTGGAGAGTGATATTTAGTTAATTATTTTTCCAGATGATTAATAGATAAATTACTCAGGTCCAGAAATATATTTGAGAATTTTATGAGTTCCATAAGTATACGTTTGATCCATATTACCACAGACTGTTCTGTTTTTGACAGATTCTGTTTTCATTGTGTTGTTTGCTTATTTTAATGAATCTATGGCTAGTAAAAGAGTTCATATACCATAGTGAAGTTGGAATACAGTAGTTTTAACACCAATATAAATAAAGAATGAGTTCATTACAGTACCTTGAAGTGGTGATTTATTTTCTTATACTAACGGAGCTTACGAGTTTTCTGTTAAGTTTTGTGTTGTGAAGTTTTCAAGTATTGGGTAAAGATTCGATGGACTATGGAATAAGGAGTGGCAAGAGCCTAATCTTGGGGATGCCCAAGGCACCCCAAGGTAATATTCAAGGACAACCAAAAGCCTAATCTTGGGGATGCCCCGGAAGGCATCCCCTCTTCCGTCTTCGTTCATCGGTAACTTTACTTGGAGCTATATTTTTATTCGCCACATGATATGTGTTTTGCTTGGAGCGCCATTTTATTTCATTATGTTTTGCTTGCTGTTTTAATAAAATACCAAGATCTAGAAATCTTAAATGTTAGAGAGTCTTCACATAGTTGCATAATTATTTGACTACTCATTGATCTTCACTTATATCTTTCGGAGTAGTTTGTCATTTGCTCTAGTACTTCACTTATATCCTTTTAGAGCACGGTGCTGGTTTTATTTTATAGAATTAGATGAACTCTCATGCTTCACCTATATTATTTTGAGAGTCTTTAGAACAACATGGTAGTTTGCTTTGGTTATGAAACTAGTCCTAATATGATGGGCATCCAAGAGGGATACAATAAAAACTTTCATATAGAGTGCATTGAATACTATGAGAAGTTTGATACTTGATGATTGTTTTGAGATATGAGGATGGTAATATTAGAGTCATGCTAGTGAGTAGTTGTGAATTTGAGAGATACTTGTGTTAAAGATTGTGATTCCCGTAGCATGCACGTATGGTGAATCGTTATGTGATGAAGTCGGGCATGATTTATTTATTGATTGCCTTCCTTATGAGTGGCGGTCGGGGACGAGAGATGGTATTTTCCTACCAATCTATCCCCCTAGGAGCATGCACGTAGTACTTTGTTTTGATAACTACTAGATTTTTGCAATAAGTATGTGAGTTCTTTATGACTAATGTTGAGTCCATGGATTATATGCACTCTCACCCTTCCACCATTGCTAGCCTCTCTAGTACCGCGCAACTTTCGCTGGTACCATAAACCCACCATATACCCTCCTCAAAACAGCCACTGTACCTACCTATTATGGCATTTCCATAGCCATTCCGAGATATATTGCCATGCAACCTTCCACCATTCCGTTATTATGACACGCTCCATCATTGTCATATTGCTTTGCATGATCATGTAGTTGACATCGTATTTCTGGCAAAGCCACCATTCATAATTCTTTCATACATGTCACACATGAGTCATTGCACATCCCGGTACACCACCGGAGGCATTCATATAGTCATATTTTGTTCTATGCATCGAGTTGTAATTCTTGAGTTGTAAGAAAATAAAAGTGTGATGATCATCATTATTAGAGCATTGTCCCAGTGAGGAAAGGATGATGGAGACTATGATTCCCCCACAAGTCGGGATGAGACTCCGGACGAAAAAAGAGAGGCCAAAGAAGCCCAACTACAAAATAAAAGAGAGAAAAGAGGCCGTAAAAAAGAGAAGGCCCAAATATAAAAAGAAAATAAAAAAATGAGAGAAAAAGAGAGAAGGGGCAATGCTACTATCCTTTTACCACACTTGTGCTTCAAAGTAGCACCATGATCTTCATGATAGAGAGTCTCCTATGTTGTCACTTTCATATACTAGTGGGAATATTTCATTATAGAACTTGGCTTGTATATTCCAGTGATGGGCTTCCTCAAAATGCCCTAGGTCTTCGTGAGCAAGTGAGTTGGATGCACACCCACTTAGTTTCTTTTTGAGCTTTCATACACTTATAGCTCTAGTGCATCCATTGCATGGCAATCCCTACTCACTCACATTGATATCTATTAATGGGCATCTCCATAGCCCGTTGATACGCTTGGTTGATGTGAGACTATCTTCTCCCTTTTTGTCTTCTCCACAACCACCATTCTATTCCACCTATAGTGCTGTGTCCATGGCTCACGCTCATGTATTGCGTGAAGATTGAAAAAGTTTGAGAACATCAAAAGTATGAAACAATTGCTTGGCTTGTTATCGGGGTTGTGCATGATTTAAATATGTTGTGTGGTGAAGATGGAGCCTAGCCAAACTATATGATTTTGTAGGGATACTTTCTTTGGCCATGTTATTTTGAAGAGACATAATTGCTTAGTTAGTGTGCTTGAAGTATTATTATTTTTATGTCAATATGAAATTTTGTCTTGAATCTTTCGGATCTGAACATTCATAACACAATTAATAAGAATTACATTGAAATTATGCCAAGTAGCACTCCACATCAAAAATTCTGTTTTTATCATTTACCTACTCGAGGACGAGCGGGAATTAAGCTTGGGGATGCTGATACGTCTCCGACGTATCCATAATTTTTGATTGCTCCATGCTATATTATCTACTGTTTTGGATGTTTATGGGATTTATTATACACGTTTATATCATTTTTGGGACTAACCTATTAACCCAGAGCCCAGTGCCAGTTTTTGTTTTTTTACCTTGTTTTAGGGTTTCGAAGAAAAGGAAAACCAAACGGAGTCCAATTGACCTGAAACTTCACGGGACCCATTTTTGGAAGGAAAGAAGCCTAGAAGACTTGAAGTGCATGTAAGGGAAGCTTCAAGGAGGCCACGAGGTAGGGGGCGCCCACCCCCTAGGCGCGCCCTCCACCCTCGTGGGCCCCTCGTGGCTCCCCTGACATATCTTTCACCCATATATACCCACGTACCCTAAAACGATCAAAGAGCATAATAGATCGGGAGTTCCGCCGCTAGAAGCCTCCGTAGCCATGGAAAGCCAATCTAGACCCGTTCCGGCACCCTGCCGGAGGGGGCATCCTTCTCTGGTGGCCATCTTCATCATCCCGGTGCTCTCCATGACGAGGAGGGAGTAGTTCTCCCTCGGGGCTGAGGGTATGTACCAGTAGCTATGTGTTTGATCTCTCTCTCTCGTGTTCTTGAGTTGATACGATCTTGATGTATCGCGAGCTTTGCTATTATAGTTGGATCTTATGTTTCTCCCCCCTCTACTCTCTTGTAATGGATTGAGTTTCCCCTTTGAAGTTATCTTATCGGATTGAGTCTTTAAAGATTTGAGAACACTTGATGTATGTCTTGCCGTGCGTATCTATGGTGACAATGGGATATCACGTGATTCACTTGATGTATGTTTTGGTGATCAACTTGCGGGTTCCGCCCATGAACCTATGCATAGGGGTTGGCACACGTTTTGATCATGATTCTCTGGTAGAACTTTGGGGGACTCTTTGAGGTCCTTTGTGTTGGTTGAATAGATGAATCTGAGATTGTGTGACGCATATCGTATAATCATACCCACGGATACTTGAGGTGACATTGGAGTATCTAGGTGACATTAGGGTTTTGATTGATTTGTGTCTTAAGGTGTTATTCTAGTACAAACTCTAGGGCTATTTGTGACACTTATAGGAATAGCCAACGAATTGATTGGAAAGAATAACTTTGAGGTGGTTTCGTACCCTACCATAATCTCTTTGTTTGTTCTCCGCTATTAGTGACTTTGGAGTGACTCTTTGTTGCATGTTGAGGGATAGTTATGTGATCCAATTATGTTAGTATTGTTGAGGGAACTTGCACTAGCGAAAGTATGAACCCTAGGCCTTGTTTCAACACATTGCAATACCGTTTAAGCTCACTTTTATCATTCATTACCTTGCTGTTTTTATAATTTCAGATTACAAATACCCATATCTACTATCCATATACCACTTGTATCACCATCTCTTCACCGAACTAGTGCCCCTATACAATTTACCATTGTATTGGGTGTGTTGGGGACACAGGAGACTCTTTGTTATTTGGTTGCAGGGTTGCTTGAGGGAGACCATCTTCATCCTACGCCTCCTACGGATAGATAAACCTTAGGTCATCCACTTGAGGGAAATTTGCTACTGTCCTACAAACCTCTGCACTTGGAGGCCCAACAATGTCTACAAGAAGAAGGTTGTGTAGTAGACATCACCTTTTAATAGGCTTTGAGGTATGCAACTTAATTATGCA
Organism: Triticum monococcum; assembly: GCA_034509565.1. Taxonomy (NCBI): domain Eukaryota; kingdom Viridiplantae; phylum Streptophyta; class Magnoliopsida; order Poales; family Poaceae; genus Triticum; species Triticum monococcum. Next base: position 432,172,833 of record CM067841.1, read on the forward strand.
AAAAGGATATCATAGTATAGACGGTAGCCCCTGAGACTCTGTCCGGTGTTCGAAAAGAAAAGCCGGACAGAGGATCTAATAATTTTTGCAGGGGACTAACCATATGTGTCTATTTGAATAAGCATGCGTCGATGCTGGCTGCAACCTCCCATTCTGCCGAAGTCTCCAAACTGAAGCAGAGTCTGGAGCGGGCCGAGGAAGAGCTCGACCGAGTGAAAAAAATAACTAGAAATGTATGTAATAGTCTATTCAGATCTACAAAGATATGAATTGTTTGTGTTGATCATGTTATCATGATATTTCGCAGGAGCTGCGACCGAAGTGGCGACCCTCAAGAGCGCACTGGCCAAGGCCCAGAAGAGAGCGGCAAAGGAACAAGCCGCCCGCGAAAAACACAAGGCAAGGGGCGGGGAGGTCCAGCAGGAGCTCCAGGACACTGCAAAGAAAGGCGAGTCCTTGGAGTGCAAGATTGCAGACCAAGAGTCCGAACTTGCTAAGGCCTACCAGAGCGCACAAGAGGCTCGGGTTGAAGCCCAAGGCACCCTCCAGGAAATCTAGGAGGCCACGAAAATCGTGGCGGGTAAGGCCTTTATTATGCGGAGCAAATATGTGAAGAAAAGGTACCTCTTACTGACCCGAATTTGGAGTTCTCCAGGGGCGTGTGTGGATATGCCGCGCAATGTTACTGATGCTGCGGAGTTCTTCCAAGCCAAAGAGGGGAACTGAACGGAGAAGCTGCTCTGGTCACAATACCTTGCGCCAAAGCATCTGGTGCCCTTTAGCGATCAGCTGAAACAGCTAACCGAACTACATAGGGTGGCCGAATCGGACATGACAGATTTGATAATCCGTCTGTGGCCTGCCGACGCCATACCTAGCAGCTACTTCGGGCTCGTGAAGCGGCTGGGCGATGCCTGCCCTCGGCTTGACGTCATCAAGCGGTCAGTCTACATGGAAGGTGTGCAGATGGCCTTCACCTGTGTCAAAGTGCAGTGGGTGAAGATGAACGCCGTCAAGCTCGCGACCGAGGGACCGCCCACGGGCAAGGAGCACCGCACGCCCGAGCGGTACTTGATGATGTCCTGAAGGGATCCCACATTGTGGAGGGCCAGTGTGCAAAAGACATTATCTTTGAATGAAGACATTCATGTAATCCTGTCTTGTATTATGAAACAAAGCTGATATGTAATATAATGCTTGTTGTTTGTTTAAAATTTTGCCTCCTTTGCGGCCATTTTATTAAATCTGAGAGTTGGCCAGTCGTCGGCTTCAGCCCCCACGTAGGTAGTACAGGGGTGTTCGGGTTGGAACCTAAACACTCTTGATCCAAGAGTTTGGTCCTTGAAGGAGGTGTTTAGTGCAACGAACCAGGCAATCGGACTATGTGGCGTTATCACCCTCACTTAGCCATAGGAGTTTGACAATAGAAATGTAGGCGCAACTCCTAGTTAGTATTTGTTAATCCGGACTAGGGTGCTATAGACACTTGATCGGGTGGAGGCCGATCCGTCGCATAATGCGGGAAAAAATCGCAAGAGATTTTAACCTCCGAATAGCTGACCTGCTCTCGCCGCATCATGACAGTCAGTTTTCGGCTTTCGCTACTAAGGTGTTTATCCGGATAAACTAGAAACACAATCGCAGTAGTTCTCCCTTTACTACCCTAGCCGGTAGGATGGAACGTAAGGTAGCAAGCGCAGGAGCCGGGCAACCCAACTATTGGCCAAATACATGATTCAGAGTAGATGCATATAATGCTAATTTCGGGGTGCCGAACTATACTGTAAAAGTGTTTGGACTTTGTTGTCGTAGTATGGGGCGTAATGAAGCCCCTGGCGAATTAAAGCATACCAAAGTGTACGGGTGCAATCGATAAGAATAGCGAAATAAAATGAAGTAGTAAGCTAGTGCCACATAAGTTGGGCCGCAAATTGTTTCCATTGTAATTTGATTAATACATCGAAGCGTATTTGTACAAATAGTGCGATAAGCAATAGGGCTATTTAACATGCCGAGACCAAGGGGGAGCTGCGTGCGGGTCCTGAAACAGGTAGAGTGATCGTCAAGAAGACTACCTAGAGATTCAGTCACATGTCTATGCTACTTGCCACCTTGGTATATCCATCCTTCGAAAGGATCGATGATCAGGCCATCATGAGGGGCCTGTGGAAAAGAAAAGGAAAAAAAGAAAAGGAAAAGTGTGTGTTCGGGGAAGGTGGAGCCATATTATGGACCACAATCGAGTTATGCCTCCGTCTATGCCCATGGTATTTTGAGTGCGTAGTTATGTATGCGCGGTACATACGCATCCATTTGGTTAGGACTGAGATGGAGGAAGAATTGCGAGTCAAACTCCTGACGAGCTGGACTGTCAAGCTGCGGAGTAGTCCGGACTCATTTGACAGTGTCCGGGAGCTTGGCCGCTGAATTAAGGTTCTGCTTGATAAGGCCGCTCTGTATTTCTGCTGCCAGGGCCGCGGTGTGCTCCTCAGTATGGAGGGAGCGTTCAATGTTTCCATTGACTGTTATGACACCGCGTGGTCCGGGCATCTTGAGTTTGAGATAAGCATAGTGTGGCACTGTATTGAATCGAGCAAATGCAGTTCGTCCGAGCAGTGCATGATAGCCACTACGGAAGGGGACGATATCGAAGATCAAGTCTTCGCTTCGGAAGTTGTCCGGGGATCTGAAGACGACTTCCAATGTGATTGAGCCCATGCAGCGAGCCTCTACACCTAGTATTACTCCTTTAAAGGTGGTTTTTGTGGGCTTGATCCTTGATGGATCGATGCCCGTCTTGTGGACTGTATCTTGATAGAGCAGGTTGAGGCTGCTGCCATCATCCATGAGGACTCGCATGAGGTGGAATCCATCAATGATTGGGTTGAGGACCAGTGTGGTTGAACCACCATGACAGATACTGGTCGGATGGTCTCTGCGATCGAAGGTGATCGGGCAGGATGACCATGGGTTGAATTTTGGGGCAACTGGCTCTATCACGTAGACGTCCCCGAGCGCGCGTTTGCACTCCCTCTTGGGGATATGGGTAACGTATATCATGCTCACGGTTTTAACCTGGGGGGCTTCTTCTGTCCCCCTGTGTTCGGCGGACGGGGCTCCCTGTCATCGTCTTCACTTGGCGACCCCTTCTCCTTGTTCTCGGTATTTAACTTACCGACCTGTTTAAAGACCCAACAGCTTCTTTTGGTATGATTGGCTGGTTTATCGGGGGTGCCATGGATCTGACATGGACAATCGAGTATGCGGTCCAAGCTAGATGAGCCTGAATTGTTTCTTTTAAAGGGCTTCTTCTGTTGGCCGGTCTTGGAGCCACTGAATCCGGCGTTGACTGCCGTGTCATCGGTATTGTCACCGTTGCTTCGATGCTTGTGTCTGTTGCATTTGGGCTTGTCGTTGCTATTTTTGGCTTCGGAGGTGCCAGGTTCGCTTGCATTATTGTTGCTACGGGCTAGCGAGCTATCTTCGCCCGCGCAAAAGCGGGTCATAAGTGCCGTGAGGGCTTCCATGAACTTCGGTTTTGTTGGGGAATGTAGTAATTTCAAAAAATTTCCTACACACACGCAAGATCATGGTGATGCATAGCAATGAGAGGGGAGAGTGTTGTCTACGTACCCTCGTAGACCGATAGCAGAAGCGTTATGACAACACGGTTGATGTAGTCGTACGTCTTCACGGCCCGACCGATTAAGCACCGAAACTACGGCACCTCCGAGTTCTAGCACATGTTCAGCTCGATGACGATCCCCGGACTCTGATCCAGCAAAGTGTCGGGGAAGAGTTCCGTCAACACGACGGCATGGTGACGATCTTGATGTTCTACTGTCGCAGGGCTTCGCCTAAGCACCGCTACAATATTATCGAGGATTATGGTGGAGGGGGGCACCGCACACGGCTAAGAGAACGATCATGAAGATCAACTTGTGTGTTCTAGAGGTGCCCCCTGCCCCCGTATATAAAGGAGCAAGGAGGAGGAGGCCGGCCCTAGGAGGGGCGCGCCAGGGAGTAGGATTCCTACTCCTAGTTGGAGTAGGTTTCCTCCTTTCCTAGTCCAACTAGGAGAAGGGCGGAAAGGGGGGAAGAGGGGAAGGAAGGGAGAGTGGGGCCGCACCCCAAACCCCTTGTCCAATTCGGACTGGGCTTGGGAGGGGCGCGCGCCACCTCCTGGTCCTTCCCACTAAGGCCCATTATGGCCCATTGCTTCCTCGTATTCCCGTAACTCCTCGGTACCTCCGAAAATACCCGAATCACTCGGAACCTTTCCGATGTCCAAATATAGTCGTCCAATATATCGATCTTTACGTCTCGACCATTTCGAGACTCCTCGTCATGTCCCCGATTTCATCCGGGACTCCGAACTCCTTCGATACATCAAAACTCATAAACTCATAATATAACTGTCATCGAAACCTTAAGCGTGCGGACCCTACGGGTTCGAGAACAATGTAGACATGACCGAGACACGTCTCCGGTCAATAACCAATAGTGGAACCTGGATGCTCATATTGGCTCCGACATATTCTACGAAGATCTTTATCGGTCAGACCGCATAACAACATACGTTGTTCCCTTTGTCATCGGTATGTTACTTGCCCGAGATTCGATCGTCGGTATCTCAATACCTAGTTCAATCTCGTTATCGGCAAGTCTCTTTACTCGTTTCGTAATACATCATCTCGCAACTAACTCATTAGTTGCAATGCTTGCAAGGCTTATGTCATGTGCATGTTGGGGAACGCAGTAATTTCGAAAATTTTCCTACGCACACACAAGATCATGGTGATGCACAGCAACGAGAGGGGAGAGTGTTGTCTACGTACCAACGCAGACCGACTGCGGAAGCGATCACACAACGTAGAGGAAGTAGTCATACGTCTTCTTCCCGATCCGACCGATCCAAGCACCGTTACTCCGGCACCTCCGAGTTCTTAGCACACGTACAGCTCAATGACGTTCCTCGGGCTCCGATCCAGCAAAGCGTCGAGGAAGAGTTCCGTCAGCACGACAGCATGATGACGATCTTGATGTACTACCGACGCAGGGCTTCGCCTAAGCACTACAACGGTACGATCGAGGTGGAATTTGGTGGCAGGGGGCACCGCACACGGCTAAGGAACGATCTCAAGGATCAAGTTGTGTGCCTTGGGGTGCCCCCTGCCCCCGTATATAAAGGTTGGAGGAGGGGGAGCCGGCCGGCCAGGGAGAGGAGGCGCAGGGGAGTCCTACTCCCACCGGGAGTAGGACTCCTCCCCCCATTCCTAATCCAATTAGGACTCCCGGGGGGAAAAGGAGAGAGAAGGGGGGCCGGCCCCTATCCTAGTCCTACTAGGACTTCGGGGAAGGGGGGGCGCCGGCCAGCTTGGGCTTGTCCCTTTTCTCCTTTTCCACTAAGGCCCAATAGGCCCATTAGTCTCCCGGGGGGTTCCGGTAACCCTCCCGGTATTCCGATAAAATCCCGATTTCACCCGGAACACTTCCTATGTCCAAATATAGGCTTCCAATATATCAATCTTTACGTCTCGACCATTTCGAGAATCCTCGTCATGTCCGTGATCTCATCCGGGACTCCGAACAACCTTCGGTACATCAAATGCATAAACTCATAATAACTGTCATCGTAACGTTAAGCGTGCGGACCCTACGGTTCGAGAACAATGTAGACATGACCGAGACACGTCTCCGGTCAATAACCAATAGCGGGACCTGGATGCCCATATTGGCTCCTACATATTCTACGAAGATCTTTATCGGTCAGACCGCATAACAACATACGTTGTTCCCTTTGTCATCGGTATGTTACTTGCCCGAGATTCGATCGTCAGTATCCAATACCTAGTTCAATCTCGTTACTGGCAAGTCTCTTTACTCGTTCCGTAATACATCATCTCACAACTAACATATTAGTTGCAGTGCTTGCAAGGCTTATGTGATGTGCATTACCGAGAGGGCCCAGAGATACCTCTCCGACGATCGGAGTGACAAACCCTAATCTCGAAATACGCCAACCCAACATCTACCATTGGAGACACCTGTAGTACTCCTTTATAATCACCCAGTTACGTTGTGACGTTTGGTAGTACCCAAAGTGTTCCTCCGGTAAATGGGAGTTGCATAATCTCATAGTTATAGGAACATGTATAAGTCATGAAGAAAGCAATAGCAACATACTAAACGATCGGGTGCTAAGCTAATGGAATGGGTCATGTCAATCAGATCATTCTACTAATGATGTGACCTCGTTAATCAAATAACAACTCTTTGTTCATGGTTAGGAAACATAACCATCTTTGATTAACGAGCTAGTCAAGTAGAGGCATACTAGTGACACTCTGTTGGTCTATGTATTCACACATGTATTATGTTTCCGGTTAATACAATTCTAGCATGAATAATAAACATTTATCATGATATAAGGAAATAAATAATAACTTTATTATTGCCTCTAGGGCATATTTCCTTCAGTCTCCCACTTGCACTAGAGTCAATAATCTAGATTACACAGTAATGATTCTAACACCCATGGAGCCTTGGTGCTGATCATGTTTTGCTCGTGGAAGAGGCTTAGTCAATGGGTCTGCAACATTCAGATCTGTATGTATCTTGCAAATCTCTATGTCTCCCACCTGGACTAAATCCCGGATGGAGTTGAAGCGTCTCTTGATGTGTTTGGTCCTCTTGTGAAATCTGGATTCCTTTGCCAAGGCAATTGCACCAGTATTGTCACAGAAGATTTTCATTGGACCCGATGCACTAGGTATGACACCTAGATCGGATATGAACTCCTTCATCCAGACTCCTTCGTTTGCTGCTTCCGAAGCAGCTATGTACTCCGCTTCACATGTAGATCGCGCTACGACGCTTTGTTTAGAACTGCACCAACTGACAGCTCCACCGTTTAAAGTAAACACGTATCCGGTTTGCGATTTAGAATCGTCCGGATCAGTGTCAAAGCTTGCATCAACGTAACCTCTTACGGTGAGCTCTTTGTCACCTCCATATATGAGAAACATATCCTTAGTCCTTTTCAGGTATTTCAGGATGTTCTTGACCGCTGTCCAGTGATCCATTCCTGGATTACTTTGGTACCTCCCTGCTAAGCTTATAGCAAGGCACACATCAGGTCTGGTACACAGCATTGCATACATGATAGAGCCTATGGCTGAAGCATAGGGAACATCTTTCATTTTCTCTCTATCTTCTGCAGTGGTCGGGCATTGAGTCTTACTCAACTTCATACCTTGTAACACAGGCAAGAACCCTTTCTTTGCCTGATCCATTTTGAACTTCTTCAAAATCTTGTCAAGGTACGTGCTCTGTGAAAGTCCAATTAAGCGTTTAGATCTATCTCTATAGATCTTTATGCCTAATATGTAAGCAGCTTCCCCGAGGTCTTTCATCGAAAAACTTTTATTCAAGTATCCCTTTATGCTATCCAGAAATTCTATATCATTTCCAATTAGCAATATGTCATCCACATATAATATCAAAAATGCTACAGAGCTCCCACTCACTTTCTTGTAAATACAGGCTTCTCCAAAAGTCTGTATAAAGCCAAATGCTTTGATCACACTATCAAAGCGTTTATTCCAACTCCGAGATGCTTGCACCAGTCCATAAATGGATCGCTGGAGTTTGCATACTTTGTTAGCTCCCTTTGGATCGACAAAACCTTCTGGTTGTATCACATACAACTCTTCTTCCAGAAATCCATTCAGGAATGTAGTTTTGACATCCATCTGCCATATTTCATAATCATAAAATGCGGCAATTGCTAACATTATTCTGACGGACTTAAGCATCGCTACGGGTGAGAAGGTCTCATCGTAGTCAACTCCTTGAACTTGCCGAAAACCTTTCGCGACAAGTCGAGCTTTATAGACAGTAATATTATCGTCAGCGTCAGTCTTTTTATTGAAGATCCATTTATTCTCAATTGCTTGCCGATCATCGGGCAAGTCAACCAAAGTCCATACTTTGTTTTCATACATGGATCCCATCTCAGATTTCATGGCCTCAAGCCACTTTGCGGAATCTGGGCTCACCATCGCTTCTTCATAGTTCGTAGGTTCATCATGATCTAGCATCATGACTTCCAGAACTGGATTACCGTACCACTCTGGTGCGGATCTTACTCTGGTTGATCTACGTGGTTCAGTAGTATCTTGTTCTGAAGCTTCATGATCATCATCATTAGCTTCCTCACTGATTGGTATAGGTGTCGCAGAAACAGTTTTCTGTGATGTACTATTTTCCAATAAGGGAGCAGGTACAGTTACCTCGTCAAGTTCTACTTTCCTCCCACTCACTTCTTTCGAGAGAAACTCCTTCTCTAGAAAGTTTCCGAACTTAGCAACAAAAGTCTTGCCTTCGGATCTGTGATAGAAGGTGTATCCAATAGTTTCCTTTGGATATCCTATGAAGACACACTTCTCCGATTTGGGTTCGAGCTTATCAGGTTGAAGCTTTTTCACATAAGCATCGCAGCCCCAAACTTTAAGAAACGACAACTTTGGTTTCTTGCCAAACCATAGTTCATAAGGTGTCGTCTCAACGGATTTTGATGGTGCCCTGTTTAACGTGAATGCGGCCGTCTCCAAAGCATAACCCCAAAACGATAGCGGTAAATCAGTAAGAGACATCATAGATCGCACCATATCTAGTAAAGTACGATTACGACGTTCGGACACACCATTACGTTGTGGTGTTCCGGGTGGCGTGAGTTGTGAAACTATTCCACAATTTTTCAAATGTACACCAAACTCGTAACTCAAATATTCTCCTCCACGATCAGATCGTAGAAACTTTATTTTCTTGTTACGATGATTTTCAACTTCACTCTGAAATTCTTTGAACTTTTCAAATGTTTCAGACTTATGTTTCATTAAGTAGATATACCCATATCTGCGTAAATCATCTGTGAAGGTGAGAAAATAACGATATCCGCCACGAGCCTCAATATTCATCGGACCACATACATCGGTATGTATGATTTCCAATAAATCTGTTGCTCTCTCCATAGTACCGGAGAACGGTGTTTTAGTCATCTTGCCTATGAGGCACGGTTCGCAAGTACCAAGTGATTCATAATCAAGTGGTTCCAAAAGCCCATCAGTATGGAGTTTCTTCATGCGCTTTACACCGATATGACGGCAGTGCCACAAGTAAGTTGCACTATCATTATTAACTTTGCATCTTTTGGCTTCTACATTATGAATATGTGTATCACTATCTTCGAGATTCAACAAGAATAGACCACTCTTCAAGGGTGCATGACCATAAAAGATATTATTCATATAAATAGAACAACCATTATTCTCTGATTTAAATGAATAACCGTCTCGTATTAAACAAGATCCAGATATAATGTTCATGCTCAACGCTAGCACCAAATAACAATTATTTAGGTCTAATATTAATCCCGAAGGTAGATGTAAAGGTAGCGTGCCGACCGCGATCACATCGACTTTGGAACCGTTTCCCACGCGCATCGTCACCTCGTCCTTTGCTAGCGTCCGCTTATTCTGTAGTCCCTGTTTCGAGTTGCAGATATTAGCAACAGAACCAGTATCAAATACCCAGGTGCTACTGCGAGCTCTAGTAAGGTACACATCAATAACATGTATATCACATATACCTTTGCTCACTTTGCCATCCTTCTTATCCGCCAAATACTTGGGGCAGTTCCGCTTCCAGTGACCAGTCTGCTTGCAGTAGAAGCACTCAGTTTCAGGCTTAGGTCCAGACTTGGGTTTCTTCTCCTGAGCAGCAACTTGCTTGCTGTTCTTCTTGAAGTTTCCCTTCTTCTTCCCTTTGCCCTTTTTCTTGAAACTAGTGGTTTTGCTAACCATCAACACTTGATGCTCCTTCTTGATTTCTACCTCCGCAGCTTTCAGCATTGCGAAGAGCTCGGGAATAGTCTTGTTCATCCCTTGCATATTATAGTTCATCACGAAGCTCTTGTAGCTTGGTGGTAGTGATTGGAGAATTCTGTCAATGACGCAGTCATCTGGAAGATTAACTCCCATCTGAATCAAGTGATTATTATACCCAGACATCTTGAGTATATGCTCACTGACAGAACTGTTCTCCTCCATCTTACAGCTATAGAACTTATTGGAGACTTCATATCTCTCAATTCGGGCATTTGCTTGAAATATTAACTTCAACTCCTGGAACATCTCATATGCACCATGACGTTCAAAACGTCGTTGAAGTCCCGATTCTAAGCCGTAAAGCATGGCACACTGAACTATCGAGTAGTCATCAGCTTTGCTCTGCCAGACGTTCATAACATCTGGCGTTGCTCCAGCAGCAGGCCTGTCACCCAGCGGTGCTTCCAGGACGTAATTCTTCTGTGCAGCAATGAGGATAATCCTCAGGTTACGGACCCAGTCCGTGTAATTGCTACCATCATCTTTCATCTTTGCTTTCTCAAGGAACGCATTAAAATTCAACGGAACAATAGCACGAGCCATCTATCTACAATCAACATAAACAAGCAAGATACTATCAGGTACTAAGTTCATGATAAGTTTAAGTTTAGTTAATCAAATTACTTAGGAACTCCCACTTAGATAGACATCCCTCTAATCCTCTAAGTGATCACGTGATCCAAATCAACTAAACCATAACCGATCATCACGTGAGATGGAGTAGTTTTCAATGGTGAACATCGTTATATTGATCATATCTACTATATGATTCACGCTCGACCTTTCGGTCTCCGTGTTCCGAGGCCATATCTGTATATGCTTGGCTCGTCAAGTATAACCTGAGTATTCTGCGTGTGCAACTGTTTTGCACCCGTTGTATTTGGACGTAGAGCTTATCACACCCGATCATCACGTGGTGTCTGGGCACGACGAACTTTGGCAACGGTGCATACTCAGGGAGAACACTTCTTGATAATTTTAGTGAGAGATCATCTTATAATGCTACCGTCAATCAAAGCAAGATAAGATGCATAAAAGGATAAACATCACATGCAATCAATATAAGTGATATGATATGGCCATCATCATCTTGTGCCTGTGATCTCCATCTCCGAAGCACCGTCATGATCACCATCGTCACCGGCGCGACACCTTGATCTCCATCGTAGCATCGTTGTCGTCTCGCCAATCTTATGCTTCCACGACTATCACTACCGTTTAGTAATAAAGTAAAGCATTACATCGCGATTGCATTGCATACAATAAAGCGACAACCATATGGCTCCTGCCAGTTGCCGATAACTCGGTTACAAAACATGATCATCTCATACAATAAAATCAGCATCATGCCTCGACCATATCACATCACAACATACCCTGCAAAAACAAGTTAGACGTCCTCTACTTTGTTGTTGCAAGTTTTACGTGGCTGCTACGGGCTTAAGTAAGAACTCATCTCACCTACGCATCAAAACCACAACGATAGTTCGTCAAATAGACTCCGTTTTAACCTTCTCAAGGACCGGGCGTAGTCACACTTGGTTCAACTAAAGTTGGAGAGACAGTCTTCCGCAAGCCATCTGTGTGCGAAGCACGTCGAGGGAACCGGTCTCGCGTAAGAGTACGCGTAAGGTTGGTCCGGATCGTCTCACCCAACAATACCGCCGAACCAAAGTATGACATGCTGGTAGGCAGTATGACTTGTATCGCCCACAACTCACTTGTGTTCTACTCGTGCATATAACATCAAACCATAAAACCTAGGCTCGGATGCCACTGTCGGGGAACGCAGTAATTTCGAAAATTTTCCTACGCACACACAAGATCATGGTGATGCACAGCAACGAGAGGGGAGAGTGTTGTCTACGTACCAACGCAGACCGACTGCGGAAGCGATCACACAACGTAGAGGAAGTAGTCGTACATCTTCTTCCCGATCCGACCGATCCAAGCACCGTTACTCCGGCACCTCCGAGTTCTTAGCACACGTACAGCTCGATGACGTTCCTCGGGCTCCGATCCAGCAAAGGGTCGAGGAAGAGTTCCGTCAGCACGACGGCGTGATGACGATCTTGATGTACTACCGACGCAGGGCTTCGCCTAAGCACTACAACGGTACGATCGAGGTGGAATTTGGTGGCAGGGGGCACCGCACACGGCTAAGGAACGATCTCAAGGATCAAGTTGTGTGCCTTGGGGTGCCCCCTGCCCCCGTATATAAAGGTTGGAGGAGGGGGAGCCGGCCGGCCAGGGAGAGGAGGCGCAGGGGAGTCCTACTCCCACCGGGAGTAGGACTCCTCCCCCCAATCCTAATCCAATTAGGACTCCCGGGGGGGAAAAGGAGAGAGAAGGGGGGCCGGCCCCTATCCTAGTCCTACTAGGACTTTGGGGAAGGGGGGGCGCCGGCCAGCTTGGGCTTGTCCCTTTTCTCCTTTTCCACTAAGGCCCAATAGGCCCATTAGTCTCCCGGGGGGTTCCGGTAACCCTCCCGGTATTCCGGTAAAATCCCGATTTCACCCGGAACACTTCCTATGTCCAAACATAGGCTTCCAATATATCAATCTTTACGCCTCGACCATTTCGAGACTCCTCGTCATGTCCGTGATCTCATCCGGGACTCCGAACAACCTTCGGTACATCAAAATGCATAAACTCATAATAACTGTCATCATAACGTTAAGCGTGCGGACCCTACGGTTCGAGAACAATGTAGACATGACCGAGACACGTCTCCGGTCAATAACCAATAGCGGGACCTGGATGCCCATATTGGCTCCTACATATTCTACGAAGATCTTTATCGGTCAGACCGCATAACAACATACGTTGTTCCCTTTGTCATCGGTATGTTACTTGCCCGAGATTCGATCGTCGGTATCCAATACCTAGTTCAATCTCGTTACTGGCAAGTCTCTTTACTCGTTCCGTAATACATCATCTCACAACTAACATATTAGTTGCAGTGCTTGCAAGGCTTATGTGATGTGCATTACCGAGAGGGCCCAGAGATACCTCTCCGACGATCGGAGTGACAAACCCTAATCTCGAAATACGCCAACCCAACATCTACCATTGGAGACACCTGTAGTACTCCTTTATAATCACCCAGTTACGTTGTGACGTTTGGTAGTACCCAAAGTGTTCCTCCGGTAAATGGGAGTTGCATAATCTCATAGTTATAGGAACATGTATAAGTCATGAAGAAAGCAATAGCAACATACTAAACGATCGGGTGCTAAGCTAATGGAATGGGTCATGTCAATCAGATCATTCTACTAATGATGTGACCTCGTTAATCAAATAACAACTCTTTGTTCATGGTTAGGAAACATAACCATCTTTGATTAACGAGCTAGTCAAGTAGAGGCATACTAGTGACACTCTGTTGGTCTATGTATTCACACATGTATTATGTTTCCGGTTAATACAATTCTAGCATGAATAATAAACATTTATCATGATATAAGGAAATAAATAATAACTTTATTATTGCCTCTAGGGCATATTTCCTTTAGTGCATTACCGAGAGGGCCCAGAGATACCTCTCCGACAATCGGAGTGACAAATCCTAATCTCGAAATACGCCAACCCGACATGTACCTTTGGAGACACCTGTAGAGCTCCTTTATAATCACCCAGTTACGTTGTGAAGTTTGGTAGCACACAAAGTGTTCCTCCGGCAAACGGGAGTTGCATAATCTCATAGTCATAGGAACATGTAGAGGTCATGAAGAAAGCAATATGCATCTCCTAGATAGATCTTGCATGATCGTAGGTAATTTTTTTGAAATACTGCGTTCCCCAACACTTCCGAGGCCGGGCATTGACTCAGAAAAGTGTGTCTGGCCAAAGTAATCAAGCATGTTGGGTTACGTGGTGCACCCCTATAGGGAAGTTATATATTCGAATACCGTGTCCACGGTAATGGACGCTCAGACTTGTATCCTAATCTATTACAACTAGAACTAGTTACTTGAGACATGTGATGGATATGTGGCTCCGAGATTGCTTTCTCACACGGAGTCGAGGAAGGATCTCTGGGCATTAATACTAAAACATGCTTGTTAAATATAAAATGCTATTCTTTACTCTTCTACATGCTGCAAGATGCTTGGAGTTGCTTGAAGATGCTAGTGTTCGATAGGCTAGGCCTTCCCCTCTATTCTGGCATTCTGCAGTTCAGTCCATAGATACAACCCTTCCATTTGATACCAATGCATACTTAGTATAGATCTGATGCTTGCGATTACTTTGGACGAGTACTCGTGGTTGCTTTGCTACCCCTTTTCCCCCTTCTTTCTTCTTTCTGGTTGTGGCAACCAGATGATGGATCCTAGGAGCCAGATGCCACCGCCGATGTCTACTAGTACCCGATGGTGCCTGCAACTATGTGGAGACCGTCGATGACCAGGAGTAGTTAGGAGGTCCCAGGCAGGAGGCCTTGCCTCTTCGATCGTTGTTGCTTTTGTGCTTGCCTTCTTAAGGCAGTCTTGTCTAACTTTATGTATGTACTCAGATATTGTTGCTTCCACTGACTCTTGTGTATCAAGCTTGTATTCGAGCCCTAGAGGCCCCTGGCTTGTAATATGAAGCTTGTATTATTTCATTTTGTGTCTAGAATTGTGTTGTGATATCTTGCCATGAGTCCCTGATCTTGATCATACACATTTGCGTGTATGATTAGTGTATGATTGAATCAGGGGCGTCACAAGTTGGTATCAGAGCCGGCTGCCTGTAGGAATCCTCCTTTCAAACTCCCTAGCCAAAGTTGAGTCTAGTTCTTGAAAAACTATTTTACTAACATGGCTGTGCGGCTTACGAGCCCACGTCGCCATTGGGTGGTATTATGATCTTTTATTCCTCATCTATGCTCTCGGAATCTGATCTCTCTTCTATTCGGGTTAAATGATTTTGCTAACTTTAACGTCAGGTTCTCGTAAATACTTACTCCCGGAGAGCCCCTCACTCCAGCTGATTGCTTGGTGCTCCATAAGATTATGAACATACTCTCCAATGTTTTCCCGAGACCCTTATGCCCTATGCCGTTGCGATCCCTACCACCGATAAATCCTTATGAGTAACTAACTACATTATCGTTCATACCTCCACCCCCAGTTGCTCTTGTTATTACAAGATGCCCCGAATTACTCTTAGTTGTCTTGAGAATCCGTTGAGACTACTGACTTGCAGTTCTTGCCACATGAATGCCCCTATGGATAATTACTCGTGCTTGCGGAGTGTCCGTTCATCCACAGTTCATGTGTTTCACAAAATTCTTTGGAATGTTATTCGATCTTCCGAAAATCCTCAGTAGCCTATTACTCTTGTTCATCCTTACCTGCTTACATTATGGTTACTTCCATATGTCTACCAAAGTTCATTAGCATCCTTTGCCATCGTAATTTTGAGCATTTGATTCGATATGTTTGTGAATGCCCGCAATCATCAATCCCCCCTTCGGCTCATACGTCACCCTAGACATGAGCTGGTGTTCAACAAATCAAACCTTGATTGATTGTCGATCTATGTCTATTCAACTTGTCTTTGATCAGAGTCTCTGCTTCTGATCCCCCTATTTGGGAATCGTAATTCCGTTACATTTTAGCTTTGAATTAGTCAGTTGTTTCTATAACCTGATCTCCTTGCATCCTTCCTTCTTCTGGTTGAGTACCCTTGCTCACATCAGATCCCTCATGGACCACTGGTTCCTTTGTTGGGTTATATCCGACAATGTCCATATTTAGTAACCTTGTGAGCATTCCTCGGATACATAATGCCTTTGGTAAATTGTATCCTCTACTTTTGTCTACCATGCTTTGTGATGACCGACAAGTATAGGGGATCAATTGTAGGTCTTTTCGATAAGTAAGAGTGTCGAGCCCAACGAGGAGCAGAAGGAAATGGCAAGTAGTTTTCAGTAAGGTAATGTGTGCAAGTGCTGAAATTGTAAGTAGCAGAGTAGTTTGATAGTAAGATAATTTGTAAGAGCAAGTAACGATAGTTGTAACAAAAGTGCAGAAAGGTAGCCCAATCCTTTTGAGGCAAAGTACATGCCAAAATGGTCTCTTATGATAAGCAAAGCGTTCTTGAGGGTGCATGGGAATTTCATCTAGTCACTTTCATCATGTTGGTTTAACTCGTATTCGCTACTTTGCTAATTTGATATGTGGGTGGATCAGTGCTTAGGTGCTGTTCTTACTTGAACAAACCTCCTACTTATGATTAACTCTCCCGCAAGCATCCGCAACTATGAGAAAAGTATTAAGAATAAATTCTAACCGTAGCATTAAACTTTTGGATCCAATCGGTCCCTTACGGAATAGCGCATAAACTGGGGTTTAAGCTTCTGTCACTCTCGCAACACATCATCTAATTGCTACTCCACAATGCATTCCCTTAGGCCCTAATATGGTGAAGTGTCATGTAGTCGACGTTCACATGACACCACTAAGGGAATCACAACATAAATACTATCAAAATATCAAACACATACCAAATTCACATGATTACTTGCAACATGATTTCTCCCGTGACCTCAAGAACAAAGGTAACTACTCACAAATGATAAACATGCTCATGACCAAAGGGGTATTAAATAGCATATTGGATTTGAACATATAATCTTCCACCAAATAAACCATATAGTAATCAACTACAAGATGTAATCAACACTACTAGTCACCCACAAGTACCAATCTATAGTTCCGGTAACAAGATTGAACACAAGAGATGAACTAGGGTTCGAGAGGAGATGGTGCTATCGAAGATGTTGATGGAGATTTGTAACGCCCCATGTGTAACCTTCCCCAATTGTACTCCAACTCATGCCGTTTCCGGCATTAAGTTATATTTAATTCTCGGGTTCGGGTCTTTGCCTCCGTGTGTTGTTTTGTTTTTCGTGCATCTCATATCATGTCATCACGTGCATTGCATTCGCATACATGTTCATCTCATGCATCCGAGCATTTTCCCCGTTCTCCGTTTTGCATTCCGGCGCTTCGTTCTCCTCCGGTGGCCATTTCTAGCTTTCTTTCGTGTGTGGGGACTAAACATTTCCGGATTGGACCGAGACTTGCCATGCGGCCTTGGTTTACTACCGGTAGACCGCCTGTCAAGTTTCGGGTCATTTGGACTTCGTTTGATACTCCAACGGTTAACCGAGGGACCGAAAAGGCCTCGTGTGTGTGCAGCCCAACACCCCTCCAATTTGGCCCAAAACCCACCAAACTCAGCTCCATCGCCTCGGTCGTTCGATCACGATCGTGTGGGCGAAAACCGCACCTCATTTCGACTCTCCTAGCTCCCTCTATGCCTATATAAAGCCCCCCCCGTTTTTCGGATCTCCTCCCTCCTCCGAAACCCTAAAATCCATCTCCGCGCGGCCGGACGTGTCCGCCCGCCGCCGGACAAAACCGCCGCCGCCCCCGCGCCCAATCAGAGCGCGCCGCGTGTCAAGTCGCCGCCGCCCGCCGCCGAGGCCCGCGAGGCCCATCCGGGGCCCCCGCGGCCCAGATCCAGCGCGCCGCCACCCGCCTCCTCTCCCCCGCGCCCGGCGACGCCCTCCGCCGCCGACCGCCGCCGCGCCGCCGCGGGCCCTCGTCGCCGGCGAGCTGCCCCGGGCGCCCGAGCTGGCCTCCTCGCCCGGCGCCGCCACCGTCCGGCGCCCTCCGCCGCCACGCGCCGCCCCGGGTCGCCGGATCCGGCCCCCGGGGACCACCTCCTCCGCGCCGGCGAGCCACCCCGGCGCCCCTCCTCCTCTCTCCGGCCGCCGCGCCATTGCCGGCATCGCCGCGAGATCCGGATCCGATCGGGTTGCTACAGTAACCCTAGCGCCCCCCCCCCCCCCGTTGACTTTCTCCTCTTCTTTTACAGATTTTCATGCTACTTTGACCTGCCATAACTTTGCATCTGTAGCTCCGATTTGGGCGTATGATATGTCAAAATCTTCGTCTCGACGAGTACATCATTTCGTTCCATTGCATCATTTGCATTTGAGGTCATCTTGTTGCCCAAAATGCTGTTGGAAAGAGGCATGTTGAGTTAAATTGCAGATCCGTTAATCCAACATGCACTTTTGTCATTTTTGCCATATTTAATCCGCGCATGCTATGCCTGTGCCCCTTTGGGATGAATTGTTCAGCATGTTGTCTTCTTTCCAGAGGTGCCTTCCATGTATTTTTAGGATGTGTGTGTTGTCTTGTGCAAGCTTGCGAAGAGGGCTACCTGAGATTATCGATTTCAAGGACTTAGTGAAAATCACTAAGTCTGAGCCGTTTTAGTTCACGATGCTATATGTCCGGCTTGTTTCCTAGTGATCCGTGCCTCTTTTGAGGATGATCAATAAGAGTGATTTGTTATGCTTGTTGTGCTTAATCCATCCATGTCTTTACTTGTTATGTTGGAGCCCCCTAGGTTGACTCAATCGAGCTCAACTTTTGGATAGTTGCTGTTTTGGGCAGATCGTGAACTCTTTTGCGATTTTGCCGGAGTGATTGCTAGTGATCCATGCATGCTATGCCATTGTTCTTGCCATGTCTAGCTAGAATTTTGTGCCTTCTTAATGGATATATGCTTACCTTGCCATGACTTGCACCGTAGTGAGAGCATCGAGCTCGTTTACATGCCTCCGTGAGTTATTATTTCAGCATGTCCCAGTTTTCACTAAGTCCGAAAACTGATTGTGTTTCATCAATGTTCGTGTGCTCGGTAGAGTATTTTGTGAACCCTTTTGGCCCCAGGTCATTTTGGGTGTTTTGATAAGCTTGTTGAGTAGCTCCATTCCATGCTCTTACTTGCCATGTTCAGGTTTTCCTTCATGTTGTTTTGCTGCTCCGAAGAGAGCATCGTGGTCTGAAATTTCAGACTAGCGTTAATTTCGCTAAGTCTGAAATCTGTTTTGCTTATTCAGTTTTGCCATGCTTGTTTGAAGCCCTTAATGGATGAATTTGCCTATGCCTCAGTCATGATGATTTGTTAAGCTTGATGAGTACATCACTGCCATGCAATTTGTTTTCATGTTGGGTGGCTGTAGCATGTTATTTTTGTTGCATTTAGGAGCCTACTTGCTGTAAATCGCAGATCGGTTCGTTTAGTAAATCGCTTGCCATTTCTTAACCGTAGCTCCGATTGCCATGATCTTTATATCGTTTTCAGGGGATTTCTTCCCCTCTATCCAGTGGCACACTTGGATTTCCAAGTGGAGGCCAGGTTCATGCATTTCCTGTTACATGTTGCATTTTGCATCCCGCATCGCATCCCGCATAGCATATCATCTTTGCATATTATTGCTTGCCCTTGCACGTGGTTGATTGTATCCTTGTTGCTTGTTTGTGTTGTTGGGTAGAGCCGGGAGACGAGTTCGCTAACGAGGAGCCCGTTGAGTTTGCTTTTGAGGATCCAGTCAATTCTGACAACTGTGCAGGCAAGATGATCACACCCTTGAAATCACTACTATCTTTGCTATGCTAGTTTGCTCGCTCTTTTGCTTTGCCAATGCTACGATGCCTACCACTTGCTTGTCAGCCTCCCAATTGCCATGATTGAGCCTCTAACCCACCTTTGTCCTAGCAAACCATTGATTGGCTATGTTACCGCTTTGCTCAGCCCTTCTTATAGCGTTGATAGTTGCAGGTGAAGATTGGAGCCGTTCCTTGTTGGAACATTTATTTACTTGTGGGGATATCATTATATTGCTATGTTATCTTTACTCATCTATATACTTGGTAAAGGGTGGAAGGCTCGGCCTCTCGCCTAGTGTTTTGTTCCACTCTTGCCGCCCTAGTTTCCGTCATATCGGTGTTATGTTCCCGGATTGTTGCGTCCCTTACGCGGTTGGGCTATAATGGGAACCCCTTGATAGTTCGCCTTGATTAAAGCTTTTCCAGCAATGCCCAACATTGGTTTTACCATTTGCCACCTACCCTTTTCTTTCCCTTGGGTTTCCGGAGCCCGAGGGTCATCTTATTTCAGCCCTCCCGGGCCAGTGCTCCTCTGAGTGTTGGTCCACCCTAGAGCACCGTGCGGGGCCGTCCCTCGGCAACTTGGGTTACGTTGGCTCCCGTACACTTAGCTTATCCGGTGTGCCCTGAGAACGAGATATGTGCAGCTCCTATCGGGATTTGTCGGCACATCTGGGTGGTGTTGCTGGACTAGTTTTGACCTGTCGAATCATCTTGTTGTACCGGGATACCGAGTCTGATCGGTGGGTCCTGGGTGGAGGTCTATTCCTTCGTTGACCGTGAGAGCTTGTTATGGGCTAAGTTGGGACCCCCTGCAGGGATTGATCTTTCGAAAGCCGTGCCCGCGGTTATGGGCAGATGGGAATTTGTTAATGTCCGGTTGTAGATAACTTGAACTTAACTAATTAAAAATGAATCAACTGCGTGTGTTGCCGTGATGGCCTCTTCTCGGCGGAGTCCGAGAAGTGGACACGGCGTTGGAGTTATGTTTGCGTAGTCTGCTCTATGTAGTTTCCGCTCGTGCTTTGCCTTCTCTTCTCGCTCACCTTTGCGAATAAGTTAGCCACCATATATGCTAGTCGCTTGCTGCAGCTCCACATACATTACCCCTTTCCTACCTATTAAGCTTAAATAGTCTTGATCGCGAGGGTGCGAGATTGCTGAGTCCTTGTGGCTCACAGATTACTATTACACCAGATGCAGGGACCGATGATACTCCTCCGGATGGCGCGTTCGAGCTGAAGTGGGAGTACGACGAGGACTCTCAGCGATACTATGTTTCTTTTCCGGATGATCAGTAGTGGTGCCTATTCGGGGTCCGATTCAGGGGTTAGTCGCTTGTTGGGGGTCTTTTTGATTTTGGCGCTGTAGTCGGGCCATGAGTGATTGTATGATGGATGTTATTTGTGTACTTTGATGTGACGTGGCGAGTGTAAGCCAACTATTATTATTATCCCCCCTTTATATTATATATGTACTTGGGTTGTGTAATGATTCCTAACTTGCGACATTGCTTTCAATGCGCCTATGTCTCTAAGTCGTGCCTCGACACGTGGGAGACATAGCCGCATCGAGGGCGTTACAAGTTGGTATCAGAGCCTTCCCCGACCTTAGGAGCCCCATTGCTTGATCGTTTCTAGCAGCCGAGTTATGTCTAGAAAAATGTTTTGAGTCCTTAGGAATTATATATCGGAGAGCTTAGGAATTCTTTTTACTTCCCAGTCTCCTCATCGCTCTGGTAAGGCATCCTGACGTAGAGTTTTGACTCTTCTCTTCTCGAATTTCACAAATTTTTTTTTAGGATCACGCGAGTATCTTAGTTTTGTTCCGATGGCTTATGATGAGAATACTGTCTTGGTGCCTCCTGTCAGGGGTTTAGTGGAAGTGTCCCGGGGAGTTGAGCTCTGAGGTGTTGTCATCATAATTCTATCGTTGCAATTCTGGCATACTTGAGATATGTGCGCGACATCGAAAATCTCCTTTATGCAGTTCGTTGGTGAGATAACCTCGACGCCACCCAGTACTGGGGCGGGAGTTCGGGAGTACCGCCATAACTTGTATAACGGATGCTTTTCGAAGGTTGAGATAGATGGTTTCCGAAGGTTTCTTGGTTATGTGTTGAAGGATGGATGAAGCTGGATGTAGGATTTGCTAGCTTGGGTGAGATATTATGCTTCCCCTGTATCCTCAACACCTGATTGCATAACCGGAAAGTTTCGGGAATTTCATAGGTGGGAATTCAAGTAGCCTTAGGATATCTTTCCAACAGATGTGTGATAAGAAATTGGGGTTCGACGTCTAGTGGTTCGCCTATTCACGGTCGATTTTACAGTGGCCTCGTTGTGTCTTAAAGAGTCCTTGGCTATGCTGACTCGGGGACGCTTCGTATGTCATGTGCACTGCCTTGTACATGATGGTGCTGTACGGTCGAGCCCGTGTAGGTCCTACCACGAACACTTCGGACGAAATTTCTATCATGTGTTTGTTCTGGCTTATTCCGCAAGCCAACCCTTGGTTTTATTTCGAGTTGTGGTGTTCGTTCTTCTTCGACGTCATATGTTGATTCCATCCCTCGTTGATGTACCTCTTCTACCTAATTCTACGAGGCTTCGCAATTTAGGAATATGTGACCACTTTAGGAGAAGTGCATTCGTTCATTTTGTTCGGATGGAAGACTTTATGTTGCAATTTTCATTCCGTTGGATTCACCTTCTATATTTCTCTATTTGTGTGCTAATGGTGGTCAACCTCTTCAGGATGGCTCCCGCTAAGAGCACCAGTCAGAACCAGAATCAAGATCCTCCGCCACCTCCGCCTCCTCCGGAAGCATGGCAGGCTGTGATGGCTGCTACTAATGCAAATACTCAGCTGATCATGCAAATCATCCAAGAGCGGAATCAAAGCAGTCAAGCGAATCAAGGCAACAACCAGAACCAGTTTGCAACTCTGAATCAGTTCCTCGCAAATGGTCCAAAGACGTTCAGCAACTGCGTTGAGGCTACCGATGCTGATGATTGGTTAGTCGATCTGGGCAAGCATTTTGAATGTAGCAACGTCAGACCTGAAGATTTCGTCAAGTTCGCGTCTTTCCAGCTCAAGGATCAGGCCGCAGAGTGGTTTCAGCAGTACCGGGATTCCAGAGGTGGACGTTTGATCACTTGGGATGATTTCCGTCGTGATTTCCGCGCTCATCACATTCCCCAAAGTGTGACTGAAAGCAAACGTGAAGAATTCCGCAATCTGAAGCAAGGCTCTTTGTCTGTCTATGACTACAACAAGTTGTTCCAGAAGCTCGCCCGTTTTGCCAAGCAGGATGTTCTTGATGAGAGGAGCATGGTCTATCAGTTCAGAGGTGGTCTTCGTGAAGAAATTCAGCTCGCTCTTGTCCTCTTCGAGCCGCTGAGATACGATGAGTTCTACAACATGGCACTGAAGCAAGAGGCTGCTCAGCTCAGGTGTGATGCTTCCAGGAAGCGAGTCAGAGACACTACCTCTTCGTCCTCTACGCAAGTGGCCAAGCAGCAGAAGTATTGGCTTCCTCCTCCTCCGTTCCATCAGCCGTATCAGCAGAAGAGCAAAGGTGGCAGTGGTTCATCCCACCCACCCAACCCAGGCTTTCAGAACAAGACTTCGTCTCAAGCTCCAAGATCGAGTGCTCCGTACCACCGTCCGCTCTCAGAGGTCACGTGCAACAAGTGCCAACAGAAGGGTCACTACGCCAACAAGTGTTTCAACCAGAGGCGTCTTCCTCCTCCTCCTCCTATCAGATCGGCAAGTACAGCTGTGGTCAAGCATAATCCCAAGCACGCCAAGGTCAATATGGTGAATGCAGCTCAGGCAGAGGATTCGTCAGATGTGATCATGGGTAACTTTCCAGTTAATTCTATTCCTGCAAGAGTTCTTTTTGACACGGGTGCATCGCATTGTTTCATGTCAAGATCTTTTGTTTCCAAGCATGACTTTGTTTCAAAGATGTTGGGTAAACCTATGGGAGTGGTTTCTCCGGCTAAGTCTATGAGGGCTACGTCAATAGTCCCGGATGTTTCTATCATGTTGGGTGATTTCAAGTTCTTGGCTTCTCCAATGGTTCTTGGCAATTCTGATATCGACCTCATTCTTGGGATGGACTGGCTCTCTAAACATAAAGCTCACCTCGATTGCGCAGCCAAGCAGATTCAACTGACTCATTCGTCTGAGGAAGTGATTGTCTTTGCTGCTCGGGATAATACCATCCAGTTGTTCTCTCTCAATGAAAAGGGTGAATTGGATGCTATTTCGCAGATTCCGGTTGTTTGTGAGTATCAAGATGTCTTCCCTGAAGAACTCCCAGGCATGCCTCCAAACCGGCCTGTTGAATTCGTTATTGAACTTGAGCCCGGTATGGAACCGGTGTGCAAACGGCCTTACAAGCTCGGCCCCGAAGAGTTGAAGGAGTTGAAGAAACAGCTCGATGTGCAAGAAAGAATGGGTCTCATTCGGCCTAGTACTTCTCCGTGGGGTTGTGGTGTTCTTTTTGTGAAGAAGAAGGATGGAACGGACCGACTTTGTGTTGATTACCGTCCATTGAACAAGAAGACCATCAAGAACAAATATCCACTTCCCAACATTAATGAGCTATTCGAACAACTCAAGGGTGCCCAAGTATTCTCCAAGCTTGATCTCTGTATGGGTTACCATCAAATTCACATTCGTGAACAAGATATTCCAAAGACGGCGTTCAGAACAAGCTATGGGTCATATGAATACATAGTTATGTCTTTTGGCCTCGCCAATGCTCCTCCGACGTTCTCTTGCATGATGAACTTCATCTTCAACCCCTACACCAACGACTTTGTTTTGGTCTATCTCGATGATATCCTGGTTTTCTCGAAGAACAAGGAAGATCATGCCAAACACTTGCGTTTGGTTCTTGACAAGCTAAAGGAACATCAATTCTATGCCAAGTTCTCCAAGTGTGAGTTTTGGCTCGATGAGGTTCTCTACCTTGGTCATATTATCTCTGCCAAGGGCATTTCCGTGGATCCTGAGAAGGTGTCTGCAATTGTTAATTGGGAACCTCCTCAGAATGTGAAGCAACTCCGTAGCTTCCTCGGTCTTGCAAGTTATTGCCGAAGATTCGTCGAAAACTTCTCCAAGATCGCGAAGCCCCTCTCAAATCTTCTTCAAAAGCACGTCAAGTACGTTTGGTCTCCGGAGTGTGATGTTGCTTTCAACGCTTTGAAAGAGAAATTGATCACTGCTCCAGTTCTAACTCCGCCTGATGAAACTAAGCCGTACGAGGTCTTTTGTGATGCCTCTCTCCAAGGTCTCGGTGCAGTACTGATGCAAGAGAAGAAAGTTGTTGCTTATACCTCTCGCCAGTTGAAGCCAAATGAGAAGAACTACCCCACTCATGATCTTGAGTTGGCGGCAGTTGTGCACGCATTGTTGACTTGGAGACATTTTCTCTTGGGAAGGAAAGTGGACATCTTCACTGATCACAAGAGTCTCAAGTACATCTTCACTCAACCTAATCTCAACCTCAGGCAGACTCGATGGGTCGAAATGATTCAAGAGTACAATCCGAGTATCGAGTATACTCCAGGCAAGGCTAATGTGATTGCTGACGCTTTGAGCAGAAAAGCATATTGCAACAGTCTGATTCTCAAGCCTTATCAACCCGAGCTTTGTGAAGCCTTCCGCAAACTTAATCTGCAAGTTGTTCCTCAAGGTTTCCTTGCCAACCTTCAAGTTTCTCCTACCTTGGAAGACCAGATTCGCCAAGCCCAGCTTCTTGATGCTATGGTGAAAAAGGTGAAGTTCGGTATTGCAAAGAGTCAGTCCAAGTACAAGTGCTACCGACTTGATGACAAGGACACTCTCTTCTTCGAGGATCGAATTGTTGTGCCCAAAGGTGAACTTCGTAAAGTGATCATGGATGAGGCTCACAACTCTCTCCTCTCCATCCACCCTGGGAGCACGAAGATGTATCAAGACCTGAAGCAAACTTATTGGTGGACTCGAATGAAGCGCGAGATCGCTCAATTCGTGAATGAATGTGATGTCTGCAGAAGAGTGAAAGCAGAACACCAAAGGCCAGCAGGTCTCCTCCAACCTCTCGCCATTCCAGAATGGAAGTTTGACCACATTGAAATGGACTTCGTGACTGGGTTTCCTAAGTCCAAGCGTGGCAATGATGCTATATTCGTTGTCATCGACAAGCTGACCAAAGTGGCTCATTTCTTGCCTATCAAAGAGTCAATCACTGCAGCTCAATTGGCGGAGCTCTACACCTCTCGCATTGTCTCTCTGCACGGTATTCCTCAAGTGATATCTTCAGACCGTGGCAGCATCTTTACCTCCATGTTCTGGGATTCTTTTCAGAAGGCCATGGGCACCAACATTCGCTTCAGCACTGCTTTCCACCCTCAAACAAGCGGTCAAGTCGAGCGTGTCAACCAGATTCTTGAAGATATGCTCAGGGCTTGTGTTATATCCTTCGGCATGAAGTGGGAGGATTGCCTTCCTTATGCTGAATTCTCGTACAACAACAGTTTCCAAGCAAGTTCCGGCAAGGCCCCGTTTGAAATTCTGTATGGTAGGAAGTGCCGTACACCTCTCAACTGGTCTGAAACCGGTGAACGTCAGCTGCTGGGTAATGACCTGATCACAGAGGCAGAAGAAATGTGCAAGGTCATTCGTGATAACCTCAAAGCAGCCCAATCTCGTCAGAAGAGCTATTACGACAGCAAGCACCGTGATTTGGCCTTCGAGATCGAAGATCATGTCTACCTCCGTGTCTCTCCTATGAAAGGGACTCGTCGCTTCGGTATCAAAGGGAAGCTTGCCCCCAGATACGTCGGGCCTTTCAAGATCGTCAGCAAGAGAGGCGACCTCGCCTATCAACTCGAGCTTCCTGCAACCTTTGCCAATGTTCATGATGTGTTCCACATCTCGCAACTCCGAAAGTGCTTCAAGACGCCTGAGCGCACCGTCAACTTGGAGGACATTGAGCTCCAAGAAGATCTCTCCTACCGTGAGCACCCAGTTGCAATCCTTGAAGAGACTGAGCGCAAAACTCGCAACAAGTCTATCAAGTTTCTCAAAGTTAAGTGGTCACACCATTCCGACCGTGAAGCTACCTGGGAACGCGAGGATCACCTCCGTTCTGAGTACCCGGAGTTCTTTCAGTCCTAGATCTCGGGACGAGATCTTTTCGTAGTGGTGGAGTGTTGTAACGCCCCATGTGTAACCTTCCCCAATTGTACTCCAACTCATGCCGTTTCCGGCATTAAGTTATATTTAATTCTCGGGTTCGGGTCTTTGCCTCCGTGTGTTGTTTTGTTTTTCGTGCATCTCATATCATGTCATCACGTGCATTGCATTCGCATACATGTTCATCTTATGCATCCGAGCATTTTCCCCGTTGTCCGTTTTGCATTCCGGCGCTTCGTTCTCCTCCGGTGGCCATTTCTAGCTTTCTTTCGTGTGTGGGGATTAAACATTTCCAGATTGGACCGAGACTTGCCATGCGGCCTTGGTTTACTACCAATAGACCGCCTGTCAAGTTTCGGGTCATTTGGACTTCGTTTGATACTCCAACGGTTAACCGAGGGACCGAAAAGGCCTCGTGTGTGTGCAGCCCAACACCCCTCCAATTTGGCCCAAAACCCACCAAACTCAGCTCCATCGTCTCGGTCGTTCGATCACGATCGTGTGGGCGAAAACCGCACCTCATTTGGAATCTCCCAGCTCCCTCTATGCCTATATAAAGCCCCCCCGTTTTTCGGATCTCCTCCCTCCTCCGAAACCCTAAAATCCATCTCCGCGCGGCCGGACGTGTCCGCCCGCCGCCGGACAAAACCGCCGCCGCCCCCGCGCCCAATCAGAGTGCGCCGTGTGTCAAGCCGCCGCCGCCCGCCGCCGAGGCCCGCGAGGCCCATCCGGGGCCCCCGCGGCCCAGATCCAGCGCGCCGCCACCCGCCTCCTCTCCCCCGCGCCCGGCGACGCCCTCCGCCGCCGACCGCCGCCGCGCCGCCGCGGGCCCTCGTCGCCGGCGAGCTGCCCCGGGCACCCGAGCCGGCCTCCTCGCCCGGCGCCGCCACCGTCCGGCGCCCTCCGCCGCCACGCGCCGCCCCGGGTCGCCGGATCCGGCCCCCGGCGACCACCTCCTCCGCGCCGGCGAGCCACCCCGGCGCCCCTCCTCCTCTCTCCGGCCGCCGCGCCATCGCCGGCATCGCCGCGAGATCCGGATCCGATCGGGTTGCTACAGTAACCCTAGCGCCCCCCCGTTGACTTTCTCCTCTTCTTTTACAGATTTTCGTGCTACTTTGACCTGCCATAACTTTGCATCCGTAGCTCCGATTTGGGCGTATGATATGTCAAAATCTTCGTCTCGACGAGTACATCATTTCGTTCCATTGCATAATTTGCATTTGAGGTCATCTTGTTGCCCAAAATGCTGTTGGAAAGAGGCATGTTGAGTTAAATTGCAGATCCGTTAATCCAACATGCACTTTTGTCATTTTTGCCATATTTAATCCGCGCATGCTATGCCTATGCCCCTTTGGGATGAATTGTTAAGCATGTTGTCTTCTTTCCAGAGGTGCCTTCCATGTATTTTTAGGATGTGTGTGTTGTCTTGTGCAAGCTTGCGAAGAGGGCTACCTGAGATTATCGATTTCAGGGACTTAGTGAAAATCACTAAGTCTGAGCCGTTTTAGTTCACGATGCTATATGTCCGGCTTGTTTCCTAGTGATCCGTGCCTCTTTTGAGGATGATCAGTAAGAGTGATTTGTTATGCTTGTTGTGCTTAATCCATCCATGTCTTTGCTTGTTATGTTGGAGCCCCCTAGGTTGACTCAATCGAGCTCAACTTTTGGATAGTTGCTGTTTTGGGCAGATCGTGAACTCTTTTGCGATTTTGCCGGAGTGATTGCTAGTGATTCATGCATGCTATGCCATTGTTCTTGCCATGTCTAGCTAGAATTTTGTGCCTTATTAATGGATACATGCTTACCTTGCCATGAATTGCACCGTAGTGAGAGCATCGAGCTCGTTTACATGCCTCCGTGAGTTATTATTTCAGCATGTCCCAGTTTTCACTAAGTCTGAAAACTGATTGTGTTTCATCAATGTTCGTGTGCTCGGTAGAGTATTTTGTGAACCCTTTTGGCCCCAGTTCATTTTGGGTGTTTTGATAAGCTTGTTGAGTAGCTCCATTCCATGCTCTTACTTGCCATGTTCAGGTTTTCCTTCATGTTGTTTTGCTGCTCTGAAGAGAGCATCGTGGTCTGAAATTTCAGACTAGCGTTAATTTCGCTAAGTCTGAAATCTGTTTTGCTTATTCAGTTTTGCCATGCTTGTTTGAAGCCCTTAGTGGATGAATTTGCCTATGCCTCAGTCATGATGATTTGTTAAGCTTGATGAGTACATCACTGCCATGCAATTTGTTTTCATGTTGGGTGGCTGTAGCATGTTATTTTTGTTGCATTTAGGAGCCTACTTGCTGTAAATCACAGATCGGTTCGTTTAGTAAATCGCTTGCCATTTCTTAACCGTAGCTCCGATTGCCATGATCTTTATATCGTTTTCAGGGGATTTCTTCCCCTCTATCAAGTGGCACACTTGGATTTCCAAGTTGAGGCCAGGTTCATGCATTTCCTGTTACATGTTGCATTTTGCATCCCGCATCGCATCCCGCATAGCATATCATCTTTGCATATTATTGCTTGCCCTTGCACGTGGTTGATTGTATCCTTGTTGCTTGTTTGTGTTGTTGGGTAGAGCCGGGAGACGAGTTCGCTAACGAGGAGCCCGTTGAGTTTGCTTTTGAGGATCCAGTCAATTCTGACAACTGTGCAGGCAAGATGATCACACCCTTGAAATCACTACTATCTTTGCTATGCTAGTTTGCTCGCTCTTTTGCTTTGCCAATGCTACGATGCCTACCACTTGCTTGTCAGCCTCCCAATTGCCATGATTGAGCCTCTAACCCACCTTTGTCCTAGCAAACCATTGATTGGCTATGTTACCGCTTTGCTCAGCCCTTCTTATAGCGTTGATAGTTGCAGGTGAAGATTGGAGCCGTTCCTTGTTGGAACATTTATTTACTTGTGGGGATATCATTATATTGCTATGTTATCTTTACTCATCTATATACTTGGTAAAGGGTGGAAGGCTCGGCCTCTCGCCTAGTGTTTTGTTCCACTCTTGCCGCCCTAGTTTCCGTCATATCGGTGTTATGTTCCCGGATTGTTGCGTCCCTTACGCGGTTGGGCTATAATGGGAACCCCTTGATAGTTCGCCTTGATTAAAGCTTTTCCAGCAATGCCCAACATTGGTTTTACCATTTGCCACCTACCCTTTTCTTTCCCTTGGGTTTTCGGAGCCCGAGGGTCATCTTATTTCAGCCCTCCCGGGCCAGTGCTCCTCTGAGTGTTGGTCCACCCTAGAGCACCGTGCGGGGCCGTCCCTCGGCAACTTGGGTTATGTTGGCTCCCGTACACTTAGCTTATCTGGTGTGCCCTGAGAACAAGATATGTGCAGCTCCTATCGGGATTTGTCGGCACATCTGGGTGGTGTTGCTGGACTAGTTTTGACCTGTCGAATCATCTTGTTGTACCGGGATACCGAGTCTGATCGGTGGGTCCTGGGTGGAGGTCTATTCCTTCGTTGACCGTGAGAGCTTGTTATGGGCTAAGTTGGGACCCCCTGCAGGGATTGATCTTTCAAAAGCCGTGCCCGTGTTTATGGGCAGATGGGAATTTGTTAATGTCCGGTTGTAGATAACTTGAACTTAACTAATTAAAAATGAATCAACTGCGTGTGTTGCCGTGATGGCCTCTTCTCGGCGGAGTCCGGGAAGTGGACACGGCTTTGGAGTTATGTTTGCGTAGTCTGCTCTATGTAGTTTCCGCTCGTGCTTTGCCTTCTCTTCTCGCTCTCCTTTGCGAATAAGTTAGCCACCATATATGCTAGTCGCTTGCTGCAGCTCGACATACATTACCCCTTTCCTACCTATTAAGCTTAAATAGTCTTGATCGCGAGGGTGCGAGATTGCTGAGTCCTTGTGGCTCACAGATTACTATTACACCAGATGCAGGGACTGATGATACTCCTCCGGATGGCGCGTTCGAGCTGAAGTGGGAGTACGACGAGGACTCTTAGCGATACTATGTTTCTTTTCCGGATGATCAGTAGTGGTGCCTATTCGGGCTCCGATTCAGGGGTTAGTCGCTTGTTGGGGGTCTTTTCGATTTTGGCGCCGTAGTCGGGCCATGAGTGATTGTATGATGGATGTTATTTATGTACTTTGATGTGACGTGGCGAGTGTAAGCCAACTATTATTATTATCCCCCCTTTATATTATATATGTACTTGGGTTGTGTAATGATTCCTAACTTGCGACATTTCTTTCAATGCGCCTATGTCTCTAAGTCGTGCCTCGACACGTGGGAGACATAGCCGCATCGAGGGCGTTACAAGATTGCCCTCCCCTAGATGGGAGAGTTGTTGGTGATGATGATGACGATGATTTCCCCCTCCAGGAGGGAAGTTCCCCCGATGGAATCGCTCCGCTGGAAGGCAAAAGTGCTCCTGCCCAAGTTCCGCCTCGAGGCGGCGACGCTTCGTCCCGGAAGTCCTCCCCTTATTTTTTCGAGTTCCAAACGACTTATGTACCAATAGATGGGCACCGGAGGTGGGCCGAGGAGGGCACAACCCACCAGGGCGCGCTTGGGCTCCCTAGCGCGCCCAGGTGGGTTGTGCCCATCTGGTGGCCCTCCTTTGGTAGTTATTTGCTCCAATAATTCTTAAATAATCCATAAAAAATCTCCGTGAAGTTTCAGCTTGTTTGGAGTTGTGCAGAATAGGTGGCCCGGTGTAGCTTTTCCAGGTCTAGATTTCTAGTTGCCAGAATTCTCCCTCTTGGTTTGTACCTTGCAAATTATGAGAGAAAAGACAGTATAATTACTCCAAAAAGATTATTATGGATAAAAACATTATAAATAACAGTAACTAAACATGATGCAAAATGGAAGTATCAACTCCCCCAAGCTTAGACCTCGCTTGTCGTGAAGCGAAAACCTAAATCGAAAAAATGTCGACATGCTTTGAGAGAGAGGTGTCGATAAAAACAAAATACAGACATAGAAGGATCATGTTGATTATTATAACAACAAGATTAAACGTATGACTTTATCATAGAACTTTCATCATATACTGCTCATGAATTAGTAATAGTTCCTCACACAATCGAAGTATAAAGCAAAAACTCTATTAGAAACCAACAAACTATGTTCTCAGTCAACTTTGCAACTATAATTCATCATCTTTTCAGGAAGAGTCACGTGTTGGAGCCTTTAGGCAAGTCCACATACTCAACCATCATATAGTCTTCTATAGGGATGTAAAAACATCAGATCAGATAATACCTTTACCATATCCTTTACCACATTTTTTTGTTGGATTCAAAGTGGATCGGATAATGACCGGATGCAGATTCAAATATGGATTATATCGGACTACGGATTCAGAGCGGAAGCGAAGCAGATTCGGGCCTAAAACGGATTAAAAAGATCTATAATCTTTTCCATAATATCTATCATGATCTATGCGAAGAATAACAATATATAAGTAACCAATCAATTTTTATTGATCAATGAAATTAATAACTTACACGCTGCACCAAGCAAGACATTAGCCATCATAGGTTCATAGTGTTCTCTAGTTCATAATAGAATATGTTATATACTATTAGGTAAGTGAGCTTGTACACTATGTGTTCTCAAGTCTATTGGCTGTGCTTGTTGATAACCCAAAAGTATAGGGGATCGCAACAGTTTTCAAAGGTAAACATTCAACCCAAATCTATAGATTCGACACAAGGGGAGCCAAAGAATATTTGAAGGTATTAGCAGCTGAGTTGTCAATTCAACCACACCTAGAGATTAATTATCTGCAGCAAAGTGATCAGTAGCAAAGTAGTTTGATAGTTTTGATAGTAGTGAAAGTAGCAATAGTAACAGTAACAGTGATAGAAGTAATTTTGTAGCAAGCGTAATAGTGATGATAGCAGTAGTAACTTAGCAGAACCAATATGGAAAAGTTCGTAAGCACTGGATCAGTGACTTGTTGGATGATATTCATCATGAGACAGTTATAACCTAGGGCGATACAACACTAGCTCCAGGTCATCGATATAATGTAGGCATGTATTCCTTAAATAGTCATACATGCTTTATTAAAAGAACTTTCATGACATCTTTTGTCCTACCCTCCCGCGGTAGCGGCGTTCATATTGGAAACTAAGGGATATTAAGGTCTCCTTTTAATAGAGAACCAGAACAAAGCATTAACACATAGTGAATACATGAACTCCTCAAACTACGGTCATCACTGATAGTGGGCCCGGTTGTTGTCACTCCAGGGTTGCCGGATCATAACCGTAGTAGGTGACTATAACTTGCAAGACCGGATCTAGAATATGGATATAATGATGAATTCATAAACGGTTCAGATCTGAAATCATGGCACCCGGGCCCAATGTGTCAAGCATTAAGCATGGCAAAATCATAGCTACATCAATCTAAGAACATAGTGGATACTAGGGATCAGGCCCTAACAAAACTAATTCGATTGCATGATGAATCTCATACAACTCCTCACCGACCAGTGAGCCTACGAAGGAATTACTCACTCCCGGTGGGGAGCATCATGGAATTGGCGATGGATAAGGGTTGGTGATGACAAAGAACGAAGATCCCCCTCTCTAGAGCCCCAAATGGACACCACATCTGCCCTCCCGAGGAAGAACAGGGCTTGGCGGCGGCTCTGTCTCATGGATCGCGATAATTCTTTCTCCCTAGTTTTTTTTCCTGGAAATATGTGATTTTATAGTATCAGGGGGTCGTCTGCGGGGCCACCAGGTGGGTACAACCCACCTGGGCGCGCCAGGAGAGGGGGGCGCGCCCTGCTGGGTTGTGCCCACCCAGGGCCCCTCTCTGGTGGGTCTTGGCTCCAAAAATTCTTATTATATATATAAAAAATCCTCGCAACGTTTGGTTTCACTCCAAGAACTTTTATTTCTACACAAAAACAATACCATTGTAGTTCTGCTGAAAACAGTGTGTAGCGATCCGACCTCAAACGGTCAAATCTCTGTGTATAAGTGTCATCCCTGGATCGGTAATGCTGACACACACAGTACTTGAAGGATTTATAACAGAGTTCAATCACACACTTATTACATAGAATGTCTCAAAGAGAGTGCTAATTACAATAATATGGCTGAAGGCCATCTAATGAAGATAACAACGAAAGCTTCGAAGGTAAAATGAGTCCATCAACTCCAACGACATAGCTGAGTGCACGACAATGACCTAGCGCACCTTACTCCTCGTCTGAAAACTCTGCAACATAATACGTAGAATCCTGTGTAGGTCAGCACATGGAATATGCTGGCAAGATAACACTATAGAGCAATAAACAAGTAACAACTATAACTATATGCATATATGGCTGGTGGAGGCTCTATGGTTATCATTTGCATAAAGCTAGTTTACCCCTACAACAAACAAATATATTTTATTTAACTATAAAGTTTGTTGAAAACATTGAGAATGGTAACCCCATCTCAATCCCAAGATTAATAATCATCAATCCAACAAGTTAATTAAGTAAAGTGATGAGATCAACATAGTAATTCAAGCACCAGGTACTCAAGATGCCCATAACCGGGGACACGGCTAACCATGATTAGTTTGTACACTCTGCAGAGGTTTGCACACTTTTCCCCACAAGACTCGATCTCCTCCATTGTATTTCTCGCACTACATGATGTTTGAGAAATGGATGACCGAGACACAGTCTTTCCGAAGAGGTCTCCTTAACCATTAGATAGGCTGGTACACCTACAATCACCTACATCTGCTAGCCCATCATGGAAAGGATTCCCACAACTTATTCAACTATGCCAGAGCCCATAATGGCTTGTGGCTGCACATGGAAGTTTCCAGCATGAATAACATAATGATCCCTTTGAGCCTGGGTGGCGAACCATAGGAAAAATCACACGGATACCCCGGGATCCTCCTTTGGACAGCATTAGATTTCCCCAGGTGCCCACAAACCAATCCACCCAGATGTGTGCTAAAGTAGCCACCTTAAGTAAAACCCTTAGTTCATAATAATACTCACAACTTGTCGGCGTTCTGGGAACGGGGGTCCCCAGACTTGCCTGCCTGCGGCCTGCGGCATGGCTCAAGTGGGAGCCCAGCGCGGCCCATCTTCATCAACACGAGGCTCAAGACCCTCGCGAGGGGCCAAGCCTCGCGAGGCGGACGACACGGCGCATCCTCAGGCACAGCCTCCTCAGGCTGGCTCACGAGGAGGCGGAGAGTTCAAGGCGGGGTACCTCGCGAGGTGCCCATGACGCGAGCCATGACGACTCGGTGCACCAGGCGGGTGCCAGCGCGCGCAGCGTCCTTCTTTCCTCTTTGGTGCAAAGGGTACAAGCATATCCGCGGAGTATCGAGGCATCAGGCAAAGGTTGCCACTTCGGTGCAACGAGACCAGGACCAAGCGGACTACGAGACGTAGGTCACCATGGAGCCCAGGACGGCGTCATCACCAGAGCCTTTCGCAGGCGAAGACCACCTTTTGTCAGGATAGATGTACTCGCTGTTCCCCTTCAAATTAGCCCGCCATTGTTGGATCCCTTCCCGCTCAATATTTGGGAAGAGGACCAGGGCCTCTATAGATAGGACTAGCCACCCACATAGCAAGGGGTTCGATTCCTGGGGGTTCGGTTCATCGGTTCGGTTGGTCAGTTGGGATCCGGAAGAGAGGAAGAGAGAAAGAGAGAGATAGAGAGAGGTGGTTGAACTCCCCATAGTAGTTCATCACCCTGCCAACAACAGACCCTCGCGACGCTATTCTTCCTTGTATTGTTCATCATCACCAGCCCCCAAGAGGCAATCCATCCACCACACACTAGAGTAGGGTATTACACCACAATGGTGGCCCGAACCAGTATAAACCTTGTGTCTCTTGTGTGATTCCCTTAGTAGTTTAGATCTTTGTGAGACAGAGAGGTTGAAGGCGAAGTTTCCGTGCGCACCCCAGTGTTCGAACCTTAAGGGTCTGCCGGAACCCGAAATCCAACATTTGGCGCGCCAGGTAGGGGTGCGCCGAAATTCGTCTTCCACCGCTCCGCTCTCCTCCGACCGTCGCATCCATGTCTGACGCTTATCGGGCCCGCGCCGAGCGCCAGGCCGCCATCGCTTCCCGCATCGCCCAGACGGCCCCCGTCGGTGGGCGTCCTCGCCGTTCCCCGTCGCCCGCCGTCTACGCTGCCACCGGCTCGACGGGGGGCGAGCAGCAGGCATCATCTCAGCACCCGCCCGCGTGACGGAGTGACTGCACCACGGCGCCAACGCCTCCGGTCGTCGCGGCCCTCCTGGGCGGCTCGCAACCACCGCCCACCTGTCGCCACGTCAAGCCCTTTGCCTGCCGGGTTAGCATCGTATCTGCATGGCAGGGGGCTCTCCCGGACCAGGCGGCGCCCGAGGTCGGCCTGACCTTCAGCTCGGCGGACCACCCCACCAACCCGGTCGGCTCTGGCGTGCTCCCGCTGCTGTGCACGCCCACTATCTGCCAGGTGGCCGTCACCAGGACCCTCGTTGACGGCAGCGCGGGCCTCAACGTGCTTTCGGTCGAGACTTTCAGCATCCTCCGCATACCTCGGGAGCGGCTGCGACCCAGTCGATCCTTCTGAGGTGTCGGGGGCGGATCGTCCAACTCCCTGGGACAGATCCGGCTCCCGGTAACCTTCGGCACCTACGACAACTTCCGCACGGAGATGGTCGACTTTGACATCGCCCCCATCGGCCTCCCTTATAATGCCATCCTTGTCTACCTACCTTTGGCTCAATTCATGGCCACCACGCACCCGGCGTACAACCTCATGAAGATGCCCGGGAGCAGCGGAGCGCCCACCATGCACGGGGACACCGGGGACGCCCTGCAAGTACTCAAACTCGCCTTCAAGACGGCGGCGCCGGCACGGCCCGTTGACGCGGAGACTCCTGAGCCCAAGGGGGCTGCGCCCGCCAAGAAGAAGCGGTTGTTCACCCAAGACAAAGCAGAAACCAAGCAGATACCCGTCGACGAGGACGGGTCCTCCAGCGCCACTTTCACCATAGGCGCCAACCTAGAGCCTGAGCAGGAGGAGGCCTTGGTCAAGTTCCTGCGCTCGAATAAGAAGGTATTTGCTTGGGAGCCGGATCAGCTGGCGGGGATCCCCAGAAGTGTCATCGAGCACCACCTCAACGTATGCCCAAATGTACGCCCCGTGAAGCAGAAGGCCAGGCGGCAGTCCATGGAGAAGCAGGCTTTCATCGCCCAAGAGACCCGCAAGCTAGAGGCTGCAGGGGTCATTCGCGAGGTCCGATACCCGGACTGGTTGGCCAACCTTGTTGTTGTGCCCAAGAAGGGGGGGGGGAAAGAGCGCATGTGTGTCGACTTCACCAACCTCAACAAGGCATGCCCGCAAGATCCGTTCCCGCTCCCCCGCATCGACCAGATTGTCGATTCCACTGCGGAGTGCGACCTGCTATGCTTCTTGGACGCCTTCTCCGGGTATCACCAGATCAAGATGGCCGTGGAAGACATCGAGAAGACTGCTTTCTTGACCCCGTGCGGAGTATACTGCTATACATGCATGCCATTCGGGCTACGTAACGCAGGGGCAACCTTCCAGCGACTGATGCACATCACCTTGGGCCAGCAGCTCGGAAAGAATGTCGAAGCCTATGTTGATGACATAGTGGTAAAGTCTCGGGAGGCCAAGACCCTGATACAATACCTGGAGGAGACCTTCGCGAGCCTCGACGCAGTAAACCTGCGGCTCAACCCAGAGAAATGTGTGTTTGGCGTCCCCTCGGGCAAGCTCTTGGGATTCCTCGTGTCCCATCGCGGCATCGAGGCCAACCCTGAGAAGGTCAAAGCGGTCGAGGACATGAGTCCGCCAAAGACCCTCAGAGAAATGCAGAAGCTCACGGGGCGCGTGACCGTGCTAGGGCGCTTCATCTCCAAACTGGGGGAGCGAGCGCTGCCTTTCTTCCAGCTGATGAAGAAGAAAGGGACCTTTGAGTGGACTGAAGAAGCAGACAAGGCGTTTCAAGATCTCAAGAGGTACTTGACCAGTCCCCCAGTCATGGTGGCTCCACGCCCTCAGGAGCCCCTGGTGCTGTACCTCGCCGCCACACCCTACTCCACCAGCGCAGCCCTAGTGGCGGTTAGGGAGGAATGCCAAGTCAAGGCCGTAGCGGCAGCCCGGGGCAGGACAAAACAGGAACAAGGAAAGCCTGTAGGAGCTACAACCGCAGCTGAGGAGGGTCAGCAGCCGGGGAATGCACCGGGGGGCAGGAGAGGCCACCCGACCGTGTAGTCCACCTCCCGAGGCCACGACGCCTCGTGAGGCGCCCTCACCTCTCGAGGGCGCGGCGACCCCGGATGCTCCCAGCCTTGTCGAGCACCCAGTTTACTTTGTCAGCACGGTGCTATGGGACGCGAGGGCATGGTACCCAATGCCTCAAAAGCTCCTCCTCGCGCTACTGATAGCCTCGCGCAAGCTGCGTCACTACTTCCAGGCTCATCCCATCAAAGTCGTCTCGTCATACCCTTTGGAAAGGGTGCTCAGGAGCCCTAACTCAGCTGGAAGGGTTGCTGAGTGGAACATAGAGCTGCAGGCGTTTCAGCTCGAATTCAGCACAACCAGGGTCATCAAAGGAGCACCATTGGCGGATTTCGTGGCAGAATGGACAGAGGCACCAGGCCTCGGGGCTGACGAGGATCGGTCCCTCTTCCCGGGGGGCGAGGCGCCAGAAGGTTGGGTCATGCATTTTGATGGGGCATTCTCCAGACATGGTGCTGGGGCTGGGGCGGTGCCTATATCGCCCACTCAGGACAAGCTCTACTACGATGTACAGCTCTGCTTCCAGCAAGGTGAAAAGGTCTCCAACAACATAGTGGAATACGAGGGTTTAATAGCGGGCTTGAAGGCCGCGACAGCCCTGGGGGTGAAACGCCTTACCATTAAGGGCGATTCGCAGCTCCTCGTGAATTTCTCCAACATGGTGTACGAGCCGAAAGACGAGCACATGGAAGCTTACCTTGCGGAGGTCCGCAGGATGGAGAAGCAGTTCTGGGGGTTGGAGTTGCAGCACGTGCCCCGTGGCACCAATCAGGAGGCCGACGACATCGCCAAGCGGGTGTCCAGGCGGTTGCCTCAGGAGCCTGGCGTCTTCGAGGAGCGGCTCTTCAAGCCCTCAGCCTTGCCGTCACTATCAATCACGGCTCAGCCTCGGGAGGAGCTCCCCCAGCCACCTGCCTCAGGAGCCCTGGTCTGTGGCCGGGCCTCAGGAGCACGTCTGCTCCTGACGATGGACCCTCAGGAGGGGTGCTGGATCACGGAGCTCCGGAGTTACTTGACACAAGGGACCATGCCGGAGAAGGAGGAGGAAGCGGAGCGGGTGGCGCGGCAGGCCACTGCGTACTGCATCAGAGACGGAGAACTCTACCGAAAGCGACCAAACGATGTACTTCTGCGTTGCATTTCCAGGGAGCAAGGAAAGGAACTACTGGAGGACATACACGGTGGAGACTGTGGGCACCACTCATCATCGCGGACCCTCCTCGGCAAGGCGTTCCGCAGTGGGTTTTATTGGCCTACCGCACTCAATGACGCCATCGAGCTGGTGAAAGCTTGTGAGGCCTGCCAGTTCCACGCCAAGCAAATCCATCAGCCGGCCGGAGGCCTGCAGACTATACCCCTTTCATGGCCATTCACAGTCTAGGGGCTGGACATCCTGGGCCCGTTTCCTCGAGCGCCAGGGGGCTACCGCTACCTCTACATCGCCGTGGACAAGTTCACCAAGTGGGCTGAAGTGGAGGCCGTCCGCACCATCCCTGCGGGCTCCGCTGTCAAGTTCATCAGGGGCATCGTGAGCTGGTTCGGGGTGCCGAACCGCATCATCACAGACAACGGTTCGCAGTTCACCAGTAACCTCTTCAAAACATACTGTGCTAACCTTGGAACGCAGATATGCTACGCTTCAGTGGCGCACCCTCGAAGCAACGGCCAGGCCGAGCGAGCCAACGTGGAGGTCCTGAGAGGCCTCAAGACCAGGACGTTCAACAAGAAGCTGGAGGCCTGCGGCCGAGGTTGGTACGACGAGCTTCAATCTGTGTCCTGGTCCATCCGCACCACCGCGACCAAGCCGACTGGAGAGACCCCATTCTTCCTGGTCTATGGAGCAGAGGCAGTCCTCCCTCACGAGGTCAGACGTCGCTCCGCGCGGGTCCTAGAGTTCGACGAGGCGCAGCAGGGCACCATGCGGGGGACGGACCTCGTGTTGAGAGAGGAACGTCGCCGAGAGGCCGCACTACGGGCGGCGAGGTATCAGCAAGCGCTGCGGCGATACCACTGCCGCAACATCCGCCCCAGGACCCTCGAGGTAGGAGACCTCATGCTCAGGCGGGTCCTCTCCAGGGAGGGATTGCACAAGCTCTCTCCCATGTGGGAGGGCCCGTTCAAGGTTGTTCATGTTTCCAGGCCCGGCTCCGCGCGCTTGGAGACTCAGGAGGGAGTGCTGGTCCAGAACGCGTGGAACATCCAGCACCTCCGGAGGTTCTACCCCTAGAAAAGGCCCGGAGCCTATGAAGCAAGGCGAGTGCCTGTGAAGATCATCTCTTTTGGAAAGGCCTGGAGCCTGTGAAGCAAGGCGAGTGCCTGTGAAGATCATCTCTTTTGGAAAGGCCCGGAGCCTGTGAAGCAAGGCGAGTGCCTGTGAAGATCATCTCTTTTGGAAAGGCCCGGAGCCTGTGAAGCAAGGCGAGTGCCTGTGAAGATCATCTCTCTTGGAAAGGCCCGGAGCCTGTGAAGCAAGGCGAGTGCCTGTGAAGATCATCTGCTTTGGAAAGGCCCGGAGCCTGTGAAGCAAGGCCACTGCCTGTGAAGCTTGCCGCCCCGTGACACTCTCACGTAATAATGAGTGGGGCTGTACACGCCCCAGAGTCTCAGGAGCGCCGGCCTCAGGCCCTGGGGCTCCCTCCCACGCCCAGTGGCAGCACTTAGCTCCGCGCTGGTGAGACGATGTCGAAGACTGGATTAGGTGCCGGACGCGGCTTTTTCATTTGCTTTCCGCAGTTGACGTGTTTGTTTGCATTTGGAGTCTTATTGAAGTTATCGCTGTTGCTGATTTGTGGTTCGTCGATTTTTGCCCCTCGCTTTGGTTTCTCTCATGAACAACCTCGCGAGGGATGGCGCTCAAACGCCCTCGCGAGGGTTTCTGCCCTAGCCACAGGAGGGTTTCATGGCCCTGGCACATTACAGGAGCACCCCTCCTAGTCCGTGCCCCTCGGGTACCGCGACGCGCACACAGGGCCTGGGTCGGTCGCCCCACTCCCCCGGCAGGGGTCGAAAGCTATCTACGCACAGGCGGGAGATCAAGAAGTACAAAAATGAGATCAAGGTAATAGCTAAAGCGGCAACATTCCCCAACACACCCCAAGGGGGCTCCATGCAGCTGTTCTGTCTTACACAGGGAACAAAAGAGAAAGGAAAAAGACGAGCCTGGCGCAACCCCCCCTCGCCTCGGCCCGCGGCGGCGACACAGGCTGCCTCAGGGCCTCAGGCGGACTCCCTCTCACGCTTCACCGGGGCACAACGGCGGGCGGACGAACCACCACCTCCTGGGCAGACTCGACGGTGCGGGGGAGGACTGCTGCCACCGCTGGAGGAGTCGCTTGAGGAAGAGCTGACGAAGCTGGGGGAGTCGCGAATGCCCCCGCCCGGTCGGGCGCTATCTCCCCCATCACCATCGGAGCGGGGCCCATGGACGCGGTCATCGTCCTCAGGGCAGCACCCCGCGCGGCGACCATCTTCCCCAAACACCCTCACGAAGAGGGTGGCGTCGCCGTCGAACCTGAAGTGCAGAGTGCACCGACGCTCCAGGCCTCGAGCGCGGGCGAACGCCTGCCAACCGCGAGTGAAGGCCAAGCCCCTGCTGGCGGAGACCTCTAGCGCGACCCACGAGGACCTGCTGCAGCAGCCCTCCGCCTGGAGCGAGAGGCCACCAGGAGCGCCGGCCGGGAGTTCGCCAAGGAGGGAGCGAGGGAGCGGGAGCTGGGCGCGAGCCGGCTCCGCCGACCAGACGACGAACTCCGGCGGCGCCTGCACGGCGCGAAAGCGTGGCCTGGGGGAACGCGCAACCCAGGCGCACCCTCCGGCTGCGGCGGCTTGCCCGACACCGCGCTGGGAGCCGCCCCATGGCCACTGGAAGCTGCCGGGGCGGCCACCGGGTGCTTCCGAGGGCGCCCGCGACCATGCTTAGGTGGGGGAGAGGCAGGACCGACCTGGAGGGCCTTCCCCTTCTCTGCGGCCGAGTACCTCCTCGATGGAGCCATCACACCAAGACGGAGCAAGAACTGAGGCGAAGGAGAGAGCAAGAAGAGATGGACTAGACGGGCACGCGCGGTGCCATACTTATAGCCCGCGAAGGCCAACCA
The DNA here is from genome assembly GCA_034509565.1 of Triticum monococcum. Classification (NCBI taxonomy): domain Eukaryota; kingdom Viridiplantae; phylum Streptophyta; class Magnoliopsida; order Poales; family Poaceae; genus Triticum; species Triticum monococcum. The sequence goes on from CM067841.1 coordinate 432,214,793, forward strand.
CCGGTCTCCATGATCACAGGTAATCATAACACGTTCTGCATGCAGGGACTTGTCCGACTCGCACGATCACCAAGGCGTCGTGGGGAAGCGGAGACGCCACGTCCAATCAACCGCCACGCAGCGCCCGAGGCCGCAGGCTGTTAGGGCCCGCGGCGCTTTGCCCTTGCCCTTTCGCCTCTCGGCACGACCAAGCCCATGCGCGCCACGAGCCCGGGGGCTACTGTCGACGTTATGGGAACGGGGGTCCCTAGACTTGCCTGCCTGCGGCCTGCGGCGTGGCTCAAGTGGGGGCCCAGCGCGGCCCATCTTCATCAACACGAGGCTCAAGACCCTCGCGAGGGGCCAAGCCTCGCGAGGCGGACGACACGGCGCATCCTTAGGCACAGCCTCCTCAGGCTGGCTCGCGAGGAGGCGGAGAGTTCAAGGCGGGGTACCTCGCGAGGTGCCCATGACGCGAGCCATGACGACTCGGTCCACCAGGCGGGTGCCAGCGCGCGCAGCATCCTTCTTTCCTCTTTGGTGCAAAGGGGAAAAGCATATCCGCGGAGTACCGAGGCATCAGGCAAAGGATGCCACTTTGGTGCAACGAGACCAGGACCAAGCGGACTACGAGATGGAGGTCACCATGGAGCTCAGCACGGTGTCATCACCAGAGCCTTTCGTAGGCGAAGACCACCTTTTGTTAGGATAGATGTACTCGTTGTTCCCCTTCAAATTAGCCCGCCATTGTTGGATCCCTTCCCGCTCAATATTTGGGAAGAGGACCAGGGCCTCTATAAATAGGACTAGCCACCCACATAGCAAGGGGTTCGGTTCATCGGTTCGGTTGGTCAGTTGGGATCCGGAAGAGAGGAAGAGAGAAAGAGAGAGATAGAGAGAGGTGGCTGAACTCCCCATAGTAGTTCATCACCCCTGCCAAGAACAGACCCTCACGAGGCTGTTCTTCCTTGTATTGTTCATCATCACCAGCCCCCAAGAGGCAATCCATCCACCACACACTGGAGTAGGGTAGTACACCACAATGGTGGCCCGAACCAGTATAAACCTTGTGTCTCTTGTGTGATTCCCTTAGTAGTTTAGATCTTTGTGAGATGGAGAGGTTGAAGGCGAGGTTTTTGCGCGCACCCCATTGTTCGAACCTTAAGGGTCTGCCGGAACCCGAAATCTGACACAACTGTCATGAATCACTCAAACCAAACCACTTCTACGAGCATAGCATAGCAAAGTATAATAAGCATAACGTAGTAACTCCCAACGTTTGAATAAAAGGGCAATAGGTACTACGTCAACAACTACTTCCCGAAACCCACATGTTAAACAGATCCTACTCATGCAATGTTTGAGGACTGAGACTAATGCATAAAAACTGGTAATAAGGGATATGATCAAACTGTTACTTGCCTTGCTGACGATCTGAAAACCCTAGTGACTCGTAGTAGCACGCTTCGCACTCCAGAAACTCTGTCGTGAACAAATAATAGCATACATAAGAAATCAAGCATAAGACGTAAGGGTAAAACTCAAATGACAGGATCCAAACTGAAATTTCAACTAAAGAACTTCGATTTGCAAAAAGAATCAATCGAATCGGAGCTACGAAACTCAAACTACGATCAAAAGAAGTTTGAATTCAAATCTGCTTGCAACCAAATTTTAAATTGTCAAAACCATGTTCAAGTTGATTATCTGGAAAGAGGGGAACAAGACGAAGATTTTGGCATTGGTTTCACTGGATTTGGTCAAGCGAGCAAAAAGTTGCGAGGGTTTGAAGTTCATGGACTAATTAATCTGTGATAAAAATAATCGCGGATAGGTCCCTGGCTGAAAATAAATAAAAAGAAAAAACCTATCGAATGAACGTTCGCTATCAGGGACAAACGAACGAATACGTTCGCTAATAGTGATGTTCGAGTGAACGTCCGCTAATTAGCGAAAACGAAAAGAAAAAATAACAAAACCGATCTAATGAAAAACCAAAAAAATCGGGGCGCCGGTTCGGCGGTCTTTACCGGTTCTTAAAAAAACCGGCGGGTCGGCGGCAACGGGATCCGACGTGTCCGGCGAGGCAGGGCTCTGGCGACGTCTCGCAGCGGCGCGGGCTGCAGGCAGGGCGGCGGCGCGGCAGCACGGGCGGGCGACGGCGGTAGGCGGCGGCGGACGGCTGCGGCGGCTGCGGTGGGGCGAGGTGGTGAGGAGGCGGCGGGGTGGGTGGCTTTTAAAGGGGCCAAGGGGGCGGGGCTTGCGGGAGGGGCGCGGCGACGCGTATCCAACTGGGACACGGTGGCGAGACTCGGGACTCTGTCCCGAGTCGGAGGAGGAGGCGGCGGTGCCTGGTGGGCCGGCTGGGCTTCGGCCTAGTCGGGCGGGAAATTTTTTAAATAAAATTTCGACCCAAGAAAATCCTAATAAAATATAAAAAATTCTAAAAATACCAGAAACAATTTTCACTGTCTAAACCTATTATTTAGAACAAAGTGAACATTTTTCTGGCCTAAAAATGCAATTTCAAAAAATGCTTATTTTCCTAAATTCAAATAAAATCCAAATGAAATACAAATTTGATTTTAAATTTTCTTCTCCAATATTCCTTTCTTTTGAAGAAGTCATATTATCTTCTCTCTTTTATTTTAAATATTAGAAATAATTGGAGAGAAAAATATTAAAACCAAATTGATCCTCTTTTCAAATTTGGGAAAATTCAAATATGAAAATATATGAAATCCCCAACTCTCTCCTTAGGTCCTTGAGTTGCTTAAGATTTCTAGGATCAGAACCAAATATGCAAATAAAATATGATATGCATATGATGACCTATGTATAACATCAAAATTGAAAATTGGGATGTTACAAACCTACCCCCCTTAAGATGAATCTCGCCCTCGAGATTCAGGTTGGCTAGAAAATAGGTGCGAGTGGTCTTTCCGTAGGTCTTCTTCTCTTTCCCAAGTGGCTTCATCCTCGGTATGGTGGCTCCACTGAACATTGCAAAACTTGATAACCTTGCTGCGTGTAACTCGGCTGGCAAACTCGAGAATCTTGACAGGTTTCCCCTCGTAGGTCAGATCACTCTCCAACTGAATCGCTTCCAGGGGCACTGTATCTCTTAGAGGAATGTCGGCCATCTCAGCATGGCACTTCTTCAACTGGGAAACATGAAACACATCATGAACTCCTGACAATCCTTCGGGTAACTCCAACTTGTAGGCAACCTCTCCGATACGTTCCAGAACTCAGCATGGTCCTACAAATCTCGGGGCTAACTTTCCCTTAACTCCAAATCGTTTAACTCCTCGGAGTGGTGACACACAAAGATATGCTCTATCTCCAATTTCATAGACTACCTCCTTGCGTTTGGTATCGGCATAACTCTTCTGCCTGGACTGAGCTACCTTCAATCTATCTCGAATCAACTTAACCTTCTCTTCATACTCTTTGATCAAATCTGGTCCAAACAACTGACGGTCCCCAACTTCATCCCACATCAACGGTGTCCTGCATCTCCTTCCATACAAGTCTTCAAAAGGGGCCATCTTCAAACTAGCCTGATAACTGTTGTTGTATGAGAACTCTGCGTAAGGTAAATTGTCATCCCAACTAGATCCATAATCTAGCGCACAAGCTCTCAACATGTCCTCCAGAATCTGATTGACTCTCTCGGTCTGTCCATCTATCTGCGGATGAAAGGTTGTACTGAACTCTAGCCTAGTACCCAAAGTCTGGTGCAGCTATTCCAAAACTTTGAGGTAAACTATGTCTCTCTATCTGATACGATGATCCTCAGAACTCCATGCAGACATACGATCCTGGTCATATATATCTTAGCCAACTTCGCGCTTGTATATGCGGTTTTCACGGGGATAAAATGAGCTGCCTTGGTCAAGCGATCAACTACTACCCAGATAGAATCATATCCTGATCGCGTCCTGGGTAGTCCAGTGATGAAATCCATGCCAAGTTTATCCCACTTCCAATCGGGTATCGGCATAGGCTGTAATAATCATGCTGGCTTCTGATGTTCTGCCTTCACTCTCAGACATACATCGCATACTACTACATACTCAGCAATATCCTTTTTCATTCTTGTCCACCAGAAACGTTCCTTCAAATCCAAATACATCTTGGTGTTTTCGGGGTGAATCGGGTATGGCGAGTCATGAGCTTCCTGAAGTATTAACTTCCTGATATCTTGGTCATTGGGCACATAAACACGATCCTCAAACCATAAAGTTTTGTGCTCGTCCTCACGAAAACCCTTGGCTTTTCCTTTGCTCATCTTCTCCTTTATCTCAGTGATTTCCTTATCATCATTCTGAGCTTCTCGAATCTTTCCCAACAATGTAGACTGAACCTCCATTATTGCAACAAAACCTCTTGGAACTATCTCCAAAAGAAGTTCCTTGAGATCGTCAACTAACTCCTGCGGTAATCCTCCGCTTACAAGGGTATTGGCATAACTTTTGTGGCTCAAAGCATCTGCTACGACATTGGCCTTTCCTGGATGATAATGCAACTTCATATCATAATCCTTTATGAGCTCCAACCATCTCCTCTGCCTGAGATTCAACCCCTTCTGCGTGAAAATGTACTACAAACTCTTCTGATCCGTGTACACATCACAATGGTTTCCAATTAGAAAATGTCTCCAGGTCTTGAGTGCATGCACTACGGCTGCTAATTCCAAATCATGGGTGGCATAATTCAACTCATGAGGTCGAAGCTGCCGTGAGGCATGTGAAACAACTCTTCCATCTTGCATAAGTACACCTCCAAGTCCCAAGTGAGAAGCGTCGCAATACACTTGGAAATGTTTGGGTATATCCGGAAGAATCAGTACTGGGGTTGTAACCAAACGTTTCTTCAACTCCTAAAAACTGGCTTCACAATCCTCGGTCCATTTGAACTTGGTGTCTTTCTTCAAAAACTCTGAAATGCGTTTCGCAATCTTGGAAAAATTCTCAATGAACCTCCGATAATAACCTGCGAGTCCCAGAAAACTTTGGATCTCTCCAACTGAGGTGGGTGCCAACCAGTCATTGACAGACTGAACCTTGGTAGGGTCTACGGCTATACCTTCTCCTGATATAACATGTCCAGGAAATCCAACTTCCTTTAACCAAAACTCACACTTGCTAAACTTGGCATACAGCTGGTGTTCCCTGAGCTTCTCGAGAACTAAGCGTAAGTGTTCCTTGTGTTCCTCTTCAATCTTCGAGTACACCAAAATATCATCAATGAACACCACAACAAAATTATCCAAAAACTCCATGAACACCTTGTTCATCATACTCATAAAATATGCAGGGGCATTAGTCAATCCAAATGACATGACCGTGTACTCATACAACCCATACCTTGTGGTAAAAGCTGTCTTAGGTATGTCATATTCTCGAATCTTCAACTGGTGGTATCCTGATCGAAGATCGATCTTGGAGAATACTTTAGCTCCTTGCAACTGGTCAAACAGATCATTGATCATCGGTAGTGGGTACTTGTTCTTGACCGTCACTTCATTCAACGCCCGATAATCAACAACCATTCTCAAAGATCCATCCTTCTTCTCAAATAAGAGCACTGGGCTCCCCACGGTGATGAACTTGGTCGGATACATCCTTTCTCCAATAACTCCTTAATCTGCTTCTTAATTTCCTCCAAATCATTTGCGGGCATCCGATATGGTCTCTTCGATATTGGTCCGGTGCCTGGCAATAGCTCTATCAAAAACTCTATGTCTTGATCTGGCGGAATGCTTGGTAGTTCCTCTGGAAATACATCCGGGTAATCCTTCACTGCATGCACTTCTTCCTGAACAACTCCCGAGAGAGAATTTACTTGGGTCCTCCTTGGCGCATGCCTAGACACATACTTGATCCTTTTTCCCTCTGGGGTGGTGAGTAAAATTGACTTACTAGCACAATAGATATTTCCTCCATACATGGAAGCCAATCCATGCATAATATCACATCCAATCCTTGCGACTCCAAAATGATCAGGTCTGAAGGGAAAACATGCCTACCTATGGTCAATGGCATATGAAAACATCCACTGCTTGCCATATACTCCGCTCTAGGTGAGCTTACTAACATAGGTGTCTTAAGAACTTTGGTGGGCAACTTATATTTATCCACAAATCCCCATGATATGTATGAATGCGATGCACCAGTATCAAAAAGAACTATTGCAGTAAATGACTTAATAAAAAACTTACCTATAACTGCATCTGGCTGTTCTTCAACCTCCTCCACATTAACGTGGTTCACTTGTCCTCTGGTGAAAGGGTTGGGCTTCTTCCTAGAGTTTCCATTTCCATTTTTGTTCTTCAACTCTGAGCAATCATTGGTGTAGTGTCCAGTCTTCCCGCACTTGTAACAGGTGGCATGACTCAGGTCTTTCTTAGCGGGTGTTGCTGGATTGGGACGGTTCTGGCTGCTGCTTCCTCCATTCCTGTTTCCATTTTTAGGCCCACTGTGGTTATGTGAGCTTCCTCCATTGTGACTATGGCCTCCATGGTTATGGGTGTAACCTCCGGAGTTAGGGGTAAAGCAAGGCTTCTGCTGAGCTCTAGAATTATACTTCCCCTGTCCATACTTCCTTTTGCGGCACTCTATCTGCTGCTGTTTGCTTTCAATCATAAGGGCCCTGTCTACCAACTCCTGGTAGTTAGTAAATGTTGCCACCATCAACTGCATACTCATCTCATCATTCAACCCTTCCATAAACTTCTCTTGCTTCGCGGCATCTGTGGCCACATCATCTGGGGCATAGCAAGCTAACTTGCTAAACTCATCCATGTACTGCCCCATAGTACGATTTCCCTGGCGTAAGTTGCAAAACTCACACTTCTTCATATTCATTGCTCCCGTAGAGACATGGCCTGTGCGGAAAGCTTGCTGAAACTGATCCCATGTGACATTGGCTATGGGAAAAGTGGCTGTGTAATTCTCCCACCACGAGGCTGCTGGTCCATCCAATTGATCTGCGGCAAAGCGCACCTTCTCAGCATCTATGCAACCTGTGGTGGTCAGCTCCCGTCCAATCCCGCGGAGCCAATCATCAGCAACAATCGGCTCGGTGCTACTGGAAAACACCAACGGATTCAACCTAAGAAAACGGGCTAAGTTGTCAACTGGAGGTGGTGGCGGTGGATTGTTATTGTTGTTGTTGTTGTTGTTGTTGTTGTTGTTGTTGTTGTTGTTGTTGTTGTTGTTGTTGTTGTTGTTGTTGTTGTTGTTGTTGTTGTTGTTGTTGTTGTTGTTGTTGTTGTTTTTGCCTTGGTTCTGGACTAGTAGCTGCATCAAGGCATTCTGCTACTGGATCAACTGGGTGAGCTCCGGTGGAAAGACAAATCTGGGGTCTCATCTTGGAGGCATCTGATAGGTTTAGAGGGGAGAGATTAGAATAGAATGGGGTCTAAGGAGAAATCACTACCCATATGCACATGAGACAAACACATTCATATCACACCACTCAATTCAAACAAGGGCATACAATTGATCTAGCTACTGTTACAAAATACTCGGACTATGGGAATACTACTGATAATATGGTGGTCGACTAGAAATTTTTGATCGGAAGAAGACTCCATGATATCTGCTCCACCTTCGTCTTCATAATCATCATCACTGTCGGGGTCGGAGTCGGTGTCATTGATGATGATGTAGTCCTCGGGGTGTTTGTCCTCTCCTGACGCAGGGTCTCCCATGAATACTCCTAGCTTCTTCTTAAGGTCTTCATTCTTTTCCAGTAGTACTGCAATTTCCTATTCATATCCATCGCGTGTAGACTTGAGTTCCTCTTCTAGCTCCATGTTCCTGGTCATCACCTTCTTCAGGTCTATCATGTTGGCGCACATCTGGTTCTCCTGACGACGAATGTGTTGGTTTAACTCCTGGATGTACACTGGTGCGCGTCGGTCCTAAACAAATGGTTTTTTTACCCCTTTCCACGAAGACATTTGGAACCGTCACCAAGTGAGTGTGTGCGATAGGGTATCATTCCAACACGACCCAGAAATCGTCAGGGATAGGTGTCGGTGTTCTGGGAACGGGGTCCCCAGACTTGCCTGCCTGCGGCGTGGCTCAAAGGGGGCCCAGCACAGCCCATCTCCATCAACACAAGACTCAAGACCCTCATGAGGGGCCAAACCTCGCGGGGCGGACGACACGGAGCTTCCTCAGGCACGGCCTCGTCAGGCTGGCTTGCGAGGAGGCGGAGAGATCAAGGCGGGGTACCTCGCGAGGTGCTCGTGACGCAAGCCATGACGAGTCGGGACGCCAGGCGGGTGCCAGCCCGCCCATCGTCCTCCTTTCCTCTTTGGTGCAAAGGTGGCAAGCGCAGCCGCGGAGTACCGAGGCATCAGGCAAAGATTGCCATTTCAGTGCGACGAGACCAAGACCAGGAGGACTACGAGACGGAGGTCACCGTGGAGCCCAAGACGGCGTCATCACCAGAGCTTTGTGCAAGCGAAGACTGCTTTTGTTAGGATAGTTGATACTTGCTGTCCCCCTTCAAATTAGCCCGCCATTGTTGGCTCCCTTCCCGCTCGATATTTGGGAAGAGGACTAGGGCCTCCATAAATAGGACCAGCCACCCACATAGCTAGGGGCGGCGAGTAAGAGTAAGGCAGTGAGTGAGTGAGAGAGAGAGGGAGAGAGAGAAAGGTGGCTGAACTCCTCCCAGCAGTTCATCACCCCAGCCAAGAACAGACCCTCGCGAGGTTGTTCTTCCTTGTATCGTTCATCATCATTAGCCCCAAGAGGCAATCCACCCACCACACACTAGAGTAGGGTATTACACCAGAACGGTGGCCCGAACCAGTATAAACCTTGTGTCTCTTGTCTAGTTCTTTCAGTAGTCTAGATCTTTGTGAGACGGAGAGGTAGAAGGCGTAATCTCCGCGCGCACCCCAGTGTTCGAACCTTAAGGGTCTGCCGGAACCCAAAATCCGACATTTGGCACGCCAGGTAGGGGTGCGCCGGAGTTCGTCTTCCACCGCCCCGTTCTCCTCCGACCGTCGCATCCATGTCCGACGCTCGTCGGGCCCGCGCCGACCGCCGGGCCGCCATCACTTCCCACGTCGCCCAAACGGCGCCCGTCGGCGGACGTCCTCGTCGTTCCCCATCACCCGCCATCAACGCCGCCACCGGCCCGGCGGGGGGCGAGCAGCAAGGGTCGTCTCAGCATCCATCCGTGCGGCAAGATGGCCGCACCGCTACTCCATTGCTCACACCAGCTGGTTCTCCGTCCCACGCGCTGCGCGCACCCTTGGAGGCTCGAGCTGCACTCATCACGGCAAACGAGCTCCTGCGCTACCATCCCGTCGACGACGTCTATGAAGAGTGGCTCGACCACGTCCCCGAGCTTGTCCGCGCCGCAAGGGGCTCTCCCGCGCCGTCCGTTTCGCTGCGCCACACCCCGCCCCGTGCGGGCAACGAAGCTCCGGGGGCGTACCAGCCGCCTCCTCTCCAAGAAGACGCCATGTCTCCAAGGCGCGTGGCCCCTGGGCGGAACCCGCTTCGTCAGGTGCCAGCGCAGCAAGAATGGAGCTGCCAAGAAGTCCCTCGCTCGCAAGGAGCTGCCCGGGTGCTCCCTGCTCCAGCACGCCGCGACCCTGCTCCAGCTCCGGCACGCCAAGACCCCGCGCTGCTCCTAGCTGCAGCGCGTGGGGACCCTCAAGACCGAGCTCTCCACCAGCCGAAGCCTTTCATGGCCACCGCAGGCTGCCGTGCCTACACCACCGAGCTGCGTAGCGTCGCGTGGCCCGGCAAGTTCAAGCCAGACCTGCCTCCTTGTTACGATGGCACGACTAACCCTGCAGAGTTCCTCCAGCTCTATGAGCTGGGCATCGAAGCTGCCAGCGGGGATGAAAAGGTCATGGCGAACTGGTTCCCCATGGCGCTCAAGGAAGGAGCTCGCACCTGGCTCCTAAATCTGGCTCCAGGCACGATCTCTTCTTGGGACCAGATGCGCACCCGCTTCATCACCAACTTCCAAGGTACTCGCGACCGGCCACCTGCCGTGAGCGACATGCGCCGCATCAAGCAACAACCTGGAGAGACCCTGCAAAAGTACATCCAGTGCTTCAACAGCGCGCGCCTCAAGATCCCCAAGGTGTCCGAGGATGCCATCATCTCGGCCTTCTCCGATGGTGTGCGCGACATCAAGATGAAGGAGGAGCTGGCGATGCATGAAGACCTGTGCACCTCCCTGGAGCTATTCAACTTGGCGACCAAGTGCGCCAGGGCTGAGGAGGGACGCCTCTCCCACCTCGAGCTGCCTGCCACAGACCCTGAGGAGAAGAAGCCCAAGGCCAAGGACGTGAAGCGGAAGGGGGCTGCCGTGCTCGCAGCTGAACCAGACACCACGCAGGGCAAAGATCTGCCTGAGTCCTCCAGGGGCAGCCGGTACTGTGTGTACCACGACCTCCACACCCACAACACCAACGAATGCCAAGAACTCCGCGCCGTGCGAGAAGGAAGGATCGGCCGTCGTCCCGACCGCGCCGATCGGGGCTACGGCCGAGGAGGAGGAAGAAACGCAGGACGCTGGGAAGACCGCGGCCCGCGCCAACGGTGGCGCGATCAACCTCGCGAGGATCGCTGGCGAGACCTGCCTCATGAGGGGGACTGGAGGGATCAGCCTCGTGAGGATCGCCCACAGGGCAACATAGGCCTCCCTCCACTGCCTCCTTAGCCAAGGAGGAACGAGGACCGCCATCAAGATGAAGGGGCTGGGGGCTTCCAGGAGCCACGCGCAATTGCCTGCATCCTGGGCGGAGCTGAAGCCCCAGCCTCCCAATGCATCTTCAAGCAGTTTGCCCGCGAGGTGAATGCAGTCCTCCCCAGGCTTGAAGCAACACGCCCTCTCAGGTGGTCGGCATGCGCCATCACATTTAGCTCAGCGGATCAACTCAAGTGTGCGGCCATAGCCGGAGTCCTCCCGATGCTTTGCTCCCCGGTCATCAGCAATGTACTGGTCACCAGGACCCTCATCGATGGTGGGGCAGGGCTCAACGTCCTGTCCGTGGAAACGTTCAACAATCTCCAAGTGCCTTACGACCAACTTCAGCCAACCAAGCCCTTCTCTGGAGTCACCGACGGCTCCACGGTCCCGATTGGGCAGGTCCGCCTCCCTGTCACCTTCGGGGCACGCGACAACTACCGCACCGAGCTCATCGACTTCGACGTCGCCCACATCCGCCTGCTGTACAACGCCATCCTCGGGTACCTAGCACTGGCCAAGTTCATGGCCGTAACTCACCATGGCTACAACGTCCTCAAGATGCCAGGAAGTGGCAGAGTCATCACGGTGCCCTGTGAAGAGAAGGATGCAGTGTGTTCCCCGGAGCGAGCCTTTCAGGCCGCGTCACTGGAAGACCCGGATCGCGGAAGCAGGAGGCTTCCCGAGACCACCCCCAAGAAGAAGAAGACATCGTCCGGACCGGCCCCTCGGGAGGCGGGCCCCTCAGGGCCCGCATCTTCCCAGGGGCAACCTCCTTCCATCGCATAGGAAAGCGCGCCCGGCGCCCTCTTCAGGTAGGGCTCGGGGGCTCTCCCCGGGAGGGCCACCGACCTGGCCAGGGTCATGAGGGAGGCGCTTGGGCACCACATGGAGGCGTGTTTCAAAGCACGTTTCCCTCAAGAAGGAGCAAGGCAAAGAAGGACAGACCCGCAGGAGTTCGTCGACAAGGCCATTCAAGAACTACAGGAATCAATAATCATGAGGGGTTGCCGCCGTCTACCGGCTGTGGCTCCCTATCCAGGCGAGGATGGTGGGCTGCATGTCTGCATCGACGTACCAAGGCTCAACCAAGTCGCTACGATGGAGCGCCTCTGGCCCTCGCGAGTGGGGCGCTGCAGGGGTCCGCCCCACAGCTACGTTCGCATGCCTTACGGCTTGCCGAGCACGGTTTCTACGTGCCAGCGCCTCATGAGGGGCATCACGGAGGCTCAAGAAGATAGGCGTTCCACAGCCTTGGCGGAGATGGAGATGATTCACGAAGAGCTACTAGTGCCTACGGAGCCTCTCGAGGCCCCTGGGCCTAGGGGCTCGTGAGGATCGGCTTTCGCAGCCTACCGAGTCTGCTGCACCAACACCCCTTCGCCCTCGACACCCTCAGGTGACATCTTACAAGTTTCATTTCCAGCTAGGAGCACCCTCCCAGGGCTGCATCGTTCCCAGGCCGCGTGGGTCCGTCCTTGTGGTATGTATCCCTTTCATTTCATGTCGTTAGCTTGCTTTGTTGGGGGCGCCCCTCGGGCTACATCATCCCCAAGTCGCTCGGGCCAGGCCCAGCGGCATGTATCTCCCTTGTGTTTATTTCCGGCTATGCATTCGCCCATCATGCTTGATTACTTGATGCCTGTCCACGGCACCTCTTCTTCTCCATGTCGACCACTTGCACGTTAAAGGGGGGGGGGGTACCTGAGCATCGCGACTCAGGGCTCTTACTGGCTCTCTAGCCCTCACCCTCTGGCCATGTCCACGACATCGCGACCCGGCATACTAGCGACGGCTGAGACAAGCTCGAGGGCCGGGACCCGAGGATGTAGAGTGCCGGCATCTAACCAAATTTGCAGGAACACATCACAAGATAAGGCCCAGTGCTAGGCGCAACTCGCCTAGAGGTACGGCCCCTGAGTCCCGCGCTGGCTCACGGGTGCCCAGATACACCTCACCTAGCCCTACCGTGCCGGCCACGTGTCAGAGCGGGGCTGTACACGCCCCGGGGGCTCCTCCCGGAGGGGAGCCCCCTCCCACGTACCAGTGGAAGCACCATGCTCCACACTGGCTGACGACACTACCGAGGAGCGGCTCTGCCCGTACACATGCGGAAGCGCTATGCTCCATGCTGGTGATAAACAACTGAGGGTGGCCCCCGGGCCGCATCAACCTCAGGGAGTCTAGAGCTCAGTGTCTAGCCTCATCGCAACGCCTCCCCTCGGGAGCGCCGCGCGAGGGGGCTGGGCACGGGGGCTACGCCTGGGTCACGCCCGGACGTACGCCACCCAGCCAGGCCCCTCGGGCCTGGTTTGTCGCGCGTCTCTCCCTGAGCGGAGCCAAGGTATGAAGGCCGTTTGAGCGTTAAGGGGGACCCCTGAGCATCGTGACTCAGGGGCCTAACTGTTCCCGTAGCCCCTCACTCCTTAGTTCCGAAAGGCTAATGCTGGGTGAGGCACGCGCGGGGCCGGGCTCTACAGACGTAGAACAGTGGTCCCACTCGCATCTCACCTCATCACTTGCTGTTTGCGCGTCAAGGGGGACTCCTGAGCATCACGACTCAGGAGACTAACTGGCTCCATAGCCCCTCACTCCTTTGGTCCCGTCCTGGTTTCCGGTCAAGGCTAATGCTGGGTGAGGTACGCGCGGAGTCGGGCTCTGCAGACGTAAAACGGAAGATCCACCTACATCACACCTCCCTACTTGTTGTTCGTGCACCAAGGGGGACTCCTGAGCATCGCGACCCAGGAGCCTAACTGGCTCCATAGCCCCTCACTCCTTTGGTCCCGTCCTAGTTTTCGGTCGGGGCTAATGCTGGGTGAGGTACGCGCGGGGCCAGGCTCTACCGGCGTAGAACACAAGCAAGTAGGGAAGAAAAGCATAAAATTCAAGGAACTTAAAAGAAAATATTACAGTCCATACTGTCGTCTCAATACCAAACGCGAGTTTAAACGCCTCCCCGAGGCATGATGCATGTGCAGGAATTAAAAGCAGGACAGGAGCAGTAGCGGAGTCACTTGGCGGCGGTGGAGCGGCGCGGGTGGCCCCGCCTCATGGAGCAGCAGGACCGGAAGCACCCTGCTTCAACTTGGTACTGAAGGCCCGGAACTTCCCCAGCAGAGCCTCTGCGCGACCCTTCACGGCCTCGGCAGCGGCGACAGCACCCTCGCCGCTTACTGGCTCCAACATGCTGTCGAGGTCGGTGCTGGGGTCGCGAAGGTAGATGTGGGTGGAGACCCACGTCAGCGCAGCAGAAGACAGGACACGCGCCGGCCAGCGGGCTCTCCAGGCCACTGGCGTAGAGCATCTTCAGCGAAGCACGGGCCTTCTTCTCCATGTCTGCGAAGGCCACGCGATCCTCGGCAAGAACCTTGGCCTTGCTGTCCAACTCGACCTTCCTCGCCTCCAACTCCTTCCCCAACACACCTAGGCGGTCGCAGCACTTCTTGAGCTTGGCCTCCCGGCCCTCGATGGCCACCTCGCGAGCCTTCATGCCTTCTTCTTGCTCCTGGCGAAGACGAACCTCTTTCGCGAGCTGGTCCCGTAGGCCTTGCAGCTCGTCCTCCAGCGCCTTGCAAAAATCGCGGACTTCAACCACCTCCACCAGGGCTGCATCACGAGCAGCCTTCATCTCAAGGATGGCCTGCCTATCCTCGCCGCAGGCCGTCGAGGCTTGAACCAGCGCCGCTCGGATCGAGGCGTCGGAGCGAATCCATCCTGAAGCCAGCTCCAAGCGCCTGGCCACTAGGGGAGGGTCGGCGCCAAGAAGATCCTGCCACAGCCAGTCCAGTCCAGCAACAACACGCTCCAGGACGGCAGGAGGAGTTGGAGAAACAATAGTCGGCGGAATGGGGGAAGAAGGCGGCGACGGCAAGACCACAGCGGCCTGAGGTGGAGCCCGCTGCGTCCCAGCGGCTGTGGTGGCGGAAGTGGGCAAAGGCACCACAGGAGTCACTTCGGCCATGGGGGCTGAGCTCGCCCCAGCCAGCTCGACCAGGCCTCGCGAGGACGACCAGGCGGGAGAAGCCCGCGCGCCACGGTCACCCTCCTCCACAGGCGGAGGCGCTGCCGCGGATGGAGCCTCAGGAGCCCCCTTCGGCTTCTTCGCCGCGGGCGCCAGCCTATTCAAGAGATGCGAACGTCAAGCCTCAGCAGTGGAACAAGAAATAAAGACAAGGGTCAAGCACTTACGGGTCATCCCCGGTGAGCTCGGGCAGCCTCCGGCCAAACTTGAAGCCTGACAACCGGCTGGAAGGGTCAACCTCGGAAGCAGAAGGCGCGTCTGCAGACAGCCTCAGGGTAGGGGCAGACCTGCGGGAGATCAGCCCGGTCCTGTCCTTCTTCGGGATCAGGGGCAAGCTCCCGCCGACCTGCTCGTCTCCATCCTCGTCATCATCGCTTGAAGAAAGGCGGAGATTGCGGGGCCTGCGCCGGGGGAGGGGAGCCCTCGACTCTCCGTCGGTCGCCTCGGAGTCGGGCCCCTTTTCCTGCTCCTCTTCGTCCTCCTTCTTGCTGGAGTCGCCGGAGGGCACATCCACCAGTCCTTCGGAAGCCGCCACGGGCACGAGCCCGTCCCCGTTAAAAACGGGCATGGACTCCAGCACTTGCTCCCAGTCATCGCGAGAGCGCCCTCCAACCTTGCCACCTCGCCCCCGACCAGAAATTGGAGGACCGTGGCCAAATCTTCGCCGCTCAAGGCCGCGGGGCTCGGATGAGGCCTGCACATTGGAGGTGAGTACTGCCGAAGTGGATCCAGCTGGTGCTCTAGGAACTCCCTCAGCAGCAACGCAACGGTCAACTTCGCCGCCGCCGTGCTGACCGGCCTCAGGTCCGCGTCCATCTTCTCCAACACCAGTTTCGTGCGGGGGTCCGTGAGCTCTACTCGGCACCAGTCGCTGGAGCTCGCGGGCTGCTCCGCAGGCAAGATTAGCCTAGGGTGGACGCGCCCGGCATCTACCAAGACCCACTTGCTCCTGAAACCCTCAATCCTCTTCCCGGGATTCGAGATGGCAATGGTGCCACCGTACGCGACGAAGCTCGCGCACGCGGAAGGAGAACCGCGAGAGACCCGGAGGGAGAAGTAGTGGCGCAGCAAGGCCACTGAAGGCTGCACCCCTATGTGGGCCTCGCAGTAATAAGCGAAGATCGCCAGGACAAGGACGGAGTTGGGGTGGAGATGCAGAGCCTGCAAGTTGTAATGGTGGAGGACAGAGAAGAAAAACTCGGAGAAGGGAGGCACCAGGCCCGCAGCAATGGAGCTTACAAAGAGAGGATAAAAGGTGCTCCCTCGGCCCTCAGGGGTGGCGGAGCCGGCCTTGAACACGTGCGCCCCATTGATGCCCTGCGCCGCCGCCATCCGGCGCAGCCGGGCAAGGCCCGCCTTGGACACGTTCGGCAAGTCTAGAGCAGGTGAGTACCAAGCTTCGGCCAGAGACTGATGAGGCGCCATGGCTTCCTAGGTCACGCAGCCGGAGTAGATCTGGAAATTTGGATGAAGAAAGGGGAGGCGCAAGAAAGGGGATCTAAGCAGCAAACCGGAGAAAGCAAAAGGCAAAGTCTGGGCAGATGTCGCTCCTTTATCAACCTGCGCGGTTGCTGGAGCACTTGCGTCCAATCAACCGCCATGCGGCGCCCAAGGCCGCAGGCTGTTAGGGCCCGCGGCGCTTCGCCCTTGCCCTTTCGCCTCTCGGCACGGCCAAGTCCGGGCGCGCCTTGGGCCCGGGGGCTACTGTCGGCGTTCTGGGAATGGGGGTCCCCAGACTTGCCTGCCTGCGTCCTCCGGCGTGGCTCAAAGGGGGCCCAGCACGGCCCATCTCCATCAACACAAGACTCAAGACCCTCACGAGGGGCCAAGCCTCGTGGGGCGGACGACACGGAGCTTCCTCAGGCACGGCCTTGTCAGGCTGGCTCGCGAGGAGGCGGAGAGATCAAGGCGGGGTACCTCGCGAGGTGCCCGTGACACAAGCCATGACGACTCAGGGCGCCAGGCGGGTGCCAGCCCGCGCAGCGTCCTCCTTTTCTCTTTGGTGCAAAGGGGGCAAGCGCAGCCACGGAGTACCGAGGCATCAGGCAAAGGTTGCCATTTCGGTGCAACGAGACCAAGACCAGGAGGACTACGAGACGGAGGTCACCGTGGAGCCCAAGACGGCGTCATCACCAGAGCTTTGCGCAGGCGAAGCCTGCTTTTGTTTGGATAGTTGATACTTGCTGTCCCCCTTCAAATTAGCCCGCCATTGTTGGCTCCCTTCCCGCTCGATATTTGGGAAGAGGACCAGGGCCTCTATAAATAGGACTAGCCACCCACATAGCAAGGGGCGGCGAGTAAGAGTAAGGCAGTGAGTGAGTGAGAGAGAGAGGGAGAGAGAGAAAGGTGGCTGAACTCCTCCCAGCAGTTCATCACCCCAGCCAAGAACAGACCCTCGCGAGGTTGTTCTTCCTTTTATCGTTCCTCATCATCAGCCCCAAGAGGCAATCCACCCACCACACACTGGAGTAGGGTATTACACCACAACGGTGGCCCGAACCAGTATAAACCTTGTGTCTCTTGTGCAGTTCTTTCAGTAGTCTAGATCTTTGCAAGACGGAGACGTAGAAGGTGTAATCTCCGCACGCACCCAAGTGTTCGAACCTTAAGGGTCTGCCGGAACCCGAAATCCGACAATAGGCCCTCCTGGGACTCAGGCTTGGGCCATGTGCGATAGGGCGGGGCATCGAAACCCAATCATTTTCGTAGGTATGTACATCCCACGAGATGAATCCCATAAGTCATTTCCGTAGGTATGTACATCCCACATGGTGAATCCCAGAAATCATTTCCGTAGGTATGTACATCCCACACGGTAATCCGAGAAAATCATTTCCATAGGTATGTACATCCCACACGGTGAATCCCAGAAAAATATTTCCGTTCGTATGTATAACACACACAGTCAATCCAAGGAATACATTTCCGTTCTTATGTACATCCCACACAGTCAATCCAGGGAAAACGTTTCCGTTCGGACGTAAATCCCACACAGTTTTATGTATAGGCTTGTGTGTGAAAGCTGTAACTACCACACACGGTCTTCCTTGGTTAACTGTTTGCTTTTATCAACTATATCACGCATGATTTGATGAAGAAAACTATGTGGCATTGGCTATCCATCGCAACTGCTTTTACTGCTAGAACCGTTTGCAAAGGTCCATGACACATTTAGTAGGTTTATGTTGGGGAACGTAGTAATTTCAAAAAAATTCCTACACACACACATGATCATGGTGATACATAGCAATGAGAAGGGAGAGTGTGTCCACGTACCCTCGTAGATCGAAAGCGGAAGCATTAGCACAACGCGGTTGATGTAGTCTTACGTCTTCACGATCCGACCGATCCAAGTACTGAATGCACGTCACCTTCGAGTTCAGCACACGTTCAGCTCGATGACGTCCCACAAACTCAAATCTAGCAGAGCTTCACGGGAGAGTTTCGTCAGCATGACGGCGTGATGACGGTGATGGTGATGCTACCGACGCAAGGCTTCGCTTAAGCACCGCTACGATATGATCGAGGTGGATTATGGTGGAGGGGGCACCGCACACGGCTGGGAGAGATCAACAGATCAACTTGTGTGTCTAGAGGTGCCCCTACCCTTGTATATAAAGGATCAAGGGGGAGGCCGGTCGGCCCCTGTAGGCACACCAGGAGGAGTCCTCCTCCTCCTAGTAGGAGTAGGACTCCCCTCTTTCCTACTCCTACTAGGAGGGGGAAAGGAAGGGGAGAGGGAGAAGGAAAGGGGGGAGCCGCCCCCCTCTCCTAGTCCAATTTGGACCAGAGGGGGAGGGGCGCGCGGCCTGCCCTAGAATAGCGCTCTCTCTCTCCACTAAGGCCCATAAGGCCCACTATTTCTCCCCGGGGGGGGGGGGGAGGTCCGGTAACCCTCCGGCACTCCGGTTTTCTCCGAAACCACCCGAAACACTTCCGGTGTCCAAATATAGTCGTCAATATATCGATCTTTACATCTCGACCATTTCGAGACTCTTCGTCATGTCCGTGATCATATCCGGGACTCCGAACTACCTTCAGTACATCAAAACACAAAAACTCATAATTCCGATCGTCACCGAACTTTAAGCATGCGGACCTTACGGGTTCGAGACCTATGTAGACATGACTGAGACACATCTCCTATCAATAACCAATAGCGGAACCTGGATGCTCATATTGGCTCCCACATATTGTACGGAGATCTTTATCGGTCAAACTGCATAAAAACATATGTTGTTCCATTTGTCATCGGTATGTTACTTGCCCGAGATTCGATCGTCCGTATCTCAATACCTAGTTCAGTATCGTTACCAGAAAGTCTCTTTACTCGTACCGTAATACATCATCTCACAACCAACTCATTAGTTACAATGCTTGCAAGTCTTATAGTGATGTGCATTACCGAGTGGGCCCAGAGATACCTCTCTGACAATCGGAGTGAAAAATCCTAATCTTGATCTATGCCAACTCAACAAGTACCATCGGAGACACCTGTAAAGCACCTTTATAATCACCCAGTTACGTTGTGACATTTGGTAGAACACAAAGTGTTCCTCCGGTAATCGGGAGTTGCATAACCTCATAGTCATAGGAAAATGTATGAGTCATGAAGAAAGCAATAGTAGTGCTAAGCTAACGGAATGGGTCAATTCAATCACATCATTCTCGAACGATGTGATCCCGTTAATCAAATGACAACTCATGTCTATGGCTAGGACACTTAACCATCTTTGATTCAACGAGCTAGTCAAGTAGAGGCAAACTAGTGACACTCTGTTTGTCTATGTATTCCCACATGTACTAAGTTTCTAGTTAATACAATTCTCGCATGAATAATAAACATTTATCATGATATAAGGAAATATAAATAACAACTTTATTATTGCCTCTAGGGCATATTTCCTTCAAGCTCCCACTTGCACTAGAGTCAATAATCTAGTTCACATCGTCATGTGATTTAACACCAATAGTTCACATCTTTATGTGTTTAGTTCACATCTCCATGTGACTAACACCCAAAGGGTTTACTAGAGTCAATAATATAGTTCACATCTCTGTGATTAAAAGCCAAAGAGTGATCATGTTTTTCTTGTGAGAGAAATTTAGTCAACGGGTCTGCCACATTCAGAGCCGTATGTATTTTGCAAATTTTCTATGTCTACAATGCTTTGCACGGAGCTACTCTAGCTAATTGCAACCACTTTCTATATGTATCTAGATCGAGACTTAGAGTCATCCAGATCGGTGTCAAAGCTTGCATCAACGTAACTCTTTACGATGAACTCTTTTTTACCTCCATAACCGAGAAACATTTCCTTATTCCACTAAGGATATTTTTGACCGCTTTCCAGTGATCCACTCCTGGATCACTATTGTACGCTCTTGACAAACTTATGGTGAGGTACACCATAGGTCTGGTACACAGCATAGCATACTTTGTAGAACCTATGACTGAGGCATAGGGAATGACTTTTCATTCTCTTTCTATTTTCTGCCGTGGTCGGGTTTTGAGTCATTACTCAATTTCACACGTTGCAACACAGGCAAGAACTCCTTCTTTGGCTATTCCATTTTGAACAACTTCAAAATCTTGTCAAGGTATGTACTCATTGAAAATATATCAAGCGTCTTGATCTATCTCTATAGATCTTGATGCTCAATATGTAAGTAGCTTCACCGAGGTCTTTCTTTGAAAAACTCTTTTCAAACACTCCTTTATGCTTTCCAGAAAATTCTACATTATTTCTGATCAACAATATGTTATTCACATATACTTATCAGAAATGCTGTAGTGCTCCCACTCACTTTCTTGTAAATATAGGCTTCACCGCAAGTCAATATAAAACCATATGATTTGATCACTTTATCAAAGCATATATTCCAACTCCGAGATGCTTGCACCAGTCCATAGTTGGATCGCTGGAGCTTGCTCACTTTGTTAGCACCTTTAGGATCAACAAAACCTTCTGGTTGCATCATATACAACTCTTCTATATTAAGGAATACAGTTTTGACATCCATTTGCCATATTTCATAAAATGCGACAAATACTAACATGATTCGGACAGACTTTTAAGCATCGATACGAGTGAGAAAATCTCATCATAGTCAACACCTTGTCGAAAACATTTTGCGAAAATTCGAGCTTTGTAGATAGTAACACTACTATCAGCGTCCGTCTTCCTCTTGAAGATCCATTTATTCTTAATGAATCACTAATCATCGGGCAAGTCAATCAAAGTCCATACTTTGTTCTCATACATGGATCCCATCTCAGATTTCATGGCCTCAAGCCATTTCGTGGAATCTGGGCTCATCATCGCTTCCTCATAGTTGGTAGGTTCGTCATGGTCTAGTAACATGACTTCCAGAAAGGATTACTGTACCACTATGGTGTGGATCTCACTCTGGTTGACCTACGAGGTTCAGTAGTAACTTGATCTGAAGTTATATGATCATCATCATTAGCTTCCTCACTAATTGGTGTAGGAGTCACAGGAACAGATTTCTGTGATGAACTACTTTCCAATAAGGGAGAAGGTACAGTTACTTGATCAAGTTCTACTTTCCTCCCACTCACTTATTTCAAGAGAAACTCCTTCTCTAGAAAGGATCCATTCTTAGCAACGAATGTCTTGCCTTCAGATTTGTGATAGAAGGTGTACCCAACTGTCTCCTTTGGGTATCCTATGAAGATACATTTCCCCGATTTGGGTTTGAGCTTATCAGGATGAAACTTTTTTCATATAAGCATCGCAACCCCAAAATTTAAGACGACAACTTTGGTTTCTTGCCAAACCATAGTTCATATGGTGTCGTCTCAACAGATTTAGATGGTGCCCTATTTAACGTGAATGCAGCTATCTCTAATGCATAACCCCAAAACGATAGTGGTAAATCGGTAAGAGACATCATAGATTGCACCATATCTAATAAAGTACGGTTACGATGTTCAGACACACCATTACGCTGTGGTGTTCCAGGTGGCGTGAGTTGCAAAACTATTCCACATTGTTTCAAATGAAGACCAAACTCATAACTCAACTATTCTCCTCCACGATCAGATCGTAGAAACTTTATTTTCTTGTTACGATGATTTTCCACTACACTCTGAAATTATTTGGACTTTTCAAATGCTTCAGATTTATGTTTCATCAGGAAGATATACCCATATCTGCTCAAATCATCCGTGAAGGTCAGAAAATAACGATACCTGCCATGACCCTCAACACTCATCAGACTGCATACATCAGTATGTATTATTTCCAACAAGTTTGTTGGTCGCTCCATTGTTCCGGAGACCGGATTTTTAGTCATCTTGCCCATGAGGCATGGTTCGCAAGCATCAACTAATTCATAATCAAGTGAATCCAAAAGCCCATCAGCATGGATTTTCTTCATGTGCTTTACACCAATATGACCTAAATGACAGGGCCACAAATAAGTTGCACTATCATTATTAACTTTGCATCTTTTGGCTTCAATATTATGAATTTGTGTATCACTATGATCAAGATTCAATAAACCATTCAACTTAGGTGTATGACCATTGAAGGTTTTATTCATGTAATCAGAACAACAATTATTCTCTGACTTTAAATGAATAACTGTATTGCAGTAAACATGATCAAATCATATTCATGCTTAATGCAAACACCAAATAACATTTATTTAGGTTCAACACTAATCCCGGAAGTATAGGTAGTGTGCGATGATGATCATATCAATCTTGGAACCACTTCCAACACATATCGTCACTTCACCCTTAACTAGTCTCTGTTCATTCTGCAACTCCTGTTTCGAGTTACTAATCTTAGACCCTGAACTAGTATCAAATACTGAGGGGTTGCTATAAACACTAGTAAAGTACACATCAATAACATGTATATAAAAAAAATACCTTTGTTCACTTTGCCATCCTTCTTATCTGCCAAATACTTGGGGCAGTTCTGCTTCCAGTGACCAGTCCCTTTGCAGTAGAAGCACTTAGTCTCAGGCTTAGGTCCAAACTTGGGCTTCTTCACTTGAGCAGCAACTTGCTTGCCGTTCTTCTTGAAGTTCCCCTTCTTCCCTTTGCCCTTTTCTTAAAACTAGTGGTCTTGTCAACCATCAACACTTGATGCTTTTCTTGATTTCTACCATAGTCGATTTCAGCATCATGAAGAGCTTGGGAATCGTTTCCGTTATCACTTGCATATTATAGTTCATCACGAAGTTCTAGTAACTTGGTGATAGTGACTAGAGAACTCTGTCAATCACTATCTTATCTGGAAGATTAATGTGACACCCCGTGACCGATGTGCTAGGTGTCCTCCAGTTATTCGCTATTGTTGCCTAGTCATTGCTTGCATGTCATGTCATCATGTGCATTGCATTTCATACGTGTTCATCTCATGCATCCGAGCATTTTTCCCCGTTGTCCGTTTTGCATTCCGGCCCTCCTATGTCACCCGGTGCCCCTTTCTACCTCTTTTCCTGTGCAGGCGTTAAACGTTTTCGGATTGGACCGAGACTTTTCATGCGGCCTTGGTTTACTACCAGTAGACCGCCTGTCAACTTTCGTGCCATTTGGACTTCGTTTGATACTCCAATCGTTAACCAAGGGACCGAAAAGGCCTTGTGTGTGTTGCAGCCCAACACCCCTCCAAAGTAGCCCAAAACCCACCTAAACCCCCTCCATCATCTCGGTCGTCTGATCACGACCGCGTGGCCCAAAACCGCACCTCATTTGGACTCTCCTAGCTCCCTCTACCAATAAATATATGGCTCTTCCCGAATTTTCGCGTAGTCTAACCCTAACTTTGTCCTCCCCCCGTAGTCGGACATGTCCATCCCGCCCCTGGACGTGTCCACCGTACCCTCCACCTCACTCCGACGAATCAGAGCGCGCCAAATTAGCCCCGCCGCCTCGCTCGACCTCTCCCATTGCGCCACCTGTCACCGCCGCCCTTCTCTCTCCTTCCAGCGCCGCCGTGGCCCTGCGGGCCCATGGCCGGCCCGCCCGGCCCGAGCGCTCCACGCGCCTGCCCCGCCGCCATAGAGCCGTTCTAGCCCCACCACCTCGCTCTCTGCTCTGCGCCGCCACCGGCCATCGCCGGAGTTCGTGCCGGCCGCCCCGCTCGCTCGTCGCCTTGCCTGCGCCGCCGCCAAGCTCCCTCGCCGCCGCCTTTCGCTAGCCACCGCACCGCCCGGCCGTCCCCGACCTCCTTGCGCCGCCTCGCGCCCTCCTCCGTCCTCTCCGGTGATCGCCGGAGCCTAGAGCTCGCCGAAGTCGGAGTTGACCCGGATCTGGTGAGGGTGGACTAGATCCACCACTCCCCGAACCAAACGCCCCATCTCAAATCTGCACGGAGCCATCCCGCACCGCTCCGTCCCGTTGACTTTCTCGGAGAGGTTGAAATTCCACAAAGTCCCAGTAATTTTATGCCTATTTCATCGCATCATAACTTTATCAAAATGTTCGTCTTGAGGCTCCGATTCGTGCGTGTAGAATATCAAAATGTTCGTCTCGACGAGTACATCATTTCATCTCACTGCATCATTTTCATTTGAGCTCATCTTGAGGCTCGAAATGCTGTTGGAAGAGGGCTATGTGATGATAGTTTCAGATCTGTTTCAGCAAATGCACTTTTGTCATTTTTGCCATGATTAATGTGTGCATGCTATGATCTTGAGCCCTACGTGTGTTTTGTTATATGCCATGTTATCTTTACAGGGGTGTATGCCATGTATTTGTGTGATCCTTGTGGTGACTAGAACAAGCATGCAAAGTAGCTTACTCAATGATGCTGATTTCAGGGACTTAGAATTTCACAAAGTCCTTGCCCTGTAATTATTTTTATGCCATATGTTCAGGTTGTTTCCTAGTGATCCGTGCCTCTTTTGAGCATTATCAGTAAGGATGTTTTGTAGATATTGTGGTGCTCTATCCATCCATGTCTTTGTTTGCAATTATGGAGCACCCTAGCTTGAGTCAATTGAGCTCTACTTTTGCTATAAGATGTTCCTGGCAGATTGTTAACATGGTTAGCGATTTTGCCGAGCTTGTTGTTGTTGTTCTGTGCATGCTATGTTGTTGTTCTTGCCATGTCTAGCTTCTATGCCATGTCCATTTGCTGGGTGTATGCTTAGTTTGTCATGCAATGCCTCGTAGTGAGTGCATCGAGCTCGTAAACATGTCTACTCGTCATCTGTTTTGCCATGCTCCAATTATTCACTAAGTCTGAATCTGTTTATGTTTTTGCTATGTTCACATGCTTGTAATTGTATTTTCTGATCCCTTTTGGCTCATGGTCACTAAGGGACTTTTGTTATATGCTTATAGTAGCTTCATGCCATGCCTTGCTTTGCCATGATATGTTCCTGTAGCATGTTGTTATCATGCTCAAAACATTGCTTCCTGATGATAAATTCCTGACATGCTGTTATTTTCACTCAGTCTGAAACCTGTTATCTTTTGCACTTTTACCATGCTTGTTTGAACCTGTTAATGAGTGTTTTAGCTGTAGCTCAGTGTTCATCTTTTGTCAAGCATCATGAGTGGATCCCTGCCATGTATTTTGTTGCCATGTTTGAGTGCAGTAGCTTATTTATCTTGATGCATTTAGATGGTCTCGTGCGGTTAATCGCAGACCGGTGCCATATTTGTTTCGCTTGCCGTTTCCAAACCGTGCATCCGATTCCAGTGATCTTTATATCGATTTCAACCGAAATCAACTCACCTTTCCAGTGGGCAACTGGAACAGGAACGTTGTCTCTTGATTTCTTCTTTGAATTCAGGTATCAATTCAATTATGATATGAAGAAAAGAGAGAAAGAATTAGTTCCACCAAAGGAACCCCAGTGAAATGCCTTCCTGGCTATCAAGATTTGGAAAACATAGTTTCTGCATTTAGTTTTCGATAGTCAAAACACATTCTCCAGGTTCCATCTTTCTTCAACACCAGAGCTGCTTTGGGGCTTGTACTGGGCCTGATTACAGCATTTTGCAACAGCTCCTCTACTATCCTTTCAATCTCTGTTTTCTGGCGGAGTGTTTCACGCGTTAGCTGGGCCCCTGATCCGCGTAGACCAAGGGCGAACACTCATCGTACTTTTGGATTTCCAAGTCGAGGTCAGGTTCAATCATTCTTTTCGAAATCATGCATATGCATCACATACCGCATCCCGCATATCATGCCATGTTCATGTGTTGGTTGTTTACTATGTTGTGTGCTTCTTTCCAGTGTTGCTTCTTCGGGTTGGTTCTGATAACGTCGCGTTGTGAGGACCCGTTCGACTACGTCCATTTGTCTTCTTCATGGACTCGTTCGTCTTCCTTGCGGGATTTCAAGCAAGATGAGCATACCCTCGAAATCACTTCTATATTTCCTTGCTAGTTGCTCGCTCTTTTGCTATGCCTATGCTGTGATACTGCTATGTCTTGAGCTTGCGTTGGTTTTCCCCGAAGAGGAAGGGATGATGCAGCAGAGTAGCGTAAGTATTTCCCTCAGTTTTTGAGAACCAAGGTATCAATCCAGTAGGAGGCCACACTCAAGTCCCTCGTACCTGCACAAAGCGATAGCTACTCGCAACCAACGCGATTAGGGGTTGTCAAGCCCTTTACGGTCACTTACGAGAGAGAGATCTGATAGATAGAATATTTTTGGTATTTTTGATATAAAGATGCAAAGTAAAATGTAAATTCAAAGTAAATAGCAAAGCAATATTAAAGTGATGGAGATTGATATGATGAGAATAGACCCGGGGGCCATAGGTTTCACTAGTGGCTTCTCTCAAGAGCATAAGTATTCTACGGTGGGTGAACAAATTACTGTTGAGCAATTGATAGAATTATGCATAATTATGAGAATATCTAGGCATGATCATGTATATAGGCATCACGTCCGTGACATGTAGATCGAAACGATTCTGCATCTACTACTATTACTCCACTCATCGACCGCCATCCAGCATGCATCTAGAGTATTAAGTTAAAAATAGAGTAACACCTTAAGCAAGATGACATGATGTAGAGAGATAAATTCATGCAATATGAAATAAACCCTATCTTGTTATCCTCGATGGCAATGATACAATACGTGCCTTGCTGCCCCTTCTGTCACTGGGTAAGGACACCACAAGATCGAACCCAAAGCTAAGCACTTCTCCCATGGCAAGAACTACCAATCTAGTTGGCCAAACCAAACGGATAATTCGAAGAGACTTGCCAAGATAACCAATCATGCATAAGAGAATTCAGAGAAGATTCAAATATTATTCATAGATAGACTTGATCATACACCGACAATTCATCGGTCTCAACAAACACACCGCAAAAATAAGATTACATCGAATAGATCTCCATGAGAGAGGGGGAGAACTTTGTATTGAGATTTAAAGAGAGAGAGAAGAAGCCATCTAGCTACTAACTATGGACCCGAAGGTCTGAGCTAAACTACTCACACTTCATCGGAGAGGCTATGGTGATGTAGAAGCCCTCCGTGATGACGACCCTCTTCCGACGGAGCTCTAGAACATGCCCCAAGATGGGATCTCATGGATACAGAAAGTTGCAGCGGTGGAATTAGGTTTTTGTCTCCTGTTCTGATCGTTTGGGGGTACGTGTGTATATATAGGAGGAAGAAGTATGCCAGAGGAGCAACGAGGGGCCCACGAGGCAGGGGGGCGCGCCCTAGGGGGGGGGGGAAACCCCACCCTCGTGACCGCCTTTTTTGTTCCGTGGAGCAGGGTCCAAGTATCCTAGATCACGTTCGGTGAGAAATCACGTTCCCGAAGATTTTATTCCGTTTGGACTCCGTTTGATATTCCGTTTCTTCGAAACACTGAAATAGGCAAAAAACAACAATTCTGGGCTAGGCCTCCGGTTAATAGGTTAGTCCCAAAAATAATATAAAGTGGAAAATAAAGCCCAATATAGTCCAAAACAGTAGATAATATAGCATGGAGCAATCAAAAATTATAGATACGTTGGAGACGTATCAGATAGCTCAGTGTTCATCTTTTGTCAAGCATCATGAGTGGATCCCTTCCATGTATTGTGTTGCCATGTTTGAGTGCAGTAGCTTATTTATCTTGATGCATTTAGATAGTCTCGTGCGGTTAATCGCAGTCCGATGCCATATTTGTTTTGCTTGCCATTTCCAAACCGTGCATCCGATTCCGGTGATCTTTATATCGATTTCAACCGAAATCAACTCACCTTTCCAGTGGTACTCTTGGATTTACATGTTGAGGCCAGGTTCAATCATTCATTTCCAAATCATGCATATGCATCACATACCGCATCCCGTATATCATGCCATGTTCATGTGTTGGTTGTTTACTATGTTGTGTGCTTCTTTCTGGTGTTGCTTCTTTGGGTTGGTTCCGATAACGTCGCGTTTGTGAGGACCCTTTCGACTATGTCCGTTTGTCTTCTTCATGGACTCGTTCGTCTTCCTTGCGGGATTTCAGGCAAGATGACCATACCCTCGAAATCACTTCTATATTTGCTTGCTAGTTGCTCGCTCTTTTGCTATGCCTATGATGGAATACCTACCACTTGCTTATCATGCCTCCCATATTGTTAAGCCAAGCCTCTAACCCATCTTGTCTTAGCAAACCGTTGTTTGGCTATGTTACCGCTTTGCTCATCCCCTCTTATAGTGTTGTTAGTTGCAGGTGAAGATTGGAGCTTGTTCCATGTTTGGAACATGGTTAATTTGTTGGGATATCACAATATCTCTTATTTAATTAATGCATCTATATAGTTGGTAAAGGGTGGAAGGCTCGACCGTATGCCTGGTGTTTTGTTCCACTCTTGTCGCCCTAGTTTCCGTCATATCGGTGTTATGTTCCCGGATTTTGCGTTCCTTACATGGTTGGGTTATAATGGGAACCCCTTGACAGTTTGCCTTGAATAAAACTCCTCTAGCAAGACCCAACATTGGTTTTACCATTCGCCACCTAGCCTCTTTTTCGCTTGGGTTAGGCCAGCCCAAGGGTCATCTTTATTTCAACCCCCCGGGCCAGTGCTTGTCTAAGTGTTGGTCCAAACGGAGCGATGTCCGGAGCTACCAGGGGCAATTCTGGGCTGGCCCACCCAACGGCTGGCTCATCCGGTGTGCCCTGAGAACGAGATATGTGCAGCTCCTATCGGGATTTGTCCGCACATCTGGGTGGCTTTGCTGGTCTTGCTTTACCATTGTCGAAATGTCTTGTAACCGGGATTCCGAGTCTGATCGGGTTGTCTTGGGAGAAGGAATATACTTCGTTGACCATCAGAGCTTGTGATGGGCTAAGTTGGGACACCCCTGCAGGGATTTGAACTTTCGAAGGCCGTGCCTGCGGTTATGGGAAGATGGGAATTTGTTAATGTCCGGTTGTAGAAAACCTGAAACTTACCTTAAATAAAATGCATCAACCGTGTGTGTAGCCGTGATGGTCTCTTCTTGGCGGGGTCCGGGAAGTGAACACGGTGTTGGAGTTATGCTTGACGTAGGTTGTAACGCCCTCGATGCGGCTATATCTCTTACATGTCGAAGCACGACTTAGAGGCATAACTTCATTGAAAGCAATGTCGCAAGTGAGGTAATCATCACAACAACCCATGTAAATAAGTAAAGGGGAAAGGTACATAGTTGGCTTACACTCGCCACATCACACAAATACATAAATAAGTCATTACCTTCATCCAATACACTCATGGACCGACTATAGTACCAAACTAAAGATCAACCCCCAAATGCGACAAAGTCCCCGATCGCCCCAACTGGGCACCACTACTGATCATCTGGGAAAGACACATAGTAACGACGAGAGTCTTCATCGAACTCCCACTTGAGCTCAAGTGCATCGTATGGAGCGGTACCATCGGTTCCTGCATCTGGTTTAGGAAGGAATCTGTGAGTCACGGGGACTCAGCAATCTCACACCCTCGCGATCAAGACTATTTAAGCTTATAGGTAAGGTAAAGGTATGATGTGTAGCTGCAGCAAGCGACTACCATATATGGGGGCTAACATATTCACAAAAGAGAGCGAGAAGAGAAGGCAAAAGCACGGTCGAACAACTATGATCAAGAAGTGATCCTAGAACAACCTACGTCAAGCATTACTCCAACACCGTGTTCACTTCCCGGACTCCGCCGAGAAGAGACCATCACGGTTACACACGCGGTTGGTGCATTTTAATTAACTTAAGTTTCAGGCTATCTACAACCAGACATTAACAAATTCCCATCTGCCCATAACCGTGGGCACGGCTTTCGAAAGTTCAAATCCCTGCAGGGGAGTCCCAACTTAGCCCATCACAAGCTCTCACGGTCAACGAAGGATATTCCTTCTCCCAAGACAATCCGATCAGACTCGGCATCCCGGTTACAAGACATCCTCGACAATGGTAAAACAAGTCCAACAACACTGCCCGAATGTGCCGACAAATCCCGATAGGAACTGCACATATCTCGTTCTTAGGGCACACTCAGATAAGCATTCCGTACAACTAAAACCAGCCCTCGAGTTTCCCCAAGGTGGCGCTGCAAGGGGCTCTAGTTTGGACCAACACTCATAGGAGCACTGGCCCGGGGGGGGGGTTTAAATAAAGATGACCCTTGGGCTCCGGAAACCCAATAGAAAAAGAGGCTAGGTGGCAAATTGTAAAACCAAGGTTGGGCATTGCTGGAGGAGTTTTATTCAAGGAGAACTGTCAAGGGGTTCCATTATAACCCAACCATGTAAGGAACGCAAAATTCGGGAACATAACACCGATATGATGGAAACTAGGGCGGCAAGAGCGGAACACAACACTAGGCATAAGGCCGAGCCTTCCACCCTCTACCAAGTATATAGGTGCATTAAGATAACCAATATAATATTATGATATCCCAACAATAAACATGTTCCAACAAGGAACGATCTCCAATCTTCACCTACAACTAGCAACGCTATAAGAGGGGCTGAGCAAAGCGGTAACATAGCCAAACAAGGGTTTGCTAGGACATGGTGGGTTAGAGGTTTGACATGGAAATTTCGGAGGCATGATAAGCAAGTGGTAGGTATCGTAGGATAGGCATAGCAAAAGAGCGAGCATCTAGCAAGCAAAGATAGAAGTGATTTCGAGGGTATGGTCATCTTGCCTGCAAAGTACTCAGAGTTGCCTTGATCCTCGTAAGCGAATTCAACGGGCTCCTCGTTCACGAACTCGTCTCCCGGCTCTACCCAAACAAGAACAACAAGCAAAAAGGAGCACAATCAACCACGTGCAATGCTCAAGCAACATGATGCAAACATGGTATGACATGCGGGATGTGGTATGTGATGCATATGCAAGATTTGCAAAGGAATGAATTAACCAGGCATCAACTTGGAAATCCAAGAGTGCCACTAGAATGGTGAGTTGATTTCGGTTGAAATCGATATAAAGATCACCGGAATCGGATGCACGGTTTGGAAATGGCAAGCAAAACAATTATGGCACCGGTCTGCGATAATCAGCAAGTAACCATCTAAAAGCATCAAGAACAACATGCTAGAGCACTCAAACATGACAACAAAATACATGTAAGGGATCCAATCATGATGCTTGACAAAAGATGAACACTGAGCTACAGCTAATTCATCCATTAACAGGTTCAAACAAGCATGGCAAAAGTGCAAATGATAACAAGTTTCAGACTTAGTGAAATTAACACAAGTCTGGAATTTATCATCAGGAAGCAAACTTTAGAGCATGAAAACTACAATCTACAGGAACATATCATGCCAAAGAAAGGCATGGCATGAAGCTACTCTAAGCATATAACAAAAGTCCCTTAGTGAACTTGAGCCAAAAGGGATCAGAAAATACAATTGCAAGCATGTGAACTTAGCAAAAACATAAACTTTAGAGCATGCAAAACAGTTAACGAGTAGGCATGTTTACGAGCTTGATGCACTCACTACAGAGTATTGCATGACAAACTAAGCATACACCCATCAAGAATACATGGCATAGGAGCTAGACATGGCAAGAACAATAACATAGCATACACGGATCAATAGCAACATCCTCGGTAAAATCGCTAAACATGTCAGCAATCTGCCAGGATCATTTTATAACAAAAGTAGAGCTCGATTGACTCAAGCTAGGTTGCTCCATAAATGCAAACAAAGACATGGATGGATAGAGCACCACAACATTAACAAAACATCCTTACTGATCATCCTCAAAAGAGGCACGGACCACTAGGAAACAACATGAACATATGGCATCAAAACAAAAACAGAACAAGGACTTGGTGAAAAACTAAGTCCCTGAAATCAGCATCAACGAGTAGGCTACTTTGCATGCTTGTGCTAGTCACCACAAAGATCACAAAAATACATGGCATACACCCCTATAAATATGGCATGGCATTTAACAAAACACATGTAGAGCTCAGGATCATAGCATGCACACATTAATCATGGCAAAAATGACAAAAGGCCAATTGCTGAAACAGATCTGACATATTCCTCACATAGCCCTCTTCCAACAGCATTTCGGGCATCAAGATGAGCTCAAATGAAAATGATGCAATGAGGTGAAATGATGTACTCGTCAAGTCGAACATTTTGATATGCTACACGCACTAATCAGAGGTACGGATGCAGAGTTATGGCATGTGGAAAAATGCTAAAAAATTAGGGTTACGGGAAGAAAAAGTCAACCCAACGAATCCAGATCTGGATCTCGCGCGGGTACTGTAGCAGTTCGCCGGAGTTGCTCATTGTCGCCGGACTTGCCGAGGTGGAGCGAGGAGGAGGGGTCGCCGGGGCCGGCCGGGCGGCGAGGAATGGCGCGGTGGTGGCCTTGGCGACGAGGGCCGTCACCACCGGTGTCGGGCCGCGAGGAAGGATGCGACGGCCGGCAAGCTCGGCCGCGGCGGAGCTGCTTCGGCCGGCGAGGTCCCACGCGGTGGCTGCGGGGTAAAGCACCGGCATGGGGGAAGAAGGGTGGCCCACGGCGGAGAGGATCGGCGTGGGACGCGGCCCGGTGGCGCAGTGGAGAGGGCCGGCCGCGGGCTTCCACGGGCCGCGGCGGTGGGAGACCGGCTGGGACACGTGCCATGTCCTGGATGGCCGCAGATGGCGGCGGACGTTGTCTGGCACGGGCTGGACACGTTCGGTGCACGGAGGAGCGAATTTTCTAGGGTTAGGTTGGAGAGATCCGCAAATTTCAAAGGAGGGGCTATTTATAGAGGTAGGCGGAGCTAGGGAGCTCCAAATGAGGTGCGGTTTGCGGTCCGAGATGATCAAACGACCGAGATGATGGATAGGTCTTAGGTGGGTTTTGGGCCACTTTGGAGGGGTGTTGGGCTGCAACAAACACGAGGCCTTTTCGGTCCCTCGGTTAACCGTTGGAGTATCAAACAAAGTCCAAATGGCACGAAAGTTGACAGGCGGTCTACTGGTAGTAAACCAAGGCCGCATGAAAAGTCTTGGTCCAATCCGAAAACGTTTAACGCCTGCACAGGAAAAGAGGTAGAAAGGGGCACCGGGTGACATAGGAGGGCCGGAATGCAAAACGGACAACGGGGAAAAATGCTCGGATGCATGAGACGAACACGTATGAAATGCAATGCACATGATGACATGATATGAGATGCATGACAAAGACAACAACACACGGAGACAAAAACCCGACAACAAAGAAATAGAATAACTTAGTGCCGGAAACGGCAAGAGATGGAATACATATAAGGTAAATTACATCCGGGGTGTTACAACACTCCACCACTACGAAAGGATCTCGTCCCGAGATCTAGGACTGGAAAAACTCTGGGTACTCAGAACGGAGGTGATCATCGCGATCCCAGGTGGCTTTACGGTCGGAATGGTGTGACCACTTGACTTTCAGGAATTTGATAGACTTGTTGCGAGTCTTGCGCTTAGTTTCTTCAAGAATAGCAACGGGGTGCTCACGATAAGATAGGTCTTCTTGGAGATCAATGTCTTCGAAGTTGACAGTGCGGTCAGGGGTCGTGAAGCACTTGCGGAGTTGAGAGACATGAAACACGTCATGCATGTTTGCAAAGTTGGATGGAAGCTCAAGTTGATAGGCGAGATCGCCTCTCTTGCTGACGATCTTGAAAGGACCCACATATCTAGGGGCAAGCTTCCATTTGATACCGAAGTGACGAGTACCTTTCATTGGAGAGACGCGGAGGTAAACATGGTCTCCAATCTCGAAAGCCAAATCATGATGCTTACTATCATAGTAGCTCTTCTGGCGCGATTGCACGGCTTTGAGGTTATCGCGAATGACTTTGCACATCTCTTCTGCCTCTGTGATCAAGTCATTTCCAAGAAGTTGACGTTCACCAGTCTCTGACCAGTTAAGAGGAGTACGACACTTCCTGCCATAGAGAATTTCAAATGGGGCCTTGCCCGAACTCGCTTGAAAGCTGTTGTTGTAGGAAAACTCGGCATATGGAAGACAATCTTCCCACTTCATACCGAAAGAGATAACACAAGCCCTGAGCATATCTTCAAGAATCTGATGGACACACTCGACTTGGCCACTAGTTTGAGGATGAAAAGCTCTGCTGAAACAGATGTTGGTGCCCATGGCCTTCTGAAAAGAATCCCAAAACTTGGAGGTGAAGATGCTGCCACGATATGAAGAAATCAACTGCGGAATGCCGTGCAGAGAGGCAATCTGGGAGGTATATAGCTATGCCAATTGAGCTGCTGTGATGGATTCTTTGATAGGCAGAAAGTGAGCCACTTTAGTGAGTTTGTCGATGACAACGAAGATAGCATCATTGCCGCGCTTGGACTTTGGAAATCCAGTCACGAAGTCCATCTCAACGTGGTCAAACTTCCATTCTAGAATGGCAAGAGGTTGGAGGAGACCAGCTGGTCGTTGGTGTCCTGCTTTAACTCTTCTGCAGACATCACATTCATTCACGAACTGAGCAATCTCGCGCTTCATTCGAGTCCACCAATACGACTACTTGAGGTCATGGTACATCTTTGTACTTCCAGGCTGAATAGAGAGGAGTGAATTGTGAGCCTCGTTCATAATGACTTTACGAAGGTCACCTTTAGGCACAACAATGCGATCCTCGAAGAATAGAGTATCCTTGTCATCAAGGTGATAGCACTTGTACTTGGGTTGACTCTTGGCAATCCCAATCTTCACCTTCTTCACCATAGCATCAAGAAGTTGAGCCTCGCGAATCTGATCTTCCAAAGTAGGAGAGACTTGAAGGTTTGCGAGAAATCCTTGAGGAACAACTTGCAGATTGAGTTTGCGGAAAGCTTCACAAAGCTCGGGTTGGTAAGGCTTGAGAATCAGACTGTTGTAGTAAGCCTTCCTGCTCAATGCGTTAGCAATTACATCGGCCTTGCCTGGAGTATATTCGATACTCGGATTATACTCTTGAATCATTTCGACCCAATGAGTCTGCCTGAGGTTGAGATTAGGCTGAGTGAAGATGTACTTGAGACTCTTGTGGTTAGTGAAGATGTCCACTTTTCTTCGCAATAAGAGATGTCTCCAAGTTAAAAGAGCATGAACAACTGCCGCCAACTCGAGGTCATGAGTGGGGTAGTTCTTTTCATTGGGCTTCAACTGGCGAGAGGTATAAGCCACAACTTTCTTCTCTTGCATCAACACTACACCAAGACCTTGAAGAGAGGCATCGCAGATGACCTCAAACGGTTTGGATTCATCAGGAGGAGTCATAACTAGAGCAGTGACGAATTTCTCTTTCAGGGTGTTGAAAGCGATGTCACATTCAGGAGACCAAACTTACTTGACGTGCTTCTGGAGGAGGTTGGAAAGTGGCTTTGCGATCTTTGAGAAGTTCTCAACGAACCTTCGACAATAGCTTGTGAGCCCAAGGAAGCTGCAGAGTTGCTTCACATTCTGAGGTGGTTCCCAATTCATAATTGCAGACACCTTCTCAGGATTCACCGCTATGCCCTTGGCAGAAATGATATGCCCAAGGTAGATAACCTCATCGAGCCAAAAGTCTCACTTTGAAAACTTGGCATAGAACTGATGTTCTCTGAGCTTATCCAGCACCAAACGCAAATGCTTGGCATGATCCTCCTTATTCTTAGAAAAGACCAAAATGTCATCGAGGTAGACCAAGACAAAGTCATTTGTGTAAGGGTTGAAGATGAAGTTCATCATGCGAGAGAAAGTTGGCGAAGCGTTGACGAGGCCAAAAGACATGACAGTGTATTCATATGAACCATAGCTTGTTCTGAACGCCGTCTTGGGGATATCTTCTTCACGAATGCAAATCTGATGATAGCCCATATGGAGGTCAAGCTTGGAGAATACTTGAGCACCTTTGAGTTGTTCAAACAGCTCGTTGATGTTGGGAAGTGGGTACTTGTTCTTTATAGTCTTCTTGTTTAATGGACGGCAATCAACACAGAGTCGGTCCGTTCCATCCTTGTTCTCACAAAAAGAACTCCACAACCCCACGGAGAAGAACTAGGTTGGATGAGACCCATATGCTCTTGTTCATCGAGTTGCTTCTTCAACTCCTTCAACTCTTTAGGTCCAAGTTTGTAAGGACGTTTGCACACAGGTTCCGTGCCAGGCTCAAGATCGATGAAAAATTCAACTGGCCGGTGCGGAGGCAATCCTGGAAGCTCTTCTGGAAAGACGTCATGATATTCACAAATGACTGGAATTTGAGAGATGGCATCCAGCTCATCCTTCTCATTGAGGGAAAACAAACGAATGGTATCATCCCTTGCGGCAAAGACAATTACATCCTTAGACGAATGAGTCAATTGAATCTGCCTGGCAGCACAATCAAGGTGAGCCTTGTGCTTAGAAAGCCAATCCATTCCAAGAATAAGAACAATATCCGAGTTACCAAGGACCACTAGAGAGGACAGAAACTTGTAGTCGCCCAACGTGATAGAGACATCAGGAGCAACCAAACTAGAAGTCAATAGCTTGCCGAGAGAAACAACTTGCATGACTTTGGGCATAACATCAGTATCAACATTGTGCTTTGATGCAAATGTGAATGACAAGAAAGAATGTGATGCACCAGTGTCAAAAAGTACTTTTGCAGGAACATCGTTAATAGGAAGGTTACCCATGATGACATCTGACGAGTCCTCTGCCTGAGCTGCATTCATCAAGTTGACCTTGGCGTGCTTATGGTTATGCTTGACCACTGCAGTGCTGGAAGACCTCACAGGAGGAGGAGGAAGAAGACGCCTCTGATTGAAGCATTTGTTGGCATAGTGACCCTTCTGTTGGCACTTTTTGCATGTGACCTCCGAGAGCGGACGATGATATGGAGCACTTGATCTTGGAGCTTGAGACGAAGTCTTGTTCTGAAAGCCTGGGTTGGGTGGGTGGGAAGATCCATTGCCACCTTTGCTCTTCTACTGATAAGGCTGACGGAACGGAGGATGAGGAAGCCAATACTTTTGCTTCTTAGCCACTTGAGTTGAGGAAGGAGTTGCATCTCTGACTCGCTTCTTGGAAGCATCACACTTCAGTTGGGCAGCCTCTTGCTTCATTGCCATGTTGTAAAACTCATCGTACTTCTTGGGCTCAAAAAGGACGAGAGCTAGCTGGAGTTCTTCTCTGATACCACCTCTGAACTGGTATATCATGCTCTTCTCGTCAGGGACGTCCTGCTTAGCAAAATGGGTGAGCTTCTGGAACATGATGTTGTACTGGTAAACAGACATAGTGCCTTGCTTCAGGTTGCGGAATTCCTCACACTTGCTCTCAACCACACTCTGAGGAATATGATGAGCTTTAAAGTCTTGATGGAATTCATCCCAAGTAATCACACGGCCTCCTCTGGAATCTTTGTACTGCTGAAACCATTCTCCAGCTTGGTCTTTGAGTTGGAAGGAGGCAAACTTGACAAAGTCCTCAGGCCTGACGTTACTGCACTCGAAATGCTTGCATATGTCCACGAGCCAACCATCAGCGTCTGTTGCCTCAACACAATTGCTGAAGGTCTTTGGCTGATTAGTGAGGAACTGGTTGAGTGTAGCAAACTGATTCTGATTGTTGCCATGGCCCTGGTTGCGTTCTTGGAGAATTTGCATGATCAGCTGTGTGTTTGCATTGGTAGCGGCCATCACAGCTTGCCATGCCTCTGGAGGTGGAGGTGGTGGTGGCGGATCCTGATTCTGATTGTTTCCCTTAGCAGGAGCCACCCTGAAGAGGGTGACATCCGTTAGCATCATGACAGACAAATATTCAAGCTGAATCGAACGGATTGAAATTGCAACATATAGTCTTCACATCCGAACAAAATGAACGAATGTATTCCAATCGAAATGGTCACATTTCCATAAATTGAGAAGCCACTTAGAATTGAGGTGGAAGAATATAAAACAAGGTACAGACAAGAACAAATACTTGGTGAGGATTACCCAAATCCCAACCAAATATCCGCGGAAGAAGAACCAGAGCTACAAGAATTCCCACCTATGAAACTCCCGAACCTTTCCGGTTATGCAATCAGGTGTTGGGGATACAGGGGAAGCATAATATCTCACCCAAATCTAGCAAATCCTACATCCAGCTGTATCCATCCTTCAACACATAACCGAGAAACCTTCGGAAATCATTTACCTCAACCTTCGAAAAGCATCTGTTATACAAGTTATGGCAATACTCCCGAACTCCCGCCTAGTACTGGGTGGCATCGAGGTTATCTCACCAACAACTGCATAAAAGAGATTTTCAATGTCGGCGAAACTCAGGAATTCCAGAATCTCAATGATAAAATTGTGACGACAACACCTCGGAGCTCAACTCCCCGGGACACTACCACAACCCCTAAATGTCAGGAGGCACCAAGAACAATGTTCTCGTCACAAAACCATCGGAACGATTCCAAGATACCCACGTGATCCTAAAATTGTTTTAGTGAAATTTGAGAAGAGAAGAGTCAAAACTCTACGTCGGGATGCCTTACCAAAGCGATGAAGGGACTGGGAAGTAAAAAGAATTCCTAACTCTCCGATATATATAATCCTAGATGACTCAAAACATTTTTCTAGACTCAACAACGCCAGCGATTCGATCAAGCAGGGGGCTCCTAAGGTCGGGGAAGGCTCTGATTACCAACTTGTAACGCCCTCGATGCGGCTATATCTCCTACGTGTCGAAGCACGACTTAGAGGCATAACCAGATTGAAAGCAATGTCACAAGTGAGGTAATCATCACAACAACCCATGTAAATAAGTAAAGGGGAAAGGCACATAGTTGGCTTACACTCGCCACGTCACACAAAATACATAAATAAGTCATTACCTTCATCCAATACACTCATGGTCCGACTACGGTACCAAAATAAAGATCAACCCCCAAATGCAACAAAGTCCCCGATCGCCCCAACTGGGCACCACTACTGATCATCTGGGAAAGACACATAGTAACGACGAGAGTCTTCATCGAACTCCCACTTGAGCTCAAGCGCATCATCTGGAGCAGTACCATCGGTACCTGCATCTGGTTTAGGAAGGAATCTGTGAGTCACGGGGACTCAGCAATCTCACACCCTCGCGATCAAGACTATTTAAGCTTATAGGTAAGGTAAAGGTATGATGTGGAGCTGCAGCAAGCGACTAGCATATATGGTGGCTAACATATTCGCAGAAGAGAGCGAGAAGAGAAGGCAAAAGCATGGTCGAACAACTATGATCAAGAAGTGATCCGAGAACAACCTACGTCAAGCATTACTCCAACACCCTGTTCACTTCCCAGACTCCGCCGAGAAGAGACCATCATGGTTACACACGCGGTTGGTGCATTTTAATTAAGTTAAGTTTCAGGTTATGTACAACCGGACATTAACAAATTCCATCTGCCCATAACCACGGGCACGACTTTCGAAAGTTCAAATCCCTGCAGGGGAGTCCCAAATTAGCCCATCACAAGCTCTCACGGTCAAGAAGGATATTCCTTCTCCCAAGACAATCCGATCAGACTCGGCATCCCGGTTACAAGACATCCTTGACAATGGTAAAACAAGTCCAACAACACCGCCCGAATGTGCCGACAAATCCCGATAGGAGCTGCACATATCTCGTTCTCAGGGCACACTCAGATAAGCAATCCGTACAACTAAACCAGCCCTCGAGTTTCCTCGAGGTGGTGCTGCAAGGGGCTCTAATTTGGACCAACACTCACAGGAGCACTGGCCCGGGGGGGGGGGTTTAAATAAAGATGACCCTTGGGCTCCGGAAACCCAACAGAAAAAGAGGCTAGGTGGCAAATTGTAAAACCAAGGTTGGGCATTGCTGGAGGAGTTTTATTCAAGGAGAACTGTCAAGGGTTCCCATTATAACCCAACCATGTAAGGAACGCAAAATTCGGGAACATAACACCGATATGACGGAAACTAGGGCGGCAAGAGTGGAACAAAACACTAGGCATAAGGCCGAGCCTTCCACCCTCTACCAAGTATATAGGTGCATTAAGATAACCAATATAATATTATGATATGCCAACAATAAAAATGTTCCAACAAGGAACGATCTCCAATCTTCACCTGCAACTAACAACGCTATAAGAGGGGCTGAGCAAAGCGGTAACATAGCCAAACAACGGTTTGCTAGGACATGGTGGGTTAGAGGTTTGACATGGCAATTTGGGAGGCATGATAAGCAAGTGGTAGGTATCGTAGCATATGCATAGCAAAAGAGCGAGCATCTAGCAAGCAAAGATTGAAGTGATTTCGAGGGTATGGTCATCTTGCCTGCAAAGTACTCAGAGTTGCCTTGATCCTCGTAAGCGCACTCAACGGGCTCCTCGTTCACGAACTCATCTCCTGGATCTACCCAAACAAGAACAACAAGCAAAAAGGAGCACAATCAACCACTTGCAATGCTCAAGCAACATGGTACAATATGCGGGATGTGGTACGTGATGCATATGCAAGATTTGCAAAGGAATGATTGAACCTTGCCTCAACATGGAAATCCAAGAGTGCCACTGGAAAGGTGAGTTGATTTCGGTTGAAATCGATATAAAGATCACCGAAATTAGATGCATGGTTTGGAAATGGCAAGCAAAACAATTTTGGCACCGGTCTGCGATAATCAGCAAGTAACCATCTAAAAGCATCAAGAACAACATGCTACAGCACTCAAACATGACAGCAAAATACATGTAAGGGATCCACTCATGATGATTGACAAAAGATGAACACTGAGCTACGGCTAATTCATCCATTCACAGGTTCAAACAAGCACGGCAAAAGTGCAAATGATAACAGGTTTCAGACTTAGTGAAATTAACACAAGTCTGGAATTTATCATCAGGAAGCAAACTGTAGAGCATGAAAACTACAAGCTACAGGAACATATCGTGGAAAATAAAGGCATTTCATGAAGCTCCTCTAAGCATATAACAAAAGTCCCTTAGTGACCTTGAGCCAAAAGGGACTAGAAAATACAATTGCAAGAATGTGAACTTAGCAAAAACATAAACAGATTCAGACTTAGTGAAAAACTGGAGGATGCAAAATAGTTAACGAGTATGCATGTTTACGAGTTCGATGCACTCACTATAGAGCATTGCATGACAAACTAAGCATACACCCATCAAGAATACATGGCATAGAAGCTAGACATGGCAAGAACAATAACATAGCATGCACGGATCAATAGCAACATCCTCGGCAAAATCGCTAAACATGTCAACAATCTGCCAGGATCAGTTTATAGCAAAAGTAGAGCTCGATTGACTAAAGATAGGGTGCTCCATAAATTCAAACAAAGACATGGATGGATAGAGCACCACAACATTAACAAAACATTCTTAGTAATCATCCTCAAAAGAGGCACGGATCACTAGGAAACAACATGAACATATAGCATAAAAACAAAAACAGAACAAGGACTTAGTGAAAAACTAAGTCCGTGAAATCAGCATCAACGAGTAGGCTACTTTGCATGCTTGTGCTAGTCACCACAAAGATCACAAAAATACATGGCATACACCCCTATAAAGATGGCATGGCATTTAACAAAACACATGTAGAGCTCAAGATCATAGCATGCACACATTAATCATGGCAAAAATGACAAGGCCAATTGCTGAAACAGATTTGACATATTCCTCACGTAGCCCTCTTCCAACAGCATTTCGAGCATCAAGATGAGCTCAAATGAAAATGATGCCATGAGATGAAATGATGTACTCGTTGAGGTGAACATTTTGATATGCTACACGCATGAATCAAAGCTACGGATGCAGAGATATGGCATGCGGAAAAATGCTAAAAAATTTGGGTTACAGGATGAAAAAGTCAACCCAACGAATCCAGATCTGGATCTGGCGCGGGTACTGTAGCAGTTCGCCAGAGTTGCTCGTTGTCGCCAGACTTGCCGAGGTGGAGCAAGGAGGAGGGGTCGTCGGGGCCGGCCAAACGGCGAGGAAGGGCGCGGTGGTGGCCTTGGCGACGAGGGCCGTCACCATCTGCGTCGGGCGGCGAGGAAGGACGCGACGTCTGGCGAGCTCGGCCGCGGCGGAGCTGCTCCGGCCGGCGAGGTCCCGCGCAGTGGCGGCGGGGTAAAGCGCCGGTGTGGGGGAAGAAGGGCGGCCCGCGGTGGAGAGGATCGGCGCGGGGCGCGGCCTGGTGGCGCAGTGGAGAGGGCCGGCCGCGGGCTTCCGCGGGACGCGGCGGTGGGAGATCGGCCGGGACACATGGCACGTCCCGGTTGGCTGCGGGCAGCGGCGGACGTTGTCCGGCGTGGGCTGGACACGTCCGGTGCGCGCATGAGCGAATTTTATAGGGTTAGGGTGGAGAGATCCGCAAATTTTGGAGGACGGGCTATT
Source organism: Triticum monococcum (assembly GCA_034509565.1). Taxonomy (NCBI): domain Eukaryota; kingdom Viridiplantae; phylum Streptophyta; class Magnoliopsida; order Poales; family Poaceae; genus Triticum; species Triticum monococcum. Next base: position 432,257,332 of record CM067841.1, read on the forward strand.
TATAGAGGTAGGGGGAGCTAGGAAGCTCCAAATGAGTTGTGGTTTGCGGCCACGCGATCGTGATCGAACGACCAAGATGATGGAGAGGTCTTAGGTGGGTTTTGGGCCACTTTGGAGGGGTGTTGGGCTGCAACACACACGAGGCCTTTTCGGTCCCTCGGTTAACCGTTGGAGTATCAAACGAAGTCCAAATGGCACGAAACTTGACAGGCGGTCTACCGGTAGTAAACCAAGGCCGCATGACAAGTCTCGGTCCAATCCGAAAAATTTTAGTGCCCACACACAAAAAGAGGTAGAAAGGGGCACCTGCTGACATAGGAGCGCCGGAATGCAAAACGGACAACGGGGAAAAATGCTCGGATGCATGAGACGAACACGTATGCAAATGCAATGCACATGATGACATGATATCAGATGCATGACAAAGACAACAACACACAGAGACAAAAACCCGACAACGAGGAAATATAATAACTTAGTGCCGGAAACGGCAAGAGTTGGAATACATATAAGGTAAATTACATCCGGGGTGTTACATAGGTTGTGCTAGGATCACTTCTTGATCATAGATTTTCGACCGTGCTTTTGCCTTCTCTTCTCGCTCTCATTTGCGTATGTTAGCCACCAAATATGCTAGTCGCTTGCTGCAGCTCCACCTCATACCTTTTACCCTTCCTATAAGCTTAAATAGTCTTGATCGCGAGGGTGTGAGATTGCTGAGTCCCCGTGACTCACAGATACTTCCAAAACCAGCTTGCAGGTGCCGATGATACCGTGCAGGTGACGCAACCGAGCTCAAGGAGGAACTGGATGAAGATCGTGTTCGTTATGTTGTTTCTGTTTCCAGTTGATTAGTAGTGGAGCCCAGTTGGGACGATCGGGGATCTATGGAGCTTTTGGGGTAGTCTTCTTTTATTTTGGTTCCGTAGTCGGACCTTGATTGTATCAGGTCAATGTAATGCTTTTTTCATGTATTGTGTGAAGTGGCGATTGTAAGCCAACTATGTATCTCTTTCCCTTATGTATTACATGGGTTGTGTGAAGATTACCTCACTTGCAACATTGCTTTCAATGCGGTTATGCCTCTAAGTCGTGCTCCGACACGTGGGAGATATAGCCACATCGAGGGTGTGACAATTAACTCCCACTTGATTCAAGTGATTGTAGTACTCAGACATTCTGAGCACATGCTCACTAGCTGAGCTATTCTCCTCCATCTTGTAGGCAAAGTGCTTGTCAAAGGTCTAATACCTTTCGACATGGGCATGAGTCTGAAATACTAATTTCAACTCTTGGAACATCTCATATGCTCCGTAGCATTCAAAACGTCTTTGAAGCCCCAATTCTAAGCCATAAAGCATGGTGCACTAAACTATCAAGTAGTCATCATATCGAGCTTGCCAAACGTTCATAACGTCTGCATATGCTCCTGCAATCGGTCTGTCACCTAGAGGTGCATCAAGGACATAATTCTTCTGTGCAACACTGAGGATAATCCTCAGATCACAAAGCTATTCCGCATCATTTATACTAACATCTTTCAATTTATTTTTCTCTAGGAACATATCAAAAATAAATGGGGAGCTACATCGCGAGCTATTGATCTACAACATAGACATGCAAATACTATCAGGACTAAGTTCATGATAAATTTAAAGTTCAATTAATCATATTACTTAAGAACTCCCACTTATACAGACATCCCTCTAATCATCTAAGTGATCACGTGATCCATATCAACTAAACCATGTCCGATCATCACGTGAGATGGAGTAGTTTTCAAAGGTGAACATCACTATGTTGATCATATCTACTATATGATTCACGCTCGACCTGTAACATCGCAAATTTTCAATTTGGAATGTTATACATAGGTCATTCATGCATATCATATTTTACTGCATTTTCATTTCGCAATCCTCGAAATCCTAAGCAACTCAAGGACCCTCTGAGAGAGTTGGGGATTTCCCGGTTTTCATATTTGATTTTTATCAGATAATGAAACGAGGACATCTTTCAGGTCGACGCCCAGCTTGGTGTTGGCATCTTGGAAATCGTTCTTCTCCCGCCTCACCTTTGTCAGCACCTTCTCACCAGCCTTTAGCTGGCGTAGGAGTTATTGATTTTCCGGACTCAATCCGGTGCCATCTGCAAATTCATTTGTCAGGTTCGCACCCATGCCGTGCTTCGCAAAATACTTATCTTTCGAAGTGTCTATTACCAGAGGGGGTCTCCTTGGGCTCCCCTGCCGCGGCTAGTGCGGCCTCAAGTTGGGCTTTGCACTCTTCCAGCTCCTAGGATAGTAGGGAATTCTTTTCTGTAAGAACCTACATAACAAATGATCCTTAAATCAGTTATTCTAACTGTTTCAAGTCCCGGGGGCTACTGGTATATATATATTATTACCAAAATTTTCTTACCCGTATGTCTTTTACATATTGCTCCGTGGCTCTGGCTAGACCATTTTGAGCGGCACGGAGGTACGCATCTCCCGAATTGAAGGCATCTAATGCCTCTCGGGAGAAACAAGCATCGCAAAGAATTGTCTGGCGACGCCTGTGGTTCATGGCACTCTCCACCTCAGAGTTGGTGGCAGACAACCTGTCCACATCCTCCGTCGGCGGAGCGTCCGGTGCGTGCCTTGTGTTCGCCTCCACCTCCAGACCAGGCTTTGGAGCCTGGCTGGTGGAGGCGCGATTGGCAGCCTCTCTGGATATAGTCCAGCGAGGTCTCTTTGTCCTGAAGAGAGCACGAGTGTTAATATGCCTTGAATGTATAACACCTGGTATAAGGGGGCGTGCCATACCTTTGCGCTGACGCCTCGGTCCGGACTGCACTTCTTTTCTGCCCACGGGGCCCTGCGGCCCGTTGTTGGCTGGTCGCCGCAGGTTCGGCCTCCCGTCTCAAAAACCTCCCCTGCAAAGCTCGGTTGTAATCAGGAAACTGAAAACACGAGAGGGCGGACCCCTATTCAGGGTACTGGGACTTCGATCTCAGTTACCTGGGAGGCCCGGATTAGCCCTGGGTAATCGGCCGTAATGGCCACCAAAGCGTTGTCCTTGCTCAATTGATGGAACACTCCATCAATCAGCTCCAGAGATAAGTCCGGATCCTCTTGAGAGGCCGGGTCGAGGGACCGTCCCGGGTCCTCGGGTTGTGGAGGAGGGCTGTTTATTTCTTTAACAGCCTGGCGCAGTTCCTGCGCTAAAGTCATTAGACTGAATATTTAACAATGGGAATATAAAATGGATGGGCAAGTAAACCACTTACCCAGCTTGGGGCATTGTACATAGATAATCCACCCTGTTGGTTGACGCGGAGAAATTCCTCCTGTTCTCCCTTGTACAAAGCGGACAAGGTCTTTGTTAGGGCCGCAGCCGAATCCGGTCCCTCACGGCCGTAGCGGGTGGCGTCGTCCTACCCGTTGAAATCCCACATGGGGTGGCCTCTGTACTGTAGCGGCTGCACCCCTCGCATGATGCATGCGGCCATGACCCCGATCATGGTCAGTCCGGAATGAGCTAACAATCTTATCCGGCCCATCAGGTAACGGACGTCCTTGTCACTTTCCCTCTGAGGGCTCCATGGACGCCAACTTAGGCGCTTCTTTAGTGGAGCACTGTCGAACTCAGGGAGGCCGATCCGGACAGGATCCGGCAGCGGGACGTCCTCTATGTAAAACCATTCCGAAGGCCAGTCCTCGGACGCCTTCTTTGGGGTTCCGGATAGATATCCGGTCCCGGCGATGCTCCACACTTCGGCTCCGCCCACTTGAAATATCGACCCCTTCTGAGAACGGGGCACAAGGCAGAATAGCTCTTTCGATAGCCTGAAATGAGCCTCAACACCTAAGAATAGCTCGCAGAGGGCTACGAAGCACGCGATATGCAATACGGAGGCACGCGTGAGATTGTGTAGCTGGAGGCCATAGAACTCCAGGAGCCCCCAGAGAAATGGATGGATTGGAAATCCGAGCCCTTTTATTAAATAAGGGACGAGGCACACCCGCTCTCCTTTGGAGGGATTAGGGGCACTCTCCGCTTGCTCTCCGCCATTATAGATGGCAAGACCGGCTCGAACCGGGACCATATAGGCCGGGGGGAGAAATCCCTTGGTCTGGATCGTCACTAGCTCGCTATGCGGGATGGAGCATCTCTCCCAATATCAAGGCTGAGGGCTGGAAGGGCGAAAGGAGGAGTTGCGACGGCTGGCCATGGTGGAATGGACCTTTGTCGGATGCGCTCTGATGAACACTCGCGAAGGGGAGAAGGTGTGGTTTGGATCTAAATCCTCGTCCCCTTAAATGGGCGTCTCATTTAAGTGGCTAGGGGTGTGGATGTAAAAACACTCAGACTTTTCATATTCGTTTGCCATGTGGGAGACGACCATTATTGGGCGTAGAAGCCGAGGATAGCAACATTTACAAGAAACCGAACTTTATTCAACAGGTACACGGAATTTGGAGGAGAACTCGCCTTGCAATGTCAAAGACAATCTGCGCACCGGACTCATCGTCATTGAAGCCTAGTTCGGGGTCTACTGAGGGAGTTCTGGATTAGGGGGTGTCCGGATGGCCGGACTATACCTTCAGCCGGACCCCTGGACTATGAATATACAAGATTGAAGACTTCGTCCGGTGTCCGGAAGGGACTTTCCTTGGCGTGGAAGGCAAGCTTGGCGATACGGATATGTAGATCTCCTACCATTGTAACCGACTTTGTGTAACCCTAACCCTCTCCGGTGTCTATATAAACCGGAGGGTTTTAGTCCGTAGGACGACATACAGAACAACAATCATACCATAGGCTAGCTTCTACGGTTTAGCCTCTCCGATCTCGTGGTAGATCTACTCTTGTACTACCCATATCATCAATATTAATCAAGCAGGACGTAGGGTTTTACCTCCATCAAGAGGGCCCGAACCTGGGTAAAACTTCGTGTCCCTTGCCTCCTATTACCATCTGGCCTAGACGCATAGTTCGGGACCCCCTACCCGAGATCCGCCGGTTTTGACACCGACACCCGTGCTGGACTTTTTCTTCGGCGATCCCCACGCCACCGCCCCACCAATGCCCCGCCACCGCCGGCGACCACCGCCCCCATCCTGAACCCTAAGATAGATAGTGGGGTACGTCTCTGGCGAGCCCCCTCCCCACTACGGCTGGGTCTTCCTTCACCCCGGCGAGCCCCCCTCCCCCCACCCCCTGAAAATCGACTGACCCAAAAGTCGATTCAGTCGACTAAAGTGTAGCTAAATCGGAGCAGCGTTGCAAGGAAGAGCAAGAGTGAGAGAAGCAGTGCGAGCATGAGTAATAGCAAAAGCAGACCAGGTAGGGGACCGAGAGCAAGAGCAGAGCAGCAGCGTGAGCGAGAGCTAAACCAGCAGCAGCTCCTATTGATGTGGACGTCGCTGCCGAGGGAGCGACGCCATGGAGGAAGTGGCCGGTGAAGCCGCCGTGGATGGAGCCGTGCCATGTTGGCTCAGGATCGAGCGCTGGCAGCACTGTGAGATCGAATCAAGAAGAAAATGCGGCGATTAGTGTACAACCTCTTTGGTGGCGCCGATTAGGCCGCAGCTTCACCCGAGGAAACGGTGATGATGATGCTCTTCCGGTGGTGCAGGTGAAGACGGCGCTGTGGGAATGGAGGTGGCGCGAAAGACGAGGGGAACGTCAGGGCAGCTCCTTGGAGGTGGAGGATGGGGTGGCTAAACCGGCGGGACGATGAGATCAACGACGGATCCTCATCCGGTATGGTGGATGAGGGACGTCGTGGTGTTGCTGTGGACGATGTCGTAGGGGAAGAGGCTCCGGCTGGGTGGCGGACGGAGCAGGGTGTGGGGTTTCGTCGTGGGTTTTCGCTGCCTCGGTGTACGAATGGGTGGGCGGATGGGATGGTAGTGGGGAACCATGGCTTAGAGACGCGCTTGTCCAAAATGTGGGGTTAGTTATGAAAGTACCCCCACCGATTTGAGGCGGTTCTTTCGGTTCAGGGGTACCACGGGCATTTCGCGTGTCGGGATTTCAAAGGAGGTGGGATTTTTCACGCGCGTTGTAATTTCGGAATAGCAAGGCGCGGGTTGAAGAGGCGGGAGTTTCGCAGCACGATAGAAAGAGACGCTAGCTTGAATTTTCGGCATCACGAGGCACGACTTGAAATTTCGGAAGAACAAGCTTAACGTGTACCAAAAAAGACAATTTGCACCTCAACACGCACAACACACACACAAACACCATTTAGACTAGAGTAAGGTACACGTTCCTTGCACGCATGAGATTTGGCAACCAAATTATGAATAAATACCACATTATAGCATGCAAGCATTGAGTCATATATGCATGATGTAGATGTTCGTTTAATTCTTATAGTTCATTTCATTCAAAATCATCCAGTTTTTATAACAAAGCTAATCTATTTTAAGATTCATGGAATTGTGCGTCGTAAGCCATAAAGTAAAAACAAATAATGGAAAATCATGTAGAAAAATATTTGGGCAATTCTGATACGGAAGATTCTAGAACAAATAAGAAGTGCTTGTGTTTTGATGTTTCTGCATTATGCGTAAGTTCAACCATGGAGTCTTCTAGATTATACATGTGGCGAAATCTGGTGGAATCTAGATTATATCCAACGGCCAGTAGTGCTCAAATTTGCCATCTTTGGACCATCGGATTCGCCTCATCCAACGACCATCTTTCAAAGTTAAAGTTACCCGCACACAATAAAAAAATATAATATAATATATATATGGGTATAGATATAGATATGTGATGCGAAAGCCGCCCATCATCTCCAATTAGAATAGTGTGTCCATGCACGGATGCGACGTGGCCAAATGATGTCTACCATCGGTATCTCAAATTCAAATCAGTCTGACCTTGTTCAATGTGTATACATTACAACATGCTCGTTTCCAAACCACACCGCGCAGATCTCCGTTATATTCATGCATGCATGGGTTTCAAACATCAGGATCTCTTATTCAAATATTTGAATTCAACTTTACATTGATTATGACCTCACCTATTATTTTACACCCACACAGTAGTCTTCTCTTTATAATTGTACCACTAACTTTCTCTCGTGCATGCATGCACACACACTACCAGTCGGCATTATCGATCGCACGCATGCAATCTTTTTCTTCAGGTCGGTCTCCCATGAAGGCACACACACACACATCCCCCTCTCCATCATATCGGGCATTCTTTAACTCTCACGCGTGCATGCGCAACGATCGATGTTCCTCTATGCATGTGTGTATATAGCTAGGTCTTTCTTAGTTTTCCACACAAACCGATCAATCGATATATCCAGTTAGGTCTCACCCTCTTTCCCACGTCCACATCGATCAATCTATACCTCTCTATATAGGATTAACATATATAGCTAATACAACCACATTAATTATATATCCGACGCCCCCCTCTCATCATCCATGCCTTCCGCTTCATCTCTCAAACGCGTGCACAATGGCGAAGACAGGGGGCAGTAAGGGCCCTGCCCCCCTCCCCCCTAACATCATTATATATCGAGGCTAATATGAATGTGATCATTAGACAGTTGCTGCTAAAAATGGTTTAAGTTCATGAATTAACCTTCCTCATAAAGGATTAGCAATGCTTGGCCCCCTAGCTCATTTATTTTTCATGGCTCCACCACTGCGCACAACAACGCACGTGTTCGCCCCCTCTCTCTAAATATCGATCTCGCACTTGTGCATTCCTTCATAGTCTCCCTCCACTCGGCCCCTCGCACCATCTTCTAGCCCCCACCAGATTTTGCCACATGTACAATCTAGCAGACTCCATGGTTGAACTTAAGAATAATGCACACACCTCAAAATAATAGTGGTTCTATTTTGTTCTAGAATCTTCCGTATCATAACTGCCCAAACTTTTTTTCTAGTTGAATTGCCATTATTTGTTTTTACTTTATGCTTTACAACGCACAATTCCATGAATCATAAAATAGATTAAGGGCTTCTTTGATTCAAAGGATTCTCAAAGGAATTTTGGAGGATTCTAATCATTAGGAATTTTGGAGGATTCTAATCATTAGGAATTTTTCCACTCAAACCTCTTTGAAAGAATTCTATGTTTTTTCTATGCACAATCAAACACTCGTACAATCTTGTAGGATTCGAGACGACATTCCACTATAATCCCATGTTTTTCCTATTCCCGCGTTCTTAGCTTTTTTATAAAAACTAATTGATTTTGAATGAGATGAACTATAAGAATTAAACGAAGGGCTACATCAGGCATATATGACTCAGATCTTACATGCTATAGTGTGGTATTTATTCATAATTTGGTTGCAAAATCTGATGCGTGCAATGCACGTGTACCTTACTAGTACATCGAGTATGTGCAAAACACGTAAATTAGAATACCAATGGCACGCTACACGGTGTCTCTCTTACAGTTCATGAAGCCACGTGGCACATGTGGAGGCATTGTCGCGACCTCCTTCGTGGATTGATCACAGTGACGTGCTGCTAGTTCTAGAAGAATGTACTCGTCCTCCCTGAGCCATACTGGCGATACATGCACGAAGCGAAGATGTGCACACACGTCACGCACACACTCATTCCCTCGCACGCACATGCGGGTACGCGGGCGGACACAATTTTGTACCAAGATCCACCCCATGTGATAATTTGACGCGTGTACAGTCATTCACTTCATTGATGGTCAATTAATACAGCGCATGCAAATTGAGTGGACGTGAGGGTGGAAGAAAGACATTATTACTCCACTGCGCGCATGCGAGTAGTTAAATCGTGGGTTGCAAGTAGTACTTCCATTGGTGTCCTTCGTATTTTTGCGAATTTTTGACAGTAACATAATATTTACGCATTTGAGCAGTGTAGTACTTGAAATTTATGTTCTGCTAAACTCATCGGGAGCCGTTTCGGGCCTCGAAACCAAAACCATCAATTAAACTTTACCTTGTTCCCATCACATTCGAAAGCCTGCTCACACCTACTAGTACGTACCAAACCTGAACATGTTCCCACTATGCAGGTATTAGTACTAGTGCTAGTACTTAGGATATAAAAAGGGGAACTACCTAACCGAAAATTACTCTACCTTTCCTCCTCATAAGTGCTTCTTCTTCGTCCGTCGTTGCCATGGCCGGTGAGCAGAGCTCTAGCTCGAGAACTACTCGTAACAAGGGAGCAGCAACCAAGGCTGCGGAAAAAAAGAGAGGGCTCGCCTCCATGCAGAGACCTCGAAAGATCTCTCACGGGCAGGCGATGGCTCCCAGGAGCGCCACAGCCACGGAGGCGAACATGCCGAGCCGACGGAGATGGAGTCGTTATCCCTCGACGGCATGCCCGATCAGCTCAATAAGAACCTCAATAAGCAGAAGGATTTCATCCAAGGCTTGATGGAGTTGCTAAAGGAGAGCCTCGACGACATGCCCGCTGAGCTCAATCAGCAGGGGAGGTTGACCGCCGGCTTGGTGATGCTGCTGAAGAAGAGCATTGCCTTGGAGAAGAAGGCGACCGGCGAAATCCTGCGACTTCGGGAGGACAAGGCGAAGCTCTGCCACGAGATCGACCTGTTGAAGGAGAAGAACGCCAGCTGGAAGAAGCTGCATGAGAATAGTAGTTTCTCGATGAAGATGTTGCAGGCCCTCGTCATGGAACAGAAGGAGCAGTTGGCGAAGATCCGCATCAAGCACCCGGCTACTATCAAGGTACGTAATGCGGCCGTGGAACAGATTATGAAGGCTCACGTCGAGAAATCCTGCGTCATGGACAGAATGAAGAAGATGGCGGGGGAGACGCGCAAGGAGATGGAGGTCGTGGAGGCGATGAAGAAGAAGTTACGACTCCACTGTGAATTAGATCATTTTGGGTGATAATCTTCCTTCTTATTTTGCTCCTGTGTTTCATCTTTTGCTTCGGGGTGTTTTGCCGCACGTGTCACGTTCTCTGCGAGGCATGAATAGAACAATGGTTTTTTTGAGGGAATTAATAAAACAATGCTAACAATGAGATGACTAGCAAATTAGATCATTTTTTATTGCCATATGGCACTGGGCTGCTGTGTTTCATGATCCTCCGTCGCAGTACTACTCCAGTGGAAAACTTGAGTATACCGCACGGTTCTTTGCTCCTTCTCGATCAGGTCGTCGGTGCATTTATACGAGCAGTCAAATCACAAGGCCCCGCCTTCCAGCAGTAATGAGCCTTCAAATCAGAAAGGCCCTCGCCTCTCGGGAAACCGACCAAGCTAGACTGCCCCGCCCTCTAGCCTTTTAAAAAAATGCATACTTTTGTACAGCAGTAGTATCGATGGATTGCGCCATGGAGCAAAACTTGAAATTAAAAAAAGGTGGTACATATAGAGAGCGCTCATCGCCAAATTATGCATATAGTACTATTAAAAAGGCTAGTCACAATAATGGTGTCCAGCACAACCCACCCCTCAAATAAAACTTAGAGGGTGCTTGGATACGTTTTAGTCCCATGACTAAATGTAGTGGGACTAAAACATGCTAGCCTCACCCATGCTTGGATCCAAATACTAAAAAGGCTAAATCAAGTTAATGAGCATTTATTATCCTCCAAACCCTCCAATCCAGAACTTGCCTGTGTTAAAGGAGAGGAGTTAAATGAGTAGAGAGAGGACTAATCCACATTTTAGTAGGGGTACCCTTGACTAAAATTTTTTAGTCTCAATACTAGTTTTAGCCCCTCTTTAGTCAGGGGTGCTTGGAACTTTAGCCTCTTAAAGAGACTATTTTTAGTCAGACTAAAATAAGTCCCTTGGATCCAAGCACCCTCTAAGCATCCTGGAATTCTTTGACAAAACTAAGCACCCTGAAATTCTTTGACAACTAAACTACTGGCTATATGATGTTGGCCATATATATTGTACATATATAATGTGAAGAAACAAGTGGTAGTACTATACCAACTAAAAGATGAAATGTAAGAAATACTAGTATGTACGCACTGAAGAGTTAAAGTAATGAGAAGAAACATAACATAGTTCTGTTGGGGGCTCAGCACAACACACCCCTCAAATTAAATTAAGCACACCTGGAAATAAACATTGCAACTATGCTGGTAGACACTGCATTAGAACCACCATGAGCAACGACACTGCCACCTTACTTGGAGTCCTCGTCCACGTCCTCGACTTCGTCCTTGTCCCTCTTCCTCTTGGCCGATACTTCTTTGCTTGAACAGCACACTTGGCTGTTGCTCTTCATCCAACCCTTGTAGATATTGAAGCAAAGGTAGCCATCCATTGCAGCATAGTGGATGTGGTCTATATCTAGTACATTCCACTGCCATGCATGACGATGAAACGTGTATGGAGCTTTCTCCAGTTTATCGTACGAAGGATGAACCATGGCTGCTACCAGGGTCAGCATTGAAGGCTGACGAGAGGACATCAGCCGATTCTTCTGGAGGTCGAATGTGTTGCCTACAATGAGGCATATCCAACGCAGGACTTCTTTGTCATTACCAAAGTCTACAGTAACGAATTTGACTAGGTTGCTCTGGAGGAAGTCCTTAAAATCCTGGCACTCAACGTCGACATGGCATATGTGGTAGACCAAGCATATGTCATACACGCAAACCTGGATCACGGCAGGCTTCTTCCTGTCTTTGTCCTTTAGATCCTTCTCTGGTCTCAGGACTGTGGTGTACTCAACATCTAGCCTAGCGACCCACTCATCATCTGAGTCTTCGAACATGCGTCTGAAGCGAGAAAGGCATCCTTTCACCGTCGCGGAAGAACGGGTGTAGATGACGTCGAACTCATCGCCGGTGATGGTTCTAACCTTGTACTCACCGCCGAACATGGAGATTTGGGACGCCATGGATTTGGGAGGAGGGTTAGAATTAGTGGAACTGCCGTACTGTGAATGGACGGGACGACTAGGAGCGAACCGCCGTAGTATTGAAGGACGTGCGGGAACAAGTAGGAGCGAACTGCCAGTGTGCGAACAGTAGGGTAGTGGCTTTCCATTATCCCATGATCGTGTGGCCCCACCTGTCTAGCAGTAACTCCCTGTCAAATTACACAGCCCTACATTTGCAACAGCCTACTCCCTCGTCTCCTCGCATCTCTGTCGGACCGACTAGGCGGAACTGCCCCGCCGCCTACCGCGCAGGAAAATCCCCGCCCTGGACTTTTAAATAGTATATAGTATACTAATTTTGTATCCATGGATTGCGCCCGCGCCATGGAGCAAAGCTTCTAGAAAACGGCCGTACACATGTACAAAGTATACAGCAGGCCCGTCGCGTTCGCGTCGCACCACAGACGGTCGGTCGGTCTGGCACGCTGCTCTCCGAATGGAACGTGCGTCATATTGCGTTTGCACACACATGTGGGACGGCAATTGAGAACCGACCGTAGGCACACTCTCCGGCCCCACAAGTCGGGTGACTTAATAGAAGAGGGAAACGAGCGATAGTACTTGAGAAGTGTTTTACTACGTTGGTGCCTAGACGATCCCTGCAAGACACGGAAGATCAGTTCCTCCATGCATGTGACCAGACTCCAGCAGACACGCCTAGATTGGCTATCGTCTACATATCGTGTAGGCTGTGTTGTACATGTCTGTAGTTGTGGTGAGAAATCTAGAAAAAGATTTCTTGTCATCTCGCAAAATTAGGTGTCATGTGCTTCGGATCACTGCGAGGGTTAAACAGCGACAACTGAGTTGGGCTAGTCATTGGGGGCACATGCACGAACAGTGACTACTCGGCTGCCATCTAGGTCAAGCCGGCTATGTTAATTAGGACATCTATCGATGGACCCCTTTTCTACGATTTTATCTTTAATTTGAGCTTTGTTCCTCGTCTAGTTCGTTCGTCGGGATTCATGTTGTCTCCTTTGGGCAGTGAGGTTATGATTTCTTGTCATGTGGCATTTTTTTGTGTTATATGTTATAATCCGGCGCTTCAGATCAAAATGACGACAACTGCGCCTCCGGGCCACGTGCATGAAGACTTCTCGACAGTCATTGACGAGGTCAAGCCGACTCCGGTAGACAAAAGAAGGCTAGTACTACTCCACTATGTAGGCAGGAGCCTCCGCGCTTGCTTGCTAGTGTTGTTCTCTTCACACTGTCTCGGCCTCTCCAGATCTAAACACGACAGCGGTGGCCACTCTCTCTCTCTCTCTCTCTCTTTGCTCACCGCTGGTCACAGATACAGCCGGATCCTCTCTGCAGGGGAAGGTGAGAAGGTGAAACGTTCACGCGGTCGTCCTCGGCAACGACTCCTACCCATTGCTGGGCGCATCCCGATCAGCCTCCCTTGCCATTCTATCCCAAGCACCGCTGGCGAGGGAGGGCCTCCGACCCCTTCTTCCTCGCTGCCGTAGTGTGGGCAGATCCGGCCTCCCGCCGCCCACCTAGCGATATCCTGGCAACCATCAGGTATAACTTCCTTCGAAACCGGCCTTGCTCTACTTCTCGAGCTCCTGACATCGCTGCATTTGTATCTTTTTACTATTTCTCAGCCCCCCTTGTAGATAGGATCGATCGACTGTTCGAAAACCACCTAATTTTTTACGTTTAAGAGGTAAAACTAGTTCATGCACTCGAATCTAGTACTACTTGGTTCAAACAAGGAAGAAAGGGGGTGGGGTGGGGGAGGATTTGTTACCTGAATCTAGGACTTGGTCGAAAGAGGAAATAATGGGGGCGAAAAGTAGCAGAGATTGGCTATCCAACTGGTCTCTAGATCTAATAGGGAAATAAAGGGAAACGCATTACAAACTCAATATAAACCCGATCTATTAGTTGAAAAAGGAAAGAATGTGGGGACTGGGGGACAAGTCAATAGAGTAAGTCCAGCACTAGATTTGCTAGCCTCACACAGTATAAGGTGGCTATACCAAACAAAAATGGGACCAACCCAGATATCCTGTTCTGATGTTTGTTGCCCCGAGCCACTCTTATGTAATGCCACTGGTAAAATGTAGTAGTCGCACTGTTAAAAGTAAGGACACATTAAACCAATGTTGTTTTCAATGTAACGCCTCTAGTAATATGAATCAATGGCACTTCTTTACATGTCCTGCTAAAATTTTGCATTAAGATAAGTTAGTTTTTTTGGTTAGCAATGCAACTGTCCTGGTCTGCCTACTCTCCCGTGCCCAAAGTAATGTCGTATTTAACAATTGTCATAGTTAATCCTAGTGCCCACACTAATATCTAGCAATGCCAGTGCTTTAGAAATTTCTACTGTCCTTGTAGGATTGCCATTCAGATAAGGAACATGCTTCTTTTCATTTGATGCATGTTTCATCACTTGTTAGTCACCCTCCTTTCCACCTTTTTTGTGCAAACAGAGATATACATTTCACGCTCAATCTTAGTTGAACTGCACAAATGATATCCAAATTATAGTTGAGCATTCGAGGAGCTTCACAACCAACCTTGATGTTGCTCAATTTTATTGCAACTAATGAAGAAGAAGCTCTGTGGGTTTTGTTTTCTGATGGAAATGGAACCGGGGCCGGAGCCCTTTTCTTAAAAAAATTGAAGAAGAAGCTGCTAGCTCACGGGACATTGCTTTATTTTAGGTGAACTGCACCAAAAGGTCCCATGAATTGAATCATCCATGTTAGTGACTGAAAGAGCCAGCTTCAGCGTCCCAGTCTAAGCACCCCCGGCCTCCATCCTTGCGACGCATGGTACACCTTGTTTGCCACCTGCTCGACCCTAGTGTCACTGATAAAATAAAGTAATAATATAGTTAAAATAGAGCAAGTGTCATCTTTATCATTTGATTTCCAATGTAGATAAAGAAAGTGCTTCTCTTTGTTAATGTATGTTTCATCAACTAGTCCCATTGTTAATGTTTAAGCGTTTCTGCAAACTAGGGTGCTTAATTTTAGTTGATATGTACAAAAATAGAGATTTGAATGTATCAAGGCGCCTCCTTGTACCACCACTGTACACTAATCTTCATCACTGGCAGAAGGTGTATCTGGGAGACTTGGGACGATGTCCAGTATGAGGCGTACCGTATGAGGTGTCGCAGGGCCCTTCTCGCCCTCGCAGCATGGCATACTATGATACTATCGCAATATTTTCTTCTATTTATTTTGTGTGTTTCATCAACTAGTGGCACTATAATGTAATCATGCTTTTTCATTATCTGTGCAAACAGGGTTATTCAGCTGCATTTTGGTGGAACTGCACAAATGCAGAGTGTGAGGTGGTTTTGCAATGGAGAAGATCAGAAGAGGGAGAGGCGAGACGGTGGTTTTGGAATGGAGATGATGGAGAGGAGAGGAGGTGGTTTTGGAATGGAGAAGACAGACAGGAGCGTACGACAGCGATTTAGGATTGGATGAGAGGGCCTGCGCGCTATGACTGGATCAAAATCAAAATCAAAATCAAAATCAATTTACCCTTCAATTAAGAAAGCGACCCCACATTAACTAGTCTCCCTTTTATTCTGGGTCATAATTGACCATGATTTTCACACATAAAATATATGTTATACGTTGCAAAAATAATATAATTTGAAAGTACATTCAGATACGAACCAAATGATACAATTTTTGGTGACATGCATTCACATTTTGCTTGTCAAATACAGTACATGGTCAAACTTTGACCAAAAATACGCAAAACAACAAAAAAATACTTCCAAGACCAGCGCCGCTCTTTCGCTCTTCTCCTCTTAAACCATCGCTGCCCCTCTCCTCTTCCAATCTAAATGCAGCGCCGCTCCTCTCCTCTTCCATTTCAAAACCACCACCCCTCCTCTGCTGTTCCAGTCCAGAACCAGCATCGCTCCTCTCCCGTTCTAATCCAAAACCAGCGCTGCTCCTTTCCTCTTCCGTTCAAAAACCACCGCCGGCGAGTGAAGGTGTTGTGGAGAAGTAGATCGATGGAGGAGTACAACTGATACATGAGGATCGCAGACGGCGACCCTGTGAAGCTAGCTAGGATATTGGAGATACAGTCTTGGTTTGATAACAAGGACCAACTAGCGGCGACGGCGACATCCATGGCCAAATATCTGCAACAGAGCGAAAAGGCAGCGATACTACTGCAGGGAGTCATGCCGGAGTACATAGAGCTGCTCCTCTGGGCCATGGAGCAAATAGATTTACTAAATCCGATTGTGAGGGAGCGGTGGTGGGAGTATCGATCCCAAATGGAGCATCCACCAAAGATTGAAGGATCGAGCATCTACAGGGAGTCGTTTGTGAGGGTGTCCTGCCAGAGCGAGACAGTGGAGTCTTCGTCGACCGAACCCAACTGCAATAGGAGAAAAGCAGTTGGCCCGACGATGCTTCCCCGCCATCATCTCCCTCGCCATTCAGATCGTCTCACGGGGCGGCTGTCTGCCGCCGAGGAATAGGAGGGGGCTCCCCCCCAGCCCAATAGTCGGGCATGTTGTGAATTGTCAGGAGGAGCTTAGGGTTGTCAGTATTTGTAGGTTGTGAATTGTGTTTTGTGTTGTGTATTTTGAGAGTACTTTCAGATATGAATGTCTTTTGAATTTTAGATTTGCAGTACTCAGCATATGAAGTATTTTATGAATTCTAGAGATCTATTTTTTGCACTTAGAAAAATGTAGTTTCATAGGAGTATAAAA
The DNA here is from genome assembly GCA_034509565.1 of Triticum monococcum. Lineage (NCBI taxonomy): Eukaryota > Viridiplantae > Streptophyta > Magnoliopsida > Poales > Poaceae > Triticum > Triticum monococcum. The sequence goes on from CM067841.1 coordinate 432,273,935, forward strand.
GTGCAGACAATGTGACTCTTAGAGAAGAAACTGCAAGTTTCAGTTTCAGATAAGAAACTGCAAGTTCAGTTTGAGATAAGAAACTGCAACTTTCAGAGGCAGAGCATTTATATTAACACGGCCTTTTCAAACAGGGTTAACATCATGTTGGAAGTTTTATTCATGGTCGAAAATGGAACTACCAGCTAGTTAACATCATGCTGATCAACATTCATGCATAGCTGATCTTCATATGATGCACAGTCAAAATGCCCACACAATGTCGAGTGTGCGAAACACAGAGAAAAAGAGGGACGAAGTTTTGGCAAGTGTTGGACGTGGTTTTGGGCTGCCCCGTCTAGGCTTTCATTTTTAACATGCGCAGCCCACGACCTCGGATGGGAGGTCCATAGGCCTGTTTGTATTTTCTTAGGGCCGTCATGTATCGACCGGCCTATGGACCTCCCATCCGAGGTTTTATTTTTGGTAGCCCAATTTATGTATTTTTTTGAAGAAAACGCAGAGGTCTGTTGTATTTTTCTATATAAGAATAGGAACGCCAGGTCCAACTTATGTTTCCCTTCTAACTATATTATATTTATTTAAATTATTTTATATGTTATTATATATTATTTTTATTGTCATCATATATTTAACAGATACTTACATATGTAAGAAAACAATATCCCACATCTTATTAACTTATAAAAATAATTTCTTAACAAATAAAATCCTGGATTGTTTTGGCACGAAAATCCTAGTGGTTGTGTACAAAAGCTTGGTAAGATTTAGGGACGAATGTAATAATATCACTTATTATTTAAATATATTTATAACAAAATGCTCAACCCCTTTTTATTTTTTGATAACATTGCTAGCCCAACCCAACATTATAATTAGAATCAGCCCACCAAAATCGTGTATTTCAAGAAAGTGTAAATGGCCTGTAATTTTTTAGGAAATAAAATAAATGGGCCGCATGGACACTACATTATTTGTTCACCCAGCCCAGCTAATGGCAGTAATTCAAAAAAAAAATATCAAGTTGATTGTAAATTCTACCGCGCAAAAAAAGACTGTAAATTCTGAAAAATGGGTTGAATACGTGCCACATTTTTGGAGGCTGAAATGTGGGCCAATAGGTCGAAGCCAACGCAAGTCGTTGTCAATTTAGTCAACAAATGATTCTGACATGTTAGCCGTTGGATTTACATCCAACGACCGGCATCCATCTTCAATCTCTCGTCTTCTTCCTCCAGTGCCGCCGGGACCACCTCCCGCCTCCTGCTGCTAGCAGCTCTGCTTAGCACGCTTCGCTATGACGCGCTACTCCACCATTGGCCAGGCCATCCCTCCACCCCTCCACACCTCCTGTTCTTCTCCACCGACTGCCGAACCACAACGCACTAGAACCAGTTAACCCTCGTACATCTCTCCGTCTGTGACTCTACTCCCGCGTCTTCCCATCTCCTGCTCGTTGCTGTCCGGGGCCTCACCGTCGTCCACCACCTTGGATGCGCTCGGTGCGGCATGGTCAACATGGTCAACGAACGACACCATCGGAAGTAGACTGTGCATGGAGAGGCTGACAGCTGGGTCCATGGTCGCACACAAGGAAATGCCTCCTTATTATGCGCAAAATAATGATTCCTCCACCTGACATCTGGGATCCACCGGAAGGGCCTCTGTATTTTGCGAAAATAACGTGCCCCCCGCTGACATGTCGGACCCATCAGTTATCTTCGCACGCAAGGAAGTGCCTCCTTATTACGCACAAAAAAAATGAATATTCCCCCTGCCAGCTGGAACCCAGCATAGTGGGAGGCTGACCTGTGAGCCTACCAAGTTGACGGGACGGAGGCCTTTGTCAACTTAGTCAATATGAACGATTATAGCTCCTGTTACCGTACGATGTTCATCCAACGGCCGTAGTGCTTCTTCAACCTCTGGTATTCTTGCTCCAGCCACCCAAACCAGCACCGGTCGTGCCGCGTGCTCCTGCCTCCAGTGGCCGACTGTGATGCCGCGGAGGCCTCACCGCCCCTACTACTCCCACCGCTGGCCAGGTCATCCCTCTACTCACCCACACCCCCCTGTTATTCTGCGGCGACAGCAGCCTCACACCACAGCCAAACCAGTGAACCCTCGTACTCCTCTTCATGTGGGCATCCACTGCTACGTGTTCCCGGCTCCGAGTCGTCCCCTTCCTATTCCTCGCCGTCGTCCACCGCCGTGGTGCTCTCGGCGCGGCGTGGTCAACCTGGTCAAGGAACGACTTCCATCGGACATGGACTGTACATGGAGAGGCTGGCAGCTGGGTCCATGGCTGCAGCAAGGAAGTGCCTCCTTATTACGCACAAAATAATGATTCCTCCACCTGACAGCGGGGACCCACCGGACGGGCCATCGTATTTCGCAAAAAATGTTTCCCCTTGATTGCTGGGACCCACCAGCTACATCTTCGCACGCAAGGAAGTGCATCCGGGCAAAAAAACGATTCGCCCCCCTGAATACTGGGACCCACCAGCTACATCTTCGCACGCAAGGAAATGCCTGATAGTCGGGACCCACCTGGTCGAAGCGTACGTAGCGTTGTCATTCTGGTCGCGAACGTGTACGTACATATATACTGGTGGATGTAGAGGCGCGCACGTGTCATAGTAGAGGCGCGTACGTGTCGTAGTAGAGGCGCGCACGTAGCATGTACATGTATGTACAGCGGCCAGGGTGCAAGAAAGAAAATACGGCCACGTATGTGTACATACGGGCGGTGTCTCAAACGCCTACTCGCGCATACGTACGACCAGGTCTCATGTACATGGCTGGGTCGGAACGGAGAAACAACGTCGTCGTCGTGTTCATGGGGAGGCAACAGAATGCGTTGTGTTCATGTGGAGGCAACGGAATGCGTCGTGTTCATGGGGAGGCAACAGAATGCGTCGTGTTCATCGGGAGGCAATGGAACACGTGGTAGCCAACCGGCTGGGTCAGAATGGAATGCGTGGCCGTGTTCATCGGGAGAGCTTGGACAGAACAGGCGATGGAAACGAGGCCTGGCATACCGCAAAACGGAGGAAACGGACCTCCTACGTTCGGAATGGGGTCCTGTTGATCGGGAGGGGTGTGGCGTACCACAAAACGGAGGAAACGGACCTCCTACAGTCGAAATGGGGGTCCTGTTGATTGGGAGGGGTATGGCGTACCGCAAAACGGATGAAACGGACCTCCTACGGTCGAAACGGGGGTCCTATTCATCGGGAGGGGTGTGGCGTACCGCAAAACGGGACTCCACAAGATACTGTTCATCTCAAACGTCGACCTCCTACAGCCTCCATGGGCTACCGTCGACCTCCTCCGGCCTCCACGGGCTCCTGTTCATCCAGCCTCCACGGGCTCCTGTTCATCCAGCCTCCACCGCGCGCTACTCCACCGGCTACTGCTCAACCACCCCTCCACGGGCACCCCTCCACCATCTACTGTTCATCCAGCCCTCCACACCACGGGGTCCTGTTCAACCACCCCTCCACGGGCACCCCTCCACCGTCTACTCTTCATCCAGCCCTCCACACCACGGGGTCCTGTTCATCCAGAGGCAACGCCACCGCTCACTGTTCATCCACCCCCCCAGCAATGGTCATTGTTCATCCCAGAGGCAACATCGATCGGCTTCAGTTAGCAGCAGTAGCTAAGGAATCGCTCGATCGGGTTCAGTTAACAGCCATCAATCGATCGCTCGGGTTCAGTAACACGTAGCCTATAGTGCAACCCAATGCCTCGCTCGGGTTCAGTTAGAGCCAACGCCTCGCACACACGCACGTACGTGTATGAGAGAAACGCGCATCGCTCGGCCCCTGACCTCCCACCGTAACCGGGAACTCCTCAAAATTTTCCTCCCCCTCGCTTCTACCACGGTTTTTTCCATCATGGACGGCCCAAAGAATGTCATGCAGCTGCGTCTCCGGCCGGCCCCAGACGAAAAGACCATTTACTGTCACCATTTTTTGTCATAGAAGTAGGAGCCCACCACATCTATGATGATACCGGGTTTTGTCACAATTATCGTCATAGAAGTGTCATATGTATGACAGAAAAAAAATTCGTTCTGCCCAAAATGTCACGGATGTGTCTTTTTTTTGTAGTGATTCATGTGTGTGCTGATGTGTCTTTGTTTTCTCGCAGCATATAAATACGAAATCCACAGGGATGCTCAGCTTGATTTTAGTGGAATTGCACAAAATGTTCAGATGGTTCGCATCCTCCATAATACTTCACATCATGCACAATACATCGAATGGTTCTCTAATCATTCGTCGTCACCTTGAGCCACCGGACTATCAGATGAAAAGTTGATGGCAAACCCTGCCCGTTCCACAATCATAGGCATTTCATATTTTGAATGGGAAAAGCTTGTCAAAGTTGACGTTAGTTTAATATAATGGAATTGGAAAACCTTGTCAATTTTTGCTCATTGATGTTAGCCAGAAGACATGCATTTTATATTCTTGATTGGGACGCCCCTTGCTGTGAGCAACGTCAATCATTTTTTCCTATTCCTTTCTTCAGTTCAGAAGTAAATATTTACTCTGCCGAGATGCATAGTCACATGAATGTTGACTTATGTAAGATATTTTAAGAGTTTGTTCTGAATATTATCTATGTAATGCCAGGCCTTGTGTTTGATTGCAAAGTTGAGCTTGGAATGTTGTGGCATGCAGCATCACGAGCAGTTCACCGTGCCTCCAGAGAACAATGCTTCGTATTGGTTTGCATGTCGATCTAATGCCGGTGATTTGCTTGTTAGGAAGATCATCCTCTTTTGTTGTTTATGTGCTTAAGAAGTTCATCATCTTATATTTCATTCATAGCCTATACGACAAGTCGGGTAGGTTAGACGTGAAACCATATGATCTTCCGACCAACTCATCATCTTAGGCCGTGATTGGATCATCGTTTTCCAACCAAATCCGCTTGTAAAACCGATGCATGTAAATAAAAGCAGATGGTCTCGGGCGAAGCACTTCGTTGGTCGATTTTGACTAGTAAAATATACACCGATCTCTCAAATTACACGCGTAACCCGCCGGTTTTACTTACAGACCTCAGGCCCTCGGTTTCATTACACCTGTATTTTATGCGTTGTTTCCGATGATGAGTAAATTACACTTGTCTCTTAATACATGTGTGAAATAAACCAGAGCTCCCAAGCGCGGCCTTACCGTTTCATGCCGTCTCAGTCTCTCGAAGGTGCTCATAGGTGTCCGATGATCCTGGCTTCCGTAATGAGCAGCGAGCGCTATATCAGACCATCCGTAGGGCCCGCGAGGCCCTCTCCATCATCCTTCGAGTTGTTGTGCTCGTCATGGCGCCGAGCATTGTTAACATGGTAAATGAACATGAGGATTCAGGAGATGACTTTATTTTGACTGGATGACAGTAGGGACCCACTAGGGCCATAGCCGTACGTACGCAAGTGCCTCCTTATTATGTACAACTATATTTTTTTGCTTCCTCCTGGTTTCCTGACATCCCGGTCCCACACCATTGTCAACCTATGTAGTCAATATAAACAAGAGAATTGCACAAGGTGCGGCCGATAGCTGGGACCAAGCAGCTCGAGCAGTATTTCTGTTTTTGAGGCGTGAGCACTGTAGAGTTTTTCTTGGCGATGTTTTCGTTGTTGTTCAGAGGAGAGCAGGGTATTAACTGGGCGGGTTGTGGCCTGTCTAGCCCAGGACAGATATCCAACCCAGATATTAATTTTTTTCAAGATGAAAATGTCTAGCCCAGCTATACTTTTTTTGAAGAATACCCAAGCAAGGTCAACTTGTTATTTTCCGCCCCGCTGGGCTGCAAATCTTTCCTAGGAGGGATGCATTAGGCTTAACATGAAAATGGGCTTTAAAAAATAATAAATGGGATGTAATTATAAAAAATGCACCAAGCACAAAATTAGTTTATAAAATATTACTTATGGATTTTGAAAATCTTAATTTTTAATTGTTGCGCGCGTGATGTTTTGTTAGACTTTTATGTAATAAAAATTTATATTTAATCTGACTAGAAATTTCGGGATAAAAATATTTCGGATGCCATCAAAATGTTGGAAATTTTATTGAATTATGTCTTGAACGGTTGGTTGAAATTATTAATCATTTTCCTAGCTAGAAAATGGGTTGTACTTTTAACAAACTGTAAATGGGCTATTGTAAATTCCATTAGAATTCAAAAATGGGTTCTACATTCTTACTAATCGCAAATGGGCTATAAGTTCTCTGCCACATACTTGTGGGCCTACTAAGTTGACGCGTCCCCTAAAAAAGAAGTTGACGCGTATGCAAGGCTTTGTCAACTTATTATAGTCAACACACGGTTCTAGCAACAGTGGCCGTTGGATATCCATCCAACGGATGGTGTGCTTCTTCTTCAATCTCGTATATTCTAGCTTCACCCGCCAAAAAAATGATTCCTCCCCTGACATCTGGGGCACACCGTTTCAGAAGCTGACCTGTGGGCCTACAAAGTTGACGCATACCAAGGGCTTTGTCAACTTAGTCAATATGAACGATTCTAGCTGCAGTGACCGTACGATGTCCATCCAACGTCTGTAGTGCTTCTTCAACCTCTAGTGTTCTTGCTCTAGCCGCCCAAAGCAGTTCCGGTCGTGTCGCCTGCTCCTGCCTCCCGTGGCCGACTGTGCTGCCGCGGAGGCCTCACTGCCCCCTACTACTCCCACCATTGGCCAGGTCATCCCTCCACTCACCCACACCCCATGTTATTCTGTGCCGACTGTAGCGTCACACCGCAGCCGAACCAGTGAACCCTCATACTCCTCTCCGAACGGGCTTCCACTGCCGCGTCTTCCCCGGCTCCGCGTCGTCCCCTTCCTTGGCCTCGCCACTCGTCGTTGTCCACCGCCCTGGTGCTCTCAGTGCAGCGTGGTCAACTTGGTCAAGGAATGACTTCCATCGGAAGAGTACTGTACGTGGAGAGGCTGACAGCTGAGGCCATAGCAGCCGCAAGGATGTGCCTCCTTATTATGCAGAAAAAAATTATTCCTCCACCTGACAGCAGGGACCCACCGGACGGGCCACCGTATTTGGCGAAAAAAATGTTTCCCCGTGACTGCTGGGACCCACCGGATGGGCCACCGTATTTCACGAAAAAACGTTCCCCCCGCTGTCAGCTCGGACCCACCGGAAGTGCCTTCTTATTACGCACAAAAAAATGAATACTCCCCCTGCTAGTTGGGACCCACCTTGGTGGGAGGCTGACTTGTGGGCCTACTAAGTTGACGGGGACGGAGTGCTTAGTCAACTTAGTCAATATGAACGATTCTAGCTCCAGTGACCGTACGATGTCCATCCAATGGCCGTAGTGCTTCTTCAACCTCTGGTCTTCTTGCTCCAGCCGCCCAAAGCAGCGCCGATCGTGGCGCATGCTCCTGCCTCCCGTTGCCGGCTGTGCTGCCGCGGAGGCCTCACCGCCCCCTACTATTCCCACCGCTGGCCAGGCTCTGCGGCAACGACAGCCTCACACTGTAGCCGAACCAGTGAACCCTCGTACTCCTCTCCGCGCGGGCTTCCACTGCCGCGTCTTCCCCGGCACTCCGTCATCCCCTTCCTAGGCCTCGCCGTCGTCCACCGCCCAAGTGCTCTCGGCGCGGCTGGTCAACGTGGTCAAGGAACGACTTCCATCGGAAGAGTACTGTACGTGGAGAGGCTGACAGCTGGGTCCATGGCGGTCGCAAGGAAGTGCCTCCTTATTACGCGCAAAATAATTATTCCTCCACCTGACAGCAAGGACCCACCGAACGGGCCATCGTATTTCACGAAAAAACATTTCCCCCTGACTGGTGGGATCCACCAGCTACATCTTTGCACGCAAGGAAGTGCGTCCGGGCAAAAAAATTGAATCGCCCCCTGACTGCTGGGACCCACCAGCTACATCTTCGCAGGCAAGGAAGTGTCTAACAGTCGGGACCCACCTGGTCGAAGCGTATGTAGCATTGTCATTCTGGTCGTGAACGTGTACGTACATACTGGTCGATGTAGAGGCGCGCACGTGTCGTAGTAGAGGTGCGCACGTGGCATGTACACGTACATACAGCAGCCAGTGTGCAAGAAAGAAAATGCGGCCACGTACGTACATACGGGAAGGGTCTCGAATGCCTACTCGTGCATACATACGGCCAAGGCTCATGTACATGGCTGGGTCAGAACGGAGAAACAGCGTCGTCATCGTGTTCATGGGGAGCCAACCGGCCGGGTCAGAACAGAATGCGTTGACGTGTTCATCGGGAGGGCTTGGAAGAAACGGCCGATGGAAACGAGGGTTGGTGTACCGCAGAACGGAGGAAATGGCCTTGTGTTCTACCGGCCATGTCTGAAACGGGATCCTGTTCATCGGGAGGGGTCTGGCATACCACAAAACATAGGAAACGGACCTCCTACGGTCGAAACGGGGGTCCTGTTGATCGGGAGGGGTGTGGCGTACCACAAAATGGAGGAAACAGACTTGTGTTGGAGCGCTACAATCGAAATGGGGGTCCTGTTCATCGGGAGGGGTGTGGCGTACCGCAAAACGGAACTCCACGAGATACTGTTCATCTCCACCGTCGACCCCCTCCGGCCTCCACGGGCTACTGTTCATCCACCATCGACCTCCTCCAGCCTCCACCTGCGACTGTTCATCCACGGGCTCCTATTCATCCAGCCTCCACCGCGCGCTACTCCACCAGCTACTGTTCAACCAGCCCTCTCCACGCGCTCCTTTTCAACCACCCCTCCACGGGCTACTGTTCATCCAACTCTCCACCGTCTACTATTCATCCAGCCCTCCACGGGGTGGTCCTATTCATCCTTCCCTCCACGGGGTCTTGTTCATCCAGCCCCAACCGGCTTGATCGATCGGGGTCCTGTTCATCCAGAGGCAACACCACGGGGTCCTGTTCATCCACACCCACCGGGAACTGTTCATCCAAACCCCCCAGCAACGCTCACTTTTCATCCAGAGGCAACACCACGGGGTCCTGTTCATCCACCCCCACCGGGAACTGTTCATCCAACCCCCCCCCCCCAGCAACGCTCACTGTTCATCCAGAGGCAGCATCGATCGGCTTCAGTTAGCAGCAGTAGAGAAGGAATTGCTAGATCGGGTTCAGTTAGCAGCCATCGATCGATTGCTCGGGTTCAGTAACGCGTAGCCTGCAGTGCAATCGCTCGGGTTCAGTTAGAACCCAACGCCTCGCTCGGGTTCAGTTAGAACCCAACGCCTTGCTCGGGTTCAGTTAGAGCCCAACGCCTCACACCCACACGCGTGCGTGTACGAGAGAAACACGCATCGCTCGGCCCCGACCACCCACCGTAACTGGGAACACCTCGATATTTTCCTCGCCCTCGCTTCTACCAAGGTTTTTTCCGTCATGGACGGCCCAAAGAATGTCATGCAGCTGTGTCTCCGGCCCGCCCAAGACGAAAAGCCCATTTTCTGTCATGATTTTTTGTCATAGAAGTAGGAGCCCACCACATGTATGATGATACTGGGTTTTGTCGCAATTATCGTCATAGAAGTGTCATAAGTATGACAGAAAAAAATTTCGTTCGGCCCAAAATGTCACGATGTGTATATTTTTTGTAGTGGTTGCCGGGGAGACCTACGCACAAGTCAATACGTACCAAGTACCTATCATAAACACTTATCCCTCACATTACATTATTTGCCATTTGCCTCTCGTTTTCATCTCCCCCACTTCACCCTAGCCATTTTATTCACCCTCTTTTTCCTTTGTCTCTTTTTGTTTACCTCTGGCTTGCTTGTGTGTTTGATTGTTTGCCGCGATGGCTTTACCAAAAGGTGTTGATCCTCACCTAAGGAGGTTGGAAGAAATTGAAAACAACGTTAGAAGTTTTATATCCTTTCAGTTTGAGCATAATAATTTCTTCAGAAACGAGCGCAAAGAACAAAAAACTTTTATGGGGTACATGAATAAAGAGCTCGATGATATGTCTAAAGAATTTTATGGTCTGAAATCTCAGTTTGCTCATCTTGAAAACTTAATAGCCCAAATTTCGGATAAGCAGGCCACCTTAGTCAATAAGAAGGCCACCAAACCGGAAGAATTTGATGACAATAAGGATGAGGATCTAAAAGTGATTGATGTGTCTCCTATTAAATATTTATTTTGCAATATGAATCTTGATAATGATGGGACTGGAGATGAGGTCAAAACTTTACATAGCAATGAATCCATTATTTTGGATTTCATGTAATTTAATTATGATAATCGCTCTTTGATAGATTGTCTTTCCTTGTTGCAATCCGTGCTAAATTCTCCTCATGCTTATAGTCAAAATAAAGCTTTTACCAAACATATTGTTGATGCTTTAATGCAATCTTATGAAGGAAAGCTTGAATTAGAAGTTTATATCCCTAGAAAACTTCATGATGAGTGGGAACCTACTATTAAAATTAAAGATCATGAATGCTATGCTTTATGTGATTTGGGTGCTAGTGTTTCCACGATTCCAAAAACTTTGTGTGATGTGTTAGGTTTCCGTGACTTTGATGGTTGTTCTTTAAATTTGCATCTTGCGGATTCCACTATTAAGAAACCTATGGGAAGTATTAATGATGTTCTTATTGTTACAAATAGGAATTATGTGCCCGTAGATTTCATTTTTCTTGATATTGATTGCAATCGTACATGTCCTATTATTCTTGGTAGACCTTTCCTTAGAACGGTTGGTGCAATAATTGATATGAAAGAAGGGAATATTAGATTTCAATTTCTGTTAAGAACGGGCATGGAACACTTTCCTAGAAAGAAAATTAAATTACCTTATGAATCTATTATGAGAGCTACTTATGGATTGCATACCAAAGATTATAATACTTAGATCTATTCTTGCTTTTATGCCTGGCTAGGGGCGTTAAACGATAGCGCTTGTTGGGAGGCAACCCAATTTTATTTTTGTTTCTTGCTTTTTGATTATGTTTAGTAATAAATAATTCATATAGCCTCTGTTTATATGTGGTTTTATGCTTTTAATTAGTGTTTGTTCCAAGTAGAACCTTTGGGAAGACTTGGGGGAAGTTTTAGAGATCTTGCTGTAAAAAACAGAAACTTTAGCGCTCACGAGATTTGCTGCCATTTTTTACTGGAGAGTGCAATTAGGTTGATTCTTTTAGAAGATGATTAATAGACAAATTACTCAAGTCCTTCAATTTATTTCAGAATTTTTGGGGTTACATAAGTATTCGAAACCTAAAGATTACTACAGACTGGTCTGTATTTCGCAGATTCTGTTTTTCGCGTGTTGTTTGCTTATTTTGATGCATCTATGGCTAGTATCGGAGGTTATGAACCATAGCGGAGTTGGAATACAGAAGGTTTAACACCAAAATAAATAAGAATGAGTTCATTACAGTAACTTAAGTGGTGGTTTGTTTTCTTATACTAACGAAGCTCATGAGATTTTCTATTTAAGTTTTGTGTTGTGAAGTTTTCAAGTTTTGGGTAAAGATTTGATGGATTATGGAATAAGGAGTGGCAAGAGCCTAAGCTTGGGGATGACCAAGGCACGCCAAGGTAAAATCCAAGGACAACCAAAAGCCTAAGCTTGGGGATGCCCTCGAAGGCATCCCCTCTTTCGTCTTCTTCTATCGGTAACTTTACTTGAGGCTATATTTTTATTCACCACATGATATGTGTTTTGCTTGGAGCGTCTTATATTTTTTGAGTCTTTGCTTTTTAGTTTGCCACAATCATCCTTTCTGTACACACCTTTTGGGAGAGACACACATGAATTTGAATTTATTAGAATACTCTATGCGCTTCACTTATATCTTTTGAGCTAGATAATTTTTTGCTCTAGTGCTTCACTTATATCTTTTAGAGCACGCTGGTGGTTTTATTTTATAGAAATTATTGACCTCTCATGCTTCACTTATATTATTTTGAGAGTCTTTTAGAACAGCATGGTAATTTGCCTTGGTTATACAATTAGTCCTAATATGATAGGCATCCAAGATGAGTATACTATGAGAAGTTTGATACTTGATGATTGTTTTGAGATATGAAGATGGTGATATTAGAGTCATGCTAGTTGAGTAGTTGTGGATTTGAGAAATACTTGTTCTAAAGTTTGTGATTCCCGTAGCATGCACGTATGGTGAACCGTTATGTGATGAAGTCGGAGCATGATTTATTTATTGATTGTCTTCCTTATGAGTGGCGGTCGGGGATGAGCGATGGTCTTTTCCAACAAATCTATCCCCCTAGGAGCATGCGCGTAGTACTTTGTTTCGATGACTAATAGATTTTTGCAATAAGTATGTGAGTTATTTATGACTAATTTAAGTCCATGGATTATATGCACTCTCATCCTTCCACCATTGCTAGCCTCTCTAGTACCGCGCAACTTTCGCCGGTACCATAAACCCACCATATACCTTCCTCAAAACAGCCACCATACCTACCTACTATGGCATTTCCATAGCCATTCCAAGATATATTTCCATGCAACTTACCACCGTTCCGTTTGTTATGACACGTTACATCATTGGCATATTGCTTTGCATGATCATGTAGTTGACATCGTATTTGTGGCAAAGCCACCATTCATAATCCTTTCATACCTGTCGCTCATGAGTCATTGCACATCCCGGTACACCGCCGGAGGCATTCACATAGAGTCATATTTTTTCTAAGAATTGAGTTGTAAGTAAATAAAAGTGTGATCATCATTATTAGAGCATTGTCCCAAGTGAGGAAAGGATGACGGAGACTATGATTCCCCCACAAGTCGAGATGAGACTCCAGACGAAAAATAAAATAAAATAAAAAAAGAGGCCATAAAAAAAGAGAAGGCCCAAATAAAAAAATGAGAGAAAAAGAGAGAAGGGATAATGTTACTATCCTTTTACCACACTTGTGCTTCAAAGTAGCACCATGATCTTCATGATAGAGAGTCTCCTATGTTGTCACTTCCATATACTAGTAGGAATTTTACATTATAGAACTTGGCTTGTATATTCCAATGATGGGCTTCCTCAAAATGCCCTGGGTATTCGTGAGCAATCAAGTTGGATGCTGTCGGTGTTCTGGGAACGGGGGTCCCCAGACTTGCCTGCCTGCGGCCTGCGGCGTGGCTCAGGCAGGGGCCCAGCGCGGCCCATCGTCATCAGCCCAAGCTCAAGACCCTCGCGAGGGGCCGAGCCTCGCGTGGCAGACGACAGGAAGCTTCCTCAAGAGCGGCCTCGTCAGGCAGGCTCACGAGGAGGCAAAGAGATCAATGCAAGGGTACCTCGCGAGGATCCCATGATGCAAGCCATAACGATCAAGGCCAGGCGGGCGCCAGCCTGCGAAGGGTCCTTGTTTCCCCTTTGGTGCAAAGGGGGCAAGCACAGGCCAAGGTATGAGGCAACGGTTACCATTCCGGTGCAACGAGACCAAGACCAGCCGGACGGCCAGATGGAGGTCACCGTGGAGCCCAAGACGGCATCATCACCAGTGCTTTTGGCAGTCGAAGACCACCTTTGGTCAGGATAACTTGTACTAGATGTTCCCCTTCAAAATGGCCAATTTTTGGCGCCATTCCCGCTCAATTATTCGGGGAGAGGCCCAGGGCCTCTATAAATAGAGCTAGCCTCGACAAAGAGGGGGGAGAAAAAGAGAGAGAAGGAGAAAACCCAATAGAGACTAAGTAGAACACACCGCATCATCTCAAGAACACCCCTCGCGAGGCTGTTCTTCCCTTGTACTATCCATCATCAGCCCCAGAGGCAATCCACCACACCACACACTGGAGTAGGGTATTACACCACAATGGTGGCCCGAACCAGTATAAACCTCGTGTCTCTTGTGTTGTTCATCATTTTCATCTTAGTTTGAACAAGAGGATCGGACGTAGATCGGTAGGGGAGAGATCTCCGCACGCACCCCAGTGTTCGAACCTCAAGGGTCTGCCGGAACCTGAAATCCAACATTTGGCGCGCAAGGTAGGGGTGCACCGGAGTCCTCCCTCCTGACGACCCGCTCTCCCCCAACATCCCATCCTGCCCTCATGGCGGACAACGCGCCGCCCGCTCCAGCAACGGATGTCGACACTGGGGCCAGGGGCTCCGGGCCTTGGCCCCCACCTTGCGACAGGTGCAGTGGCCGCGCAAGTTCAGGCCCGGGATGCCACCGCGCTACGACGGCGCAACGGACCCGATGATTTTCCTCCCGGCGTACGAGGAGGCCGTCCTCAGAGCCGGGGGTGACGACCGGGTGATGGCCAACTGGTTACCCATGGCCCTCACTGGCATCCTGCGCGCGTGTCTCATCCACCTGCCGACGGCCTCTGTCACCTACTGGGAGGAGCTACGCGACCTCTTCCTCACCCATTTTGCCGCACCAGCGCCGCCCGTCGTCGCAGCTCTCCTGGGTGGCTCCCAGGCACCACCCTCGAGCCATCACATCAAGCCGTTCACCCGCCAGATTAGCACCGCCTCCAAACGCCGAGAAGCCCCCCCCAGGCTGGGTGGCTCCCGAGGCCGATCTAACCTTCAACTCGGAGGACCACCCCTTCAACCCCATTGGTTCGGGCGCGCTCCCGATGCTGTGCACCCCCACCATCTGCCAAGTGGCCATCACCAGGACCCTCATCGAGGGTGGTGCCGGCCTCAATGTGCTCTTGGTGGAGGCCTTCAGCTTCCTCCACGTGCCGCTGGAGCAGCTCCGACCCAGCAGGCCTTTCTCGGGCGTCGAAGCCGGTTCCACCGCCTCCTTGGGACAGATCCGCCTCCCAGTGACCTTCGGCACCTGCGACAACTTCCGCACGGAGCAGATCGACTTCGACATCGCCCCCATTGGCCTCCCCTACAACGCCATCCTCGGCTATCCGACCCTGGCTCGGTTCATGGCAGCAACTCAACCGGCGTACAACCTCATGAAGATGCCTAGGAGTAGCGGCGTCCTCACTATGTCAGGAGACACAAGGGATGCACTATAGGTGCTCCAGCTTGTTTTTAGGGCGGCCGCGGTGGCGCAGCCCACTGGCACCGACGCCCTTGAGCCCAAGGGGGCTGCGCCGGCTAAAAAGAAGCATCTGTTCACCCTAGACAAGGCAGAAACCCAGCAGGTACCAGTCGACAAGGACGGGTCCGCTAGCACCACCTTCACCATAGGGGCCAACCTCGAGCCCGAGCAGGAGAAAGCCCTGATCGGGTTCCCACGTGCGAACAAGAAGGTGCTTACGTGGGAACCTAATCAGTTAGCAGGGGTCCCAAGGGAAGTGATTGAGCATCACCTCAACGTGTGCCCCAATGTGCGCCCCGTGAAGCAGAAGGCAAGGCGGCAGTCTACTGAGAAATAGGCTTTCATCGTTCAAGAGACCCAGAAGCTAGAGGCGGCATGAGTTACACGCGAGGTCCGCTACCCTGATTGGCTAGCTAATCCGGTCGTTGTGCGGAAAAAGGGAGGAAAGGAGCGCATGTGCGTCGACTTCACCAACCTCAACAAGGCCTGCCCGTAGGATCCATTTCTGCTCCCCCGCATTGACCAGATAGTCGACTCTGCCACAGAGTGTGACCTATTGTGCTTCCTAGATGCCTTCTTGGGCTATCACCAGATCAAGATGGCGGTAGAAGACATGGAGAAGACGACCTTCCTGACCCCGTGTGGAGTGTACTGCTATACGTGCATGCCGTTTGGGTTGCGCAACGCAGGCGTGACCTTTCAATGGCTGATGCACATCGCCTTAGGCCGGCAGCTCGGGAGGAACGCTGAAGCTTACGTCGATGACATTGTGGTGAAGTCTCATGAGGCAAGGACCCAGATACAGGACCTGGAAGAAACCTTCGTGAGCCTCAACGAAGTGGACCTACGGCTCAACCCAGAGAAGTGCGTGTTTGGAGTCCCCTCAGGCAAGCTCCTGGGTTTCCTCGTATCCCACAGGGGCATCGAGGCCAACCCAGAGAAGGTCAAGGCAGTCGAAGACATGAGCCCGCCAAGGACCCTCAGAGAAATGCATAAGCTCACCGGGTGTGTGACTGCACTGGGGCGTTTCATCTCCAAGCTAGGGGAACGAGCGCTGCCCTTCTTCAAGCTGATGAAGAAAAAGGGCCCCTTTGAATGGACTGAAGAGGCCGACAAGGCATTCCAAGACCTCAAGAGGTACCTTACCAGTCCACCAATGATGGAAGCTCCACGTCCTCGGGAGCCCCTGGTACTCTACCTTGCGGCCACCCCCTACTCCGCTAGCGCAGCCCTGGTAGCGGTCAGGGAGGAGCGCTGTGCCAAGGCCGCATCGACCGTCCGAACTGAAGCAAAGCAGAGCCAGGAGGGCCTCGCGAAGGCCGCAACCATAGCCGAAAAGGAACAGCCACAGCAGGAGAACGCACCCGGAGCAGGAGAGGCCCCTTCAGGCGACCAAGCACCGGGAGCTCCATCGTCTCAAGAGACGCCTCGACCTCTGGAGGACGCAAGTAGTGCCA
This sequence comes from Triticum monococcum, assembly GCA_034509565.1. Classification (NCBI taxonomy): domain Eukaryota; kingdom Viridiplantae; phylum Streptophyta; class Magnoliopsida; order Poales; family Poaceae; genus Triticum; species Triticum monococcum. The sequence continues at coordinate 432,290,390 of CM067841.1, forward strand.
GCACCCTCAACCTCATCGAGCATCCCATGTACTTCGTCATCACGGTGCTACGGGACGCAAGGGCACGGTATCCCATGCCTCAAAAACTCCTCCTCGCGCTACTAGTGGCCTCACGCAAGCTGCGCCACTTCTTCCAAGGAAATCCCATCAAAGTCACCTCAGCATACCCCTTGGAAAGAGTGCTCAGGAGCTCCAATTCAGCTGGAAGGGTTGCTGAATGGAACATCGAGCTATAGGCATTTTAGCTAGAATTCAGTACGACCAGAATCATCAAGGGAGCCGCGCTAGCGGATTTCGTGGCAAAATGGGCAGAAGCGCCGGGTCTCGAGGCAGGCGAAGACTGATCACTTTCCCTAGGAAGCGAAGCGCCGGACGGCTGGGTCATGTACTTTGATGGGGCGTTCTCCCGACACGGTGCGGGAGCTGGCGCAGTGCTCGTATCCCCTACCCAGGACAAACTCTACTACGCCGTGCAACTTTGCTTCCAACACGGAGAAAAGATCTCCAACAACATAGCGGAGTATGAAGGCCTAATAGGAGGCTTGAAGGCCGCAACTGCCTTAGGGGTGAAGCGCCTCATCATCAAGGGCGATTCGCAGCTCCTCGTCAACTTCTCCAACAAGATATACGAGCCAAAGGACGATCACATGGAAGCCTACCTCGCTGAGGTTCGCAAGATGGAGAAACAGTTCTGGGGACTGGAGTTGCAGCATGTGCCTCGCGGCACCAATCAGGAGGCTAATGACATTGCCAAGAGGGCATCTAGGCGGCTGCCTCACGAGCCTGGCGTCGTTGAGGAGCGACTCTTCAAACCCTCGGCGGCGCCGTCGCTGTCGAGCACAGCACAACCAAGGGAGGAGCTCCCTCAGCCGCCTGCCTCGGGAGCCTCGGTTTGCGGCCCAGCCTCAGGGGCACGCCTGCTCCTGGCGTTAGAGCCTCAGGAAGGGTGTTGGATCTCGGAGCTCAAGAACTACCTGATGCAAGGGACTCTGCCGGTGAATGAGGAGGAAGCGGAGTGTCGGTGTCAAAACCGGCGGATCTCGGGTAGGGGGTCCCGAACTATGCGTTTAGGTCGGATGGTAACAGGAGACAGGGAACACGATGTTTTACCCAGGTTCGGGCCCTCTCGATGGAGGTAAAACCCTACGTCCTGCTTGATTAATATTGATGATATGGGTAGTACAAGAGTAGATCTACCGCGAGATCAAGGAGGCTAACCCCTAGAAGCTAGCCTATGGTATGATTGTTGTATATTGAGTTGATTGCCTACGGACTACAACCCTCCGGTTTATATAGACACCGGATAGGGTTAGGGTTACATAGAGTCGGTTACAATGGTAGGAGATCTTGAATATCCGCATCGCCAAGCTTGCCTTCCACGCCAAGGAAAGTCCCATCCGGACACGGGACGAAGTCTTTAATCTTGTATCTTCATAGTCCTGGAGTCCGGCTGAAGGTATAGTCCGGCTACCCGAACACCCCCTAATCCAGGACTCCCTCAGTAGCCCCTGAACCAGGCTTCAACGACGACGAGTCCGGCGCGCAAATTGTCTTCGGCATTGCAAGGCGGGTTCCTCCTCCAAGTCCTTCGTAGAAGATTGTAAACACCAAGAGTAGTGTCCGGCTCTGCAAAATAAGCTTCCACATATTGCCATAGAGAGAATAATATTAACACAAATCAAATCTGCTAATGTATTCCGCAGCGCGTCATCACACTACGGCCAAGTCCTTTACTCAAATCATTTTCACTTTTCCACCTCCGCGTGTTTTGCGAGGCGGTTTCCTTCGCACGTCTTGACAAAGCAGAGATCGTGTACCCCCCCCCCTTTTACGGGATTCTCATCAATACGGACATGGGCAACCCAATCGTGCCACTTATCACGGTGCTTGGGTGGCAAGCGAGTTTTACTAGGCAGGTGGGGACGCACAACCGCATCCGCCCATATAAGGGGATAAGGATCCACCTTTTTACCAAACACCTTCTTCCTCCTTTGCCTATCCATCTCCTGCGCACTCGAGCTCCAGCACCCAAGCCCGCACTTCCCGCCTCAACCTTCTCCAGCAATGTCCGGAGCGGGAGGCAAGTGGATGGTCTCCTCCGCCACAGGGGGCCAAGTCAAGAAGCTAAGGAAGGCCGGATACCTGTCCAAGGACATCGCGCACCGGCTTCCCGAAAAGGGGCAGCTTCTCACCACCCCAAGGCCCCATGAGAGGGTAGTATTTCTTCCCCACCTCCGCGGACTGGGTTTTCCACTTCACCCATTTGTCCAGGGGCTCATGTTCTACTACGACCTGGATTTCCACGATCTGGCCTCGAACTTCATCCTCAATATCTTGGCATTTATCATCGTGTGCGAGGCCTTTCTTCGCGTCCGCCCTCATTTCAGCCTCTGGCTCAAGACCTTCAACGTCAAGCCCAAGGTGGTGCACGGCAGCCAGGCGGAGTGCGGAGGCGCCATGGCGGGCAAGATGGCCAACGTCCTATGGTTCGAGGGCTCTTTTGTGGAGACCCTAAAGGGATGGCAATCCGGGTGGTTTTATATCACCGAGCCGCGCGATTCGAAATGGACCGCAGCCCCCGAGTTCCAATCCGGACCCCCCACGCGGCTTATGTCCTGGAAAGAGATGGGCCTGTCGTGGGGTGACAAAAAAGAGGTGACCAGATTGCAAACATGCATCCAGTCCCTGGTGAACAAGCCAGTCCTGCTTGTTAATGTAATCCAAGTTATGCTCGTCCACCGGATCCTCCCGTGCCAACAACGGGATTTTAATCTATGTTAGTTCGACCCTGCGCAGCTTCAAACCCTCAGCAGGCTCTTTGACACGACGTACGAAGACGCCTGGAAGATGCTATTCAAGGGCGCCGAGGCTCCCGCATCCGCTTCCGAGGACCACGGATATAGCTCGCAGCGTCATGCTAGCGAGGTAAGCCATCTACACCTTTTACAGGATGTTTAAGCTTTTTTCATAGTTTGGCTATATGCGGGATCTAAACTCCCTTACCTTTGACAGGCTTGGCGGGCGATATCCGGACCGATTAACTGTCCGGCTCCGCTGCCCGAAGACCCAGCCCCAGCTCTACTAGTGAATCTGCTAGTTCCGGCGCCTTATGTGGTGCCGGAGAAGAAGGCCAAGAAGAAGAAGACCACGGGGACTCGAAAGAGTGCTCGCAACATGGTGGTGTCGGACTCGTCATCTGATGAGTCCGAGACGCCCTCCTCCCGTGAAAACGAGGAGGAAGAAGAAAACTCTCCCCCCTAGTGGAAGGAGGAGAGAGAGGAAGGCCGCCCCAACGGGGGAGGCCGTGGGGTCTAGGAAAAGGAAGACCCCTCCGCCGGACTACGCCCCCGACGCCGAAGAGGGCGAAGAGGAGTGGCCAAACAGGGCCAAGCATCCGGCGAAATCATAAGTTCGGATATCAGAGTAACTCATGATGTTCCTTTGTTGCACAGCTTTCCTTAATATCGAATGTAAATATGCAGTCCGCCCCGGGCCAGACTCGACGAGTCGTCGAGCGGCTCCCTGAATTCATCGGACGTGAACTCAGTTCCGCCCGCTGTCTCCCCCCCCCCACACCGCGGACGATGCCGAAGTGGCGTCGCGACGAGCTCCGGGGCAGGAGGAGGTGGTCCTGGAGGAGCCGCAAGGCGACCTCCCGGACCCCAGGAGTAAAGGGGACAAGACCCCCCAGGGCTCCAAGTCCGGCTTTGAGCTGGACACCGCACCGGAATCTACAACAGTTCCGGACTACGGTAGGCGAACTCCTTCCAAGAGGAGTAAGCTTTCTGAGTCGGCAGCCTCCGTCCAACCGGAGGTGCCGGACAATCTGCTGGAGGTGCTTGACGGCGCCTCCATCGACGAGGAGCACCGTACTATTATGAGTACGGTGATCCAGAAGGTTCAGTCCGCCAAGAGCGGACTGAGTGAAGCTTGCGCTAGGCTTCTAACAGGCTTCAAGGTAAGTAAAAAATATGTAAAAATATAACCGCATAGACAGTAGCCCCTGATGCTCTGTTTGGTGTTCGGAAAGAAAAGCCGAATAGAGGATCTATTAAATTTCGCAGGAGTCTAACAACAAAGAGTCAATATGCGTATGCAGGTTTCGCTGCTAGCCACCGCACACTGACTGCGGAGGTGGGTGCCCTGAAATAGGGCCTCGAGTGGACCGAGCAAGAGCTCAGCCTTGCCAAACGGCAGCTCGAGGAGAAAGAAGGTAAGAAATACCTTACAGAAAAAGTGCCTATAAAAAGACGTGATTGCAAAAAAAAACAGGATTGTACTGCTTATTGTAGGGGCCACGACTGAGGTGGCAACCCTCAACCAGGCGCAGTCTGAGGCCGAAAAGAAAACGGCTGCGGAGTGCACCGAGCGAGAGAAACTTGAGGCCCAGGTCGGCGAGGTGCAGCAGGAGCTTCAGGCTCTCATGAAAAAACATGAGAGTTTGGAGCTTGAGTCCAAGACGCAAGCGTCCGAGCTCGCGGCAGCCCTTGAGACTGCCAAGTCTGCCAAGGCCGAAGCCCAAAAGGCCCTCCAAGAGTTGGAGGGGATGAAAAAGATAGCGGCGGGTAAGGCATTCTTTATGCAAAGCAGAAGTATAAACGTAAAGTACTTGTTACTTACCCGAATCTGGAGCTCTCCAGGGGCATTCGCAGATCTTCCCCGCAGCGTATCCGACGCCGCCGCATTCTACCGAGCCGAAGAGGGCAGCTCGATGGAGAAGGTGTTCTGGTCTCAGTATGCTGAGGCCGGACACCCTGTGCCCATGAGCGACCAGCTGAAACAGCTGGTCGAGCTCCACAAGACGGCCGAACAGGCCATGAAGGGCTTCACAGTTCGGCTGTGGCCCGGAGAGGCCCTGCCTGGGAGCTACTTCGGGCGGGTGAGGCGACTGGTGGAGGCCTGTCCAAGGCTCGAGGTCATCAAGCGCTCCGTCTGCATCGAAGGTGCCCGTGCAAAGGTGCACTAGGGTAAGCTGGACGGTGAGAAGCTTGTGAGGGATGGGCCGCCGCCGGGGAAGGAGCATCGCAAGCCCGAGAACTACTATAAGGATGTTCTTGCGGGTGCCTGCCTTGTGGCGGATGAATGTACCAAGGATGTAATTTTTGAATGAACTCGCTCGTGTTTATCCTGTGCGCTAAAAACTTGTTCATATGCGCCAAGCAATGCTTGTTGAATTTAAAATATTACTTTATGTGCGGCTGTTTATCAAAAAATTGAGAGATGGCCAGTCGTCGGCTTCTGCCCCCTTGCCACTAGTGCCGGGGAGTTCGGGATAAACCTGAGCGCTCTTTTTCCCATAGTTGGGTCCTTCGAGGGAGGCGCTCAGCACAACGAACCAGGCAATCGGACTATAATGCTTGAACACTCTCACTTAGCCATAGAACTCTATAATTTTAAATTTCGGCGAAGCCCCTAGTTCGGAAGACCAAGTTCGGGGCGCTATCCATGCCTTGGCCGGACAAAGCCAGCTCCTCACTCGAAGCGGCATAAGCCATTAGGGGCTTGAAAAACCTCTCGAACAGCAACCGGTCTCTCGCCACATCATGACAGTCAGTTTTAGGTTTCTCCACTGAGGTGCTTAACCTAGCTCAACCGGGGCACAATCGCAGTGGTTCTCCTAGTGCTACCTGAGCCGATATAGCGGAACGTAAGGCACCAAAACATAAGAGCCGGGCAAACCCAACTATCGACCCAAATCATGATTCGGAGCCGATGCATATAGTGCTATAAGTTTGGGGTGCCGCACTTGTGAAAGTGTACGGACTTCTCACGCCATATTTGTGGGTACTAAAGCCCCTGGCGTATTTTGCCGTACCACAGTGTACGGGTGCAACATGTCATCAACATATATATGAAAAGATGATAATGCAAAAATAGACAGAAAGCTATGCATTGTTTATAGAGAGGCTATTTATCAAAGCCGAGCGATACAAATAGTGCGGTAAGCAAAAGATATTGGACTATTTAGTATGTCCTGACCAGGGGCAGACCACGGAATTGTACTTAAAACAAGTATACCGCTCGAAATAGAGACCACCTGGGAGTTCCATAATGCGGCATGGCTTGTCTGCCTCCCTGGATCTTGCATCATTTGTGCAGCAGTCGAATTGCCGAACAGGTCGTCCGAAGTATGGAGTCCTGAAAGTAAGAAAAAAAATAAATAAAAAGAATCCGGCAGCCCCTAGTACGTTTTAAACCATATTTTGGGCGTGCCGTTATTGTGCCCCTTCCCCTGTAGCCATGGTATTTCAAGGGCGTAGTTATGTACGCGAGGTACTGGTTTCGCTATGTCGCGAGAGCTGGGGTTGGGGCCGCATTGCTACGCTTGCTCATAGTGTGCCAGGCGGTCCTGCTGTAGGTTACTCTGGGCGCGCTTGGCAGTGTCTGGCTTTTTAATGGCCGGACTGGAGAATTACCTAAGAAGGCTACTTTGTACTTCCGCTGCGAGAGCCGCCGTGTGCTCCTTTGTACGAAGGGAGCGTTCGGTGTTTCCGTTGACAGTGATTACTCCTCAAGGGCCTGGCATCTTGAGCTTGAGATATGCATAGTGCGGCACCGCATTGAACTTTGCGAATGCGGTTCGTCCGAGCAGGGCGTGATAGCCACTGCGAAACGGGACTATATCGAAGATTAACTCTTCGCTTCGGAAATTGTCTGGGGATCCAAAGACCACGTCAAGTGTTACTGAGCCTGTACAGTTGGCTTCTACACCTGGTATAACGCCTTTAAAGGTCGTTTTTGTGGGCTTAATCCTTCAGGGATCTATGCCCATTTTCCGCACTGTATCCTGATAAAGCAGGTTCAGGCTACTACCACCGTCCATGAGGACTCTTGTGAGATGAAATCCATCGATGATTGGGTCGAGAACCAATGCGGCGAAGCCGCCGTGACGGATGCTAGTGGGATGGTCCCTTCGATCAAAAGTGATCGGGCAGGAGGACCATGGGTTGAACTTTGGGGCGACTAGCTCCATCGCGTATATGTCCCATAGCGCACGCTTCCCCTCCCTCTTGGGATTGTGGGTTGCGTATATCATGTTCACCGTCCGCACTTGTGGGGGAAAGCCCTTCTGTCCATCATTGTTCGGCGGCTTGGGCTCCTCCTCGTCGTCGCTGTGCAGCCCCTTGTCTCTGTTTTCGACCCTTAACTTGCCTGCCTGCTTGAACACCCAACAGTCCCTGTTAGTGTGATTGGCTTGCCTTTCGGGGGTGCCATGTATCTGGCACAAGCGATCGAGTATTCGGTCCAAACTGGACGGGCCCTGAGTATTCTTTTTGAATGGCTTTTTCCGCTGACCGGATTTATAGCCTTTGAATCTGGCGTTGACTGCCGTGTCTTCATTGCTGTCGCTGCTAACGCGGCGTTTTTGCTTATTCCGATGTGTCCTACCACTTTTGTCCTTGGTATCCGAATTACCAGGGTTCTTTGATAAGTTGTTACTGCGAGCTAGCCAGCTGTCTTCTCCCGCGCAAAAGTGGGTCAAGAGTATCGTGAGGGCTGCCATAGATTTCGGCTTTTCCTGTCCCAGGTGCCGGGCAAGCCATTCGTCGTGGATGTTATGCCTGAAGGCTGCTAGGGCCTCTGCGTCCGGACAGTTGACTATCTGGTTTTTCTTTGTTAGGAACCGTGTCCAGAATTGTCTGGCCAATTCCTCTGGCTGCTGAATTATGTGGCTTAAGTCATCGGCATCCGGTGGTCGCATGTAAGTGCCCTGGAAGTTGTCGAGGAATGCGGCTTCCAGGTCCTCCCAAGAACCGATTGAGTCTGCTGGCAAGCTGTTAAGCCAATGCCGGGCCGGTCCTTTAAGTTTGAGCGGGAGGTATTTGATGGTGTGTAGATCATCACCGCGTGCCATGTGGATGTGAAGGAGATAATCCTCGATCCATACCGCCGGATCTGTTGTGCCATCGTATGATTGATGTTTACGGGTTTGAAACCCTCTGGGATTTTATGATCCATTACTTCATTCGTGAAGCATAGCGGGTGTGCGGCGCCTCTGTACTGGGCTATATCACGACGCAGCTCGGAAGATCTATGTCTGTTGTATCCGGAGTGAAGATCATCATCACGTGCCGTAGGGCGCCTGCGCGATCCTTAGATCGATCTTGTTTGTCTTGCCTTCTTTTCCAGTACGTCTCGCAGGTCTGGCGCATTTTCCCGTGCCTTAGTTGAGCGGCGTCGGGGCATGGCCAGGGTGGAGGGCCGAGAGGCCTCTCTGTCGCGGTCGTGAGGTGGCCGGTCTGCCATGTCATGCGCTGGTGATGTAGGTGCTTCCTCCTCTGATCGGGGTAGAGACCTGTGCTTTGGGTAACTCTTGGAAGGGCGTTCGAGTTCATACTCTTCGTCCGCAAGTACTTCAGTCCATCTGTCAGCTAGCAAATCTTGGGAAGCTCTAAGCTGTTGCTGCTTTTTCTTGAGGCTGCTTGCCGTGGCTAAAAGCCTGCGTTTGGAATGCTCTTGCTCGGCGGGGTCTGATGGTATGACGAATTCGTCGTCATCGAGGCTTGCCTCGTCTTCGGAGGGAGGCATATAGTTATCATCCTTGACCTCTCAGTCTGCCGCTCTCTCATGAGGGCTGGCTTCTCCATCTTCCTGTGCCAAATCTTTCTGAGGTGGGTGTTCTTCGGCGTTATCCGGGGTAGTATTATCTCCCGTGCCGGAATCACCGTTTTTGCTTTGGCGGGATTTAGAGCAGCGCCGTTGACGCCGGTGCTTTGGCTGTTTCTTGGGGGTGTCATCCCCCACTGTTCCATCGCCATCTCCATCTTTTGGATTATCCACCATATATATGTCATATGACGAGGTGGCCTTCCAGCGCCCCACAGGTGCTGGTTCCTGTTCGTCTCCTACATCGTCGTCCATACCGTCGATGTCTTCGGAGCCGATGTCAAGCATGTCGGTTAAATCGTCGACAGTGGCTACAAAGTGGGTGGTGGGTGGGCTTTGAATTTCTTCATCGTCCGTATCCCATCCTCGCTGACCGTAATCCGGCCAGGGCTCTCCTGATAAAGAGAGAGACTTAAGAGAATTCAGGATGACGCCAAAAGGCGAGTGCTGAAAGATGTCTGCGGCGGTGAACTCCATTATCGGTGCCCAATCAGATTCGATTGGCAGGAGCGCGGGGGGTTCGGAGTTCGGAAAGGAGTCCGGATCCTCAGAGTCACGGATCATGCAGAGTGCGGGGCTAGCATTTGGCTCGATCGCCTTTGAGATCACAGCCCCCGAGGTGACGTCCAACTGCTCGTCCTCGATTGGCGCAATAGGCTCTGAGTTAGGGGTCGGAACCGATGCATGTGCGGCCTCCAGGACGCTGTCCGAAGGCAGAGCTAGATCATGCCCCTCGAGATAGTGCGGCGCGCTTGGCCGTGGCTCGAACCCGTCGAAGATCAAGTCTCCGCGGATGTCAGCCGTGTAGTTTAAGCTTCCAAACCTGACTTGATGGCCAGGGGCGTAGCTTTCGATCTGCTCCAAGTGGCCAAGCGAATTGGCCCGCAGAGCGAAGCCGCTGAAGACAAAGATCTGTCTGGGGAGAAAGGTCTAACCCTGGACCGCATCGTTGTTGATGATCAAAGGAGCCATCGGGCCTAAGGGCGACGACACAGAGGAACTCTCAATGAAAGCACCAATGTCGGTGTCGAAACTGGCGGATCTCGGGTAGGGGATCCCGAACTGTGCGTCTAGACTGGATGGTAACAGGAGACAGGGAACACGATGTTTTACCCAGGTTCGGGCCCTCTCGATGGAGGTAAAACCCTATGTCCTGCTTGATTAATATTGATGATATGGGTAGTACAAGAGTAGATCTACCATGAGATCAAGGAGGCTATACCCTGGAAGCTAGCCTATGGTATGATTGTTGTATATGGAGTTGATTGCCTACGGACTACAACCCTCCGGTTTATATAGACACCGGATAGGGTTAGGGTTACATAGAGTCGGTTACATTGGTAGGAGATCTTGAATATCCGCATCGCCAAGCTTGCCTTCCACGCCAAGGAAAGTCCCATCCGGACACGGGACGAAGTCTTCAATCTTGTATCTTCATAGTCCTGGAGTCCGGCTGAAGGTATAGTCCGGCTACCCGAACACCCCCTAATCCAGGACTCCCTCACGGAGCGTGTGGTGCGGCAGGCCACGGCTTATTGCATCAGTGAAAGTGCAGCTATCCCTGGGTGGTTTTGGTAATTCCTAACAACATATAGCTCATTGAGCTAACATTATTCCAAGATTAATATTTCAGGAAAAGCTCAATGAATGGCATGGCATGGATGAGGAAAGTGGATCCCTCAAAATTCTAAGGACAAAAAGTTTGGCTCAAGCTGCAAGATCAAGACTCTACATTTTATATTTTAGTGATCCAAGATCACATTGAGTCTATAGGAAAAGCCAATACTATCAAGGAGGGATGAGGTGTTGCTTAATGGCTTGCTTGCTCAAAGTGCTTAGTGATATGCTCCAAAATCCTCAACTACCTTCCCACATCCACATGTGACCTAAACCAAAAGTCAAACTTGGCCCCACCGATTCTTTCTATCCGGCGCCACCGAGTTTCAAATGTCATAGCCACTGCCACAAACCCTAGGCCAATCGGTCTCACCGATAGGGATCTTGGTCTCAGCAAGATGGGATAGTAATCTCTCTGTTTCCCTTCGTAACGTTTTGGTCTTACCGAGATGAGCGATTGGTCCCACCAAGATTGCAATGTAAACTCTCTGTTTCCCTTTTGTAACATTTCGGTCTCACCGAGATGAGCGAATCGGTCCCACCAAGTTTACTTGACCAACTCTCTGGTTAGCTTATTACCAAAATCGGTCCCACTGAGTTTGTGTAATCGGTCACACCGAGATTACGTTATGCCTAACCCTAACCATATCGGTCCTACCGAGTTGCATCTCAGTCCCACCGAAAATCCTAACGGTCACTAGGTTTGCTGAATCGGTCCGACCGAGTTTAACCATTCGGTCCCACCGAGTTTGGCAAATTGTGTGTAACGGTTAGATTTTGTGTGGAGGCTATATATACCCCTCCACCCACTCTTCATTCGTGGAAGGAGCCATCAGAACATACCTACACTCCCAATACACATTTTCTGAGAGAGAACCACCTACACTTGTGTTGAGGTCAAAATATTCCATTCCAACCATATGAATCTTGATCTCTAGCCTTCCCCAAGTTGCTTTCCACTCAAATCTTCTTTCCACCAAATCCAAATCCTGTGAGAGAGACTTGAGTGTTGGGGAGACTATCATTTGAAGCACAAGAGCAAGGAGTTCATCATCAACACACCATTTGTTACTTCTTGGAGAGTGGTGTCTCCTAGATTGGCTAGGTGTCACTTGGGAGCCTCCGACAAGATTGTGGAGTTGAACCAAGGAGTTTATAAGGGTAAGGAGATCGCCTACTTCGTGAAGATCTACCGCTAGTGAGGCAAGTCCTTCGTGGGCGATGGCCATGATGGAATAGACAAGGTTGCTTCTTCGTGGACCTTCGTGGGTGGAGCCCTCCATGGACTCGCGCAACCGTTACCCTCCATGGGTTGAAGTCTCCATCAATGTGGATGTACGATAGCACCACCTATCGGAACCACGACAAAAACATCCGTGTCTCCAATTGCGTTTGAATCCTCCAAACCCTCCCCTTTACATTCTTGCAAGTTGCATGCTTTACTTTCCGCTGCTCATATACTCTTTTGCATGCTTGCTTGAATTGTGTGGAGATTTCTTGACTTGTGCTAAGATAGCTAAAATCTGCCAAGAACTAAAATTGGGAAAAGGCTAGATTTTTATTTGGTCAAGTAGTCTAATCACACCCCCCCTCTAGACATACTCTCTATCCTACAAGTGGTATCAGAGCTTTGGTCTCCATTTGCTTTTATTTCCATAGCTTTTGGCGGCCATAGCCTTGGTCTCACAACCTAGGAGAGTATGGCGTCTAGCGAGGGAAATTATCACCGTAGAGGTCCTTACTTTGATGGTACTAATTTTGCTAGTTGGAAGCATAAGATGAAAATGCATATTCTTGGACATAACCCCGCCGTTTGGGCTATTATGTGTATTGGCTTGCAAGGTGAATTCCTTGACGGGAAAGAACTGAACCGTGAAGCCACCGCGGAAGAGTTGAAAATGTTGCAATACAACGCTCAAGCTTGTGATATCCTCTTCAACGGATTATGCCCCGAAGAATTCAACAAAATCAACCGTCTTGAGAATGCAAAGGAAATTTGGGATACTTTGATTTATATGCATGAAGGTACCGACTCCGTCAAGGAGTCCAAATTGGATGTGCTTCAAAGTCAACTTGACAAGTTCAAATGAAGGATGGTGAAGGTGTTGCTCAAATGTACTCTAGGCTTGCTTTATCACAAATGAGATTGCCAGCTTAGGGAGTGAAGAGATGACCGAGAGATTCATCATCAAGAAGATCCTAAGAGCCTTGGATGGAAAATATGATACCATGTGCACATTGATCCAAATGATGCCCAATTACAAAGATCTCAAGCCAACGGAAGTCATCAGAAGAATTGTTGCTCATGAGATGTCACTCAAGGATAAAGAGGAACTTCACAACAAATCAAGTGGTGCTTACAAAGCCTCATGTGAAGCCCTCACATCATCGAGTGAGAAACAAACCTTCAATGAAGAATTGAGCTTAATGGTGAAGAACTTCAACAAGTGCTACAAGAGTAGAAGCAAAGGGAGAAGCTCCAAGTCAAGGTCCTACAATGACAAAAGATCTTCTAGTCGAGAGCGAAACTGCTACAATTGTGGAAGGCCCGGACACTATTCCAATGAGTATACGACCCCCTACAAGAGAAGAGAAGATTCTCCCAAGAGAAGAAGTAGAAGAGAAGAATCACCATCTAGAGAAAGAAGGAGTAGAGATGATCGTTATGAACGAAGACCCTCACGGAGAAGCAAGGATTCGGAAAGAAAGGACAAGTCATCAAGGAGCTACACAAAACGAAGACATCAAGCTCATGTTGGTGAATGGGTATCCGGCTCCGACTCTGACAACCACTCCGAGAGAAGCTATCACTCCGACTCCGAATATACTCAAGATGAAGGTGTTGCCGGTCTAGCACTTGTGACAACCAACTCCTACGACATATTTGACTCACCAAATGAAGGACTTGGAACATGCTTCATGGCTAAAGGCCCAAAGGTATCACACCCCGAGTATGTTGGTTTCAATAGTGATGAAGATGACTTGTTACGTGATGATGATTTACTTGTTGACAACTCTAGTGATGAATACTGTGATGAAACGTCAATTAATCATGCTAATTAAGATAAAACGAATGACAATGATAAGGAGAAGATTGAGTCTCTAACTAAAGAACTAAACACTCTCAAGTTAGCTCATGAAACTATCTTAGGAGATCATCGAGAACTTTGAAGGACTCATGATAAATTACGCTTTGAAAAGCTCAACCTCGAGCAAGAGCATGATTTCTTAAAAGCAATCAATGATGATCTTCGCAAGAAAATTTCTTCTTACATTGCCAAGCGCTTACTCTTATCCACTTACATGCCTCAAGTCAAGTCTAGTAACAAGAACAAGAAAGAATCTTCCTCTAGTAGTAAAAATAATCATTCTAAATCCAATATTGTTGCTTCTAGTAGTTATCTTGATTCCACTAATGATTCTCTTAGCCAAGTTACACTTGAGCAAGAAAATAGCTTATTGAAGGGAATTATAGATAAAGGTGTTTACATGAGCCTTGTCGGAAGTAAGCAATTCGAGGAAATTGTACGCAAGCAAGGAAGGCACCGGAAGAATCAAGGTGTTGGTTTTGAACGAAAGTTCAATGCCAATGGAGTTGAGTGGGAAGAAGATCAATACCCCAAGACGAAGTTTGTTCCTCAACAAGAGAAATATGATCCTACTTCTTTCAAAGGGACACAAGCTCAAGATGATCTTCCACCACAAGACCACAAGCAAAAAGACAAGGACAAGCTTCAAGAGGAAATTGATGCATTTGAAGAAGCTCCTAAGGCCTTGGTCAAGTGGGTTCCCAAGACTACTTCAAGTTCCACTTCATCAAGTACAACTACAACACCGAGGATTCCCATCAAGATGGTGTGGATCCCTAAGAAGAACTAGAGAGTTCTTGAGGGTGACTCCGCCAACATACTTCAGTCTTATCATCTTGGCAAGAAAAAGTGCAATCAACTTCCACATCTTGCACTAGTTCAAGGAGTCACGAACCCTCTTGTTGGTAAGACAAGGGACAAGGTAACCTAAAAGCTTTCATAGACATCATCTTGTGTGTGCATCACTCTATGTCTATGGATATCCTTGTTTGTTCCTTGTGGGACTAACCCGTGTAGGTATTGAAAGTGCAACTCACTCCAATGGATAGCTCCAAATGATCTACATCAACATTGATCATCCACATCTTCAACATCTACATGAAGTCATCATCGACAAAACCCAAGGTTCGTTCATCCCTCTTAGGGGGGATCTCACATCTAGGGGGAGCTTTACTCTAAGAATTGAGCTAAAGCAACTCTAATGGTGTGAACACAACAATGCTTTATGTAAAAGTGGTAACCCCACTTGTGCTTAAACGATGAGTATGACCTATGATCAAATGTTCTCATTTGACTCCTAAGTCAATATACTCATATATAGATGACCTAGTCATTGCAAATTGTCTGATAGATGCTAGAATTGGTTGTGCATGCTTTGCCACATATTTCAGTTGCCATTTTATTGTGTGAGCATGTTGATTGCATATCTCACTCATTTGAGGACATCCACTTGTTGTTTTGATTGATTGTTTTTCTTTTCTTTTGCCAAGTGGATGGACAAGAATGCCTAAGAACCCTCTCTAGCTATCTATGCTTTTCTCGTCTCAAACTCTATTCATGCTACATCACAAAATTTGATCAAGTCAGATTCGAACCACTCTGTGTGAGGAGCACTCGGAGTCCCCGATTCGTCATAGACTTAAACTTCCAAAACTTCTTTGTGCTTTTTGGTCTGACCGATTCCTCCATTTCAGTCATACCGAGATCACTAAGTCGATCTAGGTTTTCAATCTCGGTGCAACCAATTTGAACCTTTTTGTCACACCGAGTTTTAGTAACTGCTTGGAGTTATGAATCTCGGTGCCACCGAGTTGTTCCACTCGGTCACACCGACAGGGTCGGGATATATATACCCACGGGTCAAATTTTGGAAAACTTTTCAAACCTCCTCGACCCGCGCTTAGCCCGCTCTGCCTCCAGGGTCTCCGGATCGTCTTCCTCGTCGCTGGTCTCCGCCGCCGTCAACGGAAATCATTCCCGCCATTGCCGCCGTAGCGAGTTCATCGCCGAACTAGGGTATGAACTCGATCACTGTGCTATCCCTATCTGATTCCTAGCACATTGTGTTCGCCATGTATCTTGCCACGATTGAGATCATTCTTATCCAGTCAAAACACTTCGTAGTTTAGTCGTGAATTGAAAATTTAGGGTTAGGTTTCCGCCGAAACCATCTCGGACCCACCGAGTTGTGGAACTCGGTACCACCGATTCGGCTCAGGCCATTGCACATGTAATTTTCAGTCTGAACGAGAATTGCAAATCGGTGTGACCGAGTTCAGGAGTTTGTGAAACCCTAGCAGTCTCGGTGCCACCGAACAGTGAATCGGTCTGACCGAGTTCACTAGTTTAGGTTCTAGCAGCTGCTTCAGTATCACTGAGTTTACAAATCGGTTCATCCGAAATGCTTTCTGTGGAAAACTAAAACTAAGTTTTGACTCATTCTTTTGCAAAAACCTCTGCATTTTGTGATGCTCATCCACTCTATCTCATCTATATCTATTCACAGTGTCTGCTGTCAGTGTTTGCAATATGTCTGATCAGAATGACAGCCAGAACAGGTCAGAGGAGCAGGTTCACCTGAGTGAGGGCACTAGTCCCTCTAGCAGTTCAGATGATGGTAGCAGGAGCACTCCCAGCAACTTGCCCAAAGCTGCCACCAGAACAAGGAAGAAGAAAACTTCAGAGTCTGAGGATGAAGACTATGTGGCAGTTGAGGATGAGGCCACTTGCAAGAAGAAAGTGGTTAAGAAGGAATATAGCACTGCTGCTGCCACCAAGCCAGGCATGAAGCAAAAGGTTTCTGCAAAGAGAATTCCAATGTCTAAGGCCAGAGCATCTACTCAAGTCCCTTTGGGATCTGAACCCAAAGAGGCTGCTGTAGAAGGGAAGAAGAGGAAGGAGAGGATCAAAAAGACCACTGCTAGAGTGCTTGGGAGATCCTAAATCATGAGAGATTCTGAAGAGCAAGAGGAAGAAGAGGTTGCTACACCAGCACCTAAGGCCCAGAAGCTTATGGGTGATGCTATCAGGACAGGGGCTACTTCATCAAAGCCCAAAGAAGCACCCAAAGCAGCCTCCAAGCCCAAGAGTGCACCTAAGAGGAATACCAGGAGTATACCAGCTGCTGAGAAGAACAAGGCCCCAGTGCCTGAAGTTGCTGCTGATGAAGATGATGAAGGCAAGTCCTGAGGAAGCTCAAACCCAAGATTCCAGACCACAATGATGCTCATCCTGTGGCTGAGAACATGAAGATCGGGAGAGACTCAGGACTGAGGAAATGGAGAGAGACAGACCCATATGCTACAAGAAGAAGAACTGCTGTTGATTACAGGTTCCACACAAAGGAACATCAAGATTTCTATGAGATAGTGCTACTGGACAAGAAGCCTATAGTGTGTGAAATGAGGTGGGTCGACTGGAAGTATATCAAGGAAAATGAGGAACACTATCCTGGTGCGTTTGACAGCTTCATTGCTTGTGGAGTTGCAAACTTTGTTGGGCAGAAGCTCACAAAGTGGAATGAGGAGCTCATAATGCAATTCTACTCCACGACACACTTCTATCCAGATGGCAGGATAGTATGGATGTCTGAAGGTACAAGGTACCACTCAACTATTGAGGAATGGGCAAATCTGATAAATGCTCCTAAGGAAGAAGAAGATGACTTGGATGTCTATGCCAAGAAGAAGATGGATCACAACTCTACGGCAAACATGTACAAGGAGATTCCTGAAGATGATCTTGAGACTCACCAGTTTGGGTCAGTAAAACACTTGCTGTCAGGGCTGCCTACAATCAATTGGATCCTTAGGCACACTCTCTTGCCCAAGTCTGGTGATCACAGAATGATCAGAGGCCATGCAATTAACTTACTACATATATTTGATGTGCCATAGAAGTTCAAGGTCATGAACCTTATAGTTGAGACTATCAAGAGGACTGCAGCAGACCAGAAAAGAAGTTGTGGATATGCCCCACAAATCCAGGAGTTGGTAAACTCAAAGATGGGCACAGGCACATACCTGTTGGATAAGGAACACTTGCCTATCTACCCAGACTTCGAGGACAATCAAGTTGTGATGAATGAGAATGAACCATCATCAGTACAAGCTCAAGAGAAGAAGGATAAAGCAAAGAAAGAGAAGGCTGCCAAGATGCCAACTCAAGAGGAGGCATCTGAGTACTTTTTGTAAAGCAAGCAGGACCAGCTTGGTTATTTGATAGCATCAACTCTGAGGATTGAGAAGGGGTTGGCCACCCTAACTCAAAACCAGGTGAGCCTGGAAAGAATCATGGAACAAAAAAAATCTATGATTTAGATGTCAAATTAAGTGAGATTCAGTCAGTTGTGGAGCAGCTACAGGATGACATGCAGGAGAGGAAGGGCAGAACAACCACTGGTGCATTTGCCAGAGTGCCTAGAGCTCATAGGTCAACTACAGTACCAGTACCAGACACCAGAGCCACTTCATCTGCACCAACTACAGCTTCATTGCCACCAACTCCAGTAGCTACCCCAGTAGGTCCATCTACTTCGACTAAAGCCTTCGTTCTTGGAGTTCTCCAGACACCACCACCTGAAGACCAAGCCTGAGAGACGTTTTAGTGCTATGCATTTTCTATGAACTTTTTGGTAACTTGTTGCCAATGGGGGAGAAAAATGTATAGATCATAGGCTTCGAGAGAGAGAGTTTGCTTTTGTTCTATCTTGTCTTCTTGGTTGAACTTTGGTTGCTTTTGATTGCTTGAGATACTATGCTATTATCTATGAGACATTGATGATCATGTGGTTGATCATAAGCTACACTTATGCTTGTTAGATGATATTATCTTACTTATCCTTATATGATCATTCACTTTGCCTGGTCATTAGTGCATGTATTTAATTCTTATCATTTTGAGTGCTCGACCAAGATGTATGTGACATGGAAGAGTAACCCATGATCCTAACTCATTGTGCATTTGCAGTCCAAAGCAAATCTTAAGATATGCACAAATTTAGGGGGAGCTCTTGCTTTTCACATACTTCTCAAAGCGACAATATCTTTCACTCTTATTATCATTTGTCGAAGCTTTGATCTATATGTTGTCATCAATTACCAAAAAGGGGGAGATTGAAAGTGCAACTATCCCTGGGTGGTTTTGGTAATTCCTAACAACATATAGCTCATTGAGCTAACATTATTCCAAGATTAATATTTCAGGAAAAGCTCAATGAATGGCATGGCATGGATGAGGAAAGTGGATCCCTCAAAATTCTAAGGACAAAAAGTTTGGCTCAAGCTTCAAGATTAAGACTCTACATTTTATATTTTCGTGATCCAAGATCACATTGAGTCTATAGGAAAAGACAATACTATCAAGGAGGGATGAGGTGTTGCTTAATGCCTTGCTTGCTCAAAGTGCTTAGTGATATGCCCTAAAATCCTCAACTACCTTCCCACATCCACATATGACCTAAACCAAAAGTCAAACTCGGCCCCACCGATTCTTTCTATCCGGCGCCACCGAGTTTCAAATGTCATAGCCACTGCCACAAAACCTAGGCAAATCGGTCTCAACGATAGGGATCTCGGTCTCACCAAGATGGGATTGTAATCTCTCTGTTTCCCTTCGTAACATTTCGGTCTTACCGAGATGAGCTATCGGTCCCACCAAGATTGCAATGTAAACTCTCTGTTTCCCTTTTGTAACATTTCGGTATCACCGAGATGAGTGAATCGGTCCCACCGAGTTTACCTGACCAACTCTCTAGTTAGCTTATTACCAAAATCGGTCCCACCGAGTTTGTGTAATCGGTCACACCGAGATTACGTTATGCCCTAACCCTAACCATATCGGTCCTACTGAGTTGCATCTCAGTCCCACCAAAAATCCTAACGGTCACTAGGTTTGCTGAATCGTTCCGACCGAGTTTAACCATTCGGTCCCACCGAATTTGGAAAATTGTGTGTAACGGTTAAATTTTGTGTGGAGGCTATATATACCCCTCCACCCACTCTTCATTCATGGAGAGAGCCATCAGAACATACCTACACTCCCAATACACATTTTCTGAGAGAGAACCACCTACACTTGTGTTGAGGTCAAGATATTCCATTCCAACGATATGAATCTTGATCTCTAGCCTTCCCCAAGTTGCTTTCCACTCAAATATTCTTTCCACCAAATCCAAATCCCGTGAGAGAGAATTG
This sequence comes from Triticum monococcum, assembly GCA_034509565.1. Lineage (NCBI taxonomy): Eukaryota > Viridiplantae > Streptophyta > Magnoliopsida > Poales > Poaceae > Triticum > Triticum monococcum. Next base: position 432,309,897 of record CM067841.1, read on the forward strand.
AGTGTTGGGGAGACTATCATTTGAAGCACAAGAGCAAGGAGTTCATCATCAACACACCATTTGTTACTTCTTGGAGAGTGGTGTTGTCGGGTGGTAGGTGCGACATATGCCAACGGGTGGCTTATCATTGTGGGAGCCAGTAAGACATCGCCGGTGCCTGGAAACTGGATGAGGCGAAGACATGCACGCCGGCGGATCTTACCCAGCTTCGGGGCTCTTCGTGGAGATAACACCCCTACTGCTGCTCTGCGGGGTCTCCGCATGATCACTAGATCGATAAGTAGCTACACAATGCTCCTTGAGCTGTTTTGGTGGAAGGAGGAAGAAGGGCACGACTAGCTTGCTTCTTCTCCTTCTATGGTGTCTAAAACTAGCTAGGGGTCGAACCCTTTGCATGGGTGCACCAGGGGGTTTATATAGGCCTACCCCTCGGGGGTACAATGGTAATCCGGCTGGGCGCGGGGCCCAACCGTCTGTGACTGTGCTCGCCGGCTTCTGCGCCGGCCGCTGGGGCCCGCCGACTGGTGGGTCCCGCCGGCTGCCGTTCCTTGGTCGACAAGCAGGCCCCATCGTCCAGGGCTCGGTCGGTGGCTGGTTACTGTTGCCTTATTCTGATGACGTGGGCTTTGTCGTGGTAGGCGTGGCTACAGTACCGCCGCCTGGCGAGCGATTACTGTAGCCTCACCGTGTCTTGTCTCCTTAATGGGGCGTCTCCTTCGAGGAAGGTGGCAAGCCGGCTGCACGGAGCCGGCTCTCTCTCGGGCCGACTGGGAGGATGTGTGGCCGCCTTCGGGTGTCTCTCTGCCCGAAGGGACCCACTGCCCGCGGGCCGCGCCGGTAGTCCGTCGTGGATGGCGTCAGGGTCGTCGTGGCAACAGTGTCGCGCCGGACGGGTCGTGGCCACCCGTACGGCGCACTGTGCCGGTCGTGCTCCGGGTTTTGGGGGTGGCAGGCTCCACTGTAGCCACGCCCCGCTTCATCATTGCTAGGTGGATGCAAACTTTGAGGGTACGGTCTTGACCGCTTTATGGTAGCCGGCTTCTTGGAGTCGGCCTTCTCGCGGCCGGCTTCTCGAAGTTGGACCTCCCGTGGCTTTCTTCATGAGGGCTAAAGTCGGGCCGCCTTCCAAAGCCGGCCTAGATGACAGCCGGCAAGGGGAAGGCGGCCCCATGTCTTGGGTTCTTGAGAGCCGGACGAGCTCGTAATTTTTTCAGGAGGGCCAGGGGAAGCCGGCTAGGCTACCCATGGCTATTTACTCCGACAGGTGTCTCCTAGATTGGCTAGGTGTCACTTGGGAGCCTCCGACAAGATTGTGGAGTTGAACCAAGGAGTTTGTAAGGGCAAGGAGATCGCCTACTTCGTGAAGATCTACCGCTAGTGAGGCAAGTCCTTTGTGGGCGACGGCCATGATGGAATAGACAAGGTTGCTTCTTCGTGGTCCCTTCGTGGGTGGAGCCCTCCATGGACTCGCGCAACCATTACCCTCCGTGGGTTGAAGTCTCCATCAACGTGGATGTACGATAGCACCACCTATCGGAACCACGACAAAAACATCCGTGTCTCCAATTGCGTTTGAATCCTCCAAACCCTTCCCTTTACATTCTTGCAAGTTGCATGCTTTACTTTCCGCTGCTCATATATTCTTTTGCATGCTTGCTTGAATGGTGTGGAGATTTCTTGACTTGTGCTAAGATAGCTAAAATCTGCCAAGAACTAAAATTGGGAAAAGGCTAGATTTTTATTTGGTCAAGTAGTCTAATCACCCCCCTCTAGACATACTTTTGATCCTACAATCAGGGATGGAGAGCTCTACAGGAAGCGACCGAATGACGTGTCCCTACGTTGCATCTCCCGAGAGCAAGGGAAGGAGCTACTGGTGGACATACACGGTGGAGACTGCGGGCACCACTCGTCGTCATGGACCCTCGTCGGCAAGGCGTTCCGTAGTGGATTCTATTGGCCCATAGCACTCAACGACGCCTTTGAGCTTGTGAAGGCTTGTGAGGCCTGCCAGTTTCACGCTAAGCAGATCCATCAGCCTGCGAGGGGTCTACAGACTATACCCCTCTCATGGCCGTTCCCAGTTTGGGGGCTCAACATTCTGGGCCCATTTCCTCGGGCGCCAGGAGGCTATCGCTACCTCTACGTTGCCGTGGACAAATTCACCAAGTGGGCTGAGGTGGAAGTCGTCCGCACAATCCCGGCAGGCTCAGCGATCAAATTCATCAAGGGCCTCATGAGCCGATTTGGGGTGCCCAACCGCATCATCACCGACAACGGTTCGCAATTCACCACTAATCTCTTCAAAACGTACTGTGCTAACCTTGGAACGCAGATATGCTACGCTTCAGTAGCACACCCCCGGAGCAACGGCCAGGCCGAGCGGGCCAACACGGAGGTCCTGAGGGGCCTCAAAGCCAGGACCTTCAAGAAGAAGCCGGAAGCCTGTGGCAGGGGCTGGTACAACGAGCTCCACTCCATGCTGTGATCAATCCGCACGACAGCGACCAAGCCGACTGGCGAGACCCCATTCTTCCTCGTCTACGGAGCAGAGGCTGTTCTCCCTCACGAGGTCAGGTGTCGCTCCGCACGGGTCCTGTCATTCGACGAGGCTCAGCAGGACGCCATGCGGGGGACGGATCTCGTGCTGGGGGAGGAACGCCATCGGGAAGCCGCACTGCGAGCGACAAGGTATCAACAGGCGCTACGATGATACCACTGCCGCAACATCTGCCCCAAGACCCTTGAGGTAAGGGATCTCGTGCTTAGACGGGTTCTCTCCAGGGAGGGGCTGCACAAGCTCTCTCCCATGTGGGAGGGCCCATTCAAGGTTGTTCATGTTTCCAGGCCTGGCTCCGTGCGCTTGGAGACTCCGGAGGGAGTACCCATCCAGAATGCATGGAACATTCAACATCTCCAGAGGTTTTACCCCTGAGCGAGGCCTAGCGCCTAGGAAAGGCCCGGTGCCTGTGAAGAAGGCCAATGCCTGTGAAGCTTTCGCGTTTTGGGAAAGGCCCGATGCCTGTGAAAAAGGCCAATGCCTGTGAAGCTATGGCGTTTTGGGAAAGGCCCGGTGCCTGTGAAGAAGGCCAATGCCTGTTAAGCTATCGCGTTTTGGGAAAGGCCCGGTGCCTGTGAAGAAGGCCAATGCCTGTGAAGCTATCACGTTTTGGGAAAGGCACGATGCCAGTGAAGAAGGCAAACGCCTGTGAAGCTCGCCGACCGTGACACTCTCACGTAATAATGAGTGGGGCTGTACACGCCCCGGAGTCTCCGGAGTGCCGCCCTTGGGCCTCGGGGGCTCCCGTCCACGCCCAGTGGCAGCACTTAGCTCCGCGCTGGTGAGAAGACGTCGAAGACTAGAATAGGTGCCGGACGCGACTTTTTCATTTGCTTTCTGCAGTTGGCGTGTTTATTCCCGTTTGAAGTCTTATTGGAGTTGTTGGCGTTCCTGGCTTGTGAATCTCTGTCTTTTTCATCCACTCGCCTCGTTTTCTCTCGCACAAGTCTCGCGAGGGATGTTCGTAGGCACCCTCGCGAGCGTCTTCTGCCCCGATCATCGGGAGCTTTCCTGTCCGAGTCCTCTGCGGGAGCACCCCTCCTAGTCCATGCCTCACGGGCATCATAACGCAGGACTATCAGATTTCGGGTTCTGGGAGACCCTTGAGGTTCGACCACTGGGGTGCGCACGGAGATCTCTCCCCTACCGATCTACGTCCGATCCTCTTGTGCGAACTAAGATGAAAATGATGAACAACACAAGAGACACGAGGTTTATACTGGTTCAGGCCACCGTTGTGGTGTAATACCCTATTCCAATGTGTGGTTTGGTGGATTGCCTCTTGGGCTGATGATGGATAGTACAAGGGAAGAACTGCCTCGTGAGGGGTGTTCTTGAGCTGATGTAGTGTGTTCTACTTAGTCTCTACAGGGTTTTCTCCTTCTCTCTCTTTTTCTCCTCCCCTCTTTGTGGAGGCTAGCTCTATTTATAGAGTCCATGGGCCTCTCCACGAATAATTGAGCGGGAAGGGCGCCAACAATTGGCCATTTTGAAGGGGAACATCTAGTACAAGTTATCCTGACCAAAGGTGGTCTTCGGCAGCCAAAAGCACTGGTGATGCCGCCGTCTTGGGCTCCACGGTGACCTCCGTCCGGCCGTCTGGCTGGTCTTGGTATCGTTGCACCGGAATGGTAACCTTTGCCTGATACCTTGGCCTGTGCTTGCCCCCTTTGCACCAAAGGGGAAACAAGGACCGTGCGCAGGCCGGCACCCGCCTGGCGCCCGTCTGGCCTTGATCGTCATGGCTTGCGTCATGGGATCCTCGCGAGGTACCATTGCATTGATCTCTCCGCCTCCTCGTGAGCCTGCCTAATGAGGCCACTCTTGAGGAAGCTTCCTGTCATCGGCCCCGCGAGGCTTGGCTCCTCGCGAGGGTCTTGAGCTTGGGCTGATGAAGATGGGTCGTGCTGGGCCCCTGCCTGAGCCACACCGCAGGCCGCAGGCAGGCAAGTCTAGGGACTCCCGTTCCCAGAACGCCGACAGTAGCCACCGGGCCCAAGGCGCGTGTGGACTTGGCTTAGCAGAGAAGCGAAGGGACAAGCACGAAGCGCCGCGGGCCCTAACAACCTGTGGCCTTGGGCGCCGCGTGGTGGTTGATTGAATGTTGGCGTCTGCACTTCCCACGACACCTCGGCAACTGCACGACAGACAAGTCCCTGCATGCAGAGATATGGGTCATGATTACTTGAGGTAATGGTGCTCGGCGGTTGGCCTTCCCCATGTATAAGTACAGGGCTGTGTGAGCTCCGCCAGTTCACCCCTTTCCATTACTCCTCCTCTTCTTCTTCCTCATCCTTGCTTCCTCTTGCACCAATGGCACCGATCCACCGGTTTTCAGCTGAGGAGAAGGGAAAGGCCCCCAGAGAGGGTCCTAACCTCCTCCCACCAAAGAAGCGGCCAATCCTCTATCACCGGGACGAAGGCGCCTGGCAGGAGGTGTCGAGGCCATGGTACGAGTGGCGGCCTCCTAGGTTTCCACTGCCCTTGTACGCCCGCGTCGTAGGCCCCAGGGGGAGGGCATCGAGCAACACCGACAACGTCGCCGCCGTCGCCGGCGAGTCACAGTGGTGCGCGTCGTCCCCCCTAGAGTCCACGCGGAGCGCTCCTCTCGCGAGCTTGTGCTCCACGCCGCCATGCCTCCAATTTCGTGGATCTGCCTTCCTCCCTCCTTCGCCTTCGAGATGCCGCCGAGCGGGGCCCTGGAGCTCTGGCTGCAGCACGCCGCCTGTGGCACCCCCGCAACCGGAGCAGAGGTCGCGGTCGTCGCTCCAGGCAAGGTCGTCATGACCCGGGGCTGGGGTGAGATTGCCCGCGTCTGTCATGCGGACAGTGCCTTGGTGATCCATCTTGAATATGACGGCGCCTCCTTGATGTTATTCAAGGTCTTTGACGCAGAAGGATGCCGGCTGGAATGCTGCCCTACGGGAAGCGGCAGGGGTGACGAACTGGCGAGGACCAGCCCCACCCGTTGGTCCTCCTCTAGCTCCTCAGGCAGCAGCAGAGGGACTGAGGGCTTCAGCGGCTCCCCCGATCTCCTCGCGACCCCGGAGACGAGTGACGACAGCTACGAGCCTCCGAGGTCGTGCCACGCTCGGAGTGGGGCAGCTGCATCGGGCTGCCGATGCCACGGATCTGGATGGGATTGGCGCCGTCACTGGGTAGACCACTTTTGATGATGGCGTCGCTTGGGGAGGTGCTAGCAAGTAGCGTCCCTTAGGGTTATCACCTTTTGTTCCCTGCGAGGAATTAAAGCAACACCCCGCGGGGGTATGTAAGGCGTCTGCCGTGCCTTTTGTAAATACTATATCCATAATATAAATTGGCGTGAGGTGTCCGTTCTGTTCTGCCTAAGCTCCCCCTTTCTATCCTCAAGAGGACTTGGCGCTCTACGCTGACAGGTCCCAGTCCCTAGGCAAGCTTCAGTCGTCGCTGGTATGCTAGGTCGCGATGCCGTGGTCAAGGCTAGGAGGTCAGCAGCCCGAGGTCCGGTAAGAGCCCCCGAGTTGCGATGCTCGGGAGGTCCCCTTTAGCGCTCAAGCAATCCTTGCTGGGCGAGAAAGGAATGTAGCGTCGCCGTTGTCGGTGTTCTGGGAACGGGGGTCCCCAGACTTGCCTGCCTGCGGCCTGTGGCGTGGCTCGGGTGGGGGCCCAGCGCGGCCCCCTTTCATCAGCCCAAGCTCAAGACCCTCGCGAGGGGCCAAGCCTCGTGGGGCGGATGACGGGAAGCTTCCTCAAGAGCGGCCGCATCAGGCAGGCTCACGAGGAGGCGGAGAGATCAATGCAAGGGTACCTCGCGAGGACCCCATGACGCAAGCCGTGACGATCAAGGCCAGGCGGGCGCCGGCCTACGCAGGGTCCTTGTTTCCCCTTTGGTGCAAAGGGGGCAAGCACAGGCCAAGGTATCAGGCAAAGGTTACCATTCCGGTGCAATGAGACCAAGACCAGCCGGACGACCGGACTGAGGTCACCGCGGAGCCCAAGACGGCGTCATCACCAGTGCTTTTGGCAGCCGAAGACCACCTTTGGTCAGGAAAACTTGTACTAGATGTTCCCCTTCAAAATGGCCAATTGTTGGCGCCCTTCCTGCTCAATTATTCGGGGAGAGGCCCAGGGCCTCTATAAATAGAGCTAGCCTCCACAAAGAGAGGGGAGAAAAAGAGAGAGAAGGAGAAAACCCAGTAGAGACTAAGTAGAACACACCGCATCAGCTCAAGAACACCCCTCGCGAGGCTGTTCTTCCCTTGTACTGTCCATCATCAGCCCCAGAGGAAATCCACCACACCACACACTGGAGTAGGGTATTACACCACAACGGTGGCCCGAACCAGTATAAACCTCGTGTCTCTTGTGTTGTTCATCATTTTCATCTTAGTTCGCACGAGAGGATCGAACGTAGATCAGTAGGGGAGAGATCTCCACACGCACCCCAATGTCCAAACCTCAAGGGTCTGCCGGAACAAGAAATCTAACAGATGCAGACCCACTTAGTTTCTTTTGTTGAGCTTTCATACACTTATAGCTCTAATGCATCCGTTGCATGGCAATCCCTACTCACTCACATTGATATCTATTGATGGGCATCTTCGTAGCCCGTTGATACGCCTAGTAGATGTGAGACTATCCTCTCCTTTTTGTCTTCTCCACAACCACCATTCTATTCCACATATAGTGCTATGTCCATGGCTCACGCTCATGTATTGCGTGAAGATTGAAAAAGTTTGAGAACATCAAAAGTATGAAACAATTGCTTGCCTTGTCATCGGGGTTGTGCATGATTTAAATATTTTGTGTGGTTATGATAGAGCATAGCCAGACTATATGATTTTTAGGGATAACCTTCTTTGGCCATGTTATTTTGAGAAGACATGATTGCTTTGTTATTATGCTTGAAGTATCATTATTTTTAGGTCAATATTAACCTTTTGTCTTGAATCTTTCGGATCTGAACATTCATGCCACAATGAAGAAAATTACATTGAGAATTATGCTAGGTAGCATTCCACATCAAAAATTCTGTTTTTATCATTTACCTACTCGAGGACGAGCAGGAATTAAGCTTGGGGATGCTTGATACGTCTCCAAAGTATCTATAATTTTTGATTGTTCCATGCTATTATATTATCTGTTTTGGATGTTAATGGACTTATTTATACACTTTTATATTATTTTGGGACTAACCTACTAACCCAAGGCCCAGTGCAAATTGCTACTTTTTTGCATATTCAGTGTTTCACAGAAAAGGAATATCAAACGGAATCCAAACGGAATGAAACTTTCGGGAGAGTTATTTTTGGAACAAACGTGATCCAGAGGACTTGGAGTGGACGTCAAGAAATCAACGAGGAGGCCACGAGGCAGGGAGGCGCGCCTGCCCCCTAGGCGCACCCCCACCCTCGTGGGCCCCTCATGGCTCCACCGACCTACTTCTTCCTCCTATATATGTCCACTTACCCCGAAAACATCCAGGAGCACCACGAAACCCTATTTCCACCACCGCAACCTTCTATACCCAAGATATCCCATCTTGGGGCCTTTTCCGGAGCTCCGTCGGAGGGGGAATCGATCACGGAGGGCTTCTACATCAACACCATAGCCTCTCCGATGATGTGCGAGTATTTTAGCACAGACCTTCGGGTCCATAGTTATTAGCTAGATGGCTTCTTCTCTCTCTTTGGATCTCAATACAATGTTCTCCTCGATCTTCTTGGAGATCTATTTGTTGTAACTCTTTTTGCGGTGTGTTTGTCGAGATCCGATGAATTGTGGGTTTATGATCAAGTTTATCTATGAACAATATTTGATTCTTCTCTGAAATCTTTTATGTATGATTGGTTATCTTTGCAAGTCTCTTCGAATTATCAGTTTGGTTTGGCCTACTAGATTGATCTTTCTTGCAATGGGAGAAGTTCTTAGCTTTGGGTTCAATCTTGCGGTGTCCTTTCCCAGTGACAGCAGGGGCAGCAAGGCACGTATTGTATTGTTGCCATCGAGGATAAAAAGATGGGGTTTATATCATATTGCTTGAGTTTATCCCTCTACATCATGTCATCTTTCCTTATGTGTTACTCTGTTCTTATGAACTTAATACTCTAGATGCATGCTGGATAGCGGTTGATGTGTGGAGTAATAGTAGTAGATGCAGAATCGTTTCGGTCTAATTTTCACGGATGTGATGCCTATATACATGATCGTGCCTAGATATTCTCATAATTATGCACTTTTCTATCAATTGCTCGACAGTAATTTGTTCACCCACCGTAATACTTATGCTATCTTGAGAGAAGCCACTAGTGAAACCTATGGCCCCTGGGTCTATCTTTTATCATATAAGTTTCCAATCTATTATATTTTGCAATCTTTACTTTCCCATTTATATTATAAAAATACCAAAAATATTTATCTTATTATTATTATATCTATCAGATCTCACCCTCGTAAGTGACCGTGAAGGGATTGACAACCCCTTTATCGTGTTGGTTGCAAGATTCTTATTTGTTTGTGGTTGTACACGGGACTTGCGTGTAGTCTCCTACTGGATTGATACCTTGGTTCTCCAAAACTGATGCAAATACTTACGCTACTTTGCTGCATTACCCTTTCCTCTTCAAGGGAAAACCAACGCAGTGCTCAAGAGGTAGCAATGTATTGCATGAAAGTTGAAAAGGTTTGAGAACATCAAAAGTGTGAAACAATTGCTTGGCTTGTCATCAGGGTGGTGCATGATTTGAATATTTTGTGTGATGAAGATGGAGCATAGCCAGACTATATGATTTTGTAGGGATAGGCTTCCTTTGGCCATGTTATTTTGAGAAGACATGATTTTTTTGTTCGTATGCTTGAAGTATTATTGTTTTTATGTTGATATTAAACTTTTGTTTTGAATCTTACGGATCTGAACATTCATGCCACAATAAAGAGAATTACATGGATAAATATGTTAGGTAGCGTTCCACATCAAAAATTCTATTTTTATCATTTACCTACTCGAGGACGAGCAGGAATTAAGCTTGGGGATGCTTGATACGTCTCCAATGTATCTAAATTTTTTTATTGTTCCATGCTATTATATTATCTATTTTGGATGTTTTATGTGCATTAATATGCTACTTTATATGATTTTTTGGACTAACCTATTAATCTAGAGCCCAGTGCCAGTTCCTGTTTTTTCCTTCTTTTAGAGTTTCGCAGAAAAGGAATACCATATGGAGTCCAAACGGAATTAAACTTCCATGATGATTTTTTTACCAGAAGACACCCAGGAGACTTGGAGTGCAAGTCAGAAGAGCCACGAGGCAGCCACAAGGGTGGAGGGAGCGCCTAGGGGATAGGGTGCGCCCCGACCTTGTGGGCCCCTTGGTGACCCCTAACCTAGATCTTCCTCTTGTATATTCCGAAATACCTAGAAAACTTCCGGGGGAGCCACAAAACCACTTTTCCACCGCGGAAACCTTCTGTACCCGTGAGATCCCCTCTAGGGGCCTTTTCCTGCATCCTGCCGCAATGGGATTCGATCACAGAGGGCTTTTACATCAACACCATTGCCTCTCTAGTGAAGCGTGAGTCGTTTACCGTCGACCTACGGGTCCATAGCTAGTATATAGATGGATTATTCTCTCTCTTTGATTCTCAATACCATGTTCTCCTTAACGTTCTTGGAGATCTATTCAATGTAATACTCTTTTGCGGTGTGTTTGCCAAGATCCGATGAATTGTGGATTTATGATCAGCTTATCTATGAATATTATTTGAATCTCCTCTAATTTTTTATATGCATGATTTTATATCTTTGCAAGTCTCTTCGAACTTTCATTTGGTTTGGCCAACTAGATTGGTTTTTCTTCCAATGGGAGAAGTGCTTAGCTTTGGGATCAACGATCCTAGTGACAGAAGGGGAACCGACGCGTATTGTATTGTTTCCATCGAGGATAACAAGATGGGGTTTTCATTATATTGCTTGACTTAATCCCGCTACATCATGTCATCTTACTTAATGCGTTACTCTGTTCTTATGAACTTAATACTCTACATGCAGTCAGGACTCGATCGATGTGTGGAGTAGTAGTAGTAGATGCAGAATCGTTTCGGTCTACTTGGCACGGACATGATGCCAATATTCATGATCATTGCCTTAGATATCGTCATAACTTTGTGCTTTTCTATCAATTGCTTGGCAGTAATTTGTTCACCCACCATAATAATGTCTATCTTGAGAGAAGCCTCTAGTGAAACCTATGGCCCCCGGGTCTATTTTCAATCATATAATAAGTTTCCGATCTACAATTTAGTTTCCGATTTACTTTCTTTGCAATCTTTTACTTTCCGTTCCATAAAGCAAAAATACCAAAAACATTACTTTACCATTTGTCCATCTCTATCAGATCTCACGTTGCAAATAACTGTGAAGGGATTGACAACCCATTTATCTCGTTGGATGCAAGTTGGTGTTTGTCCGTGCAGGTATTCGGTGGCTTGCGCGTTGTATCCTACTAGATTGATATCTTGGTTCTCAAAGCTGAGGGAAATACTTACTCTACTTTGCTGCATCACCCTTTCCTCTTCAAGGGAAAAACCAATGCAAGCTCAGTAGGTAGCAATTATCTCTATGATAAATGAGTTGGGAGGCAAAATATTAAACCCCGATCTTTCTCTGTGTTTGATGGATGCCATTTGTTCTAAGAATATGCTTTGAGTAGTAGCAATCATGGAAGACTATATGATGATTGAGTATGTGGAGCTCTTACTTAGACTCTGTTGAATAAGTTAAATTGCAATTGTTTAGGGACTAAGAGTATAGGTTGTTTAGTGACAACCCACAAGTAGAGGGGGTCGCAATAGTTTTAGAGGGTAGAGTATTCAACCCAAATTTATTAATTTGACACAAGGGGAGACAAAGAATATTATCGAGTATTAGCAGTTGTGCTGTGAATATAGCTATCAGGTAAGACCCGCCCAGGAGGGGCTGGGTCAACCCAAATGGCGGGTTATAAAAGGAGCCTAGTAAGATTCAAGGTGATAGTTTATTAAGACTTGTAGAAGGCCTAAGCCCAGAGGCGGCTTAAGGCCCAATATTATAAACCGCTGTATGTAAAGAAAGACTTGTAAAGAAAGGCATATAAAGAAGTCACCGAGCGGGACATGTTTTAGGAATCCAGTCGGGACTCTGTAGGCCGCCTGGCGTCAACCCGTGTATATAAGGGGATGACCCGGTGGCGGCTTAGGGCAAGAATCAACATATCGATAACCAAGCCGGCGGATTCGCTCCTTGGTCATCGAAACACCAGCAATTCCAACACAACTAGATGTAGGAGTTTACCTTCATCGTAAGGGGCCGAACTAGTATAAAACCTCTCATGTCCTTTGTCCTGATTAACCCCTTTAAGCTTCCTAGTTGCGATGGCCTTATGACTAAGTCCTTTCGCTAGGATATCTGTCGTGACAACTCCACGACAGTTGGCGCCCACCGTGGAGCCAGCTCATGGTGGATTTGAGTTCTTGAAGGGAAACTGCGAAGGGCTCAAGGGATATGCTGTGGGCCAAATGACCAAGAGTCATCGCAGCAAACTATACATCGACGACGAAGGATGGGGCCCCGAGGCTAGCTCAATTGAGTACGTGTATCGGGTCCCCTTCGGTGGAATTCATGTCTTCATCGACCGGATCAGCGAATCGGGCCCTGAGACGGACTTATGCACCAACATCATCAAGACGGCTCAGCGCGCGAGATCCGCCCGGGCCCGACCCGCTGTAAAGCATGCCTTCATGGGTTGCATCCATGGAGGTGAGTTTTCTGAAGGATCCGTGGATGGCGGTGAGACGACCATCTGCTCTGACGGTGAGTCGTCCTTAGGCGAGACAGATTCTTTGTATCAGCTGCAAGATGGCGTGCTTGGGGGATGTTCCGATGGCAGCAGTCTTCCGGACATCTCTGAGCCGCCGAATCGAGCCGGAGTCTTCATGGCTGGCACTCAACCGGGCAGAACTCCATGGCTGCAGCAGCGACAACCACCGGATCGGCAGCGGCCGGGTCAGGAGACCTTGCGTGCCCCCCGGCTGAGATACTAATGGACCTCATGGATAAATTGACAACTCTGTTGACCGTTGTGGTGGAGCCGGCGGATAAGGCTCAGCATGACGCGGAGGTGGCACGGGTACGCGAAGAGATGGCACAGGCCAAGGAAAATTTAGCAGCGGAAGAGGTCAGGATGGCCGCGGGGCGGGCGGCTTTGGATGCTCATGCTCAACAGCTCCAAGCGGAGACTTTCCGGCTCTCGATGGATCTAAACGCGTCAAACGAGGTCATGAGGAGAAGGCACCAAAAAACTCAGTCCCCTCTGCCCCTGACTCTCGACCCTAGGACACTTTTCCACACACCCGAGGCTAGTCCAAGTAACCCGCCGGAGGCAAACCGGATCACGACACCCGGGGCTCGGGCGCCGGTTCAGCCGCGAGCCATGGAACCACCTCGTATGAATACCGCTCCGCCTCATTATACACCGATAATACCGGGTCACTTTTCCCATCCTTTGGAGAATCTCATTGCTGCGTCGGCCCATTTGGCGGCTCTCTCGATGGAAGGCAACTCTCCGATAGCAATCGAAACACGAAGGGTGAGAGAACTTCTTCAGAAGGCTCTAGCGCAGCAGGATGCGTACTCTTACAATCGAGACAGAATCCATTCAACCCCTCGCCCAAGCCGGAGCCCGAGCTATAGCAGGTGTATGTACTCAGCCGCTATGTCGAGCAACGCTCAACGCCGTAACCAACCGCATAGGCATGAGCCAGCATAGGGAGGAGCCCTTAACTTGGTAGATCAGGAGAGGATCCGTCAAGAGGCTGAGTTGGCGGTTCAACTAGCGGCTGAGCAAGCGGCTCATCAAGCTTTTTCGGCTTATCCAGCAACCTCTGTTGAGGCAGGAGTATCCACAAGAATAGGAGGTGTCCCTTGCCTGGTGCCGGCTATACGTAATGAGCGCTTGCCTAAAGACTTTAAGGGGCCTTTTAAAGTACCTAATTACACTGCCGACTTGCAGCCTGGGGCATGGATTGAAAGTTATGAGATGGCAATGGAGCTGTTGGAGGTCAGCGATGCAGTGATGGCTAAGTATTTCACCATCATGTTAGATGGAACGGCTCGCACTTGGTTGAAGGGATTGCCACCCAATTCCATCGACTCATGAGCAGAGTTGAAGGCCCGGTTCATTTAGAACTTCAAGGACACCTATAAAACAACCTATGTCAATCATGGACCTGACTAATTGTAAGCAAGAGGAAGGTGGGTCTACGACCCATTGGGTGCGCCGGGTCAAGGAGATAATACATTCATTTGATAAGATGGATGCCGGCTCGGCAGTCTTAATGTTGGAGAAAAATTGCCGTTTTGAACCTCTAAAGAAGAAGCTGGGGCGGTTCAAGCGTGATTGCAATGACATGGGCCAGTTGATGGCGGCCCTGGTCAAATATGCTGATTCTGATAGTACCAAGGATCCCGTGTCTTATGAAGAAAAAGGGAAGGGAAAGAAGAACTGCAACGACAAGGGTCACCAGCATAACCCAGTGAATCAATGAGGTAATAAATGTAAGGCTGACTAGTTTGTGGCTAACACCAATGCACAGGGAAACAACCAACGGCGCAAGGGTAGGCCACCCCCTCGGTCAGGCGGGTCAGGTCCCACCCTCGAGCAACTACTGAATGAACGTTGTCCAAGACATGGCACCCAGGAGAAGCTAGCTACCCATCTGTGGAAGGATTGTACGATCACGAAGGCATTTAAAAATTCCAACATGTTCGATGGTAGCCATGAACCTGGCGGCGGTTCAGGCGGAGGCGGCTTTCAGGGCCCGGGCGCCGGGTCAGGCAGAGGCGGTTTTCACGGTGAGGGCCATCTGGGTAACTAGGGCGGCTATAATCAGCAACCCGGCCAAAATAATCAGCAACAACAATTCGGGTATCAGAGCAAACCAAAACAGTTGAATAGCGGGCAGTACCATGTATTAACCACTAGTTTATGCAAGAGGGATCAGAAGCTTCATAAGAGGGCTGTCAATGCCATTGAGCTGGCGGTCCCACGTTATTTGAGGTGGTCGGAACAGCCTATTTTGTGGAGCAGAGAAGATCACCCTCCCGGGGTTCATAATCCGGGCTACTTGGCCTTGGTGGTGGCACCCCAGGTTGGTGGATATAAGTTCACTAAGGTGCTCCTGGACGGAGGCAGTAGCATCAACATCCTCTATTATGAGACATTTCGTCGGATGGATTTGACTGATAAAAGTCTTAAACAATCCAACATTGTTTTTCATGGTGTTGTCCCGGGTAAGTCGGCATACCCAGTTGGTAAGTGTGAACTAGAAGTAGCCTTTGGGGATGAATATGATTCCAGGGCTGAGAAGTTAACTTTTGAAGTGGTTAACATCAAAAGCCCGTATCATGCTCTGTTTGGAAGGGAGGCTTATGCCAAGTTCATGGCTCGGCCGTGTTATGTATATCTGCAGCTCAAGATGCCGGGTTATAAAGGCACCATTACAGTACATCGAAGCTGGAAAATAGCCCTGGAATGTGAAGAAGGTGATGCCGCTTATGCTGAGTCTATTTGCGCGACATAGGAGTTGAAGTTTTATAAAGATAATGTTGACCCGGCATACAGGACGTCTTTGAAGAAGCCAACTACAGAGCATGAACCGGTGCTGAAATTCAAGTCGGCTGATGACACCAAGATGGTTGATTTTGTGCCAGGCGACTCATCAAACAGTTCATCATCAGTGCCAACTTGGATCCAAAATAGGAAAGCGCACTCATCGAGTTCATCCGTGAGAACCGGAACATCTTCGCATGGAAGCCTTCTGACATGCCGGGTGTCCCGAGAGAACTCGCTGAGCACACTCTTAACATTGATCCGAAGTTTAAGCCGATCAGGCAGTTCCTTCGGCGGTTTAATGAGGAACGATGCAAGGCCATAGGAGAAGAGGTGTCCCGGCTCTTTGCGGCCGGGTTCATTGTGGAAGTTTTTCACCCAGAGTGGTTGGCTAACCCGGTGCTTGTACTCAAGAAGAACGGCACCTGGCGTATGTGTGTGGATTACACCTATTTGAACAAAGCTTGTCCGCCCTCGTATTGATCAGATCATTGATGCTACGGCGGGTTGTGAGCGTTTGAGTTTTCTGGATTCTTATTCAGGTTATCATCAGATCAAGATGGCAGTCAAGGACCAAGAGAAGACAGCTTTCATCACTCTGTTTGGAGCCTTCTGCTATGTGTCTATGCCTTTTGGGCTTAAGAGCACCCAGGCGACTTATCAACGGTGTGTGCAGAATTGCCTTCACAATCAGATTGGGTGTAATGTTCATGCTTATGTGGACGATATAGTGGTAAAGTCCAGAAAAGAGGAAACCTTGGTAACAGATCTGAAGGAGACCTTTGATAACCTCCGGGTCTACAAGATGATGCTTAACCCGTCCAAGTGTGTTTTTGGAGTCCCAGCTTGCAAACTTTTGGGTTTTCTAGTGTCTAACAGAGGTATTGAGGCTAACCCAGAGAAAATTAAGGCAATCACATCTCTGGCTAAACCGGTGTGCATCAATGTTGTTCAGCGGCTGGCGGGTCGCATCGCTGCCTTAAGCCGGTTCATAAGACGGTTAGGGGAGAAGGCGATGCCTTTGTATCAAATGATGAAAAAGGCGGATGACTTCGTCTGGAGCGATGCTGCTAACTCTGCTTTTGAGGATTTGAAGAAACAGCTCGCTGAACCACCGATTCTTGCTGCTCCGGTTGAGAAAAAGTCGTTGTTATTATATGTAGCTGCTAACTCACGTGCTATTAGTGTGGCCATTGTGGTGGAGCGCAAGAAGGACGGCCAGGAACATCCGGTCCAACGGCCGGTTTACTACGTCAGTGAGGTGCTGATTGAATCTAAACAAAGATAACCACATTGGTAGAAGCTCGTTTATGGGGTGTTCATCGCAAGCCGGAAGCTCAGACATTACTTTCAGGGTCACCCAATCACTGCGGTTAGCTCTGCTCCTTTAGGAGACATCATTCAAAACAGAGAAGCTACTAGACGAGTCGCCAAGTGGGATATTGAACTTGGGTATCATGGGTTGAAGTATGTGCCACGTACTGAGATCAAATCTCAAGCGCTGGTTGACTTCATTAATGACTGGACAGAGTTGCAGATGCCAGAGGAGAAACCAGACAACACATATTGGACGATTCACTTTGATGGGTCCAGATATTTGGAAGGCTCGGGGGCTGGAGTTGTTTTAACTTCCCCTCGAGGTGACAAGTTTTGTTATGTGTTGCGATTGATGTTAACTTGTACTAACAACACAGCAGAATATGAAGCCTTGCTCCATGGTCTTCGAATGGCTAAAGAAATGAGTCTGAGTCGGGTCTGGTGCCTTGGCGATTCAGATTTGGTGGCTCAACAGGTGTCAGGCAAGTGGGATTCCAAGGATCCTCTCATGGCGGCTTATCACCGTGAAGTCGACGCTGTTGCAGGACATTTTAAGGGTTATCAAGTGGAACACATTGACTGTACAAAGAATGAAGCGGCTGATGCCTTAAGCCGGTTGGGATCTCGGCATAAGCTGGTACCACCTAACACCTTTTTAGATGTTTTGCATAACCTGTCTGTTAAGTTACCTACAGAGGAAGATTTGGATGTTCCTGACCCAGAGGCACAGTTGGTGCTGGCTCTTCATGTCATTCCAGATTGGACAGTATTGTTCTTGGCTTACATGACCCGGGGCGAGTTGCCAGAGGACGAGACCCTGGCCCGACAGATAACCCGGTGGTCCAAGTCAATGATGATTTTTGATGGAGAGTTGTATCATCGCAACGTCACTGGAGTGTTTCAGCATTGTGTTTCTCCTAAAGAAGGTCAAGAAATACATCATGAGATCCATGAAGGGGATTGTGGTCATCATGCCGGATCAAAGTCTCTTGTGGCCAAAGCTTTTCGTCATGGTTTTTACTGGCTAACGGCTCACGTTGGTGCAGAGGATCTGGTCAGTAGGTGTGATGGATGTCAAAAATTTGCACGACGAGCACATGTGACGGCTCAAGAGTTGCGGATGATTCCAATCACTTGTCCGTTTGCAGTCTGGGGGCTTGACATGGTTGGACCTTTCAAAAGGTCTGAGGACAACAAGACACATCTTTTAGTGGTAGTTGACAAATTCACAAAGTGGGTTGAGGCAGAGCCAGTGAATAAGTGTGATGCAGCCACGGCGGTCCAGTTCATGAAAAATGTGATTTTCCGCTTTGATTTTCCACAGAGCATTATCACTGACAATGGCACTAATTTGTCCCAAGGTGCTATGGAGGAGTTTCGTCAACATGAGCATATCCGGCTTGATATTTCTTCCGTAGCTCACCCTCAATCCAATGGTCAGGCTGAGAGAGCAAATCAGGAAATCCTAAAAGGTCTCAAGCCCGGGCTTATGGTTCCTTTACAGCGGACGCCGGGTTGTTGGGTAGAGGAATTACCCTCGGTGCTGTGGAGTATCAACACCACTCCTAACAGGTCTACAGGTTATACACCTTTCTTCATGGTTTATGGAGCAGAAGCGGTGCTACCTAGTGACATCCGTCATGACTCGCCTCGCATGGTGGCTTTTGTTGAAGCTCATAATGAACAAGCCTGACAGGATGCACTTGACTTGTTAGATGAGGAGAGAGACTTGCCGGCGGCTCGATCAGCAATTTATCAACATGACCTGCGCCGTTATCACAGCCGCCGAGTTAAGTGCAGGACCTTTCAAGAAGGTGACCTGGTGCTCCAGCTCATCCAGGATCTGTCAGATGCACACAAGCTATCCCCGCTATCGGTGTCAAAACCAGCGGATCTCGGGTAGCGGGTCCCGAACTGTGCGTCTAAGGCGGATGGTAACAGGAGGCAGGGAACACGATGTTTTACCCAGGTTCGGGCCCTCTTGATGGAGGTAAAACCCTATGTCTTGCTTGATTTATTCGTGATGGTATGAGTATTACAAGAGTTGATCTACCACGAGATTGGAGAGGCTAAACCCTAGAAGCTAGCCTATGGTATAATTGTCTGTTGTCCTACAGACTAAAACCCTTTGGTTTATATAGACACCGGAAAGGGCTAGGGTTACACAAGGTCGGTTACAAAGGAGGAGATATACATATCTGTATTGCCTAGCTTGCCTTCCACGCCAAGTAGTGTCCCATCCGGACACGAGATGAAGTCTTCAATCTTGTATCTTCATAGTCCAACAGTCCGGCCAAAGGATATAGTCCGGCTGTCTGGAGACCCCCTAATCCAGGACTCCCTCAGTAGCCCCTGAACCAAGCTTCAATGACGATGAGTATGGCGCGCAGTGTTGTCTTCGGCATTGCAAGGCGGGTTCCTCCTCCGAATACACCACGGGAGAATTTGAATACAAGGATAGTGTCCGACCCTGGAAATAAGTTCCACATACCACCGTAGAGAGAATAATATTTCCACAAATCTAATCTACTGACACGTTTTGGCAACATGACATTATGCCATGGCCCGGTGATTATTTTAACCGTTTCCTTTAACTAGCCCCGCACAAAACGTGAGGCAGTTCCTTGACACGTCTTGTGAAAGCAGAGATCGTGTCCCCCTTATTACGGGATTCTCATCAATACGGGTGTGGGTAACCCAACCGCGCCATCGATTACGGCGCTTGGGGGATAAGCGAGTTTTACCAGGCTAGCGGGGGCGCATAGTTTCGGCCGCCCTTATAAAGGGATAAGGTTTAACCTTTTTCTACCCAAGCCTTCTTCCTCCTCGCTCATCCATTCTTGCGCACCAGAGCTCCAACGCCCAAGTCCACATCCTTCTCCTCAACCTTCTCCAAACATGTCCGGAGCGAGAGGCAAGTGGATGGCGTCCTCCGTCACGGAGGGACACATCAAAAAGTTGTGCGGGGTCGGATACCTAGCCGCGAATATCACGCATCGGCTTCCCGCTGCGAGGCAGATTGTCCCTACCACGGAACCTCACGAGAGGCTATTTTTCCTCCACCACTTCCTCCGCGGACTGGGGTTTCCCCTCCATCCATTCGTCCACGGTCTCATGTTCTACTACGGGCTGGACTTTCATAATCCAGCCCCGAACTTCATCCTCAACATTTCGGCATTGATCGTCGTGTGTGAGGCTTTCCTCCGCATCCGGCCCCACTTCGGCCTGTGGCTGAAGACCTTCAATATCAAGCCGAAGGTGGTGGGAGGCCAACAAGCAGAATGCGGCGGAGCCATGGTGGGCAAGATGCCCAATGTTATATGGCTTGAAGGCTCCTTCGTGGAGACGATAAAGGGGTGCCAATCGGCGTGGTTCTAAATCACCGAGCCATGCGACACCAACTAGTTGGCGGCCCTCGAGTTTCGATTTGGAATCCCCACGTGGCTCACCTCCTGGAAAGAGAAGGGCCTATCCTGGGGTTCATCGG
This sequence comes from Triticum monococcum, assembly GCA_034509565.1. NCBI lineage: Eukaryota > Viridiplantae > Streptophyta > Magnoliopsida > Poales > Poaceae > Triticum > Triticum monococcum. Next base: position 432,329,890 of record CM067841.1, read on the forward strand.
TGGAGCTGGATGGACTCCAGAAATGTATCCGGAATATGGCAAGCAAGAAGCTCAAGCTTGTCAACATAGTCCAGGTCATGCTCATCCGTCGGATCCTCCCATGTCAAAAGTGGGATTTCAACTTGTGGGAGTTCGACCTGGCCCAGCACCAAACTCTGAGCGAGCTCTTGGACACGACGCACAAGGACGTCTGGAGGGTGCTGTTCAAGGGCACCGAGGTCCCTCCCTCTCTCACTGAGGACCACGGGCTAAGCGCGAAGCGCCGAGCGCATTCCGTGAGTTCTATACATCTGGTAGGATATTTATTTCCCCTAGCTTAACCATGTGCGGGGTCTGAGCTCCATGCCTTTGACAGGACTTGGTGGAGACGTCGGGGCAGATTAACTGTCTGGCCCCACTGCCCGAAGACACTGCGGACACTCTCCTGATGGAGATGCTGACTCTGGCTCCTTACAAGGTGCCCAGTGTTATCGGACTCATCGTCCGATAACTCCACGACGCACTCCTCCACCGAAGACGAGGAGGAAGATGAAGATGCTCCCCCATCAGTCGGGGGAGACAAGAACAGGAAGGCCGCCCCGACCGGGGGGGGGGGGCGAAGGGTCCAAGAAGGGGAGGGCCCTCCTTCTGTACTACTCCACCACCACCGCTGAAGGCGAAGAGGAGTGGCTGCTCAGGGCCAAGCCCCTGGCGAAGTCGTAAGTATTCGAATACTAGAGTAACTCATAGCATACCATTGTCGCACTACTTCTCCTAATGCCGAATCATGATTATGTAGACCACCACGAGCCCGTATCGACGTATCCTCGTCGGACAGCTCCCTGGGCTCGTCGCATATGGATAGTGATCCACTTCTGACGACCACCTCCCCTTGCCCTATGGACAACGCCGAGGTATTCTCTCAAGAGGCACCGGGTCGAGGGAAGACAGTCTCGGAGGCGCCTCAAGGAGACCTTCCGGACTCCGGGAGCAGAGGGAGCAAGGCTCCTGAGGGCTCCGAGTTCGGCCCTTAGTCGAACGCCGCGCCGGAACCCCAAGTGGTTTCGGACTCGGGTAGGCGGCCTCCTTCCAAAAGGGGCAAGTCGCCTATGCCGGTGACCTCTATCCATCCACAGGCACCGGACAATCTGCTGGGAGGGCTTCGCAGCGCTTCCATCGACGAAGAGCACCGCACTATTATGAGTGCGGTGGTCCAGAAGGTTCAGTCCGCCAAGAGCGGACTGACTAAAGCCTGTGTCAGCCTTCTAACATGCTTTGAGGTAAGTTTTTGAAATATAGGATAAATATTACCGCATAGACAGTAGCCCCCGAGGCTCTGTTTGGTGCTCACAAAGAAAAGCCGAACGGAGGATCAAACAAAATCGCAGGAGTCTAATATAAGTATGTCTATATGCGTATGCAGGCTTCGCTGCTGGCCTCTGCCACACTAACTGCGGAGGTCGTCGCACTGAAGCAGGACCTCAAAGGGTCCGAGGAAGAGCTCGGCCTTGCCAAGAGGCAGCTCGAGGAGAACAAAGGTAAGTAGTACCTAGTCTATGGATATATATAAAAAGAATGCGATTGCAAAATGAAAGGATCATCGTAAATTTGCCAGGGGCCATGACCGAGGTGGCGACCCTAAAGCAAGCACTATCTGAGGCCGAAAACAAAGCGGCCAGGGAGCGCACCGAGCGGGAAAGGCAGGAGGCTCAGGTGGGCGAGGTGCAGCAAGAGCTCCATGCTCTCATAATGAAGCACGAGGCGTTGGAGCTTGACTTGAAGACGCGAGAGTCCGAGCTTGCCGCATCCCTCGAGAGCGCAAAGAATGCTAAGGCGGAAGCCCAAAAGGCCCTCCAGGAGATTGATGCGATGAAGAAGATAGCGGCAGGTAAGGCATTCTATATGCAAAGCAAGCATGTGAAAGTAAATTACTTGTTACTTACCCGAATCCGGAGCTCTCCAGGAGAATTCGCAAATTTGCCCCGCAGCCCTTCCCAACAGCTACTTTGGCCTGGTGAGGCGGCTTATGGATGCCTGCCCACGGCTGGAAGTCATCAACCGGTCCGTCTGGATCGAAGGTGCACGCCGGGCTTTCGCCCATGTGAAGGTGCAATGGGCCAAGATGGACGCCATGAAGCTGGTGAAGAAAGGGCCGCCGGAGGGCAAGGAGCATCACCACCCTGAGATGTACTATGAGGGCGTCCTGAAGGGTGCCCGTCTTGTAGCGGACGAGTGTGCAAAAGATGTAATATTTGAATGAACTTGCTCGTGTAATCCTATATTATGAAAAACTTGTTCATATGCGCTATGCAACGCTTGTCTGAATTTAAAATATTGCCTTATGTTCGGCTGTTTATCAAATCTGAGAGATGGCTCGTCGTCGGCTTCTACCCCCACGCCACGAGTGCTGGGGTGTTCGGGATAAACCTAAGCACTCTTGTTCCCATTGTTGGGTCCTTCGAGGGAGGTGCGCAGCACAACGAACATGGCAATCGGACTATAATGCGTTATCATTCTCACTTAGCCATAGAATTCTATAATTTTAAATTTCGGCGAAGCCCCTAGTATTTGAAAGGCCAAATTTGGGGCGCGATACATGCCTTAAGCCAGACAGGGCCGACTCCTCACTCTAAGCGGCATAAGTCTTTTAGGGGCTCGAAACCTCTCGAACAGCGACCAGTCTCTCGCCTTATCATGACAGTCAGTTTTAGCTTTCTCTACTGAGGTGCTTAGCCCAGTAGAACCAGGACACAATCGCAGTATTTCTCCCAGTGCTACCTTAGCCGATATAGTGGAACGTAAGGTACCAAAACATGGGAGCCGGGCAAACCCAACTATTGACCCAAGACATGATTCGAAGCTGATGCATATAATGCTATAAGTTCGGGGTGCCGCACTGTCGAAAGTGTTCGGACTTCTCATGCCGTATTATGGGGTATGCTTAAGCCCCTAGCGTCTTGGCCATACCAGAGTGTACGGGTGCTGGATGTCGTGAATGAACATATATATATAAAGGAAGAATGTAATAATAGTCTTAATGATATGCATTGTTTATTGAAAAAGGTGTGTTAAAGCGGAATGATACAAGTAGTGCGATAAGCAAAAAGTAGTATCGTCTGACATGTCCCTTCCAAGGGCAAGATGAGGAATAGTATTAAAGCAAATATTTCACTCATTATCGTAATCCACCTGGGAGTTCCGTGGTGTGACATAGCTTTCTACCTCCTTGGTTGCTGCATCATGTATTCGGCAATCATGCTGCCGGACAGGGTTTCCAGAGATTAAAGTCCTGAAAGACAAAAATAACAAAGCGGGAAGCCCCTAGTGCGGTTTAAGCCGCGACTTGGAGCGTGCCGCAGTCGTGCCCCCCTCCCCGCCTGTGCCCATGGTATTTTTAATGCGTAATTATGTATGCGTGGCACCGATTTTGCCATTTGGCTGGGACTGGGGTGGGGGGCACATTGCTATGCGAGCTCGGAACGTGCCAGGCGGTCCTGTTGCCGATTACTCTGGGCGCGCTTGAAGGTGTCAGGGTCCTTAATCGCCAAACTAGTTGATTGCCTTAAGAGGCTGCTTTGCGCTTCTGCTGCGAGGGCTGCAGTGTGCTCCTCCGTGCGGAGAGAGCGCTCTGTGTTTCCATTGACTATGATGACCCCCCGAGGTCCTGGCATCTTGAGCTTGAGATATGCATAATGCGGTACCACATTGAATCTCGCAAATGCGGTTCGCCCGAGCAGTGCATGGTAGCCACTGCGGAACGGGACTATGTCGAAGATTAACTCTTCGCTTTGGAAGTTATCCGGAGATCCACAGACCACTTCCAGTGTTACTGAGCGTGTGCAATGGGCCTCTACACTTAGTATGATGCCTTTGAAGGTCATTTTAGTGGGTTTGATCCTTGAGGGGTTTATACCTATTTTGTGCACTGTGTCCTGATAAAGAAGGTTCAGGCTGCTGCCGCCATCCATAAGGACTCGAGTGAGGTGAAATCTGTCAATGATTGGGTCTAAGACCAATGCGGCGAATCTGCCATGATGGATACTAGTCGGGTGGTCCCTGCGGTTGAAGGTGATCGGGCAGGAAGACCATGGGTTGAACTTTGGGGCGACTGGCTCCAACGCATATACGTCCTTGAGCGCATGCTTCCGCTCCCTCTTGGGGATGTGGGTTGCGTATATCATGTTCACCGTCCGCACTTGTGGGGGGAACCTCTTCTGTCCTCCGGTGTTCGGCTGCCGGGGCTCCTCCTCGGCATCGCTATGTGACCCCTTATCTTTGTTTTCGGCATTTATCTTGCGGACCTGCTTGAACACCCAACAATCCCTATTGGTGTGGTTGGCTGGCTTGTCGGGGGTGCCGTGTATTTGGCACGAGCGATTGAGTATACGGTCTAAACTGGACGGGCTGGAGTGCTTCTTTTGAATGGCTTTTTCTGCTGACCGGGTTTAGAGCCTTTGAATCCAGCATTGACTGCCGTATCCTCAGTATTGTCGTTGTTAATGCGGCGCTTATGTTTTTTGCGACGTGATCTGCCATTGACATCCTTGGTATCTGAGGTACCATGGTTCTTTGATATGTTATTGCTGCGAGCCAGCCAGCTGTCTTCTCCCGCAAAATGGCGGGTCATGAGTGTCATGAGGGTTGCCATAGATTTCGGCTTTTCCTGGCCAAGGTGCCGGGCGAGCCATTTGTTGCAGATGTTGTGCTTGAAAGCTGCTAGGGCCTCTGCATCCGGACAGTCGACGATTTGATTTTTCTTTGTTAGGAACCGTATCCAGAATTGCCTGGGCGATTCCTCTAGCTGCTAAATTATGTGGCTCAAGTCATCGACATCTGGTGGTCGCACATAAGTGCCCTGAAAGTTGTCGAGGAATGCGGCTTCCAGATCTTCCCAATAGCCGATGGACTCTGCTGGCAAGCTGTCGGGGTAAATAACCACGGGTAGCCCAGCCGGCTTCCCCTGGCCCCTCAGAAAAAATTGTGAGCCCGTCCGGCTCGTAAGAAGACTCAAGACTTAGGCCAGCTCCCCCCTAGCCGGCTAACTTCCTAGCCGGCTTGGGGGGCGGCCCGCTCTTTCTACCCCCGCAACGAAAACTATGGAGGGCCGGCTACGACATGGCCGGCTGCGGCAAGGCCGGCTATGGCACGGCCGGTTATCGCAGGGCCGGCTCGGATAAAGCAGTCAACGTCGTACCCGCGATGTACGCGTCCACTCTGCGATGATGAAGCGGGGCGTGGATACAGTGGAGCCTGCCACCCCCAAAACCCGGAGTACGCCTGGTACAGCGCGTCGTGCGGGCAACCGCGGCCCGCCCGGCGCGGCACTGTAGCCTCGGCGGCTCTGACACCGTCCACGACGGGCCGCCAGTGTGGTCCCCGAGGCGGTGGGCCCCTTCGGGCAGAGAGATGCCGAAGGCGGCCACGCCTCCTCTCAAGCCGGCAAGACAGAGGGCCGGTTTCGCGCAGCCGGCCTGCCGCCTTCCCCGAAGGAGACGCCCATTAAGAAGACAAGGTGCGGCGGGGCTACAGTAATCGCCCGCCAGGGCGGCGTTACTGTAGCCACGCTTACCCCGACCAAGCCTGCGCCAACAAACACGGAGCAACAGTAACCGGCCGCCGACAAGGCCCTGGCCGGTGGGGCCGGCCTGTCGTCCCAGGAGCCGGCAGTCGGCGGGACCCACCAGCCAGCGGGCCCCAGAAGCCGGCGGAGAAGCCGGCGAGCATAGTCACAGACAGCTGGGCCTCGCGCCCAGTCGGTTACCATTGTACCCCCGGGGGGTAGGCCTATATAAACCCCCCGGTGCACCCATGCAAAGGGTTGAACTCTTTTTCTAGACATAGACACTTACGAGGAGCAGAGGCAGGTTGTGCTAAGCCCTTCTTCCTCCTTCCATCCCAAACAGCTCAAGGAGCATTGTAGCCACCTGTGAACTTAGTAACCATGCGGAGACCCCGCAGAGCAGCAGTAGGGGTGTTATCTCCCCGGAGAGCCCTGAAGCTGGGTAAGATTCGCCGGCGTGCATGTCTACGCCTCATCCCGTTTCCAGGCACCGGCGACGTTCTTTTGGCCCCCGCAATGATAAGCCACCCGTTGGCATATGTCGATCCTACCACCCGACATTTGGCGCCCACCATGGGGCCTGGTGCACCGTCGTCCGGAGACCTGTTCTAGACGGGAACCCTTTTCCTTCCTCGCGGGCGCAGCCAGCCTGGCTCACCCGATGGCGCTTGCCGCGACGTGCTGCATGGCATCACTGACGCCTGCGCGGCTAGCGGCCTCGCCAGCCTCTTCGACAAGGCCCGCATCTCCAACGAGCTCGCCTCCGATGCGGGCACAGATCACCTTGCCAACCTCCTCAGCCAGCTCCACGTCTCCAGCAAGCCCGCTGCGGACTTGGAGTCGGTTGGCTCCACCGACCCGATGCCCGTCGACTCCGACGCGGCATCCTACGACACCTTCCCCACCAACGTCACGGTCTACAACGATCCACTCCCTCCGGCTGGCGATTGCGATTCCGGCGCCCCCGAGGTGATGGTTATCGGCCTTGACGGCCCGACCGACAAGGCCGCCCGCGACCCCCCGTGCGCGGCAGCCCAAGACTTGTCCGTCCCCCTTCCGGCTGACGCCAGCGACGAAGTTCTGGAGGCACGCCGCCTCGCCCTCCTCGCGGAGGGCCGGCGGCTGGCCTCCGTAAGACGCCTCACTGAGGCCTACCAGCGCGAAGCTGATCGCACCGCCTTCGGCACGCCGGCTCCGGCTGGCCCTAGCCGGCCGGCGCTGTCAGGCAACGCGGCGCCGTCATCGCCGACACGCTCGGCGTGGATCGCCCGGTCTACGCCACCCCGCTCGAGAACCTGCGCGCCGCCCAGGCGGCCGTAGACGAGCTGGACGGCTTGGAAGCCGAAGATCTCCCCCATATGACGCGGCGCGGGAAGCCCTCCCCCGCGCCGCGAGCACGGCGCGACCTCCCGGTCGCCGACTACCAGCTACACCCGCGCGCGGTGCGAGAAAGAGCCGGCTGCCAGCCGAAGCCGGACCCAAGTCTCCATCGAGCGAGACGCGGACGGCCGCCCCCGAGCCATGGAATGGCGGGGCACCCCGCCTCCGCCTTGAAATCGCGGAGAAAGATATCCTACCCCGCCTCCCGTGGCTCACCCGACTCTCAGCGTCCGGCTTGGTCGCCGGGAGGGAATCGGGGAAAACGACGCACACCACCGGATCGACCGCCTGGCCCGATCTCTGGCGCTAGAAGAAGAAGACGATGTCGGCCCGCCTTGCTTCGGCCCCCGCATCAGCGACGAGCCCTTCCCCAAAGGGTTCTCGCTCCCAAGAGACACGCCTAAGTACAATGGCTCGGTGAAGCCGGAAGACTGGCTGACCGACTACTCCACAGCCGTCAGCATCGCCAATGGCAACCGGCGCGTTGCCGTAAAGTATGTGCCCCTCATGCTGCAGGGCACGACGCGGACTTGGCTTAACAACCTTAAGCCGCTCAGCATCAACAGCTGGGTGGACTTCACTGAAGCCTTCATTCGCAACTTCACCAGCACGTACAAGCGGGCTCCCAAGCCCAGACAGCTCTCCCTGTGTGTACAGGGCCCAGCCGAGTCCACTCGCGACTACCTGACGCGTTGGGCCGAGCTCCGCAACTCCTGTGAGGGGGTGCACGAGGTGCAAGCCATCGAATACTTCACCGTCGGGTGCCGAGAGGGCACTCTCCTCAAGCACAAGCTTCTCTGCGATGAGCCAACTACCCTCGACGAGCTCCTAAACATCGCCGACAAGTATGCCACCGCCGACTCCTCGATGAAGACCGAGCTCCGGGTGGACGCATCCGGAAAGGTACTCAATCCGGCGCCCAAAGCGCCGGCTGGAGACGGCGGCCGACGCCAACACCAGAACGATCAAAAATGCAAGGGCCCTGCGCCGACTCCCGCCAGTCGGCAGGTGGCCACGGTCGAAGACGCGCCGCCTGAAGGGCGGCCCGCGCCCAAGAAGCCTAAGGGCGGTCGGCCGGCTTGGCAGCCGGCCTTCTCCTACGAGCAAACCCTTGATGCCCCGTGCAAATTCCATAGCGGCGCGAAGCCGTCCAACCACACGACCCGCAAATGCAACTGGCTCGCCCGAATCTCGAAGGGCAAAGGGCTCACGCCGACTCCGCCTGCCGGCCCGCCGCCACCGGCTCCGCCGCCCAAAGCCGCCCGGCCCGCGGTCGGCGCCGTGCAGGACGAGTTCCCCGACGAGCAAGTGTCTTATGTCATCTTCACGAGCCAGCCTGAAGACCGGCGCGGCAAGCGCCGAGAGCAACAGGTGGTCAACATGGCCGCTACCAGCCCAGCCGGCCACATGCACTGGTCGGAGAAACCCATCAGCTGGAGCCGGGCCGACCACCCAGAGGTGATGCCCTGCCCCGGCTCCTATGCATTGGTCCTGGAGGCCACCCTCGCTACGGATACGCGCGCCGCACGCTTCTCCCGCGTGCTGATCGACGGCGGAAGCAGCATCAACATCCTGTACCGCGACACCATGGAGAAGCTGGGCGTCAAGGCCAAGCAACTTGCGCCGACTCGAACGGTGTTCCACGGCATCGTACCCGGACTGTCCTGCGCCCCCATTGGCAAGCTCAAGATCGATGTACTCTTTGGGGGCAAGGATCATTTCCGCCGGGAAGCAATCTGGTTCGAGGTGGTGGACCTGGATAGCCCTTATCATGCCTTGCTTGGCCGACCCGCCTTGGCCAAGTTCATGGCGGTCCCCCACTATGCTTACCTCAAGATGAAGATACCGAGCTCTAAGGGTGTCATCACCATCGCCGGCGACTACAAGAAGTCCGCCGACTGCGCCGCGGCCAGCAGCCGGCTGGCCGAATCCCTCGTGATCGCGGCCGAGAGGAAGACGCTGGACACGGGTCGTGGCCCTGGCCAGCAAGCAGCTAAACCAACCCGCCGACTCCAAGGAGCATGATGCCCAAGGATCTTTCCATCCGGCCAGGGAGACCAAGAAGATACGGCTCGACCCCGAGCACCCCGAGAGGTTCGCCATCATTGGGGCGAGCCTAGATAGCAAATAGGAAGGCGAGCTCGCCGATTTCCTCCGTGAGAATCGGGATATCTTTGCATGGTCCCCCAAGGACATGCCGGGTGTTCCGAAGGATTTCGCCGAGCACAAATTGCACGTGCGGGAGGATGCTAAACCAGTCAAGCAGCCCCTCCGCCGACTGTCAGAAGAGAAGAGAAGGATCGTAGGGGAGGAGATAGCCCGGCTCCTTGCAGCCGGCTTCATCATGGAAGTTTTCTTCCCTGAATGGCTCGCGAACCCGGTTCTCGTGCTGAAGAAGAATAACAAGTGGCGCATGTGTATAGATTACACGAGCCTCAACAAAGCCTGCCCAAAAGATCCCTTCGCTCTGCCCAGGATCGATCAAGTAATAGACTCCACAGCCGGATGCGAGCTGTTGAGCTTTTTGGATGCCTACTCGGGATACCACCAGATCAAGCTGAACCCGGATGACCAACTGAAAACCGCCTTCATCACACCGTTTGGGGCCTTCTGCTACCTGACCATGACGTTCGGCTTGAGGAATGCCGGCGCCACGTTTCAGCGTTGCATGCAGAACTGCCTCCTCACGCAGCTCGGCAAGAATGCCCACGTTTACGTGGATGATGTCGTGGTGAAGATGGAGAAGCGTGGCACTCTGCTGGAAGACTTGAAGGAGACATTCGAGAACCTGCGCCGGTTCCGAATCAAGCTCAACCCAGAGAAATGCGTGTTCGGAGTGCCAGCCGGCCAGCTCCTAGGCTTCCTGGTCTCTGAACGCGGCATAGAGTGCAACCCTGTGAAGATCAAAGCCATCGAGAGGATGGCGGTCCCAACCAAGCACAGAGAGATTCAGAAGTTCACCGGGTGCCTGGCCTCTCTTAACCGCTTCATCAGCCGGCTCGGAGAAAAGGCTCTCCCCCTCTACCGCCTCATGAAGAAGAGCACTCACTTTGAGTCGAACGACCAGGCCGACCAAGCTTTCCACGAGCTGAAGAAAATGCTGTCCACGCCGCCTGTCTTGGCGGCACCAACTGAGAAGGAGCCCATGCTCCTATATATTGCCGCCACCAGCCGGGTGGTCAGCACCGTCATTGTGGTCGAACGCCCCGAAGAAGGCCGAGCCCAGCCGGTCTAGAGACCAGTCTATTACCCGAGCGAGGTGCTGTCCACCTCGAAACAAAATTACCCGCACTATCAGAAGATGTGCTATGGCGTGTACTTCGCCGCCAAGAAGCTGAAGCCGTACTTTCAAGAGCATCCCATCACGGTCGTATGCACTGCCCCGCTTGCCGACATCATAGGCAGCCGGGATGCATCCGGCCGGGTGGCCAAATGGGCCATCGAGCTGGCCCCCTACACCATCTTCTACCAACCCCGCACCGCCATCAAGACGCAAGCATTGGCCGACTTCCTCGTCGACTGGGCCGAGACCCAGTACTTACCGCCGGCGCCCAACTCCACCCATTGGCGCATGCACTTTGACGGATCAAAGATGCGCACCGGCTTGGGGGCCGGCGTCGTCCTTACTTCTCCAAAGGGCGACAAGCTCAAATACACGCTGCAGATCCACTTCGCTGCCTCCAACAACGTCGCCGAGTATGAGGCACTCATACACGGGCTCCGGCTGGCCAAGGAGCTTGGTATTCGCCGGATCCTGTGCTATGGCGACTCGGATTTGGTGGTACAGCAGTCTTCTGGCGATTGGGACGCCAAGGACACGAACATGGCGAGCTACCGTTTCCTAGTACAGCAAATCAGCGGATACTTCGACGGATGTGAGTTCCTTCACGTGCCGCGGGCCGACAACGAGCCAGCTGACGCCCTGGCCCGAATAGGTTCCACGCGGCAAGCAATACTAGCCGGCGTCGCCCTGCAGCGCCTCCTCAAGCCTTCAATCAAGCCGTCTCCGGAGTCCGACTCCATTTTCGTGCCGCCTAACCCCGAGGGGGCCGGGTCCGACTCGAAGAATCAAGCAGCCGGCCCGAGGACTTCAATATTCGGCTCGGGAACTGCCGCGCTCGGCCCGGGGACTGCAGCAGCCGGCCCGGGGGCTGCTATAGCCGGCCCGGGGACTTCTTCAGCACAGGAAGCGGCGGCCGACCCCAGCGCTGCACTGCCCAACCCACCCACCCTGGTGGCTCTGGCCACATTGGTGGCTGAGGAGGTCGCCGCCCCATCATGGGCCCAAGCCATCCGCAACTTTCTGGTGAACCATGACCTGCCGGCTGACAAAAATGAAGCAAGACAAGTCCAGCGCCGGGCTGGAGCATACACAATCGTCAACAGAGAGCTTGTCAAGCGCAGCGCCACCGGAGTCTTGCAGCGATGCGTCGAGCAGGAGAAAGGCATCGCGATCCTCAGGGATATACACCAAGGAGAATGCGGCCATCACGCCGCATCAAGATCACTGGTCGCCAAAGCCTTCCGCCATGGTTTCTTCTGGCCGACTGCTTTGGACGATGCCAAAGAGCTAGTCAAACACTGCAAAGGCTGCCAGCTTTTCATCTCGCAGCAACACATGCCAGCTTCGGCACTCAAGACCATTCCCATCACCTGGCCCTTTGTCGTCTGGGGGTTGGGTATGGTGGGCCCATTCAAGACGGCGTGCAGCAGCATGACACATTTGCTCGTCGCCGTTGACAAATTCACCAAGTGGATCGAGGCGAAGCCGATCAAGAAGCTGAATGGGCCGACTGCAGTGACATTCATTGCAGATATAACAACCCGGTATGGCGTACCGCACAGCATCATCACCGACAACGGCACGAACTTTGCCAAAGGTGCCCTGGCACGGTTCTGCGCTGCGCAAGGTATCCGGCTGGACCTTGCATCAGTTGCCCACCCACAGTCAAACGGCCAAGTGGAGCGGGCAAATGGCCTCATTCTGTCCGGCATCAAGCCTCGACTAGTCGTACCCCTGGAGCGTTCAGCCGGCTGCTGGCTCGATGAGCTGCCGGCTGTCCTATGGAGTCTGCGCACTACTCCCAACAGATCAACCGGCTTCACTCCCTTCTTCCTTGTATATGGTGCCGAGGCGGTCATCCCAACAGACATCGAGTTCGACTCGCCTCGGGTAACCTTGTATACGGAAGCGGAAGCCAAAGAAGCACAAGAAGATGGCGTCGACCTGCTGGAAGAGGCCCGGCTGTTAGCCCTCAGCCGGTCCGCTATCTACCAGCAGGGTCTGCGCCGCTACCATAGCCGGAGGGTCCGCCCAAGATCCTTCCAGGAGGGCGACCTTGTGCTCCGGCTGATCCAGCGGACAGCCGGCCAGCACAAGCTCGCAGCCCCCTGGGAAGGCCCCTTCATCATCAGCAGAGCCTTGGGCAACGACGCCTACTACCTCATCGACGCGCAGAAGCCAAAGGCACGCAAGAGAGACGACTCCGGAAAGGAGTCGGAGCGACCGTGGAACGCAAATCTCCTTTGAAAGTTTTACAGTTAAAGCGCAGTATGTGTCATGCCCACTTTCGTATTTAGTATGATACAGTAGGCTCCCCGAGAAAGACTCGGGGACTGCCACCTGTTGTTTTATAAATGAAAGTTATCATGCGTATGATATTATCTTCTTATTTATTTTGTCCGGTACCGGGTCCGACGAGTCGGCCCGGGGACTGGCCGACTAGAGTTATATCAAGAACCTTACCCGCAGTCAGACAAGTAATGTGTCGACACCCAGGCTTGGCTCTCGCCGAAATCGCAGCTCGAAGAACCGACTGCCGGACTGGCAAGAGCCACCAGCCGAAAAGGGTGCGCACATGAAAAACGGCTACGGACCAAACAGGCTCGCATATATAACAAAAGCCGGCTTGCTGCCTCCCGCCGACTGACTACCAGAGTAGCCGGCCGGCCGGCTTACATTCAGTCTACTTCAAATCCAAGAAAACTCAAGTACTTGCCTTCCCAAAGAGGGAAGGCGGCAAAGGAAAGAGCCTAAGGACAAAAAGTACACTCGGATGAACGCCAACACATGCACATATTAATATATTACACAAAAAGCCTCCAGAGAGGTCGACATTCAGCATTGTTCGATACACCCCCAGTGGGTGGAATTGCAGAAACTTAAATTTGTCCAAAAAGAAAGACAGGGACGAAACGAAAGGCAGTTCAAGCCGGCGGGGCCATAGACGAGCTGGATTAGGCGGCGGAGGTAGTCGCACCGGCTGAAGGAGCGGCCGACTGGCGAACCTCGGCTTGATCGTCGTCTCCGGGAGAGGGCGCGCTCCTGCGTGGCTCGTTGCTAGAGGCACGGTCGGCTGGGGGACGGTCGGCCGCCCCACCAGTCGGCTCGGCGTCTTCGCTGTCCTCTTCCACGTCGTCCTCGCCCTCGTCGCTAGAGGCGATCTCTTCCGCCGAGTCCTCGCCGTCCGCTGGGTTCAGCCCGAACCATTTCTTCGGCTGGGCGGCGCCATCGTCGTTAAGCTCCGGCGCGAAGACGCTGGTGTCGGTGCACTCGGCGATCGTCGAGGCGCTGCGCGATCGCCGGCCGCACCTCCTCCAGCTCGGCGTCGGCTTCCGACCGCCACGTCCGCAGCTGGTCCAGGCTTAGCCCGGGGTACCATGCGCGGACAAACTCCAGCGCGCGCCCGGCTCCAAGACGGGCCGCGGACGCCTTCCAGGCCTCGAAACGGCCGACTGCGACCTCGAGCCAGTCGGCCGTCCGGCTTGGGGTCCGGGGAATTGCCTGGCCAGGCCAGAGCGCGGCCAGCATCATCGCCCCGGCGCGTTGGAGTCGGTGGAGCAACCGGTGGGCCGGCTGCAGCCGCGCCTGGACGGTGATAAGCTGCTCCGACAATGTCCGGTTCGCATCCAGCGGAATCACGACCCCGGCTTGACGGCGCTCCTCGCGGTAGGCTTCGATGGCTTGGGCGGCAAGGAGAGACTGGCCGGGGAAGTACTTTGCGCAAGATAGCAAACACAAGTCAAAACAAAACCATAGGCGGCCGGCGATTGGAAGAAGAGCAAGGAAGATAGCCTACCGTCGATAAGATCCTCGACCCGGCCGAAGCCTTCTTCCAGTGCCCGGCGCGTCTCGGCCCAGCTCGCCTCCCTGGCCCCGAACTCCGCCCTCAGGGTAGCCTCGTCGTCCTGCGCCTTTTGCAGGGCCGCCTTGTGGCTCTTCTCCTGGTCGGCCAGTTTCGTTGCCAGGCGGTCGTGCTCTTGGGCCAGATCAGCGTACTCGGCGTCCTTGGCACGAAGAGCGGCCTGCACCATGCCGAGTTCCCTCCACAAGTCGGCGTTGGCCTCTGCACGAGCAAGAAATAAAGAGAAAAATCAGCAAAGGGAAAGTTGTCAAGAAAGATCCGACCCGACTGCGCTGCAGTCGGCCCGGATCTCGGGGACTACACCCATTGGGTGCGCTGTCGCGCCCCCACGAGAAGTTAACAATGACAAAACGCTTACGCCGGCTGCTGGCGAGGTCTTCGGTCCTTCGGCTTAGCTCCCGAGCCTGGGAGTTGAAGGCGGCCGCGCGAGAGTTGTGATAATCCTGAAGATCAGAAAAAACAGTCAACATAGTCGTCTAGTAAGATCCGACCCGACTGCGCTGCAGTCGACCCGGATCTCGGGGACTACACCCAGTGGGTGCGCTAGCGCGCCCCCACGGAAAAAATTCAAAGGACCAGAGCGGTCAAGGAGTGAAGACTTACCCGGATTGCAGACCGCGTCGACAGAAACTCCTCAGTGAATTGCCTCAGGAGGCCGGCCTGTGCCTGCAACCGGCTCCGAACCTCTTGGGCCGCGACGTTCAGCTCGCCGCTCCCTCCGCTGGGAGTCCACCCGGACGTGGCGGAGCTGGCCGCCTCCAGGGCGTCTACCGTCCGCTCGGCTCCCGTGGCTCGGCGCATGTCCGGCGGGGCCGTGCCCCCTCCGGCGGGCCGGCCCGCCGCCGGCTCGATCTCAAGGCCGGCTCCGGCCTCGGGCGTAGCCCGGGCTGGCTCCTCCAGCACCACCGACGATCGGCCGCCTTCGCCTGCTCCGGCTGGCGCTGCTGGCGATGTCCTCTCAGCGGATCCCTCGACGACCTCGCCCCTCTGCACCGGCGGCTGCTCGGGGATAATCTCCTCCGCCGTGGGCGGAGGGACGTCCGGATCCAAGGTCTGGAGGGGGATGGCGAGCAGCGGAGTCTGGCTGCGCGCGCTTTCCACCTCCGCCTCCACGGCCGCCCGCTCCGATGGAGCCTCGGCCGCCGCGCTCGCTCGCCCTGGCGCCGTTTGGGCGGCCTCTCGCTCTGCCGTCGCCCGCTCGGCCGCCTCCCTCTCTCGGCGCGCCTCGCGTGCGTTGCACTGCGTGGCTGCGTCCAGTTCGGCGCGGGGGTCCACTCGGCGGGACCCTGAAGAGCCGGCGCTCGGCCCGACCACGGAGCCGGCTGGGCCTCTCTCGAGGGAGAGCGG
The DNA here is from genome assembly GCA_034509565.1 of Triticum monococcum. Classification (NCBI taxonomy): domain Eukaryota; kingdom Viridiplantae; phylum Streptophyta; class Magnoliopsida; order Poales; family Poaceae; genus Triticum; species Triticum monococcum. Next base: position 432,345,301 of record CM067841.1, read on the forward strand.
CACCCTGCTCAGGAAATTAGAAAACATTCAAGGAAAGAAAACTTCAGAATAACAAGCATGCAGGCGGCTACTAGACTTACGCGGAAACTGACGGGGGCTTCTTCACCGCCTTTCGAAAGCGGGCCGCCTTCGCCGCCGCCTCCTCGCGCTTCATGGCCGCGGCGGAGGCCTTCGGTTTCTTCGGCCGGCTTCCGAAGAGCGGGAGCGCGGACCGGCATTTTCCCTTCCCGCCGCCGGCAGTCGGCGCGGCGGACGAGCTCACGCCGCGGCAGTCGGTTGCCGGCTGGCGGCGCGGGAGTTCTCCGGCTTCAAAGTCGTCCGGCCAGTCGTCGAAGCTGGCCGAGAGCCCGGTGCCGCCGAGCTCGGCGGCACCCCCCGTGGCGGCGTCCTCCATGGCGACGGCGGAGAGATCCGGGTCGTCGGGGTCATCCACCGTGCGGTCCGGGGCGTACTCCCGGTCGACTCCGGCTGCCCCGGCTGGCAGCGGGAGGAGAGGATTCTGATAAAGGAAAAGAGAAAAATGGTCGCCTGGTCAGAGGCCGGCTAACCCAAGCCGGCAGACGATGAGAGGAAAAGCTTACCACAGGCGGAGGCTGGCGCGGGAGTACGGCGCCTTGCCGAATTGCCACTCGTCAGTGAGCTTCAAGTTGGCGACGTAGTTCGCCATCAGAGCCACCTCGGCGTGCGGCATCTCCCAGGTACTCAGCCAGCAGGGATCGAACCGGCCGCTCATCTGGCACATCATGTGCGGCCGGCTTTGGAGAGGCAAGATCCGGCGCTCGACGAAGGCAGTTACCAAGTCGGACGCAAGCAGACCCTCCGACTGGATCATCACCCGAAGCCAGGAGATGGAAGCGTTCCCCGCTGGAGACAGGGACTTCGACCGGTAGCCCCAGGTCCGCCGCTTCCCAGTCGGCGGGCTGGCTACGTAAGCCGGCAGATTGACGTAGTCGCCGTGCCGGGCGACGTTCTTGACGTAGAAGTAAGACTTCTGCCACAGCTTGACCGACTGGATCAGAGGAATGTGGGGGAAGGGGTTGTCGTCGCAGGCCCTCTTCATCGCGATGAAGGCGCCGCAGGGAGCCGGCACGCCGGCGGAAACGGTGCCGAGCTTGTTCTGGAACAGTTCCTCCCAGACCTCCAGCGTCGGCAGCACCCCCAAGTACCCTTCGCAGAGCGTGACAAAGGCCGAGAGTTGGAGCACCGCGTTGGGCGTGACGTGGTGCGGTTGAAGATTGTAGAACTCGAGAAATGATCGCATGAAACTGCTCGCCGGGAAGCCGAAGCCCCGGAGGAAGTGCGTGCGGAAGACGACGCGCTCGCCTTCCTCTGGCGCCGGCGAGACCTCCTTCGCGGGCGCCAGGCGCACCTGCACGAGGTCGGCGGCGGGCAGACGCCGGGTCTGGCGGAGGAACTCGATGTGCTCATCGTGGACGTTGGACCCGTCGCACGAGCTCGACAAGGCCAGCGACATGGCGACGTGGGAGGGCTACGGCGCGAAGCTGCGTCGAGCAAGAAGAAGAGCAGGAAGAAGAAGAGCAGGGGGGATGGGGAGCGGGGGAGGGGCCCGTGCCTCTCCCCCTCCCCTCCTACTTGTAGGCGCGTGCGCCGGAGACGAGGAGGCGCGGCGTGGGGGATCGTGGGGATCGATCGTGCCCATCTCCCCCATGCTCACGTTAATTACGCGCCTTGATGACGCGGGGTAACGGCCGCGGGGAGGCGAGCAGCCCCCTCAGGCCACAGAAGATCTGCGCCCGGGCCGAGGCCAGGGAGTGGCGGGCCCGGGCCTGCGGCGGCGTCCCGTCGCGTGTGTGCGACGGCAGGATTTCCCCGCCACGTGGCTCGTCGTGGGGCCCGCGGCCGGCCCGCGGGTCAACCACGGTCGCCCTAATAAAGAAATGCGTTCTGAAGCCGGCTGCAACGACGCAGTCGGCTCCTCACGGTATGAAGCCGGCCTAGCTTCCCGTCCTTCCGTCTGCCGTGAAGCTCGCCCGCCTTCGGGGACTACTGTCGGGGTAAATAGCCACGGGTAGCCCAGCCAGCTTCCCCTGGCCCCTCAGAAAAAATTGTGAGCCCGTCCGGCTCGTAAGAAGACTCAAGACTTAGGCCGGCTCCCCCCTAGCCGGCTAACTTCCTAGCCGGCTTGGGGGGCGGCCCGCTCTTTCTACCCCCGCAAAGAAAACTATGGAGGGCCGGCTACGACATGGCCGGCTGCGGCAAGGCCGGCTATGGCACGGCTGGCTATCGCAGGGCCGGCTCCGATAAAGCAGTCAACGCCGTACCCGCGATGTACGCGTCCACTCTGCGATGATGAAGCGGGGCGTGGCTGCAGTGGAGCCTGCCACCCCCAAAACCCGGAGCATGCCTGGTACAGCGCGTCGTGCGGGCAACCGCGGCCCGCCCGGCGCGGCACTGTAGCCTCGGCGGCTCTGACGCCGTCCACGACGGGCCGCCAGTGTGGCCCCCGAGGCGGTGGGCCCCTTCGGGCAGAGAGATGCCGAAGGCGGCCACGCCTCCTCTCAAGCCGGCAAGACAGAGGGTCGGTTTCGCGCAGCCGGCCTGCCGCCTTCCCCGAAGGAGACGCCCATTAAGAAGACAAGGTGCGGCGGGGCTACAGTAATCGCCCGCCAGGGCGGCGTTACTGTAGCCACGCTTACCCCGACCAAGCCTGCGCCAACAAACACGGAGCAACAGTAACCGGCCGCCGACAAGGCCCTGGCCGGTGGGGCCGGCCTGTCGTCCCAGTAGCCGGCAGTCGGCGGGACCCACCAGCCGGCGGGCCCCAGAAGCCGGCGGAGAAGCCGGCGAGCATAGTCACAGACAGCTGGGCCTCGCGCCCAGTCGGATTACCATTGTACCCCGGGGGGGTAGGCCTATATAAACCCCCTGGTGCACCCATGCAAAGGGTTGAACTCTTTTTCTAGACATAGACACTTACGAGGAGCAGAGGCAGGCTGTGCTAAGCCCTTCTTCCTCCTTCCATCCCAAACAGCTCAAGGAGCATTGTAGCCACCTGTGAACTTAGTAACCATGCGGAGACCCCGCAGAGCAGCAGTAGGGGTGTTATCTCCCCGGAGAGCCCTGAAGCTGGGTAAGATTCGCCCCGGCGACGTTCTTTTGGCCCCCGCAATGATAAGCCACCCGTTGCCATATGTTGATCCTACCACCCGACACAAGCTGTTGAGCCAATGCCGAGCTGGTCCTTTGAGTTTGAGTGGGAGGTATTTGATGGCGTGTAGGTCATCACCGCGGGCCATGTGGATGTGCAGGAGCAAATCCTCGATCCATACCGCGGGATCTGTTGTGCCGTCATATGATTCTATATTTATGGGTTTGAAACCCTCTGGGATTTGATGATCCATTACTTCATCTGTGAAGCATAAGGGGTGCGCGACGCCTCTATACTGGGCTATGTCGCGACGCAGCTCGAATGAGTCTTGCCCGCTATGTTCGGCCCGGGCGGACTTACTTTTACTGCATCCAGCGTGATGATTATCGTCTCGCATAGTGGCGCGCCCACGTGATCCGTAGATCGATCTTGCATGTTTTGCTTTGTCCTCCAATACATCTCGTAGGTCTGGCGTATTTCGCCATGCCTTTTTATTTGAATGGTGTCGGGGTGCGGGCTGAGCTTTTGGCTGGAATGTCTCTCTGCCGCAGCCACGAGGTGGCCGATCAGCCGTGTCATACGCTGGGGATGTAGGTTTCGGTGCTTCCTCCTCCAGTCGGGGTAGCAACCTACACTTTGGGTAACTCTTGGAGGGGCATTCGAGTTTATATTCCTCGGCTGCCAGGACTTCAGTCCATCTGTCAGCTAGCAAATCTTGATTAGCTTGAAGTTCCTGCTGCTTTTTCTTAAGGCTATTTGTCGTGGCTATAAGCCGGGGCTTGAAGCGCTCTTGTTTGACGGGATCCTCTGGCACGACGAATTCGTCATCGTCGAGGCTTGCATTGTCTTTGGAGGGAGGAATGTAATTATCATCCTCCGCCTCTCCATCTGCTGCTCTCTTAGGAGGGCTGGCTCCTCCATCCTCTTGCTCTAAATCTTGCTGGATGGGATTATTGTTGTCTTCGGCACTGTCCTGAGTGCTATTATCTCTGGTGCCGGTATCACCAGTTTTGCCTTGGCGGGACTTAGAGCGGCGCCGCTGACGCCGGTGCTTCGGTTGCTTCTTGGAGGGGTCATCCTCCGTTGTCTCGTCACCATTGCCTTCTTTGGGTGTGTCCACCATGTATATATCATATGATGAGGTGGTTGTCCAATGCCCTATGGGCAGTGGTTCCTCTTCGTCTCCCGCATTGTCATCCATACCGTCGATGTCTTCGGAGTCGAAGTCGAGCATGTCAGTTAAATCGTCGACAGTGGCTACTGAGTGGGTGGTGGGTGGGCGGCGAATTTCTTCGTCATCCGCATCCCAATCCTGTCGGACATAGTTCAGCCAGGATCCTCCTGACAAGGAGAGAGACCTTAATGAGTTCAGTATGTCGCCGAAGGGCGAGTGCTGAAAAATATCCGCGGAGGTAAACTCCATGATCGGCGCCCAATAGGAACGGGCGCAGGCGGTTCGGAGTCCGTGGCAGGAGAAGGATCCAGCGGTTTGGCAACACGACTCTCGTGAAGGGTATGGTCGATATTCGGCTCGATCGCCGTAAAGGATATGGCCTCCGCGACGGGGTCTATCCACCCGTCCATGGATGGCGCAGCCGGCTCCGAATTGAGGGTCAGAGCGGCCGCTAGTGTGATTTCTTGAACACTGTCCGATGGTAGTGCTAGATCGTACTCATCATGACCGCATGGCGCACAAGGCAAGGGCTCGAATCCGTCGAAGATCAAGTCTCCATGGATGTCAGCCGTGTAATTTAAGTTTCCAAACCTGACCTGGTGGCCAGGGGTGTATTTTCGATCTGCTCTAGATGGCCAAGCGAGTTGGCCCATAGTGCGAAGCCGCCGAACACAAAGATCTATCCGGGGAGAAAAGTCTCACCCTAGACTGCATCACTATCGATGATAGTAGGAGCCATCAAGCCTAACAACAATGACACAGAGGAACTCTCAATGAAAGCACCAATGTCTGTGTCAAAACCGGCGGACCTCGGGTAGGGGGTCCCGAACTGTGCATCTAAGGCGGATGGTAATAGGAGGCAGGGAACACGATGTTTTACCCAGGTTCGGGCCCTCTTGATGGAGGTAAAACCCTACGTCCTGCTTCATTTATTCTTGATGATATGAGATTGGAGAGGCTAAACCCTAGAAGCTAGCCTATGGTATGATTGTCTATTGTCCTACGGACTAAAACCCTCCGGTTTATATAGACATCGGAAAGGGCTAGGGTTACACAAGGTCGGTTACAAAGGAGGAGATATACATATCCGTATTGCCTAGCTTGCCTTCCACGCCAATTAGAGTCCCATCCGGACACGAGACGAAGTCTTCAATCTTGTATCTTCATAGTCCAATAGTCCGGCCAAAGGATATAGTCCGGCTGTCCGGAGACCCCCTAATCTAGGACTCCCTCACCCGCCTTGGGAAGGACCCTTTGTGGTCAGCAAGAATTTAAACAATGGGTTGTGTTACCTCATTGACTTTTGAGAGCACAAAGACTCATGTAAGTCGGAGGAGGAGACCCCCCGGCCATGGAACATTGCTCAACTTTGGCCATACTACACCTGAGCCACCGGCTCTCGTCATGTACATACTTTGACGTTGTATATACTATGATAAATAATAAAGCAAGACCTCTGTCTTTTTCCTCTTCAAAGATCATATATCTTTACTATTTTCATTATTTAAAAAGACTATTAAGGAGCTGATCATATCTGAATCTAGCTTAACCTTTTTTGGTCCAGCTTATTATCATATTCGAATCTAGCTGTAAAACTCATGGTCACTTGGGGGCTTCCTGTTCAAACATAGGTCGTATTCGAACCAGAGAGAACATAGCTATCGTAACCCTCTTGATCGGCTCAAAGCCAAACTCACTAGGGGGCTTCTTGATCGTATCCGAATCATGGCTTAACCCCTTTTGGGTCCGACTTGGATCGTATTCGAATCAGGGTCGTTAAAAACCTCTGAAGGTCATTTGGGGGCTTCCTGTTCAAACATAGGTCGTATTCGAACCAAAGAGAACATAGCTGTCGGTGCCCTCTTGATCGGCGCAACTCCAAAGCCACTGGGGGCTATATGATCGTATTTGAATCTTAGCTTAACCCCTTTGGTCTGGTTTACGGATCATATTCGAATCAGAAACCCCCAAATTTATATTGTGTGCGATCTGCTATTTTTGTCTTACTAGTTTTTTATCGTCTCAAATTTAAATTCTCGGTATGGTTTTTATGTAAGCCGGCTTGATTGTTTGACAATAAACTGCCAAAGGCATGATAGTCATTCGGTGTATGGAGGCATTGACTTCTCAAAATGTTTGGGTCATCAACCTTATCATCCGGATCATGAAAACCTGCAGTCCAAAAACACAAGTATGACAATATTGTTTATGAACAGGTTTTTTCATCCTTATTTATCTGTTCAAATAAAGAAATATACTGGGTATTTTTGACCCGTCCGGTGATAAACCACCAGACCAGCTCTTTCATTTTTTGTAGGAGCAAAGTTAAAACATTGCAGATGTCACCACAGATGTGACACATATATTGACATTCGGAGCAAATAGTCACACGGCATCTTATGCACGATGGCATAGGCAAAATATGCAGTTTTTTAAAATAACCTATTACAAGGCATTAAGAGCCAAAAAGGTTACTATTTTTCCCTCTTAAGACAGGTCCTAAGCTAAAAGCAGGATTGTTCAGATGATTATGATTCCTCCCTGGCTGGTTCATCTCTCTCCATTAGTTGAAAGCCGGAGTTAGACCAGTCAAAGCCGTTCAGGGCAATGAACTCAGCTTCATCATCAATCAAGCCGGCCGGGTCAATCTCTGGGGCAAATGTATGTTGGCGAACCGGCGGGATAAGATCTGTCACTTTATAAGCGGGAGTCGCCATCTTATTATTCTTCAAATCAAAACTCGGTTGATATTTATCAACGTTGGTTTCATCTCCAAGAACGGTGGCTTGAGGTCGAACTCCCCTCACACAGGCAATGAAGTCATCCTGCTCAAATAGAGACCCGTCTTCCTTCACAGTAGGATACCGCCTAGCTACATCCATCGGGTCTAGCTCTGGCACCTAGGCTTTGGAGCGGCTCAGGGCAGTCAGTTCTCCGGCTCTAGCATAGGATCGTTTGACCTCTTGAAACCTAGTGGGTAAGATTAACAATTTCTTCAAGACGTCGCTCAGCCGATTGGGTCCTTGGTTGGCAGGAGAGATAGCAGAAAGTGCTAGTTGAGCGCCAGTATACAGCTGCTCCACTAATGTGTAAACCGCCTTCAGTTTGATCACACTATCTTGGTTCAGGTTTTTCGCTTCGTGGACCTGCGAATGTTTTTCAAAAAACAAAGAGTCAGCAGGCAGGTTATATTCCGAGTCAATAGAAGGCATAAGTGATTAACACAGATGACTTACCAAAGATGGCGAAGACCATTTGAGACACCCGGTCTTTCAAGCCGGTGAGTTCCGTGGTAACCTCTTCAAGAGCCGCTTCAAATTTTTCAACATGTTGTATCAGCAACGTCTTTTCTTCGGCCCAGGATTTTTTCTTTGCCGTCAAACTGGTCTTCAATTTTTCTGTCTCAGAAAGACTCAATTGAAGTTTAGAATCAGCAGACTTGATTCTACCTCTTGATCTGCCAGCCGGGACTTTGCATCAGTTAATTGGGAGCCCAATTCCAATAAGGCATTCTACAAAACATACACAGGTGGGTCAAGGCTTAGGCTACATGTTCAAGTCTCAAGTGTTGTCCACCGCAATACCACTCGACACTTGGGGGCTAATGTCCACCAACCCAAGTTTTAATGACTCTTATATATTTCAAGTCCCAAGTGCTTTACAAAGTAATAACACTCGGCACTTGGGGGCTAATGCATGATATTCAGAAGGTTTCTTAAGATTAAGCCGGATTGCAATATTTATTGGGACTGGCAAAAGACATTTATGAAGTTAAGTACCGGCTCATTTATGATAAATTGAGCCGGCCCTTGGGGACTACAGGTGAATCTTATACTATTTTGTTGGACTTTTGAAAAACTTAGAGAAAGTATCAATCTATATCATAAAGTCTCCAGATCATTCAGGTTCATCATCTGAAGACTTGGGGGCTGGCAGAGTATAAGTAAACCGGAAAACATACCTCATATTTCAGCTGCAATTGCTTGACCATCTCAATTTCTGATTCACGACTGGAATGAACATGACTGAGATAGACGGACAATATGTCATTAGCATTCAGATGAGAGTAGTGAGAGATATCAAAACGTACTTTCTATCTCTCCAAGGCTTCTTGTTTCGTAGTGTGCCGGGCTAACACAGTGGGGGTCCCTAGCTAAACAAATCGGCTACCAGAAATAAATACGTCATTATCTGAAGTTGTTGGTGGGTTACCTAAACTAGATGGTTCAGTATTAGGCGGGTTAAGAGTGATTTCATCGGCTGACAATTCAGGAGACAATTGAGTATCAATAACCGGGTCTTCTGGTGCTTTAGTTCGAGGGGGAGAAATTGGTATGACTAGTTCAGATGCAAGAACTGATGGGTCTTCTGCCGGTTTAGTCACCTTGGCCTTCTTGGACTTGGCTTGACCAATAAGAAAGATGTTGTGAGACAGTTAGTACAATGATGCCGTTTGAAAGACATAGAGGAAAGATGATTTTTTTTCCTTACCCAGGGGCAGTCTTGAAGGCCGGAAATTGAGTCTGAGACGAATCGCCAGAAGAGCGAGACACCTCCTTCAAAGATAAAATAAAGTTAGTAATGCAAGGGAGCAGATCCATTAATGGAAAGTAAAATATGAAGATAAAAGAGACCTCATTCTGGCATTTTTGAGGAGTTTGTTGAAGAACAGAAGGCGGTTCATCGTCGTTCCGGGCCTGAGGGAGGCTTTCATGTTGCTGCTTTCTCAAAAGAAAATGAGGGTCCAAATAAGCCAAAGGGTGTGAAAACCTTACTTTCCGGGTTACCAGTCGAAGTTTCTATCTTGGCAAATGGGCTGAGTCGGAGGAAATAGTTACCTCTTCTTCTACGGCCTGACTGGCCCCTGTGTCGTCCTGGCAATAGTCAGTGTCAATAAAGTTATTAAAAAACTGGCCAAGGGAGTCAAGGGCTACCTCCGACTCAGAATCATCGTCAAGCTTCAACAGGTCCTCAGCAGTGCTCTTTTTCTTCTTGGACCTCCGGGTCGTCTTCTTGGCGGCTATGGCGGCGGCTCTGGCCTTCTTGGCGGCTTCATGGTCATACTTGACTTTCTAGAAGTCAGATTTGGCCTATAAACAAGTAAAACAAGATAAAAAGTCATGCAAGTGTTTAAAACTGCTGAGGGAAATACAAAGCGAAAGAGGTCAGGGTTTTTTTACCTCAGGCGCTGGGTTAAGTTTGCATAAGGGGTTTAACCCAACTTTACTGCGGTCTTCATATTTGCCGTTCACCAGAAGAGTTGACATTGAAACGATATCTTCTTCAGTGAGTTGAACGGAGCTGTGACGAAGAGAGTCATTTGGGCCTCGACCATACTCATACATCAATTTGGATCAGGGGCTTAGAGGGATGACCCACCATGAGACCCAGCAACGGGTCAAGTCAACTCCAATTAAGCCATTCCCCAATAAGGCATTAATCCTTTTTATAGATGGAATAAGCTTCTTGCATTCAGCGGTAGTGAGCTTATCAGGGAGCACAAACTTGGAGTCCAGACGCTCTGAGCGGTAACCCGGAAGTGGTTTTTCATTGGCTGGAAATGTATCTTGGCAATAGAACCAAGTCTGGTTCCAATCCTTGGGATGACTCGGTAAGACTATTAGGGGAAAGACGGCACCCTGTCGGCGCTGAATTGAGATTCCACCAAGTTCCAAGCTAGGGCCATTGGTACACTCATTCTGGCGGTTCAGATAAAAATACTCTCTGAAGAGTTCCACAGTCGGCTCTTCTTGAAGATACACCTCACAGAGAACTTGGAAGTTGCAGATATTGGATATGGAATTGGGAGCAAGGTCTTGAGGGTGGAGTTTGAAAAAAAATGAAGAACGTCTCTGAAGAACTTTGAGCCGAGTGGTGAAAACCCCCGATTTTGGATTAGGCCGTTCTTCATCCGGGTCAGGTGCATGGTAAGACATGACATTCTTCCCTGGCAAATATCCTATGGTGAAGAATTCCTTCAAGTTATCCTCAGTTACTGTGGAGGGAACCCAGTTGCAGACAGTTGGTGCTTTTGACGGCATGATGATTGAAAGACGAACTGAAAAGAAAATAACGTGTAGATTCAATTCAATGGTGATGGTGAAGTTAAAAGATGATGGTGCAAAAGAGTAATGGCGGCTTAAGTAAGAGCTAATGACATATAAGGAAAAGTGAGCCGGCCCAATAAGCCGCCATAACTACAGATATTTGAAGGAAACCAGAAACAGAATTGGCTAAGTATTGAGGCAAAAAAGTTTCCTAATTTCTTGATATTATTCTGGATCAAATGGTCGTTCAAAATGGAAAATATTCTAGACCTAAATATCTAGCTCAGATGAGTTCTAATGAGGCCTTTGAACCAAAGAAAGGGATCTATTGGTATCAAGGATGGGCACAAAACTACTACGCATGAATATACGTTCTTTTGGATCAAGAAGAAGCCGCAGTGGAAGAATTACAAGGAAACCGTGATGAACTATGAAGAACAGGCAGAAACCTAGAAACCCTAATGCGGATCTGAGGAGCAGGAAGGTGAACACTTACAATCACGGATCTTCTGCGGAGGTCGTCGCCGTTCTCTGGACCGATTCAGGTTGATGCAGCGGCCAAGGTCGACGGTGACGAGGTGCTCTGCGGCGGCGGCGGAGCTCGAGCAGAGGTAGGGTTGCGAGAGGAAGGACACGAAGAATGAGAAATACCGGGGCGTGCCTATTTATAAGGGGATAAGCAAACAGGCGGGCACGAAAATCGAGGAAGACCTGAATAATGATTATCCAACTAAACGGACACCTCGATTCTTGGAAGACATTAAATGATAAAGATCCGTTGAGGATGACATCAGAGCAGTTTTTCCGTGTTTTCAGACGATGGCGTCATGGTGGGTTACAGAATTTCTACAAAGAGAAGAAGATGGATTTCATTTAAGTATTGAAAATTGACAAAGAACAAAGTTCAAAGTCAACCTGGGGCCTAATGTTGGGAATATAGCTATCAGGTAAGACCTGCCTAGGAGGGGCCGGGTCAACCCAAATGGTGGGTTACAAAAGGAGCCTGTAAGATTCAAGGTGATAGTTTATTAAGACTTATAGAAGGCCTAAGCCCAGAGGCGGCTTAAGGCCCAATATTATAAACCGCTGTATGTAAAGAAAGACTTGTAAAGAAAGGAAAGAAGTCACCGAGCCGGACATGTTTTAGGAATCCGGCCGGGACTCTGTAGGCCGCCTGGCGTCAACCCGTGTATATAAGGGGATGACCCAGCGGCGGTTTAGGGCAAGAATCAACAGATCGATAACCAAGCCGGAGGATTCGCTCCTTGGTCATTGAAACACCAACAATTCCAACACAACTAGATGTAGGCTTTTACCTTCATGGTAAGGGGCCGAAGTACTATAAAACCTCTCGTACCTTTGTCCCGATTAACCCATTTAATCTTCCAAGTTGCGATGGCCTACGACTATGTCCTTTTGCTAGGACATCTGCCGTGACAACTCCATGACAAATTGAGTTGTCAATTCAACCACACCTAAAAAGACTTAATATCTGCAGCAAAGTATTTAGTAGCAAAGTAGTATGGATGTAGCGGTGGCAAAAGTAACAGTAGTAGTTTTGTAGCAATCGTAATAGTAGCAACGAAGATCAATATGTGAAAATCTTGTAGGTAATGGATCCATGATGGATAATTATGTCGGATGGCATTCATCATGCAACGGTTATAACATAGGGTGACACAGAACTAGCTCCAGCTCTTCAATATAATGTAGCCATGTATTCCGAATATAGTCATACGTGGTTATGGAAAAGAACTTGCATGACATCTTTTGTCCTACCCTCCCATGGCAGCGGGGTCCTATTGGAAACTAACGGATATTAAGGCCTCCTTTTAATAGAGTACCGGACCAAAGCATTAGCACTTAGTGAATACATGAACTCCTCAAACTACGGTCATCACCGGGAGTGGCCTCGACTATTGTCACTCAGGGGTTGCCGGATCATATCACATAGGTGGTGACTATTGACTTGCAAGATAGGATCAAGAAGAAAAATATATTCATGAAAACATAATAGGTTCAGATCTGACATCATGGCACTCGGGCCCTAGTGACAAGCATTAGGCATAGCAAAGTCATAGCAACATCAATCTTAGAACATAGTGGATACCAGGGATCAAACCCTAACAAAACTAACTCGATTACATGGTAAATCTCATCCAACCCATCACGATCCAGCAAGCCTACGATGGTATTACTCACGCACGGCAGTGAGCATCATGAAATTGGAGGATGGTTCATGATGATGATGGCGACGGATTCCCCTCTCTGGAGCCCCGAACGGACTTCATCTGTCCTCCCGAGGAAGAACCGGGCTTGGCGGCGGCTACGTATCATAAAACGCGATGAATCCTTCTTTCTGATTTTTTTCTCCCTGAACGTGAATAAATGGAGTTGGAGTTGAGGTCGGTGGAGCTCCAGGGGGCCATAAGGTCGGGTGGCATGCCCCCACCCTTGTATCCAGGGTTTGGGCCCCTTCACTTGATTCTTTCGCCAATATTTTTTATTAATTCCAAAACTTATCTCTGTGAAGTTTTAGGTCATTCCGAGAACCTTTTATTCTGCACAAAAATAACACCATGCAAATTCTGCTGAAAACAACATCAATCCGGGTTAGTTCCATTCAAATCACGCAAGTTAGAGTCCAAAACAAGGGCAAAAGAGTTTGGAAAAGTAGATACGATGGAGACGTATCAACTCCCCTAAGCTTAACCCATTACTTATCCTCATGCAACTGAAAGTGACAAAGAAAAACTTTTACAAACTCTGTTTGATATTGTTGTTGCAAATATGTAAAGCCAGCATTCAAGTTTTCAGCAAAGATTATGAGCTAACCATATCCACAATAACTTATAGGTCTCACATTTACTCATATCAATGACATAATTAACTAGTGAGCAATAATAATAAATCTCGGATGACAACACTTTTTCAAAACAATCATGATATGATATAACAAGATGGTATCTCGCTCGACCTTTCTGAGACCGCAAAACATAAATGCAGAGCACCCCTGAAGATAAAGGATTGACTAGACATTGTAATTCATGGTAAAAGAGATCCATTCACAGTCATACTCAATATAAATTAATAACAATGCTTACAAATGATAGTTGTGCTCTCTAAATGGTTCTTTTTATAAGAGGATGATGACTCAACAATAAAAGTAAATAGATAGGCCCTTCATAGAGGGAAGCAGGGATTTGCACAGGTGCCAGAGCTCGAGTTTTGAATAGAGATAAATAATATTTTGACCGGTATGTGCTTTCCTTGTCAACATAACAACTAAGAGATCTTGTTATCTTCCATGCTACATACATTATAGGCGGTTCCCAAACAGAATGGTAAAGTTTATACTCCCCCACCACCAACAAGCACACTCCATGGCTGGTCCGAAACAACAGGTACCGTCCAACTAACAACAATCCTGGGGGAGTTTTGATTGCAATTATTTTGATTTGATTTGAGCATGGGATTGGGCATCCCGGTTACCAGCCATTTTCTCATGAATGATGAGCGGAGTCCACTCATCGTGAGAATAACCCACCTAGCATGGAAGATATTGACAGCCCTAGTTGGTACATGAGTGATTCGAGCATACAAAACAGATTGTCATTTGAAGGTTTAGAGTTTGGCACATGCAAATTTACTTGGAACGACAGGTAAATACCGCATATAGGTAGGTATGGTGGACTCATATGGAACAACTTCGGGGTTTATGGAAGTGGACGCACAAGTAGTATTCCCGCTTGGTACAAGTGAAGGCTAGAAAAAGACTGGGAAGTGACCAACTAGAGAGCGCCAATAGTCATAAACATGCATTGAGATTAACCAACATTGAATCCAAGCATGAGTAGGATATAAATCACCATGAACATAAATATCGTGGAGGCTATGTTGATTTTGTTTCAACTACATGTGTGAACATGTGCCAAGTCAAGCCACTTGAATCATTCAAAGGAGAATACCATCCTATGATACTGCATCACAACCATTTTAATTTCCATGTTGGCACACAAGGTAAACCATTATAAACTCCTAGATAATTAAGCATGGCATGAGTAACTATAATCTCTAATTGTCATTGCAAACATGTTTTATTCATAATAGGATAAATTAGGAATGATGAACTAATCATATTTACAAAAACAAGATAGGTCGAGTACATACCAGCTTTTCCTCATCTCAGTCATTTCATCAAATCTCTTCATTATTGCCTTTCACTTGCACGACCAGACGGTGTGGATAATAATAATAGTGCACGTGCATTGGACTAACTTGGAATCTACAAACCTAATTCGAAGGAGAAGACAAGGTAATATGAGCTCTTTGTTAGATCAACGATAATGCATATGAGAGCCACTCAACATTTTCATTGTGGTCTTCTCCTCTCGACCCCCAAAGAAAAGAAAAGAATTTCAAAGAAACACACTGAAATGCTTTTGGAGTTTTTGTTTTTCTGAAGAAAGTAACAAGAATGAGAACAACTATTTACACCGGAAAGCTCCCAACAAGCAAAAGAAGAGCATGAAATCTTTTGTGTTTTCTTTTAATATTACAACTAAATTTTTGTTTTTTCTTAAGGTTTTTCAAACACACAAGAAAACGGAAATAGAAATAAACTAACATGGATAATATAATGAAAAAGTATGATCACCGAGAACTGAAATGAGTGTGTGAACATGAATATAATGTCAGTGAGAAATACGTACTCCCCAAAGCTTAGGCTTGTGGACTAAGTTGGTCTAAGGCCACCATTGGACCGGATGATATCCGAAATCATAGTTGGGATCGTACTGTGCTGCGGAAGCTACCGCCCGATGAGCTGCTTCCTTGTAGCGATCCGACCACAGATGGTCAAATCTCTGTGCATAAGTGTCATCCCTGCATAGGTAATGCTGACACACACAGTACTTGAAGGATTTATAACAGAGTTCAATCACACACTTATTACATCAAATGTCTCAAAAGAGAACTTATTACAATAAATATGGCTTAAGGCCATCTAAAAAGATAACAGAGGAAGGCTCTGGAAGACAAAGTGAGTCCATCAACTCCAACGGCATAGCTGAGGGCACGACAACGACCTAGTGCACCTTACTCTTCATTTGAAAAGTCTGCAACATGATATGTTGCAGCCCGAAATGGGTCAGCACATGGAATATGCTGGCAATGTAACATAGTAGAGAAATGAACAGAATAAATGCTATCACTACATGCATATATGGCTGGTGGAGGCTCTATGGTTACAATGTTTTGCGAAAAGCCAATTTTTTCCTACAACAAAGGAATATATTTTATTTAACTATCATGGTAGTTGTCAAGCATTGAGAAGGTACCTCCAACTCAATCCCAATTAGATTGCAACAAAACCCCAACAAATTAATTTGAGTGTTGAGATCAACATGATAATCCAAGAACCAGCTACTCAAGATGTCCATAACCGGGGAAACGGCTGACCATGATTTGTTTATACACTCTGCAGAGGTTTGCGCACTTTTCCCCACAAGACTCGATCTCCTCCATTGGATTTCTCGCACTAAATGATGTTTGAGAAACGGATGACCGGGAGACGGTCTTTCAGAAGCATTAACTCTTTACTCTGGGTAGACAGTAACAACCTACATCCCCTACATTTGCTAGTCTACCATTGAAAGAGGTCATGCAACATACTCAACTATGCTAGAGCGCATAATAGCTTGTGGCTGCACACAAAAGTTTCTAGCATGAAAAATCTTATGATCCGTTTGAGCCTGGGTGACGAACCATAGGATGACATCCGTGACATTTTGGGCCGAACGAAAAAAAATTCTGTCATAGATATGACACTTCTATGATGATAATTGTGACAAAACCCGGTATCATCATAGATGTGGTGGGCTCCTACTTCTATGACAAAAAATCATGACAGAAAATGGGCTTTTCGTCCTGGGCGGGCCGGAGACGCAGCTGCATGACATTCTTTGGGCTGTCCATGACGGAAAAAACCGCGGTAGAAGCGAGGGGGAGGAAAATTTCAGGGAGTTCCCGATTACGGTGGGAGGTCGGGGCCGAGCGATGCGCGTTTCTCTCGTACACGTACGCGCGTGTGTGCTAGGCGTTGGCTCTAACTGAACCCGAGTGTGGCGTTGGGCTCTAACTGAACCTGAGCGATTGCACTTCAGGCTACGTGTTACTGAACCCGAGTGATCGATCGATGGCTGTTAACTGAACCCGATCAAGCGATTCCTTGGCTATTGCTACTAAATGAAGCCGATCAATGGGATGAACAGTGAGCGTTGCGCGGGGGGGGGGGGGGGGGTTGGATGAACTGTGAGCGGTGGCGTTGCCTCTGGATGAACAGGACCCCGTGGTGTGATGGAGGGCTGGATGAATAGTAGACGATGGAGGGGTGCACGTGGAGGGGTGGATGAATAGGACCCCGTGGTGTGGAGGGCAGGATGAACAGTAGACGGTGGAGGGGTGCCCGTGGAGGGGCGGTTGAATAGGACCCCGTGGTGTGGAGGGATGGATGAACAGTAGATGGTGGAGGGGTGGTTGAACAGTAGCCACTGGAGTAGCGCGCGGTGGAGGCTGGATGAACAGGAGCCCATGGAGGCTGGAGGAGGTCGACGGTGGATGAACAGTAGCTCGTGGAGGCTGGAGGGGGTTGACGGTGGAGATGAACAGTATCCCGTGGAGTCCCGTTTTGCGGTACGCCACACCCCTCCCGATGAACAGGACCCCCGTTTTGAACGTAGCGCTCCAACACAAGTCTGTTTCCTCCGTTTTGCGGTACGCCACACCCCTCCCGATCAACAGGACCCCCATTTCGACTGTAGGAGGTCTGTTTCCTCAGTTTTGCGGTACGCCACACCCCTCCCGATCAACAGGACCCCCGTTTCGACTGTAGGAGGTCCGTTTCCTCCGTTTTGCGGTACGCCACACCCCTTCCGATCAACAGGACCCCCGTTTCGACCATAGGAGGTCCGTTTCCTTCGTTGTGCGGTACGCCAGGCCTCGTTTCCATTGCCTCTTCCGTCCAAGCCCTCCCGATGAACACGACCACGCATTCCGTTCCGACCCATGAACACGACGACGACGCTGTTTCTCCGTTCTGACCCAGCCATGTACACGAGCCCTCGCCATGCGTATGCGCGAGTAGGCGTTCGAGACCCCACCCGTATGTACACATACGTGGCCGTATTTTCTTTCTTGCACCCTGACCGCCTCTACTACGACATGTGTGCGCCTCTACATCCACCAGTATATATGTACATACACGTTCGCGACCAGAATGACAACGCTACGTATGCTTTGATCAGGTGGGTCCCAACTGTCAAGCACTTCCATGCCTGCGAAGATGTAGCTGGTGGGTCCCAGCAGTCAGGGGGGCGAAATACGGTGGCCTGTCCGGTGGGTCCCCGCTGTCAGGTGGAGGAATAATTATTTTGCACGTAATAAGGAGGCACTTCCTTGCTGCGGCCGTGGACCCAGCTGTCAGCCTCTCCACGTACAGTCCACGTCCGATGGAAGTCGTTCCTTGACGACGTTGACCACGCCGCCCCGAGAGCACCAGGGCGGTGGACAGCGTCGAGGCCTAGGAAGGGGACAACGCGGAGCCGGGGAAGACGCGGCAGTGGATGCCTACGCATAGAGGAGTACGAGGGTTCCCTGGTTCGCTGTGGTGTGAGGCTGCCGTCGCCGTAGAATAACAGGGGGTGTGGGTGAGTACAGGGATGGCCTGGGCAGCGGTGGGAGTAGTAGGGGGCGGTGAGTCCTCCGCCGCATCACAGCCGGCCACGGGAGGCAGGAGCACGAGGCACGACCGGCGCTGGTTTGGGTGGCTGGAGCAAGAAGACCAGAGGTTGAAGAAGCACTACGGCCGTTGGATGGACATCGTATGGTCACTAGAGCTAGAATCATGCATATTGACTAAGTTGACAAAGCCCTCCGTCCCCGTCAACTTAGTAGGCCCACAAGTCAGCCTCCCAGCAAGGTGGGTCCCAGCTAGCCGGGGGAGTTTTCATTTTTTTGTGCGTAATAAGGAGGCACTTCCGGTGGGTCCGAGCTGACAGCGGGGGAACGTTTTTTCGCAAAATACGATGGCCCGTACTGTGGGTCCCAGCAGTCAGGGGGAAATGATTTTTTTTCGCAAAATACTGGTGGCCCGTCCGGTGGGTCCCTGCTGTCAGGTGGAGGAATAATTATTTTTCATGTAATAAGGAGGCACTTCCTTGCAGCTTCCGTGGACCCAGCTGTCAGCCTCTCCACGTACAGTATTCTTCCGATGGAATTCGGTCGTTGACCACATTGACCACGGCACGCCAACAGCACCACGGTGGTGGACGACGGCGCGGCCTAGGAAGGGGACGACACGGAGCCGGGGAAGACGCGGCAGTGGATGCCCACGCGGAGAGGAGTACGAGGGTTCACTGGTTCGGCTACGCTGTCGTCGGCGCAGAATAACAGGGGGAGTGGGTGAGTGGAGTGGAGGGATGGCCTGGCCAGCGGTGGGAGTAGTATGGGGGCGGTGAGGCCTCCGCGGCAGCACAGCCGACCACTAGAGGCAGGAGCAAGCGGCACGGCCGGCGCTGGTTTGGGCGGCTGGAGCAAGAAGACCAGAGGTTGAAGAAGCACTACGGCCGTTGGATGGACATCGTACGGTTAGTCGAGCTAGAATCATGCATATTGACTAAGTTGACAAAGCCCTTCATCCCCGTCAACTTAGTAGGCCCACTATACTGGGTCCCAGCTAGCAGGGGGAGTATTCATTTTTTGTGCGTAATAAGGAGGCACTTCCTTGCGTCTGAAGATATAGATGGTGGGTCCGAGCTGTCAGCGGCGGTAATGTTTTTTTCGCGAAATACAGAGGCCGTTCCGGTGGGTCCCAGATGTTAGGTGGAGGAAATCATTATTTTGCGCGTAATAAGGAGGCATTTCCTTGCGTGCGGCCGTGGACCCAGCTGTCAGCCTCTCCATGTACAGTCCACTTCAAATGCATGTCGGTCATTGACCACGCTGACCACCCCACGCCGAGAGCACCAGGGCGGTGGACAACGGCGAGGCCTAGGAAGGGAACGACACGGAGGCAGGGAAGACTCGGCCATTGTTTTTGTTTCCCATGCAGAGGGGAGTACGACTGTACGAGGGTTTACTGGTTCGTCTGCCGTCGCCAGAGAATAACAGCATGTGTGAGTGAGTAGAGGGATGGCTAGGCCAGCGATGGGAGTACGGTGGGGCGGTGAGGCCTGCGCGACAGCACAACCGGCCGCGGGGAGGAGGGAGCAGGCAGTCCCACCGGCGCTTGTTTGAGTGGCTGGAGCAGGAAGAGCACAGATTGAAGAAGCACGACGGCCGTTGGATGGACATCCAACAGTATATAGGCCATCTGTGGAAAGCCTCAAATCTGTGGAAAACAGCATACAACCCATCTGCCATTATTTCAAATAATTTACAGCCCATTTGCTAATTCTTGCGGGTTTTTTGGGGCCCATATTCTTTATGTTAGCATTACAGCCCATATTGTGGCCACGGTTAAAAAATATATGAAATTTTGCATATGTCAGTGCGGTCTGAACTGTTTTTAATCCCGAAATTTCGGGTCCATTCAGACTGATTTTAAAAATAAATGTATATATATATATATAATCCAATAAATTGTCCACGCATAAAAATCAATGCAATTTAAAATCTCGAAATGAAAAAAAAAGATATTTGAAAATAATTGCCAATTTGATGTGTTTTAAAAACATACAGCCCATTTCTCATTATTGATAGGCCATTTTCTCGGACAGCCGAATGAAGCTCTCCTCGTCTTGAAAGATTTGCAGCCCAACAGGCCTGATAAAGCGACTTACTTGACAAATCACAAAAAAACTAGGCTAGCTATTTTCAGAAAGAAAAAAACTATTGGGCTGGTCTATGGTAAACATAAAAGAAAAGGCTGTCTAGACAGGCCAGAGTGTCCCGCACAGCCCAGTTGACACCCTGCTTCCGTCTCAAAAACAAATTAGATAAATGCCACTCCAATTATGGCGATTCATAAAAATGCCACTGCAATTTCCAAACTTTGAAAAATGCCACTTCAATTTTTGCAAACTTTGAAAAACGCCACTGCAGTTTGCAAACTTTAAAAAACGCCACTCCAGACTTCGAAAAATGCCACTAGAAATGGCATGAAATGGCATTTTTTAAAGTTTGGAAATTGCAATGGCATTTCTCGGATACACCAGATTTGGAGTGGCATTTATCAAATTAACCCAAAACAAAAATAACTGGGCGAGCTGCTGGGTCCCTGGTGTCAGCCGCTCGTTGTGCAATTCTCTCGTTTATTGACTACGTTCACAATGGCATGGGACCCAGATGTCAGAAATCAACTAGGAGGAGCCATTTTTTATTGGCTTGAAATAAGGAGGCACTTGCTTGCGTACTGCCATGACCTTGGCGGGTCCCTGCTGTCATCCTCTCCACGTACAATCATCTCCTGATTGTGTATGTGTCAACTTGCTAGGCCCACAAGTCAGCCTCTAAACCGTGGAGGACAAATACAACCCATTTAAAAAAATAACAGCCCATTCCATACGTTCAAACGGAAAGTTCAACATTCAGACCAAAGTAACAGGTCTGATCCACATATAGAGTACTGAACTTCCATGTTGACAACCATCATAGCCAAGTTAACTATCTACTCCCACTAACACTCTAGTAGCGTACAAGTACTAACTTACTCTTAGCTAACTAGACGATGCCGGCCGCCATCTGCTGTCCATGCTAAACGCCGGCACTGGCATCCTCCGCCTCGCCTCGGACTTGCCAGAGGTGCGATAGGAGGCACTTGCTTGCGTATGAGCTTATCAGTATCTTCAGAGGTAGGCATTTTTATTCAAAAAACTGCCACTTCGCATCTTGCGTCGCAATAAAACTGCCAGGAGCGCATTTGTAGGCTAGCTAGTGACAACCAGTAACTTGTAAACACTGAGCGAACAGAAATAAGTAACTCTTAATGCATCTCAATGATTCACAGATCATATACAAATATGTAGCTCCAGAAGCAAAGATCAGCCACTTCGGATCTTGCGTCGCAACTAAAACTAACTAGTACGATTCCCATACATAAGATCAACATGTTAATGCATCTCAATGACTCACATATCATATACAAATATGTAGCTCCAAAAGCAAAGATCTAGAAAAAACATATGTTCTTCCTACTAACATGGATGCTTCTATTGGCCAACATTCAGTACAGACTGAAAGACAAATTTGTTTGTGAAGTCTACAATTCCTCTTGCAAACATAAGTGGTTTCACCAACAGCTGGAACCATGAGAATGAACCAGACATGATGGAGGAACATGCACTGCAATATGATTTGGTCTTCCCTCGATCACACTGCGAGACTATTTTCGGAATGCAAACTTTAACTTAGGCAAAATGATGTCCATTGTATAATCAGACCAAAGCAATGAAGCACCTAGTGTTGGCCAATAAATAGTACAGTACTACTTTTCTGCAGTCCATGAAGTGACTATCCAATCTTTCCGTGTCTATTTTCAAATGGCACTGCATGTAGTGACTATACTATTCTCTCATGCAGTTCAACCAAAATTGCGGGCACTTTGTTGGTTTGCCAAATAGCAATGGGCACACATCTCTGTCTGCACAAATATCAAGCAGCTAGTAAACATATACCACACGTTGTATTTTCGGTTTAAACATGTCTCTTCCGCTTAGCATATGTCATGTTCTGCACTGGACAATCTGATACAGTTATGTTTTGCCCTGGACAATTTCATACTGAATTGATTTGCTGGTTTAGAGCAGAAATATAGCGCATATTCTTCATCAGACCAAGGATATCCATGTTCGCAGTGATGGAAGAGGTGAAATCGATACAACCGAAATTGAGCATCCAATCATTGAATCCCGTCCTGCACCTCCAATGTAGGTACACCCTGCCAATAAATTCACATGCAAACCACTAGTATTACTATCTAATGACAGTACAAAAAGAGTAGCAAGATAGTAGCAAACCATGTACCTTCGTAATGAACAGCTCCGAAGTTGGGGGGGCTCGCCGGAGTTAAGGAAGAACCACCAGCAGCGGGGACGGGGGCTCGCCGGAGAGGTACCCCACTATCTATCTTAGGGTTCATGGTGGGGGCGGGGGGCCTAGAGGGCTGGCCGGGGTGGCGGTGGCGAGTTGTTTTGGGGCGGCGAGGCGGCGCTGGGGCCGGCGGCGAGGCCGGTGGTGGCTGGCGGCTCAGGGGGGTGCAGGTTGAAGATGAATTGCAGGCCCTCCCTAAACTACATGTCAAGTGCCTCTCTGCTACCATTGCGTTCAGTTTCGACAGTAGCATTCAGATTCCACAGTAAATTCAGTTTCGACAGTTAAGTTAAGAGTCAACAGTTTTTACCTCATCTGTTGTAGTCGGGTGGTTTTTGGTGATGTTAATTTTACATCCATTTTACATCATCTATTGGAAATGCTATTAGAATCCCACTTGAGATTGACGATGTCTGTCTTGTGCTGCTTCAGCCTTGATGTCTTACGGCTCGCCGGAGCTGCTCCAACGACAGAACGATCCATCACAATAGAGCAGTGCCCTGGACACCGTCTACAGATTCCTCAGATCTTCCTCCACACCTCCGACAACCACCTCTGCCTCAACTGCTTCAGCGATCAACCCAATGATGCTGAGGTCGACACGGCCACGGCAAAGAGGTTGTACACTTGTTGCATCACTTATTACTATACATTCACGTCAATCCATTAGGGCTATTTTAGTTCAACGGAAAAACATCGATCCATTGGTTGTTAGCATCACTCTAAATTTCTGCATGCTCTCCTTACATAATCTCACCATATTTTTTTCGTATGCATGTCAGATATTGTACACAGTCATGCTGAACATGTAGAGAAAAAGAGAAGAGTTTTGCACGGCAATACAATGTCATGCAGACATCGCTCCATGGTGGGTTCAATGGCTAACCCTCCACACCCCTCTCTAGATTGTAATCCAGAGGAAGATATATGTTCTGAGGCGGATTCGGACGCCGCTGACCACTCCTATTTACCCCCCAAGGTGTTTGCTCTACCTTGGCATGATGATGTTAGTCATATCATGCATATGTTGCCTTGCAGTGCCTACTTTTGACATCATATATGTCATCTGCTTAGTTTAGACATGTTCTGTAATGCCACCTGTTTAGTTTCTATATCATATATGGGAATTATGCAGTCTCATGTCTTTTAGCCAGCCATAATATATGTTAAATGTGCAATGCCATCCTGTTTAACCAGACATCATATATTTGAATGATATCTTTCCCATCCTTTTCTTCATTACATTTCCATTTGTCGACAATGTTTGTACATTAAACTACTCTTCCTGTGAATCAGCCATTTGGGTGGGAGATGGAAAAATCTGGAGTGAAAACAAGGCCTTCAGAGCAGACAGTGCTACCTGTCGAAGCAGATCTCTTGTTGGGTGCCGATAGCTCCTCAGAGATGGATTCAGAGACATATGACCAGTCCTATTCCCCCACTGAGGTGTATGCTCTAACTTGGCATGGTTATACTGCTCATATCATGCCCACGGTGTCTTGCATTGCATAGTTTAGACATCATATACACAATATTCAACACCATGTTGTTAGTTCAGACATCATATCGAATGCCCTCTGTTTAGCATATAAATCATATATGTGAATTAAATGATGCGATCCTGGTTACTTAGATAACATGTAGGTGAAATATGGCAGGCGATCCTGTTTAGTTATTCATCATATCTTTGAATTATGTTATTCTATGCTATCCAGTTTAGATAGACATCATATATGTGAAATTATGTCATGCTATCCGTTTTAGTTAAACAATATACATGTCAACTATTTCATGCCCTCTTTTTTCCACACTATCTATTGCATCTGTCTCTCATACAATGTTTGTACATTCAACTATGTTTCCTGTTTAACAGCCATTTGAATTGGAGCGGGTGATGCCAGTATCTAGCGGACTAAAAACACGGTCTTCAAATAAAACAGTGCTACCTCTTGGTGGAGATAGCACCCCGGTTGTACATGCACAAGAAGCAGCCCTACCACACATAACCCAAACTCTCGCAGATTGTACTAAAACTACGATAGACAGAGAACTAGCTTCACCCAATCTAACCCCAACCCCAGCCAATAGTAACCCAGTTCCTGTTGACATAGCACCATCTCCACCACAGAGCTCCCAAATAAGACCAGTTAGTAAGGCAGCTCCAGTGCCCAAAGGGCCAGTACTATGACGGCGAACCCCAACTCCACCAGTTAGTACACTAATTCCTGTGGAGGAAGCACAACCAGCTAGTCATAGTTTAGCATCTATCGCATCTGATGTTGTTAAATCATATGTGCGTATCTTCCCATCTTGGAAATATTATACTGAAGATGAAGGAAAATGCCAGTTGCAGGTGTTTGTCCAGGAGTTATATGTAAGTAATGTTATTCATGGCAATTACTTTGCTTTGTCCCATACATCCTACCTCCATGATGGTTATAATACAGCAAATTTTCCCATTTTTCTCTATAGAGAAGGACCGATTTGGAAACTCAGGATGAGGTAACCTGTGCTAATACCTTTGCTATCTTCAAGAATGCTTGGTGGCAGTATCGGAATTACCTGAAGAAAATGTACTTCACCGGCAAAGAAACTCATCAAATTCCCTTACGTTCTCCTGAGACACATTTACTGGACGATGACTGGGAACGCCTTGTTCTGTACTGGTCCCGAACCAAGAATGTGGTATGGTCTATGAGCTCATTTTCTATTTTTAAGTATTATATTCTTGCGTCTTACTGTACTCTGTTCATGTAGAACAAGTGCCTAAACCTGAAGAACAACTATTCTAATTTAAGATTCCATTGCTACCATAGGACATAGATATATGTTTGTTTGATGCTTTTATTATGTACTAGTACTTGGCAATAGAAGACTTGGTAGTTTAATCATGTCCACCTTACTAATGAACTGGTTCACGGAAATGAGTTTCATATACTAGTACATGCTAAACTTGTTATGTGTCTGCTTGTTTCTTCTTTTAGAATGCTGACAGAATATTGGGGAAGAGTGCCTTATTAAGCAATGGTAAAGGAAGTAATGCAGATAAGGTTCAGGATAGTGACACATCCTGTCTTGGTTTAGTGTTGGAGTTACTGGCCACTACCGCTTACACAAGCTATTCAAACTCATTGTCTGAATCAGTTCGGTTTGTTGAGTCTCAACTACAAGCTGAAAGACATCGATCAGCTGTGCTGCGACAAGAAGCGGAAGGACTGCGGAAGTCCCTGGAGCATTTAGATGCATACTTTCTGGTGCAACAGCAAGCGTTGGAGGATTTTAGCGCCAAACAGGACAAAGCTAATCAGCTTGCTAAGCTTATTGCCAGCATGGTGGATACCCAGGATAACATTTCTTGAGCTCTTCTGAAGTTGTTTCAGTTGTGCTCTTGTTTTGCTGCCGCATTTATTTGCGCTAGTGGCCAATTTTGACGGCCAGTGTATATGATATGCTGCTTTTTGTTCCCTATATTTGCACTGGTGGCAAACTTTGATGCCCGGTGGATGTAATATGTGTAATAGCCGTGATAGCCTAGCGTTAGTTGCTTGCTTATTTATTTCCTTGTTGTCTTGTTTATTTGTTTGCTTGTAGTCATTGGAGTTCTTTTTCTGCGGTTAACTAGTGGCTGCAATAACCTATTTTTTAAAACTAGGCCACAATAACCATGGGCTAATATTTACTGTAGTGACACTGGGCCTCCTACGGGCCGTAGAAATAGTGGGCCTTTTACGGGCCATAGAAACAATAGGCCGTCTACGGGCCGTAGAAACAATGGGCCTTCTACGGGCCGTATCATCAATGGGCCTTATACGGGCCGTATGATCGATTGGCCAAACATGGGCCAATAACAGGCCGCATTATGGTCGTAAACGGTCTAGAGTTGGAATCGTCCGTTCATGGGTCGACCTTAACGGGCCATCATTAATACGCCGTATTTGATAACGCTATATATGAAAACGGCCCAACGTATTAACGGACCACAAACGGGCCGACTATAACCACGGGCTGAATTTGGCCCACAAGCAAAAAATGACAGTAACGGGCTGGAAGTAAATGAATGCTGGAAATGAGCCCAAGAATAAATGGGCCCTAAGAAGGCCGAAAGATAACATGGGCTGGAAACGGCCCAACGGAATAACGGGCCGTTAATGGGTACAAAGTGATACACTGTTCATTACAGGCCAGTTTCACCATGGGCCGTTAATGGGTGTAAAGTGATACACTGTTCATTACGGGCCAGTTTCACCATGGGCCGTTAATAGGCCAAGAGTTACATAGGGCCTCATATGGGCCGAAAGACGTCATGGGCCATCCATGGGCCAGAAGTGAAAACGGGCTGGAATCATATTGGATGGCCCAGATGACGCTACTGGGCCTAATTCGGATAGAGCGTAACGGGCCTTGGGTTAGCGGGCTGTAAATGCGCTATATGCGAACAGGCCGTTTATGGGCTTTCCATGGGCCAGCCCACCAGCTTTTGACCAAGTCAAACGGGCCGGCCTTTTCACATTAATGGGCCACTATTGGGCCATGCCACGTGTCGACGTATCATAGGCGCCTATCTGACCCGCTGATGAACTGACACGTGTTTCGTCCGGCCAATAAGAATTTTACACGTGGAAATTTCCCATTGGTTGGGGCTGTTAACAGGTTATCAGATCCAAAACCCGACCCGATAGCTTAACGGCGTTCCGTTACGGTGGATGCCACGTGTCGGTCACCCTTGACGACAGCACTTATGTGATGCGCGATTTATCGTCATGGAAGTGGACACTTCCGTGATGATAATTTTGGTAATGTCATGGAACACTTCTACGACAGCACATGTATGACTATCTTGATTCTGTCATAAATTTGTCATGGATGTACATGCATGACAAAAAAAGTGACCTACTATGACAAACACGTATCATCACGGAAGTGTATTTTTTTGTAGTGGTGCCCGCAACCAATCCACCCAGATCTTTATTTAAGTAGCCACCTTAAGTTAACCATCAATTAACAATCTCACATCTGTCATGGAAACACTCAAACCCAATCCACGTCTACGAGCATAGCATGGCAATATAAGCATAGCGTAGAGTAACTCCCAAGGTTTGATAATAAAAGGGCAATAGGTTCTACCTCATCATCTACTTCCCAATTCCCAAATGTTATCAATCCTAATCATGCAATGTTTGAGGGTTGAGACTAATGCATAAAAACTAGGTAACAAAGGGATATGATCAAAGTGTTACTTGCCTTGATGATGATCCGCAAATAAAATAGCAATAAAATCCAAATAAAATTATTTATTTGATTTTAACATTTTCCTACAATATTTATTTTATTTTGGAGAAGTCATATTATCTCCTCTCATATATTTTAATACAAAATATTTCGGAGAGAAAAATAATTAAATCAAAATGACCCTCTTTTCAATATTTGAGAAAAAAATCAAATATGAAAATAATAAAATCCCCAACTCTCTCCGTGGGTCCTTGAGTTGCTTAGGATTCTTAGGATCAAAAACCAAAATGCAAATAAAATAAGATATGCATATGATGACCTATGTATAACATGCCAAATTGAAAATTTGGGATGTTACAAACCTACCCCCCTTAAGATGAATCTCGCCCTCGAGATTTGGGTTGGCTAGAAAATAGGTGTGGGTGGTCCTTTAGTAGATCTTCCTCTCGTTCCCAGGTGGCTTCATCCTCGGTATGGTGGCTCCACTGAACTTTGCAAAACTTGATAACTTTGCTGCGAGTAACTCTGCTGGCAAACTCGAGAACCTTGACAGGTTTCTCCTCATAGGTTGAGTCACTATCCAACTGAATTGCTTCCAAGGGCACTGTATCTCTCAGAGGAATGTCGGCCATCTCAGCATGGCACTTCTTCAACTGGGAGACGTGAAAGACATCATGAACTCCTGACAGTCCTTCGGGTAACTCCAACTTGTAGGCCACTTCTCCCATACATTCCAAAACTCGGTATGGTCCTACAAATCTCGGGGCTAACTTTCCCTTAACTCCAAAACATTTAACCCCTCGCAGAGGTGACACTCTAAGATATGCTCTGTCTATGATTTCATAGACTACCTCCTTGCGTTTTGAGTCTGCATAACTCTTCTGCCTGGACTATGCTATCTTTAGTTTATCGTGGATCATCTTAACCTTCTCTTCGGACTCTTTGACCAAACCTGGTCCAAACAACTAGTGGTCTCCAACTTCATCCCATATCAACGGTGTCCCGCACCTCCTTCCATACAAGGCCTCGAAACGTGCCATCTTCAAACTGGCCTGATAGCTGTGGTTGTATGAAAACTCCGCGTAAGGCAAATTGTCATCCCAACTAGATCCATAATCTAGCGCACAAGCTCTCAACATGTCCTCCAGATTCTGATTGACTCTCTCAGTCTGCCCATCTGTCTACGGGTGAAAGGCCGTACTAAACTCTAGCCTGGTACCCAAGGTCTAGCGCAACTGATTCCAAAACTTCGAGGTAAATTGTGTTCCTCTATCTGATACGATGGTCCTCGGAACTCCATGCAAACATACAATCCTGGTCATATAGATCTTGGCCAACTTCGCACTCATATAGGTGGTTTTCACTGGGATAAAGTGAGCCACTTTGGTCAAACGGTACACTACTACCCAAATAGAATCATATCCTGATCGGGTCCTGGGCAATCCGGTGATGAAATCCATGCCAAGCTTATCCCACTTCCATTCGGGTATCGGCATAGGCTGCAATAATCCTGCTGGCTTCTGATGTTCTGCCTTCACTCTCTGACATACATCACATATGGCTACATACTCGGCAATATCCTTCTTCATACCATTCCACCAGAAATGCTCCTTCAAATCCAAATACATCTTGGTGTTTCCGGGGTGTATCGAGTATGGCGAGTCTTGAGCTTCCTGAAGTATCAACTTCCTGATCTCTGCATTATTGGGTACATAAACACGGTCCTCAAACCACAAGGTGTTGTGCTCATCCTCACGAAAACCTTTGGCTTTTCCTTTACTCATCCTCTCTTTTATCTCAGCAATTTCCTTGTCATCCTTCTAAGCTTCTCGAATTTTTCCAAATAATGTTGACTGAACTTCCAATGCTGCAACAAAACCTCTAGGGACTATCTCCAAACGAAGCTCCTTGAGATCTTCGGCCAACTCCTTTGGTAATCCTCCGCTTATGAGGGTATTGGCATAACTTTTCCACCTCAAAGCGTCTACTACGACATTGGCCTTGCCTGGATGATAGTGCAACTTCATATCATAATCTTTAATAAGCTCCAACCATCTCCTTTGCCTGAGATTTAGCTCCTTCTGTGTGAAAATATACTTCAAACTCTTATGATCCGTGTACACATCACAACGATTTCCAATAAGAAAATGTCTCCAGGTCTCGAGTGCATGCACTACAGCTGCTAACTCCAAACCACGCATGGCATAATTGAACTCATGCGGTCGAAGCTGTCGTGAGGCATATGAAACAACTCTTCCGTCCCGCATAAGTACACCTCCAAGTCCTAAGCGAGAAGCATCGCAATACACTTGGAAATCTTTGCGTATTGATGTATACTACACAGACGTTGTTGGCCCGCCAAGTGCGGAGGTTTGTAGGAAAGTAGCCAATTTCCCTCAAGTGGATGACCTAAGGTTTATCAATCCGTGGGAGGCGTAGGATGAAGATGGTCTCTCTCAAACAACCCTACAACCAAATAGAAAAGAGTCTCTTGTGTCCCCAACACACCCATTACAATGGTAAATAGTGTAGGTGCACTAGTTCGGTGAAGAGATGGTGATACAAGTGCAATATGGATGGTAGATAAAGGTTTTTGTAATCTGAAAATATAAAAACAGCAAGGTAGCAAGCGGTAAAAGTGAGCATAAACGGTATTGCAATGCTAGGAAACAAGGCCTAGCGTTCATACTTTCACTAGTGCAAGTTCTCTCAACAATAATAACATAACTGGATCATATAACTATCCCTCAACATGCAACAAAGAGTCACTCCAATGTCACTAATAGCAGAGAACAAACGAAGAGATTATTGTAGGGTACGAAACCACCTCAAAGTTATTCTTTCTGATCAATCCATTGGGATATTCATATAAGTGTCACAAACATCCCTAGAGTTCAAAGTAAAATAACACCTTAAGAAACAAATCAACCAAAACCCTAATGTCACCTATATACTTCAATGTCACCTCAAGTATCCACGGGTATGATTATACGATATGCATCACACAATTTCAGATTCATCTATTCATGAGGTCACGGAACTCGCAAGTTTATCACCAAAACATACATCAAGTGGATCACGTGATATCCCATTGTCACCACAGATAAGCACATGCAAGACATACACCATGTGTTCTCAAATCCTTAAAGACTCAATCCGATAAGATAAATTCAAAGGGAAAACTCAATCCATTACAAGACACTAGAGGGGGAGAAACATCATAAGATCCAACTATAATAGCAAAGCTCGCGATACATCAAGATCATGTCGAATCAAGAACACGAGAGAGAGGGAGAGAGAGAGATCAAACACATAGCTACTGGTACATACCCTCAGCCCCGAGGGAGAACTACTCCCTCTCGTCATGGAGAGTGTCGGGATGATGAAGATGGCCACCGGAGAGGGACTCCCCCCTCCGGCAGGGTGCCGGAATGGGTCTAGATTGGTTTTCGGTGGCTACGGAGGCTTGTGGTGGTGGAACTCCTGATCTAGGTTATTTTCTGGAGGTTTCTATATTTATAGGAAATTTTGACATCAGTCTCACGTCAGGGGTATCTCCGAGTCATCCACGAGGGTGGAGGGCACGCCCTACCCCCTGGGCTCGCCCTCCTATCTCGTGGACGACTCGGGAATCTTCTGGCCCAACTCTTTTAATCCGGGGGCTTCTTTTGGTCCATAAAAAATCATCAAAAATTGGCACGTCAATTGGACTCCGTTTGGTCTTCCTTTTCTGTAAAACTCAAAAACAAGGAAAAAATAGAAACTGGCACTGGGCTCTAGGTTAATAGGTTTTAGTCCCAAAAATCATATAAAATAGCATATAAATGCATATAAAACATCCTAGTTGGATAATATAATAGCATGGAAAATAAAAAATTATAGACACGTTGGAGACGTATCAAGCATCCCAAGCTTAATTCCTGCTCGTCCTCGAGTAGGTAAATGATAAAAACAGAATTTTTGATGTGGAATGCTAGCTAACATATTTATCAATGTAATCTTATTTATTGTGGAAAGAATATTCAGATCCATAAGATTCAAGACAAAAGTTTAATATTGACATAAAAATAATAATACTTCAAGCATACTAACTAAGCAATTATGTCTTCTCAAAATAACATGGCCAAAGAAAGTTCATCCCTACAAAAAATCATATAGGTTGGCCATGCTCCATTTTCGTCACACAAGAATGCTCTCATCGTGCAGAACCCCAATGACAAGCCAAGAAATTGTTTCATACTTTAGTAATCTCAAACCTTTTCAACTTTCACGCAATACATGAGCGTGAGCCATGGATATAACACTATGGGTGGAATAGAGTATAATGATGGGGGTTATGTGGTGAAGACAAAAAAGGAGAAAGTTTCACATTGATGCGGCTAATCAACGGGCTAGGGAGATGCACATCAATTAATGTCAATGCAAGGAGTAGGGATTGCCATGCAACGAATGCACTAGAGCTATAAATGTATGAAAGCTCAACAAAAGAAACTAAGTGGGTGTGCATCCAACTTGCTTGCTCACGAAGACCTAGGGCATTTGAGGAAGCCCATTGTTGGAATATACAAGCCAAGTTCTATAATGGAAAATTCCCACTAGTATATGAAAGTGACAATATAAGAGACTCTCTATCATGAAGATCGTGGTGCTACTTTGACGGACAAGTGTGGAAAAAGGATAGTAGCATTGTCCCTTTTATTTCTATTTTTATTATTTTTATTTTATTTTGGCCTTTCTTTCTTTTCTTTCTTTTTCTTTTTTATTATTCTTTGGGACAATGCTCTATTAATGATTTTCATCACACTTCTATTTATTTACAACTCAATGATTACAACTCGATACTAGAACAAAATATGACTCTATATGAATGTCTCCGGTGGTATACCGGGATGGGCAATGAATCAAGAGTGACAAGTATGATAAATTATGCATGGTGGATTTTCCACAAATACAATGTCAACTACATGATCATGCAAGGCAATATGACAATGATGAAGCGTGTCATAATAAATGAAACGGTGGAATGTTGCATGGCAATATATCTCGGAATGGCTATGGAAATGCCATAATAGGTAGGTCTGGTGGCTGTTTTGAGGAAGATATAAGGAGGTTTATGTGTGATAGAGCATATCATATCACGGGGTTTGGATGCACCAGCGAAGTTTGCACCAACTCTCAAGGTGAGAAAGGGCAATGCACGGTACCGAAGAGGCTAGCAATGATGGAAAGGTGAGAGTGTGTATAATCCATGGAATCAACATTAGTCATAAAGAAATCACATACTTATTGCAAAAATCTACAAGTAATCAAAAACCAAGCACTACGGGCATGCTCCTAGGGGGATAGATTGGTAGGAAAAGACCATCGCTCGTCCCCGACCGCCACTCATAAGGATGACAATCAAAGAACACCTCATGTTTCAAATTTGTTATACAATGGTTACCATATGTGCATGCTACGGGACTTGCAAACTTCAACACAAGTATTTCTCAAATTCACAACTACTCAACTAGCACAACTCTAATATTATCATCTTCATATCTCAAAACAATTATCAAGTATCAAACTTCTCATAGTATTCAATGCACTTTATATGAAAGTTTTTATTATATCCCTCTTGGATGCCTATCATATTAGGACTAATTTCATAACCAAAGAAAATTACCATGCTGTTTAGAGACTCTCGAAATGATATAAGTGAAGCATGAGAGTTCATCTATTTCTTCAAAATAAAACCACCGCCGTGCTCTAAAAGGATATATGTGAAGCACTAGAGCAAACGACAAACTACTTCAAAAGATATAAGTGAAGATCAATGGGTAGTCAAATAATTATGTAACTATGTGAAGACTCTCTAACATTTAAGAATTTTAGATCTTGGTATTTTATTCAAACAGCAAGCAAAAAAAATGACGCTCCAAGAAAAACACATATCATGTGGTGAATAAAAATATAGCTCCAACTAAAGTTACCGATGAACGAAGACGAAAGAGGGGATGCCTTCCGGGGCATCCCCAAGCTTAGGATCTTGGTTGTCCTCGAATATTACCTTGCGGTCCCTTGGGCATCCCCAATCTTAGGCTCTTGCCACTCCTTCCATAGTACATCGAATCTTTACCCAAAACTTGAAAACTTCACAACACAAAACTCAATAGAAAACTTGTAAGCTCTGTTAGTACAAGAAAATAAATCACCACTGAGGTACTATTATGAAGTCATTATAAATTCATATTTGTGTAATATATACTGTATTTCAACTTCTCTATGGTTCATACCCTCCGATACTACTCATAGATTCATCAAAATAAGCAAACAACACAATGAAAACAGGATCTATCAAAAACAGAACAGTTTGTAGTAATCTGTATAAAACGTATACTTATGTAACCCCAAAAATTCTGAAATAAATTGGTGCACGTGAGGAATTTGTCTATTAATCATCTTCAAAAAGAATCAACCTAATCTCACTCTCCAGTAAAAAATGGCAGCAAAACTCGTGAGCGCTAAAGTTTCTGTTTTTCACAGCAAGATCGCAAAGACTTCACCCAAGTCTTCCCAAAGGTTCTACTTGGCACAAACACTAATTAAAACATAAAACCACATCTAAACAGAGGCTAGATGAATTATTTATTACTAAACAGGAGCAAAAAACAAACAACAAAAATTAAGTTGGGTTGCCTCCCAACAAGCGCTATTGTTTAACGCCCCTAGGTAGGCATGATGATTTCAATGATGCTCACATAAAAGATAAGAATTGAAACATAAAGAGAGCATCATGAAGAATATGACTAGCACATTTAAGTCTAACCAAATTCCTACGCATAGGGATTTTCTGAGCAAAAACTTGTGGGAACAAGAATCAACTTGGATAGGAAAGCAAAACAAGCATAACTTCAAGATTTTAAGCACATAGAGACGAAACATGATATTATTGCAACTCATGCAAGCATATATTCCTCCCTCATAATAATTTTCAGTAGCATCATGAATGGATTCAACAATATAACTATCATAGAAAGCATACTTTTCATGATCTACAAGCATGCAAAGTTGACACTCTTCCAAACTAGTGGGATTAACATTAACTAAAGTCATGACCTCTCCAAACC
This sequence comes from Triticum monococcum, assembly GCA_034509565.1. Classification (NCBI taxonomy): domain Eukaryota; kingdom Viridiplantae; phylum Streptophyta; class Magnoliopsida; order Poales; family Poaceae; genus Triticum; species Triticum monococcum. Next base: position 432,380,056 of record CM067841.1, read on the forward strand.
CACTTTCATAATTATCACAATAAGATTCAACACCCTTCAAAATAGTGGGATCATTACTTCCTAAAGTTGACACTCTTCCAAACCCACTTTCATCAGCATAAATAGGAGGAATGCTATCATCAAAATAAATTTGCTCATCAAAACATGGGGGACAAAAAATATCATCTTCATCAAACATAGCATCCCCAAGCTTGTGGCTTTGCATATCATTAGCATCATGGATATTCAAAGAATTCATACTAACAACATTGCAATCATGCTCATCATCCAAAGATTTAGTGCCAAACATTTTATTGCATTCTTCTTCTAGCATTTTGGCACAATTATCAGAATCCTTATTTTCATGAAAGATATTAAAAAGATGAAGCATATGAGGTACCCTTAATTCCACTTTTTTGTAGTTTTCTTTTATAGACTAAACTAGTGATAAAACAAGAAACAAAAAGATTTGATTGCAAGATCTAAAGATATACCTTCAAGCGCTAACCTCCCCGGCAACAACACCAGAAAAGAGCTTGATTTCTACTACACAACCTTCTTCTTCTAGACATTATTGGGCCTCCAAGTGCAGAGGTTTGTAGGACAGAAGCAAATTTCCCTCAAGTGGATGACCTAAGGTTTATCAATCCGTGGGAGGCGTAGGATGAAGATGGTCTCTCTCAAACAACCTTGCAACCAAATAGCAAAGAGTCTCTTGTGTCCCCAACACACCCAATGCAATGGTAAATTGTGTAGATGCACTAGTTCGGCGAAGAGATGGTGATACAAGTGCAATATGGATGGTAGATAAAGGTTTTTGTAATCTGAAAATATAGAAACAACAAGGTAGCAAGTGGTAAAAGTGAGCGTAAACGGTATTGCAATGCTAGGAAACAAGGCCTAGGGTTCATACTTTCACTAGTGTAAGCTCTCTCAACAATAATAACATAATTGGATCATATAACTATCCCTCAACATGCAACAAAGAGTCACTCCAAAGTCACTAATAGTGGAGAACAAACAAAGAGATTAATGTAGGGTACGAAACCACCTCAAAGTTATTCTTTATGATCAATCCATTGGGCTATTCATATAAGTGTCACAAGCAGCCCTAGAGTTCGTAGTAAAATAACACCTTAAGACACAAATCAACCAAAACCCTAATGTTAGCTAGATACTCCAATGTCACCTCAAGTATCCGCGGGTATGATTATATGATATGCATCACACAATCTCATATTCCTCTATTCAACCAACACAAAGAACTTCAAAGAGCGCCCCAAAGTTTCTACCGGAGAGTCAAGACAAAAACGTGTGCCAACCCCTATGCATAAGTTCACGAGGTCACGGAACTCGCAAGTTGATCACCAAAACATACATCAAGTGGATCACGTGATATCCCATTGTCACCACAGATAAGCACATGCAAGAGATACATCAAGTGTTCTCAAATCCTTAAAGACTCAATACGATAAGATAACTTCAAAGGCAAAACTCAATCCATTACAAGAGAGTAGAGGGGGAGGAACATCATAAGATCCAACAATAATAGCAAAGCTCGCGATACATCAAGATCGTGTCGAATCAAGAATATGAGAGAGAGAGATCAAACACATAGCTACCGGTACATACCCTCAGCCACGAGGGAGAACTACTCCCTCCTCGTCATGGAGAGCGCTGGGATGATGAAGATGGCCACCGGAGAGGGATCCCCCCCTCCAGCAGAGTGCCGGAACGGGTCGAGATTGGTTTTCGGTGGCTGTGGAGGCTTCTGGTGGCGAAACTCCCGATATAGGTTATTTTCTAGAGGTTTCTGTATTAATAGGAAATTTTGGTGTCGGTCTCACGTCAGGGGGATCTCTGAGTCGTCCACGAGGGTGGAGGGCGCGCCCTACCCCCTGGGCTCGCCCTCCTATCTCATGGACGGCTCGAGACTCTTCTGGCCCAACTATTTTACTCCGGGGGCTTCTTTTGGTCCATAAAAAATCATCAAAAATTTGCACGTCAATTGGACTCCGTTTGGTATTCCTTTTCTGTAAACTCAAAAACAAGGAAAAAACAGAAACTGGCACTGGGCTCTAGGTTAATAGGTTAGTCCCAAAAATCATATAAAATAGGATATAAATGCATATAAAACATCCTAGATGGATAATATAATAGCATGGAAAAATAAAAAATTATAGATACGTTGGAGACGTATCACGTATATCTAGCAGAATCAACACTAGGGTTGTAACCAAATGTTTCTTCAACTCCTGAAAACTTGCCTCACATTCATCTGTCCATTTAAACTTAGTGTCCTTCTTCAGCAACTCCGTCATAGGCTTCGCAATCTTAGAAAATTTCTCAATGAATCTCCGATAATATCCCGGGAGTCCAAGAAAACTGCGGATCTCTCCAACTAAGGTGGGTGCTAGCCAATCACTGACAGACTGCACTTTGGTTGGATCTACCGCTATACCTTCTCCTGATATAACATGTCCGAGAAATCCTACTTCCTTCAACCAAAACTCGCATTTGCTGAACTTGGCATATAACTGATGTTCCCTAAGCTTCTTGAGAACTAAACGCAAATGCTCTTTGTGTTCCTCTTCATTCTTCGAGTATAACAAAATATCATCAATGAACACCACAACAAACTTATCCAAGAACTCCATGAACACCTTATTCATCATACTTAGGAAATAGGCTGGGGCATTTCTCAATCCAAATGACATAACCGTATAATCATATAACCCATACCTTGTGGTGAAAGCTGTCTTGGGTATATCCTGTTCTCGAATCTTCAGCTGTGGTAACCTGATCGCAGATCGATCTTGGAGAATACTTTAGCTCCTTGCAGTTGGTCAAACAAATCATTGATCATCGGCTGTGCGTACTTGTTCTTTATCATCACTTCATTCAATGCCCGATAATCAACAACCATTCTCAAGGATCCATCCTTCTTCTCAACCAAGAGCACTGGGCTCCCCATGGTGACGAACTTCGTCGAATGTAATCTTTCTCCAATAACTCCTTAATCTGCTTCTAAATCTCCTCCAGATCATTTGCGGGCATCCGGTTTGTTCTCTTTGATATGGGTCCAGTGCCTGGCGACAGCTCTATCAAAAAATCAATGTCTCAATCCGGCGGCATGCCCCGTAGCTCCTCTGGAAATAAATCCGGATAATCCTTCACTATCGGCACTTCCTCCTGAACAACTCCTGAGAGGGAATTTACTTGGTTCTCTTTGGCGCATGCCTGGACACATACTTGATCCTTTTTCCCTCCGGGGTAGTGAGAAAAATTGACTTACTGGCGCAATCGATGTTTCCTCCATACATCGATAGCCAATCCATTCCTAGTATCACATCCAATCCTTGTGACTCCAAAATTATTAGGTCTGAGGGGAAAACATGGCTACCAATGGTTAAGGGTATCCGATGGCACCATCGGCTGGCCATATACTCTGCTCCTGGTGAGCTTACTAGCATGGGTGACCTAAGGGCTAAGGTGGGTAACTTAAAATTGTCCACAAATCCCCTTGAAATGTATGAATGCGATGCACCAGTATCAAAAAGAACGAGAGCGGTAAATGACTTAACCAAAAACTTACCGATAACTGCATCTGGCTGCTCTTCAACCTCCTCCACATTCACGTGGTTCACTTGTCCCCTGTTGAAAGGGTTGTGCTTCTTCCTAGAGCTTCCATTGCCGTTACCATTCTTTTCTTCAGAACACTCGGTGGCGTAGTGTCCAGTATTCCCGCACTTGAAACAAATAATGTGACTTAGATCCTTCTTGGCGGGTGTGGCTGGGTTAGAGCAACTCTGAACGCTGCCTGTTCCATTCCCGTTTCTTGGGGCCACAATGGTTATGCGAACTTCCTCCATTGTCGGTATGGCCACCATGATTATGGGTATTGTTGGGGATATTACTACTGGAGGTAAACCGGCTTCATGTAGCCAGGTTGACTCTTTGAAGATTAGAAGCCCATGAAGATGTAAAGATGCTGGCGCTTTACGGAGGGCCCAAAGATGAGTTACAGTATGTAAATGTAAACCGGCCTACTCATGTAACTTGTATAGTAAGATAGAAAGAGAGAGGTCGAACCGGATATGTTTATAAACCGGCTTCGGGACTCTGTAGCCCGGCGGGCGTCACCCTATGTATATAAAGGGACGACCCGTCCGCGGTTTAGGGACAGACAACAACAACTCGAGAGCCAGACAAAGCGGATTCGCTCCCTGGCCTTCGAAACCCTAGCAATACCAATCACAACTAGACGTAGGCTTTTACCTTCATCGAAGGGGCCAAACTAGTATAAACTCCCATGTCCCCTTGTCGAGTTTAACCCCTTTGAGATAACCCGTTGCGATGGCTCTACGACTATGTCCTTTCACGAGGACATCTGCCGTGACAAACCGACGACAGGTATATCCTCCCAAGTTCGGGGTAACACGAGGCTTCTGCTGAGCTCCTGAATTGTACTCCCCTTGTCCATACTTCCTTTTACGGCTCTCAATCTGCTGCTGCTTCCCTTCAATCATAAGGGCCTTGTCTACCAACTCCTGGTAGTTGTTGAATGTTGCCACCATTAACTGCATACTCATCTCATCATTCAACCCTTCCATAAACTTCTCCTGCTTCCCGACATCTGTGGCCACATCATCTGGGGCATGGCGAGCTAACTTGCTAAACTCATCCACGTACTGCCCCACAGTATGATTTCCCTGGCGTAAGTTGTGAAACTCATGCTTCTTCATGCTCATAGCTCCAGTTGAGACACGAGAAGTGCGGAATGCTTGCTGAAACTGCTCCCAAGTGACATTGGCTATAGGGAAAGTGGATGTGTAATTCTCCCACCATGAGGCTGTAGGTCCATCCAATTGATGTGCGGCAAAACACACCTTCTCAGCATCTGTGCAACCTGCGGTGGTCAACTCCCTTCCAATCCTACGTAGCCAATCATCAGTAACTATTGGCTCGGTGCTGCTGGAAAACATTGGCGGCTGCAACCTTAGAAAACGGGCTAAGTTTTCAACTGGAGGTGGTGGCGGTGGGTTGTTGTTGTTGTTGTTGTTGTTGTTGTTGTTGTTGTTGTTGCCTTGGTTTTGTACTAGCAACTGCATCAGGGTATTCTACTGTTTGATCAACTGAGTGAGCTCCGGTGGGAAGGCAAATCTAGGGTCATGTCTCAGAGGCATCTGATGGGTTTAGAGGGGGAGATTAGAATAGAATGGGGTCTAGTGAGAAAGCACTACCCATATGCACCTAAGACAAACACATTCATATCACACCAAATCAATTCAAGCATGGGCATACAAATGATCTAACTACCGTTACAATGCTTGGACTACTACTATATACATGGGGGAAAATACTAATAATAATATGGTGGTCGACTAGAAATTTTGATCGGTGGAAGACTCCATGATATCCGCTCTAGCTTTGTCTTCATAATCATCATCACTACTGTCGGGGTTGGTGTCGTCGATGATGATGTAGTCCTTGGGATGGTCGTCATCTCCTCCTGGCGCGGGGTCTCCCATGAATACTCCTAGCTTCCTTGTTAGTTCGTCATTCTTCTCCACTAGTATTGTGATTTCCTCCTCGTACCCGTCGCATGCAGCATTGAGTTCCTCTTCAAGCTCCATGTTCCTAGTCATCAACTTCTTCAGATCTATCATGCTTGCGCACACCTTGTTCTCCTGGCGACGAATGTGCTGGTTTAACTCCTGGATAAAGGTTACAATGGACATGTCCCTTCTGGTGCTGATCATCTCCCATTGCTCATCTCGGCACCCACATATCGGGTAGATAGTGTCCTTAAGATATTTGTGATATACTTCGCCGATGCGTCCCATGGCAATGTGGGCTGCCATGCTCTTACCTAGACTCCAGGTTGGGGCATCAAAGGAAAACTCTATGGGCTCAGTGACTGGCTTGAATGTCCTTCCTGGAACTTGAACTCGAATCATCCATTGTTCCTCTTCTAGTAAAGTGGCAGTGTAGGCCCAGTGAAGCTCGGTATTCCGATGTTCAAGTACATAGTGACTTCCTTCAAGTGTCATCCAAAGGGTCTGTCTTCATCCGGTTGTGCAAACTTGTTCCTTGAGTCTGCCATCCTATAGAGTAGAAAATGGAGAGGAGTCAAAAATGAGTAGAGAAGAGTGATCTATGGCTTATCTTAGTGGTCGTGTCCTACAGTCAACTTGGCTCTGATACCATCTTGTAGCGATCCGACCTCAGATGGTCAAATCTCTATGCATAAGTGTCATACCTGGATCGGTAATGCTGACACACACAGTACTTGAAGGATTTATAATAGAGTTCAATCACACACTTATTACATCGAATGTCTCAAAAAAGAACTTATTACAATAAATATGGCTTAAGGTCATCTAAAAAGATAACGGTGGAAGGCTATGGAAGACAAAGTGAGTCCATCAACTCCAACGGCATAGCTAAGTGCACGACAACGACCTAGCCACCTTACTCTTCATCTGGAAAGTCTGCAACATGATATGTTGCAGCCTGAAACGGGTCAGCACATGGAATATGCTGGCAATGTAACACAGTAGAGCAATGAACAGAATAAATGCTATCACTACATGCATATATGGCTAGTGGAGGCTCTATGGTTACAATGTTTTGCGAAAAGCCAATTTTTCCCTACAACAAAGGAACATATTTTATTTAACTATCATGGTAGTTGTTAAACATTGAGAAGGTTCCTCCAACTCAATTCCAATTAGATAGTAACAAAACCCCAACAAATTAATTAGAGTATTGAGATCAACATGATAATCCAAGAACCAGATACTCAAGATGTCCATAACCGGGGACACTGCTAACCATGATTAGTTTATGCACTCTGCAGAGGTTTGCACACTTTTCCCCACAAGACTCGATCTCCTCCGTTGGATTTCTCGCACTACATGATATTTGAGAAACGGATGACCGACACACAGTCTTTCAGAAGCATTAACTCGTTACTCTGGGTAGACAGTACCAACCTACATCCCCTACATCTGCTAGTCTACCACTGAAAGTGATCATGCAACATACTCAACTATGCTAGAGCCCATAATAGCTTGTGGCTGCACACGGAAGTTTCTAGCATGAAAAATCTTATGATCCCTTTGAGCCTGGGTGGCGAACCATAGGATGATCACACGAGTACTTTGGGATATTGCTACCTCTTGAGCACTGCGTTGGTTTTCTCTAAAGAGGAAGGGATGATGCAGCAAAGTAGCGTAAGTATTTCCCTCAATTTTTGAGAACCATGGTATCAATCCAGCAGGAGGCGACGTGCGAGTCCCTCGTACATGCACAAAACAAATAAATCCTCGCAACCAACGCGATAAGGGGGTGTCAATCGCTACACGGCCACTTACAAGAGTGAGATATGATAGATATGATAAGATAATATTTTTGGTATTTTTATGATAAAGATGCAAAGTAAAATAAAAGCAAAGGAAATAACTAAGTATTGGAAGATTAATATGATAAAGATAGACCCGGGGCCATAGGTTTCACTAGTGGCTTCTCTCAAGAGCATAAGTATTCTATGGTGGGTGAACGAATTACTGTTGAGCAATTGACAGAAATGAGCATAGTTATGAGAATATCTAGGTATGATCATGTATATAGGCATCACGTCCGAGACAAGTAGACCGACTCCTGCCTGCATCTACTACTATTACTCCAATCATCGACCGCTATCCAGCACGCATCTAGAGTATTAAGTTCATGAAAACAGAGTAACACCCTAAGCAAGATGACATGATGTAGAGGGATAAACTCATGCAATATGATGAAAACCCCATCTTGTTATCCTCGATGGCAACAATACAATGTGTGCCTTGCTGCCCCTACTGTCACTGGGAAAGGACACCGCAAGATTGAACCCAAAGCGAAGCACTTCTCCCATTGCAAGAAAGATCAATCTAGTAGGCCAAACCAAACTGATAATTCGAAGAGACTTGCAAAGATAACCAATCATACATAAAAGAATTCAGAGAAGATTCAAATATTGTTCATTGATAGACTTGTTCGTAAACCCACAATTCATCGGTGTCAACAAACACACCACAAAAAGAAGATTGCATCGAATAGATCTCCACAAGAGAGGGGGAGAACATTGTATTGAGACCCAAAAAGAGAGAAGAAGCCATTTAGCTAATAACTATGGACCCGTAGGTCTGAGGTGAACTACTCACACTTCATCGGAGGGGCTATGGTGATGATGTAGAAGCCCTCCATGATGGATACCCCCTCCGGCGGAGCTCCGGAACAAGCCCCAAGATGGGATCTCGTGGATACAGAAAGTTGGGGCGGTGGAATTATGGTTTTGGCTCCGTCTCTGATCATTTGGGGGTACGTAGGTATATATAGGAGGAAGGAGTACGTTGGTGGAGCAACAGGGGGCCCATGAGGGTGGAGGGCTCGCCTGGGGGGGGGGGGGGGTAGGCGCGCCCCCGTACCTCGTGGCCTCCTCCTTTGTTTCTTGACGTAGGGTCCAATTCCCCTGGAACATGTTTGGTGAGAAAATCACGTGTCCGAAGGTTTCATTCCGTTTGGACTCCGTTTAATATTCCTTTTCTTCGAAACCCTAAAATAGGCAAAAAAAATAGCAATTCTGGGTTGGGCCTCCGTTTAATAGGTTAGTCCGAAAAATAATATAAAAGTGGATAATAAAGCCCAATAATGTCCAAAACAGTAGATAATATAGCATGGAGCAATCAAAAATTATAGATACGTTGGAGGAGTATCAAGCATCCCCAAGCTTAATTCCTGCTCGTCCTCGAGTAGGTAAATGATAAAGACAGAATTTTTGATGCGGAGTGCTACTTGGCATAATTTTAATGTAATTCTTCTTAATTGTGGTATGAATATTCAGATCCGAAAGATTCAAGATAAAAGTTCATATTGACATAAAAATAATAATACTTCAAGCATACTAACTAAGCAATTATGTCTTCTCAAAATAACATGGCCAAAGAAAGTTCATCCCTACAAAATCATATAGTTTAGTCATGCTCCATTTTCGTCACACAACAATGCTCTCATCATGCACAACCCCGATGACAAGCCAAGCAATTGTTTCATACTTTAGTAATCTCAAACCTATGAACTTTCACGCAATATATGAGCACGAGCCATGGATATAGCACTATGGGTGGAATAGAATATGATGATGGGGGTTATGTGGAGAAGAAAAAAAGGAGAAAGTCTCACATCAACGAGGCTAATCAATGGGCTATGGAGATGCCCATCGATTGATGTCAATGCAAGGAGTAGGGATTGCCATGCAACGGATGAACTAGATCTTATAAATGTATGAAAGCTCAACAAAAGAAACTAAGTGGGTGTGCATCCAACTTGCTTGCTCATGAAGACCTAGGGCACATGAGGAGGCCCATTGTTGGAATATACAAGCCAAGTTCTATAATGAAAATTCCCACTAGTATATGAAAGTGACAAAACAAAAGACTCTCTATCATGAAGATTATGGTGCTACTTTGAAGCACAAGTGTGGAAAAAGGATAGTAGCATATATTTATTTATTTATTTGGCCTTTCTTTTTTTATTTGGCCTCCCTTTTTTGGGATAATGCTCTATTAATGATGATCATCACACTTCTATTTATTTACGACACAATGATTACAACACGATAATAGAACAAAAGATGACTTTACATGAATGCCTCCGGCGGTGTACCGGGATATGTAAGGAATGCCTCCGGCGGTGTACCGGGATATGTATGAAAATTATGAACGGTGGCTTTGCCAGAAATACTATGTCAACTACATGATCATGCTAAGCAATATGACAATGATGAATGTGTCATGATAAACGGGATGGTGGAAAGTTGCATGTCAATATATCTCGGAATGGCTATGGAAATGCCATAATAGGTAGGTATGGTGGCTGTTTTGAGGAAGATATAAGGAGGTTTATGTGCGGAAGAGTGTATCATATCACGGGGTTTGGATGCACTGGCGAAGTTTGCACCAACTCTCAATGTGAGAAAGGGCAATGCACGGTAACGAGGACATGTATTGGGGGTAGGGTAACAGGCCTGACCTAAAGACCCTACCCATGGACACCGTACACTTTGTACTGGGCCCCTGGGCCAGATCACCGTCCAGATGTACCGCAACTTGAAAGTCACTCGGACTGCAACAACCACGCGAAGCACGGCACTCCACTCGACGAGATCATTCCACTCGACCGTGTAACTCACTCGGATATGCGAAGACCAATAGTCAGCATGACGGTTTTGTAGTGGGCAGGCATTATGGCATTGATGCTCCTCCATGTAACATAAGGGGTGAGGGGGTGGCGCACTCTATATAAGCCACCCCCCACCACTAGACTCGGGGGCTCTTTTCTTCCACCTCTCTCTCTCTCTCTCTCTCTCTCTAACCATTAGTCTCAGACATAGCTCAGGCATGGAGATCCGCTCTCCCCTCTCTCTCTCAAACACACATTGTAATATCTGGATACATACTTAGATAAAACAAAGCCTCTCCGGAGAACGAGACATAAGGTTGTTATATCCACCGTGAGAGGCCCGAACTCACTAAAATCACCGTGTCACCCATTTGCATCTCGATAGATCATGCTCCTTTATCCTACCCCTCTTATTGTCGAAATCGTTACCACGACAGTTGGCGTCACACCTTGGGGCATGGCGTCTATCGAACCATGGTGCAAATGGTTTTTTCTTCAATCTTCAATAGTGGATCAACTACCATCGCCAGAGAAATTGGCGCTCTTGTCATCGCGACATTCGTAGAAACAAAAGGATCAGGGAAGTATCCATTCAATCTAGTATTTTTACAATACATTATCTAGCCATGAGTTTATCATGAAGCAGAGGAGAAGAGAAGAGGACGAGTCGCTCCTCATCTTTCTTGCCTTCTCAACAGATCATTATCAATGGCAACTGCTGCAAACGGCCACCGGCGCGGTCCGCCGCGTCGTCTCCGGCCTCGTCTGCAACGCCGTCGGCGAGCTCTTAGAAACTACCACATGCGCGCTACCGTCGAGCTCCTGCAAACGGCCAGCGACGGGTCCGTCCCGTCGTCCCCGGCCTCGTCTACGACTACACCACCGAGCTCCTACACACAAGCACCGGCGCAGTCCACCACATCATTTCCGCCCTCATCTACGGCGTCGACGGCGGCCCCTCATGCACGGCACGCCGCAACAGCAACTGCAGAAACAGTTCGGATCTTCCCGGTGACCACGACCAGCGACCCGACTTCGCGAGAAGACAAGGCATCCGTCGTCCGCACCCGGTCGTAATGTTTCTCTCTTCCTTTAATTAATACTTATCCATACCCATCCATGCATGCATAGTTTTTTCCTCAATCCTCTCGGCTGCAAGTTCATTGGATCGGTTAGGCACCCGTGTCATTAACTGCGTGCATAATGCGGCAGCCAATGCATGCCGTAACTGCGACCAGCGCTGAACGCATCCATGCGTACGTAGTCTTTTTTTCGTCGATCCTCTGTGTTGCATGTTCACCAAATCGGTTACGCTCCCACTCCGTGAACCGCTTACTTAACGCAGCAGCCGATGCATGCATGCTGTGAATGCAGCCAGTGGTGAATGGGGGCTTAAGACTAGTCACAGTGGGAGTAACTTGAGTAGTAACATCACACATTTCAATACAAAATTGCTTATGTGGCAGCTAATTAATGAGGAGAGAGGGGTTTGTGGTAACTTAGCTAGTTACTGTAACATCACACATTCCAAGACATAATGAGTCTATAGCCTAATAAATGAACTATTTCATGATACTACTCATATGTTACTACCCACTATGGAGGCAGTAACATAGAGTAATAACATCGGCAAGTTACTACTCTATGTTACTCCCCACTATGAGCAGTCTTAGTCTGTTGCCTGAATGTTCGGGTAACATGCAGGATTCACTCGGATAGGGCTGGCCGTACCTCCACATGCAGCGCATCTGTCCGTCGTAACTGCCATGGTCCGGCTCATCATGCCTGCCAGCGCTGCCAAGTCAGTCGACATGATGCTCCATGTCGAGTGCACCATCGGAGACCATGATGTCAGCAAGATCCACATCCCGAGCTGCTCTCCAGCTCCCGCCGACAGCCTCGTTCACGTTAAGGCATCAAGTCCATTGCCTCAGAAAATTATTACACTCAGCAGCAACTCTCTCCAATTGGCATGGTCACTCGGATGGAACTAGCTCACTCGGACCAAACCGGATCACTGGCAATTGGACGTTCGTGTGCCGCCACTCGGCCACCCGTACATCATCACTCAATTGGACGTTTCCTCAGTCGTCCTGCATGAGGTCACGAAGCTGCTCGCGTCATCATCAACTTGCCTGACTCGGACATCCGTGCATTGCTACTCCGTGGGACGCGTATACTTCACTCGGATACCCTGCGCATCGTCACTCTGCAGCACGCGTGTACTTCACTCCAACGCTCCATGCATCGTCACTCCGCGGCAGGCGTCCACATCACCCCGACGCTCTGCGCGTCGCCACTCCACGGGACGCGTGTACATCACTCGGACGCTCTGTGCATCGTCACTCCGCGGCAGGTGTCTACATCACCTAGACGCTCTGCGCGTCGCCACTCCGTAGGACGCGTGTACATCACTCGGATGCTCCGTGCATCGTCACTCCGCGGCCGACGTCTACATCACCCGGACGCTCTGCGCGTCGCCACTCCACGGGACGCATGTACATCACTCGGACGCTCCGTGCATCATCACTCCGCGGCTGGCGTCTACATCACCCGGACGCTCTGCACGTCGCCACTCCGCAGGATGTGTGTACATCACTCAGACGCTTCGTGCATCGTCACTCCGCAGCAGGTGTCTACATCACCCGGACGCTCTTTGCGTCGCCACTCCACAGGACGCGTGTACATCACTCGGACGCTCCATGCGTCGCCACTCTGCAGGACATGTCCACATCACTTGGCCGCCCCGCGCGTCGTCATCGGTTGGTCACCTCATCGCCACTCGGCCGCTCCGCGCATCGCCACTCGGTTGGTCACCTCATAACCATTCGGCCGCCCCGCGCGTCGCCATCGGTTGGTCACCTCATCACCACTCGGCCGCCCCCACGAGTCGCCACTCGGTTGGTCACCTCATAACCATTCGGCCGCCCCGCGTGTCGCCATCGGTTGGTCATCTCATCACCACTCGGCTGCTCCGCACGTCGCCACTCGGTTGGTCACCTCATAACCATTCGGCCGCCCCGCGCGTCGCCATCGGTTGGTCACCTCATAACCATTCGGCCGCCCCGCGCATCGCCATCGGTTGGTCACCTCGTCACCACTCGGCTGCCCCCGCACGTCGCCACTCGATTGGTCACCTCATAACCATTCAGCCGCCCCGCGCGTCGCCACTCGGTTTGCCACCTCATAACCATTCGGCTGCCCCGCGCGTCGTCGTCGGTTGGTCACCTCATCACCACTCGGCCGCCCCGCGCGTCGCCACTCGGTTGGTCACCTCATAACCATTCGGCTGCCCCGCGCGTCGCCATCGGTTTGTCACCTCATCACCATTCGGCCGCCCCGCGCGTCGTCATCGGTTGGTCACCTCATCATAATTCGGCTGCCCCGCGCGTCGCCATCGGTTGGTCACATCATCACCACTCGGCTACCCCCGTGCGTCGCCACTCGGTTGGTCACCTCATCACCACTCGGCATCCCCAAGTGGGTGACTTAGCTGCGAATCTTTTTCGCCTAAGTTCAAGAAATCCTACCGAGTGATGAGTCAGCCTCTCACTCGGGGGCTTAGCTGCGAACCTGTTTCGCCTAAGTTCGAAAAATCCTACCGAGTGGAGAGCAAACCTCCCACTCGGGGGCTTAGCTGCAGTCCAGTACTCGCCTAAGTTTGAAAAAATCCTACCGAGTGGAGAGCAAACCTCCCACTCTGGGGCTTAGCTGCAGTCCAGTACTCGCCTAGGTTTGAAAAAATCCTACCGAGTGGAGAGCAAACCTCCCACTCGGGGGCTTAGCTGCAGTCCAGTACTCGCCTAAGTTTGAAAAAATCCTACCGAGTGGAGAGCAAACCTCCCACTCGGGGGCTTAGCTACAGTCCAGTACTCGCCTAAGTTTGAAAAAATCCTACCGAGTGGAGAGCAAACCTCCCACTCGGGGGCTTAGCTGCAGTCCAGTATTCGCCTAAGTTTAAAAAAAATCCTACCGAGTGGAGAGCAAACCTCCCACTCGGGGGCTTAGCTGGAGTCCAGTACTCGCCAAAGTGTTTGAAATCCTACCAAGTGGAGAGCAAGCCTCCCACTCGGAGGCTTAGCTGCAGTCCAAGGACTCGCCTAAGTAGCCAAAATCCGACTGAGACAAGAGAAAACCTCTAACTCAAGGAGCTATATCACAAGTATAATGTGTGCTCCATCCCTATCCGCAAGGACACCGAGACGAAGGTCGACTGTCACCATCGCCTCATCACCACTCGGCCACTCGTGCGCCTTCAGACAGCTAAGTCATTTTACATTCTGTTATTTCCGTCTTCTCGAGTGTCCCATAATTCACACATGACGTTCACTCGGAGGCCACGCCACCGAGTGTACCTCTATGCTCGGCTGCTTATTTTCACATACTTGCTTAGTACTGGTTATGTGACTCCCGAGTCCAACTTCCATTTTTTCGCATACATCATTCACGAACACCATGTGTCGTTCTTCATTTCAAGGTTGCATCGGTCCTCTGGGGCTGCAACTTAGTTGAAACACTACACTTCTGTTTTATTTGAGCCAATATTCCAATAAGTTCAGTCGGATCCGTCGCTTCGACAACTTCAAACGGATCCTTCGCTCTTTCAGACTCTTGCTGGTTAACCAGCAAGCCCCTTGCACTCCCAGCGGGTGTCTATGGGTGTTATTCACACAAATCATTTGAGCACACACCGAATTTCCTCGAGAAATTATTTCGTTGGCTTGTGCCATTTTTTGCACAAGTTACGCGATCACTCGACGGCCCTATGCACCAACTTTATCGCTGCTCGGACTCGGTCACCGTACCGGTCCCAGCGCACCACAACCCCGACCTTGTTGTTCTGTTGACTTCAAATACATCCAACCAACCCCTTTGTGGAATCCTCTTCCTCGTATCAATGCTATAGGCCTCGTTAGGCATAAGACAGATAAATCCCTTTTATAATTAAACTGCACCCTTCACTCCTTGCGAGTTTGCCTCTTTTGAGCATCACTCGGAAGCTTCTCCTCATCTTTACCCGAGTCCGACTCGATGAATTACAAATTATCCATTCAAAACTATATTTCTCGTATTTCGGCACGTCTGTTGTCGAAGCCTATAGTACGCTCGGGGGCTACGCCGTGCTCGGGAGCTGCAGCTCATTCGGAATGATACTCTCCTAAGTGGTTGAGTACTTCATCATCAGTCAGACCCTTCACTTCAACAAGTACATTCGATCCGTCACTTTGACAAATTACATAATCACCCAAACACTCTGTGCACCATCTTCATTCCTACTCAGACTCAGTTGTCGCGCCGCAGCCACACTACACCGACCTCGTCACTACATCAGCTT
Source organism: Triticum monococcum (assembly GCA_034509565.1). Taxonomy (NCBI): domain Eukaryota; kingdom Viridiplantae; phylum Streptophyta; class Magnoliopsida; order Poales; family Poaceae; genus Triticum; species Triticum monococcum. Next base: position 432,395,591 of record CM067841.1, read on the forward strand.
CGAAAGCATCTAGCTAACTCCTTCAAGGACCATTTTTGCCACTTGGCTGAATACTTAGTCCTTCACTCGGCCACCTCGCATAGCATCACTTGGCCGCCCCGTGCATCGCCACTCAGTTGTGCACATCTTCACGCCTCAACAACCCCATGCGTCGCCACTTGGTTGTGCCCGTCTTCACCAGTCAGCCGCCCCATGCATCGCCACTCAGTTGTGCACGTCTTCACCACTCGGCCGTCCTGCACGTCGCCACTCGGATCTGCACGTCTTCACCACTTGGCTGCCCCGCACGTCGCCACTCGATTGTACACGTCCTCGCCCCTCGGCCGCCCTGCGCATCACCATTAGTTGGACATGTCCTCACCTCTACACCCCCAACACTGGAACAACTAAGTTACTCATATGTTGAAACCTCATATCACACTCTGTAGCAAGCTTACCTTTTTCGAGCATCACTCGGGGGCTTTGCACAGCCCTGGGCCATGTCGCCCTCATGGGTTACGCCCATTTGGTCAACCTATTGATCACATCAGGAATATTCTTCTGACCATACATGCTCGGTCCGCCAAAAACCTATAAGGGTAGTACTGTCTACTCGGACGATCGCCCAAATCATTACCTGAAGTCATCTTTAAGACTGCAAAGGGTGAAAACTACGCTCCTCTACGGATACACTTGACCCTTATCCTTGGCTCCAAGGCGTCAGTTTCCTAAACTTGGACTTAGAGATGGCATGTGCTGGTGTTCCCCCGGGATAATGAGTGACCTCTCTCCGGAGAGTCAGCCCACACACTAGCCTCGCCACTCGGGTTTCATAGCAAGTCCATGTCAGACCACTAGTCTATCTCCTCCGGGAGACATACGAGTGCCACCAAGTTTTTCCTTGCAGTCAACATACCTCAATCAGTTGGGAAGCATCTCCACTCGGACAAATATCCCTTTCATGCAAAAGGGTGAAAACGAAGCTTCTCTACGGATACAATGTACTCTTGCAAATACCCCTTTCACGCAAAATCTAACGGTCAATATAAGAAGTACTACTGGAACAATTACGCCGTGGAGTGTCTGACTTTTTTCTACAGTCGGCAGTTTCAAAGCCGAATTCATTCACCGTGCCGAGAGCACGAAGATTCACCTGCTTGATCGAGTTCCAGGCTGAATTTATTTACCGTGCCGAGTGCACGAAGTTCAGTCCGACTGACTCGGCTCCAGGCTGAGCTTATTTACCATGTCAAGTGCTTGAAGATGCATCCGACTGACCCAATTTTAGACTAAAAAGATATTTACCATGTCGACTGCGTGGAGGTTTACCAGGAGACTTAAACCCTCTGCCAGGCTCATATACTCCGACAGAGGCTCGGGGACTACACCCAGTGAGTGCACTCAGCGTGCCCCCACTGGAAGAGAACTCAGAAAGAAACATTTTGCTCGATGCAAAACAAGCTCCAGAATCACTCGACCTCCGAGTCAGAGAAGAACAAGTTCGATCAGTACCAGCTAAGAAGATTTTTAGTTCTCTCAGACCTCCACCGACTGCCTGCAGTTGACGGTGATCTCGGGGACTACACCCAGTGGGTGCACTCAATGTGCCCCCACTGGAGTAATCTCCACTCGGTACGGCCTGACCAGTCCGAGTGGTGAACAACCACAAAAAAGGCAGGCTCTAAGACTCCCGCCGACTGCGGCAGTCGGCGGGAGTCTTAGAGCCTGCCTTTTTTGTGGTTGTTCATCACTCGGACTGGTCAGGCCGTACCGAGTGGAGATTACTCTAGTGGGGGCACACTGGCAGTCGGCGGGAGTCTTAGAGCCTGCCTTTTTTGTTGTTGTTCATCACTCGGATTGGTTAGGCCGTACCGAGTGGAGATTACTCCAGTGGGGGCACACTGAGTGCACCCACTGGGTGTAGTAGTCAACGGTAGTCTCGGGGACTACACCCAGTGGGTGCACTCAGCGTTCCCCCACTGGAATGGTATCCACTCAGAACGGTCCGCCCGGTCCGAGTGGCGGCCAAACAACAAAAAGAGACACGTTCCAGGCGTGAAGAAATTCCGAGTAATCAGCTACTCGATCCAGGACCAGCTCCAAACTCAGCGTGCCCCCACTGGAATGGTATCCACTCGGAACGGTCCGCCCGGTCCGAGTGACGGCCAAACAACAAAAAAGACACGTTCCAGGCGTGAAGAAATTCCGAGTAATCAGTTACTCGATGTAGGACCAGCTCCAAATCACTCAAATTTTTTTTGCTATAAGGTGAGTTTAACGCTCCTCCGCGGACCCGTTTGAGGTCATTTCACTCGGACACCATGCAGTCTGGAATCCGTCAAGGCAACACGCGGAGATAAGACAACCGGGTGACCAAAGGGAGTTCATAAGTACCTCTGTAGCACTCAACTCATCTGGGAATTCACCTCGACTCGACCCGCTCAACCTCGACCAATTCGGGGGCTAATGATGAGGACATGTATTGGGGGTAGGGTAACAAGCCTGACCTAAAGACCCTACCCATGGACACTGTACACTTTGTACTGGGCCCCTAGGCCAGATCGCCGTCCAGATGTACCGCAACTTGAAAGTCACTCGGACTGCAACAACCACGCGGAGCATGGCACTCCACTCGACGAGATCATTCCACTCGACCGTGTAACTCACTCGGATATGCGAAGACCAATAGTCAGCACGACGGTTTTGTAGTGGGCAGGCATTATGGCATTGATGCTCCACCGTGTAACATAAGGGGTGAGGGGGTGGCGCACTCTATATAAGCCACCCCCCACCACTAGACTTGGGGGCTCTTTTCTTCCACCTCTCTCTCTTTCTAACCATTAGTCTTAGGACATAGCTCAGGCATGGAGATCCGCTCTCCCCCCTCTCTCTCTCTCTCAAACACACATTGTAATATCCGGATACATACTCAGATAAAACAAAGCCTCTCCAGAGAACGAGACGTAAGGTTGTTATCTCCACCGTGAGAGGCCCGAACTCGCTAAAACCACTATGTCACCCATTTGCATCTCGATAGATCATGCTCCTGTATCCTACCCCTCTCTTATTGTCGGAATCGTTACCACGACACACGGTACCGAAGAGGCTAGCAATGATGGAAGGATGAGAGTGCATATAATCCATGGACTCAACATTAGTCATAAAGAACTCACATACTTATTGCAAAAATCTACAAGTCATCAAAAACCAAAGCACTACGCGCATGCTCCTAGGGGGATAGATTGGTAGGAAAAGACCATCGCTTGTCCCCGACCGCCACTCATAAGGAGGACAATCAAATAACACCTCATGTTTCAAATTTGTTACATAACATTTACCATACGTGCATGCTACAGGACTTGCAAATTTCAACACAAGAATTTCGCAAATTCACAACTACTCAACTAGCACGACTTTGATATTATTACCTCCATATCTCAAAACAATCATCAAGCATCAAACTTCTCTTAGTATTCAAAACACTCATAAGAAATTTTTTACTAATCTTGAACACCTAGCATATTAGGATTATTTAAGAAAATTACCATGCTATTTAGGACTCTCAAAATAATCTAAGTGAAGCATGAGAGATCAATAGTTTCTATAAAACAAATCCACCACCGTGCTCTAAAATATATAAGTGAAGTACTAGAGTAAAACTATATAACTCAAATGATATAATCGAAGCACATAGAGTATTCTAACAAATTGCAAATCATTTATGGCTCTCTCAAAAGGTGTGTACAGCAAGGATGATTGTGGTAAACGAAAAATCAAAGACTCAAATCATACAAGACGCTCCAAGCAAAACACATATCATGTGGTGAATAAAAATCTAGCTCCAAGTAAAGTTACCGATAGAAGTAGACGAAAAGAGGGGATGCCTTCTGGGGCATCCCCATGCTTGGGCTTCTAGGTGTCCTTAGATTATCTTGGGGGTGCCATGGGCATCCCCAAGCTTAGGCTCTTGCCACTCCTTGTTCCATAATCCATCAAATCTTTACCCAAAACTTGAAAACTTCACAACACAAAACTTAAAGTAGAAAATCTCGTGAGCTCCGTTAGCGAAAGAAAACAAAATACCACTTCAAGGTACTGTAATTAACTCATTATTTATTTATATTGGTGTTAAACCTAATGTGTTCCAACTTCTCTATGGTTTATAAACTATTTTACTAGCCATAGATTCATCAAAATAAGCAAACAACACACGAAAAACAGAATCTGTCAAAAACAGAACAGTCTGTAGTAATCTGTATCTAGAGAAAGATATGGAACCCCAAAAATTCTAAAATAAATTGCTGGACGTGAGGAATTTATCTGTTAATCATATTCAAAAATAATTAACTAAATATCACCTTCCAAATAAAAATGGCAGTAGTTCTCGTGAGCGCGAAATTTCTGTTTTTTACAACAAGATATCAAGACTTTCCCCAAGTCTTCCCAACGGTTCTACTTGGCACAAACACTAATTAAACACAAAAAACACAACCTAAACAGAGGCTAGATAAGTTATTTATTACTAAACAGGAGCAAAAAGCAAGGAATAAAAATAAAATTGGGTTGCCTCCCAACAAGCGCTATCGTTTAACGCCCCTAGCTAGGCATAAAAAGCAAGGATAGATCTAGGTATTGCCATCTTTGGTAGGCAATTCCTCAATGAGGCATCTACCTTTTTTAGGAATTTCTTTCTTTTTATTGATTATCAAACGTTTAGGCACAATATCAAAAAATTCATTTGTGACAAATGGTTCCTTAAAGATAGCAAAAAGATTGGGACGAATACTTATAGATTTGAGATCCGCAGTTTCCTTACTAGAGGATTCACCCTTATTTTTAGGAACATACATAAGCTTGGAAATTTTAGTGGAAGGACTTGGAGTATTCTTTACGGAAGAAAAAGCGGTTCCCAAGTTGGTAATAATATACTCAAGTTTATCGATTCTAGTGGAATCGTGATTTATTTTCTCATTAACTATGGGTTCCTTCTCTTTAATATTTTTCAAAGTGACTCCTACTTTAGATCCATATTGAGAGATGCAGTTCTGGATCTTTTTATCCAAATTTTCAATTAACTCTACGATAGCAACCTTATTTTCAATAATTTTGATCATTAGCATTACATGCTCCAAAGTTAATACAGTTCCATTAACCAAAAGAGAAGGTGAGCCAAACAAATCTATCGTAGCATTATAGGAATCAAAAGTATGGCTACCCAAGAAGTTCCCTCCGGTAATAGTATCAAGGACATATCTGTGCCAAGGAGTAGCACCTACATAAAAATTGCGAAGAAGAACAGAAGTAGATTGCTTCCTGGTAGATCTATTTTGAGCATTGCAAATTCTATACCAAGCGTCTTTTAGATTTTCTCCCTCCCTTTTTTAAAAATTTAGAATTTCATTCTCAGGAGACAACGAAGAAGATAAGGGACTAGCCATAACACCAAGCAAGCAATCTAACACACAAGCAAATAAAAAGCAAGCGGGCAAAAAGGTGGCAAATAGAGAAAGAGAGGGAGGATAGAGAGAGAGGGCGAATAAAAGGGGAAGGGTGAAGTGGGGGAGAGGAAAACGAGAGACAAATGGCAAATAACGTAATGCGGGAGATAGGGATTGAGATGGGTACTTGGTATATTGACTTTTGCGTAGACTCCCCGGCAATGGCGCAAGAAATCCTTCTTGCTACCTCTTGAGCACTACGTTGGTTTTTCCCCAAAGAGGAAGGGATGATGCAGCAAAGTAGCGTAAGTATTTCCCTCAGTTTTTGAGAACCAAGGTATCAATCCAGTAGGAGGCTACGTGCGAGTCCCTCGTACCTGCACAAAACAAATAAATCCTCGCAACCAACGCGATAAGGGGTTGTCAATCCCTACACGGCCACTTACGAGAGTGAGATCTGATAGATATGATAAGATAATATTTTTGGTATTTTTATGATAAAGATGCAAAGTAAAATAAAACCAAAGGAAATAACTAAGTATTGGAAGATTAATATGATAAATATAGACCCCCGGGGCCATAGGTTTCACTAGTAGCTTCTCTCAAGAGCATAAGTATTCTACGGTGGGTGAACGAATTACTGTGGAGCAATTGACAGAATTGAGAATAGTTATGAGAATATCTAGGTATGATCATGTATATAGGCATCACGTCCGAGACAAGTAGACCGACTCCTGCCTGCATCTACTACTATTACTCCACTCATCGACCGCTATCCAGCATGCATCTAGAGTATTAAGTTCATGAAAACAGAGTAACGCCTTAAGCAAGATGATATGATGTAGAGGGATAAACTCATGCAATATGATGAAAACTCCATATTGTTATCCTAGATGGCAACAATACAATACGCGCCTTGCTGCCCCTACTGTCCACTATTAGGAAAAGGCCTACTAGTGGCGCACCAGTTTTGCCAACTAATGGTGCACTACTGGTGCGCCATTTTTTACTAATGGCGCACCACTGGTGCGCCATTAGTATCGGGTATACTAATGGCGCACCACTGGTGCGCCATTACCCATTAGTATAGGCCACGGTGCGCCATTAGTATTTTTGAATTTTGAAGGCGGGAAAATAGTAGTGGCGCACCGTCTAACCCCCACCGTGCGCCATTTCTATTTTTGAATTTTGAATTTGGATCTGGATCGTGATTTTTTGCCCATTTTTTGCTCGTTTTTTTGCTCATTTTTGGCACGATATTATTTCAAATTTTGTTCCTGTTTTTGGATCTTGTACGTTCTTTTGTTGTGTTCTTTTGCCGGAGACGAGGAGGAGGAGGTCACCGGAGAGGCGCTTGCCTACATCGCTGGAGAGGAGGAGGAGGTCGCCGGAGAGGAGTTCACCAGAGCATCGGAGAGGAGAAGGAGAAACCATGAGGGGATGGGAGGAGAGGAGGGAGGAGGAGCTCACCGGAGAGGAGGGAGGAGAAACCGTGAGGGGAGTGAAGGGGAGGAGAGGAGGGAGGAGGAGGTCGCCGGAGAGGAGGAGGAGGTCGCCGGAGAGGAGGAGGGTAGTATGGTGGAGGAGAGAAGGGAAGGTGGAGTGGAGGAGAGGAGGAAATGGAGTGGAGAAGAAGAATGAAGAGGTAAGGAGGAGAGGACCACGCCCAGCCATATATACGCCATAGTAATGGCGCACCGCGGGCAGGTGCGCCATTACTAATTTTTTTTTAATTTTTTTATTTATTTTGAATTTTGAAGGTGGGAAGATACTAATGGCGCACCATGGGCAGGTGCGCCATTAGTAAGTTTTTTTTATTTTTTGACTTATTTAGAATTTTGAAGGCGGGAAGATAGTAATGGCGCACCATGGGCAGGTGCGCCATTAGTAAGTTTGAATTTTTTTGAATTGTTTTGCCTTTCCAGATCTTAAAAGCCCCGTATCTTTTTTTCTATTAGGTTTTCGAGGATTTTGAAAATGTTTAACAAGGTTCCCCCGTTAAATTCGGATGTAACTTTTCGAGTAGATGATTTCTCATATAAAAAACTTTTTCATCCGAGTTCGTACGCAAAAGTTATGCCCATTTTACAAATTCTCGAGAGTTTTCGCAAATAAAGTCGAAATTCATATTTGTAAATTTTCACAACAACTAGACCACATATCACATGGGAAACTTATTTTCTTTTATTTTTTTGACATTTCCATCATTTTTTTATTTTTTTAAAGTGAAAAGGCGGTCCACGGGGGGGGGGGGGCATTCGGTTGAAGTGGTGGCCAAGTTACTAATGGCGCACCACTCCCATGGTGCGCCGATAGTAGTCTAAAAAATAAAAATAAAAAAATTGAATTTTTTTTTGAAACATAATTACTAATGGCGCATCATGGGAGTGGTGCGCCATTACTAGTTGAACTAGTAACTAGTAATGGCGCACCACTCCCACGGTGCGCCATTAGTAGTTTTGAAAAAATTAAAAAAATTACTAATGGCGCAACGTGGATGTGGTGCGCCATTAGTATTTGCACACTAATGGCGCACCAACACATGGTGTGCCATTAGTATTTAGTAATGGCGCACCACATGTACAGTGCGCCATTAGTGTCCATATTGGCTATAGCTGGTTTTGTAGTGGTGGTCACTGGGAAAGGACACCGCAAGATTGAACCCAAAGCTAAACACTTCTCCCATTGCAAGAAAGATCAATCTAGTAGGCCAAACCAAACTGATAATTCGAAGAGACTTGCAAAGATAACCAATCATACATAAAAGACTTCACAGAAGATTCAAATATTGTTCATAGATAGACTTGATCATAAACCCACAATTCATCGGTCTCAACAAACACACCGCAAAAAGAAGATTACATCGAATAGATCTCCACAAGAGAGGGGGAGAACATTGTATTGAGATCCAAAAAGAGAGAACAAGTCATCTAGCTAATAACTATGGACCCGTAGGTCTGAGGTGAACTACTCATACTTCATCGGAGGGGCTATGGTGATGATGTAGAAGCCCTCCATGAGGGATACCCCCTCTGGTGGAGCTCCGGAACCGGCCCCAAGATGGGATCTCGTGGATACAAAAATTTGCGGCGGTGGAATTAGAGTTTTGGCTCCGTCTCTGATCGTTTGGGGGTCCGTAGGTATATATAGGACGAAGGAGTACGTCGGTGGAGCAATAGGGGGCCTACGAGGGTGGAGGGCGCGCTTGGGGGTGGGGGTAGGCGCGCCCTCTACCTCGTGGCCTCCTCCTTTGTTTCTTGACGTAGGGTCCAAGTCCCCTGGATCATGTTCGGTGAGAAAATCACGTTCCTGAAGGTTTCATTCCGTTTGGACTCCGTTTGATATTCCTTTTCTTTCAAACCCTAAAATAGGCAAAAAAAACAGCAATTCTGGGCTGGGCCTCAAGTTAATAGGTTAGTCCCAAGAATAATATAAAAGTGGATAATAAAGCCCAATAATGTCCAAAACAGTAGATAATATAGCATGGAGCAATCAAAAATTATAGATACATAGGAGACATATCAGATATCCTAGGACAATACTGGATTCTCCAGGTGCCCGCAACCAATCCACGCAGATGTCTATTTAAGTAGCCACCTTAAGTTAACCATTAATTGACAATCTCACATCTGTCATGGAAACACTCAAACCCAATCCACGTCTACGAGCATAGCATGGCAATATAAGCATAGCGTAGAAGTAACTCCCAAGGTTTGATAATAAAAGGGCAATAGGTTCTACCTCATCATCTACTTCCCAATACCCACACATTATCAATCCTAATCATGCGATGTTTGAGGGTTGAGACTAATGCATAAAAATTGGGTAACAAAGGGATATGATCAAAGTGTTACTTGCCTTGATGATGATCCGCAAAACCTAGAGACTCGTAGTAGCACGCTGCACACTCCGGGAATTCTATCGCAAACAAACAATAGCATACATAAGCATTCAAGCAATGATGCAAGGGTAAAACTCAAATAAGAAGATCCAAACCGGAAGTTCAACTAAACAGATTCGATTTGCAAAAAGGATCGATCAAATTGGAGCTACGGAACTGAAACTACGGTCAAAAGAACTTCGAAAACAAATCTTCTTGAAACCAAATTTTAAATTGTCAAAACGTTGTTCAAGTTGCTTAAAGAGAAGAGGGGCTTGCGACGAAGATTTTGGCGTTGGTTTCACTGGATTTGGACAAACGGTTGAAAAGTTGCGAGGGTTTGAAGATCAGGGGCTAATCTGTGATAAAAGTAATCGCGGATAGGTCCCTGGCAGGAAAAAAACTACGGCGCAAACATTCGTTAATAGAGACGAATGGGCAAATAAATGAACGAACGAACAAACGTTCGCAAACGAAACTAAACCAAGAAAACCGAACCGATCTAAATAAATAAAAAACCAATCTAGGGTTTGTAAGAGAAACTAGTGGTTTTTACCTAAAACCGAAAAAATGGGCGGCGAATCCGCGAGGTCCGGCTCGGCTCCGGCAGCTTTCCGGCGAGGTGGGGCGGCTGCACGGGGCGGCGGGGCAGGCGGTGCGAGGCGGCGAGGCAGGCGGCGCCTGCGGCGGCGAGGTGCGTCGCAGGCGGCGGGGCGGCTCGGGGTCCAAGGGGGCCCCGGGTGGTATTTAAAGGGGGGAAGAGGCGGTGGTGGGTCCGACTTGGGGCGGGGTCGGCGGTGTCGTGCGAGGCTCGGACTCCCTCCGAGTCCGGCAGCGGCACGCGGGTGAGCGGGGGAAGGCGACGGCGAAGCTGGGCCGGCTGGGCCCTTAGCCCAGGTCGGTCCAGGAACCTTTTTTTAAACAAAACCACCATAAAGGAAAAAAATACTAAATAAATATAAAAAATTCTAAAAATGTCAAAAATGACAAAAACAATTTTCACCGTCTAAATAAAATATTTAAAACAAAGTGAATATTTTCTTGGCCTAAAAATGCAATTTTGAAAAATGCATATTTTTTCTAATTCAAATAAAATAGTAATAAAATACAATTAAAATTATTTATTTGATTTTAACATTTTTCCTCCAATCTTTCTTTTATTTTGGAGAAGTCATATTATCTCCTCTCATATATTTTAATACAAAATATTTCGGAGAGAAAATAATTAAATCAAAATGACCCTCTTTTCAATATTTGAGAAAAATTCTAATATGAAAATAATAAAATCCCCAACTCTCTCTATGGGTCCTTGAGTTGCTTAGGATTCTTAGGATCAAAAACCAAAATGCAAATAAAATAAGATATGCATATGATGACCTATGTATAACATTCCAAATTGAAAATTTGGGATGTTACATTCCTGGAGACGAGTGGCCTCGGCTGCTCTCTCATACTCGTTTGCCTCCTCTCTGGTTATGAAATATCTCCCGTTTACCTTAACGTTAAAGAAGGTAGGAGCGGGAAGACTAATATGGACGGCATGCTGTCTATCAAAGATTAGTCGGTACTGGAAGAACTGTTCGTTCCTCTTAAGAAACGGGTAGTGTACCATAGCCTCACAATCTAGAAAAGCATGTGGCAACTCAATATCATACCCTCTTATGGGTACACCAAAATAATTAGCTAAACAAGTTGCGTAAATCCCGCCAAATAAATCTCCATCTTTGGCATTATGGTGTCGCCTCCTAGCAATAATAGCCCCCAGATTATATCGTTTATCACCTAACACCTCACACTTGAGGACACTAAGATCCGGAACGCAAATGTGGCAATGCCCATGTTTACCATTAATGCACCTACCGATAAAGAGCAAAATAATGTATGTCAGGAAAGTGAATGCTCCCTACAGTTGCCTGTGTGATATTTCTAGTTTCTCCAACAGTGATGCTACCAAGGAAATTATTATATTCGGATTTATGAGGCTCACTAAGACTACCCCATTGTTGGATTTTGCATGCATCGCAAAAATCATCTAGGTCCATGGTATAATATTCATCATAAAGATCAAATAGGACAACATGAGTATTATGCTTAGATGAAAACTCAAACCTCCGCATGAAGGAATCGGTGAGATGATAATATTGTAAGAACTTGTCTGATAAGAAATCCTCAAGGCCGGCGTTTTGTACGTATGCACAGAACTCATCCTTGAAACCTGCACGATCCATAAATTCATCCGATGGCCATTCACAAGGCTTCACTTGAGCTTCCCTTGGTGGTTCAAGATCCTGTTCACAAATCGCAGGCCTTGGTCCTTGCTTCCTCGAAGAACCACCTTGATACATTTTCCTGGACATTTTTCTTCCTCTGAAAAATTTCTGAAATTTTTAGTGACTCAAAATAGAATTGAACCAAACTCCAGAAGATTGATAGCAACTACTCCTACAAGTGCCTAGAGGCTATATCATGCATCAAAACTACTTTGGACCATATAAATTTGACATGCAAGCTCAAGAATAGGGTCACCAAAGCAGCAAAAAATTGCAATAAATAAAGCACTAGAACAAAAAACTAATTGGACCATTGAAGCTAGGAGTCACATACCGAAGAACAATCCCCCAAAGCAGTTTTGTGAATGGAGCTTTTAGCAAGGAGGTCGAAAATGGCAGCAAGATGAACAAGAACACGAGTTTGAGCTATGGAGTGATTTTTTCTGGAGGAAGAAGGAGAGGATGGATGCTGGAATAAGTGGAGGGGGCCACGTGGGGCCCATAAGGACAGGGGCGCGCCCTAGGGGGTGGGCACGCCCTCCACCCTTGCAGCCAGCTGGTGAGGCCCCTTGGTGTGTGTTTAGTGCGAGACATTATAAAATATTATATAAAAATCATACAAAATTTTCAGGGCATTTGGAGAACTTTTATTTTTGGGACATTTTTTATTGCATGGATAATTTAGAAAACAGAAAGAAAATACTAATTTTGCTCTATTTATTTTATATAACAGAAAGTAAACAGTGGGTATAGAAAGTTGTGCCTTCTAAATTCATCCATCTCATACCCATCAAAAGAATGCATTACCAAGGTTGATCAAGTCTTATTAGCAAACTTCTTCTGAATGACATTAAACCGAAGAACTTTCGAATAACACTAGGTTACCTCAACGGGGATATGCATTTCCCCAACAATAAGAATATCATACTTCCTTTTTACAGTAGGAAGAGGAAATTCAAAACCTCCAATAGTAATAGTAGAAATTTTTCCAATAGAATTGATACTATGAACCTGAGGTTGCTTCTTCGAAAAGTGTACCATATGCTCATTACCATTAACATGAAAAGTGACATTGCCTTTGTTGCAATCAATAATAGCCCCTGCAGTATTCAAAAAGGGTCTACCAAGAATGATCAACATACTATCGTCCTCGAGAATATCAAGAATAACAAAGTCCGTTAGGATAGTAACGTTTGCAACCACAATAGGCACATCTTCACAAATACCGATGGGTAAGCAGTTGATTTATCAGCCATTTGTAAAGAGATTTCAGTAGGTCTCAACTTATTCAATTCAAATCTATGATATAAAAAGACATAACACTAACACCGGCTCCAAGATCACATAAAGCAGTTTTAACACAATTTCTTTTAATGGAGCATGGTATAGTTGGTACTCTTGGATCTCCATGTTTCTTTGGTATTCCACCCTTAAAAGTATAATTAGCAAGCATGGTGGAAATTTCAACTTCCGGTATATTTCTTTTATTAGTAACAATATCTTTCATATACTTAGCATAAGGAGGCATTTTAAGCATATCAGTCAAACGCATACACAAAAGATAGGTCTAATCATTTCAGCAAAGCGCTCATCATCCTTTTTCTTGGATGGCTTAGGAGGAAAGGGCATGGGTTTCTGAACCCATGGTTCTCTTTCTTCACCATGTTTCCTAGAAACAAAGTCTCTTTTAACATAACGTTGATTCTTTGATTATGGGTTATCAAGATCAACAACATGTTCAATCTCTACATCATTATCATTACTATGTTGAGCATCAACATGAACATCATTATTAACATTATCACTAGGTTCATGTTCATCACCAGATTGTGTGTCAACATCAGAAATAGAAATATCATTGGGATTCTTAGGTGTATCTATAGCAGGTTCACTAGCATGCAAAGTCCTATCAGTTTTCTTTTTCTTTTTATTACTAGGACTAGGTGCATCAGTATTAACTCTCTGAGAATCCTGCTCAATTCTCTTAGGATGGCCCTTAGTATATAAAGGTTCCTGGGTCATTTTACCACCTCTAGTCATAACCCTAACAGGATTATCATTATTCTTACTATTCAACTCATTGAGTAAATCATCTTGTGCCTTAAGTACTTGTTCTACTTGAGTTGTAACCATGGAAGCATGTTTACTAATAAGCTTAAGATCATTAATAGTTCTACTCATATAATCACCCAAGTGGTCAAGCATGTAAGCATTATGTTTCAATTGTCTACTAACATAACCATTGAAATTTTCTTGTTTCAGTACTCTGGTGGACCGCATCAGCGATCTCCCAGACGACATCCTTGGAGAGATCATCTCGCTTCTCCCAACCAAGGATTGTTGCCGCACATAAGTCCTCTCAACTCGGTGGCGCCCTCTATGGTGCATCGCGCCCCTCAACCTCGACTGTCGTCAGATATCTATCCTTCCTGAATTTGATTTCCTCAGAGCCATCGTCTCCTCCCATCAGGGCCCCGTTCAACGCCTCTACATACCCACACACTACCTGCTATCCATACCCTGCATGGTGGATGAGGGAGTCCTGGACTAAGGGGTCCTCGGGTGTCCGGGCAATTTATATGGGCTGGACTTATGAGCCGTGAAGATACAAGGCAGAAGACCCTTCCCCGTGTCCGGATGGGACTCTCCTTTGCGTGGATGGCAAGCCTAGCGTTCGGACTTATTATTTCCTTTCTCTGTAAACCGACTATGTACAACCCTAGACCCCTCTGATGTCTATATAAACAGGAGGGTTTAGTCCATAGAGGATAAGACAAATCACATAGGCTAGACATCTAGGGTTTAGCCATTACGATCTCGAGGTAGATCGACTGTTGTAACCCCTATACTCATCAAATACAATCAAGCAGGATGTAGGGTTTTACCTCCATTAAGAGGGCCCGAACCTGGGTAAACATCGTGTCACCCTTGTCTCATGTTTCCTTCGATCCTCAGACGCACAGTTCGAGACCCCCTACCCGAGATCGGCCGGTTTTGACATCGACATTGGTGCTTTCATTGAGAGTTCCACTGTGTCATCAACAGAAGGTTCGATGGCTCGTTCGATCATCAGCAATGATGCCGTTCTCGGGGAAGTTTTCCTCCCCGGCCAGATTGTTGTGTTCGGCGGCTTCATTCTGTGTGCCAACTCAATTGGTCACCTCGAACAGATCAACAGCTACGCCCCTGGTCATAAGATCAGTTTCGGGAACCTAACCTATCACTACTACTAAAGGAAATATGCCCTGGAGGCAATAACAAAGTTGTTATTTATATTTCCTTATATCATGGTAAATGTTTATTATTCATGCTAGAATTGTATTAACCGGAAACTTAGTACATGTGTGAATACATAGACAAACAGAGTGTCACTAGTTCGCCTCTAGTTGACTAGCTCGTTGAATCAATGATGGTTATGTTTCCTAACCATAGACATGAGTTGTCATTTGATTAACGGCATCACATCATTAGAGAATGATGTGATTGACTTGATCCATCCGTTAGCTTAGCACGATGATCATTTAGTTTGTTGCTATTGCTTTCTCCATAACTTATACATGTTCCTATGACTATGAGATCATGCAACTCCTGAATACCGGAGGAACACTTTGTGTGCTACCAAACGTCACAATGTAACTGGGTGATTATAAAGGTGCTCTATGATACGTCTCCATCGTATCTATAATTTTTGATTGTTCCATGCCAATATTCTACAACTTTCATATACTTTTGGCAACTTTTCATACTATTTTTGGGACTAACATATTGATCCAGTGCCTAGTGCCAGTTCCTGTTTGTTGCATGTTTTTTGTTTCGCAGAAAATCCATATCAAACGGAGTCCAAACGGGATAAAAACTGACGGAGATTTTTTTGGAATATATGTGATTTTTGGGAAGAAGAATCAACATGAGACGATGCCCGAGGGGGCCACGAGGTAGGGGGCGCACCCCAGGGGGTCAGGTGCGCCCTGGGCCCTCGTGGCCACCCGTATGGTGGTTGGTACCCTTCTTTCGCCGCAAGAAAGCCAATATCCGGATAAAAATCATGTCCAAAATTCAGCCCAATCAGAGTTACGGATCTCCGGGAATTTAAGAAGCGCTGAAAGAGCAGAATCAACCAACGCAGAAACAAAGAGGGACAGAGAGACGAATCCAATCTCGGAGGGGCTCTCGCCCCTCCCATGCCATGGAGACCAAGGACCAGTGGGGAAACCCTTCTCCCATCTAGGGGAAGGTCATGGAAGAAGGGGGGCTCTCTCCCCCTCTCTCCCGGTGGCACCGGAATGCTGCTGGGGCCATCATCGTCACCGCAATCTACACCAACAACTTCACCGCCATCATCACCAACTCTTCCCCCTCTATGCAGCGGTGTAACCCCTCTTTTACCCGCTGTAATCTATACTTAAACATGGTGCTCAACGCTATATATTATTTCCCAATGATGTATGGCTATCCTTGAAGGAAATATGCCCTAGAGGCAATAATGAAGTTATTATTTATTTCCTTATATCATGATAAATGTTTATTATTCATGCTATAATTGTATTAACCGGGAACATGATACATGCGTGAATACATAGACAAACAGAGTGTCACTAGTATACCCCTACTTGACTAGCTCGTTGATCAAATATGGTTATGTTTCCTTGCCATAGACAAAGAGTTGCCATTTGATTAACGAGATCACATCATTAGGAGAATGATGTGATAGACTTGACCCGTTCCATTAGCTTAGCACTTGATCGTTTAGTATGTTGCTATTGCTTTCTTCATGACGTATACATGTTCCAATGACTATGAGATTATGCAACTCCACTTTATCGGAGGAACACTTTGTGTGCTACCAAACGTCACAACATAACTGGGTGATTATAAAGGTGCTCTACATGTGTCTCCGAAGGTACTTGTTGGGTTGGCGTATTTCGAGATTAGGATTTGTCACTCCGATTGTCAAAGAGGTATCTCTAGGCCCACTCGGTAATGCACATCACTATAAGCCTTGCAAGCATTACAACGAATGAGTTAGTTGCGAGATGATGTATTATGGAACGAGTAAAGAGACTTGCCGGTAACGAGATTGAACTAGGTATTGACATACCGGTGATGGAATCTCGGGCAAGTAACATACCGATGACAAAGGGAACAATGTATGTTGTTATGCGGTTTGACTGATAAAGATCTTCGTAGAATATGTGGGTACCAATATGAGCATCCAGGTTCCGCTATTGGTTATTGACCGGAGACGTGTCTCGGTCATGTCTACATAGTTCTCGAACCTGTAGGGTCCGCACGCTTAAAGTTCGATGACAGTTATATTATGAGTTTAATGTGTTTTGATGTACTGAAGGTAGTTTGGAGTCCCAGATGTGATCACGGACATGATGAGGAGTCTCGAAATGGTCGAGACGTAAAGATCGATATATTGGATGACTATGTTCGGACACCGGAATAGTTTCGGGCATATACCGGAGTACCGGGGGGTTACCGAAACCCCCGGGGAGACTAATGGGCCTATTGGGCCCTAGTGGAGAAGAGGAGGGGCGGCCAAGGGCAGCCGCGCGCCCCCTCCCACCCAGTCCGAATTGGACAAGGAGGGGGCGACGCCCCCCTTTCCTTTCCCCCTCTCTCTCCTTCCCTCTCCTCTCCTACTCCCACATGGAAGGGGGAGTCCTACTCCCGATGGGAGTAGGACTCCTCATGGGGCGTGCCTAGGGTGGACGCCCCCCTCTCCCTCCTCCACTCCTTTATATACGGGGAGGGAGGCATCCCTTGGAGACACAACAATTGATCTCTTGATCTCTTAGCCGTGTGCGGTGCCCCTCTCCACCATATTCCACCTCGATCACATCGTAGCGGTGTTTAGGCGAAGCCCTGCGTCAGTAGCAACATCATCACCGTCATCACGCCGTCATGCTGATGGAACTCTCCCTGTGAAGCTCTACTAGATCGAAGTTTGCGGGACGTCATCGGGCTGAACGTGTGCTGAACTCGGAGGTGCCGTACGTTCGGTACTTGGATCAGTCGGATCGTGAAGACGTACGACTACATCAACCATGTTGTGCTAATGCTTCCGCTTTCGGTCTATGAGGGTACGTAGACAACACTCTCCCCTCTCGTTGCTATGCATCACCATGATCGTGTGTGTGCGTAAGAATCTTTTTGAAATTACTAAGTTCCCCGACAGTGGCATCCGAGCCTGGTTTTATGCGTAGATGTTATATGCACGAGTAGAACACAAGTGAGTTGTGGGCGATACAAGTCATACTGCTTACCAGCATGTCACACTTTGGTTCGGCGGTATTGTTGGATGAAGCGGACCAGACTGACATTATGCGTACGCTTACGCGAGACTGGTTCTACCGACGTGCTTTGCACACAGGTGGCTGGCGGATGTCAGTTTCTCTAACTTTAGTTGAACCGAGTGTGGCTACGCCCAGTCCTTGAGAAGGTTAAAACAACACTAACTTGACGAACTGACGTTATGGTTTTGATGCGTAGGTAAGAACGGTTCTTGCTCAGCCCGTAGCAGCCACGTAAAACTTGCAACAAGAAAGTACAGGACGTCTAACTTGTTTTTGCAGGGCATGTTGTGATGTGATATGGTCATGGCATGATGCTATATTTTATTGTATGAGATGATCATGTTTTGTAACCGAGTTATCGGCAACTGGCAGGAGCCATATGGTTGTCGCTTTATTGTATGCAATGAAATCGCCCTGTAATTGCTTTACTTTATCACTAAGCGGTAGCGATAGTCGTAGAAGCAATAGTTGGCGAGACGACAACGATGCTACGATGGAGATCAAGGTGTCACGCCGGTGACGATGGTGATCATGACGATGCTTCGGAGATGGAGATCACAAGCACAAGATGATGATGGCCATATCATAACACTTATATTGATTGCATGTGATGTTTATCTTTTATACATCTTATTTTGCTTTGATTGACGGTAGCATTATAAGATGATCTCTCGCTAAATTTCAAGATAAAAGTTTTCTCCCTGAGTATGCACCTCTGCCAAAGTTCGTCGTGCCGAGACACCACATGATGATCAGGTGTGATAAGCTCTATGTCCATCTACAACGGGTGCAAGCCAGTTTTGCACACGCAGAATACTCCGGTTAAACTTGATGATCCTAGCATATGTAGATATGGCCTCAGAACATTGAGACCGAAAGGTCGAGCGTGAGTCATATAGTAGATATGATCAATATAGTGATATTCACCATTGAAAACTACTCCATTTCATGTGATGATCGGTTATGGTTTAGTTGATTTGGATCACGTGATCACTTAGATGATTAGAGGGATGTCTATCTAAGTGGGAGTTCTTTAGTAATATGATTAATTGAATTTAAATTTATCATGAACTTAGTACCTGATAGTATTTTGCATGTCTATGTTGTTGTAGATAGATGGCACGTGCTGTTGTTCCGTTGAATTTTAATGTGTTCCTTGAGAAAGCAAAGTTGAAAGATGATGGTAGCAATTACACGGACTGGGTCCGCAACTTGAGGATTATCCTCATTGATGCATAGAAGAATTACGTCCTGGAAGCACCGCTAGGTGCCAAACCTGCTGCAGGAGCAACACCAGATGTTATGAACGTCTCGCAAAGCAAAGATGATGACTACTCGATAGTTCAGTGTACCATGCTTTACGGCTTAGAACCGGGACTTCAACGACATTTTTAACGTCATTGAGCATATGCGATATTCCAGGAGTTGAAGTTAATATTTCAAGCAAATGCCCGGATTGAGAGATATGAAGTCTCCAATAAGTTCTACATCTGCAAGATGGAGCAGAATAGTTCTGTCAGTGAGCATATACTCAGAATGTCTGGGTATAACAATCACTTGATTCAACTGGGAGATAATCTTCCGGATGATAGCATCATTGATAGAATTCTTCAATCATTGTCACCAAGCTACAAGAGCTTCGTGATGAACTATGACATGCAAGGGATGGATAAGACAATTCCCGAGCTCTTCGCAATGCTAAAGGCTGCGGAGGTAGAAATCAAGAAGGAGCATCAAGTGTTGATAGTCAATAAGACCACCAGTTTCAAGAAAAAGGGCAAAGGGGAGAAGAAGGGGAATTTCAAGAAGAGCAGCAAACAAGTTGCTGCTCAAGAGAAGAAACCCAAGTCTGGACCTAAGCCTGAGACTGAGTGCTTCTACTACAAGCAGACTGGTCACTGGAAGCGGAACTTCCCCAAGTATTTGGCGGATAAGAAGGATGGCAAGGTGAACAAAGGTATATGTGATATACATGTTATTGATGTGTACCTTACCAGAGCTCGCAGTAGCACCTGGGTATTTGATACTGGTTCTGTTACTAATATTTGCAACTCAAAATAGGGACTACGGATTAAGCAAAGACTGGCTAATGCCTGGATGTGATCGTCCTCGGCACGCTACCTCTACATCTACCTTCGGGATTAATTTTAGACCTAAATAATTGTTATTTGGTGCCAGCATTGAGCATGAACATTATATCTAGATCTTGTTTGATGCGAGACGGTTATTCATTTAAATATGAGAATAATGGTTGTTCTATTTACATGAGTAATATCTTTTATGGTCATGCACCCTTGAAGAGTGGTCTATTTTTGTTGAATCTCGATAGTAGTGATACACATATTCATAATGTTGAAGCCAAAAGATGCAGAGTTGATAATGATAGTGCAACTTATTTTTGGCACTGCCGTTTAGGTCATATCGGTGTAAAGCGCATGAATAAACTCCATACTGATGGACTTTTGGAATCACTTGATTATGAATCACTTGGTACTTGCAAACAGTGCCTCGTGGGTGATGTCTACTACACAACCTTCTTCTTGTAGACGTTGTTGGGCCTCCAAGTGCAGAGGTTTGTTGGACAGTAGCAAATTTCCCTCAAGTGGATGTCCTAAGGTTTATCAATCCGTAGGAGGTGTAGGATGAAGATGGTCTCTCTCAAGCAACCCTGCAACCAAATAACAAAGAGTCTCTTGTGTCCCCAACACACCCAATACAATATTAAATTGTATAGGTGCACTAGTTCGGTGAAGAGATGGTGATACAAGTGGTATATGGATAGTAGATAATGGTTTTTGTAATCTGAAAATATAAAAACAGCAAGGTAACGAATGATAAAAGTGAGCGTAAACAGTATTGCAATGCTAGGAAACAAGGCCTAGTGTTCATACTTTCACTAGTGTAAGTCCTCTCAACAATACTAACATAATTGATGATAAAACTATCCCTCAACATGCAACAAAGAGTCACTCCAAAGTCACTAATAGCGGAGAACGAACGAAGAGATTACGGTAGGGTACGAAACCACCTCAAAGTTATTCTTTCCAATCAATCAGTTGGACTATTCCTATAAGTGTCACAAACAGCCCTAGAGTTCGTACTAGAATAACACCTTAAGACACAAATCAACCAAAACCCTAATGTCACCTCAAGTATCCGTAGGTATGATTATACGATATGCGTCACACAATCTCATATTCATCTATTCAACCAACACAAAGGACCTCAAAGAGTGCCCCAAAGTTCTACCGGAGAATCACGACGAAAACGTGTGCCAACCCCTATGCATAGGTTCCCAATGTCACGAAACCCGCAAGTTGATCACCTTAACATACATCAAGTGGCACGTGGTATCCCACTGTCACCACAGATATCCACGGCAAGACATACATCAAGTGTTCTCAAGTCTTGAAAGACTCAGTCTGATAAGATTACTTCAAAGGGGAAACCCGATTCATTACAAGAGAGAAGATGGGGGAAGAAACATCATAGGATCCAAATATAATAGCAAAGCTTGCGATACATCAAGATCGTATCATCTGAAGAACACGAGAGAGAGAGAGATCAAACACATAGCTACTGGTACATACCCTCAGCCCCGAGGGAGAACTACTCCCTCCTCGTCATGGAGAGCACCGGGATGATGAAGATGGCCACCAGAGAAGGATTGCCCCCTCAGGAAGGGTGCCGGAACGGGTCTAGATTGGTTTTTGGTGGCTACGGAGGCTTCTGGCGGCGGAACTCCCGATCTAATCTCCGTTCTGGAAGTTTTACGATACATAGGTATATATGGGTACAAGAGGTACGTCGGTGGATCGAAGGGGGGGCCACGAGGCAGGGGGCATGCCCCAGGGTGGTGGGCGCGCCCCCTACCCTCGTGAGCACCTCCTTCATCTTCTGACGTAGGGTCCAAGTCTATCCGGTAGGTTTCCTTCCAAAACTAACTTCTCCAGTTGATTTCGTTCCGTTTTGACTCCGTTTGATATTCCTTTTCATCGAAACACTGAAATAGGCATCAAACAACAAATCTGGGCTGGGCCTCCGGTTAATAGGTTAGTCCCAAAAATAATATAAAAGTGGAAAATAAAGCCCAATATTGCCTAAAACAGTAGATAATATAGCATGGAGCAATAAAAATTATAGATACATTGGAGACGTATCAGGCATCCCCAAGCTTAATTCCTGCTCGTCCTCGAGTAGGTAAATGATAAAAAGATAATTTTTGATGTGGAATGCTAGTTGGCATAATTTCAATGTAATTCTTCTTACTTGTGATATGAATATTCAGATCCGAAAGATTCAAGACAAAAGTTCACATTGACATAAAAATAATAATACTTCAAGCATACTAACTAAGCAATCATGTCTTCTCAAAATAACATGGCTAAAGAAAGTTATCCCTACAAAATCATATAGTCTAGCTATGCTCCATCTTCACCACACAAAATATTTAAATCATGCACAACCCTGATGACAAGCCAAGCAATTGTTTCATACTTTTGATGTTCTCAAACTTTTTCAATCTTCACGCAATACATGAGCGTGAGCCATGGACATAGCACTATAGGTGGAATAGAATGGTAGTTGTGGAGAAGACAAAAAGGAGAAGATAGTCTCACATCAACTAGGCGTATCAACGGGCTATGGAGATGCCCATCAATAGATATCAATGTGAGTGAGTAGGGATTGCCATGCAACGGATGCACTAGAGCTATAAGTATATGAAAGCTCAAAAAGAAACTAAGTGGGTGTACATCCAACTTGCTTGCTCATGAAGACCTAGGGCAATTTGAGGAAGCCCATCATTGGAATATACAAGCCAAGTTCTATAATGTAAAATTCCCACTAGTATATGAAAGTGACAACATAGGAGACTCTCTATCATGAAGATCATGGTGCTACTTTGAAGCACAAGTGTGGTAAAAGGATAGTAGCATTGCCCCTTCTCTCTTTTTCTCTCATTTTTTTGGGCCTTCTCCTTTTTTATGGCCTCTTTTTTTGGGCTTCTTTGGCCTCTTTTATTTATTTATTTCCGTCCGGAGTCTCATCCTGACTTATGGGCGAATCATAGTCTCCATCATCCTTTCCTCACTGGGACAATGCTCTAATAATGATGATGATCACACTTTTATTTACTTACAACTAGAGAATTACAACTCGATACTTAGAACAAGATATGACTCTATATGAATGCCTCTGGCGGTGTACCGGGATGTGCAATGATGCATGAGCGACATGTATGAAAGAATTATGAATGGTGGCTTTGCCACAAATACGATGTCAACTACATGATAATGCTAAGCAATATGACAATGATGGAGTGTGTCATAAACGGAACGTATGGAAAGTTGCGTGGCAATATATCTCGGAATGGCTATGGAAATGCCATAATAGGTAGGTATGGTGGCTGTTTTGAGGAAGGTATATGGTGGGTTTATGGTGCCGGCGAAAGTTGCGCGGTACTAGAGAGGCTAGAAATGGTGGAAGGGTGAGAGTTCGTATAATCCATGGACTCAACATTAGTCATAAAGAACTCACATACTTATTGCAAAAATCTATTAGTTATCGAAACAAAGTACTACGCGCATGCTCCTAGGGGGATAGATTGGTAGGAAAAGACCATCGCTTGTCCCCGACCACCACTCATAAGGAGGACAATCAATAAATAAATCATGCTCCAACTTCATCACATAACGGTTCACCATACTTGCATGCTATGGGAATCACAAACTTCAACACAAGTATTCCTCAAATTCACAACTACTCAACTAGCATGACTCTAATATCACCATCTTCATATCTCAAAACAATCATCAAGCATCAAACTTCTCTTACTATTCGATACTCTATATGAAAGTTTTTACTATTCTTGGATGCCTAGCATATTAGGATTTTAAGCAATTTACCATGCTATTTAAGACTCTCAAAATAATATAAGTGAAGCATGAGAGTTCATCTATTTCTTCAAAATAATACTACCACCATGCTCTAAAAGATATAAGTGAAGCTCAATGAGTAGTCGAATAATTATGCAACTATGTGAAGACTCTCTAACATTTAATAATTTCAGATCTTGGTATTTCATTCAAACAGCAAGCAAAGCAAAATAAAATGACATCTAATAATAGCAAACATCATGTGAAGAAGCAAAAACTTAGGGTCAACCGATACTAACCGATAATTGTTGAAGAAGAACGGTGGGATGCAAATCGGGGCATCCCCAAGCTTAGATGCTTGAGACTTATTGAAATATTATCTTGGGATGCCTTGGGAATCCCCAAGCTTGATCTTTTGTGTCTCCTTAATTCCTCTCATATCATGGTCTCCCTAAATCTCAAAAGCTTCATCCACACAAAACTCAACAAGGACTCGTGAGATAAGTTAGTATAAACCATTGCAAAAACCTTATCATACTCCACTGTATCAAATTACTAAAATTATTATTCAACATTGCATACTAAATGCCTCTGCATATTTAATAGTCCTATCCTCAAATAGAATCATTAAAGAAGCAAACATATGCAAACAATGCAAACATAACAGCAATCTGCCTAAAGAGGATAGTCTGTAAAGAATGCTGCAACATCCATACTTCCCTAGCTCCAAAAATTATGAAATAAAATTCCCACTGTATTAAATTTATCAGATCTTAATATGCAAAATGTTTCAACATTTGGCTCATTCTGAATTTTCTAGGGAATTATTGCAACAGCGGTAAACTTTCTGTTTTCAAACAGCAACATGTATACTTGTAACATGGGCATAGTAAAGGCTATCAATGCCACTTTTATTGAAATAAAAGATGAAAAACATTGTTCTAAATAACAGAAAGAAAATCCTAACAAAATAAATTTACGCTCCAAGCAAAACACATATCATGTGGTGAATATAGCTCCAAGTAAAGTTACCAATGAACGAAGACGGAAGAGGGGATGCCTTCCGGGGCATCCCCAAGCTTTGGCTTTTTGGTGTCCCTAGATTATCTTTGGGGTGCCATGGGCATCCCCAAGCTTAGTCTCTTTCCACTCCTTGTTCCAAAGTCCATCGAATCCTTACCCAAAACTTGAAAACTTCACAACACAAAACTTAACAGAAAACTCATAAGCTCCGTTAGCGAAAGAAAACAAAACACCACTTCAAGGTACTGTAATGAACTCATTCTTTATTTATATTGGTGTTAAACCTACTGTATTCCAACTTCTATATGGTTTATGAACTATTTTACTAGCCTTAGATTCAGTAAAATAAGTAAACAACACATGAAAAACAGAATCTGTCAAAAACAAAACAGTCTGTAGTAATCTGGATCAAACGTATACTTCTGGAACTCATAAAATTATCAAATAAATTTCTGGACCTGAGTAATTTATCTATTAACCATCTTAAAAACTAATTAACTAAATAGCACTCTCCAAGTAAAAATGGCAGCAATTCTCGTGAGCGCTAAAGTTTCTGTTTTTTGACAGCATGATCAACAAGACTTCCCCCAAGTCTTCCCAAAGGTTCTACTTGGCACAAACACTAATTAAAAGCATAAAACCACATCTAAACAGAGGCTAGATGAATTATTTATTACTAAACAGGAAAAAAATCAAGGAACTAAAATAAAATTGGGTTGCCTCCCAACAAGCGCTATCGTTTAATGCCCCTAGCTAGGCACGATGATTTCAATGATGCTCACATAAAAGATAAGAATTGAAATATAAAGAGAGTATCATGAAGAATATGACTAGCACATTTAAGTCTAACCCACTTCCTATGCATAGGGATTTTTTGAGAAAACAACTTGTGGGAACAAGAATCAACTTGCAGAGGAAGGTAAAACAAGCATAACTTCAATACTTTAAGCACATAGAGAGGAAACTTGATATTATTGCAATTCCTACAAGCATATATTCCTCCCTCATAATAATTTTCAGTAGCATCATGAATGAATTCAACAATATAACCAGCACCTAAAGCATTCTTTTCATGATCTACAAGTATAGAATTTTTATTACTCTCCACATAAGCAAATTTCTACTCATGAATAATAGTGGGAGCAAACTCAACAAAATAACTATCATGTGATTGAAAACTAAGATCAAGATGACAAGTTTCATGATTATCATTATTCTTTAAAGCATACTTGTCATCACAATAATCATCATAGATAGGAGGCATGCTTCCATCATAGTAAATTTGCTCATCAAAGCTTGGGGGACAAAAAATATCATCTTCATCAAACATAGCTTCCCCAAGCTTGTGGCTTTGCATATCATTAGCATCAAAGATATTCAAGGAATTCATACTAACAACATTGCAATCATGCTCATCATTCAAATATTTAGTGCCAAACATTCTATTGCATTCTTCCTCTAGCACTTGAGAACAATTATCCTTTCCATCATACCCACGAAAGATATTAAAAAGGTGAAGCGTATGAGACAAACTCAATTCCATTTTTTTAATAGTTTTCTTTTATAAACTAAACTAGTGCTAAAACAAGAAACAAAAAGATTCGATTGCAAGATCTAAAGATATACCTTCAAGCATTAACCTCCCCGGCAACGGCGCCAGAAAAGAGCTTGATGTCTACTACACAACCTTCTTCTTGTAGACGTTGTTGGGCCTCCAAGTGCAGAGGTTTGTAGGACAGTAGCAAATTTCCCTCAAATGGATGACCTAAGGTTTATCAATCCGTAGGAGGTGTTCGACGAAGATGGTCTCTCTCAAGCAACCCTGCAACCAAATAACAAAGAGTCTCTTGTGTCCCCAACACACCCAATACAATAGTAAATTGTATAGGTGCACTAGTTCGGAGAAGAGATGGTGATACAAGTGGTATATGGATAGTAGATAATGGTTTTTGTAATCTAAAAATATAAAAACAGCAAGGTAACGGATGATAAAAGTGAGCGTAAACGGTATTGCAATGCTAGGAAACAAGGCCTAGGGTTCATACTTTCACTAGTGTAAGTCCTCTCAACAATACAAACATAATTGGATCATAAAACTATCCCTCAACATGCAACAAAGAGTCACTCCAAAGTCACTAATAGCGGAGAATGAACGAAGAGATTATGGTAGGGTACGAAACCACCTCAAAGTTATTCTTTCCAATCAATCCGTTGGGCTATTCCTATAAGTGTCACAAACAGCCCTAGAGTTCGTACTAGAATAACACCTTAAGACACAAATCAACCAAAACTCTAATGTCACCTAGATACTTCAATGTCACCTCAAGTATCTGTGGGTATGATTATACGATATGCGTCACACAATCTCAGATTCATCTATTCAACCAACACAAAGGACCTCAAAGAGTACCCCAAAGTTCTACCGGAGAATCACGACGAAAACGTGTGCCAACCCCTATGGATAGGTTCCCAATGTCACGAAACCCGCAAGTTGATCACCTTAACATACATCAAGTGGCACGTGGTATCCCATTGTCACCACAGATATCCACGGCAAGACATACATCAAGTGTTCTCAAGTCTTTAAAGACCCAATCCGATAAGATTACTTCAAAGGGGAAACCTGATTCATTTCAAGAGAGAAGAGGGGGGAAGAAACATCATATGATCCAAATATAATAGCAAAGCTTGCGATACATCAAGATCGTATCATCTCAAGAACACGAGAGAGAGAGAGATCAAACACATAGCTATTGGTACATACCCTCAGCCCCGAGGGAGAACTACTCCCTCCTGGTCATGGAGAGCACCGAGATGATGATGATGGCCATCGGAGAAGGATTGCCCCCTCCGGCAGGGTGCCGGAACGGGTCTAGATTGGTTTTTGGTGGCTGCGGAGGCTTCTGGCGGCGGAACTCCCGATCTAATCTCTGTTTTGGAAGTTTTACGATACGTAGGTATATATGGGTACAAGAGGTACGTCGGTGGAGCGAAGGGGGGCCACGAGGCAGGGGGCGCGCCCCAGGGGGGTGGGCACGTCCCCTACCCTCGTGAGCACCTCCTTCATCTTCTGACGTAGGGTCCAAGTCTATCCGGTGGGTTTCCTTCCAAAAATAACTTCTCCAGTTGATTTTGTTCCATTTTGACTCTGTTCGATATTCCTTTTCCTCGAAACACTGAAATAGGCATAAAACAGTAAATCTGGGCTGGGCCTCCGGTTAATAGGTTAGTCCCAAAAATAATATAAAAGTGGAAAATAAAGCCCAGTATTTCCTAAAACAGTAGATAATATAGCATGGAGCAAACAAAAATTATAGATACGTTGGAGATGTATCAATGGGCAAGATGACTAAAACGCCATTTTCCGGAACTATGGAGCGAGCAAGTGATTTGTTGGAGTTCATACATACTGATGTATTTGGTCCAATGAATGTTGAGGCTTGCGGCAGATATCGTTATTTTCTTACCTTCACAAATGATTTAAGCAGATATGGGTATATCTACTTAATGAAACATAAGTCTGAAACATTTGAAAAGTTCAAAGAATTTCAGAGTGAAGTTGAAAATCATCGTAACAAGAAAATAAAGTTTCTACGATCTGATCGTGGAGGAGAATATTTGAGTTATGAGTTTGGTCTACATTTGAAACAATGCGGAATAGTTTCGCAACTCACGCCACCCGGAACACCACGGCGTAATGGTGTGTCCGAACGACGTAATTGTACTTTACTAGATATGGTGTGATCTATGATGTCTCTTACTAATTTACCGTTATCGCTTTGGGGTTATGCTTTAGAGACGGGCGCATTCACATTAAATAGGGCACCATCAAAATCCATTGAGACGACGCCTCATGAACTGTGGTTTGGCAAGAGACCAAAGTTGTCGTTTCTTAAAGTTTGGGGCTGCAATGCTTATGTGAAAAAGCTTCAACCTGATAAGCTCAAACCCAAATCGGAGAAATGTGTCTTCATAGGATACCCAAAGCAAACTGTTGGGTACACCTTGTATCACAGATCCGAAGGCAAGACATTCATTGCCAAGAATGGATCCTTTCTAGAGAAGGAATTTCTCTCGAAAGAAGTGAGTGGGAGGAATGTAGAACTTGATGAGGTAAATGTACATGCTCCCTTATTGGAAAGTAGTTCATCACAGAAACCGGTTCCTGTGACACCTACACCAATTAGTGAGGAAGCTAATGATGATGATCATGAAGCTTCAGATCAAGTTACTACCGAACCTCGTAGGTCAACCAGAGTGAGATCCGCACCAGAGTGGTACGGTAATCCTGTTCTGGAGGTTATGTTACTAGACCATGACGAACCTACGAACTATGAAGAAGCGATGGTGAGCCCAAATTCTGCAAAATGGCTTGAGGCCATGAAATCTAAGATGCGATCCATGTATGAGAACAAAGTATGGACTTTGGTTGACTTGCCCGATGATCGGCAAGCAATTGAGAATAAATGGATCTTCAAGAAGAAGACTGACGCTGACGGTAATGTTACTATCTATAAAGCTCGACTTGTTGCAAAAAGTTTTCGACAAGTTCAAGGGATTGACTATGATGAGACCTTCTCACCCGTAGCGATGCTTATGTCCGTCTGAATCATGTTAGCAATTGCCGCATTTTATGATTATGAAATTTGGAAAATGGATGTAAAGACTGCATTCCTAAATGGATTTCTAGAAGAAGAGTTGTATGTGATGCAACCTAAAGGTTTTATCGATCCAAAGGGAGCTAACAAAGTGTGCAAGCACTAGCGATCCATTTATGGACTGGTGCAAGCCTCTCGGAGTTCGAATAAACGCTTTAATATTGTGATCAAAGCATATGGTTTTATACAGACTTTTGGAGAAGCCTGTATTTACAAGAAAGTGAGTGGGAGCTTTGTAGCATTTCTGATATTATATGTGGATTACATATTGTTGATTGGAAATGATATAGAATTTCTGGATAGCATAAAGGGATATTTCAATAAGAGTTTTTCAATGAAGGACCTCGGTGAAGCTGCTTATATATTGGGCATCAAGATCTATAGAGATAGATCAAGATGCTTAATTGGACTTTCACAAACACATACCTTGACAAAGTTTTGAAGAAGTTCAAAATGGATCAAGCAAAGAAAGGGTTCTTGCCTGTGTTTCAAGGTGTGAAGTTGAGTAAGACTCAATGCCCGACCACTGCAGAAGATAGAGAGAAAATGAAAGATGTTCCCTATGCTTCAGCCATAGGCTCTATCATGTATGCAATGATGTGTACCAGACCTGATGTGTGCCTTGCTATTAGTTTAGCAGGGAGGTACCAAAGTAATCCAGGAGTGGATCACTGGACAGCGCTCAAGAACATCCTGAAATACCTGAAAAGGACTAAGGATATGTTTATCGTTTATGGAGGTGGCAAAGAGCTCATCGTAAATGGTTACGTTGATGCAAGCTTTGACACTAATCCAGACGATTCTAAATCGCAAACCGGATACGTGTTTATATTGAACGGTGGAGCTGTCAGTTGGTGCACTTCTAAACAAAGCGTCGTGGCGGGATATACGTGTGAAGCGGAGTACATTGCTGCTTCGGAAGCAGCAAATGAAGGAGTCTAGATGAAGGACTTCATATCTGATCTAGGTGTCATACCTAGTGCATCGGGTCCAATGAAAATATTCTGTGACAATACTGGTGCGATTGCCTTGGCAAAGGAATCCAGATTTCACAAGAGGACCAAGCACATCAAGAGACTCTTCAATTCCATCCGGGACCAAGTCCAAGTGGGAGACATAGATTTGTAAGATACATACAGATCTGAATGTTGCAGACCCGTTGACTAAGCCTCTTCCACGAGGAAAACATTATCAGCACTAAGGCTCCATGGGTGTTAGAATCATTACTGTGTAATCTAGATTATTGACTCTAGTGCAAGTGGGAGACTGAAGGAAATATGCCCTAGAGGCAATAATAAAGTTATTATTTATTTCCTTATATCATGATAAATGTTTATTATTCATGCTAGAATTGTATTAACCGGAAACATTATACATGTGTGAATACATAGACAAACAGAGTGTCACTAGTATGCCTCTACTTGACTAGCTCGTTGATCAAAGATGGTTACGTTTCCTAGCCATAGACAAAGAGTTGTCATTTGATTAACGGGATCACATCATTAGGAGAATGATGTGATTGACTTGACCCGTTCCGTTAGCTTAGCACTTGATCGTTTACTATATTGCTATTGCTTTCTTCGTGACTTATACCTGCTCCTATGACTACGAGATTATGCAATTCCACTTTACCGGAGGAACACTTTGTGTGCTACCAAACATCATAACATAACTAGGTGATTATAAAGGTGCTCTACAGGTGTCTCCGAAGGTACTTGTTGGGTTGGCGTATTTCAAGATTAGGATTTGTCACTCCGATTGTCGGAGAGGTATCTCTGGGCCCACTCGGTAATGCACATCACTATAATCCTTGCAAGCATTACAACTAATGAGTTAGTTGCGGGATGATGTATTACGGAACAAGTAAAGAGACTTGTCGGTAACGAGATCGAACTAGGTATTGAGATACCGATGATGGAATCTCTGGCAAGTAACATACCGATGACAAAGGGAACAACGTATGTTGTTATGCGGTTTGACCGATAAAGATCTTGGTAGAATATGTGGGAACCAATATGAGCATCCACGTTCCTCTATTGGTTACTGACCGGAGACATGTCTCGGTCATGTGTACATAGTTCTCAAACACATAGGGTCCGCACGCTTAAAGTTCGATGACGGTTATATTATGAGTTTAATGTGTTTTGATGTACCGAAGGTAGTTCGGAGTCCCAGATGTGATCACAGACATGACGAGGAGTCTCGAAATGGTCGAGACGTAAAGATCGATATATTAGACGACTATGTTCGGACACCGGAATGGTTTCAGGGAGTTTCAGGCATATACCGGAGTACCGGGGGGTTACCGGAACCCCCCGGGGAGACTAATGGGCCTATTGGGCCGTAGTGGAGAACAGGAGGGGCGGCCAAGGGTAGCCGCACGCCCCCTCCCCCGAGTCCGAATTGGACAAGGAGGGGGACGGCGTCCCCCTTTCCTTTCCCCCTCTCTCTCCTTCCCCCTCCTTTCCTACGCCCACATGGAAGGGGGGAGTCCTACTCCCGGTGGGAGTAGGCCTCCTCATGGGGCGCGCCTAGGGTGGCCGGCCCCCTCCCCATCCTCCACTCCTTTATATACGGGGAGGGATGCACCCCTTGGAGACACAACAATTGATCTCTTGATCTCTTAGCCGTGTGCGGTGTGCCCCTCCACCATATTCCACCTTGATCATATCGTAGCAGTGCTTAGGCGAAGCCCTGCGTCAGTAGCAACATCATCACCGTCATCATGGCATTGTCCTGACGGAACTCTCCCATGAAGCTCTGCTGGATCAGAGTTCGCGGGACATCATCAAGTTGAATGTGTGCTGAACTCGGAGGTGCCGTACGTTCGGTACTTGGATCGGTCTGATCGTGAAGACGTACGACTACATCAACCGCGTTGTGCTAACGCTTCCGCTTTCGGTCTACGAGGATACATAGACAACACTCTCCCCTCTCGTTGCTATGCATCACCATGATCCTGTGTGTGCGTCAGAATATTTTTGAAATTACTATGTTCCCCGACAATCCTATGATGTTTGAGTAGATCCGTTTTGTCCTATGGGTTAATTGATGATCGTGATTTCTTTGAGTTGCATGTTTTATTATTGGTGATGTCCTATGGTGCTCTCCGTGTCGCGCAAGCGTGAGGGATCCCCGCTATAGGGTTTGCAATATGTTCATGATTTGCTTATGGTGGGTGGCGTGAGTGATAGAAACACAGACCCGAGTAAGTAGGTTGTTTGCGTATGGGAATAAAGAGGACTTCATGCCTGAGGGAGTCCTGGAATAGGGGGTATCCGGACAGCCGAACTATATCCTTTGGCCGGACTATTGGACTATGAAGATACAAGATTGAAGACTTCGTCCCGTGTCCAGATGGGACTCTCCTTAGCGTGGAAGGCAAGCTTGGCAATACGGATATATAGATCTCCTTCCTTGTAACCGACTCTGTTTAACCCTAGCCCCCTCCGGTGTCTATATAAACCGGAGGGTTTAGTCCGTAGGACGAACGACAACAATCATACCATAGCCTAGCTTCTAGGGTTTAGCCTCTTTGATCTCGTGGTAGATCAACTCTTGGACTACTCATATTATAAAGAATAATCAAGCAGGACGTAGGGTTTTACCTCCATCAAGAGGGCCTAGACGCACAGTTCGGGACCCCCTACCCGAGATCCGCCGGTTTTGACACCGACATTGGTGCTTTCATTGAGAGTTCCTCTGTGTCGTCATTGTTAGGCTTGATGGCTCCTTCGATCATCGATAGCGATGCAGTCCAGGGTGAGACTTTTCTCCCCGGACAGATCTTTGTATTCGGCGGCTTCGCACTGCGGGCCAACACGCTTGGCCATCTGGAGCAGATCGAGAGTTACGCCCCTGGCCACCAGCTCAGGTTTGGAAGCTTAAACTACATGACCGACATCCGCGGAGACTTGATCTTCGACGGATTCGAGCCCCTGCCGTTTGCGCCGCACGGTCACAATGAGCATCGTTTAGCTCTACCATCGGACAGTGTTCAGGAGACCGCACCGGCAACCGCCCCGACCCTCAATTCGGAGCCAATTGTGCCATCCATGGATGGGTGGATAGACCCCACCACGGAGGCCGCATTCTTAGCGGCGATCGAGCCGAGTATCGACCTTACCCTTCACGAGAGCCGTGACGCCAAACTGTCGGATTCTTCCCCGGCCATGGACTCCGAACCGCCTGCACCCGTGCCTATCGAATCCGACTGGGCGCCGATCATGGAGTTTACCTCCGCGGATATCTTTCTGCACTCGCCCTTCGGTGACACACTGAACTCATTAAGGTCTCTCTCCTTGTCAAGAGAGTCTTGGCTGAACTATGTCCAGCAGGATTGGGATGCGGATGACGAAGAAATTCGCCGCCCACCCACCACCCACTTAGTAGCCACTGTCGACAATTTGACCGACATGCTCGACTTCGACTCCGAAGACATCGACGGTATGGACGACGATGCAGGAGATGAACAAGAACCATTGCCCATAGGGCACTGGACAACCACCTCGTCATATGATATATATATGGTGGACACACCCAAAGAAGGCAATGGCGACGGGACAACGGAGGATGACCCCTCCAAGAAGCAACCCAAGCGCCGACGTCAGCGGCGCCACTCTAAGTCTCACCCAAGCAAAAGTGGTGATACCAGCACAGGAGACAATAGCACTCCAGACAGCGCCGAAGATGACGACAATCCCCTCCAGCAAGATTTAGAGCAGGAGGATGGAGAAGCCAGCCCTCCCGAGAGAGCGGCAGATGGGGAGGCGGAGAATAATAATTACATGCCCCCCTCCGAATACGAGGCAAGCCTCGACGATGACGAATTTGTCGTGCCTAAGGATCCCGTCGAGCAAGAGTGCTTCAAGCGCCGGCTTATAGCCACGGCAAATAGCCTTAAGAAAAAGCAACAGCACCTTCAAGCTGATCAAGATTTGCTAGCTGACAGATGGACTAAAGTCCTTGCGTCCGAGGAATATGAACTCGAACTCCCCTCCAAGAGTTACCCAAAGCGCAGGTTGCTACCCCGACTGGAGGATGAAGCATTAAAACCTGCATCTCCAGCATATGACATGGCTGATCGGCCACCTCGTGGCCGCAACAGAGAGGCATTTCAGCCAAAAGCTCAGCCCGCACCCTAACACCACTCAAATAAAAATGTCAAGGCACAGGGAGACACGCTAGACCTACGAGACGTATTGGAGGACAAAGCAAAACACACAAGATCGATCTACGGGTCACGAGGGCGCACCACTATGCGAGACGATAGCCGTCATGCCGGATATAGTAAAAGTAAATCTGGTCAGGCCGAACATAGCGGAGAAGACTCATTTGAGCCGCGTCGCGATATAGCCCAGTACAGAGGCGCCGCACACCCCCTATGCTTCACAGACGAAGTAATGGATCACCAAATCCCAGAGGGTTTCAAACCCATAAATATCGAATCATACGACGGTACAACAGATCCTGTGGTATGGATCGAGGACTTCCTCCTACACATCCACATGGCCCGCGGTGACGATCTACACGCCATCAAATACCTCCCACTCAAACTCAAAGGACCAGCTCGGCATTGGCTCAGCAGCCTGCTAGCAGAATCCATTGGCTGTTGGGAAGATCTGGAAGCCGCATTCCTCGACAACTTCTAGGGCACTTATGTGCGACCACCAGATGCCGATGACTTGAGCCACATAATTCAGCAGCCAGAGGAATCGGCCAGGCAATTCTGGACACTGTTCCTAATAAAGAAAAATCAAATTGTCGACTGTCCAGATGCAGAGGCCCTAGCAGCTTTTGAGCACAACATCCGCGACAAGTGGCTCGCCCGGCACCTTGGCCAGGAAAAGCCGAAATCTATGGCAGCCCTCATGACACTCATGACCCGCTTTTGCGCGGGAGAGGACAGCTGGCTGGCTCGAAGCAATAAGATATCAAAGAACCATGGTATTTCGGATACCAAGGACAGCAATGGCAGGTCACGTCGCAACAAACACAAGCGCCACATCAACAACGACAATACCGAGGATATGGCAGTCAATGCCGGACTCAGAGGCTCTAAACCCGGTCAGCGGAAAAAGCCATTCAAGAGAAGCACCCCGGGCCCGTCCAGTTTGGATCGTATACTCGATCGCTCGTGTCAAATACACGGCACCCCGACAAGCCAGCCAACCACACCAACAGGGAATGTTGGGTGTTCAAGCAGGCCAGCAAGTTAAATGCCGAGAACAAAGATAAGGGGTCACATAGCGATGATGAGGAGGAGCCCCGGCTGCCGAACATCGGAGGACAGAAGAGGTTCCCCCCACAAGTGCGGACGATGAACATGATATACACAACCCACATCCCTAAGAGGGAGCGAAAGCGTGCGTTAAGGGACGTATATGCGTTGGAGCCAGTCGCCCCAAAGTTCAACCCATGGTCCTCCTGTTCGATCACCTTCGATCGCAGGGACCATCCCACTAGTATCCGTCATGGCGGATTCGCCGCACTGGTCCTAGACCCAATCATTGAAGGATTTCACCTCACTTGAGTCCTTATGGACGGCGGCAGCAGCCTGAACCTGCTTTATCAAGACACAGTGCGCAAAATGGGTATAGACCCCTCAAGGATCAAACCCACAAAAACGACCTTCAAAGGCGTCATACCAGGTGTAGAGGCCCATTACACAGGCTCAGTCACACTGGAAGTGGTCTTCGGATCCCCGGATAACTTCTGAAGTGAGGAGTTAATCTTAGATATAGTCCCGTTCCGCAGTGGCTATCATGCACTGCTCGGGCGAACTGCATTTGCGAGATTCAATGTGGTATCGCATTATGCATACCTCAAGCTCAAGATGCCAGGACCTCGGGAGGTCATCATAGTCAATGGAAACACAGAGCGCTCTCTCCGCACGGAGGAGCACACTGCGGCCCTCGCAGCAGAAGCACAAAGCAGCCTCCTGAGGAAATCCACCAGTTCAGTGATTAAACGCCCGGACACCGTCAAGCGCGCCCAGAGTAATCTACAACAAGACCGCCTGGCATGCTTCGAGCTTGCATAGCAATGCGGTCCTGCTACCCCTTGAGCTTGCGTTGGATTTTCCCCGAAGAGGAAGGGATGATGCAGCAGAGTAGCGTAAGTATTTCCCTCAGTTTTTGAGAACCAAGGTATCAATCCAGTAGGAGGCCACGATCAAGTCCCTCGTACCTGCACAAAACAATAGCTACTCGCAACCAACGCGATTAGGGGTTGTCAATCCCTTCACGGTCACTTACGAGAGTGAGATCTGATAGATATAATATTTTTGGTATTTTTGGTATAGAGATGCAAAGTGAAAAGTAAAGGCAAAGTAAAAAAAGCAAAGCAAGATTAAAGTGATGGAGATTGATATGATGAGAATAGACCTGGGGGCCATAGGTTTCACTAGTGGCTTCTCTCAAGATCATAAGCATTTTACGGTGGGTGAACAAATTACTGTTGAGCAATTGACAGAATTGGGCATAGTTATGAGAATATCTAGGCATGATCATGTATATAGGCATCACGTCCGTGACAAGTAGACCGAAATGATTCTGCATCTACTACTATTACTCCACTCATCGACCGCTATCCAACATGCATCTAGAGTATTAAGTTAAAAACAGAGTAACGCCTTAAGCAAGATGACATGATGTAGAGAGATAAATTCATGCAATATGAAATAAACCCCATCTTGTTATCCTTGATGGCAACGATGCAATATGTGCCTTGCTGCCCCTTCTGTCACTTGGAAAGGACACCGCAAGATCGAACCCAAAGCTAAGCACTTCTCCCATGGCAAGAACTACCAATCTAGTTGGCCAAACCAAACGGATAATTCGAAGAGACTTGCAAAGATAACCAATCATACATAAAAGAATTCAGAGAAGATTCAAATATTATTCATAGATAGACTTGATCATAAACCCACAATTCATCGGTCTCAACAAACACACCGCAAAAAGAAGATTACATCGAATAGATCTCCACGAGAGAGGGGGAGAACTTTGTACTGAGTTCCAAAAAGAGAGAAGAAGCCATCTAGCTACTAACTATGGACCCAAAGGTCTGAGGTAAACTACTCACACTTCATCAGAGAGGCCATGATGATGTAGAAGCCCTCTGTGATGACGGACCTCTCCGGCGGAGCTCCGGAATAGGCCCCAAGATGGGATCTCGTGGATACAGAAAGTTGCGGCGGTGGAATTAGGTTTTTGGCTGCTATTCTGATCGTTTGGGGGTACGTATGTGTATATAGGAGGAAGGAGTACGTCGGTGGAGCTCAGAGGGGCCCACGAGGCAGGGGGCGCGCCCTAAGAGGGGGCGCCCCCCACCCTCGTGACCGCCTCTCTGATGCCTTGGCGTAGGGTTCAAGTCTCCTGGATCACGTTCGGTGAGAAAATCATGTTCCCGAAGGTTTCATTCCGTTTGGACTCAGTTTGATATTTCGTTTCTTCGAAACACTGAAATAGGTAAAAAACATCAATTTTGGGCTGGGCCTCCGGTTAATAGGTTAGTCCCAAAAATATTATAAAAGTGGAAAATAAAGCCCAATATAGTCCAAAACAGTAGATAATATAGCATGGAGCAATCAAAAATTATAGATACGTTGGAGACGTATCAGGCATCCCCAAGCTTAATTCATGCTCATCCTCGAGTAGGTAAATGATAAAAAGAGAATTTTTGATGCGGAGTGCTACTTGGCATAATTTCAATGTAAATCTTCTTAATTGTGATATGAATATTCAGATTCGAAAGATTCAAGAGAAAAGATTATATTGACATAAAAATAATACTTCAAGCATAATAACAAAGCAATTATGCCTTCTCAAAATAACATGGCCAAAGAAAGTTATCCCTACAAAATCATATAGTCTGGCTATGCTCTATCTTCACCACTCAAAGTATTTAAATCATGCACAACCCCGATGACAAGCCAAGCAATTGTTTCATACTCTAACTTTTTCAATCTTCACGCAATACATGAGTGTGAGCCATGGATATAGCACTATAGGTGGAATAGAATAGTGGTTGTGGAGAAGACAAAAAGGAGAAAATAGTCTCACATCAACTAGGCATATCAACGGGCTATGGAGATGCCCATCAATAGATATCAATGTGAGTGAGTAGGGATTGCCATCCAACGGATGCACAAGAGCTATAAGTATTAGAAAGCTCAAAAAGAAACTATGTGGGTGTGCATCCAACTTGCTTGCTCATGAAGACCTAGGGCAATTTGAGGAAGCCCATCATTGGAATATACAAGCCAAGTTCTATAATGAAAGATTCCGACTAGTATATGAAAGTGATAAGATGAGAGACTCTCTACTATGTAGATCATGGTGCTACTTTGAAGCACAAGTGTGGTAAAAGGATAGTAACATTGTCCCTTCTCTCTTTTCTCTCATATTTTTAATTTATTTGGGCCTTTATTATGGCCTCTTTTTATTTTGGCTTCTTTGGCCTCTTTTATTTTTTTCGTCCGGAGTCTCATCCCGACTTGTGGCAGAATCGTAGTCTCCATCATTCTTTCCTCACTTGGGACAATGCTCTAATAAGGATGATCATCACACTTTTATTTTTCTTACAACTCAACAATTACAACTCGATACTTAGAACAAAATATGACTATATGAATGCCTCCGGCGGTGTACCGGGATATGCAATATGACAGTGATGGAGTGTGTCATAAACGGAACGGTGGAAAGTTGTATGGAACTATATCTCAGAATGGCTATGGAAATGCCATAATAGGTAGCTATGGTGGCTGTTTTGAGGAAGGTATATGGTGGGTGTATGATACCGGTGAAAGGTGCGCGGTATTATAGAGGCTAGCAAAGGTGGAAGGGTGAGAGTGCGTATAATCCATGGACTCAACATTAGTCATAAAGAAATCATATACTTATTGCAAAAATCTAGAAGTTATCAAAGCAAAGTATTAAACGCATGCTCGTAGGGGGATAGATTGGTAGGAAAAGACCATCGCTCGTCCCCGACCGCCACTCATAAGGAAGACAATCAATAAATACATCATGCTCCGACTTCATCACATAACGGTTCACCATACGTGCATGCTACGGGATTCACAAACTTTAACACAAGTATTCTTTAAATTCACAACTACTCAACTAGCATGACTTTAATATTATCGCCTCCATATCTCAAAACAATTATCATGCTTGAATCTTTTCTTAGTATGCAACACACTCAAAAGAAAGTTTCACAAATCTTGAATACCAAGCATATTATTATTAAGAAAATTACTATGCTATTAAGAGTCTCTCAAAATAATTTAAGTGAAGCATGAGAGATCAATAGTTTCTATAAAACAAATCCACCACTGTGCTCTAAAAGATCTAAGTGAAGCACATAGAGCCAAATTATAACGCTCAAAAGATATAAGTGAAGCACATAGAGTATTATATCAAATTTTAATTCATGTATGGCTCTCTAAAAAGGTGTGTACAGCAAGGATGATTGTGGCATACTAAAACACAAAGACACAAATAATACAAGAGGCTCCAAGCAAAGCACATATCATGTTGGTGAATAAAAATATAGCTCCAAGTAAATTACCGCTGGAAGTGGACGAAAGAGGGGATGCCTTCCGGGGCATCCCCAAGCTTTAACTTTTTGGTGTCCTTGGATTATCTTGGGGGTTCCATGGGCATCCCCAAGCTTAGGCTCTTTCCACTCCTTGTTCCATAATCCATCACAAGAATTCACCCAAAACTTGAAAACTTCACAACACAAAACTTAAAGTAGAAAACTCGTGAGCTCCGTTAGCGAAAGAAAACAAAAGACCACTTCAAGGTACTGTAATGAACTCATTATTTATTTATATTGGTGTTAAACCTACTGTATTCCAACTTCTCTATGGATTATAAACTATTTTACTAACCATAGATTCATCAAAATAAGCAAACAACACACGAAAAACAGAATCTGTCAAAAACAGAACAGTCTGTAGTAATCTGTAGCTAGCGCAAGATCTGGAACCCCAAAGATTCTAAAATAAATTGCTGGACGTGAGGAATTTATCTATTAATCATATTCAAAAAGAATTAACTAAATATCACTCTTCAAATAAAAATGACAGCAGTTCTCGTGAGCGCTAAAGTTTCTGTTTTTTACAGCAAGTTCAACAAGACTTTCCCCAAGTCTTCCCAATGGTTCTACTTGGCACAAACACTAATTAAACACAAAAAACACAACCAAAACAGAGGCTAGATAATTTATTTATTAAATAACAGCAAGGAATAATATTGGGTTGTTTCCCAACAAGCGCTTTTCTTTAAAGCCTTATAGCTAGGCATTGATAATTTTAATGATGCTCACATGAAAGACAAGAATTGACGCATAAAAAGGAGCATCATAAAGCATGTGACAAAACACATCTAAGTCTAACATAGTTCCTATGCATAGGCATCTTATAGGCAAACAAATTATCATGGCAAGCAAAAACTAGCATATGCAAGGAAGCGGAAAGAAACAATAGCAATCTCAACATAAGGAGAGGTAATTTAGTAACATGAAAATTTGTACCACCATATTTTCCTCTCTCGTAATAATTACATGTAGGATCATAAGAAAATTCAACAAAATAGCTATCACATAGAATACTTTCAACATGATCCACATGCATGTAAAGTTGACACTCTTCCAAAATAGTGGGATTAACATTAACTAAAGTCATGACCTTTCCAAACACACTTTCAACATTATTGCAAACATTATAATCAATCTCATATTCATCATGGGGCTTAAATAAATTTTCAAGATCATAAGAAGAATCACCCCAATCATGATCATTGCAACAAGTAGAGGACATAGCAAAACTAGCATCCCCAAGCTTAGGGTTTTACATATTATTAGCACAATTTATATTAATAGAATTTATACTATCATCATTGCAATCATGCTTTTTATTCAAAGATCTATCATGAATCACTTCATGAAGTACTTCATCACACTTTTTCAGATTCACAAATTTCAAGCCAAACCTCATAAAGATAATCTAGTGCACAAAACTCAGTAGCAATTGGTTCAACATAACTGGATCTCTTAAAAAGATTAGCAAGCGGATGAGGATCCATAGATCTTACATTCTCTGTTTAGTAATAAATAAACGACTATTCCAACCATACGAGCAAACAAAAAGCAAGCGGGAAAAAAGAGGCAAATAGAGAGGGAGGATAGAGAGAGAGGGTGAATAAAACGACAAGGGTGAAAGGATTGTGATGGGTACTTGGTATGTTGACTTTTTGCGTAGACTCCCCGACAACGGCGCCAGAAATCCTTCTTGCTACCTCTTGAGCTTGCGTTGGATTTTCTCCGAAGAGGAAGGGATGATGCAGCAGAGTAGCGTAAGTATTTCCCTCAGTTTTTGAGAACCAAGGTACCAATCCAGTAGGAGGCCACGCTCAAGTCCCTCGTACCTGCACAAAATGATAGCTACTCGCAACCAACGCAATTAGGGGTTGTCAATCCCTTCACGGTCACTTACGAGAGTGAGATCTGATAGATATAATATTTTTGGTATTTTTGGTATAGAGATGCAAAGTGAAAAGTAAAGGCAAAGTAAAAAAGCAAAGCAAGATTAAAGTGATGGAGATTGATATGATGAAATAGACCCCGGGGCCATAGGTTTCACTAGTGGCTTCTCTCAAGAGCATAAGTATTCTACGGTGGGTGAACAAATTACTGTTGAGCAATTGACAGAACTAAGCATAGTTATGAGAATATCTAGGCATGATCATGTATATAGGCATCACATCCGTGACAAGTAGACCGAAACGATTCTGCATCTACTACTATTACTCCACTCATCGACCGCTATCTAGCATGCATCTAGAGTATTAAGTTAAAAATAGAGTAACGCCTTAAGCAAGATGACATGATGTAGAGAGATAAATTCATGCAATATGAAATAAACCCCATCTTGTTATCCTCGATAGAAACGATGCAATACGTGCCTTGCTGCCCCTTCTGTCACTGGGAAAGGACACCGCAAGATCGAACCCAAAGCTAAGCACTTCTCCCATGGCAAGAACTACCAATCTAGTTGGCCAAACCAAACGGATAATTCGAAGAGACTTACACAGATAACCAATCATACATAAAGAATTCAAAGAAGATTCAAATATTATTCATAGATAGACTTGATCAAAAACCCACAATTCATCAGTCTCGACAAACACACCGCAAAAAGAAGATTGCATCGAATAGATCTCCACAAGAGAGGGGGAGAACTTTGTATTGAGATCCAAAAAGATAGAAGAAGCCATCTAGCTACTAACTATGGACCCGAAGGTTTGAGGTAAACTACTCACATTTCATCGGAGAGGCTATGATGATGTAGAAGCCCTCCGTGATGACGACCCTCTCCGACAAAGCTCCGGAACAGGCCCCAAGGTGGGATCTCGTGGATACAGAAAGTTGCGGCGGTGGAATTAGGTTTTCGGCTCCTATTCTGATCGTTTGGGGGTACGTATGTATATATAGGAGGAAGGAGTACGTCGGTGGAGCTCCGAGGGGCCCACGAGGCAGGGGGGCACGTCCCCCACCCTCGTGACCGCCTCTCTGATGCCTTGGCATAGGGTCCAAGTCTCCTGGATCACGTTCGGTGAGAAAATCACATTCCCGAAGGTTTCATTCCGTTTGGACTCTGTTTGATAGTCTGTTTCTTCGAAACACTGAAATAGGCAAAAAAACAGCAATTCTGGGCTGGGCCTCCGGTTAATAGGTTAGTCCCAAAAATAATATAAAAGTGGAAAATAAAGCCCAATATAGTCCAAAACAGTAGATAATATAGCATGGAGCAATAAAAAATTATAGATACGTTGGAGACGTATCAGGCCCCCACCCTAGTCCTCGCCAAACGGCGAAATCCGTGGCACACGTACATAATTACACATTGAAAATACCATGGGCATAGATGGGGGGCATGACTACGGCACGCCCCAAAACGCGGCTCAACCGCACTAGGGGCTTCCCGCCTTATTATTTTTTCTCTCTTTCAGGACTTTACTCTCTGGAAACCCCGTCCGGCAGTATGATGGCCGGACACACGATACAACAACCAAGGAGGCAGAAAGCTATGTCGCATCATGGAATTCCCAGGTGGTCTCTGATAACGAGCTTAATACCTGCTTTTGTCGGCGTTCTTGGAACGGGGGTCCCCAGACTTGCCTGCCTGCGGCCTGCGGCGTGGCTCAAGTGGGGGCCCAGCGCGGCCCATCTTCATCAACACGAGGCTCAAGACCCTCACGAGGGGCCAAGCCTCGTGAGGCGGACGACGCGGTGCATCCTCAGGCACAGCCTCGTCAGGCTGGCTCGCGAGGAGGCAGAGAGTTCAAGGCGGGGTACCTCGCGAGGTGCCCATGACGCAAGCCATGATGACCCGGGGCACCAGGCGGGTGCCAGCGTGCGCAGCATCCCTCTTTCCTCTTTGGTGCAAAGGGGGCAAGCGGGGCCTGGGGGCTCATGAGGATCGGCTTCCGCAGCCCGTCAAGACTGCTGCACCAACACCGCCTTGCCAACGACATCCTTAGGTGACATCTTCCAAGCCTTATCCCCAGCTGGGAGCGCCCCCCAGGGTGTGTCACTCCCAGGCCGCGTTGGTCCGTCCCTGCGGTATGTACCTGCATTTACTTTTCGGTAGTAAGCTTGCCTTGATTGGGGGCGCCCCTCGGGCTGCATCATCCCCAAGCCGCTGGGGCCAGGCCCAGCGGCGTGTATCTCCGTCGCGTTTATTTCCAACTGTGCATTTGCTCGTCATGCTTGATTGCTTGTTGCCTGTCCGCGGCATCCCTTTTTCTCCATGTCGACTACTTGCACGTTAAAGGGGGGGTGCCTGAGCATCGCGACTCAGGGCTCTTACTGGCTCTCCAGCCCTCACCCTCTGGCCTTGTCCATGGCATCGCGACCTGGCATACCAGCGACGGCTGAGACAAGCTCGAGGGCCGGGACCCGAGGACGTAGAGTACCGGCATCTAACCAAATTTTGCAGGGACACATATCAAGATATGGCCCAGTGCCGGGCGCAACCCGCCCAGAGGTAGGGCCTCGGGAGTCCCGCGCTGGCTCACGGGTGCCCAGATACGCGTCGCCTACCTC
This sequence comes from Triticum monococcum, assembly GCA_034509565.1. Taxonomy (NCBI): domain Eukaryota; kingdom Viridiplantae; phylum Streptophyta; class Magnoliopsida; order Poales; family Poaceae; genus Triticum; species Triticum monococcum. Next base: position 432,440,134 of record CM067841.1, read on the forward strand.
AACCAGCAAGCTCTTGAGTGACTAACGATCAACTAATGGCCGCCGTGGCAACACCATCTTCTTTCTGTAATGACCCTGCAGGATCCCTAGAGGGAACCGCGCAAGCCGAGGCCCTCACGAGGTTTCCTCCGCCCTCTCCCGCGCGAACCGCTTGCACGTTAAAGGGGGGGTGCCTGAGCATCACGACTCAGGGCTCTTACTGGCTCTCTAGCCCTCACCCTCTGGCCTTGTCCACGGCATCGCGACCTGGCATACCAGCGACGGCTGAGACAAGCTCGAGGGCCGGGACCCGAGGACGTAGAGCAGAAAGGGGAGCAGAGGCGGGGAAGAAGGGGCCTCACGAGGACCTTGCCGAGCGTTTCCGCTCCTATCCACACACGGACCCAACGGCACATCTGGAATGGCTCCTAATCCTCAAGATAAGTTACCACCCACGGCACTGGCTGCTGCAGCACTACCCCCGCACCTAAAGCAACTCCGTACTAGCGATGTTGCTTCCCTTTCTCACTAAGTGATGGCTTCTTGGGCGCCAAAGGGGAGTTCCTGAGCATCGCGACTCAGGGGCTCTTACCGGACCTCGGGTCACTCACCTCCTGGCCTTGACCACGGCATCGCGACCTGGCATACCAGCGACGGCTGACGCCGCCCTGGGACTGGGACCTGTCGGCGTAGAGCACCAAGCCCTCGTGAGGTGCGAAAGGGAAGGCTGAACTATAACGGAGTTAGCAGCTCGCTCGGATCCACGTCAAAAGGTCATACATATTAACAAACAGGACTACAGACACCTTACAAGCCCCCACGGGGCGCATTCTGATTCCTCGCAGGGAGCGGATCCTAAGGGACGCTAACTACATGAGCTACTGTGGGAGACGCCATCATCAACAGTGGGCCGTCAGGCACCGGCGCCAACCCCATCTAGATCAGGGTTGGCGACGGCCTAACGCGTCCGCCCTGCTCCTGGAGCGGCGATGACTCGGGGGCTCGTAGCTGTCGTCGCTCGTCTCCGGAGTCGCGAAGCCTTCGCTGGAGCCGCTGGACCCTCGGGCGCCACTGCCAAGGGGGCGGTCGACGGGCCTAGCCCTCACTAGGGCGAGGTCTTGGCCGCCTCTCCCGCGGCAGCATTCCAGCCGGCGCCCGATCGCGTCGAAGACCTTGAAGAACACCATCGCCGCGCCGTCATACTCCAGGTGGACCGTGAAGACGCCTCTTTCCCTGCAGACCCGGGCGATCTCCCTCCAGCCGCGGGACATGTAGACCGCGCCCGGGGCAGCGACGACGACCTCGGCCTCGGTCCCGGGGGCGTCGCAGTCGGCGTGCTGCAGCTGGAGCTCCAGAGCCCCCCCTGGAAGAACCATGGAGGCGAAGAATGGAGGAAGGCGGATCCAGGACTGAAGAGGAGTGACGACGTGGAGCACGAACTCATGGGAGGAGCCCTCGGCATGGAGTCCAGGAGGAAGCACCCACGCCTTCACAACCTGACGGCGCCGACGACGGCGCTGACCGCGGGGATCAGCATCAACACCTCCGGGCCCTCGACGTGGGAGTACAAGGGCAGTGGGAACCCCGGCGGAGCCCGCTCGCCCCAGGGCCTCGCCACCACCGGATGGTCCTCATCGTCCCGGCTGCAATGGGCGAGTCGCTTCTTCGGCAGGAGAGGGTCTGGCCCTTCTCGAGGAGCCTTTCCCTTCTCCGCTGCAGAGAATCGGCGAATCGGAGCCATCACACCAAGACGGAGCAAGAACTGAGGCAAAGGAGAGAGCAAGAGGAGATGGAGTGGACGGGCACGAGCGGTGCCATACTTATAGCCGGCGAAGGCCAACCGCCGGTCTCCACGATCACAGGTAATCATAACACGTTCTGCATGCAGGGACTTGTCCAACTCGCACGATCACCAAGGCGTTGTGGGAAGCGGAGGCGCCACGTCCAATCAACCGCCACACGGCGTCCAAGGCCGCAGGCTGTTGGGGCCCGCGGCGCTTCGCCCTTGCCCTTTCGCCTCTCGGCACGGCCAAGTCCATGCGCGCCTTGGGCCCGGGGGCTACTGTCGGCGTTCTGGGAATGGGGGTCCCCAGACTTGCCTGCCTGCGGCCTGCGGCGTGGCTCAAGTGGGGGCCCAGCGCGGCCCATCTTCGTCAACACGAGGCTCAAGACCCTCGCGAGGGGCCAAGCCTCGCGAGGCGGACGACGCGGTGCATCCTCAGGCACAGCCTCGACAGGCTGGCTTGCGAGGAGGCGGAGAGTTCAAGGCGGGGTACCTCGCGAGGTGCCCATGACGCAAGCCATGACGACCCGGGGCACCAGGCGGGTGCCAGCGCGCGCAGCGTCCCTCTTTCCTCTTTGGTGCAAAGGGGGCAAGCATATCTGCGGAGTACCGAGGCATCAGGCAAAGGTTGCCACTTCGGTGCAACGAGACCAAGACCAGGAGGACTACGAGACGGGGGTCACCATGGAGCCCAGCGCGGCGTCATCACCAGAGCCTTTGGCAGGCGAAGACTGCTTTTGTCAGGATATATGTACTCGCTGTCCCTCTTCAAATTAGCCCGCCATTGTTGGATCCCTTCCCGCTTAATATTTGGGGAGAGGACCAGGGCCTCTATAAATAGGACTAGCCACCCGCATAGCAAGGGGTTCGATTCCTGGTTGTTCGGTCCGGGATCTGAGAGAGAAAGAGAGAGAAAGGAGACTGAACTCTTCATAGCAGTTCATCTCCTCGCGAGGCTGTTCTTCCTTGTATTGTTCATGTACACCAGCCCCAGGAGGCAATCCATCCACCACACACTGGAGTAGGGTATTACACCACATCGGTGGCCCGAACCAGTATAAATCTTGTGTCTTTCGTGCAGCTCTTTTAGTAGTTTAGATCCCATCGAGACGGAGAGGTTGAAGGTGAGATTTCCGCGCGCACCCCAGTGTTCGAACCTTAAGGGTCTGCCGGAACCCGAAATCTGACAGCTTTAAATACCATTCCTCAGCTTGCCCTTGGAGGGGACAGGTGAAATAGTCCTACTTTTTTCTTATCACACTACTTGTATCATTCTGCTTCGACGTACCTTTTTGAGTAAACAATGCATATCACTAGACTATTACCGCAATCTCTATTCTTTTATATATATATGTTCATTCATGACATTCAACACTCGTACACTCTGGTACGGCCAATACGCCAGGGGCTTAAGCATACCCCATAATACGGCGTGAGAAGTCCAAACACTTTCGACAGTGCGGCACCCCGAACTTATAGCATTATATGCATGAGCTCTGAATCATGTCTTGGGTCAATAGTTGGGTTTGCCCGGCTCCCATGTTTTGGTACCTTACGTTCCGCTATATCGGCTAAGGTAGCACTGGGAGTACTACTGCGATTGTGCCCGGGTTCATCTGGGCAAGCACCTCAGTAGAGAAAGCTAAAACTGGCTGTCATGATAAGGCGAGAGTAGGTCGCTGCTCGAGAGGTCTCGAGTCCCTAAAGACTTATGCCGCTTAGAGCGAGGAGTCGGCTTTGTCCGGCATAAGGCCTGTATAGCGCCCCGAATTCGGCCTTCCGAATACTAGGGGCTTCGCCAAAATTTAAAATTGTAGACTTCTATGGCTAAGTGAGAGTGATAAAGCATTATAGTCCGATTGCTTTGTTCGTTGTGCTGAGCACCTCACTCGAAGGATCGAACAATGGGAAAATAGTGCTCAGATTTATCTCGAACACCCCAGCACTCGTGGCATGGGGGCAGAAGCCAATGACTGGCCATCTCTCAGATTTAATAAACAGCCGCATAGAAGGTAATATTTTAAATTCAAACAAGCGTTGCATAGCGCATATGAACAAGTTTTCATAGTACAAGATCACACAAGCAAGTTCATTCAAAAATTACATCCTTCGCACACTCGTCCGCCACAAGACGGGCACCCTTCAGGACACCCTCATAAAACATTTCGGGGTGGCGATGCTCCTTGCCCTGCGGCGGCCCCTCCTTCACCAGCTTCTCGACGTCCATCTTGGCCTAGTGCACCTTCGCATAGGCAAAAGCCCGGCGCGCACCTTCGATGCAGACGGACCACTTTATGACTTCTAGCCGTGGGCAGGCATCCACAAGCCACCTCACCAGGCTGAAGTAGCTGTTGGGAAGGGAGTCGCCGGGCCACATCCGGACTATAAGGCCCCTCATGGCCTGTTCGGCCGCCTTGTGCAGCTCGACCAGTTGCTTTAGCTGGTCGGTCACAGAGATCGGGTGTTTGGTCCCAGTATACTGAGACCAGAACAACTTCTCCGTCGAGCTTCCCACCTCAGCCTGGTAATACTCCACGGCATCCGACACGCTATGGGGCAAATCTGCGAATGCTCCTGGAGAGCTCTGGACTCGGGTAAGTAACAAGTAATTTACTTTCACATGCTTGCTTTGCATATTGAATGCCTTACCCGCCGCTATCTTCCTCATCGCCTCAATTTCCTGGAGGGCCTTTTGGGCTTCAGCCTTGGCATGCTTTGTGCTCTCGAGGGCCGTGGCAAGCTCAGACTCTCGCGTCTTCGAGTCAAGCTCCAAAGTCTCGTGCTTCTTCACGAGAGCTTAGAGCTCTTGCTACACCTCGCCCACCCGTGCCTCTTCTTTCTCCCGCTCGATGCGCTCCTCGGCCACTTTGTTTTCAGCCTCACACAGCGCTCGCTTCAGGGTCGCCACTTCGGTCGTGGCCCCTGGCACATCCATGATGATCCTGTCATTTTGCAACCACATCTTATATATATATATATACATACAAGGTATTACTTACCTTTGTTCTCCTCGAGCTGCCTCTTGGCAAGGTCGGGCTCTTTCCCAGACCGCTCGAGGTCCTGCTTCAGTGCGGCGACCTCCGCAGTCCGTGCGGCAGAGGTCAGCAGCGAAGCCTGCATACGCATACAGACATACTTATATTAGACTCCTGCAGATATTATTTGATCCTCTATTCGGCTTTTCTTTGTGAACACCAAACATAGCATCAGGGGCTACTGTCTATGCGGTAATATTTTCCTATATTTTAAATACTTACCTCAAAGCCTGTTAGAAGGCCGGCACAGGCTTCAGTCAGTCCGCTCTTGGCAGATTGAACCTTCTTGATCACCGCACTCATAATAGTGCGATGCTCTTAGTCGATGGAAGCGCCGCGAAGCGCTCCCAGCAGGTTGTCTGGTGCCTCTGGATGGACAGAGGTCATCGGCATGGGCAGCTTGCCCCTCTTGGAAGGGGGCCGCCTGCCGGAGTCTGGAACCACTGGAGGTTCCGGCGCGGTGTTCGGCTGAGGGCCGAACTTGGATCCTTTGGGAGTCTTGCTCCCTTTGCTCCTGGAGTCTGGAAGGTTGTTGTCGGTGTCAAAACCAGCGGATCTCGGGTAGGGGGTCCCGAACTGCACGTCTAAGGCAGATGGTAACAGGAGGCAGGGGACATGATATTGTACCCAGGTTCGGGCCCTCTTGATGGAGGTAAAACCCTACGTCCTACTTGATTATTCTTGATAATATGAGTAGTACAAGAGTTGATCTACCACGAGATCGGAGAGGCTAAACCCTAGAAGCTAGCCTATGGTATCATTGTATGTTGTCCTACGGACTAAAACCCTCCGGTTTATATAGACACCGGAGGGGGCTAGGGTTACACAAAGGTCGGTTACAAAGGAGGAGATATACATATCCGTATTGCCTAGCTTGCCTTCCACGCCAAGTAGAGTCCCATCCGGACACGAGACGATGTCTTCAATCTTGTATCTTCATAGTCCAACAGTCCGGCCAAAGGATATAGTCCGGCTGTTCGGAGACCCCCTAATCCAGGACTCCCTCAGTAGCCCCTGAACCAGGCTTCAATGACGATGAGTCCGGCGCAGTGTTGTCTTCGGCATTGCAAGGCGGGTTCCTCCTCCGAATACACCATAGAAGAGTTTGAATACAAGGATAGTTTCCGACCCTGCAAAATAAGTTCCACATACCACCATAGAGAGAATAATATTTCCACAAATCCAATATGCTGACACATTTTGGCAGCATGACATCATGCCATGGCCCAGTAATTATTCGAACCGTTTTTCCTTAACCAGCCCCGCACATAATGCGAGGCGGTTTCTTGACACGTATTGTCAAAGCAGAGATCGTGTTCCCCTTATTACGGGATTCTCATCAATACCGACATGGGTAACCCAACCATGCCTAGGACTCCTAGATTTTAGGCAAGTCCCAAACGGCTACGAGGAGGACGCTTGATATTCACCCTCTTTATAAAGGGACAAGGCTTTTACTTCTTCCCTCCCGTGCTCAATCGAATCCTTCCCCCGCCTCGAGTTCTAACACCCAAAGCCCAGGTCAGGTGCTTCGGACCTTCAATCATGTCCGGATCTAGCCTTCAAGGCTGGTGGATGCCTTCCTCTGTCACGGAGGAGGATATCAAGAAGTTGAGGGAGGCCAGATACCTGACCGCCGAAATTTCGCATAGGCTGCCCGCCCGAGGGCAGGTCATGCCTACTCCCGAACCCAACAAGAGCAATGTGTTCGTCTCCCACTTCCTCCGAGGACTAGGCCTGGCTCTGGATCCCTTTGTTAGGGGTCTTTGTTTTATTACGGGCTGGATTTTCATGACCTAGCCCCGGATTCCGTCCTTCACATCTCGTCATTTATTGTCATTTGTGAGGCCTTCTCCGCATTACCCCTCACTTCGGCATGTGGCTCAAGACCTTTGATGTGAAGCCGAAGATGGTCGAGGGGCAGTACGCAGCGTGCGGAGGTGCTCTAATAAGCAAAATTGCTGGCGCTCCATGGCTGAAGGGCTCCTTTCTAGAGGTGTCCGGATTGTGGCAACGAGAGTGGTTTTATGTCACAGCTCCCCGAAGTGCCAAGTGGGTAGCCGCCCCCACCTTCCACTCGGGCCATCCACCACAACTGATGTCATGGATCGGTAGGGGGCTTAGTTGGGGCCCAGCCAAGGACGTGCCCATACTGCAGAGCCACATCCGAGATCTCTTTGAGGGAGATTTCAGTCTGGTTATGGTAATGCAAGTCATGCTGGTTCGTCGAGTCCAGCCTTGCAAACGTCGGCCCCTCCACATGTGGGAATTCAACCCGGATGGACCGCGCACTATTTAGAATTTCCTCGGCCTGACGCACGAGGAGATGTACAAATCGTTCTTTGGACCCCAAACAGAGTGTCCGGACACTACCGAGGATGTGGGCCTGAGCAGCAACCGCACCGCGGCCCAAGTAAGTAATCCCATGGCCGAACACACTATCCTTTTTTATCATGACATCATTCTGAAGAATCGCTCTTTGACCAGGACTGGATAACAAAGGCGAAGATGATCCGGTGTTCGGGCCCCCTTCCTGAAGGCTTGGACAATCCGGTGCTGGAAAAGATGCTCGAGCCAGCACCTTGCCTGGTGCCCTCAAAGAAAGATGAAGGGGGGAATAAAGAGGGCGAAAGCGGGACTCCACCGCTACCTATTCCAACCGATGGAATGAGCGCCTCCGTGAGGGAGGACAACCCAGGGGAAGAATCTGACATTCTCTCGCCCCGGGGAAGGAAGAGGACTACCTCTGAAGATCCAGAAACCAAGGTTTCCAAACGGGAGAAGAAATCTCCACCAGAGGATCCTGCCTCGGAGGGTGCTCTTGCCACACAATGTCTGCGTGGGGATCAGCCCTCTAACAAGCTGTAAGTAATCAAAAAGTACTTAATAGTGAGGATATCATACCTTACTTCTGAGGAAAATAACCGAAGCATTTATCTTGTAGTTCGGATCTTAGCCCTTCTCAACAAAGCTCGTCTTCAGGGGATCTTCTTCCGGAGATGATGGAGAGCGAAACGCCTCCCCCGGACTCCCCATCTCAAGAAGCGGGCGACCTTGAAGTGTCGTCACGGAGGGTCTCTCCGGATCCGGCGAGGCCAGAAGATAATCCTATGGCCACCCGAAGTCCCCAGTACCCAGCTCTTGAAGAGAGCAACCAAAAGAGTCCGACACCGTCTGGTATGTGGACGGACGTACTGAGGGATCTACTAGAGGGAGCGACTATCTCAGAAGAGCATCGTACGTTGATGGGTATGATGATTGAAAGGATTTCGTCCGCCGAAAGCGGGTTGCATGAAGCCTTTATGAGTCTACTGACGGGTTTTGAGGTACGTGAAATGATGTACATTTTTGACAGTACCGCAGAATTTAAGGTGTGCGCTGTGTAGATAGTAGCCCCTGAGACTCTAGTTGTAGTCGAGAACGGCGGCAGACAGAGGATCGTAGTCCCAAGTAATAACCATACCGCCTTTATGTGCAGGTGGTTGAAGCTCCGGTGGCTAGCCGGACTGATGGGTTTGCCGGACTAAAGCGGCAACTGGATGTGGTAGATGCCGACATTGTGCTTGTCAACAAGCGGCTTGACGAGGCACAGGGTGAGTGATTTTTCTGGTGATCGTCACATAAGAAGAGTAGCATGATGTCGGTATCTTTAACATGTTGTGACTGCAGATGGAGCTGCCACCGTGGAGACCCTTCGGGCGGAGCTTGCCCGAGCCAAGGAGCAAGCAAGGAGTAGTAATGCGGCTGCTTTAAAGGTGGCTGAAGAGTTAAGAGCCGAAAAGGCCGCGCATTGCGAGAGCAAAGAGAAAATGGCTAAGATGGTTGTAAAGTTAAAACACACGGCCGACCGTTGCCAGCTTCTTGAAGAAGAAAACCGGGCGAAGGCGACGAACCTGGAAAAGGCCACGATGGCGACCAAATACACCCGCTCTGCGATGAGAGCGAAGAAGGAGGAGCTGCGTCAAGCCGGGGATATCGCGGCTGGGAAACCCTTCATGATGTGGAGGAAGTTTGGAGATCCTCAGTATGCGCCTCTGGACCGGCTGTGGAGTTCGGCGGACGCATATCTGGACTTGGCGGCGAGTGTTGTCGATGCGGTCGAATACTTCCGAGATCAAACAGATCGTGAAGTGGACAAGCTATTCTGGTCACAATTTAATGTTCCAAAGTGTCCGCTTCCATTGATTGATCGACTTGCCGAATGGGCCGAGCTGAATAGATTGGCCGGACTCGCCATGAGGTCTGTTGTGGATCATCTGTGGCCGGAAAGGCCAAAGCCGAACATCTATTTTAGTTTGGTGCAGCAGTTCCTTGGTGCGGTGCCGCGCATTAATTCGATGAAGAGGTCGGCGTGCATAGAAGCCTCGCGGATGGCCCTTGCCCGTGTGAAAACATACTGGGCGGAGATGGATGCTACCACTGTCGCGGCGCAGGGTTCGGCCATAGGCCGAGTGGCTGCCGAGCACTATTTTGAGGAAGTTCTTGAAGGCGCTCGTTCGATAGAAGCCCAGTGCTCGAAGAATATTATGTTTGAGTGACATGTATTCCCATTGTAAAAACAATGTTTTATTAAGTTTATCAAGGTTGTATTTATACTTTTGCCCGAAAGTATTATGATGCCTCTTGTGCGGCCGTTTATGTATATATATATATAACCTGAAAGATTGCAGTCGTCGGCTTCAGCCCCCACGCACATAATGCGGGGGTCTTCGCAGAAGACGCATGTTCACACTTGATCCAACGTCTTGGTCCATTAAGGAGGTGATAGCGCAGCGAACTAGGCAACCGGACTATAATGCTTTAACACTTTCACTTAGCCAGAGGAGTTTGACAGTGGGGCTACTATATAGCCCGTTGTGGCTCCGCACTCCTCCGAATTCGGGGTGCGTACATGCCTAGCCAGGAAATGCCCCTTCGTTAAGGCGGAGGAATCCCGAAGATTCCGGTAGGTCATCGAGTGGTTGACCAGTCTCATGCTATATCATGAGAGTCATTTTTCGGCTTTCTCTACTGAGGTGCTCGTCCGGATGAACTAGGGCAAAATCGCAGTAGTTCTCCTGGTGCCGCCTTAGCCGATAGAGCGGAACGTAAGGCAGCAAAACACAGGAGCCAGGCAAACCCAACATTTTACCAATGACATGATTCGGAGCTGATGCATATAAGGCCAAACTCGCGACGCCGAACACTCCCTAAGGTATTCGGTCTTTATGGTGTAAACCGGGCCTAAACAGTGCCCTTTGTAATAAGCCCCTGGTGTCCAGGTACATGCAATATTCTGACATGGCCACATGCCAATACGTCAGCATCCTTCTCAATTGTACTGAGAATCCGGGGGATGTGTATCAACAAGAGACAGTAAAAAAGGTTTACGCAGGGTCTTAATCTAAAAAGAATCCTTGGAACGGGTCCCTGCTGCACGTCTGTGCCTGTGTCTCCGTTGTGCCGTATCCTAGACGGGTGTAGCACGATGGTCATCTGTAAAAGAGAGGAACTTATTTGAAAAGTTATCGTGCAAAAAGGTAGGTTGTACTAAAGAAAATATGTACAATTCAAGATGAGTAAAGTTGAGCCTAATTGCCACTTGTTTATGCGTGTTGAGCCCCTTGTATTGTAATAGGGGTATAGCCATCAAACCTGTATCAATTACATATAACTGCATCGGACTCGTCTAACCGCGTATGTGGTCTTAACGACCTGTCAGATGCTTCCGTTGGTGAGGCCGTTTAGCGTGCGGCTACCAAGGCAGCCACATGGTCTTCCGTGCGCAAGGAGTGCTCAATATTTCCATTTACCATAATGATGCCACGTGGACCGGGCATCTTAAGGATAAGAGAAGCATAATGCGGTATTGCGTTAAAGCGAGCGAAAGCTTTGCATCCGAGTAGAGCTTGATAACCACTTCGGAACGGAGCGATGTGGAAGGTTAACTTTTCGCTGCGGAAGTTATTGGGAAAGCCGAATATAACCTCTAGTACTAGGGATCCCGTGCAATGGGCTTCTAGGCCTGGAGTTACTCCTTTAAAGGTAGTATTGCTATGGCTAATTTTTGCCGGGTCTATCCCCATGTTGCGTACTGTGTCCTGATATATCAGGTTTAAACTGCTGCCGCCGTCCATCAGAACTCGTGTGAAGTGGTGTCCATCAATTATTGGGTCTAATACCAAGGCAGCCCATCCTGCACGACGGACACTTGTTGAGTAATCCCGATGGTCAAAAGTGATCGGTTGGGATGACCAGTGGCAGAATTCCGCGGTGACAGGCCCTGGGGCATGTGTCTCTGGGAGTGCCGCTTTGTCTCTCCCCTTTATTACGTGTAACACGTTGACTGTTTTGACTTCTCGTGGGAATTTCTTCTGTTCCCCAGTGCTTTGCTTGCGAGGCTCGTCCTCGTCTTCACTTGGTGTATCCTGCCCCTTATATTCGGTGTTCAGCTTGCCGGACTGCTTGAAGACCCAACATTCTCTATGGGTATGATTTGCATGTTTGTCGGGGGTACTATGGATCTGACATATTTGGTCCATAATCTTGTTTAGGCTGGACAGTTCGTCTCTGTTGCCTTTGGAGGGCGGCTTTTGCTTACCTGGCCAAGAGCTTCTGAATCTGGCGTTTACCGTCGTGCTCTTCGGGCTGTCTTCTTTATTCCGGCGCTTGTTTTTGCTGCGTCGTGATTTACCGTTTTTGTCCCTGACTTCGGATGTACTTGGGTCCCTGGTGCTGCATCGGGCTAACCAGCTATCCTCGCCCGCGCAAAAGCGGGTCATTAGGCTTGTTAATGCTGCCATTGTTCTCGGCTTTTCTTAGCCGAGGTGTCTGGCGAGCCACTCGTCTCGAACGCTATGCTTGAAAGCTGCTAAGGCTTCGGCGTCCGGACAGTCTACTATTTGGTTCTTCTTAGTGAGGAACATGTTCCAAAGCTTTCGAGCTGACTCTCCGGGCTGTTGAGTTATATGACTTAAATTGTCTACATCCGGTGGTCGGACATAGGTCCCTTGAAAATTTGCCTGAAAGGCGTCTTCGAGCTCTTCCCAGCTTCCAATGGAGTTTTCAGGGAGGCTTTTAAGCCAGTGCCGAGCTGGCCCTTTGAGCTTGAGGGGTAAGTACTTGATGGCATGAAGATCGTCTCCTCGAGCCATGTGGATATGGAGGATATAGTCCTCAATCCAGACCCCCGGGTCTGTTGTTCTGTCGTACGCCTCTATGTTTACGCGTTTAAATCCCTGTGGAAATTCATGGTCCAGCACCTCATCGGTGAAACATAGGGGGTGTGCGGCACCCCTGTATTTGGGTGTACCGTGGTGTTCGGATGTTTGTTGTGTTGTATTGCATATTGGAGCGCGCTTGCGTGGCCCGTATATGGATCTGGTTGCGCCGTCCTTTTGATGCGAGCCCTCGCGTGGATCGCGTACTAGCTTATGTGCAGCGTTGTTTGCCGCTCTATATTGGCCACGAGGTCGTCTATCCGACTGGATGACCGTTTTGTTTTATAATTGTGGGGGATCTAAGGCCTCCTCGTCGAATTCGGGTAGCAACTTTCGCTTTGGGTAGCTCTTGGTGTGGCGATTACCGCCGTACTTCACTGCAGTGTTGAGTACTTCACTCCATCTGATTCTGAGTGTGTCTTGCACAGCCCTGAGCCTTTGCTTCTACTTTTTCAGACTCCTCACAGTGGCAACAAGCCTTTGATGGGCATTCTGTTGCTCCGAGCACCTGTTCGGTGTGATGTCGTCCGGACTGTCATCTTCGACGGAGTCGGGTTGTTCGGTTTGATTCTCCGTGTTGCCCTGGTCGGGCGATGGTTCACCCTGCTCTATCGCTGGGTCTCTATGACCGCAGTTTCTGCCGAGGCGGGATTAGGAGCGGCACTTACGCCGCCGCTTTGACTGCTTCTCGAGGGAACAAACCTTCCTTGCGCCATTCCGTTCCTCGTCGTCGCTTTCTTTGGGTGTGTCCACCATGTATACATCATATGATGAAGTGGGCGTACAGTGCCCTGTGGGCAGTGGTTCCTGTTCATCTCTTGCATCGTCGTACATACCGTCGATGTCTTCAGAGTCGAGGTCAAGCATGTCGGTCAAATCGTTGACAGTGGCTACTAAGTGGGTGGTGGGTGGGCGGCGAATTTCTTCGTCATCCGCACCCCAATCCTGCCGACATAGTTCGGCCAGGACTCTCCTGACAAGGAGAGAGACCTTAATGAGTTAAGTATGTCGCTGAAGGGCGAGTGCTGAAAGATATCCACGGAGGTAAACTCCATGATCGGCGCCCAGTCGGATTCGATAGGCACGGGCGCAGGCGGTTCGGAGTCCGTGGCCGGGGAAGGATCCGGTAGTGTGGCATCACGGCTCTTGTGAAGGGTAAGGTCGATATTCGGCTCGATCACCGCTGAGGATGCGGTCTCCGTGGCGGGGTCTATCCACCCATCCATGGATGGCGCAACTGGTTCCGAATTGAGGGTCGGAGCGGTTGCCGGCGCGATCTCCTAGACACCGTCTGATGGTAGAGCTAAACCATGGTCATCGTGACCGCGTGGCGCACTAAGCAGGGGCTCGAATCCGTCGAAGATCAAGTCTCCGCAGATATTGGCCGTGTAGTTTAAGCTTCCAAACCCGACCTGATGGCCAGGGGCGTAACTCTCGATCTGCTCCAGATGGCGAAGCTAGTTGGCCCGTAGTGCGAAGCCGCCGAATACAAAGATCTGTCTGGGGAGAAAAGTCCCACCCTGGACTGCATCGCTATCGATGATCGAAGGAGCCATCAAGCCTAATGGCGACGACACAAAGGAACTCTCAATGAAAGCACCAATGTCGGTGTTAAAACCGGCGGATCTCGGGTAGGGGGTCCCGAACTGTGCGTCTAAGGCGGATGGTAACAGGAGGCAGGGGACACAATGTTTTACCCAGGTTTGGGCCCTCTTGATGGAGGTAAAACCCTACATCCTGCTTGATTATTCTTGATAATATGAGTAGTACAAGAGTTGATCTACCACGAGATCGGAGAGGCTAAACCCTAGAAGCTAGCCTATGGTATCATTGTATGTTGTCCTACGGACTAAAACCCTCCGGTTTATATAGACACCGGAGGGGGCTAGGGTTACACAAGGTCGGTTACAAAGGAGGAGATATACATATCCGTATTTCCTAGCTTACCTTCCACGCCAAGTAGAGTCCCATCCGGACATGGGACGAAGTCTTCAATCTTGTATCTTCATAGTCCAACAGTCTGGCTATCCAGAGACCCCCTAATCCAGGACACCCTCAGTCGCCTTGAGGCGCCTCCGGGGCTATCTCCCCCCGGCTCAGTGCCCCTTGAGACAATACCTCGACATTGTCCGTAGGGCAAGGAGAGGAGGCGGTTGGAAGTGTATCACTATTCATATCCGACGAGTCCAAGGAACCGTCCGACGAGGATACATCAATACAGGCTCGGCGCAGACTGCATAATCATATTCGACGTTAGGAGAAGCAGTGCAACAAAAGTATGCTATGAGTTACTATGGTATCCGAACACTTACGACTTCGCCAGGGGCTTGGCACTGAGTAGCCACTCGTCTTTGCCATCAGCGGCGATGGTGGAACAGTCCGGAAGTAGAGTCCTTCCCTTCTTGGACCCTTCGGCCTCCCCTTTTGGGGCAACCTTCCTTTTCTTGTCTCCCCCGGCTAGAGGGGGAGAATATTCATGTTCCTCCTCCTCGTTTTCACAGGAGGAGTGCATCTCTGAGTTATTGGACGATGTGTCCGATACCACCTGGCGCCGAGAACTCTTTCGGGTTCCTGTGGCCTTCTTCTTGGTATTCTCCGGCACCTCATAAGGAGCCGGAGTCCACAGCTCCGTCAGGAGAGCGTCTACAGGGTCTTCGGGTAGAGGGGCCGGACAGTTAATCTGCTCCGATGTCTCCACCCAGTCCTATCAAAGGCATGGGAGCTCAGACCCCGCACATGGTTAAGCTATGGGAAATAAATACCCTACCAGATGTACAGAACTTACCGGATTCGCAGGGCGCTTCGCGCTTAGCCCGCGGTTCTCGGTAAGAGAAGGGGGGACCTCGTCGCCCTTGAACAGCACCTTCCAGACGTCCTTATGAGTTGTGTCGAAGAGCTCGCGTAGTGTCTAGTGCTGGGCCGGGTCGAACTCCCGTAAGTTGAAAGCCCGTTGTTGACACGGGAGGATCCGGCGGAAGAGCATGACCTGGACTATGTTGACAAGCTTTAGTTTCTTGCTTATCATGTTCCAGATACACTTCTGGAATCCGTCCAGCTCCACCAATGAGCCCCAGGATAGGCCCTTCTCCTTCCAGGAAGTGAGCCGCGTGGGGATTCCGGATCGAAACTCGAGGGCCGCCACCCAGTTGGTGTCGCGCGGCTCGATGATGTAGAACCACCTCGATTGCCACCCCTTTATGGTCTCCACGAAGGAGCCCTCGAGCCATGTAACGTTGGGCATTTTACCCACCATGGCTCCGCCGCATTCCGCTTGTTGGCCGCCTACTACCTTCGGCTTGATATTGAAGGTCTTCAGCCACAGGCTGAAGTGGGGCCGGATGCGAAGGAAAGCCTCGCACACGACGATCAACGCCGAGATGTTGAGGATGAAATTCGGGGCCAGATCATGAAAGTCCAACCCATAATAGAGCATAAGGCCGCGGACGAATTGATGGAGGGGAAACCCCAGTCCACGGACAAAGTGGGGGAGGAAAAGAACCCTTTCGTAAGGTTCCGGGGTAGGGACGATCTACCCCGTAGCTGGCAGCCGGTGTGCGATATCCGCGGCTAAGTATCCGGCCCCACATAGTTTTTCGATGTGTCCCTCCGTGACGGAGGAGACCATTCACTTGCCTCCCGCTCTGGACATGTTTGGAGATAGTTGAGGAGAAGGATGTGGACTTGGGTGCTAGAGCTCGAGTGCGCGAGAATGGATGAGCAAAGAGGAAGAAGGCGTGGGTTGAAAAAGGTGAACCCTTATCCCTTTATAAGGGCGGACTAAACTATGCGCCCCCACTAGCCTGGTTAAACTCGCTTATCCCCCAAGCACCGTAATTGATGGCGCGGTTGGGTTACCCACATCTGTATTGATGGGAATCCCGTAATAAAGGGGACAAGATCTCTGCTTCGACAAGACATGCCAAGGAAACCGCCTCGCGAAACACGCTAAGATTGGTTATGAAAAACAATTCGAATAAAGACCTGGTTGTGGTGTGATGTCACACTACGGGGTAAGTCAGCAGATTAGATTTATGGAAATATTATTCTCTCTACGGTGGTATGTGGAACTTGTTTTGCAGAGTCGGACACGATCCTCGTGTTCAAAATCTTCTATGAAGTATTCGGAGGAGGAACCCGCCTTGCAATGCCGAAAACAATCTGCACGCCGGACTCATCGTAATTGAAACCTGGTTCAGGGGCTTCTGAGGGAGTCCTGGATTAGGGGGTATCCGGACAGCCGGACTATATTCTTTGGCCGGACTGTTGGACTATGATGATACAAGATTGAAGACTTCGTCACGTGTCCGGATGGGACTCTCCTTGGCATGGAAGGCAAGCTTGGCAATACGGATATCTAGATCTCCTTCCTTGTAACTGACTCTGTGTAACCCTAGCCCCCTCCGGTGTCTATATAAACCAGAGGGTTTAGTCTATAGGACGAACGACAACAATCATACCATAGGCTAGCTTGTAGGGTTTAGCCTCACTGATCTCATGGTAGATCAACTCTTCTACTACTCATATTATCAAGAACAATCAAGCTGGACGTATGGTTTTACCTCCATCAAGAGGGCCCGAACCTGGGTAAACATCATGTCCCCTGCCTCCTGTTACCATCCGCCTAGACGCACAGTTCGGGACCCCCTACCCGAGATCCGTCGGTTTTGACACCGACAATGCCTTATAATGCTATGGTTGGGTTTTACCTTAATGATCTTTAGTAGTTGCGGATGCTTTCTAGAGTTCCAATCATAAGTGCATATGATCCAAGAAGAGAAATTATGTTAGCTTATGCCTCTCCCTCAAATAAAATTGCAATAATGATTACCGGTCTAGTTATCGATTGCCTAGGGACAAATAACTTTCTCGTGACAAAAAGCTCTCTACTAAAACTAACTTAGTTGTGTCTTTATCTAAACAGCCCCTACTTTTTATTTACGTGCTCTTTATTATCTTGCAAACCTATCCAACAACACCTACAAAATACTTCTAGTTTCATACTTGTTCTAGGTAAAGCGAACATTAAGCATACACAGAGTTGTATCGGTGGTCGATAGAACTTGAGGGAATATTTGTTCTACCTTTAGCTCCTCGTTGGGTTCGACACTCTTACTTATCGAAACAGGCTACAATTGATCCCCTATAGTTCTGGGTTATCACTCTATAGGTGTCTCCGATGGTGTTTGTTGAGTTGGCATAGATCAACATTAGGATTTGTCACTCCGATTGTCGGAGAGGTATCTCTGGGCCCTCTCGGTAATGTACATCACTATAAGCCTTGCAAGAAGTGTAGCTAATAAGTTAGTTATGCTATGTAGCATTATGGAACGAGTAAAGAGGCTTGCCGGTAATGAGATTGAACTAGGTATTGAGATACCGACGATCGAATCTCGGGCAAGTAACATACCGATGACAAAGGGAACAATGTATATCATTATGCGGTTTGACCGATAAAGATCTTTGTAGAATATGTGGGAGCCAATATGAACATCTAGGTTCCGCTATTGGTTATTTACTAGAGACGTGTCTCGTTCATGTCTACATAGTTCTCGAACCCGTAGGGTCCGCACGCTTAACGTTCGGTGACGATCGGTATTATGAGTTTATGTGTTTTGATGAACCGAAGGTAGTTCAGAGTCCCAGATTTGATCACGGACATGATGAGGATTCTGTAAATGGTCGAGATGTAAAGATCGATATATTGGAAGCCTATGTTTGGACATCGGAATGGTTCCGGATGAGTTCGGGCATTTTTCGGAGTACCGGGAGGTTACCGGACCCCCCCCCCTAGGGAGTATATGGGCCTTATTGGGCTTTAGGGGAAAGAGAGAGGGGCTGCCTAGGGCAGGCCGTGCGCCCCCCAAGGCCTAGTCCGAATTGGACTAGGGGGAGGGGCGGCACCCCCTCCTTCCTTCTCTTCTCTCATTCCCTTCCTTCTCCCCTACTCCTACTTGCAAAGGAGGGAATCCTACTCCCGGTGGCAGTAGGACTCCCTAGGGCGCGCCATAGTAGAGGGCCGGCCCTCCCCCTCCTCCACTCCTTTATATGTGGGGGAGGGGCACCGCATAGACACACAAGTTGATCATTGATCTCTTAGCCGTGTGCGGTGCCCCCCTCCAGCATAATCCACCTCGGTGATATCATAGCGGTGCTTAGGCGAAGCCCTGTTCCGGTAGAATCATCAACACCGTCATCACGCTGTCGTGCTGACGAAGCTCTCCCTCGACACTCTGCTGGATAGTGAGTTCGTGGGACGTCATCGAGCCGAACATGTGCAGATCGCGGAGGTACCATACCTTCGGTGCTAGGATCGGTCGATCATGAAGATGTACAACTACATCAACCGCGTTGTCATAACGCTTCCTCTTACGGTCTACGAGGGTATGTGAACAACACTCTTCCCTCTCGTTGCTATGCATCACCATGATCTTGCGTGTGCGTAGGAATTTTTTGAAATTACTACGTTCCCCAAAAGTGGCATCCGAGCCAGGTTTATGCATAGATGTTATATGCATGTGTAGAACACAAAGGAGTTGTGGGCGTGGGTATATACATATTGCTTGTCGTCACTAGTTGATTCTTGATTCAGCGGCATTGTTGGATGAAGTGGCCCAGACCGACATTATGCGTACGCTTACACAAGATTGGTTCTACTAACGTGCTTCGCACACACGTGGCTAGTGGGTGTCTGTTTCTCCAGCTTTAGTTGAATCGGATTCAATGAACATGGTTCTTTCTGAAGATCAAAAATCAATCACTATACCGCGCTGTGGTTTTTGATGCGTAGGTAAGAATGGTTCTTGCTCAGCCCGTTGCAGCCACGTAAAACTTGCAACAACAAAGTAGAGGACGTCTAACTTGTTTTTGTAGGGCATGTTGTGATGTGATATTGTCAAGACATGATGCTAAATTTTATTCTATGAGATGATCATGTTTTGTAACACATTTATCGGCAACTGGCAAGAGCCATATGGTTGTCGCTTTATTGTATGAAATGCAATCGCCATGTAATTGCTTTACTTTATCACTAAGTGGTAGCGATAGTCGTGGAAGCAATAGTTGGCGAGACGACAACGATGCTTCGATGGAGATCAAGGTGTCAAGCCGGTGACAATGGTGATCATGACGGTGCTTTGGAGATGGAGATCAAAGGCACAAGATGATGATGCACATATCATATCACTTATATTGATTGCATGTGATGTTTATCATTTATGCATCTTATTTTTCTTAGTTCGACGGTAGCATTATAAGATGATCTCTCACTAAATTTCAAGGTATAAGTGTTCTCCCTGAGTATGCACCGTTGCTATAGTTCGTCGTGCCGAGACGCCACGTGATGATCGGGTGTGATCAGCTCTACGTTCACATACAATGGGTGCAAGCCAGTTTTGCACACGCAGAATACTTGGGTTAAACTTGACGAGCCTAGCATATGAAGATATGGCCTCGAAACACCGAGACCGAAAGGTCGAGCGTGAATCTGATAACCCACAAGTATAGGGGATCGCAATAGTTTTTAGATTATTCAACCCAAATTTATTGATTCGACACAAGGGGGGCCAAAGAATATTTTCAAGTATTAGCAGCTGAGTTGTCAATTCAACCACACCTGGAAACTTAGTATCTGCAGCAAAGTGTTTAGTAGCAAAGTAATATGATAGTAGTGGTAATGGTAGCAAAAGTAATATTTTTGTTTTTTATAGTGATTGTAACAGTAGCAACGGAAAAGTAAATAAGCGAGGAACAATATAAGAAAAGCTCATAGGCATTGGATCGGTGATGGAGAATTATGTCGGATGCGATCATTCATGCAATAGTTATAACATAGGGTGACACAGAACTAGCTCCAGTTCATCAATGTAATGTAGGCATGTATTCCGAATATAGTCATACGTGCTTATGGAAAAGAACTTGCATGACATCTTTTGTCCTACCCTCCCATGGCAGCGGGGTCCTATTGGAAACTAAGGGATATTAAGGCCTCCTTTTAATAGAGTACCGTACCAAAGCATTAACACATAGTGAATACATGAACTCTTCAAACTACGGTCATCACCGGTAATGGTCCCGATTATTTTCACTTCGGGGTTAACGAATCATAACACATAATAGGTGACTATAGACTTGCAAGATAGGATCGGGAACTCACATATATTCATTAAAACATAATAGGTTTAGATCTGAAATCATGGCACTCGGGCCCTAGTGACAAGCATTAAGCATAGCAAAGTCATAGCAACATCAATCTCAGAACATAGTGGATACTAGGGATCAAACCCTAACACAACTAACTCGATTACATGATAAATCTCATCCAACCCATCACCCTCCAGCAAGCCTACGATGGAATTACTCACGCACGGCGGTGAGCATCATGAAATTGGTGATGGAGGAAGGTTGATGATGATGATGGCGACGGATTCCCCTCTCCAGAGCCCCTAACGGACTCCAGATTAGCCCTCCCGAGAGAGTTTAGGGCTTGGCGGCAGCTCCGTATCGTAAAACGCGATGAATCCTTCTCTCTGATTTTTTTCTCCCCGAAAGTGAATGTATGGAGTTGGATTTGAGGTGGTGGAGCGTCAGGGGGCCCACGAGGCAGGGGGCGCGCCCAGGGGGGTAGGCGGGCCCCCACCCTTGTGGCAGGGTGTGGGCCCCCTGACGTGGATTCTTCTTCCAGTATTTTTTATATATTACAAAAATAATCTCTGTTGATTTTCAGGTCATTCCAAGAACTTTTTTTTCTGCACAAAAATAACACCATGGCAATTCTGCAGAAAACAGCGTGAGTCCGGGTTAGTTCCATTCAAATCATGCAAGTTAGAGTCCAAAACAAGGGCAAAAGTGTTTGGGAAAGTAGATACGACGGAGACATATCAACTCCCCCAAGCTTAAACCTTTGCTTGTCCTCAAGCAATTCAGCTGACAAACTGAAAGTGATAAGGAAAAACTTTTACAAACTCTGTTTGCTCTTGTTGTTGTAAATATGTAAAGCAAGCATTCAAGTTTTATGCAAAGATTATGAACTAACCATATTCACAATAACATTTAGGTCTCATGTTTACTCATATCAATGGCATAATCAACTAGCGAGCAATAATAATAAATCTCGGATGACAACACTTTCTCAAAATAATCATAATATGATATAACAAGATGGTATCTCGCTAGCCCTTTCTGAGACCGCAAAACATAAATGCAGAGCACCTTTAGAGATCAAGGACTAACTAGACATTGTAATTCATGGTAAAAGAGATCCAGTCACAGTCATACTCAATGTAAACTAACAGTAATACATGCAAATGACAGCGGTGCTCTCCAACTGGTGCTTTTTAATAAGAGGATGATGATTCAACATAAAAGTAAATAGATAGGCCCTTCGCAGAGGGAAGCAGGGATTTGTAGAGGTGCCAGAGTTTGGTTTTGAAATAGAGATGAATAATATTTTGAGCAGTATACTTTCATTGTCAACATAACAACTGAGAGATCTCGATATCTTCCATGCTACACACATTATAGGTGGTTCCCAAGCAGAATGGTAAACTTTATACTCCCACACCACCAACAAGCATCAATCCACGGCTTGCCCGAAACAACGGGTGCCTCCAACTAACAACAATCCTGGGGGAGTTTTGTTTGCAATTATTTTGATTTGATTTGAGCATGGGACTGGGCATCCCGGTGACCAGCCATCCCGGTGACTACGTGCGTGAACATGTGCCAAGTCAAGCCACTCAAATTGTTCAAAGGAGGATACCACCCTATCATACCACATCACAACCATTTTAATAGCATGTTGGCAAGCAAGGTAAACCATTATAAACTCCTAGCTAATTAAGCATGGCATAAGCAACTACAATCTCTAATTGTCATTGCAAACATGTTTCTTTCATAATAGGCTGAATCAGGAACATGAACTAATCATATTTACAAAAACAAGAGAGGTCGAGTTCATACCAGCTTTTCTCATCTCAATCAGTTCATCAAATATCATCATTATTGCCTTTCACTTGCACGACCGAATAGGGTGGAAAATAATAATAGTGCACGTGCTGTGGCACCCCGGCTCAGAGAAAACCAGAATGCTTCGTATTCCAGCCCAGAGATCAAGGTGAAGTCTCCTGGAATACGACACTTCTTAGTATAGAACAAACCAGCTCTCTATTACAACACGGGTATGAATACAAGGGTTCCGATATTACAATGAATAACATCTGTACGGCGACACTACACCAACCACGGTTGCTCTATACAAGCAGCATAACAACTTGAAGCAGTGGAACAACTACTGGCAGCGGAACAACAAACAGTGATGATGGACTCCAATCCACGGGGGCTCTGGCTGGAACGTTTATCCTAGCTCGCGAACACAGGAACAACACTAAACAAGCAAGCAATCCATGCACGACCTACAAACTAGCATGACACGCCAGGTCAGTACATTGAATTTACTTGCAAGCTCACATTAACCAGAAGCATTCAAGACAAACGACATCATGGCAATTACAGCTTATGTAGGAATTATCATGAGATCATCAAGATAACATAACATGAACAACATGAACATAATACTGCTAGAACAATATGATCATGGCATGAACATATAAATCTGATGATACTAGCATGCAACATGATGACACTACATGCACCATTTATTCTGCTCGGGTTACCTCGTAACCATCACATGCATCACTTACCAACTTCGGACATTACACGATCATCTCAGGATCAAATCAAGCTTGGTATAAACAATACCATAGTAATCATCAAATGACCACAAGGAGCTTGATCTTTACCCACGATTCTCGCACAACATCACGAATATCCAACAACTCGGCATCCTCGATACCACGGTGATCATTTTGGCGATCCCAACCACGACCAACACTTGGTCTCAAACCGTGATCCTTCCGGCGATCACAACCAACTTATCTCAAACAGTGATCCTTCCGGCAATCACAACCAACTTATCTCCTCATCGAGCACATTATTATTATTACAATTATTATTGCTGTTGACTCATAGTGCGACCAACTACGAACTTGGCCCTTATCTGTGGGCGTGGGTATCGGTAGATTTAATATACACTCTGCAGAGGTTAGTACACTGTACCCACACTACGGAATCCATGGCCTCGAACTCCCATTCGGGTGGACCAACGACGTTCCAACAAAACCGATATATTGCCATGACACTCTCCCGGCCACTCCGACCCACTCCCAACTGGGCTAGTCTTGGGTGGCCCCGTGTCTACCAAAGACACAACGACCACCGTCGTGGCCAAACATCCCTCACAGGGACCGTCCCTCATGGGGATTGGATCCATTATAATAACAAAAACAGGCACACAAGGTTATGTTTGCTTACCGGGCCAGGGTACCACACGCCCATAACCTTCCCTCGTTTGGAGGCACCGGCGAGAGGCACGACAATAGACCCAGTTAGGACCTTCCCATAAAGGTAAGCGTGGTTGCACTGGTCAGTTCGATATGGTGGCACCATGATTCAGCCAACAGGTGTTCAAGTTCAATTTAATCCGGTTAAACTTGAATGCAAATATGCTGAGCCATGATAAAATAACATGATACAATTACAATGCATGAGCATGATATCAACATAAGTACGGGTGCAACATAACAAGCCACCATATAACCAATGAATCGTCTCCAACTGAGCATGGCATAATGAAGAGCATGAATATTACCAGTACAACACTACTCATAGCATAACATGACCACTAGAATCAACAATAAACATCATGCAAGAATGTATCAACAATGCCATCATGCAAGCATTTAACCAACTGGATGCAATGGAACATGCATAACAACGGTACTCGGGACAGACTGCAGTCATGCACCAAAGATCATTACAAACATCAATATATACTACTAGCAAGCATAAGCATATGAAAGGAATACTAGCAACTAGCAGGGCATGACAACCAGGTGCATAACAACATAGCAAGAAATTAATCATGAATCCATAAGCATTATCGAAACAACTATAACCATATTTTAAGCAACCAAACATTTAATAAATATTCAAGTTGAAAACCATGGCTACTTCATGACTACCATGCAAGTGGGTATTGTGGCTTTCCTAGGGATGAAGAAACCACCGGGAGGAAGTGCGGTGAAACCGCGGAACGAAACGTCGGACGGTTCTCTCCCGGAGGGGGATGATTTGAGGCAATGGCAAAATGGTCATTTTCACTATGGAACCATCTAGTGAAAAGGTTACCAAAAGATAGATCTCGACGATACGAACAGGTGAGCGTTGGTTTCACCTCAATCAGAGTTACGATTGAAAAGTTGTGAGGAGTTGAAGATCGGGGACCAATCCGTGAATAGTTTAATCACCAATGGGTCCCTGGGAGGAAAAACAGAAAACGCATAAGGAGAAATACATTTTCAGACTGAGCAAACGTAATCTTGGTTGAAGTAGAATGAAAGTACGCTTTTAAGAGAAGAAACCGTATTTCTGGGAATACGTCTTGTAGCGACCCGACCCGAATGGATCAAGTCTCTATGCTTAAGTGTCATCCCTGGATCGGTATGCTGACACACACAGTACTCAAGGATTTATAACAGATGTAAATCACATGTATAAAATAACGTAAATACTATTACCTCAATCCAAATAACGGAAGTAGCGACAAGGTAGTGGATTTCCATCAACACCAACGGCAAAGTTGAGTGTAGAAATCGTAACCCTAACGTATCACTTACTCGTCGTAAGAATCCTGCAACATGAGACGTTGCAGCCACAAAGGGTCAGTACATTGAATGTATTGGCAAATTCACACATGAGGATAATGGTGAATAATAGCTATCAGTACATGCATATTTGGCTGGTGGAAAAGCTCTATGGTTATAATGATTTTGCAAAAAGCCAATTTTTCCCTACTGCAAAGGAATATAATTTATTTAACCACAAAGTTGGTTGAAAAATATTGAGAAGGTTCGTCCAACTCAATCCCAAATTAACATCAATAACCCAAGAAATTATTTAAGTAACGTGATGAGATCAATATGATAATCCAAGTACCAGATACTCAAGATGTCCATAACCGGGGACACGGCTAACCATGATTAGTTTGTACAGTCTACAGAGGTTTGCACACTTTTCCCCACAAGAATCGATCTCCTCCATTGGATTTCTCGCACTACGTGGTGTTTGAGAAACAGATGACCGAGACACAGTCTTTCAGAAGCATTAACTCTCTACTCCGGGTAGACTATACCACCTACAACCCACTACATATGCTAGTCTACCTCTTCGAGAGCTTCACGCAACTTACTCAACTATGCCAGAGCCCGTAATGGCTTGTGGCTGCACACGGAAGATTGCAGCATGAATAATCTTATGATCCGTTTGAGCCTGGGTGGCAATCCAGAGGGTGATCACACGAGTCCTCCGGGATCCCCTTGGGCAAGCACTGGGTTCTGCAGGTGCCTTGGCAAACCACTCGGTGCTCCAGGGTGCCCCTACCATTCCACCCAGATGTGTATTAAAGTAGCCAACTTAAGTTAACCATTAATTATCAACTCTCACATCTGTCATGAATACACTCAACCAAATCCACGTCTACGAGCATAGCATAGCAGTATAAGCATAATGTAAGTAACTCCCAGGGTTTGATACAGGACAATAGGTTCCTACCTCATCAACTACTTCCCAATACCCACATGTTATCAATCCTACTCATGTAATGTTTGAGGGTGGAACTAATGCATAAAAACCCGGTATGAAAGGGATATGATCAAAGTGTGAACTTGCTCGTACTGTTGATGAAGATGATTCACACTCAAAACTCTTGATAGTTCTACTCGTCACACTCCGGTCAATCTATCGTGAGCAAGCAATAGTAACCACACATAAGCAATCACTAAAGATCAGGAAGAACGAAAAAGACAGTTCAGAAAACATCAAAACCAAACAAATAACTCTGGCAGCACAAAACAATTTCTAACAGTACCAAAATAATGTGAATTTGGCCTTATCAGAAAGTTTAGATCAAGAGCTTCGATTTGCAAAAAGAATCAACTAAATCGGAGTTACGAAACTCAAGTTATGATCAAACGAAGTTTGATTCTAAATCTGTTTGAAACCAAATTTTAAATTTCCAAAACATGTTTAAGTTATTTTACTGGATAGAGGAGATCATAACGCAGACGTGGGCGTTGGTTTCGTCGGATTTGGATAAACTGGTAAAAAGATGTGACCATTTGAAGTACAGGGACTAATCTGTAAATAAAGTATTCATGGATGGGTCCCTGGCCGAATCTAAAAAGAAAAAGGAAAAATCTACAGAACGAACGTTCGCTACCGAACGCTAACTGACGAATCTGTTCACTTCTGAACCTAACCTAAAGAACGTTCGCTAAATAGCTAGTAAATAAAAAAGCAAGTTTTATATAAAAAAACGAAACGAAAACCGGTCGGTTTTATTACCGGTTCGGGCGGTTCGCCGAAATTGTCGGCTATGGCATGTCCGATGAGTCCGGCGAACGGCGGCGGACGGCTCCGGCGAGCGGGGCATCGGCGGTGTCGGTGGTGGCGCGACGCGGCGGCGGCGCTGCGCGGCGCGGTGGACTACGGTGGCAGCGGCAAGCGGGCGGCGCGGGCGGAGGAGAGGCAGCGGCGGCGGGGTTTGCGGCGCGGGCGGCGGGATGCGAGGCAAGGGAAGAGGAGAGACGAGGCCCAGGGCTCCGGTTTTATAGGAGGCAGGGCGGCTCCGAGGTGGCGTGGGGAAGAGGGCAGAAGATGCCGGGGCGGCGACGGACTCCATGGAGGTCACGGCGGCGGCGGCGGTGTCGGGTAGGAGGCGGAGTCCTGACCGAGCACGGGGGCGAGCGGGATGGGCCGTTGGGCCGCGGCCTGGCTCGGGCGCTGGGCCGGCCCAGTCGGCGACGGGGAAAATGTTTTTTTTATAAAACATGAAAATGTTTTTTTTATAAAACATTTTCTCAGACAAATAAAAACAGAATAAAAAATATATTATATAGGCAAATAATATATCAAAATTTTCTGAAAAAGATTTCCTACAACATGAACATTTTTCTAGAGTCAAATAAAATCCACACAATTTCAAATAATTCAAAGAGTGCTACTGCCCTACTAACATTCAATAAAAATCATTTTAAAAATACCAAAATTACTTCAAAGTTATTTCTCTCCAATTTTCTGATGTAGGGAATCATTTTACCCTAATTTCCATATATTTTATTTTTGGAGAAAAATAATTTGAATAAAACCCAAATAACTGCAAATTGAAAATAATTTCCAAAAGGACTTTGAATTTGATCCTTTTAAACTCCCAACCCATGTTTCATATAATTTGAAGAAGTCATTTTATCTTCTCTCCTGAAAATCATTGAGTTGCATAAAGTTTCAGAATTGGAAATATTTTCAAATGAAATCCAAATATTTTCAACACCCCTTTTCATTTAAATAAATGGAAGTCATGGCATCTTCTCTCCAGGGTTTTGTGGTGAAAAGAATTTGAATTCACGGAGATCATAAATGCAAAAATGAAAGTTTGGGAAAGTCCTTTTATTCCCTCTCGTTTAACTTTCAAAAAGTTTCAAATTCACTCACTTTCAGTCAATCAATCAAATCTATCCATTTATTATAACATTCCAAAATTTAGAATTTTGGGATGTTACAAACCTACCACCCTTAAAATGAATCTTATCGTCGAGATTCGAAGAGGCTAGAAAGAAATAGGTTAGGTTTGGGGGTCTTCTCAAAATCCATCGATCGTCTTTGGGGTCTGGGGTGCTACCACCCTTAGAAACATTTTTACGGTCCCATCAATACTCATACAATTCATCCTTATTCTTGACGGGGCCGGTCTTCTCAAATTCTCGGGAAAATTCCTTCTTTGAGCTCTTCTTTGTAGTGGCATAACCTTTACTGCAATTCTTCTATCCTTTCATCTTGGTAAGGTTATTCCAAGACTGGGTCTTCTTAGCTGACGGGTCTGGCGCCAATACTAAACAACTATCGATATCTCATGGCGGTCATCCAATTATGGTTTCTCCTGCAGGAAATGGGTCTGGGTTGATCCTCACCGTATAACCTACGGTTGGCAAAAGTTGCATTGTACAAGGGAAAACTTGCTATACCATTCTAAGGTTTAAACAAGGTTTAATATCATCGACTCTCTACTATAGGCAAGTCACTCAGATTTACCATCCCATGTAGCAAGGCGAATAATAAGGGTTAGTCGGTATGGTGATCAATCCATCCCGCACCCAAATCATTACCTTGTATACGGTTTAGCGAATCTCGCATTCTAACACTCGCTCATCCTCTCAAGCATTGCAGAATTTCTCTTGTCGACAAGCCAAGTTCAGATAAATCCATTGATTCTGCAAGCCAAACAAACATCTATCATTTCTTCACAACTCTCAGGTTTTGCGTTACTCCTATAAAATTGTTTGTTGATAAAATCGTAAATTCTTCTAGGGTTTTTTCCTTCAGCAAGAGTGTGCTTGCTTCTAGGCAGGTCCTGGGGCCTGTGGGTTATGGACCATCTCATCACTTGCAAACCTTGAACTCATCATCGGGGCAAGGGAGCTTTAATCCAACATACAACTTCTAGCTTCCTAGCATACTTAAAATCCTTCCAATTGTATTGTCTCCCTTCCTTCTATTTGTACAAGACTAGGACGTGGTTACTCAAACTCATCATGGAGTTTCCATTGCTCCATATTTCCAACTGTCAGATTTCGGGTTCCGGCAGATCCTTAAGGTTCGAACACTGGGGTGCGCGCGGAAATCTCGCCTTCAACCTCTCCGTCCCGATGGGATCTAAACTACTAAAACAGCTGCACGAAAGACACAAGATTTATACTGGTTCGGGCCACCGATGTGGTGTAATACCCTACTCCAGTGTGTGGTGGATGGATTGCCTCCTGGGGCTAGTGTGGATGAACAATACAAGGAAGAACAGCCTCGCGAGGGTCTGTTCTTGGCTGTGGTGATGAACTGCTATGAAGAGTTCAGTCACCCTCTCTCTCTCTCTCTCTCTCTCTCTCTACTTGCAAACCGGACGAACCAACCGACGAACCGAACCCAACCGAACCCCTTGCTATGTGGGTGGCTAGTCCTATTTATAGAGGCCCCGGTCCTCTCCCCAAATATTGAGCGGGAAGGGATCCAATAATGGCGGGCTAATTTGAAGGGGGACAACGAGTACATCTATCCTGACAAAAGCAGTCTTCGCCTGCCAAAGGCTATGGTGATGACGCCGCGCTGGGCTCCATGGTGAGCTCCGTCTCGTAGTCCTCCTGGTCTTGGTCTCGTTGCACCGAAGTGGCAACCTTGGCCTGATGCCTCGGTACTCCGCGGATACACTTGCCCCCTTTGCACCAAAGAGGAAAGAGGGACGCTGCGCGCGCTGGCACCCGCCTGGTGCCCCGGGTCGTCATGGCTTGCGTCATGGGCACCTCGCGAGGTACCCCGCCTTGAACTCTCCGCCTCCTCGCGAGCCAGCCTGATGAGGCTGTGCCTGAGGATGCGCCGTGTCGTCCGCCTCGCGAGGCTTGGCCCCTCGCGAGGGTCTTGAGCCTCGTGTTGATGAAGATGGGCCGCGCTGGGCCCCCACTTGAGCCACGCCGCAGGCCGCAGGTAGGCAAGTCTGGGGACCCCCGTTCCCAGAACGCCGACAGTAGCCCCCGGGCCCAAGGCGCGCATGGACTTGGCCGTGCCGAGAGGCGAAAGGGAAAGGGCGAAGCGCGGCGGGCCCCAACAGCCTGCGGCCTTGGACGCCGCGTGGCGGTGGATTGGACATGGGCGGCATCGTTCCCCCATGATTCCTTATTGTGCACCCTGCTAGGTGGACTGGTAGTTGTACACAGCCGTCCCCTTTCCTGTTGCTCGGGTGTCCTCTGTTCTTCCTACTTCCGAGCGCCTCCCCGTGCCTTCAATCCAATCTCGAATCCACCCCCCTCCTTCCCATCGCCATGGCTTCGACGGGGAAGGAGAGAGCAGACAAATCCGTGCCTTCGTCTTGTGCGCCGCCAGTGGTGGCCCAACTCGTCGGCCGGTCGACTGTGCTCAATCTTGAGTGCCTGGGCAGGGACAGCTTGGCCCTGGCCACTGTCTTCAACGAGTGCGGGAGGACGACTGCCTGGCCCGCATCCCACTTCTCCATTGACAGGACAGCCACTGGGGTCCCATGTTTTACCGATGCCTTGTGGGCGGGTCTGGTTCCCCCTTTCTCCGATTTCTTCAATGCCGTGCTTTCGCATTATCAGATCCACTTAATGCATCTAAGTCCTGAGTCCATCAACCTCCTTTCGGTCTTTGCCTTCGTTTGCGAAGCCATGGTGGGCATCCCTCCTTCGGTCGCCCTGCTGCGCCACTTCTTCTCACTGCGTCTTGTCGATCCTTCCCAGCGCTGGGCATGCGCGAGCTTTGCTGCCGAGCCTATGTCCGAGGCGTCTGGAATTGACTTCCAACTCCCCCAGCCCGCGGCCGGGTTCCGCGAGCGTTGGTTGTATGTGGACGCAGGGGTGCCCAGCCCCCTACTATCAGAACCGACCTCGCCGGCCGTCCCCAATTCGGGTTGGGGCTAGGAGATGCTGAAGAGCCCTCAGCTTGTCTTCGTCTGGCCCCGCTTCGCGCTCCTGAGAAAACTCGGCGTGACAGCGCCCAAAGTGGTGAAGGAGTTTCTGTTGTGTCGTGTCGCTCCCCTGCAGCGGCACTCTCGCCGAATGTGGGCCTTCCGGGGGCGCGAGGACGACATGAGGCTCCAGGAAGAAGACCTGGCTCCCGCGGCGCTCAAGTTGACGCTCCTGACTTTGGCCGGGGTCCCCAATCCTGGCAAAATCCGGCAAGGCGGGGCCTTGCTATATCTCTGTCAGAGCAAGGCTGACTTCGTGAAGCAGATGCCCGCCTTCGATGAGTGGGGGCTGCGCCCCGCCGGTCTCGAAGGGCCTCGCGAGAACCCTGTAGTGGTGACTCCCCTCCCAATCGGCCAAGGCGACTCCTCCTCAAGCGGCAGAGAAGGGAGGCCGGAGGCGCCTAAGGCCGAGGAGGCTCCGGAGGAGGGGGCAGCATTGTGCGCTGCCCGTGAGGGGGCGGCTCCGGAGGAGGGTGCAGCGCCCGATGCCGCTCGTGAGGAGACAGCTCCTGAGGCCCGTGCTGCTGCGGCTGAAGGTGGTAGGCAGCCGCTCCCAGCGCCCGGGGCTGGGGCCTTGGAGGCCCTTGTCATGGCTTCTGACGAGGTGATTGGTGGCACGCGCCAGGTGGGCGCTCCCAGCGCGGGCCGTCCTAGTGCCTCGTCCTCGCGACAGGTTGATCCTTGCGCTCTTCTCTTGGGCCGCTTCCGCATGGACTTCGAGGCCCTCCGGAGGAAGAGGGAGGCTCTGGGCGTTGACTCCCCTTGTCGTGTGCTGAAGCGCAGGAAGTACTTCGCCACTGACGAGTAAGTCTTTTTCCTCTCTGACTCCCGAACCTCTTATTGCTTTCGCTGATTCTTGCTCCGCAGGCCCCTTCCAACTGAGATCGAGGGAGTCGCCGAGGCACCACCTCCCTCGGCTTCGCCTCCTCCGCCATCCTCAAGTGCTCCGAGCAGCTTTGCCCTCGTGGTGAGGGCGTCTGATGGGGCGGATCGTCCCGAGGTGCGCCGCGGCCCTTCATTCCCCGCGCTTTTCCTTTGCGGGCCTTCTCAGGGGATAGCCAGTCTGTCGGGTACCTCCCGTCTGGCCTTGGACTGCGACTGGTTGAGGCGCCACCTTCGCCCCTCATCTGGAGGCAGGCTGGCCCTTGGTCGGGCTTCTGATGTGGCACGTCCGGCCGTCGCGAGGCCGCCAGCCCCCTGCCCGGAGGGGGAACGATGACCCGCAGCCCCCGGCGCCTGCTTGGGGCGGATGATGACATGGAAGATGTGCTCGAGCGCGCCCGGGAGCACCGCTCTCGCCGCCAAGGGTTCCTTCGACGAGCGGCCAACGCGGTGGACCTGCTTGGGGAAGAGCTTGCCGCTGAAGATGCTCGCCTGGAGGCCGAGGGCCTGCGCCTAGCTGCAGGGAGGCGCGAGCGGGAGGCCGCCGTCGCCCTTGCGTGCCGCCAACGCGACCTTGATGATGAAGAAGCGAAGGCGTCGCTGGAGGCCTCCCGAGTGGCCCGCTCCCAGGCCAACGAGGAGGCCCGGAGAGCTGACGGGTGGCGAGAGGCGGCGGAGGAGCGAGCTCACGAGCTCCTGTCCCGATGCCACTCGTTGGAGGAGCAAGCGGAGCTGCGCGAGGCAACCCTCGCGTCGATGGAGGTGGCCTCCGGTGACCCAGCTGAGCTTCAGAAGCGCGAGGAAGCGTTGGTGCTAGAGGCCGCCGAACGCTCCCGTGAGTACGAGAGGCTGGAGACGAGGGAGCGTCTAGTGACGCAGGCGGAGGACGGCGCCGCTGCGTGGGAAGCGCGTGTCCTGGAGGAGGTTTGTCGTCGGGTGGCGATGGCGCGCCAAGGCCTCGAGCGTGAGTTCGAGGGGAAGCTGGGGATGATCCGGGCCGAAGCCGAAGGCAGAACCGCAGCCCTGAGGACCCAACGGGATGAGGCGATGCGGCTGGCCAACGCCTCCCGGGCCGTCCTTGAGGCGGCGCAGAAAGAGCTGGCCGCCTCTCAAGCCGAGGTGCTCCGCCTTCGCCAACGGATGGAAGAGGCCGAGGCCGTCGAGCGCCAGAACGCCGACGAAATACGCCAGCGGCGGCTCCTGGAGCACGCGCATGGCCCAATGTTCACCATGCTCAGGGAGAGGGCCAACTCAGCCTTGGGCAACATCTGCGAGCCGTCCGTCGGTGAGCCACACACGATCAACTACGCTGGTAACCTGTAGTTCTTCGCCGCCATGGTGGCGCAGCTGGAGGCGCGGTCGGTTAGGGCCGACAGGTTGGTGGAGGAGAGGAGCCACACCTTTCTCAGGCGCGCCTTCTCCCGTGTCTTCAGCCATCTTCAGAACATGAATCCCCGCTTCAACTTCGACGCCGTCATCGCCAGAGTCACCCAGGCCGTCCGGGACGACCTGTCGCGCTGGGTGGGGGATAACGTGGACGCCCTCGTCAGGGCCTTCACTTCGGACGACAGTGACGTGGTCGTGGGTGCTGACGAGGATGGCGCGGCGAGCAGCCCTGACGCCGCTGGCAGCGATGCAGGCATCAATGGCGAGCTCGGCGACTCGGGCGAGGGCTCAGGAGGTGCTTCCGGGGACGCATTGGGGGATTGGTCCGACTAAGAGCGT
Source organism: Triticum monococcum (assembly GCA_034509565.1). Taxonomy (NCBI): domain Eukaryota; kingdom Viridiplantae; phylum Streptophyta; class Magnoliopsida; order Poales; family Poaceae; genus Triticum; species Triticum monococcum. Next base: position 432,473,374 of record CM067841.1, read on the forward strand.
ATCGCTCCTGTCTTTTTCACTCTGCATGAATAGAACTCAGGCTTTTGACCTGGTGGTGTGGGAGAGCATTTTGGGAGGGGAAGCCCCTCATGTAAAAACCTGTGTCGATCATATCAGTAGTAACCAAATTGCGCTCGCGCCTGATGATGGGCTGGTTTACCTTTGTCCCACACTGGTTCCGAGGCGGCCTGTAGGAGGGCGCGACGCCTTGGGCGCTTTCTAGCTGGGTCCTCAGGATGTGAGGTTGTCGCTGATGGGAAACTCCTCATGCGTTGGCCTTCTCCACGGGCCCTTAGCCTTCTCCCGAACGCGATGACTTCTCAAACACTCGCCTTGCCTCGCAGGCTCCGGGCCTTTCCCTCGAGCGCGAGAGCTTCACAGGCACTCGCCTTGCTTCACAGGCTCCGGGCCTTTTCCTCGAGCGCGAGAGCTTCACAAGCACTCGCCTTGCTTCACAGGCTCCGGGCCTTTTCCTCGAGCGCGAGAGCTTCACAGGTGCTCGTCTTGCTTCACAGGCTCTGGGCCTTTTCCTCGAGTGCGAGAGCTTCACACGCACTCGCCTTGCTTCATAGGCTCTGGGCCTTTTCCTCGAGTGCGAGAGCTTCACAGGCACTCGCCTTGCTTCATAGGCTCTGGGCCTTTTCCTCGAGTGCGAGAGCTTCACAGGCGCTCGCCTTGCTTCACAGGCGCTCGCCTTGCTTCACAGGCTCTGGGCGTTTTCCTCGAGCACGAGAGCTTCACAGGCGCTCGCCTTGCTTCACAGGCTCTGGGCCTTTTCCTCGAGCGCGAGAGCTTCATAGGCCCTCGCCTTGCTTCACAGGCTCTGGGCCTTTTCCTCGAGCGTGAGAGCTTCACAGGCGCTCGCCTTGCTTCACAGGCTCTGGGCCTTTTCCTCGAGCGCGAGAGCTTCACACGCACTCGCCTTGCTTCACAGGCTCTGGGCCTTTTCCTCGAGCGCGAGAGCTTCACAGGCACTCGCCTTGCTTCACAGGCTCTGGGCCTTTTCCTCGAGTGCGAGAGCTTCACAGGCACTCAACTTGCTTCACAGGCATTGGGCCTTTTCCTGGATAGGACAACCTCCGCAGGCACCCAAAAAATCCTCCTTAGAGGGAGCAACAGCGGCATCCTGGGCTGCGCACTAGCCTGGCCTGACCCGGCTCGCGAGGGGCTCGCAAGGGGAGGCAGCTGTGATGAAGCAGTAACCAGAACGCGAGAACAGCTCGAGCGAGAACAAGCACCCCTCCCCCAAACACACGCAAATCACAAATTCGAATCAAACTTAAATCCAGCGAGAGAAAAGCTACAACCAAAGGGAAGGGCAACAAAAGGCAGACAAAAGGCCGCGTCCGGCACCTAATCTAGTCTTGGACGTCTTTTCACCAGCGCGGAGCTAAGTGTTGTCCACTGGGCGTGGGAGGGAGCCCCAGGGCCTGAGGCCGGCACCCCTGAGACACCGGGGCGTGTACAGCCCCACTCATTATTATGTGAGAGTGTCACGGGGCGGCGAGCTTCATAGGCACTGGGCCTTCTTCACAGGTACTGGCCTTGCTTCATATCGCCAGACGAGGGCCCCGCCTTGCGCCACACTCTAGTGCCATCAGCAACGACCGGAACCCAGGACGCCGCCCGATGGGGTAGAGCGGTCGCCAGCGGTTCCCCCGACGACCACGGGTCCTCTGCCAGGGGCAGGCCCTAGGGCACCTCCCTAGGAGAGGGCCTACTTCCTGAGAACGCCTTGCTCCGAGCGCCGCGGTGGTGATGTCGGATCCCGGCCCCTCCCCTGCAGCCCCCTGCACCCTCCTCCCGAGGGGTGAGGGGCTGTAGGAGCGGGGCAGCCGCTCGCCGCGGCGACCTGCACCTCCAGCGATCCACGGTTAGCATATACCTGCCCCTGAAGAGTTCGCGGCGCCCGGTGATCGCTGCCTCCGGCATGGCCAGCGGGCTCGTCCTGGGGCGCCTGGAAGGGCTCATCCTCCATCACCTCGTCCCCCCAGCTGGGGCCGAGGAGTGAGCCCTGCCCGTCCTCGTGAGGGTGTCCTTGGTCCATCATGCGGGGCACGTACTCTTCCGTCGCCGTCATCCCGTACGTCATGCCGTGGAGCCCCGCATGCCATGCGGCCCCTCCTGTCATGCCTTCCAGTGGGCGGCAATGTGGCCGCCCTCTGGGGCCGCGGGTCACATCGAGTCCTTCTCCTTCGCGGGCCGGGGGCGGGGGCAGCGCCGCCACCGGTCCAGTGCTGACAGCTTCGCTGGCGTCGAAGTAGCCCTGAAGCCTGAAGGCGCGCGCGGAGCCCCCGTGCGGGTCGCCCTAGGCTTGAGATGGGAGCTGGGTGGAGAAGGGGTGAGCCCCCGAGGCGGCGAAGCCCAGGAGCTCCGCCACTCGCTCTAGTAGTACGTCGTGGCCGCCCTCTAGCAACCTGCACCGCAGCAGCTCTCGGGCCACCATGAGCGCGGCCCTCGAATTCGCGTGCTCCCGGCGGGTGTATGGTGTCGTTGTCGCAGCGTGATCGGAAGCCCTTGCTGCCAACCGAGCCTACCGCGGTGTAAGAGTTGCCGAAGTCTGTCCACGTCACCCGCGGCCCGCAGCACTCTGCGGACCGCAAGCTGCCTGGGGCGCGGGGTCGCCCGAGGCGAGCGGTTCCGTGTGTTTGGGCCATGCAGCCCATGGGTCGGGGCTGACCTCCTGGTCGCCGGGCGTGGCGATGAAGACGCGACGGGGCACGGAGTGGTGGAGGACGAATTCCGGCGCACCCCTACCTGGCGCGCCAAATTTCGGATATCGGGTTCCGGCAGACCCTTAAGGTTCGAACACTAGGGTGCGCGCGGAAATATCGCCTTCAACCTCTCCGTCCCGATGGGATCTAAACTACTAAAACAGCTGCACGAAAGACACAAGATTTATACTGGTTCGGGCCACCGATGTGGTGTAATACCCTACTCCAGTGTGTGGTGTATGGATTGCCTCCTGGGGCTGGTGTGGATGAACAATACAAGGAAGAGCAGCCTCGCGAGGGTCTGTTCTTGGCTGTGGTTATGAACTGCTATGAAGAGTTCAGTCACCCTCTCTCTCTCTCTCTCTACTTGCGAACCGAACAAACCAACCGACGAACCGAACCCAACCGAACCCCTTGCTATGTGGGTGGCTAGTCCTATTTATAGAGGCACTGGTCCTCTCCCCAAATATTGAGCGGGAAGGGATCCAATAATGGCGGGCTAATTTGAAGGGGGACAGCGAGTACATCTATCCTGACAAAAGCAGTCTTCGCCTGCCAAAGGCTCTGGTGATGACGTCGCGCTGGGCTCCATGCTGACCTCCATCTCGTAGTCCTCCTGGTCTTGGTCTCGTTGCACCGAAGTGGCAACCTTTGCCTGATGCCTCGGTACTCCGCGGATACGCTTGCCCCCTTTGCACCAAAGAGGAAAGAGGGACGCTGCGCGCACTGGCACCCGCCTGGTGCCCCGGGTCATCATGGCTTGCGTCATGGGCACCTCGCGAGGTACCCCGCCTTGAACTCTCCGCCTCCTCGCGAGCCAGCCTGACGAGGCTGTGCCTGAGGATGCACCGTGTCGTCCGCCTCGCGAGGCGTGGCCCCTCGTGAGGGTCTTGAGCCTCGTGTTGATGAAGATGGGCCGCGCTGGGCCCCCACTTGAGCCACGCCGCAGGCCGCAGGTAGGCAAGTCTGGGGACCCCTGTTCCCAGAACGCCGACACCAACATCATACATCCTTTATCCAATAGTACTTCATCACTTCATATTCTTGGGATACCCCACATATCGAGACGAAACTCATACTTATTTTGTCCGAAGTCCACATCGTCGAATATCATTATCCTTTCCAGGGGTCAAGGGTTCTCACAGTTACTACTGCCCTTGAAATGCACAAACTTATCCATAGACCATATTTCTCATATCCTCGAAAAATGGTCAAAATCCTTCTTCATAGAGTAACAACTCATAAGATCCAAATCTTTACCAACGATGCTGACTTTATTGATTCTCCATTGATTACAATCTCTTGCTTTTCCATTACATGCCTCAACTCAACACCTCAATATAAAAGAAAATGTTCTCACTTCTACTACTATACTTCTCACAGACTCAACTAATTATCACAAGTCTCCTTCTCCTTGGAGCATTCTCTGGCAAAATGCCCTGCTCCATTACAACGAAAACATATTACTTCTGACAAGTCTCAAGGTTTCCTTTTTTGGGAAACTGCTGAGGTAGTGCCCTGACTCGTTGCACCTGTAACAGGTGATATGACTCAGGTCCTTCCTAAAATCCAATCTACTTCTCTTCCTGGACCTTTCCATGCCAATCATGGCTTCTATTTCTTGTGGGTCATACTCTACTTCCTCCGTCAGGAATTCTATTAGATCCCTATTCATACAATTCTGGGAGATGTGTCCTTCTTCTCCACATGAATAGCATGACTTGGTGCAGGGTTTAATTGGTTCTTCTTTGGGTGTGTCCTTGACATATTCCTTCATCACGGGTTCTTCTAAAATTTCCATAAGGGCTCCTTCCTTTACTTCTTTCTTCTGTTGTACGGTTCTTCGTACCATGGGGTAAATATGACACTGAGCAGGATAGTGGGTAGTCCCTTCACACAAGAAACAAGTAATCTGCCTAGTTGGGCATTCTTCAACTGGGTGACTTCCTTCACAATTAGGGCATTCATCCTTGTGTTCTTTATGTGTGTGTCCTATTTCTCCACAAATCTTGCATGCACAAGGTTTCTTCATATCCTTTCCATAAGGCTTCAACTTCTGGGGCACAAGATGAGATATTTGCAGAGTCAACTTAAATTATTGCCAAGTGGTTACTCCTTGCCATCCATTCATGGTTTGGTACATCCTCCACCAAGTAGCAGCACCTCTTTCAAAGCACTGAAGAGCATGTTGGGTCATATAATTTCCAACTATAGGGTTATTCTACATGTGATCCTCCATGTTCTGAATCCATCGGTCTGTCTCCAACTGACTCATTGGTCCAGAAAATACAAGCTCATCTCCATTCATCCACTATTGGGTCCATGTGGGTTTGGGGTGAGATAAGAGAGATAGAGAGGGATACACACAATGCAACCAATAGTTTTGAAAAGACGGATTTTTATTTTGTGGCTGTCGAAAAAAACATCAAACAAATGACAGCTCACTAGCGTCGCATCTAACGTAAGTATATAACAGGGGTTTGGTCTTCTAAAGGTCAACAAATCTTCAACGTCGCCAGACTCTTCAGGTCTTGTTCATGTCTCTGATGGCTTCTGACGATCATGCTTGTCCTTCTCAAGTTCCTCTACCAGATTTCTATTGACGTGAAGTCTCTAGTGACATCCTTTAATATTTCTGGAGTTGCGTTCCAAACTTCTGGGTTTCAACATCCTTGGCATGAGCCATGGTCCTACTGTCCTTTAGTTCCTGACAAATCTCCGGTATCTCGAGGTTGTAGCTCCTCCAGCTTGGCTACCTTCAGCTTATGGGTCCCGAGTTCTTCACGAAATACTTTCTTATCAAAGTCGACTTCCTGCAGGTCCATCTTAAATTCTTGATGTAATTCTCCAGATCCTGGTGATACACTAGCTAAGGTTAAAACTGCATCCTTTGCTAACAGATGCTCCATCAGCCTTCTACCATCCAATCCTTCCATGCATATGCATGCTTAACTTAGCATGGTGACAATAGCATAAGCGGGCGATAACACCATGGGTAGCCATGTCTATGCCCATGTTACTGCCATCAGCTTTCATTCCATAATTGATATCTCCTGTCTTGGGGTTTTCTTGACAAAAAATTTGAGTTTTTAACTCTCCGTGTTCTGGTCTTTCTCCAACACACCTTGATCTCAGGTATTGACAGCTTCAATTCCATAAGGGTAGCTTTTTCCTAGGTCATACCAATCTGGAAATTCTTCAGAGACTACAAATTCTCCTAGTCTTCGGAATCATCAACCATTATAGTTTCCATTATTATAATGCATGATACAATCCTCACATATGGCGGAGGAGAGGCAGTGGCGGCGGCGACAGAAGGCGGCGGGCAGAGGAGAGGCAGCGGCGGCGGCGACAGAAGGCGGCGGGGTTTGCGGCGCGGGCGGCGGGATGCGAGGCGAGGGAAGAGGAGAGACGGGGCCCGGGGTTCCGGCTTTATAGGAGGGCGGGGCGGCTCCAAGGTGGCGTGGGGAAGGGGGCAGAAGAGGCCGGGGCAGCAACGGACTCTACGGAGGTCACGGCGGCGGCGGCGGTGTCGGGCAGGAGGCGGAGTCCTGGCCGAGCTCGGGGATGAGCGGGATGGGCCGTTGGGCCACCGCCTGGCTCGGGCGCTGGGCCAGCCAAGTCGGCGACGGGGAAAAAGTTTTTTTATAAAACATTTTCTCAAACAAATAAAACCAGAATAAAAAATATATCAAAATTTCCAGAAAAAGATTTCCTATCACATGAACATTTTCTAGAGTCAAATAAAATCCACACAATTTCAAATAATTCAAAGAGTGCTACTGCCCTACTAACATTCAATAAAAATCATTTTAAAAATACCAAAATTACCTCAAAGTTATTTCTCTCCAATTTTTTGATGTAGGGAATCATTTTACCCTAATTTCCATATATTTTATTTTTGGAGAAAAATAATTTGAATAAAACCCAAATAACTCCAAATTGAAAATAATTTCCAAAAGGACTTTGAACTTGATCCTTTTAAACTCCCAACCCATATTTGATATAATTTGAAGTCATTTTATCTTCTCTCGTGAAAATCATTGAGTTGCATAAAGTTTCAGAATTGGAAATATTTTCAAATGAAATTCAAATATTTTCAACACCCCTTTTCATTTAAATAAATGGAAGAAGTCATGTCATCTTCTCTCCAGGGTTTTGTGGTGAAAAGAATTTGAATTCACGGAGATCATAAATGCAAAATGAAAGTTTGGGAAAGTCCTTCTTATTCCCTCTCATTTAACTTTCAAAAAGTTTCAAATTCACTCACTTTCAGTCAATTAATCAAACAATCAATCAAATCTATCTATTTATTATAACATTCCAACATTTAGAATTTTGGGATGTTACACGTCTCCACTTAAACACGTGGACCAGGGAGAGGAGAGGCTTACGGGTGGGATCCAGGCGTAGGGGGAGGGGCCAGGCTTGGTCGTCTCCTTCCTCCCGCTTGCCTGTTCTCCCGTGAGATAGAGCAGAAGCAGGGGAGGGAAGCGGCCAAGGGGTCGGCCAGCTCTGGCAATCCCCGGCCCGGCCGAGGGCACCGAAGGGACCGGGGCAGTGAGGGGGTCCCGTTCAGAGACAAAGGGGGCGCCAGGGAGGGGTAGAGGACGCGGGGACAGAGAGGAATCGAGGAGGCAGGGGCAGGCGGTGGTGGTGACGGGCAGGGGTCTCCGGCGGCGGGGAGGCAAGGTGGAGGGCTTGGGGAGGCTCGTCGGAGAGTGGTGTAGGCTCTGGTGGTGACGGGAGGGAGAGAGGAGCACCGGATGGGCTCGGTCAGGGTGGTGGCCGAGAGCAACGACGACGGCCAAGCTCTGGGAGGCGCGGCCAGAGGGACTCCGGCGACGAACTAGTGGGGTGGCACTACAAAAAAATACACTTCCGTGATGATACGTGTTTTTCACAGTAGGTCGCATATTCTGTCATGCATGTACATCCATGACAAATTTATGACAGAATCAAGATAGTCTTACCTGTGCTGTCGTAGAAGTGTTCCATGACATTGCCAAAATTATCATCGCAGAAGTGTCCACTTCCATGACGATAAATCGCGCGTCACAGAAGTGCTTTCGTCAAGGGTGACCGACATGTGGCATCCACCGTAACGGAACGTCGTTAAGCTATCGGGTCGGGTTTTGTTTCCGATAACCCATTAACAGCCCCGACCAATGGGGATTTTCCACGTGTAAAATCATCATTGGCTGGAGGAAACACGTGTCGGCTCACCGTTGGAACAGATGTCATCTGCTCATTGGACCGAAGGCGCCTATGATACGGCGACACGTGGCATGGCCCAACAGAGGCCCATTCCTGTGAAAAGGCCGGCCTGTTTGACTTGGTTAAAAGGTGGTGGGCCGGCCCACGGAAAGCCTCTTAACGGCCTGTTTGCATATAGCCCATTTACAGCCCACTAACCCAGGGCCCGTTACGCCCTATCCGAATTAGGCCCAGTAGCATCATCTGGGCCGTCCAATATAATTCAGCCCATTTTAACTTCCGGCCCATGTGTGGCCCATGACTTCTTTCGGCCCATATGAGGACCTTTCTAACTCTTGGCCCATTAACGGCCCGTGGTGAAACTGGCCCATAATGAACAGTGTATCACTTTATACCCATTAACGGCCCGTTATTCCAATGGGCTGCTTCCAGCCCAAGTTATCTTTCGGCCTTCTCAGGGCCCATTGATTCTTGGGCTCATTTGCAGCATTCGGTTACATATGGCCCGTTACTGTCATTTTCTGCTTGTGGGCCAAATTCAGCCCGTCGTTACAGTCAACCCGTTTGCGGACCATTAGTACGTTGAGCCGTTTTCATGTAAAAAAACCCGTTGGGCTGTTTTCATAGAGTTATCAAATACGTCCTATTAACGGCCCGTTATGGTCCATGAATAGTACGACCCATGATTGGCGAAATGATGATACGCCCCGTAGAAGGCCCATGGATCCTATGGCCCATATGAGGCCCATGGATAGTACGGCCCGTAGAAGGCCCATGGATAGTACGGCCCATAGAAGGCCCATGGACCCTACGGCCCGTAGAAGGCCCATGGACCCTAAGGCCCATATAGAAGGCCGATGGATCCTACGGCCGGACGAAGGCCCATGGATGATACAGCCTGCAGGAGGCCCATGGTTACAACAGTCCGTGTGTTGCCATGACTATTTTGGCCTAGTTACCAAAAATACGCTATTGTGGGCACTAGAAAAAACAGAAAAAGAACTGTAGTGACTACAAGAAAACAACTAAACAAGACAATAAGGAAATAAATAAGCAAGCAATTAACGCTAGCCTATTACTGCTATTACACATATTACATCCACTGGACATCAAAGTTCGCCAGCAGTGCCAATATAGGGAACAAAGCAGCACATTACATACACTGGCCGTCAAAATTGGCCACCAGTGCAAATAAACGCGGCAGCAAAACAAGAGCATAACTGAAAAAACTTCAGAAGAGCTCAAGAAACGTTATCCTGGGTATCCACCATGCTGGCAATAAGCTTAGCAAGCTGATTAGCTTTCTCCTATTTGGCGCTAAAATCCTCCAACGCTTGCTGTTGCACCAGAAAGTATGCATCTGAATGCTCCAGGGACTTCCGCAGTCCTTCCGCTTCTTGTCGCAGCATAGCTGATCGATGTCTTTCAGCTTGTAGTTGAGACTCAAGAAACCGAACTGATTCAGAAAGTGAGTTTGAATAGCTTGTGCAAGCGGTAGTGGCCAGTAACTCGAACACGAAACCAAGAAGGACTTTGGGGTTGTCTCGCTGTCTTCAAGATAGTCTTCATTAGCTATTTTATCAGCTTTGTTGGAGACCAACAAGGATGTGTCACTATCCTAAACCTTATCTGCATTACTTACTTTACCATTGCTTAATAAGGCACTCTTCCCCAATATTCTGTCAGCATTCTAAAAGAAGAAACAAGCAGCCACATAACAAGTTTAGCATGTACTAGTATATGAAACTCATTTCGGTGAACCAGTTCATTAGTAAGGTGGACAGGATTAAACTACCAAGTCTTCTATTGCCAAGTACTACTACATAATAAAAGCATCAAACAAACATATATCTATGTCCTATGGTCACTGCATTGTCTTGCCAAATCAAAATAGAGACACGGTTCAGATCATATCAGTTCAAGACAAAGCAGCAGTGAAAGAATACAAAGCGTGGGAAACTACACGGCACAACAAGATTTCAGACGGGTACCACGGGTCTACATGTACAACAACACTATTGGCTCTGTTGTGATGCTAGTAATGTGCATGATATGAAAGTCAACTGTATACACAATTGAAATTGAAATCAAAAGAACTATTGATAAGAGCAAACCTGTTAAAGAAACATGCGTGAACATACCTGTTGTGCCATTGGAGTTTCGATTGGATCCTTCAATTTAAAAATAACTTTGTATGAGTAAATACAGTGATACAAGAGCAAAGCAATCATAGTTAAAAAAGGCGCGCCTAAGCGAGCACTTAAGCGCGCCTAGGCTTTAGGCGTTGGCAAAACACATTGCGCATAACTACGCATAATCTGTGCATAACTGCGCATAAGCATGCGCTTTGGTCAGTAAAGCGCAAGGCGGTGGCAAAACGCACAATTAACGCCTAGCGTTTTTTTGAACTATGATAGCAATGGAATCTTAAATTGGAACAGTTGTTCTTTAGGTTTAGGCACTTGTTATACATGAACATAGTACAGTAAGACGCAAGAATATAATACTTAAAAATAGAAAATGAGCTCATAGACCTTACCACATTCTTGGTTCGGGACCAGTACAGAACAAGGTGTTCCCAGTCATCGTCCAGTAAATGTGTCTCAGGAGAACGAGAGGGAATTTGATGAGTTTCTTTGCCGGTGAAGTACATTTTCTTCGGGTAATTCTGATACTGCCACCAAGCATTCTTGAAGATAGCAGAGGTATTAGCACAGGTTACCTCATCCTGAGTTTCCAAATCGGTCCTTCTCTATAGAGAAAAATGGGAAAATTTGTTGTATTATAACCTTCATGGATGTAGGATGTATGGGACGAAGCAAAGTAATTGCCATGAATAACATTACTTACACATAACTCCTGGACAAACACCTGCAACTGGCATTTTCCTTCATCTTTAGTATAATATTTCCAAGATGGGAAGATACGCACATACGATTTAACAACATCAAATGCGATAGATGCTAAACTACGACTAGCTGGTTGTGCTTCCTCCACACGAATAGGCGTACTAACTGGTGGAGTTGGGGTTCGCCGTGATAGTACTGGCCCTTTGGGCACTGGAGTTGCCTTACTAACTGCTCTTGTTTGGGAGCTCTATGGTGGAGATGGTGTTGTGTCAACAGAAACTGGGTCACTATCGGCTGGGGTAGGGGTTAGATTGGGTGAAGCTGGTTCTCTGTCCATCGCAGTAGGGGTACAATCTGCGAGAGTTTGGGTTATGTGTGGTAGGGATGGTTCTTGTGCATGTACAACCGGGGTGCTATCTCCACCAAGAGGTAGCACTGTTTTATTTGAAGACCGTGTTTTTAGTCCGCTAGATACTGGCATCACCAGCTCCAATTCAAATGGGTGATAAATAGGAAACATAGTTGAATGTACAGACATTGTATGAGAGACAGATGCAATAGATAGTGTGGAAAAAAGAGGGCATGAAATAGTTGACATGTATATTGTTTAACTAAAACGGATAGCCTGACATAATTTCACATATATGATGTCTATCTAAACTGGATAACGTAGCATAACATAATTCAAAGATATGATGAATAACTAAACATGATCGCATGACATAGTTCACCTGCATGTTATCTAAGTAATCAGCATCGCATCATTTAATTCACTTATGTGATTTATATGCTAAACAGAGGGCATTGGATATGATGTCTGAACTAAGAACATGGTGTTGAATATTGTGTATATGATGTCTAAACTATGCAATGCAAGACACCGTATGCATGATATGAGCAGTATAATCGTGCCAAGTTAGAGCATACACCTCAGTGGGGGAATAGGACTGGTCATCTGTCTCTGAATCCATCTCTGAGGAGCTATCAGGACACAACAAGAGATCTGCTTCGACAGGTAGCACTGTCTGCTCTGAAGGCCTTGTTTTCAATCCAGTTTTTTCCATCTCCCACCCAAATGGCTGATTCACAGGAAGAGTAGTTTAATGTACAAACATTGTCGACAAATGGAAATGTAATTAAGAAAAGGATGGGCAGGATATCATTCAAATATATGATGCCTGGTTAAACATGATGGCATTGCACATTTCACATATATTATGGCTGGCTAAAAGACATGAGACTGCATAATTCCCATATATGATATAGAAACTAAACAGGTGGCATTACAGAACATGTCTAAACTAAGCAGATGACATATATGATGTCAAAAGTAGGCACTGCAAGGCAACATATGCATGATATGACTAACATCATCATTGAAAGCACAAGTGCTCCCTAGGTGGTTTTGATAATTGATGACAACATATCTCTTGTTGGACTAACGTTTTCATCTAGTATGTTTCAGATAAGTTCGACAATGGAGTGGCATGGACTAAAGGTTGTGGGAAGGTCTCCAAGATACTAAGGACAAAGGATTGGCTAAAGCTTGAAGTTCAAGACTCTTCATTTTACATTTCAGTGATCCAAGATCACATTGAGTCCATAGGAAAAGGCAATACTATCAAGGAGGGATGAGGTGTTGCTTAATGAGCCTCTTGCTCAAGTGCTTAATGATATGCTCCAAAATCCTCAGATACTCTCCCATATCCACAAATGACCTAAACCCTAAGCCAAACTCGGACCTACCGATTATTCTTATCCGGCGCCACCGAGTTTCACTTGTCATAGCCACTGCCAGAAACCCTAATCGATTCGGTATCAGGATGGGATCTCGGTCTCACCGAGATGGGCTTGCAAACTCTCTGTTACCTATTGCATTATTCTCGGTCCCACCGAGATATGCAATCGGTCCCACCGAGTTTGAGTAATCGGTCAAACCGAGTTTTGGATTTACCCTAACCCTAGCACATCCGTCCCACCGAGTTGATTCAGTCGGTCCCACCGAAATCTCTAACGGTCACTAGGTTTACCTTTTCGGTCTGACCGAGTTTATTGATTCGGTCCCACCGAGATTGGTAGATTGTGTGTAACGGTTGGATTTTGTGTGGAGGCTATATATACCCCTCCACCTCCTCTTCATTTGAGAAAGAGCCATCAGACTAAGCCTACACTTCTAGCATCCTATTTCTGAGAGAGAACTACCTACTCATGTGTTGAGGCCAAGATATTCCATTCCTACTATATGAATCTTGATCTCTAGCCTTCCCAAGTTGCTTTCCACTCAAATCTTCTTTCCATTAGATCCAAATCCTATGAGAGAGTTGAGTGTTGGGCAGACTATCATTTGAAGCACAAGAGCAAGGAGTTCATCATCAACACACCGTTTGTTACTTCTTGGAGAGTGGTGTCTCCTAGATTGGCTAGGTTTCACTTGGAAGCCTCCGACAAGATTGTGGAGTTGAAACAAGGAGTTTGTAATGGCAAGGAGATCGCCTACTTCGTGAAGATCTACCGCTAGTGAGGCAAGTCCTTCGTGGGCGATGGACATGGTGGGATAGACAAGGTTGCTACTTCGTGGACCCTTCATGGGTGGAGCCCTCCGTGGACTCGCGCAACCGTTACCCTTCGTGGGTTGAAGTCTCCATCAACGTGGATGTAGGATAGCACCACCTATCCGAACCACGGGAAAAACATCCGTGTCTCCGATTGCGTTTGAATTCTCCAAACCCTTCCCTTTACATTCTTGCAAGTTGCATGCTTTACTTTCCACTGCCTATATACACTTTGCATACTTGCTTGATATGTATTGTGATTGTTGAAATTATGGTTAAACTCCACTCAAACCGAAAAAGCTTAAAAATTGCAACTTTGGCATGAAGTCTCTAATCACCCCCCCTCTAGACACATCTACTTCAAGGTCCTACAAGTGGTATCAGAGCTTTGGTCTCCATTGCCTTGGTTTAATCACCATTGGAGGAAGATGGATGTGTCTACTATAGGGAGTCTTAGACATAGAGTGCCTATTCTTGATGGAGAGTATTTTCATGAGTGGAAAAATGAGATGCTTGCAATTTTCAATCAATATCACTTAAACAAGTATATTGCTAGCCCTTGTGCACCTCACATTGATCCCTTGCATCCTACCCTGGATGAAGATATTGACATGATTTGCAATCTTAGAACTATTGAGCTCATCATTAGAGGATTGCCCAAAAACTTGATTGCTAGTTTGCCTACTCTTGATTGTGCCTATACTATATGGAAATTTCTTGAGGAACGATTTCCCGACCATTCCTTGAAAAATTTGGATAAAATTCTCCATAAATCTATTGCCTTGAGTAAGATGAACTCTAGTGATCCTAGCTTTGGTGATTGTCTATTTGAGCTTGCAAATCTCAAGCGAACTAAAGGAGATGTTGGAATCATTAGTGATATTATATTCGAAGCTATAAGAATTCATAAAAGTGACCATTTTGATGATCATTTATCTAATGAATTACCCTCTCTAGGAAATGATGAGTCACAAGATCATGGTGAACATGGATACTATGATGATGATAGTGACTTCAATCTTGATGATGCAATGAGACACTTTGGTCTTACGGCAAATCTTCGATGATATGAATTAGGAGGAAAGGAATGGGTTCTTGATAGTGGATGTACTGATCATATGACCGGAGATGAAGAGATGTTCCGTGAGCTTGCTGAAAATGACGGCCCTCGAAAATATGTCACCTTTGGTGATAATTCAAAGGGTAAAGTGGTTGGCCTTGGTAAGGTGGCCATCTCACATGATAGTTCCATCCAAAATGTCATGCTCGTTGAATCACTCGGCTACAACTTACTTTCAGTATCTAGACTTGCTGATTTCGGTTTGAATGTCCTATTTACTGAGGTAGATTGCCAAGTATTTCGTCGAGACAATCATAAAATGGTCTTTACTGGTATGCGTAGAGGTGATATTTACATTGTTGATTTCTCTAAAAAGGCACAACCTAAAACTTGCTTTATTGCTAAATCATCAAAAGGTTGGTTATGGCATAGACGACTAGGTCACGTTGGCATGAGAAACCTCGACAAGCTTATTAAAAGAAATCATATCCTTGGAGTTAACGATGTCATATTTGATAAGGATAGACTTTGCAGTGCTTGTCAAGCAGGTAAACAGGTCGGAGGAAGGCATCCTGTGAAGAACATCATGACTACAAGGAGGCCACTCGAGCTACTTCATATGGATCTTTTTGGTCCCAACGCCTACAAGAGTCTCGGTGGAAATTCTTTTGGTCTAATTATAGTTGATGATTTTTCAAGATTTACGTGGGTGTTCTTTCTTAATGACAAGTCGCAGGTTCAGAAGATCTTCAAAAACTTCGCTAGGAAGGCCCAAAATTAGTTTGACATGAAGATCAAGAAGGTTCGGAGTGACAACGGAACAGAGTTCAAGAACGCAAATGTGGACACCTTTCTTGACGAAGAAGGGATTTCACACGAGTTCTTGTCTACGTACAAACCTCAACAAAATGGAGTTGTTGAGAGGAAGAACCGGACGCTCATCGAAATGGCACGAACAATGCTTGATGAATACAAGACACCGAAGAACTTTTGGGCAGAAGCCGTTGAGACAGCTTGTCACGCAACAAATCGCTTGTATCTTCACAAGCTACTCGGCAAGAGGGCATACGAGCTCCTCACCGGTAACAAACCCCAAGTTGGATACTTTCGAGTATTCGGCTCAAAGTGCTACATTCTTGATAAGCATCGTCGTTCAAAGTTTGCTCCTAGATCTCATGAAGGTTTCCTACTTGGTTATGGCTCAAACTCTCACACTTACCGTGTCTACAACAATTTCACCCGAATGGTTGAAGAGACGGTAGATGTGAAGTTTGATGAATCTAATGGCTCGCAAGTAGAGCAATTGCCAATTGATGTAGGAGACAAAGACCCTTCCGAAGCAATCCAAGACTTGTCCATAGGCAAAGTTCGTCCAACGGAGGTGAAGGAGAGTACTTCATCCATCCAAGTGGAGGCTTCTACCTCACAACAAGGTGAACCAAGAATTGATATGGAAGCATCCACAAGTGGGACACACCAAGATGAAGAAGACAAGGAAATGCATCAAGACGAACATCAACAACCTCCTTCACCACCACGACAAGACAATGACAACGTCAACAATGAAGAAGGCCAAGAAGAAGAACAAGATGAAGAAAATGTTCAATGAAGACCCAAGAAAAAGCTCTCACGAGTTCGAGCAAGAATCGCCAAAGATCATCCCGTCGAGCAAATCTTCAATGATATACAAATCGGGAGAATCACTCGCTCAAAAACTCGTTTAGCTAACTTTTGTGAAAACTATTCATTCATCTCTAGCATTGAACCTATGAAGGTTGAAGAAGCATTGGAAGATCCGATTGGATAAACGCCATGCATGAAGAGCTACACAACTTTGAGAGAAACCAAGTTTGGACATTGGTTGAGAAGCCCGACGACAACCACAACATCATTGGTACCAAATGGGTGTTTCGCAACAAGCAAGATGAAGATGGACAAGTGGTTCGCAACAAAGCACGTCTCGCCGCCCAAGGGTACACACAAGTCGAAGGTATGGACTATGGTGAGACATATGCTCCTATTGCTAGACTTGAGTCCATTCGCATCTTACTTGCCTATGCTAATCACCATAAGATCACATTGTACCAAATGGACATTAAAAGTGCTTTTCTGAATGGTGAAATAGAGGAGGAAGTTTATGTCAAACAACCTCCTGGCTTTGTCAATCCTAAGAAACCTAATCATGTTTACAAACTTCACAAAGCTCTTTATGGTCTTAAACAAGCTCCTAGAGCATGGTATAAATGCTTGACCAAGTTCCTTATTTCAAGCGGTTTTGAAATTGGTAAAATTGATTCTACTCTTTTTACTAAAAGGGTTAATGGAGGACTATTTGTATGCCAAATTTATGTTGATGATATCATATTTGGTTCAACTAACCCTCTCTTTAGTGAAAAGTTTGGAAATCTAATGTCAGAGAAGTTTGAGATGTCTATGATGAGTGAACTCAAATTCTTTCTCGGTTTGCAAATCAAGCAAACTAAGGAAGGTACATTTGTCTCTCAAACGAAGTACACCAAGGACTTATTCAAGAAGTTCAATATGCAAGAATGCAAAGGTATGTCTACACCCATGCCTACTAGTGGACATAATGATTTGACCAAAGATGGTGAACCGGTTGATCAAAAGGTTTATCGCTCTATGATTGGTTCATTGTTATACCTATGTGCTTCACGTCCCAACATTATGCTAAGTGTGTGCATGTGTGCAAGATATCAAGATGCCCCTAAAGAATGTCATCTTAAGGCCGTGAAAAGGATAGTTAGATACTTAATTCATACACCAAATTTTGGCATTTGGTATCCTAAGAGGTCTTCTTTTGACCTTGTTGGCTATTCCGACTCGGATTATGATGGAGACAAGGTTGATAGAAAGTCAACTTCGGGTACTTGTCAATTTCTTGGTAGATCTCTTGTGTCTTGGTCTTCCAAGAAACAAAACTCCGTATCCTTATCCACCGCCGATGCGGAATATATTGCCGCTGGTTCATGTTGTGCTCAATTACTTTGGATGACCCAAACTCTTAAAGATTATGGGATCTATGTGAAACATGTTCCATTGCTTTGTGACAATGAAAGTGCTATTAAAATTGGTCATAATCCTGTACAACATTCTCGAACTAAGCACATTGAAGTTCGTCATCATTTCATTCGAGATCATGTGGCTAAGGGTGACATTGATCTTAAGCATGTTCGCACCGATAAGCAATTAGCGGATATATTCACTAAACCACTTGATGAGAAAGTGTTTTGCAGGTTGAGAGGAGAATTGAACATCATTGATGCTTCAAACTTGGAGTAGGAACTCCATTGGATACATGCAAGACATGAGCTTATGACTAATCCATGATATATCTCTTATGATGACTATATTATGTCTTGGATATATTTGTACCTTGCATGTTATCTAACCCATGTAGATGCTTGGTTGAGTCTAATTCCATGAGATTGCGACTCCCTCACATCATGAGCAATCTCTACATCACCAAGTCTCTACACGATGGTGGTTGAAGACAAGGACGCACAGAATCATTCAAACATATCCTTTGACAAATTCTATGTTGAGCTTCATGAATGTCATTTTTGGATACACAAGTGCTTTTCCTTGCAAGAACTAATCCATGTAGGTAGGTGAACTCACACTCCAAGTGGTGCTCCCAACTCTTGATGAGCTACATCAACCTTGAGCACCCACACAAGTTCAACTACATGAGCAAGAACCACACCACCACCCAAGGTATGTTATTCCATCTTAGAGAAGCTTTACTCCAAGACATAAAGTCAAAGCAACTCAACAAGATGTGAATACATCAAGATGCTTAAATGAAAAATGGTAACCCCATTTTGAGCTTAAACGATGAGTATGACCTATGATCAAGTGTTCTCACTTGACTCCTAAGTCAATATACTCTAACATAGGTGACTATGTCACCGCCCAACTCTAGATGAAGTTCTCTTGTATTTCTTCTTTGTGTTATTGCATTTGTGTCATGCATGTTTTTTTTTATTTCTCTTTTTCAACTTCATCTAGATCTTTCAGTTTCTTCTCGTTCTTTTTGTTTTTGTTCTGCTTTTTCTGCATTTAATTCCTTGCAAATCCTTCAGGTAATTCATTGCAAATCTTTGTGAGATCCTACATGTCTAGTGAGCTGAGGTGACAAGTGTTTTTCTCTGTGTAAACTCGGTTTCACCAACTTGCAACTTTCGATCCAACCGAATCTTTTCGGTACCACCGAAATATGCCACTCGGTGCCACCGACTTTGCAATCAGAAAAACAGTTTGCCACTTCTTCTACATTTCTTCTCATCCAGCTCCACTCAATGAATCTTGTCCTCTACAAGCATCACAATTTTGTCCATTGCTTTGTGCTGAGTCAAGGACCAAACCTATTTGACGGATTCCAGAAAGCCCTTCTTGGAAATTGATGTCAAAGGGGGAGAGAGAGATCACATCAAAGATCACATCAAATCTTGTAGGAAAGAGAGATCACATCAAGGAAGAGAAAAAGTCTCAAGGACCAAACCCACAAGAGAGAAAATATTAAGGGGGAGAAAGAGACTTCCAGGGGGAGAGAAAATACTCAAGGATCCCAGATGCTTGATGTTCAAGAGGAGAGATGTCACATGTCTTTTTAGGGGGAAAGATATGTTCATATGTATCTGTCAGCTCTGATTTTCTGTTTCCTATCTTCTCCCAATATCCCATGTAAGATTCAGGGGGAGCAAGACACCTAAGGGAAAGAAATCAGTCAAATTCATTGCATATCTTTATTCTTGGGGACATGTCGAATTCAATGTAGTACCTAGTACTTACTCTCTACATGTCATCCCAGTCTTGGTACTCTTGTGGCTTCTTTTGTTTTCCCTGGCTAGTGGATGTACCTGTGTTATCTAACTTTGTTTGTGCAGGTTCATTCTATCCTAAGCCAACTCAAAAACTACAAGGTAAGTGTATGCATCAAAATCATGAGTATGAGGAGTTCTTGCTTATGTACATACTGTTTGCAAGAAGGACTCATGAGCATGAAGGTATTTTCCTTGATAATCTTTTACTCTGATGCATATGGCCAAGATACATGAACACATTGCCTACTCTATCATGATTATGCTCTCAGATGCTGCTATATTTTTATATTCATATGATTGCATACATGTGGGGAGCCTATGTTGTTACACGTCCTTCCAAAGCTTTACTTGCTATTCTTTATATCTTTATCTAAAGCTTTGATGTATGTTGCCATCAATTACCAAAAAGGGGGAGATTGAAAGCACAAGTGCTCCCTAGGTGGTTTTGATAATTGATGACAACATATCTCTTGTTAGACTAACGTTTTCATCTTGTATGTTTCAGATAAGTTCAACAATGGAGTGGCATGGACTAAAGGTTGTGGGAAGGTCTCCAAGATACTAAGGACAAAGGAATGGCTAAAGCTTGAAGTTCAAGA
This sequence comes from Triticum monococcum, assembly GCA_034509565.1. NCBI lineage: Eukaryota > Viridiplantae > Streptophyta > Magnoliopsida > Poales > Poaceae > Triticum > Triticum monococcum. The sequence continues at coordinate 432,493,209 of CM067841.1, forward strand.
CTCTTCATTTTACATTTCAGTGATCCAAGATCACATTGAGTCCATAGGAAAAGCCAATACTATCAAGGAGGGATGAGGTGTTGCTTAATGAGCCTCTTGCTCAAGTGCTTAATGATATGCTCCAAAATCCTCAGCTACTCTCCCATATCCACAAATGACCTAAACCCTAAGCCAAACTCGGACCTACCGATTATTCCTATCCGGCGCCACCGAGTTTCACTTGTCATAGCCACTTCCAGAAACCCTAATCGATTCGGTCTCACCGATGGGATCTCGGTCTCACCGAGATGGGCTTGCAAACTCTCTGTTACCTATTGCATTATTCTCGGTCCCACCAAGATATGCAATCGGTCCCACTGAGTTTGCTTGTTCAGCTCTCTGTTTCGCTTATTACCCAAATCGGTCCCACCGAGTTTGATTAATCGGTCAAACCGAGTTTTGGATTTACCCTAACCCTAGCACATCGGTCCCACCGAGTTGATTCAGTCGGTCCCACCGAAATCTCTAACGGTCACTAGGCTTACCTTTTCGGTCTGACCGAGTTTATTGATTCGGTCCCACCGAGATTGGTAGATTGTGTGTAACGATTGGATTTTGTGTGGAGGCTATATATACCCCTCCACCTCCTCTTCATTCGAGAGAGAGCCATCAGACTAAGCCTACACTTCTAGCATCCTATTTCTGAGAGAGAACTAACTACTCATGTGTTGAGGCCAAGATATTCCATTCCTACTATATGAATCTTGATCTCTAGCCTTCCCAAGTTGCTTTCCACTCAAATCTTCTTTCCATTAGATCCAAATCCTATGAGAGAGTTGAGTGTTGGGGAGACTATCATTTGAAGCACAAAGAGCAAGGAGTTCATCATCAACACATAGTTTGTTACTTCTTGGAGAGTGGTGTCTCCTAGATTGGCTAGGTGTCACATGGGAGCCTCCGACAAGATTGTGGAGTTGAACCAAGGAGTTTGTAAGGGCAAGGAGATCGCCTACTTCGTGAAGATCTACCGCTAGTGAGGCAAGTCCTTCGTGAGCGATGGCCATGGTGGGATAGACAAGGTTGCTACTTCGTGGACCCTTCGTAGGTGGATCCCTCCGTGGACTCGCGCAACCGTTACCCTTGGTGGGTTGAAGTCTCCATCAACGTGGATGTAGGATAGCACCACCTATCCGAACCACGGGAAAAACATCCGTGTCTCCGATTGCGTTTGAATTCTCCAAACCCTTCCCTTTACATTCTTGCAAGTTCATGCTTTACTTTCCGCTGCCTATATACACTTTGCATACTTGCTTGATATGTATTGCGATTGTTGAAATTATGGTTAAACTCCACTCAAACCAAAAAAGCTTAAAAATTGCAACTTTGACATGAAGTGTCTAATCACCCCCCTCTAGACACATCTACTTGAAGGTCCTACAATCATGCCAAGGTAGAGAAAACACCTTGGGGGTAAATAGGAGTGGTCAGCGGCGTCTGAATCCGCCTCAAAACAGATATCTTCCTCCGGATTACAATCTGGAGAGGGGTGGGGAGGGTTTGCCATTGAACCCACCATGGAGCGATGTCTGCATGACATTGTATTGCCGCGCAAAACTCTTCTCTTTTTATCTACATGTTCAGCATGATTATGTACAATATCTAACATGCATACGAAAGAAATATGGTGAGATTATGTAAGGAGAGCATGCAAAAATTTAGAGTGATGGTAACAACCAGTGGATTGACGTTTTTCCGTTGAACCAAAATAGCCCTAATGGATCGACGTGAATGTATAGTAATAAGTGATGCAACAAGTGTACAACCTCTTTGCCGTAGCCATGTTGACCTCAGCAGCATTGGGTTGGTCGCTGAAGCAGTTGAGGCAGAGGTGGCTGTCGGAGGTGTGGAGGAAGATCTGAGGAATCTGTAGACGGCGTCCAGGGCACTGCTCTGTTGTGATGGACCGTTCTGTCATTGCAGCAGCTCCGGTGAGCCGTAAGACGTCAAGTCTGAAGCAGCACAAGACAGACATCGTCAATCTCAAGTGGGATTCTAATAGCATCTCCAATAGATGATGTAAAATGGATGTAAAACTAACATCACCAAAAACCACCTGACTACAACAGATGAGGTAAAAACTATTGACTCTAAACTTAACTGTCGAAACTGAAATTTACTGTGGAATCTGAATGCTACTGTCGAAACTGAACGCAATGGTAGCAGAGAGGCACTTTACATGTAGTTTAGGGAGGGCCTGCAGTTCATCTTCAACCTGCACCCCCTGAGCCACCAGCCACCACCGGCTGAACCGCCGGCCCCAACGCTGCCTCGGCGCCCCGAAACAACTCGCCACCGCCGCCCCGACCAGCCCTCTAGGCCCCCGCCCCCACCCTGAACCCTAAGATAGATAGTGGGGTACCTCTCCGGCGAGCCCCCGTCCCCGCTGCGGGTGGTTCTTCCTTAACTCCGGCGAGCCCCCCCAACCCCTGAAACTTGACTGACCCAAAAGTTGATTCAGTCGACTGAAGTGTGGCTTAATCGGAGCAGGACAGCAGCACGAGCGAGGGGGAGAGCAGCAGCAGTAGCTGGGCAAGCGAGCGATCGAGCAAGAGCTGGAGCAGCAGCAGCAGCGTGACCGAGCGAGAGTCGGAGCAGCAGCAGTAAATCCGGCTGGTATGGACGTCGCCGCTGAAGGGGCCTTGCACTGGGGGAGAGCCGCAGTGGAGATGTTGCCCGTGGCACCGGCTTCAAGGTAGCCACTCCATGGGGGTGCGCGATGGAGCACCATCGGCGCCGGGAGGTCGAGTTAAGGAGAAGGTGCGATGCGATGAGTGTACAACCTCTTTGGTGGCGCCGAGTAGGGCTCGGCTTCGTCCGAGGAGTCGGTGAGGATGGTGCGGTTCCGAAGGAGCAGGTTAAGGCGGCGCTGTGGGGATGGAGCAACCGCGATAGACAAGGCGATCATCGGAGCAGCTCCTTGGAGGTGGAGGACAGGGCGGCTGAACCGGCGAGACGGTGAGATGGACGACGGATCCTCATCCGGGGAGGTGGACGAGGGACGTCGAGCTGTTGCGGTGGACGACGTTGTCGGGGAAGAGGCTCCGGCTGGGCAGTGGTGACGTGGCGGACAGAGGAGGGTGGGGTTTTGCGGCTGGAGCGGAGAGGTTATGGTGGCCTGGGATTTCGAATGGCGAAAATGGGGCGATGGGAGGGGGTGAAGCATGACATAGGGATGCGCTTGTCCAAAATGTAGGGTGTGTTACAAAAGTACCCCCCACCAATTTGAACTAGCGGCCCTTTCGGCTCATGGTTAGAAGGGCGATTTCGCGTGTCGGGATTTGGCAGCTGGAGGGAGTTTTCGCGCACGTTGTAATTTCGGGATAGCAAGGCACGGGTTGTGAAGGCGCCAGTTTTGGGAGCACGATATCTGAATTTTTGGGATATAACAAGACGTGGGTTGAATTTTAGGGACAAGCCTAACCTGTAGTAATATTGTACTTTTACGTACCAAATTAATTTGCACTTCCCTCAACCAAAAAGAAAACAAAAAAATAAAACTATTCACACCACACAAAGAGAGTCTTGCCTCGTTTTACTATACAAATGCTATTCAAAGCTACTCCCTCCTTCCATCTATATAGGGCCTAATGCGTTTTTCGATGCTAACTTTGACCAAATATTAGAGCAATGATATATGACATGCAACTTACACAAAGCACACCGTTAAATTCGTCTGTGAAAGGTTCTGTCAATGACATAATTTTCACATTGTGCATGTCATATACTATTAATCTTGTCAATAGTTAAAGGCGGTCTTAAAAATCTCACCCTATATAGATGGAAGGAGGGAGTATGAATCCATGTTATGTCTGATTAAAAAATTTCGCTTGCTGTATAATGCATGTAACCTACTCATACCAACATTTTAGTGCATTCCAAATGTCTATACTACCGCTGCAATTCGAACTGAATTTGAATTCGTTTCTCTATTTCAATAAGAATCTACAATCATGATTGTTGCCAACTTCCACCATCATAATTTCCTTGCTATCCGCCAGATATAAATCGGACGGCCTATAATGCAGGATGGCAGGCACACCATCATCAACAACTCCGTTTTTTATAAGAGTAGAGATAAAATATATTAAATGTAGTATAACATGTTCATAACCACACCATGTGTATCACCGTTATATGTATTCACACATGCGTCGGTTTGAAACACTATGATAAATTCTTCAATTATCCGAATTCGCTGTTTATAATGAAGTATATATGATCTCTATTCGTCTTTTACACCCACACAACCCTCTTATCTTTGCAGCTAGCCCTAACTTTCTCTTGTGCATGCACACGCCTGCATCCCTCTCACCCTCCCTCAGCATTCTCTAGCTCCATCGCGCAAATTCGTCTTTTCACTTTAGGTCGTTCACCCATGGTGTGTGTAGGCCCCCCAGCTCCTTCTTTACGGTACACATCGATCGATATGCCTCTCTAGCCATGTGTGCCTAGCACAAACACAAGCTTCCCCTCTTCTCTTTTCACTGTCCATGCCTCACTCCCACCACTCTTTTCATCGTTCTCGTACTCGCACACTCCTCCCCTCGTCGATATAGTATGCCTCTCGTACCATATCCTACATGCATCCCTCTCTCTCTATCCTTCTCCTCGTGTCTCATTTGCTTCTAACACACACATGCATGTATACCAATCGATCTCCCAACATATACCTAGATCGACTTTAACTACCCCCCCATCGATCGACATACCTCACAAGTTATCTCTCTCCTTTCTCTAACAAAGGGCGATTGATCTTCCTATGTAGTTACGTCTGCTTACCACATCCACATCGTCCCCCCTCATCATTCGTGCATGCCTCCTGGCCCGTCTCTCACACGCACATGCATAGACAACAAGCAGCCGTCTCCTCTCTTATTTATATTGCGGGCGTGCCCTCCGTTTGTCTAGCAAGGCTATCCCACAATTTCTTAGAAGCAACTCCACTACCACCCCCTCCAACACTATAGCTTTGTCTCTCTCACAACCTTATTCCTCTCCTGCACATATGCATGGATGTCGATCGATCTCCCTTAATACATGAGGCAGATCGATCTCCTTCATACATGAGGTAGGCCTCTCTCCTCCTCCACACATATACCAGCCATTGTAGCTCTATAGTTAATTGGGCCTCCCTCTTCCCCCACCACACACCGATAGTCGAGCGCTGCAGGTAGGTATCCATGCCACAGGGACAAACTACACATGTCCCATCTCACGTTCCAGTAGGCCAGCCACTCTATATCTTTGACGTGGGCACACACAAATTCGATGGCACTCTTTATCAATCATGCGCGCGCACACACACACACACATCAGCCCTCTCTTCGATTCTATGGACACCTCAAGATGCATTTGTATGAGTAGTTTATCTTGTGACAGAAAAGGTTGAATGAAGGAAGGCCTTATTTGCGAACGTGGAGAGATGTGTGGGTATATTTTTGCAAAATTGCCATAGTTTCTTTCCTATCTGTTAGATATAAATCCGATGGCCTATATTGTAGGATGGCACGCACACCATCATCACCAACTATGTTTTCTACTCCCTCCGTCCAAAAATACTTGTCATCAAAATGGATAAAAAGAGATGTATCTAAAACTAAAATACGTCTAGATACATTTCCTTTTATCCATTTTGATGACAAGTATTTCCGGATGGAGGGAGTATTTGTCTTTTTAGGGATTTCAACAAGTGACTATGACCAGACCTTACCAACATACTCAAAAAAGTAGTCCGTAATTTTGATGTTACCCTCTTTTCTTGGTGGTGCAGTGCCATCTGGATACCTCATAAATAAACCAAGTACTACATGATACTAATATATGATACATGGCACAGGAGTACTAAGTATTATTAATACAGTTTTGCTAGAACTCATCTAGATGAGATATAATTTGGTCTCATTCATCTTTTATAGCCATTGGATGTGATGCTATATAAGATGTGTATGTGTGTGTGCTGACGTAGGTTGTATTTGTTCTTGTGCAACAAACTGACCACTTCATGTCATGTTTGATAGTCTCAAGTCATTAAAAGCATACAAGCCCCACATCTCTTCTTGGTTGATTCCTCTATTTATGTCAAAAAATAAGAAACAACGTGAGAGTTAATGCACCACGCCTATGTGTTTACTATTTGGTTTTCATAACATGACTTAATACTCACCTAGACGGAGGGAGTATTCGATTTGACAGCGGGTGGCGCAGTTCCCGATACGGATTTAATGCATATGAGGGAGGGAGTAGCGGTTCCTGATATGTTGAACGGCCAATGCATCCTCCTTCAATTTATGCATGAGGGAAGTAATGGGAGGAGGTCTGGGAAAAGAGGCTGCACGATGTGAATGCAATGCAGTTTGCCCTCATTTCCCTCATATAAAGGCGCCCCTCCATTCCAATACGTCTACCACATTGTACGCACCTAAGCATTTGCCTAAGCACCTACACTAAGCGCAAAAGAGCTCACTCCAGACCCATGGAGGCGATGCTCGTGAGGGGCCAGCGGCTGCGCCAGATGGTCCACGACGCCGACCTGCGGCATGGCGCCGAGGATCGTCTCCAGACGGTGTTGGAGACCGGCTGGTGGATGGCCGCCTTTGACGCCAACTATGACTCTCAGTTGGACCAGATGATCATTTCCACCAGCAACAAGTTCACCGTCCTCAAGAAGCTCGCAGACAACATCGCCGTACTCCTCCAGCCCGCGCGCCCGGGATCCTTAGCCTGCCACCCTAATTGGCCTCCATGGCCAGAACCTCTTTCAAGCACTGGTGGCCCTGCGACTGCCCGTCGACGCCATGAAGAATATCCACCCGGTGGTCGCGCTCGCCGCGAGGCGCCTCGCCCTGCAAGAATTCGTCGACCTACACATCCACATGTACGAGGAAATCGTGTACATAGGTATCTACAAGGCCAGTGAGGACGCTACGAAGTTGGCCTTCCTCAACCGGCTAAAAGCCGTGGATGCCTTTGCTGAGAAGCACCTCGACCTCGCCACAAAAGCCGCCGCTCCTTAGCCGCCGGTGGGTGGCCCAGTGCACTAAGTTGAGGAGGAGGAGGTCGTACATTCGTGGATCCATCTTTCTTCTTGCCTTTTGTAACCACCACTATGATCGCATCATCGTGGCCTTAATTCCTATTGTGATGTTGCATTCTCGTTCCAGTCAATACCAACATGTGCGATCCCTTTGCTTAATTATATGCATCACTGTAACTAGTACTCCATCCGTCAATTTATAAGTTGTGCTTACCTTTTCCATCAACTTCGTGCAACGCGCGGGCATCTTGCTAGAAACACTAGAATATGTCTATATAATCCGTATGTGATAGTCCATTTGAAATCTCAAAAAAGACAAATATTTAGGTACGGAGGGAGTAATATATTAGGAGTATATCAAAACAATAGTGATTTCTTTCAAGTTTGTGAACAAATACTACTATTCTACTACTTTGGATCCGTCGCAACGCACCAGCACATTGCTGGTAAAGGAAATGGCCTACCGCGTTCGCGTCGCAGCCCCACACGCCCGGGAATCGGGAGTACAACACGGCCCGCCCGGCACGACACATAGCTTAGGGAAGGTGTGTTGCCTAGCATTTTCACTTTCATGTGGGACCTCCATTGAGAAAACCGACACCATGCCCGCCGCCGTGCTGGAAAACAGAAACAAGGGGAAGCTCTAGCTGTAGCACGGAAGCCAAGAAATTTGGTGTCAGACGGGGCTCGTTGATAGAGTAGGAGCATTCCGTACTAGTACTACTCCTACTAGTACCAAGTTTGTACTCCTAATACTATATTACTAGTACTACCACTATACAACTAGTAGGTACATGCACGACACAACATCGTAGGAACAAAAAAGGGGAAGATCTTGTTTTGGGTGATTTATCTTTTTTTCAATCAATGTAGTATGAATAATATGATGTGGGGGCACCCGTGAAGCTTATGTGGCTTGGTTGCATGGCTACGGAAGGTTAGAGAAAAATAAATAGATAATGTGTTTAGAGTGCACTCCACTAAATAGATATATATACTTTGGATCCATTGCAACGGACCGGCACATCTATATCTATACCCCCTATATAGTGTGTGAAAAACTTTGAAAGTTGGCCGTTGGATGAAGCCAATCCGATGGTACAAAGATGGCAAATCCGAGCACTACTGGCTTTGGATATCATCCACCAGATTCTGCCACATGTATAATCTAGAAGACTCCATGGTTGAACTTAATTCATGACTAACTTTGCCACAACTAAGCTTAGGCAAAGATATTAGTTCTTCAAAACGAGAGAAACAAGTTGGCAAGCCTAAGGGAATCTTGCTACATGTTTTGTGTGTATGTCATGTGGGGCCTTATTGTGGCTTGCCTAAGGTGTGGCTTGAACCAAACACTCACATAAGTTAATCAAACTTGCCTAACCTTACATTCCACCAGATTTTGCCACATGTTAGAATCCAGAAAGCTCCACATGTAGAAGCATAATGCACAAACCACCAGAATCTCATGCGTGCAATGCACGTGTACCTTACTAGTACTATTTGGTAGTAGTAAGAAACAAATTCCAGTTTTGGCACGAGCTCGTACTGCGGGAGCACCACAAGGCCTGCCATAGGAGTTACATTTCCCTCTCGGGGCCCACGGGACCAAACTTCAGTGGCTTAGTGCCCGGCCTATGAGTCAATGACATGCGAACCTTAAATGCGGCTGGCCCACATGCCATTCTCATGGTGCTGGCGTGGTTCGCGACTCACTCGTTCGAGATGAACTGGCCGGTTGTGGCGTGGCCGTGGCGAGGGTGCTACAGCTGGGCGTCGGGGCGTTACGAGGCGTAGATGGCCACACCGGTGGGTACTACCTGTAGTACTCCCTCCGGTCCTTTTTACTCTGCATATTAGGTTTGTCCGAAGTCAATCTCATCCAACTTTGACCAAGTTTATATAAAAAATTATAGACATTCACATAACAACACCAATATCATTAGATTCATCTTGTAATGTATTTTCATATTATATTTATTAGATATTATAGATGATAATAATTTCTAATATAAATTTGGTCGAACTTAGCAAAGTTTGACTTTCAGCAAATCCAATGTGCAGCGTAAAAAGGACCAGAGGAAGTACATAAGTACTCTAGCTGAGGATTGATGCCCGGGATGAAATGTGTCACAGCCGCTGGATGAAAACTCGATGGTGCGGGAGTACGGATCGGAGCACAGCAGCGGAGCAGGCAAACTGCATCCAATCGGGTGTGTCTGTGGTAGAAAGTTGATGGTCACCGTAGTTCAGCTGGCCCGCATGTCATGCACACAAAGGCAGAGGAGCGGTGGGGCCGAGAGGGATGAGGGGCACATCAGGGGATGAGGTTCCCCTGACGCGAACAATCCTACCATTCTGTCACTGACATGTGGGACCCATAAGCATGGGTCCCACCTGTCAGCAAAGGAGAGGCAGTTCAAGGCAATGATAGCCATGTTAGAGGATCCATGTCCACGTCGGGGGACGTCGTGCCGTGGGTTGGAGCGGCATCGTGGGAATCGCGTGTGGGTGTGGCAGTGGTAGAAACAAGAAACGTGATGGTCGCCATGGTTCAACTTCCATGTACAAGTTGTCATGTCTGCTGACACATGTATATCAAAACTAGAGAGTTTATATTTCAAGCACATGAATAAGTATTATTCTACTACTTTGGATCCATTGCAACGCACGGGCCAACACATTGGTAGTAGTAGTGTCCATCTATATCTCTAGAGGCCTTCCCTCGTTCATCCTTTTCTCTCACAAGATAAACTACTCATACAAATGCATCTTGATGTTCCGTGGAACGCACGAGGATGTTTCCTTGGGGGTCTCTCCAGCGCGGCATGGCCGTAGTTGCAAGTTGACGCCCCTTGAAATGCCTACGTTGAGGGGCACTCGGATTTCCTCCGATGAGCAGGTAAGATGAGTTTGATCACGTAGTAAATGTATTCTAAAGACTACTTCCGTGTCCATTTCCTAATTCTCCCCTTCCCATTGCTTCACAGGTTAGGCTCGGTGCGAGTGGAGATTGTCTTGCATATGTACGGGAGGGTACCAACATCAATTTGCACAACATTTACTACAGTGACACCATTCCCGTAGAACCTTTGTCCAACATTGGGATCAGCCATGCAATGGGCCACCGCATGAATTGGTACGATGGAACCACGGTGAGATTGAATAAGATAGCACGAACCTTGCACATGGCGGTCAAAGGTGGACCATGATGTCTGCGGCCGATTTGTTGTCGTACGAGTAGGAAGACGTTGTGCTCCTTTCTAACCACATCTTCGCGGTAACAAACCAGGGGACTTATTTTGTATGGGACACATCCTACGATATACTCCCTCTCTCCCAGTTTATTTGTTTTGAATCTTTTCGTTTTATAAGTTTCAAATTCAAATTTAGAGCTCCCCATCACATGTTGAGATTACAATGTCCATTAAATCGTTGCGTGCATGTATAGTAAAGAAACAAATCTCGAGTTTGGCACGAGTTCGTGCTGTGGGAGCACCACAAGCCCTGGCGCAGGAGTTACATTTCCCTCTCAGGGCCGTCGGGACTGAGCTTCGGCGACTTACTACACCTACCTTTGAGTCAATAACATGTGGACCCAATAGGTGACTGGTCCACATGTAATGCTCCCGTAGGTAGAGGGGTAGTGGGGCCAAGAGGGGTGAGCCATAGGTCGGGGACGTGTGGTTTCATGGGTTCGAGCGGCATCGTGGGAATCGCGGGTGGCTGTGGTAGAAACTTGATGCTCGCCGCATTTTACGTGGCCCACATGTCATGCACACAAGTTGTCATGTCTACGGACACATGCACTGCTTACCGATCACTAGAAGGAGCAGCAGAGAAAGCAATATATGCGGATAAATAGTTCCTTATAGTCAAGCGGACCCACGCTACTACTCTGTTCCAAAGACATGCACACCATCGAAATAGTCCATCTATATCAATATACACCGAGAGGGAATAATTTTTTTTACAAGAGAGGAAATAGTTCATCCATCCATAATGCCCTCCTGCTGGTGCAGCCTTTTCTTCTTCTTGTACTTCTTCTTCTTCTTCTTCTTCTTCTTCTTCTTCTTCTTCTTCTTCTTCTTCTTCTTCTTCTTCTTCTTCTTCTTCTTCTTCTTCTTCTTCTTCTTCTTCTTCTTCTTCTTCTTCTTCTTCTTCTTCTTCTTCTTCTTCTTCTTCTTCTTCTTCTTCTTCTTCTTCTTCTTCTTCTTCTTCTTCTCATTCTCCGTGGGAGACGGCTTCGCAACAAGCTCTTTGGACCTTGCAGCTATCTCGAAACTCACACGGGCATCGAGGGCAGCATATTTTATCCGCTCATAAGTCAAGGGATAATTCTCCCATCCAGACGACCTTAATGCCACCGTATCATCACCCTTCTGAAGATTTGTACTGAGCAAAAAATTTGCTATGTCGAATAGGGATGGTGACTGTTTATCACAATCTTCTACAGGAATTTTGATTCTAGTTTGTAGGTCAGCGATGCTTTTCAAATCAAGGTTGTACGGCTTCAGCTTCTATTTGTCCCCTTCGATGGCTGCCCCACAGAAGTATACGTCCTCCCGAGACAAGAAATCGTGAAGATCACGTGGTATGGAGGGCGAGTGTATGATGTGGTACACCAAAACATCATCTTCGTGGCATAGCTAAAGGACGGCGGCGCACTGGATCTTCCCAGGGGCACGCTCCGTGTACTCTGCATCGAGACCGATGACCCTCATCTCTACCTTTTCGAGGGAGTTGGATACATTGTTGATCCACTGCCGAACAACCCTTGGGTGGACGGTGATGGTGGCAACTATGCGCATCGAGCCTTCGACGAGGACATGTTGGACGCTAAAAACCTGCATCTCGATCTCTGATACGTCTCCAACGTATCTATAATTCCTGATTGCTCCATGCTATATTATCTACTGTTTTAGACATTATTGTGCTTTATTATCCACTTTTATATTATTTTTGGGACTAACCTATTAACCGGAGGCCCAGCCCAGAATTGCTGTTTTTTGCCTGTTTTAGGGTTTTGAAGAAAAGGAATATCAAACGGAGTCCAAACGGAATGAAACCTACGGAAACGTGATTTTCTCATCAGATAAGATCCAGGAGACTTGGACCCTCCGCCAAGAAAGACTCAAGGTGGTCATGAGGGTAGGGCCCCCCCTAGGGCGCGCCCCCTGCCTCGTGGGCCCCTTGAAGCTCCACCGACGTACTTCTTCCTCCTGTATATATCCACGTACCCTCAAACGATCGGGAATGGAGCCAAAAACCTAATTCCACCACCGCAACTTTCTGTATCCACGAGATCCCATCTTGGGGCCTGTTCCGGAGCTTCGCCGGAGGAGGCATCGATCACGGAGGGCTTCTACATCATCATCCAAGCCCCTCCGATGAAGTGTGAGTAGTTTACTTCAGACCTACAGGTCCATAGCTAGTAGCTAGATGGCTTCTTCTATCTCTTTAGATCTCAATACAATGTTCTCCCGCTCTCTTGTGGAGATCTATTCGATGTAATCTTCTTTTTGTGGTGTGTTTGTTGAGACTGATGAATTGTGGGTTTATGATCAAGTCTATCTATGAATAATATTTGAATCTTCTCTGAATTCTTTTATTTATGATTGGTTATCTTTGCACGTCTCTTCGAATTATCAGTTTGGTTTGGCCTACTAGATTGGTTGTTCTTGCCATGGGTGAAGTGCTTAGCTTTGGGTTCGATCTTGCGTTGTCCTTTCCCAGTGACAGAAGGGGCAGCAAGGCATGTATTGTATCGTTGCCATCGAGGATAACAAGATGGGGTTTTTTATCATATTGCATGAAACTATCCCTCTACATCATGTCATCTTGCTTAAGGCGTTACTCTATTTTTAACTTAATACTCTAGATGCATGCTGGATAGCGAACGATGAGTGGAGTAATAGTAGTAGATGCATAATCGTTTCGGTCTACTTGTCTCGGACGTGATGCGTATATACATGATCATACCTAGATATTCTCGTAACTATGCTAAATTTTGTCAATTGCTCAACAGTAATTTGTTCACCCACCGTAGAATACTTATGCTCTTGAGAGAAGCCACTAGTGAAACCTATGGCCCCTGGGTCTCTTTCTCATCATATCAATCTCCATCACTTTATTATTGCTTTGCTTTTACTTTTCTTTTACTTTATTTACTTTACATCTCTATACCAAAAATACCAAAAAATATATTATTTATCATCTCTATCAGATCCCACTTTCGTAAGTGACAGTGAAGGGATTGACAACCCCTAAGAGAGTTGGTTGCGTTGAGCTATTGTTTTTTTGTAGGTACGAGGGACTCGAGCGTATCCTCCTACTGGATTGATACCTTGGTTCTCAAAAACTGAGGGAAATACTTACGCTACTTTGCTGCATCATCCCTTCCTCTTCGGGGAAATCCAACGCAGTGCTCAAGAGGTAGCAAGAAGAATTTCTGGCGCCGTTGCCGGGGAGTCTGCGCAAAAGTCAACATACCAAGTACCCATCACAATACCTATCTCCTGCATTACATTATTTGCCATTTGCCTCTCGTTTTCGTCTCCCCCACTTCACCCTTGCCGTTTTATTCGCCCTCTCTCTTCCTCCCTCTTTCTCTCTCTCTATTTGCCTCTTTTGCCCGTTTTCTCTTTGTTTGCTTGTGTGTTAGTTTGTTTGCTTGTCGTCATGGCTAGTCTCATATATTCTCCATTGTCTCCCGAGAATGAAGTTCTAAATTTTAAACAAAGGGAGGGAGAAAATCTAAAATATGCTTGGTATAGAATTTGCAATGCTCAAAATAGATCTACCAGGAAGCAATCTACTTCAGTTCTTCTCCGAAATTTTTATGTAGGTGTTAATCCTTGATATAGATATATCCTTGATACCATTACCGGAGGGAATTTCTTGGGTAGCCATACTTTTGATTCTTATAATGTTATGTTAGATTTATTTGGCTCACCACCTCTTTTGGTTAATGGAACTATGTTAACTTTGGAGCATGTTATGCAAAACCTTGAAATTATTGAAAATAAAGTTGCTACTATTGAATTAATTGAAAATCTAGACAAAAAGATCCACAATCAAATTACTCAATATGGATCTAAGGTAGGAATGACTTTGAAAAATATTAAGGAAAAGGAACCCATAGTTAATGAGAGGATAAACTTAGATTCCACTAGAATTGATAAACTTGAGGGTATCATTACTAACTTGGGAACCGCTTTTTCTTACGTAAAGAATACTCCAAGTCCTCCTACTAAAATTGCCAAGCTTATGTATGTTCCTAAAAATAAGGGTGAATCATCTAGTAAGGAAACTGTGGATCTTAAATCTATAAGTATTCATCCCAATCTTTTTGCTATCATTAAGGAACCAATTGCTACAAGTGAATTTTTCAATATTGTGCCTAAGAGTTTGAAAATCACTAGAAAGAAAGAAATTCCTAAGGGAAATAGATGTCTCATTGAAGAATTTCCTACCAAAGATGGCAATACCAAGATCTATTCTTGCTTGTTATGCCTAGCTAGGGGCGTTAAACGATAGCGCTTGTTGGGAGGCAACCCAATTTTATTTTTATTCATTGATTTTTGCTCATGTTTAGTAATAAATAAATTATTTAGCCTCTGTTTTGATTGTGTTTTTTGTGTTTAATTAGTGTTTGTGCTAAGTAGAACCGTTGGGAAGACTTGGGGAAAGTCTTGTTGAACTTGCTGTAAAAAACAGAAACTTTAACACTCACGAGAACTGCTGTCATTTTTATTTCGAAAGTAATATTTAGTTAATTATTTTTGAATATGATTAATAGATAAATTCCTCACGTCCTTAAATTTATTTTAGAATTTTTGGGGTTCCAGATATTGCGCTAGCTACAGATTACTACAGACTATTCTGTTTTTGACAGATTCTGTTTTTCGTGTGTTGTTTGCTTATTTTAATGAATCTATGGCTAGTAAACTAGTTTATAATCCATAGAGAAGTTGGAATACAGTAGGTTTAACACCCATATAAATAAAGAATGAGTTCATTACAGTACCCTGAAGTGGTCTTTTTTTTCTTTCGCTAACGGAGCTCACGAGTTTTCTACTTTAAGTTTTGTGTTGTGAAGTTTTCAAGTTTTGGGTAAAGATTTGATGGACTATGGAACAAGGAGTGGAAAGAGCCTAAGCTTGGGGATTCCCATGGCACCCCCAAGATAATATAAGGACACCTAAAAGCCAAAGCTTGAGGATGCCCCGGAAGGCATCCCCTCTTTCGTCTACTTCTATCGGTAACTTTACTTGGAGCTATATTTTTATTCACCCCATGATATGTGTTTTGCTTGGAGCGTCTTTCATGATTTGAGTATTTTATTATTAGTTTACCACAATCATCCTTGCTGTACACACCTTTTGAGAGAGCCATACATGATTTGGAATTTGATAGAATACTCTATGTACTTCACTTATATCTTTTGAGCTTTATAGTTTTGCTCTAGTGCTTCACTTATATCTTTTAGAGCACGGTGGTGGATTTGTTTTATAGAAACTATTGATCTCTCATGCTTCACTTAGACTATTTTGAGAGTCTTAATAGCATGGTAATTTTCTTAAAATCCTAATATGCTTGGTATGGAAGATTAATAATAAAACTTTCGTATGAGTGTGTTGAATACTAAGAAGAAATTGATGCTTGATAATTGTTTTGAGATATGAGGATGGTGATATTAGAGTCATGCTAGTTGAGTAGTTGTGAATTTGAGAAATGCTTGTGTTAAAGTTTGTGATTCCCGTAGCATGCACGTATGGTGAACCATTATGTGATGAAGTCGGCGCATGATTTATTTATTGATTGTCTTTCTTATGAGTGGCGGTCGGGGACGAGCAATGGTCTTTTCCTACCAATCTATCCCCCTAGGAGCATGCGCATAATACTTTGCTTTGATAACTTCTAGATTTTTGCAATAAGTATATGAGTTCTTTACGACTAATGTTGAGTCCATGGATTATACGCACTTTCCTTCCTTCCACCATTGCTAGCCTCTCTAATACCGCGCACTTTTCGCCGGTATCATACACCCACCAAATACCTTCCTCAAAACAGCCACCATACCTACCTATCATGGCATTTCCATAGCCATTCCGAGATATATTGCCATGCAACTTTCCACCGTTCCTTTCATTATGAAACGCTCCATCATTGTAATATTGCTATGCATGATCATGTAGTTGACATTGTATTTATGGCAAAGCCACCGTTCATAATTCTTTCATACATGTCACTCATGAGTCATTGCACATCCCGGTACACCACCGGAGGCATTCATATAGAGTCATATTTTGTTCTAAGAATCTAGTTGTAATTCATCGGTTGTAAGTAAATAAAAGTGTGATGATCATCATTATTAGAGCATTGTCCCAGTGAGGAAAGGATGATGGAGACTATGATTCCCCCACAAGTCGGGATGAGACTCCGGACGAAAAAAAAGAGGCCATAAAAAAAGAGAAAGGCCCAAATAAAAAATGAGAGAAAAAGAGAGAAGGGACAATGTTACTATCCTTTTACCAGACTTGTGCTTCAAAGTAGCACCATGATCTTCATGATAGAGAGTCTCTCATTATGTCACTTTCATATACTAGTGGGAATTTTTCATTATAGAACTTGGCTTTGTATATTCCAATGATGGGCTTCTCAAAATGCCCTAGGTCTTCGTGAGCAAGCAAGTTGGATGCACACCCACTTAGTTTCTTTTGAGCTTTCATATACTTATAGCTCTAGTGCATCTGCTGCATGGAAATCCCTACTCACTCACATTGATATCTATTGATTGGTATCTCCATAGCCCGTTAATGTTCCTAGTTGACGTGAGACTATCTTCTCCCCTTTTGTCTTCTCCACAACCACCATTCTATTCCACCTATAGTGTTATATCCATGGCTCACGCTCATGTATTGCGTGAATATCGAAAAAGTTTTGAAAATGTCAAAAGTATGAAACAATTGCTTGGCTTGTCATCGGGGTTGTGCATGATTTAAATACTTTGTGTGGTGAAGATAGAGCATAGCCAGACTATATGATTTTGTAGGGATAGCTTTCTTTGGACATGATATTTTGAGAAGACATAATTGCTTTTTTAGTATGCTTGAAGTATTATTATTTTAATATCAATATGAACTTTTGTCTTGAATCTTTCGAATCTGAATATTCATACCACAATTAAGAAGATTTACATTGAAAATATGCCAAGTAGCACTCCGCATCAAAAATTATGTTTTTATCATTTACCTACTCGAGGATGAGCAGGAATTAAGCTTGGGGATGCTTCATACGTCTCCAACGTATCTATAATTTTTGATTGCTCCATGCTATATTATCTACTGTTTTAGACATTATTGGGCTTTATTATCCACTTCTATATTATTTTTGGGACTAACCTATTAACCGGAGGCCCAGCCCAGAATTGTTGTTTTTTTTGCCTATTTAGGGTTTCGAAGAAAAGGAATATGTGGACCCGATAGGTGACTGGTCCACATGTAATGCTCCCGTAGGCAGAGGGGCGGTGGGGCCAAGAGGGGTGAGCCGCAGGTTGGGGGCCCTGTGGTTTCATGGGTTCGAACGGTGTCATGGGAATCGCGGGTGGGTATGGTAGAAACTTGATGCTCGCCGCATTTTAGGTGGCCCACATGTCATGCACACAAGCTGTCATGTCTACGGACACATGCACTGCATACCGATCACTGGAAGGAGCAGCAGAGAAAGCTATATATGCGGATAAATAGTTCCTTATAGTCAAGCGGACCCACGCTACTACTCTGTTCCAAAGACATGCACACCATCGAAATAGTCCATCTATATCCATATACACCGAGAGGGAATAATTTTTTTACAAGAGAGGAAATAGTTCATCCATCCATAATGTCCTCCTGCTGGTGCAGCCTTTTCTTCTTCTTCTTCTTCTTCTTCTTCTTCTTCTTCTTCTTCTTCTTCTTCTTCTTCTTCTTCTTCTTCTTCTTCTTCTTCTTCTTCTTCTTCTTCTTCTTCTTCTTCTCTGTGGGAGACGGCTTCGCAACAAGCTCTTTGGACCTTGCAGCTATCTCAAAACTCACACGGGCATCAAGGGCAACATATTTTATCCGCTCGTACGTCAACGGATAATTCTCCCATCCAGACGACCTTAATGCCACCGTATCATCACCCTTCTGAAGATTTGTACTGAGCACAAAATTTGCTACGTCAAATAGGGATGGTGTCTGTTTATCACAATCTTCTACATGAATTTTGATTCTGGTTTGTAGGTCAGCGATGCTTTTCAAATCAAGGTTGTACGGCTTCAGCTTCTGTTTGTCCCCTTTGATGGCTGCCCCACAGAAGTATACGTCCTCCCGAGACAAGAAATCGTGAAGCTCATGTGGTATGGAGGGTGAGTGTATGATGTGGTACACCAAAACATCATCTTCGTGGCACAGTTGAAGGACGGCGGCGCACTGGATCTTCCCAGGGGCACGCTCCGTGTACTCTGCGTCGAGACCGATGACCCTCGTCTCTACCTTTTCGAGGGAGTTGGATACATTGTTGATCCACTGTCGAACAACCCATGGGTTGACGGTGATGGTGGCAACTATGCGCATCAAGCCTTCGACGAGGACATGTTGGACGCTAAAAACCTGCATCTCGATCTCTGATACGTCTCCAACGTATCTATAATTTCTGATTGCTCCATGCTATATTATCTACTGTTTTAGACATTATTGGGCTTTATTATCCACTTTTATATTATTTTTGGGACTAACCTATTAACCGGAGGCCCAACCCAGAATTGCTTTTTTTGGCCTGTTTTAGGGTTTCGAAGAAAAGGAATATCAAACGGAGTCCAAACGGAATGAAACCTTCGGAAACGTGATTTTCTCATCAAATAAGATCCAGGAGACTTGGACCCTCCGTCAAGAAAGCCACGAGGTGGTCACGAGGGTAGGGGCGGCCCCCTAGGGCACGCCCCCTGCCTCATGGGCCCCTTGAAGCTCCATAGACGTACTTCTTCCTCCTATATATATATCCACGTACCCCCAAACGATCGGGAACGGAGCCAAAAACCTTATTCCACCGCCGCAACTTTCTGTATCCACGAGATCCCATCTTGGGGCCTGTTCCGGAGCTCCGCCGGAGGAGGCATCAATCACGGAGGGCTTCTACATCATCATCCAAGCACCTCCGATGAAGTGTGAGTAGTTTACTTCAGACCTACGTGTCCATAGCTAGTAGCTAGATTGCTTCTTCTCTCTTTTTGGATCTCAATACAATGTTCTCCCCTCTCTTGTGTTGATCTATTCGATGTAATCTTCTTTTTGTGGTGTGTTCGTTGAGACCGATGAATTGTGGGTTTATGATCAAGTCTATCTATGAATAATATTTGAATCTTCTCTGAATTCTTTTATGTATGATTGGTTATCTTTGCAAGTCTCTTCGAATTATCAGTTTGGTTTGGCCTACTAGATTGGTTGTTCTTGCCATGGGAGAAGTGCTTAGCTTTGGGTTTGATCTTGCGGTGTCCTTTCCCAGTGATAGAAGGGGCAGCAAGGTACGTAATGTATCATTGCCATCGAGGATAACAAGATGTTTTTTTTATCATATTGCATGAAATTCCCCCTACATCATGTCATCTTGCTTAAGGTGTTACTCTGTTTTTAACTTAATACTCTAATGCATGCTGGATGGCGGTCGATGAGTGGAGCAATAGTAGTAGATGCAGAATCGTTTCGGTCTACTTGTCTCGCACGTGATGCGTATATACATGATCATACCTAGATATTCTCATAACTATGATAAATTCTGTCAATTGCTCAACACTAATTTGTTCACCCACCATATAATACTTGTGCTCTTGAGAGAAGCCACTAGTGGAACCTATGGCCCCCGGGTCTATTTCTCATCATATCAATCTCCATCACTTTATTATTGCTTTGCTTTTACTTTGCTTTTACTTTATTTACTTTGCATCTCTATACCAAAAATACCAAAAAAATATTATTTATCATCTCTATCAGATCTCACTTTCGTAAGTGACCGTGAAGGGATTGACAACCCCTAAGCGCGTTGGTTGCGTTGAGCTATTGTTTTTGTGTAGGTACGAGGGACTCAAGCATAGCCTCCTACTGGATTGATACCTTGGTTCTCAAAAACTGAGGGAAATACTTACGCTACTTTGCTGCATCATCCCTTCCTCTTCAGGGAAATCCAACGCAGTGCTCAAGAGGTTGCAATCTCTTCCGCCATTTGGAACCACTGGAACGGAGGGCTATGGTTTGGAGAATTAGGATTAGCTGGCTAGTCTAACTGAAGCAGTAGATGATTATTTAAAGAGGTTAAAACAATGTGAACGCAGTGGGGTTTGGATGCAAATGAAGACGAAGGGGAGGTGAAGAAGCCAAGGAGAATCGGTTCCCGATGGAGAAGTAAATGGGAGAAGTGGCATGCAGGCAGTTGATTAGACAGCTAGGTAGACTAAACGAAAAGGCTATGCGGGTAGACTGATGAGTCGTACCTGTTCGTGTACTTGCCCATCCTTCCTGATAGGTGGGACCTATGCATGCAAACAGATAAAAAAATGTGTCGTAGTTTTTTTTAGCGCGTGAGTGGGAGACACAACATTCTCTGGTTAAGGAATACTCCCTCCGTTTAGGTGAGTATAAGTCACCTTATGAAATTAGGTTTTCCCAAAACCTTTAGGCGTGGAGCATAACTTCCTGCTCGATCCCCTCCCAGCCTTGTTAGCCAGCGTTCTCTTCCTCTGCTGCCGCGTTCTACCTTTCCATTTTTCCTCTTCTCAAGTGTGGAATGATCTGCATGCCGTCCTTGATGCACACTGCATGCATCACGGCAGGGCGTTGATTGGGCATGCATGAGAATTTGGTTAGTCCTGCCTTCGTTTGCTGCGTGCTGTCGCTCAACAGTGGCATGCACAGACGCATGGACGCTTGAGCTCCCCTGCTCAGATTTGTCGCACTGCTTCCCTGCTCTCCCGCACCAGAGCTCCCCTGCCCAGCTTCGCTGTGCTGCTCTCCTGCGTGTCCTCCTCTGTCGCTCCCTCCTGCCTCACGCAGCTCCCCTGCCCCCCTTGCCTGCCTCCCAAATCTTCCCTCTTTCACACCCAAATCTTCCCTGTTTTTAGTACTTTGGATAACACTGTATATTTAGTGTAGAATCTTTTTAGTACTTTGAATTTTGGCCACTACTTCTGCTGTTTAGTAACTTTTCTGAATTTTGGCCACTACTACAATATGTTCAAGTGAGTAACTATAGTAACTTCAAGTGAGTAACTCCATTTATGATTTTTTTACATAAAACTAACCATGATATTTGTTCCTCTGTTCTGGTCATAATTATAATCTGATTGCTGAACCCTTAATCATTCTCATAATGTTTACATGATGCACAATTATACTACCGTTAAAACTACTCCATACACACACTGTCAAAACTGACAAGATGGTGGTGGAGGTGGGAATAAATGTTCAGTATTGGTGCATTTTCTGTGCTTACAAAATTCAAATTGAATTTCACTACCAAAAGAAAAGAAGTGGAGATTAAATGTTGCTTTCCACTTACTTCACCTGTGTGTAACTCTTTTGGTGCATTTTCTGCAGAACCTATGTGTAGCTGCAGCATATAGGCCAGTTCATCAACTGCTCGAAGAAGAAAAGAAGGTGGCATTTCCTTGCCTTTAGCATACAGTCCAGTTCACTTAATGTCCTCTGGTGCTATATTTCTGAGAACATCCAAGTTTTTACTTATCACTTTGCTAGCATTCACAAGTCTATTGAAGCGTGCAGGTCTTTGTGAATCTTGCTGTCTACTCCAAGTAGATGGTGTGTAGCCCGGCAAAGGATATTAGTACTTGGTGCATTTTAAGTTTAAAACCACTCTAGATTTACAAGTGTTTACTGAAGATGACAAGTGTTTATTCAGTTCTAAATTTGAAGTAACTAGTAGATGAACAATATTCATCTTTTTCTATATATGAAGAAGAATAAACCTAGCTAATTCAAATAATTCCAATTTTATGGACATGTTCTTATCAACTCTTGGTTAAGGGGTTGTGGCAGTTTTCACTTTTCAGTTTTGTGCTGCTTGAATTGATTCTACAGGAATATTTAGGGAAGAGTCATGGCTATGCTTAGCTCTCTATAAAATGAATGACTAAAATTGGACAATTGGAAACTTTAGGTATGTTTGCAATTGGACAAATGGTGTATAAATCCAAATAAAGCAAATAAATTCAAATGATTCAAACAAATCCAAATATACATGGTTGATCTTCATTTTGCATAAACCTGGTTGAGTATTACAGAGTAATTGACAACAAATTGACCTGGTTGGAATTCATACAGCAGCAGTAACAGTTAACTCAACTTCTTTTGCGTGCATTTATCATTCTAGAAAACTTTCAGTAACAAGTGAGCAGCCTCTGCATTTTCTCAGTGAACTTTTGAGTGCATTTATCACTTGTTGGAGTATGCTACAACTTCTACAAATCACAAAATCCTTTAGTTTACATCTCAGTTTTAGCAAACACCACAGTTTCAGTAAAGGAGTCATAACTGAATTACAGGCACTGTAGTTTCTCTACAGTTCTGGAACACTGAACATTTTCAGTTAACTGTAGCAAGAAAAACTTCCAAAAACTAGCAGATCTCCAAGAATGCCAAGAGTATTACGCAATGAATTTGATGGCATCAAACTAAATTTTCACTATGATCTGTTCATCATTTAGCAGCAGTGTACAACCTTTGTCCTGGATTATTTCTCTAGCTTTGTATCCCCTGACTGAATTTTCTCCGCCTGTACTGAGAACAAAAAATTCAGACTCACAGCAACAAATTGAACAGCAGCAGTAGCAGAGGTGGGCGGGGCAGACTCACCAGCACAGGTGGGAGTGGCAGCAGAGGCGAGGCAGGGGAAAAGGAAAAGGCAGCATCAGAGGTCCACGGCGCCGGCGTCGTCCACCAGTAGCAGCATGAGAGGCGGTAGTGGCCGGAATTGTCCACGGTGCCGGTGGCCGAAGCAGACAAAATCAGAGGCGTAGGTGGGCGAACATGGGCAGGGACCTTCAACGGGGCCGGCGGCGTAGCTCGAGGAGGGCGCCGGCGTAGGTCGCCTTCACGGAGGGTGGTGCAGGTGGTAAGCCACGGCACAGCTGCAAGCGGGCGGCGGCGCTGTTGTTGGTCATGGGCTAGGCCATGGTTCTGGTGTTGGTCGCGGCGCAGATCCAGGCGGGCAGCAGCGCAGGTGGGTAGCCAGCGATGGCTGCAAGGTGCGGGCGACGGGGGAGGAGGAAGGAAGGAGATGGACTTCTTTTTGATGTGTTTAAAACTCTGTGGGTTTTTTGCAAAAAAACAAATACACTGCCCTGTGGACAACTTTTCCCGGACGGAGGGAGTACTAGTTAAATCCAAGCTATGGGTGTGAAGCACTGATATGCCAGTACATTTGATTGTGACCTGTTCTAATATTGAACCTGAACTTTTTTTAGAAAGGGCTGTGCATCAACTTAATGTGCTAGCAGACCTTATTGTGTTGTCTGTCTGTTTTCTTTGCACAACATTCAAGATATTTCCCCGTCATTGATAAAGACGATGAACCGTTATGTACGACTTCGTTGGTTTCAACATAGCCCTTCCCGTAGCGATCCACTGCTTCCATCCTGATTGTGCCGCCTGCGTGAAATTTTTGTATGCAAGTTCAGTGTGCCATGATGTTCTATATGATTGTGTCAACTATATAAGTTTTTACCGAGCATCAGCAATGCATATGGCTGAAAGATGTATTTACGAGCATCGACCGATGGGTCTCTCTCTCTATCTCTCTCTCTCACACACACGCACACACACGCGTAGACACACAAGTGGGACCCGTTGAATTATTTATTTGCTCGTGACAACTTTTAATTAGGTTCCGCTATAATCTAACTTTTTTCTTAAGTTATTAATTGAGCTCAGTGACTTCAAAAAGTTGTACAGAAGCCTTGTTTGGGCCTTTCTGGCGTCGCTGAATGTGGGCTGAGTAACCATGTTAGGTTGTACTACACAGGCCTTTTTTTCAACATTAGCAATGCAACCGGGTCGACAGTTGTACACAATATCTGGGTCAACTTGTTATTCTCCGCCCCGCTGGGCTGCAAACTTTCCTAGGAGGTATGCATTAGGCTTAACAAGAAAATGGACTTTAAGAAATAATAAATGGGATGTAATTATGATAATTGGACAGTTACTATGCACCAAACACGTAATTAGTTTGAAAATATATTATTTTTGGAATTTGAAAATTTTAATTTCATTACTTGTCGCACGCGCAATATTTCGTTGGATTTTAAAGTAATACAACTTTATTTTGAAATTATATTCGACCTGACTAGAAATTTCGGATAAAAATATTTTGGATCCAATCAAAATGTGGGAATTTTTTTTTAATTCTGTTTTGAGCGGTTGTTTGAAATTATTAATCGTTGTCCTAGCTAGAGGTTGGGTTGTACTTTTAACAAACTATAAATGGGACGTAGTAAATTCCATTAGAATTAAAAAAAATGGGATGTACATTCTTACAAATCGCAAATGGGCTATATGTTCTCTGCCAAATCCGAGCTGTGGGCCTACTAAGTTGACGCGTACCAAGGGCTTTGTCAACTTAGTCAATATAAATGATTCTAGCTGCAGTGATCGTACGATGTCCATCCAACGGCCATAGTGCTTTTTCAACCTCTGGTGTTCTTGCTCCAGCCGCCCAAAGCAGCGCCGGTCGTGTCGCGTGCTCCTGCCTCCCGTGGCCAGCTGTGATGCCGCGGAGGCCTCACCGCCCCGTACTACTCCCACCGCTGGCCAGGCCATCCCTCTACTCACCCACACCCCCTGTTATTCTGCGGCGACGGCAGCCTCACACCGCAGCCGAACTAGTGAACCCTCATACTCCTCTCCGCATGGGCTTCCACTATTGCATCTTCCCTGGCTCCGCATTGTCCCCTTCCTAGGCCTCGCAATCGTCCAGACCACCGCCCTGGTGCTCTCGGCGCGGCGTGGTCAATGTGGTCAATGACCGACTTCCATCGGAAGAGTACTATACATGGAGAGGCCGACAGCTGGGTCCAGGCGGCCTCAAGGAAGTGCCTCCTTATTACGCGTAAAATAATTAGTCCTCCACCTGACAGCAGGGACCCACCGGACGGGCCACCTTATATCGCGAAAAAATGTTTCCCCCCTGACTGCTGGGACCCACCGGATGGGCCAGCGTAATTCACCAAAAAAATACCCCCGCTGTCAACTCGGACCCACCGGAAGTGCCTCCTTATTACGGACAAAAAATGAATACTCCCCCTGCTAGCTGGGACCCACCATGGTGGGAGGCTGACTTGTGGGCCTACTAAGTTGACTGGGACGGGGGCCTTTGTCAACTTTAGTCAATATGAACGATTCTAACTCCAGTGACCGTACGATGTCCATCCAACGGCCGTAGTGCTTCTTCAACCTCTGGTCTTCTTGCTCCATCCGCCCAAAGCAGCGCTGGTCGTGCTGCATGCTCCTGCCTCCCGTGGCCGACTATGCTGCCGCGGAGGCCTCACCGCCCGCTACTATTCCCACCGTTGGCCAGGCCCTGCGGCGATGGCAGCCTCACACCGCAGCTGAACCAGTGAACCCTCGTACTCCTCTCCGCGTGGGCTTCCACTGCCGCGTCTTCCCCGGCTCCCTGTCATCCCCTTCCTAGGCCTCGCCGTCGTCCACCGCCCTGGTGCTCTCGGCCCGGCGTGGTCAACATGGTCAAGGAACGACTTCCATCGGACATGGGTTGTACATGGAGAGGCTGACAGCTGGGTCCACGGCCGCAGCAAGGAAGTGCCTCCTTATTACACGGAAAATAATCATTCCTCCACCTGACAGCTGGCTCCCACCAGACGGGCCACTGTATTTCGTGAAAAAAACGTTTCCCCCTGACTGCTGGGACCCACCAGCGACATCTTCGCACGCAAGGAAGTGCGTCCGGGCAAAAAAATGATTCGCCCTCCTGACTGCTGGGACCCACCGGCTACATCTTCGTAGGCAAGGAAGTGCCTGACAGTCGGGACCCACCTGGTCGAAGCGTAAGTAGCATTTTCATTCTGGTCGCGAACGTGTATGTACATATATACTGGTGGATGTAGAGGCGCGCACGTGTCGTAGTAGAGGCACGTACGTGTTGTAGTAGAGGCGCGCACATAGCATGTACACGTACGTACAACGGCCTGGGTGCAAGAAAGAAAATACGGCCACGTATGTGTACATACAGGCGTGGTCTCGAACGCCTACTCGCGCATACGTACGGCCAGGGCTCGTGTACATGGCAGGGTCGGAACGGAGAAATAGCATCGTCGTCGTGTTCATGGGGAGGCAACGGAATGCGTCGTGTTCATGGGGAGGCAACGGAATGCGTCGTGTTCATCGGGAGGCAACGGAACGCGTGGGAGCCAACCGGCTGGGTCAGAACGAAATGCGAGGTCATGTTCATCGGGAGGGCTTGGACGGAACAGGTGATGGAAACGAGGCCTGGCGTACCGCACAACGGAGGAAACGACCTTGTGTTCGACAGGCCATGTTCGAAACGGGATCATGTTCATCGGGAGGGATCTGGCATACCGCAAAACGGATGAAACGGACCTCCTACGATTGAAACGGGGGTCCTGTTGACCGGGAGGGGTGTGGCGTACCGCAAAACGGATGAAACGGACCTCCTACGGTCGAAACGGAGGTCCTGTTTATCGGGAGGGGTGTGGCGTACCGCAAAACGGACGAAACGGACTTGTGTTGGAGCGCTACGGTCGAAACGGGGGTCCTGTTCATTGGGAGGGGTGTGGCGTACCGCAAAACGGGACTCCACGGGATACTGTTCATCTCCACCGTCGACCTCCTCCAGCCTCCACAGGCTACTATCGACCTCCTCCAGCCTCCATGGGCTCCTGTTCATCCAGCCTCCATCGCGCGCTACTCCACCGGCTACTGTTCAACCACCCCTCCACTGTGTACTGTTCATTCAGCCCTCCACACCACGGGGTCATGTTCAACCACCCCTCCACGGGCACCCCTCCACCGTCTACTGTTCATCCAGCCCTCCACCACACCACGGGGTCCTGTTCATCAAGAGGCAATGCCACCGCTCACTGTTCATCCAACCCCCCCCCCCCCCCCCCCCCGCAACGCTCACTGATCATCCAATCGATCGGCTTCAGTTAGCAGCAGTAGCAAAGGAATCGCTCGATCGGGTTCAGTTAACAGCCATCGATTGATCGCTCGGGTTCAGTAACGTATAGCCTGAAGTGCAATCGCTCGGGTTCAGTTAGAGCCAACGCCTCGCACACACACGCGCACGTGTACGAGGGAAACGCGCATCGCTCGGCCCCCGACCTCCCACCGTAAGCGGGAACTCCCCGAAATTTTCCTCCCCCTTGCTTCTACCATGGTTTTTTCCATCATGGACGGCCCAAAGAATGTCATGCAGTTGCGTCTCCGGCCCGCCCAGGATGAAAAGCTCATTTTCTATCATGATTTTTGTCATAGAAGTAGGAGCCCACCACATCTATGACGAGACCGGGTTTTGTCACAATTATCGTCATAGAAGTGTCATATGTATGAAAGAAGAAAATTTCGTTCGGCCCAAAATGTCACGGATGTGTCTTTTTTTTGTAGTGTGGGTAGGCTCAGTGGGACGAGGGGGAGTCGGTGGACATGGTAGGAGGAGGAGAGGAGGCTCGGACTGGTCGGAACCAAGCCGAGGTCGAGGCGGCCATGGAGGAAAACGGCAGACTCCAGCGAGATGGGGCGATCCTGGTGACCAAATGAGGCGAGGGAGAGATGGGTGAGCTGCGGGAGGGCTCGGGGCACGCTTATATAGCCGTGGGGAAGGCTCTAGAGCTCACAAGCGAGCTTGAGCATTGCTCTAATGGAGGTCAGAGGCTGGGCATGGCACGGGCACTGTTCTAGCGGCGCATTTAAGGCGAACGACGACGAAGCACCGATGCAGGGCGACGCAGTCGAGAACGGGCGAGCTCCTGGACAAGGTTTGAGGTCGAGACGAGGAGGGAGGAGATGAGCATAGTGGCCGAAACCAGCCAGAGCACGCCTGCAGCCATGACGCAAGCGTGATCACCACGCGCACTGGCGCAAGCGGCGCTCTTTGGCATGGCCAACCATGTCCAGTGGATGGACCTTGGCGCCCTCAGTCAAAATGAGGAAATAAATTGGTCCAGGGGCAAAGAAGAGATTTGCACTTAGCTCCAAAAGTAAATTAGTAAGAAGGTGTTTGTCACTTGTTGTGGTTAAACCAGCTAGGTAACGTGGTAACTAGTTTGTCTGATGATGATCACATACTAAGGTGATGCTGATCACCAAAAACCAGACTAAAAGGAGGAGTTTAGATGAGGGTTGCAGTAGAAAGTGCAATACTGGCCAGAATTAGGGATTTGGATGATACACTCACATACTTGATCTCTGTGAGCTGAAATTTGGCATAGAGGGGTTATAAGAAGATATGAAGCCGCTGTAAAAATTTCATGCCATTTGGAAATACCAAAGTGGCACTTGTGTAGGTGTCAAAACTGGCGAATCTCGGGTAGGGGGTCCCGAACTGTGTGTCTAAGGCGGATGGTAACAGGAGGCAGGGGACACGGTGTTTACCCAGGTTCGGGCCCTCTTGATGGAGGTAATACCCTACGTCCTGCTTGATTGTTCTTGATGATATGAGTATTACAAGAGTTGATCTACCACGAGATCGTATAGGCTAAACCCTAGAAGCTAGCCTATGGTATGATTGTGTATTGTCCTACGGACTAAACCCTCCGCTTTATATAGACACCGGAGGGGGCTAGGGTTACACAGAGTCGGTTACAAGGGAGGGGATCTACATATTCGTATTGCCAAGCTTGCCTTCCACGCCAAGGAGAGTCTCATACGGACACGAGACGAAGTCTTCAATCTTGTATCTTCATAATCCAACAGTCCGACCAAAGGATATAGTTCGGCTGTCTGGAGACCCCCTAATCCAGGACTCCCTCAGTAGCCCCTGAACCAGGCTTCAATGACGATGAGTCTGGCGCGCATATTTGTCTTCGGCATTGCAAGGCGAGTTCCTCTCCAAATACTCCATAGAAGATTTTAAACACAAGGATAGTGTCCGGCTCTACAAAACAAGTTCCACATACCACCGTAGAGAGAATAATATTTCCACAAATCTAATCTGTTGACACGTTTGACAGCATGACAGCACGTCTGTCAGGACCCCGATTCCAAGCCACATCGATCTAGCCGGTAACACCTCATATCACTTTGCGGCCTCACACACGGTATCCCACGGGTGTCGCCTTACCATGGCCCGGGACCGTTTGCGCCTTTTCGCTCACGTATATGATAGTGTCGCTAGCATCCATATGACAAAGAACCCGGGCCGACATGGCTAGTCGTGAACCCAAAGCGGCACAGACCTATGGAGACAGGCATACATGACTCACATCGAACATGTCGGTCATCAACGAGTGATTCTGGGCTGTAGCACTGGGCTAACAGGACTTCGGGGATCCCGGGCTGTAGCAGGCTAGGCAGGACTCCGGAAGTCACCGCGTGACATTTCCCCGAAGGGACAGACATAGGGACGAAGTGAAACACATGCCGGCCAGTCAAGTGTCCTGAACAGTAGTGCTGGGATAGCAGGACGCCGGTGAACCAGGCTGTAGCGGACTACTATGGCTCGAGGAACACTAGACTACATTTCCCCATAAGAAAGGCTGCCAAGGATAAACAACTAGATTGTCGGATCCCACTCATACCAAGCATTTCAATCATACACACAATATGCCCGATATGAGTACATACAACATGGCATCACAACAAAACTCTACAACTCAAGTACTTTATTTAAAGGCTCCAGAGAGCCATACATAACATGTCATACAGATAGGGGTCACATGACCCAACACTCAAGTCATACAATCATACCAGCACATACGGAAGCAACTAGTCTGAGTACAGACTCTAGAAAGAAAGAAGGCTTCTCGAAGCCTGTCTATCTACATAGGGCCCTCCATGGCCAGGATCACCACCTGGGTGGCTAGTCACTCGTCGACGTCAAGGTCTACATAAAACCCATCGGAGGGGGTAGTGTTGTCGTCTGAAAACAATAAATAAGCAAACATGAGTACAAGGTACTCAGCAAGTCTTACATCAGAACCTACTATACATGCTTATTCTCAAGAAGGTGGTGGGGTTAATGCAGCAAGCCAGCTTTGACTCTTGGCTAAACTATCCTACGGAACTTCACTAGTAAAATAGTTTTCGCACACGAGTCCACTACTCACCAACACAATACTCCACCGGGGATCCTCCCTCGTCATCCTACGAGAGGGCCATCCTCGGTACTCACACTTATCTTGAGTCTTTTAGTAGTATCCATTAACTTGTCTATGAACTGTATAGGCAACCAAGTAGTCCTTTACCGCGGACGCGGCTATTTGAATAGTTTTATACCCTGCAGGGGTGTACTTCGTCATACACACTTTCACCGTTTACCGCCGTCTACACGATATGTACTCGGCAACCTTCAAGCAGAAGCCCAGCGAGGGTGTTGGCCACAGCCTACCTAAACACTTAAGTCTCTAGTCCAGGTTTATCGCCTATCCAGGTTCCATCCACAGGGAGTCCGACCGAGGTTTCCACATACGGCCCCGAACGATGTGAACAGGGTTCCCGAGACACCAAACGGGTGACTCGGTACACTGTGCCACGGTGTATCTACCGCAACATAGCCCACCCCTAGGGTCAGCGCTACGCACGGCCGCCAACACATAACCTACAAGCACCAGAAACTATTTGCAACTCCTGGACAGAGTACTAGGGTGATTAAGAAGCCGAGAGGGTCAATTAAGGATCCCAATGCATGGTAGTAGCTGAATCTTAAATCACACATACAGATCTCAGTTCTTAGGGACGGTCTCAATGAAACAACCCACCATGTACTCCTACATGGCCTCTCATCGATACCTTTACCAAAACATGTTCAACACACCCCTCATATTACCGACATAAGCATTTCACTCTAGCCCATCACCCAGATGAACCAGACCTGACACAACTCTAAGCATAGCAGGCATAGCAAGGTAGGAACCACATACATGGCTCAATCAACTCCTACACATGCTAGTGGGTTTCATCTAGTTACTGTGGCAATGACAGGTCATGCAGAGGATAAGGGTTCAACTACCGTAGCACACAGCAGTTTGAATCACGTTGTCTTAATGCAGTAAACAAGACCAGAAGCGAGAACATGCGTTTGTATCGGAATGATCAATGGGTTGCTTGCCTGATAGAGTGGTAGCGGGATACTGCCCTTCAGTTGGATACTCGTGAATATCCTCGGAGGCAGAACCTACCACAAAGAACACATCGGAACACAATCAACACATGACGATATGCAACAATA
The DNA here is from genome assembly GCA_034509565.1 of Triticum monococcum. Lineage (NCBI taxonomy): Eukaryota > Viridiplantae > Streptophyta > Magnoliopsida > Poales > Poaceae > Triticum > Triticum monococcum. Next base: position 432,524,734 of record CM067841.1, read on the forward strand.
TGATGCATGCTATGACATGGCAATATGATTGGGTCTTGGCCTAATGCAAGCTAAAATAGGAAGGGATGAACTCATTTGAATCAAAGATTCAAATATTAGCTCATTAAACATGGCATTTATAGTGCATTACCTTATTCTGCTTAAACAGCAAGGTAAACTTGTTTTGTCATGCATGAAACCATTATAGATGGATAGATTGAATTTTTCTGATAATTTTTCATATATAATTTATCTCATTTGGAGCTATGGTTGAATTTCTATGAATTTTTGAAGTTTGAACTATTTTCTGGAATTTCCTGAATAAAAATAATTCCAGAAATTCAATTACTGCGTCAGCAACGCGTCAGGGTGACCTCAGCAGGTCAAAGGCGCCAGCCAGGTCAAACCTGACTGGTGGGGCCCACTGGTCAGTGTCTCTGTGCACTAACTATGTTTAGTTAGCCTAATTAACTAGCAGGGCGCACTAGTCAGTGACTATACTAATTAAACTAACCTATTTAGTTAGCACTAACAGGGTAATTAGTCGGGCGGGGCCCGCATGTCGGTGAGAGAGAGGGGGAGGTCAACCCACGTCAGCAGGTCAACCTCGCTGGTCAGCGGGTCAAAACCTGCCGGCGTTTAGCCGCCGGCGAGGCCAGACGCAGTGGCGCGCTGCGAAATCACCCACAGGGCACCAATTGATGCGCGGAGAGCAGCTACGGGTAGCTGGGGATGAACCGCGGCGTTTGTTGGTGGTGGTTGGGCTCGGGGTGGCCGGAAACGTCGCTCGGTCGCCGGAGTCGGGTGAAAGTGAGCCCGAGGCTACGGGGCACGGCGAGGCGTGTGGTGAGGTGCGTTGTGCCCCTAGGGATGCGGTGGAGTGGTTAGACTAGGTGGCGTGGCCGGAGTTTGGCCGGAGACACGTCGGCGACGAGCTCCATGGCGGCGCGTGCGGGTGAGCTTCGTGTGCTTGTTGTGGTGCACGAGAGGAGGAACGGAGAGGTTGGGGAGGTGCAGCAGCTCACGGCGGTCACGTAGAGGCAGACGGCACGGTCGGGGACGAGTCAATGCGACGGTGACGTCGGAAGGGATCTCCGGCGATGCTCGGTGAAGAAGAGGTCGATGAAGACGTTGCAGAGCGTGTGAGCGCTCGGGGCTCAGCTGCTCGAGGGAGTCGGCGATGGCGGAGAGGATGGACACGGTGGTGCAACACGGGGACGACGGTGGACGCGGTTTCACGGTGGCGCGAGCACGGCAGCGTCGGCCATGGCGGGGGAAGAGCAAGGGAGAGGGACCAGGGGAAAGTGCGCTGTCTGCGAGCTCGGGGAAGCAAGGGAGTTCGTCCCACGTCGACAGCTCGACGAGGGGAGCGGCGAGGCGGCGGCAGCTGCGTGGCGTGCATGCGGTGCTCGTCGTCGAGCACCTTCCTTCCTGCCTGGCCGAGCCAAGCTGCTCGCTGGCGCGGTGGCTGGGCTGGGCCGGTAGGTGGGCCTGGTGGGTGGCGCCAGGTAAGGCCCAGGTGGGCTTCTCCCTCTCCCTTTTTTTGATTTTTGTTTCCTTTTCTATTTTTCTGTAGCTTTAGGGCTTTATTTAAAAATACCTAGGCACTTTCTAAAATCCTAAAAATAATTGTGGGCTCTGTTGGGATTATTCCTAATAGCCCTGACTTAATTCCAGGATTATTTGAACATTTAAAATATTTATTAGCATTTAAATGTCCAAAGGCAACATACATATGATTTAATCCAGTGACTTTTGTTGACCTAGAAAAATGTGCATCTATTTTGCCAAAGGTTCTACCCCAAGGCAAAGAGGGTGAACATTTTAGAAGGGCATTTCAGGTTCATTGAAATTATTTTTAGTAAACTCTAGTTGATTTCAAGAGGGGTGCTGGGGGTTCTGCCTTTCCCATTTCAAGTTTCTGATGAAAAGTAAACATGATGCACACTCTAATGCATGGACTAGCTAGGGTGTGACAACGTCACGGCCCGGTCATTATTCGAACCGTTTTTCTCAACTAGCACCGCACATATCGCGAGGCGGTTTTCTTGTCACGTCTTGTCAAAGCAGAGATTGTGTCCCCCTTATTACGGGATTATCATCAATACGGACGTGGGTAACCCAACCGCGCCATCAATTACGATGTTTGGGGAATAAGCGATTTTATCAGGCAAGTGGGGAGGCGCATTGCCTCTTCCGCCCTTATAAAGGGACAAGGATTCACCCTTTTTACCCACGCCTTCTTCCTCCTTGCTTACCCATTCTTGCACACTCGAGCTCCAGCGCCCAAGTTCACGTCTTTCTTCTCAAACCACTCCAAGCATGTCCGGAGCGGGAGGCAAGTGGATGGTCTCCTCCGTCACGGAGGAGAACATCACAAAGTTACGGGAAGCCGGATATCTGGCTGCGGATATCGCGCACCGGCTGCCAGATGCGGGGCAGATCATCCCTACGCCCGAACCCCATGAGAGGGTAGTTTTTCTTACCCACTTCGTCCGTGGACTGGGATTTCCCCTCCACCCGTTTGTCCGTGGCTCATGTTCTACTACGGGCTGGATTTTCATGATCTAGCCCCCAATTTCATCCTCAACATCTCAGCATTTATCGTCGTGTGCAAGGCCTTCCTCCGCATCAGGCCCCACTTAGGCATGTGGCTGAAGACCTTTAATGTTAAACCGAAGGTGGTGGTCGCCTAGCAAGTAGAGTGCGGTGGCGCCATGGTGAGCAAAATGGCTAACGTCACCTGGCTCGAAGGCTCCTATGTGGAGACCATAAAGGGGTGGCAATCGGGCTGGTTCTACATCACCGAGCCACGCGACACCAACTGGGTGTTGGCCCCCAAAGTCCGATCCGGAATCCCCACGCGGCTCACTTCCTGGAAAGAGAAGGGCCTGTCTTGGGGTTCCTTGGTAGAGCTGACCGGACTCCAGACCTACATTAGGAACATGATGAGCAAGAAAATCAAGCTCGTCAACATGGTCCAGGTCATGCTCTTCCGCCGGATTCTCCCGTGTCAACGACGGGCATTCAATTTGTGGGAGTTCGACCCGGCCAAGCACCAGACGCTGCGAGAGCTCTACGACACGATGCACAAGGACGTTTGGAGGGTGCTGTTCAAGGGCGCCGAGGTACCTCCTTCCGTCAACGAGGACCGCGGACTCAGCGCAAAGCGCCATGCCAATCCGATAAGTTTTTGTATCTCACAGGGTATTTATTTTCCCCAGTTAAATGATGTGCGGGATCTAAGCTCCCATGCCATTTAACAGGAATGGATAAAGATAGCGGAGCAGCTCGATTGCCCAGCCCCCCTGCCTGAAGATCCCGCAGATGCTCTCCTAACGGAGATGCTGGCTCCGGCACCTTACGAGGTGCCGGAGAAGAAGACCAAGAAGAAGGCCACGAGGACCCGAAAGGGTCTCCGGCGCAAGGTTGTATCGGACTCATCGTCCGATGACTCCGACGCGCACTCCTCCCATGAAAATGAGGAGGAGGAAGAGAAAAGTCCCCCCCCCAAGCTGGGGGAGACAAGAAACGGAAGGCCGCCCCAACCGGGGAGGCCGAAGGGTCCAAGTAGGGAAGGACCCTCCCTCCGGACTGCTCCACGATGGCCGCCTACAACGGCGACGAGTGGCTACCCAGGGTCAAGCCCTTGGCGAAGTCGTAAGTATCCAGACACCATAGTAATTCATGGTTATGTTTTATTGCACTGCTTCTCCTCATGCCGAACATGATTATGCAGTCCGTCCCGAGCTCATCTCGACGTATCTTCGTCGAGCGGTTCGTTGGACTCGTCGGATATGAACAATGGTTCTCTTTCGACCGCCTCCACCCCTCGCCCTATGGACAACGTCGAGATGTTGTCTCGAAAGGCACCGAGCCGAGGGTAGGTGGTCCTGGGGGTGCCTCGAGGCGACCTCCCGGACCCTGGGCGCAAAGTGAGCAAAACTCCCACTGCTCTGAGTTCGGCCCCTAGTCGAACACTGTGCCGAAACCTTCGATGGTTCCAGACTCCGGCAGACGATCCCCCATTAAGGGGGCAAGCCGCTCGTGCCGGTGTCCTCTGTCCATCCAGAGGCACTGGACAACTTGCTGGAAGCACTTCACGTCACTTCCATCGATGAAGAGCACCGCACTATCACGAGTGCGGTGATCGAGAAAGTTTAGTCCGCCAAAAACGGACTGACCGAAGCTTGCGCTAGCCTCCTAATAGGCTTTGAGGTGAGCAATCAAAATATAAGAAAATATTGCCACAGGACCTGGAGCGGTTCGAGAACGAGCTCGGCCTTACCAAGAGGCAGCTCGAGGAGAGCAAAGGTAAGCAATACCTTGTCTATGTTTTTAAAAAGAAGTTCGGTTGTAAAGTAATAGGATCATCATGAATTTGCTAGGGGCCACGACTGAGGTGGCGACCCTGAAGAAGGCATTGTCCGAGGCCAAAGACAAAGCGGCCAAGGAGCACCTTGAGCTGGAAAAGCAAGAAGCCCAAGTAGGCGAGGTGCGGCAAGAGCTCGAGGCTCTCTCCAAGAAACACGAGTCCTTGGAGCTTGACTCTAAGACGCAGTCCGAGCTTGCAAAGGCACTCGAAAGCGCCTGGAGCGCCAAGGCTGAAACCCACAAGGTCCTCCTGGAGATTGATGCGGTGAAGAATATAGCAGCAGGTAAGGCATTCATTATGCAAAGCAAGCATGTGAAGGAAACTTTCCTTTTACTTACCCGAGTTCGGAGCTCTCCAAGACCGTTCGTAGATCTGCCCTGCTGTGTACTAGATGCTGCGGAGTTTTATCGAGCTGAGGAGGGGAGCTCGACGGAAAAGTTGTTCTGGTCTCAGTATACTGGGACCGAACACCCAATGCCCTTGGGCGACCAGCTGAAGCAATTGGTCGAGCTTCACAAGGCTGCCGAACAGGCCATGAAGGGGCCTGGCGAGCCCCTGCCCGATAGCTACTTCGGTCTGGTGAGGCAGCTTGTGGATGCCTGCCCATGGCTTGAAGTCATAAAGTGGTCCGTCTGCATTGAGGGTGCGCGCAGGGCTTTTGCCCGGGCAAAGGTGCACTGGGCGAAGTTGGACGCCGTGAAGCTGGTGAAGGAGGGGCCGCCGGAGGGCAAGGAGCATCGCAACCCCAAAATGTATTACGAAAGTGTCCTGAAGGGTTCCCGCCTTGTGGCGGATGAATGTTCCAGGGATGTAATTTTTGAATGAACATGCTTATGTGATCCTGTTTATTTGAAACGAGTTCATTTGTGCTATGCAACTCTTTTTGAATTTAAAATATTACCTTCTATGCGGTCATTCATAAAATCTGAGAGTTGGCCAGTCGTCGGCTTCTGCCCCCATCTAACTAGTACTGGGGTGTTCGGGATAAACCTGAGCACTCTTTATCCCAATTTTGGGTCCTTCGAGGGAGGTCTTCAGCACAACGAACCAAGCAATCGGACTATAAGGCTTTATCACTCTCACTTAGCCATAGAAGTCTACAATTTTAAATTTTGGCGAAGCCCCTAGTATTCGGAAGGCCGAATTTGGGGCGCTATATACGCCTAAGTCGGGCAAGGCCAACTCCTCACTTGAAGCGAAAAAAGTCTTTAAGGACTTGAGACCTCTCGAACAGTGACCAGCTGTCGCCTTATCATGACAGTCAGTTTTTGGCTTTCTCTACTGAGGTGCTCGTCTGGAAGAACCGGGACACAATCGCAGTAGTTCTCCTAACGCTACCTTAGCCGATATAGCGGAACGTAAGGTACCAAAGCATGGGAGCCGGGCAAACCCAACTATTGACTCAAGACATGATTCGGAGCTGATGCATATAATGCTATAAGTTCGGGGTGCCGCACTATCGAAAGTGTTCGTACTTCTCACGCCGTATTATGGGGTAAACGAAAGCCCCTGGCGTACTGGCCATACCAGAATGTATGGGTGCAAGTTGTCGTAGATGAACATATAAGAAAAAAAAGGATGAATAATGCAATGATAGACTAATGCTATGCATTGTTATTTAAATAATACATCGAAGCATACTGATAGAGTTAGTGCAATAAGCAGAAAATAGGACTATTTGACATGTCCTATCCAAGGGCAAGCTGCGTATGGATAGTAGAAAGAGGGTATACTGATTATTATTAGAGACCACCTGGGGTTCCCGTGTACGTCTTAGCTTCTTGCCTCCTTGGTTGTTGCCTCCCATAATGTTTCTGGCAATCGTTCTGCCGGAAAGGGCTTCCAGAGAGTTAGGTCCTGAAAGAGAAAAAATGATAAGGTATACTGCCCCTAGGGCGGTTAAGCCACGTTGCGGGACGTGCGTTGATCGTGCCTCCCCCTATGCCCATGGTATTTTCAGTGTGTAATTATGTATGCGCGGCACGGATTTCGTCGTTTGAATGGGACTAGGACGGGGGGCGAGTTGCTAGGCGAGATCTGAACATGCCAGGCGATCCTGTTGGAGGTTACTCCGAACTCGCTTGACAGTGTCCGGTGGCTGTACCGTCGAATTGGCGGTTTTCCTTAAAAGGCTGCTTTGTGCTTCTGCTGCGAGGGCCGCAGTGTGCTCTTCTATGCGGAGCGAGCGTTCTGTATTTCCATTGACTGTTATGACCCCCCTAGGTCCTGGCATCTTGAGCTTGAGGTATGCGTAATGTGGTACCGCATTGAATTTGGCAAATGCGGTTCGCCTGAGCAGTACGTGATAGCCACTGTAGAACAGGACGATATCGAAGATTAACTCCTCGCTTCGGAAGTTGTCCGGAGATCCGAAGACCACTTCCAGTATGATTGAGCCCGTGCAATGGGCCTCTACACCTGGGATGACGCCCTTAAAGGTGGTTTTGGTGGGTTTGATCCTCGAGGGATCTATACCCATTTCGCGCACTGTATCCTGATAGAGCAGGTTCAGGCTGCTGCCGCTGTCCATAAGGATTCGAGTGAGGTGAAATCCATCGATGATGGGGTCTAGGACCAATGCGGCGGATCCGCCATGACGGATACTAGTGGGGTGGTCCCTGTGATCGAAAGTGATCGGACAAAATCATGGGTTGAATTTTGGGGCGACGGGCTCTATCGCATAGACATCCCTTAGTGCATGCTTCTGTTCCCTCTTAGCAATGTGGGTTGCGTATACCATGTTCACCGTCTTCGCTTGTGGGGGGAACCTCTTCTGTCCTCCAGTGTTCGGCGGCCGGGGCTCCTCCTTGTCATCACTATGCAGCCCCTTGTCCTTGTTTTCGGCATTCAACTTGCCGGCCTGCTTGAACACCCAGCATTCTCTGTTGGTGTGATTGGCTGGCTTATCAGGGGTGCCGTGGATTTGACATGAGCAATCGAGTATGCAGTCCAAACTGGACGGGCCCGAAGTACTTCTTTTGAATGGTTTTTTCCGCTGACCGGATCTAGAGCCTGTGAATCCGGCATTGACTAACGTATCATCGGTGTTATCGCCGTTGTTGCGGCGCTTTTGTCTGTTACGGCGTGGTCTGCCGTTGGCATCTTTTGTATCTGAAGTGCCCGGATTCCTTGGTGTGTTGTTGCTGCGAGCCAGCCAACTATCCTCCCCCGCGCAAAAGCGGGTCATGAGTGTCGTGAGGGCTGCCATAGATTTCGGCTTCTCCTGACCGAGGTGCCGGGCGAGCCACTCGTCACGGATGTTATGCTTGAATGCCGCTAAGGCCTCTGCATCCGGACAGTCGACAATTTGGTTTTTCTTAGTGATGAACCGTGTCCAGAATTGCCTGGCCGATTCCCCTGGCTGCTGAGTTATATGTCTCAAGTCAGCAGCATCCGGTGGTCGCACATAAGTGCCCTGGAAGTTGTCAAGGAATGCGTCTTCCAAATCCTCCCAACTGCCGACAGAGTCTGCTGCCAAGCTATTGAGCCAATGCCGAGCTGGTCCTTTGAGTTTTAGTGGGAGGTACTTGATGGCATGGAGATCATCACCGCAAGCCATGTGGATGTGGAGGAGGAAATCCTCAATCCATACAGAGGGATCTGTTGTACCATCATACGATTCGATATTTACGGGTTTAAAACCGTCTGGGAATTCGTGATCCATAACTTCATGAGTGAAGCATAGGGGGTGTACGGCGCCTCTGTGTCGGGCTATATGACGACGCAGTTCATATGAGTTTTGTCTGCTGTATTCGGCCTGGCCGGATTTACTTTCAGTGTATCCAGCGCTACGGTCGTCGTCCCGCGTTGGCGTGCGCCCCCGTGACCCGTATATTGACCTTGCATGTTTTGCCCTGCTGTCCAATACATATCGCAGGTCCCATGCGTTGCCCCGGGCCTTGGTATTTTTGTTTGAGTGGTGGCGGGGTGTAGGCTGAACTTCAGGCTGAAGCGCCTCTCTAGCTCGGCCACGAGGTGGCCGTTCAGCCGCATCATACACTGGTGATGTGGGTTTCAATGCTTCCTCCTCGAGGTGAGGTAGCAACATGTGCTTTGGGTAACTCTTGGAGGGGCGCTCGAGTTCGTATTCCTCGGCCGCAAGGACTTCGGTCCATCTGTCTGCTAGCAAGTCTTGATCATCTTGAATCTTTTGTTGCTTTTTCTTCAGGCTATTTGCTGTGGCCATAAGCCGGCGCTTGAAGCGCTCCTGCTCGACGGGATCCTCAGGTATGATAAATTCTTCATCACCGAGGCTCACCTCGTCTTCGAAGAGAGGCATGTAATTGTCCTCCTCTAATTTTCCATATGTTGCCTGAACTGGAGGGCTAGCTTGTTCGCCTTCCCGCTCTACATTGTGCTGGAGGGGACTATGGTTGTCTTCGGCACTATCCGGAGTGTTATTGACTCTTGTGCCGGTATCACTACATTTACTGTGGCGGGACTTAGAGCGGCGCCGCTGACATCGGCACTTGGGTTGCTTCTTGGAGGGGTCATCCTCCGCTGTCTCATCGCCATTGCCTTCTTTGGGGGTGTCCACCATGTATATATCATATGATGAGGTGGCGGTCCAGCGCCCTATGGGCGGTGGTTCCTGTTCGTCTCCTGCATCGTCGTCCATACCGTCGATGTCTTCGGAGTCAAAGTCGAGCATGTCGGTTAAATCGTCGACAGTGGCTACTAAGTGGGTGGTGGGTGGGCAGCGAATTTCTTCGTCGTCCGCATCCCATTCTAGCCGGACATAGTTCGGCCAAGGTTCTCCCGTTAAGGAGAGATACCTTAATGAATTTAGCACATCGCCGAAAGGTGAGTGCTGAAAGATATCCGTGGAGATGAACTCCATGATTGGCGCCCAATCGGATTCGATAGGCACGGATGTAGGCGGCTCGGAGTCCGTGGCTGGAGACGAATCCAGTGGTTCGGCAACATGGCTCTCATAAGGGGTGAAATCAGAATCCGGCTCCATCGCTACTAAGAGTGCGGCCTCCATGGCGGGGTCTATCCCTCCATCCTCGGATGGCGCAATTTTCTCCGGATTGAAGGCCGGAGTAGTTGCAGATGCGATCTCCCGAACACTGTCCGACGGCAGAGTTATGTCATGCTCGTCATGATTGTGCAGCGCACCTGACATGGACTCGAATCCATTGAAGATCAAGTCTCCGCGGATGTCGGCAATGTAGTTTAGTTTTCCGAACCTGACCTGATGGCCAGGGGCGTAGCTCTCGATCTACTCCAGATGGCCAACCGAATTGGCCCGCAGTGCAAAGCCACCGAATACGAAGATCTGTTCGGGGAGGAAAACCTCACCTTGGACCGCATCATTACCGATGATCGAAGGGGCCATCGAGCCTTACGGTGACGGCACAGTGGAACTCTCAATGAAAGCAGCAATGTCGGTGTCAAAACCGGCGGATCTCAGGTAGGGGGTCCCAAACTGTGCGTCTAAGGCGGATGGTAACAGGAGGCAGGGGACACGATGTTTACCCAGGTTCGGGCCCTCTTGATGGAGGTAATACCCTGCATCCTGCTTGATTGTTCTTGATGATATGAGTATTACAAGAGTTGATCTACCACGAGATTGTAGAGGCTAAACCCTAGAAGCTAGCCTATGGTATGATTGTATATTGTCCTACGGACTAAACCCTCCGGTTTATATAGACACCGGAGGGGGCTAGGGTTACATAGAGTCGGTTACAAGGGAGGAGATCTACATATCCGTATTGCCAAGCTTGCCTTCCACGCCAAGGAGAGTCCCATCCGGACACGAGACGAAGTCTTCAATCTTGTATCTTCATAGTCCAACAGTCCGGCCAAAGGATATAGTCCGGCTGTCCGGAGACCCCCTAATCCAGGACTCCCTCAACTTGCTTCACAAAGCTTCATTCTGGCAAGAAACTTGGAAAAATTACATTGGGCAATTGGATTAACCAATTGAGGTAAAACTTGGTGGAGGGAGTTTATAAAGGTACAAGCATGTCCTGGTAAATTTTCATCTCAATTGAAGCAATATAAAGTATAGTTGCTTCATAAACTGAAAATCTGACCAGAAACTAAGATTTGGATCTGGGCTCACATAGATGAGTTACATGAGCTCATATTTGGTGGAGAGTCATGATTTGACCATAGGAAGGACCTTGCAAAATTGCAACTCATTTGGATATGCCTAGCTTGTTCGAGAGGGCACTCCCTGCACCCATGGGCATATGCATCCACTTTTCAAAAACTGCATTTAAGCATGCTTTCAAGTGTCAAAAAATTCAAAAGAAAATATCACGCATACATATTCACAAATGTGTGTACACGGCACAAAGTTTTGCGAAAAAATGTCTTTTTGTTTTGTCTCCACAAAAAAGACAAATTTCAGTGCTTCTAAATAGTGTTCCATGACACAACTTTTTGTCTTTTTTGCACATGCCACGAAAAAGTTATTTTTCCATGAAACTTTATGCACACACATAGAACATGGAGACATACCCGTGCAACTTTTTTGCAGATTTTTTTAGCATTTAGAAATATGTTTTCCAATGTGGGTTCATATGTACCCAGGTTCATCCATACACTTCCCTAGCTTGTACTTCCTTCACAATCACTTCCCTCAGACAGGAACTTTGAAAAATTGCTCAGGAATATTTACTAGGAAAATTGAGTTCAATTTTGGCATGAGGCAATTATTTGGATAGGAAAAGATGTCCAAGAAGTTTGGGTTGAATTGGGCAAAGATAAATGGCACTTGCTTCACAATGTGCCATTTAGGACAAAATAGGAAATGAATTTATTGAGCATGATGGGAAACATGGTCAATGATATATTTTCCATATTTGAGGAAGATATTATCCAAAAAATTTATGAGAATTATTTGGGAATTTTAGAAGTGACATAAATATAGGTTGCTTCACAACCTAGGGTTTTAAGGGTTATTCCTTTATCAGAAAAGGAATATTCCCAACAAAAGAATTTTGGGTTAGGTCAAGGATGGAAATGACATGATCTTGGGATGATGAAGAGGGTGACAAGCCACTATAAAACCTAGGAAGACATGATCTTCCCAAGTTTCAGAACCACATAGCCACGGAAAAGCAAAACAAAACAGGAAATCCGAGAAAATCAAAGGAAAAAGAAAAGGGCAAAATCCAGGCTATTACAAACCTTCCCCCCTTAAAGAAATCTCGTCTTCGAGATTTGGTTGCTCAGGGTTAAATAATCTTTTGACTTGAAGAAACCGTTTCCAACTCGGGTTTCTTTTATTCATTCTCATATAATATTTCCATTGAATTGGATATAACTGACTGTCTTGATCTGGGGTGGTTTGCTTCACCGTATCTGACATTCTGACAGGACGTACCTCATATGTTCATGTTTATATTGACTCAAATTTTCTTTTCACATCTGTTGGCTGAGCTGACATCCGAAATATTATTTGTACGGACATACTTGTCCTTCTTGATATTGATCCTTGCTAGAAATGATGTTCTAGTATCGAGTACCGAGAATATTCCACGGAGTTGGGGAACATATCTTCTCGTGGAACAAAGAATCTCTTCTACCCAGGCATCGGTTTCCTCGAATATAGACATGCCTTTAGGGTTCAAGACAGTGAGGGGGATCATACCTGTTTTGCTAATGGATTATGACATCTTGCAGAAGTTTCTGACTTATCTTGACTGGCTTCACGGTCTTGAGTATTGAAGTTGTACCAAAGGTTTGGCTGTCGCTTGTCGTGACTGATAGAAAAATACCATCTCCTGATGATAAGATTTGCAGACTTGACTGGCGGTGATCTTGGCAAAAAAATCCCATCCACACAGGCTATTCTCTTAATTGCTTCCCCTCTGCGAGAAATAATAATCCTCAAAGTATATGTTTTCACACTGATTCTTCATTTTTTTGCCAGTATCTCCCTGGGAATAACAGTCTATGCGATGCTCCATCGTGGGTGTTGAGGTCAATATATTGAGCTATCCATGAGTCTGATCGGGCAGACTTGGGTATTCCATACTGACAGTTCTGAGCATACTGTGGACTGAGCTGGTTGCCTCGCTTATGAGGTCCTTACCACAATGGAGTATACCTCTTAGGTGGATCTTTGCTTGGGTTTGCCGTGGAATAAGACGGACTTGGGCATCCACATTTTTCACATAATAAACCGGCATACATGTATTGTTGGTCTTGCTCTTATTACTTTCTTCACATGGATCCTCAACTGAAAGAGCGGGGCCTTATATATATCCTTGATTTTTTTTGCGGCCCTGAATACTATTACGTACAATATCTGGCAATCATACCTTGGTCTGGTTCATGTTTTGAGCCTCGGTATATTTATCCGGCTCACGTGTGGTTATATAGATCTCAATACTGTTGTGGATTATGCCGGACAGTGACAGGGTTAATAACATCACATGGTTGGATGTGCGGGACTGATCTTGATAATCACTGTCAAGATTATTGTCTCAATGTTGTCTTTCCTTCAAGACTTGTTGATTATGGCATCACCCACTGGTTTTTGTTTCTTGAATAACCGGTGAGGTTGTCGGATGTGTACCGTGAATTCTTCCTTGTGCGAGAGACTTGCATGGGCGTGGCAGCATACTCCTTGAATGAACAAATATTTGATTCTCGAGGCATACCTTTGTTCTGACTGGTTTTTGTTCAGACCAAATTGTCCCAGATCTGCCACTTGGAAAACATTGCCATATGCTGACAGTTCATAATTTAATGTCTTGTATTAGTGTCGTACTGAAGAAGATTGGGCAGCTTGCATTTGGAAACCACTGGGATATCATGCTGAGGAAGACTGGATGACTTATGCTCGAAGCCTTCGGTGGATATCTTCTTGAGGAAAAACGGGGTATTGTACCTCATAAGCTTCCCCCCTTAAAGACCTTGCTAGGGAAGACTCGGTACCTTATGCCAGAAGCTTTTGCAGTATTTATTGAGAAGACTGAATATCTTGCATGGAATCCATTCATACCCTATCGATGCAAACTGGGAACCTTATCTTTTTACACTTTGTCAATAAATTGTGGCGAAGGACGGGACTGATTTTCTTGGTGAATAGAATGTTATATATATATATATATATATATATATATATATATATATATATATATTGGGCAGTCCGGTAGCTGATTATTTATATGACAAGAATTGTCAGACTGTCCTTACTGAATTCACTGTGCATTTGGACTGACTTCTGAGTGTCGCAGGGTTTTAATTTTGCCTTATGGCACATTCAATCATTGTGCATAGCCCATTCCTTTGACTTTGAAATGCACTGTTGATCCAATTTTGTCCTCTTTCTGATTTAATTTTTGCTGCGATAAAGTGTATCTATGACAGGAACTTGTTGCTGAAAGTCTGATCAAAATACAATTTGTATCCAGACTGATGTCTGCAATACAATGCTGTCGGCTGAAAACCTTATTGCTTTTAACTGGATTTCTTGGTGTATATCTGTACTGCTTTCGGCTTCTTCTGATCCGGTGTCAGTCGAGGAGTAATTTCCATAAGAGGGTAACACCAAGGATTCAAACACAAAGAAGCACGAGAGAACGATTTATTGCAACAAAGCACACAACAAACAAGCTACAAAGCTGCTCCACATAGGCACACACAAGCATGATGCTACAGTAGATGCACAAGCACAACGCGAATTACTACATCCTAGGTGTGACGCCCCCGATTTAATCGTACACTAATCATACACGCAAACGTGTACGATCAAGATCAGGGACTCACGGGAAGATATTACAACACAACTCTACAAATAAAATAAGTCATACAAGCATCATATTACAAGCCAGGGGCCTCGAAGGCTAGAATACAAGAGCTCGATCATAGACGAGTCAGCGGAAGCAACAATATCTGAGTACAGACATAAGTTAAACAAGTTTGCCTTAAGAAGGCTAGCACAAACTGGGATACAGATCGAAAGAGGCGCAGGCCTCCTGCCTGGGATCCTCCTAAACTACTCCTGGTCGTCGTCAGCGGGCAGCACGTAGTAGTAGGCACCTCCGGTGTAGTAGGAGTCGTCGTCGACGGTGGCGTCTGGCTCCTGGGCTCCGACATCTGGTTGCGACAACCAGGTAGAAGGGATAGAGGGAAAAGAGGGAGAAAGCAACCGTGAGTACTCATCCAAAGTACTCGCAAGCAAGGAGCTATACTACATATGCATGGGTATCAAATGGAATAAGGGTATCATATGTGGACTGAACTGCAGAATGCCAGAATAAGAGGGGGATAACTAATCCTGTCGAAGGCTACGCTTCTGGCAGCCTCCGCCTTGCAGCATGTAGAAGAGAGTAGACTGAAGTCCTCCAAGTAGCATCGCATAGCATAATCCTAACCGATGATCCTCCCCTCGTCGCCCTGTGAGAGAGCGATCACCGGTTGTATCTGGCACTTGGAAGGGTGCATTTTATTAAGTATCCGGTTCTAGTTTTCATAAGGTCAAGGTACAACTCCGGGTCGTCCTTTTACCGAGGGACACGGCTATTCGAATAGATAAACTTCCCTGCAGGGGTGCACCACATACCCCAACACGCTCGATCCCATTTGGCCGGACACACTTTCCTGGGTCATGCCCGGCCTCGGAAGATCAACACGTCGCAGCCCTACCTAGGCACAACAGAGAGGTCAGCACGCCGGTCTAAATCCTATGGCGCAGGGGTCTGGGCCCATCGCCCTTTGCACACCTGCACGTTGCGTACGCGGCCGAAAGCAGACCTAGCCTAGTGGCTTTCCAGTCCAATCCGGCGCGCGCCACTCAGTCGCTGACGTCACGAAAGCTTCGGCTGATACCACGACGCCGGGATACCCATAACTGCTCCCACGTAGATGGTTAGTGCGTATAGACCAAATGGCCAGACACAGATCAAATACCCAGATCTCGTTAATCGTGTTAAGTATCCGCGAACACCGACCAGGGCCAGGCCCACCTCTCTCCTAGGTGGTCGGAACCTGCCCTGTCGCTCCGCCTCAAAGATCCAGTCGCGGGTGCTCCTACGAGCCTACCCGTCTTTAGTCACCACATGTATCATGTATAAAGTATATAGTATATACCCGTGATCACCTCCCGAGTGATCACGGCCCAATAGTATAGCATGGCAGACGGACAAGAATGTAGGGCCACTAATGATAAACTAGCATCCTATACTAAGCATTAGGTTTGCAGGTAAAGGTAACAACAGTAGTAGCAAGGACAGGCTATGCATCAGTATAGGATTAACGGGAAGCAGTAACATGCTACACTACTCTAATGCAAGCAGTATAGAGAAGAGTAGGCGGTATCTGGTGATCAAAGGGGGGGCTTGCCTGGATGCTCTGGCAAGGGAGAGGGGTCGTCAACTCCGTAGTCGTACTGGGTAGCAGCGGCGTCGGTCTCGGTGTCTATCGAGAGAAGAGGGGGGAGAAACAATAAATATTTCAGCAAGCATATGCATAATGATGCATGACATGACAAGTAACGGCGTTAGAGGTGCCCTAACGCGGTAGCAGGTGGTACCGGTGAAGGGGGGGAACATCCGGGAAAGTATTCCCGGTGTTTTGCGTTTTCGGGTAGATGAACCGGAGGGGGAAAGTTGCGTGTTCGCTATGCTAGGGATGCGTGGCAGACGAACGGGCTTCGTATCCGGGATCGTCTCGTCGTTCTGAGCAACTTTCATGTACAAAGTTTTTTCATCCGAGCTACGGTTTATTTTATATTAATTTTCAAAAGATTTAAATCATTTTTAGGATTTATTTATTTAATTTAATCAACATTATCCAGAATAGTGTCTGCTGACGTCATCATGATGTCAGCATGACGTCAGCAGTTGACTTGGTCAACTGACATGTGGGTCCCGTTCGTCATTGACTGATTAGGCTAATTAGCGTTTAACTAATCTAATTACTGTTTAATTAAACTAATTAGTTAATTAGGTTAATCTAATTAAGATCAATTAACTTAATTAATTCCTTAATTAATTAATTAATTAAATTATTATTATTTATTTAATTATTATTTAATTATTATATTTTTTTATCCTTTTTTTTTGTTCTGGGGCGGGGCCCATTCGGTCAGTGGCCCAGGGCCATTGCGGGTGTGCGGGCGCCAGTGGCGCGGTTACGGGCGCACCCATGCGGGGCCGAACCCGACCGGGGAGGCGAGGCGAGGCCACCAAGGCGCGGTGGGCGCGGCGCGACAGCGCCAGCGGTGAGCGGGAAGGGGAGAGCCCGGGGTGGGCGCCGAAGTTGGCCGCCGGCGCGTCGATGGCCCGCGGGGCCAGAGGCAGAGGCGGGGCACAGGCAACGGCAGGCTGCAAGAGGACGAGCGCGCGTGGGCGGGGCACCGCGGGGTTGGCCGGGTGCGGCTGTCCCTGGGCGACGGAGGCAGCAGGGGAGGCTGCAACGGTGCGGGCCGCGGCAGGTGCGAGCTGACGAGCGCGCGAGGGTAGGATGAGCACGGGCCAGAGGCACGGACGCGGGCGAGAGCGATAGGAGGCGAGGCCACGGCGGGGGGGAGGCGGAGCACGTCGAGCTGTGGCGTGGGCGCGGCCAGAGCGCGGCCCCGAGGCGTGGGCGGGGCACGTGCTTGGTGCGGCGCGTTCGGCGATGTGGGAGCAGAAGCAGGGGAGAGGAGGCCGGGGCGGGCATGGAGCAGGCGAAGAGAGGAGGAGAGGCGCGTGCGTGCTCAAATCGAGGAGTCGGGACTAGGGCAGCGGGGCTCGGGGTGGATGCCGGGGACGACGTGCGGCGGGGAAGCAGGCCGGCGGAGAGGAGGAAGTAGGCCGGTGGGGAGGGGCTCCGGTGAGGCAAGCTCCGGGCGGCGTCGGTGGCGAGCGCCCAGGCGCAGTCATGGTCGGCACGGCGAGCGGCGTCGTCAAGGGAGAGAGGACGGGGACGCGAGGAGGAGTGGTCGAGGTGGCGCGGTGCGGTTGATCCAGGCGGCGGGGTCGTCGGGGGTGGGCGCCGGCGTCGGGATCGGGCGTGGCCCCGATCTAGATCGAGACAAGGGGGAGAGAGACGTGGGGGGGGAGTGGGGATCGTGCTAGGGTTCGGTGCCCCCACGGGGTTATAGGCTAGGGGAAGTGGGCCGGCCTGGCAGGCCACTGGCTGGGCCGAGGGTGGGTGGCCAGCTGGGCCGAGGCCCAGCGTGGGGGGTCTTTCTTCTTTTTTTTTGATTTGCTTTGTTTTCTCTTTTGTATTTTCTTTTTCTTTTATTTCTGTTTATCTAATTTCTGTTTCTTTTAGATTTACTTTATATGTAGTTTTATAATATATCAACTCAGTCCCTAAATTAGCATTATTAGTTAGGCTTCTTTCATAATTAATTTGGCACTAAATAAATTAGTTTTACATTTGTTTATTATTTAAAAATATTTAATAGATGTTTTAGCCCCTGTTTTTATATTGTTTAGGCACTTAAACATTTTGGAAAAGGTTGGTTCCAACACCCAAAATAAGTTAGGGATTATTTGCCACATGATGATCATTTTAGTTTTCATGTTTGAGAAGTTTAGAATTTCACTTATTATTTGAATTTGAATTGGAACCGGATTTGGATCAACGTGAGATTAGTAACAGTAATAGTGGTGACATGGCATCATTAGCAAAGGATCACTGTAGCTTAATTACCCGGGCGTCACACTAGGCTTGAGCAAACGCTCGCGAACTGACGAGGAAGCTAAGGGAGTAGCGAGTGGAACAGCTGACTCTGAAACTCTGGATGAACGAGGCGGATGAGTTGGAGAAGATGGCGGAGACTGAGGTAAAGCGACACCAAGCAATCTCCTGGCCTGTCGGGGATATACCCCGCGGCGTAAACCGGTGGAAGTATAACCCGGCCGGACTAGGCGTTTCATTGGTAAACCGCCAGAGGATTGGCGGTTTACATGTCTGGCGGTTTACATGTCTGACGGTTCACTGGTATGACGATTCACGAGCCCGAAGACTCATTGGTGACCCGGCGCGTGTTCCGGACAGATGACAAGGCCCAAGGCCCAGCATGCCGGTTTATGTTAATGGTGGGCCGGTTTAAGAGGAAAGGCATGAGGAACATTTATCTTACAAGGAGCTAAGACCTGGACTTGTATCCGGTTTGTATTAGAGATAGACTAGTCCTAATCCTAATAGGACTCTACATGTAACCCGCCCCTCCAACATATATAAGGAGGGGCAGGGCTCCCCAAAAGGGACAAGATTCACAAGTTTCACAAGTTGGACAAGTTAGGTTTAGACAATGGCTCTCGAGATAGAGCACTCTTGTAATCGTGATCATCATCATCAATATCAATGAAGCAGGATGTAGACTTTTACCTCCACCATGAGGGGCCGAACCTGGGTAAAACATCGTGTCTCTCGTCCCGTTCAACCCCTCTCAAGCTACCACATAGATGCGTTGGCCTAGCGACTAAGTCCTGACACTAAGGACATCTGCCGTGACAATTTCACGACAGTTGGCGCCCACCGTGGGGCTTGCGTACGGTGGTGTTGAGTTTTTGAAGGGATTTTTCTGATGGATCGACCAGCTCACGTTTGTCCGGATGAAGAAGAGCCGGCACGAAAAAGATCTACGTCATCAGCATGCAGATTGAGAAAAAGATTTTAGGGTTACGTGTCATACGGACACACGTTGGTAATCCACCGAGTCTGCAACGAGAGTTTTCGGCGATTCTGCAATCACAAATCGCGTCGAGACGGATTGGGATTTTCCACTTCAAGTCGTGAGAAGACCCGCCAGAGCATATCCAGCCATCAACTACCCAAAAAAAAGTGACACGCTGGCTGATCAAAGGATTGCTCCAAACCAAAAACAAGCTAAACCGGACCCATAGGCCTGACCTTCGCTCTGCCTCTGGTTCCGGATCCATTAGCTTCTTCAGGCAGCCGTCGAATCTCGCCGCTCCTGAACTGCCTCCGCGGGATCGCCCGCTCTCTGGTCTGGGTTGGTTGCTATCGCTGTAAACTGTCGCCCGTCGGAGTCTCCTCTGCAAGCTGGTTCACGCGCCCTTCCACCACAGACTCGCCGGGATCCTCCGAGCCGTCTCTGCAGCTAACCAACACCATGGACGCATCAAAGCGGTCGCCCCTATTGTCTGCGTCAAGTTACACTTGAAGCCGTTCCAAGCCGGGCGCCGAGTCGACCCGTCGTTCCAAGCGTCGTTCTGCTAAGTTGCCAAACCGCCGGCTGCCTCGGTTTGCCACCAAATCACCTCCGGCTCTGCGTGCATGCGCTAAACCGGCCACGGCCTCTCCCTGCTTCCAACCCGCCGCCACGGACACGCGTGGAGCTGCCGCTGCTCAGTTTCTGTCGCCGGATCACCCCCGTCCCGCCTGTCTGCTCGTGGCCTCTGGTCGTCACCTGTTCGCCAGCTCGCCGGCCACCGCGTTGAGTCGCCGGCCGCCGAGCCCAATGAACCGCTGTCCGCTTCAACATCCATTGCCGGCGAGCTGTATCTTCGTCCTCAAACCGGCTCTGTGCCTTTTCTGCCGCCTTACGCCATGGCCGGCGGTCGGTGCCGGGCCACGCTGGACTTGCCTACCTTCACCTCCATTGCCTTGCCACGCCGGGTCACTGCCATCATGCTCGATGCTATTCCATAAATTGTTCTGCATCCGAGCCGCTCCGGCGCCGAGTCGCCACACTTCTCCCGCAAGTTGCCGACGCCCGCTGTTGCGTCTGTTGTTGAGCCGCCGCTGGGCGGTCGCGGGACCACCAACTCGCCGCCGCTGAACTGCCGCCAAGTGCCGTGACCTGCCTACTTCGGCCAAAGAAGCATCATCGAGCACTTCCTTCCATCGGAGCTGTCGTGAGCCACCGCTCCGCCTCGCTGCCATCCCGGTGTTGAACCGTCGCCGTTACCACTACTACCGAACATGGAGTCGCCCCGCGACCCTGCCACGACCCGGCCTTGCTGCTTTAAACCGGCGCCCCCGACCTGCCACCTCCAAGTTGCCATGGCTACGCGCCGTTCCGAGCCATAAGCCACCTCCCCTTGAGGGCTGGCCTGCCGGTTCAGTCATGCCTCGCCTCCTCTGGGTCTCCATCACCGACCCTAGCCGCGCTTTTCCAACCTGCGGCCGGTTCAGTCGTGCCTCGCCTCCTCTGGGTTGCCATCGCCGACCTGCAGACACCTCAAACCGCCGTCGCCTTCACATTTGAGACACCATGGCACGGTCTGACAAAGCAAAAGATGGATTGCCGGGAGAGTGTTTCTTGTTCTATGACAAGGAGGAGGAAAGCTTCTCTTCTCCATAATTGTTCTGAGGTCACTTGCCAGTACCCAAAATCAGCTCCAACTCTGCACTTGTTTCTGAATTTGGACACAGCCTGATAAGATCGAAAAGCTCAAAGACAAGATGGTGCTGTAAACATTAGTGTTTCCAACAAACCGCCTCCGCAGCAACTCGCCGTTGGGGCCGCTTCACCGATGCACCAGTGAGGCCGTGCCCCTGGCTCTTTGCCTCGCCGCTATTGCCTTGCAAAGCTTCGCCGCGAGTCGCCCGTCGTCAAGGCGCCTTTGTTCCTGCTCCTGCTTGTGATTAGCGATGTGGTTGTATAATATGGTGTACTGGTGGATAACAGTGTCGATTCTTCACCCTCTCAAGAAATTACGATCAAAGTTAGCCATTTCACCTTCTGGCAAGAGAGGGGTGAGCAACAAACCAAGGAGAGAATTGGGCAAAAGCAACAAGTGACAAAAAAATTGCATGCAGGCGCATGCACATCCACAGAGAAAGGGACGGGGCAAAGAATCTGTGTGCATGCAAAAAGGTGGGGGAGGAGAACGTGGGCAGAAGGATACAGTGGCTCTAGGCCGATTATTGCAACTGCCCGACGCCTCATCCAGGAAACATTACTCCATGAGGTGGTCAGACGCGTCCAGCGATTTAAAAAGATCGGACAAAGTTCAAAGTATATCTGAGAACTCTTTTCGTCCGACTATATCATCCACTATTGATGCCCGCGTTTGTCTGATAAGTTGCCAGGTGCTATCTTTTCTATATATTTTATTAGCGCATATTAATTTGTTTGAAAATAGTTACTTTGTCTTTCAATATATTTTATGCAGGACAAAGTCCACTACAAAAGTGGCGTCGTACCATGGACAGGAGGCTCGCACCGGTTTAAATGTCGTGGCGAACTCTAGCACCTGTACCAACTGCCGCTGCCGCGCCCGAATTGTCGGTCCGCACTGATTTACAAATGCCGCGGCTGACTCTCCCGTCCGCACCGGCTTACAGCACCGCGGGCGACTCATCTGTTTATGCCGCCTCTGAAGTCGCGGCCGTCTTTCGTCATCCGTCTATCGCGACCTGGTTTACATCAACTAGCCGGGACTGTGCCTGCGATTGACTCGCTCGTCCGCACCGGTTTACAACGCCGTGGCCGACTCGGTCGTGATTAATTTCAGCTTCACCATGGTGATCATCAACTCCACGGTGGATAACCCCTGGCATGATATATCAGGTGAAATCCATCCAATATATTTTATATTACATATTGCCTTCTTTAAAAGAGAAATTACTCCGGTTTGCAAAGTTGTCTAATGCAGGACCCTAAACCGCCATATTGGTGCAAATTTAAAGGCCGTCAGAAAATTTCCGGTTTAAAAAGAAGAATTCCGGTTTAATATCCGGCTCAAGGGGAAGATGTCTCCCACAAAGCTTTGAAGCTCTCAATATCCGGTTCAAGATCCTGGTTCAAGAAGAATTTATCTCTTGCAAAAAGTTAAAAATTGCCGAAGAGGACTTGCTGCCATGATGCGCGGTTCAAACATGGGTATCCCGCCTTACTGGCCTGACATATTATTGATCACATGGGGGCTTCTGCTTCATAAAGCGGGGTCTCTATTCTTTAACATCATGCGTGGTTACACGGAGTTGTTCTGTCTTAAAGCGGCCTCCGGTTTACCCCTTGAAAATTTTATAAACATCACTTGGGGGCTTGGTCGTGTCCGAACCAATGCAACACCTTTTGATAGGCGAAAGCCACCAGATCACTTGGGGACATGGTCAAGTCTGAACCAGTCACGTCTCTTGATCGGCCTAAGGCCATAGAATCACTTGGGGGCTTGGTCGAACCCGAACCATTGCCACGCCTCTTGATCGGCATAATGCCACGGTTTCATTTGGGGACCTGGCTCACTTGAACCATAGCTACACCATTGGGGAGCTTGGTCGTGTCCGACCATGGTAACACCATCTGATCGGCTCAATAAGCCTCTTTTTGCAAATGGTTTTATCATTGCCTTTGCTTCAATATTTTCCTTGATAACTGTTTCTTTTTCTTTTGTTGCGTTTTTAAACCGACAAAGTTTTAAACCGGTTCAAACTGTCAATTGACGGAACACAGTCCATTTTTAATCCGGAGATTGTTTGCCCGGTTTGATTTTCTGTTACCATCCTATTATGGAGTAAACCGGTGTTTATCAACCCGGCTCGGCTTTCAACTACAAGTTGTCAATACACGATCAAGTTATAATCCGGAGACTATCAGCCCGGTCTGGTTTGACTACAAGTCACCAGTATTATATATGGTTAATCCGGTGTTTATCACAACCCGGTACGGTTTATCACAAACCGGCACAGTATGAAAGGAGTTATCATTACTCAAGATTGGGGTTATCACTCTTACTACGAAAAGTTTGTAAACCAGCGATGTGATTCAATGTCACAGGTATGATATATTTCATATTTGATTATTTTTAAGTGCAGACTTGGTTATCAACCCAGGTTATATGTTGGGCATTATGACCCGTCCGGCGGTAAATTGCCAGGACACTTTAAACTTGTTGTATGCAGAAACAGGTTGAATAAAGCAGGATTATAAAACACCGGCATTTATTAAACCGGCCTGGCTTTGGACTATAAATTGCCAGTATATATTTGGAATGCGCCGTTGGAATTATGCGCTTATAAATCATTGGGTATATTATTCAAATAGCCAACATGGCTGGATTTTTATTATGTTGTCAACAACCAATATTATGAGTAAGGTTTTCAAAGTCGCTTTATCGCAATGGCTATCAATAGATATGATTTGTTCTACAATGGAAGGAATAGTCCCGAGTCGCTGCAGGCTTACAACCCGGCACTTGGGGGCTACATTATTCAAATCGAGATTACATGCAAGTCTCATGTCACTGCAAGCATGCATCATGACACTTGGGGGCTAATGCAAAGTCATTTATATTAGTCTTATTGAAGACCCGACTCATCATATTATAATGAGCCGGCCCTTGGGGGCTACCAATTGCTCCTGTCAACAATTCAAGCAATTACAAGTCCCAGGTTGCTGCAAGCATGACAACCCGGTACTTGGGGGCTACATATATGGAGTATTCCGTTTATATGATTGAGATGAACAAACCGGATTTCTTCAAGGTTGAAACACTTATTGGAGCAAGTCTTAAGTTATCACTATGTTCTCCTCTTAAGACTTGGGGGCTACAGGTATTATGCATATAAAGGAGGAACATCTTCATTTTTTCAGTTTTGAGCAAATCAGGAAGATCAATTACATGACCCAGTGCCATCAATATTTATAAATCGGACATTTTGGTAATATTAAACGAGCAAGTTTTACATCTTCAAACCGGCTGAATATCAGATAAGTATGTCAAGACTCATATTTCTTAAACCGGCACTTTGGGAGCTGAGTCAAAGGAGTTATTCTTCACAATATTTCTGTGACAAACCAATGTCGGCAAATTGATTATGAAGCTGGTCTATTGACCCGGACTTCCCAGAAGGAGGAAATAACAAGGACTTAAGGGTGATCGGGTACCGGTTTACAAGAATTCTTAACCCGGAGCACAACCTGTCAAATTTGTTCTTGTGTTTATTTTGTAGCATAAGTTTACCATGGATAAATCCAAGTTAAATTTGGGGGCTAATGTCGGGGATATAACCCGCGGCGTAAACCAGCCGGAAGTATAACCCGGCCGGACTAGGTGTTTCATTGGTAAACCGCCAAAGGATTGGCGGTTTACATGTCTGGCGGTTCACTGGTATGACGATTCACGAGCCTAAAGACTCATTGGTGACCCGGCGCGTGTTCCAGATGGATGACAAGGCCCAAGGCCCAACATGCCGGTTTATGATAATGGTGGGCCGGTATAAGAGGAAAGGCATGAGGAACATTTATCTTACAAGGAGTTAAGACCTGGACTTGTATCCGGTTTGTATTAGAGATAGACTAGTCCTAATCCTAATAGGGCCCTACATGTAACCCGCCCCTCCAACATATATAAGGAGGGGCAGGGCTCCCCAAAAGGGACAAGATTCACAAGTTCCACAAGTTGGGCAAGTTAGGTTTAGACAATAGCTCTCAAGATAAAGCACTCTTGTAATCGTGATCATCATCATCAATATCAATGAAGCAGGATGTAGGATTTTACCTCCACCGTGAGGGGCCGAACCTGGGTAAAACATCGTGTGTCTCGTCCCGCTCAACCCCTCTCAAGCTACCACATAGATGCGTTGGCCTAGCGACTAAGTCCTGACACTAAGGACATCTGTTGTGACAATTCCACGATAGTTGGCGCCCACCGTGGGGCTTGCACACGGTGGTGTTGAGTTCTTGAAGGGCGTCTCAGACTAACTCAGAAATAAGAAGACACTCGGCCGTCATGTGACGGGACATGGCGAGGATAGCCGGGTCATCCTGAAGGTTGACGGAGGGAAATTGGATTCGCCTAGGATTCTTGACGATGGTGGGATAATATTGATAAGCACGGTTCTCTTGCACCATGCTCTCTTTCTGACGAAGACCGATGACTCCTGCCATGGCTGCAAGCTGAATGGCACGCTCAGGAGTAGCGCCGTAACCACCGTGGAAACTGTAGGTGCGCTTACCGACATGAATCGGGGCTGACAGATGAACATGAGCAATGTGTTCCCGAATTCTTCCTCCAGCAGAAAACTGGAATACTTGATACTGAGGTGGATCTCTGAGGGGATAAATACTATGCCACATGTCGCCAAGGAGGGTGACAAAGCTGATAGGTGCAGGCGTGGGACTAAACTCAATAGGAACAGCACTAGGAGCTAAGGGAAGGGCACTGAACTCATGGAAGTTGACCGCCATCTACGCATGAAATAGGGGTTAATGGTAACCGAAATAAGACTATATACAGCAAACAAATGCAACAACCAAATGCAGCAAGCAAGGGCAACAACCAAACCCTATACTACCATTTTCTAACATTCCAGGGGACTAGGACACTCTACAGCCAAACCTACTCTGATACCAAACCTGTGGCACCCCGGCTCAGAGAAAACCGGAACGCCCCATATTCTAGCCCAGAGATTGAGGTGAAGTCTTCTGGAATACGTCACTTCTTATTATAGAACAAACCAGCTATCTATTACAACATGGGTATGAATACAAGGGTTCCAATATTATAATGAATAACATCGGTACGGCGACACTATGCCAACCACCGTTGCTCTATACAAGCAGCATAACAACTTGAAGCAGCGGAACAACGAACGGCGATGAGGGACTCCAATCCGCAGGGACTCTGGCTGGAACGTTTATCCTAGCTCGCGAACACAAGAACAACACCAAACAAGCAAGCAATCCAGGCACGACCTACAAACTAGCATGACACGCCAGGTCAGTACATTGAATGTACTTGCAAGCTCACAATAACCAAAAGCATTCAAGACAAACGACAGCATGGCAATTACAGGTTAAGCAGGAATTATCATGAGATCATCAGGATAACATAACATGAACATAATACTGCTAGAACAATATGATCATGGCATGAACATATAAATCTGATGATACTAGCATGCAACATGATGACACTGCATGCACCATTTATTCTGCTCGGGTTACCTCGTAACCATCACATGCATCACTTACCAACTTCGGACATTACACGATCATATCAGGATCAAATCAAGCTTGGTATAAACAATACCGTAGTAATCATCAAATGACCACAAGGAGCTTGATCTTTACCCACGATTCTCGCACAACATCATGAATATCCAACAACTCGGTATCCTCGATACCACGGTGATCATTCCGGCGATCCCAACCACGACCAACACTTGGTCTCAATCCGTGATCCTTCCGGCGATCACAACCAACTTATCTCAAACAGTGATCCTTCCGGTGATCACAACCAACTTATCTCCTCATCGAGCACATTATTATTATTATAATTATTATTATTGTTGACTCATAGTGTGACCAACTATGAACTGGGCCCTTATCCTTGGGTGCGGCTATCGATAGATTTAATATATACTCTGTAGAGGTTAGTACATTGTACCCACACTACGGAATCCATGGCCTCGAACTCCCATTCGGGTGGACCAACGGCGTTCCGACAAAACCGATCTATTGCCATGACACTCTCCCGGCCACTCCGACCCACTCCCAACTGGGCTAGTCCTGGGCGGCCCCGTGTCTACCAAAGACACAACGACCACCGTCGTGGCCAAACGTCCCTCAAGGGGACCGGATCCATAATAATAACAACAATGGGCACACAAGGTTATGTCTGCTTACCGGGCCAGGGTACCGCACGCCCATAACCTTCACTCGTTTGGAAGCACGGGCGAGAGGCACAACAATAGACCTAGTTAGGACCATCCCATAAAGGTAAGTGTGGTTGCACTGGTCAGTTCGATATGGTGGCACCATGACTTAGCCAACAGGTGTTCAAGTTTAATTTAATCCGGTTAAACTTGAATGCAAATATGTTGAGCCATGATAAAATAACATGATACAATTACAATGCATGAGCATGATATCAACATAAGTACGGGTGCAACATAACTAGCCACCATATCAACAATGAATCATCTCCAACTGAGCATGGCAAAATGAAGAGCATGAATATTACCAGTACAACACTACTCATAGCATAACATGACCACTAGCATCAACAATAAACATCATGCAAGAACGTATCAACAATGCCATCATGCAAGCATTTAACCAACTGGATGCAATGGAACATGCATAACAACGGTACTCGGGACAGACGACAGTCATGCACCGAAGATCATTACCAACATCAATATATACCACTAGCAAGCATAAGCATATGAAAGGAATACTAGCAACTAGCAGGGCATGACAACCAGGTGCATAACAACATAGCAAGAAAGTAATCATGAATCCATAAGCATTACCGAAACAACTATAACCATATTTTAAGCAAGCAAACATTTAATAAATATTCAAGTTGAAAACCATGGCTACTGCATGACTATCATGCAAGTGGGTATTGTGGCTTGCCTGGGGATGAAGAAACCACCAGGAGGAAGTGCTGTGAAACCGCGGAACGAAACGTTGGACGGTTCTCTCTTGGAGGGGGCTGATTTGAGGCAAGGGAAAAATGGTCATTTTCACTGTGGAACCATCTAGTGAAAATGTTACCAAAATATAGAGCTCGACGATGCGAAGAGGTGAGCATTGGTTTCACCTCAATCGGAGTTACGGTTGAAAAGTTGTGAGGAGTTCAAGATCAGGGACCAATCTGTGAATATTTTCATCACCAACGGGTCCCTGGGAGGAAAAACAGAAAGCGCATAGGGAGAAATACTTTTTCAGACTGATCAAACATATTCTTGGTTGAAGTAGAATGAAAGTACGCTTTCCTGAGAAGAAAACGTATTTCTGAGAATATGTCTCCACTTAAACATGTGGACCAGGGGGAGGAGAGGCTTACAGGTGGGGTCCAGGCGCAGGGGGAGGGGTCAGGCTCGGTCGTCTCCTTCCTCCCGCCCGCCTGTTCTCCCGTGAGATAGAGCAGAGGCAGGGGAGGGAAGCGGCCAAGGGGCCAGGGCCGGCCCTGGGGCATGGGCAGGGGGGCGACGGCCCAGGGCCCAGCCCAGGGAGGGGCCCATGATGTAGTGCACATATATAATATAGCCAAGCAAAAATAGGTGAGAAAAAAATTATGAGAGAAGAAAAACGAGATGAGGTAGGCCGATCAGATAGCAGGTAGCGATTAGTGAAGCGTCACGCACGCCGCACGGTAGGGCGGCACGTTTCGATTGTGAAACAAATCCATCGAAGATCTCGCGGACGCCTTGCTCATCTGTTCGTCCTCTTGTCGTTGCGGTCGCCTCGGTCACCGCTGTGCGCGTTGCCCGCCGTGCGGCAATCCAGCAGCCGCAGCCCGCAGCAGTACGTATACGTATGTATGTGAGCAGCGAGCGCAGCCCACAGCAGTACGTATACGTATCCATACATAACTCTCTGTACCATGTTCCTGATCCATCCCTGCAAACCCCAATTTCAGTAATTTCTTTTATTTTTTAGAACGTATTCAACTATTCATCCATGATCCATCCTCTAATTTCAGTGTTCACGAAGTTCCAAATTTTAATGTATAGTTTTCGAATTCAATCTTTCATAGTATGTATTCAACCATTCTTTTTTTGTCATTCTATGCACATGTCTAGGGTTTCAATCATTCAAATCATCCGATGTATAAATTTCTAATTCCTTGAATAATTTTTTCTTCATAATATTAGGACATTAGCCCGCCATGTTGCCTAAGAACCATTTGTTAGTTGCTCAAACAAGGAGAAAAAAAGATAGAAAGGGATCTGAAGATTCAACAACTGAAGGGTACTTAAGTATTATTGTTGTTGATGGAGTCAGTGGAATTTGGTTCTTATTTGAGGTAACACTTCCGCTTCAGTACAACCCCCTAAACATATATCATATAATGTTACTTTCAATGTTCTATCTTTTTAGTATTTCTGTCGTAATATGGCATCGTCCAATAATTATTATGTTTAAGTTTATGTACCACACACGCGCATACATATATATGATCTTACGACATAGGGGCACATTACATCGAGTTCGCCTAGGGCCTCCCGAAACACAGGGCCGGCCCTGCAAGGGGCCGGCCAGCTCCGGTGATCCCCGGCCCGGACGAGGGCACCTGCGGGACCGGGGCGGCGAGGGGGTCCCGTTTAGAGACAAAGGGGGCGCCGGGGAGGGGTGGAGGACGCGGGGACGGAGAGGAACCAAGGAGGCAGGGGCGGGCGGTGGTGGTGACGGGCAGGGGTCTCCGGTGGCAGGGAGGCGAGGTGGAGGGCTTGGAGAGGCTCGCCAGAGAGTGTTGTAGGCTCTGGTGGTGACGGGAGGGAGAGAGGAGCACCGGATGGGCCCGGTCAGGGTGGTGGCCAAGAGCAACGACGATGGCCAAGCTCCGGGAGGCGCGGCCAGAGGGACTCCGGCGACGAACTGGTGGGGTGGCGAGGCTCAGTGGGACGAGGGGGAGTCGGTGGACATGGTAGGAGGAGGAAAGGAGGCTCGGACTGGTCGGAACCAAGCCGAGGCCGAGGCGGCTATGGAGGAAAACGGCGGACTCCGACGAGATGGGGCGATCCTGGTGACCAAAAGAGGCGAGGGAGATATGGGTGACTTGCGGGAGGGCTCGGGCCACGTTTATATAGCCGCGGGGAAGGCTCTAGAGCTCACAAGCGAGCTTGAGCTAGCAGTGCTCTAATGGAGGTCAGAGGCTGGGC
Source organism: Triticum monococcum (assembly GCA_034509565.1). Taxonomy (NCBI): domain Eukaryota; kingdom Viridiplantae; phylum Streptophyta; class Magnoliopsida; order Poales; family Poaceae; genus Triticum; species Triticum monococcum. The sequence continues at coordinate 432,554,579 of CM067841.1, forward strand.
ATGGCACGGGCACTATTCTAGCGGCGCATTTAAGGTGAATGACGACGAAGCACCGATGCAGGGGGATGCAGTCGAGCACGGTTGACCTCCTAGACAAGGTTTGAGGTCGAGACGAGGAGGGAGGAGACGAGCATAGTGGCCGGAACCAGCCAGAGCACGCCTGCAGCGATGACGCAAGCATGATCACCACGCGCACTGGCGCAAGCGGCACTCTTTGGCGTGGCCAACCATGTCAAGTGGATGGACCTTGGTTCCCTCAGTCAAAATGAGGAAATAAATCGGTCCAGGGGCAAAGAAGAGATTTGCACTTAGCTCCAAAAGTAAATCAGTAAGAAGGTGTTTGTAACTTGTTGTGGTTAAACCAGCTAGGTAACGTGGTAAATAGTTTGTCTGATGATGATCACATACTAAGGTGATGCTGATCGCCAAAAACTAGACTAAAAGGAGGAGTTTAGATGACGGTTGCTGTAGAAAGTGCAACACTAGCCTGAATTAGGGATTTCAATGGTACACTCACATACTTGATCTATGTGAGCTGAAATTTGGCATAGAGGGGTTATAAGATGATATGAAGCTTCTGTAAAAATTTCATGCCATTTGGAAATACCAAAGTGGCACTTGCTTAACAAAGCTTCATTCTGGACAGAAACTTGGAAAAATTACACAGGGCAATTGGATTAACCAATTGAGGTAAACCTTGGTGGAGGGAGTTTATATTGTTAGAATCATGTACTCGTAAATTTTCAGCTCAATTGAAGCAATATAAAATATAGTTGCTTCATAAACTAAAAATCTGACCAGAAACTAAGATTTGGATCTGGGCTCACATAGGTGAGGTACATGAGCTCATATTTGGTGGAGAGTCATGATTTGACCATAGGAAGGACCTTGCAAGATTTAAAATCATTTGTATATGCCTACCTTATACTTCCTTCACAATCACTTCCCTCAGACATGAACTTTGAAAAATTGCTCAAGAATATTTACTAGGCAAATTGAGTTGAATTTTGGCATGAGGCAATTGTTTGGACAGGAAAAGATGTCCAAGAATTTTGGGTTGAATTGGGCAAAGATAAATGGCACTTGCTTCACAATGTGCCATTTAGGACAGAATAGGAAATGAATTTATTGAGCATGATGGGAAACATGAACAATGATATATTTTTCCATATTTGAGGAAGATATTACCCAAACAAAATTATGAGAATTATTAGGGAATTTTAGAAGTGACAGAAATATAGGTTGCTTCACAACCTAGGGTTTAAGGGTTATTCCTTTATTAGAAAAGGAATATTCCCAACAAAAGAATTTTGGGTTAGGTCAAGGATGGAAATGACATGATGTTGGGATGATGAAGAGGGTTACAAGCCACTACAAAACCTAGGAAGACATGATCTTCCCAAGTTTAAGAACCACATAGCCACGAAAAAGCAAAACAAAACAGGATATCTGAGAAAATCAATGGAAAAAGAAAAGGACAAAAATCCAGGTTGTTACACGTGCATTGGACTAAGCTAGAATCTGCAAGCATTCAATTCAAGATAGAAGACAAGGTGATATGAGCTCTTTGTTAGATCAACAATAATGCATATGAGAGCCACTCAACATTTTCATTAAGGTCTTCTCCTCTCGACCCCCGAAGGAAAGAAATAAAACAAAACTATTTACACGGGAAAGCTCCCAACAAGCAAAAGAAGAACGAGAAATCTTGTTGGTTTTTCTTTTAAATTACTATTACTATAGGCATTAAAAGTAAACTAACTAAAAGCTATAACTAATTTTTTTGGTTTTTCTTAAGGTTTTCCAAACACACAAGAAGAAAGCGAGAAAAAGAAAATAAACTAGCATGGATGATACAATGAAAAAGTATGAGCACCGACAACTGTCATGAGTGTGTGAACATGAATGTAATGTCGGTGAGAGATACGTACTCCCCCAAGCTTAGGCTTTTGGCCTAAGTTGGTCTATGCCCATGGATCAAAGTTGTAGCTGGGGTTGTACTGAGATGCAGCGGCAATTGCCTGATGAGCTGCAGCTTGGAGGCGAGCTGCCTTCGCCCTCCTCTCATACTCGGTCGCCTCCTCCCTGGTTATAACATATCTCCCTTTTGTCTGAAAGTCAAAGAAAGTAGGAGCAGGGAGAGCGACGTGATAGGTGTGTCGTCTGTCGAAGATTAGTCGATACTGGAGGAGCTGATTGTTCCTCTCAACAAACTGATGAAGAACCATGGCATTATAATCTAAATAAGCTAGAGGCAACTCAATATCATCTCCACGTATGGGTATCTCAAGAAAATCAGCTAAACGGGTTGCATAAATTCCACCAAAGAAATCTCCATCAATACTATTATTATGCAACCTACGTGCAACAATGGCCCCCAAGTTATATTGTCTATCTCCTAATACAGCACTCTTGAGAACACTAAGATCAGGAACACACATGTGACATGCCTCATCCTTACCATTTATGCATCTACCTATGAAGAGAGCAAAATAATGTATTGCAGGAAAATGAATGCTCCCTATGGTAGCTTGTGTGATTTCCCCAGATTCCCCCATAGTTATACTAGCAAGAAGGTCTTTATATTCAGATTTGCGAGGTTCACTAACATTACCCCACTGTGGGAGTTTACAAGCAGTATCAAAATCTTCTAAGTCCAGGGTATAAGATTTATCATAAAGATCAAATAGGACAGTTTGAGAATTGCGTGATGATGTAAATTTAAACCTTCTCACAAATGAATCAGTTAAATAGAGGTACTGACGGCACTTATCTTCCACAAAGCTCTCAAGATCGACGTTACGCACATATGCTTCAAATTCCTCCTTAATCCATGCCCGAACCATAAAGTCCTCTGACGGCCATTCACAAGGCCGCACTTGAGCATCTCTTGGTAGTTCATTGTCCGGCTGGCGTATTGCGGGCCTGGGTCCTTGCTTCCTTGAGGAACCACCTTGGTACATTTTCCTAAACATATTTCTTCCTCTGAAAAATTTCTGAAATTTTTAGTGACTCAAAAATAAAAGTGAACCAAACTCAACAAGATTGATAGTAACTACTCCTACAAGTGCCTAGAGGCTATTTCATGCATTAAAACTACTTTTGACCACATAAATTTGACATGCAAGTTCAAGAACAAGGTCACCTAAGCAGCAAAAATTTGCAATGAATAAAACATTAGAACAAAAACTAATTTCACCATTGGAGGAGTCACATACCAAAGAACAATCCCCCAAAGCAGTTTTATGAATGGAGCTTTGAGCAAGGAGATCGAAAATGGCAGCAAGATGAGTAAGAACTTGGGTTTGAGCTGGCTAATGAGTTTTTGGGGAGGAAGAAAGAGTGTGTGGTGTCTGGAATAAGTGGAGGGGACCCACGTGGGGTCCACAAGGCAGGGGGTGCGCCCTCCCCCTGTTGTGTTTTCTGTGCCAGATATTCTCAAATATTCTAGAAAAAATCATATTTAAATTTCAGGGCATTTGGAGAACTTTTATTTTTGGGGTATTTTTATTGCATGGATAATTCAGAAAACAAACAGAAAAAATACTATTTTTGCTTTATTTAATTTAAATAACAAAAAGTAAAAAGGGTACAGAGAGTTGTGTTTTCTAACTTCATCCATCTCAGGCTCATCAAAAGGAATCCCTAACAAGGTTCATCATGTCTTGTTAACAAACTCATTTCGAATAACATGAAACCGAAGAAATTTCGAATAACACTAGGTTACCTCAACGGGGATATGCACATCCCCAACAATAAGAATATCATATTTCTTCTTGACAGTCGGAAGAGGAAATTCAAAACCTCCAATAGTAATTTTTGAAAATTTTCCATAGAATTGATACTGTGGACTTGAGGTTGTTTCCTCGGAAAATGCACCATATGCTCATTACCCTTAACATGAAAAGTGACATTGCCTTTGACGCAATCAATAACAGCCCCTGCAGTATTCAAAAAGGGTCTTCCAAGAATAATATACATACTATCATCCTCGGGAATATCAAGAATAACAAAGACCGTTAAAATAGTAACGTTTGCAACCACAACAGGCACATCCTCTCACAAATACTGACAGGTATAGTAGTTGATTTATCAGCCATTTGCAAAGATATTTCAGTAGGTGTCAACTTATTCAAATCAAGTCTATGGTATAAAGAGCGAGGCATAACACTAACACCAGCTCCAAGCTCACATAAAGCAGGTTTAACATAGTTTCTTTTAATGGAGCATGGTATAGTTGGTACTCCGAGATCTCCAAGTTTCTTTGGTATTCCACCCTAAAAAGTGTAATTAGCAAGCATGGTGGAAATTTTAGCTTCTAGTATCTTTCTCTTATTAGTAACAATTTCCTTCATGTATTTAGCATAAGGGTTCATTTTAAGCATATCAGTCAAACACATACGCAAAAAGATAGGCTAATCATTTCAGCAAAGCGCTCAAAATCCTCATCATCCTTTTTCTTGGATGGTTTAGGAGGAAAAGGCATAGGTTTCTGAACCCATGGTTCTCTTTCCTTACCGTGCTTCCTAGCAACAAAGTCTCTCTTATAATAACGTTGATTCTTTGATTGTGGGATATCAAGATCAACATTAGGTTCAATCTCTACATGATTATCATTGCTAGGTTGAGCATCAACATGAACATCATCATTAACATTATCACTAGGTTCATGTTCATTACCAGATTGTGTTTCAGCATCAGAAATACAAATATCATTGGGATTCTCAGGTGTGTGAACAACAGGTACACTAGAAGCATGCAGAGTCCTATCATTTTTCTTTTTCTTCTTTTTAGAAGGACTATGTGCATCAACATTAGTTCTCTAAGAATCTTGCTCAATTCTCTTAGGGTGGCCCTCACGATACAAAGGTTCCTGAGTCATTTTACCTCCTCTAGTCATAACTCTAACATCATTATCATTCTTCTTATTATTTAATTCATTGAGAAAATCATTCTGAGCCTTAAGTACTTGTTCTACTTGAGTGGTAACCATAGAAGCATGTTCACTAATAAGTTTAAGTTCACCTTTAACTCTGGACATATAATCACTCAAGTGTTCAAGCATATCATCGTTATGTTTCAATTGTCTACCAACATAAGCATTGAAGTTTTCTTGCTGAACCATAAAGTCATCAAACTCATCCAAGCATTGGCTAGCAAACTTAGTAAATGGGATTTCGCATTTATCGAATGTATAGAGAGAATTTACCTTTACTACCTGTGTTGGGTTAACGAGACCATGTATTTCTTCAATAGGTGGTAAATTCTTAACATCTTCGGCTTTAATACCTTTTTCTTTCATAGATTTCTTTGCCTCTTGCATATCTTCATGACTGAGAAATAGAATACCCCTTTTCTTCCGAGTTGGCTTAGGAGTTGGTTCAGGAAGTGTCCAATTATTTTCATTAGTCAACATATTATTCAATAGCAATTCAGTTTGATCAACAGTTCTTTCCCTGAAAACACAACCAGCACAACTATTCAGGTAATCTCTGGAAGCATCGGTTAGTCCATTATAAAAGATATCAAGTATTTCATTTTTCTTTAGAGGATGATCAGGAAAAGCATTAAGTAATCGGAGAAGCCTCCCCCAAGCTTGTGGGAGACTCTCTTCTTCAATTTGCACAAAATTATATATTTCCCTTAAAGCGGCTTGTTTCTTATGAGCAGGGAAATATTTAGCAGAGAAGTAATAAATCATATCCTGGGGACTACGCACACAACCAGGATCAAGAGAATTAAACCATGTCTTAGCATCACCCTTTAATGAGAACGGAAACAACTTAAGGATAAAGTAATAGCAAGTTTTCTCATCATGAGTAAACAGGGTGGCTATATCATTTAATTTAGTAAGATGTGCCAAAACAGTTTCAGATTCATGGACATAGAAAGGATCAGATTCAACCAAAGTAATTAACTCAGGATCGATAGAGAAATCATAATCCTTATCAGTAATAAAGATAGGTGAAGTAGCAAAAGCAGGGTCATATTTCATTCTAGCATTCAAAGACTTCTCTTTAAGCTTAGCTAATAATTTCTTAAGATCAAATCTATCATTGCAAGCAAGAAAGTCTCTAGAAGTTTCTTCATCCATAACATAACCCTGAGGAACAACAGGCAATTCATATCTAGGGGGAGAATCTTCATCATCACTTTCATCAAATATTATCAATTTCAATAATTTCATTCTCTCTAGCCCTAGCAAGTTGTTCATCAAGAAATTCAATTAATGGCACAGTAGTATCAAGCATAAAGGTAGTTCCGTCATAAGTATCATGCAAAGCAGAAGTGGCATCATCAATAACATGCGACCTATCGAAATCAATAGCAGTAGTAGGTGTCGCAAGTTTACTCAAAACATAAGATGAATCAAGTACAGCGCTAGATGGCAGTTCCTTACCTCCCCTCGTAGTTGAGGGAAAAATCTTGGTTCTTTGATCTTTTAAGTTCTTCATAATAATAAGCAGATATAAATCCCAAGTGACTCAAAGAATAGAGCTATGATCCTCGGCAACGGCGCCAGAAAATAGTCTTGATAACCCATAAGTATAGGGGATCGCAACAGTTTTCGAGGGTAGATTATTCAACCCAAATTTATTGATTCGACACAAGGGGAACCAAAGAATATTATCAAGTATTAGCAGCTGAGTTGTCAATTCAACCATACCTGGAAACTTAGTATCTGCAGCAAAGTGTTTAGTAGCAAAGTAATATGATAGTAGTGGTAACGGTAGCAAAAGTAATATTTTGGGTTTTTATAGTGATTGTTATAGTAGCAACGGAAAAGTAAATAAGTGAAGAACAATATAAGAAAAGCTCATACGCATTGGATCGGTGATGGAGAATTATGTCGGATGCGATCATTCATGCAATAGTTATAACATAGGGTGACACAGAACTAGCTCTAGTTCATCAATGTAATGTAGGCATGTATTCCGAATATAGTAATACATGCTTATGGAAAAGAACTTGCATGACATCTTTTGTCCTACCCTCGCGTGGCAGCGGGGTCCTATTGGAAACTAAGGGATATTAAGGCCTCCTTTTAATAGAGTACCGGATAAAAGCATTAACACATAGTGAATACATGAACTCCTCAAACTACGGTCATCACTGGTAATGGTCCCGATTATTGTCACTTCGGGGTTAATGGATCATAACACATAATAGGTGACTATAGATTTGCAAGATAGGATCAAGAACTCACATATATTCATGAAAACATAATAGGTTCAGATCTGAAATCATGGCACTCGGGCCCTAGTGACAAGCATTAAGCATAGCAAAGTCATAGCAATATCAATCTCAGAACATAGTGGATACTAGGGATCAAACCCTAACAAAACTAACTCAATTACATGATAAATCTCATCCAACCCATCACCGTCTAGCAAGCCTTACTCATGCACAACGGTGAGCATCATGAAATTGGTGATGGAGGAAGGTTGATGATAACGATGGCGGTGGATTCCCCTCTCCGAAGCCCCGAATGGACTCCAGATCAGCCCTCCTAAGAGAGTTTAGGGCTTGGCGGCGGCTCCGTATCGTAAAACACGATGAATCCTTCTCTCTAATTTTTTCTCCTCGAAAGTGAATATATGGAGTTGGAGTTGAGGTCGGTGGAGCGTCAGGGGGCCCAAGAGGCAGGGGGCGCGCCCCCACCCTCGTGGACAGGGTGTGGGCCCCCTGATGTGGATTCTTCTTCAGTATTTTTTATATATTCCAAAAATAATCTCCATTGATTTTCTGGTCATTCCGAGAACTTTTATTTCTGCACAAAAATAACACCATTGCAATTCTGCTGAAAACAGCGTCATTCCGGGTCAGTTCCATTCAAATCATGCAAATTAGAGTCCAAAACAAGGGCAAAAGTGTTTGGAAAAGTAGATACGATGGAGACGTATCAGAGTCATATAGTAGATATGATCAACATAGTGATGTTCACCGTTGAAAACTACTCCATCTCACATGATGATCGGACATGGTTTAGTTGATATGGATCACTTGATCACTTAGATGATTAGAGAGATGTCTATCTAAGTGGGAGTTCTTAATTAATTTGATCTACTTAATGAAACATAAGTCTGAAACATTTGAAAAGTTCAAAGAATTTCAGAGTGAAGTGGAGAATCATCGTAACAAGAAAATCAAATTTCAGCGATCTGATGGTGGAGGTGAATATTTGAGTTATGAGTTTGGACTTCATCTGAAACAATGCGGAATAGTTTCGCAACTCACACCACTTGGAACACCACAACATAATGGTGTGTTCGAACGTCATAACCACACTTTACTAGATGGTGCGGTCTATGATGTCTCTCACTGATTTACCGCTATCATTTTGGGGTTATGCTTTAGAGACAGTTGCATTCACGTTAAATAGGGCACCATCTAAATTCGTTGAGACAACTCCTTATGAATTGTGGTTTGGCAAGAAACCCAAGTTGTTGTTTCTTAAAGTTAGGTGTTGCAATGCTTATGTGAAAAAGCTTCAGCCTGATAAGCTCGAACCCAAATCGGAGAAATGTGTCTTTATAGCATACCAAAAGGAGACTGTTGGGTACACCTTCTATCACAGATCTGAAGGCAAGATATTCGTTGCTAAGAATGGATCCTTTCTGGAGAATGAGTTTCTCTCGAAAGAAGTGAGTGGGAGGAAAGTAGAACTTGATGAGGTAATTGTACCTTCTCCCTTATTGGAAAGTAGTTCATCACTGAAATCAGTTCTAGTGATTCCTACACAAGTAAGTGAGGAAACTAATGATGATGATCATGAAACTTCTGATCAAGTTACTACCGAACCTCGTAGGTCAACCAGAGTAAGATCTGCACCAGAGTTTTACGGTAATCCTGTTCTGGAAGTCGTGTTACCTGACCATGACAAACCTACGAACTATGAGGAAGCGATGGTGATCCCAGATTCTGCAAAAGGGCTTAAGGCCATAAATCTAAGATGGGATCCATGTATGAGAACAAAGTATGGAATTTGGTTAACTTGCCCGATGAACGGAAGGCCATAGGGAATAAATGGATCTTCAAGAAGAAGACTGATGCTGACGGTAATATTACTTTCTACAAAGCTCGACTTGTTGCAAAAGGTTTTCAACAAGTTCAAGGAGTTGACTACGATGAGACCTTCTCACCCATAGCGATGCTTAAGTCTGTCCGAATCATGTTAGCAATTGCCGCATTTTATGATTATGAAATTTGGCAACTGGAAGTCAAAACTGCATTCCTTAATGGATATCTGAAAGAAGAGTTGTATATGATGCAACCAGAAGGTTTTGTTGATCCAACAGGTGCTAACAAAGTGTGCAAGCTCCAGCGATCCATTTATGGACTGGTGCAAGCCTCTCGGAGTTGGATTATACTCTTTGATAGTGTGATCAAAGCATGTGGTTTTATACAGACTTTTGGAGAAGCCTGTATATACACGAGAGTGAGTGGGAGCTCTGTAGCATTTCTGATATTATATGTAGATGAGATATTGTTGATCGGAAATGATACTGAATTTCTGAAGAGCATAAAAGGATACTTGAATAAGATTTTTTCAATGAAAGACCTCGGTGAAGCTGCTTATATATTGGGCATCAAGATCTATAGAGATAGATCAAGATGATTAATTGGACTTTCACAAAGCACATACCTTGATAAAGTTTTGAAGAAGTTCAAAATGGATCAAGCAAAGAAAGGGTTCTTGCCTGTATTACAAGGTGTGAAATTGAGTCAGACTCAATGCCCGACCACTACAGAAGATAGAGAGAAAATGAAAGGTGTTCCCTATGCTTCAGCCATAGGCTCTATCATGTATGCAATGTTATGTACCAGACCTGATGTGTGCCTTGTTATCAGTTTAGCAGGGAGGTACCAAAGTAATCCAGGAGTGGATCACTGCACAACGGTCAATAATATCCTGAAATACCTGAAAAGGACTAAGGATATGTTTCTTGTATATGGAGGTGACAAAGAGCTTGTCGTAAATGGTTACATTGATGCAAGCTTTGACACTGATTCGGATAACTCTAAGTCACAAACTGGATACGTATTTTAATTAAATGGCGGAGGTGTCAGTTGGTGCAGTTCCAAGCAGAGCGTCATGGCGGGATCTACGTGTGAAGCGGAATACATAGCTGCTTCGGAAGCAGCAAATGAAGGACTCTGGATGAAGGAGTTCATATCCGATCTAGGTGTCATACCTAGTGCATTGGATCAAATGAAAATATGTTGTGACAATACTAGTGCAATTGCTTTAGCAAAGGAATCTAGATTTCACAGGAGAACCAAGCACATCAAGAGACGCTTCAATTCCATCTGCGATCAAGTCAAGGAGGGAGACATAGAGATTTGCAAGATACATATAGATCTGAATGTTGTAGACTCATTAACTAAGCCTCTCTCACGAGCAAAACATGATTAGCACCAAGACTCCATGGGTGTTAGAATCATTGCAATGTAATCTAGATTATTGACTCTAGTGCAAGTGGGAGACTGAAGGAAATATGCCCTAGAGGCAATAATAAAGTTGTTATTTATATTTCCTTATATCATGATAAATGTTTATTATTCATGCTAAAATTGTATTAACCGGAAACTTAGTACATGTGTGAATACATAGAAAAACAGAGTGTCACTAGTTTGCCTCTACTTGACTATCTCGTTGAATCAATGATGGTTATGTTTCCTAACCATAGACATGAGTTGTCATTTGATTAACGGGATCACATCATTAGAGAATGATGTGATTGACTTGACCCATCCATTAGCTTAGCACGATGATCGTTTAGTTTGTTGCTATTGCTTTCTCCATAACTTATACATTTTCCTATGACTATGAGATCATGCAACTCCTGAATACCGGAGGATCACTTTTTGTGCTACCAAATGTCACAACATAACTGGGTGATTATAAAGGTGTTCTACAGCTGTCTCCGATGGTGTTTGTTGAGTTGGCATAGATCGAGATTAGGATTTGTCACTCCGATTGTCGGAGAGGTAATGTACATCACTAGCATTATGGAACAAGTAAAGAGACGTGCCGGTAACGAGATTGAACTAGGTATTGAGATACCGACGATCGAATCTCGGGCAAGTAACATGCCGATGACAAAGGGAACAACATATATCGCTATGTGGCTTGACCGATAAAGATCTTCGTAGAATATGTGGGAGCCAATATGAACATCCAGGTTCCGCTATTGGTTATTGACCGGAGACGTGTCTCGGTCATGTCTACATAGTTCTCGAACCCATAAGGTACGCACGCTTAACGTTCGGTGACGATCAACATTATGAGTTTATGTGTTTTGATGAACCGAAGGTAGTTCGGAGTCCCGGATTTGATCAAGGACATGACGAGGAGTCTCGAAATGGTCGAGACGTAAAGATCGATATATTGGAAGCCTATGTTTGGACATCGGAACGGTTTCGGATGAGTTCGGGCATTTTTCAAAGTACCGGGAGGTTACAGGAACCCCCTCCCCCCCGGGGGAGTATATGAGCCTTATTGGGCTTTAGGGGAAAGAGAGAGTGGCTGCCTAGGGCAGCCCCCCCCCCCCGATGCCTAGTGCCCTAGTCCGAATTGGACTAGGGGGGAGGGGCGGTGCCCCTCCTTCCTTCTCTTCTCTCCTTCCCTTCCTTCTCTCCTACTCCTACTTGGAAAGGGGGGAATCCTACTCCCGGTGGGAGTAGGACTCCCTAGGGCGCACCATAGTAGAGGGCCGGCCCTCCCCCTCCTCCACTCCTTTATATACGGGGGAGGGGGGCACCCCATAGACACACAAGTTGATCATTGATCTCTTAGCCGTGTGCGGTGCCCCCCTCCACCATAATCCACCTCGGTCATATCGTAGTGGCGCTTAGGCGAAGCCCTGTTCCGGTATCATCATCATCAACATCATCACGCCATTTCTAATGAAGCTCTCCCTCGACACTCTGCTGGATCGTGAGTTCGTGGGACGTCACCAAGCCGAACGTGTGCAGATCGCGGAGGTACCGTGTAACGCCCCGAGACCGATGCACCAGGTGTCTTCCAGTTATTCGCTATTGTTTCCTTATCATTCGCTTGCATGTTCATCATGTGCATTGCATCCTCATGTTTTCAAAACTTGCATCCGTCCGGTCTCCCTGTTCTCTCTGTTGTCCGTTCTGATCCCAACGACACTCGCAAGCGCCCGCGGCATGTCGGAAATAGTATTTTATAAGTGGCTTGAAAATGTTCTCAGAATGGGTTGAAAGTTGGCATGCGGTGTTGTTATAGTGTAGATAGGCCACCTGCCAAGTTTCATCGCATTAGGAGTCCGTTTGACGCCCCAGCGGATAACTATAGCGGCAGTATAGCCGGTCTTTTCGTCGGACGTTTTTAGTCTTCAAAAACTGCTGTCGGGGCTCTGTCTCTCTCTCTTCTCTCCCGCAGCCCTCGTCCTTCTACACAGTCACAACCAACCCCTCTAAACCACTCCTAACCCCCGCCCCTTGCCTCCGTGGCCTTTTGTCATACCCCCTCTCCGCACAGTTCTCAGACCCCCTCGCGCGTCCGAAAAGTTCCCCAACCCGACCGGGCACTCGTGACCGTTGTGTCCGGATCGTCACCCAACATCCCTAAAACGTCTTCGGTTCATTGTTTGAACTCCCTAACCCATTTATTCGCAACCACTCGTTTTCGATCAGGAGGGACTAAATACCCCTACCGAAAAACCCACTGCCGCCACCGGGTCACCTCCCACCTCGGGATCGCCTCGCCCGATCCTCCTCGATCCCCTCGCCCAACCAATGCATCCCCTCCGATCCATCCTTCCCGCGCCCACACTCTCAATCCAGGAGCCGAGCTCCCCTGACTAAGGCCGCATCCACGACAGAGCTCGCCGGAGCAAGCACCACCAGGTCGTCGCCCTCTCCCTGCTTCCAGTGCTCCCTCCTTTCTCTTCTCTTCCATCCTCACTCCTCACCGTCAACTCCCTCTCGCCTCTCTCCATAGGGACCCGCCATGGAGGATCCCGTCACCCTGCCAAGTACCTCGCTGGAGCAACGCGGCGACCCCCGCGCCTCGTCGTCATGGATCTGCCCACTCCAAGATCTCGCCTCCGCCCAGAACCCACCTGGCGCCGTCGCCGCCGGCGACTGAATCAGCAGCAAGACGCCACTCCAGCAGGACCCCGCGAACATCAGGAGGCCATGAGAGCTGCCCTTCTGCACCTCGTCGCCATCCCCTGCCCGCCAGAGCCATGCCTCCTTGTGACCCGCGGCCACGACGACGGTCTTCTTCCACGTCGCGCACCTGCTCCCCTCGCCTCCGCCCGGTTCCCTCACCGCCATGTCCGGCACCGCGCCGCCGCGAGCCGCCTCCTTCCTTGGAACCTCACCGCCGACCCCGCTGTTGCCAGCTAATAGCTGCAGCCCGGAGTCCCCGACCGAGCCTCGTTAATGGATGCAGGAACACGAGCACCCTCCTCCTCGTTGCATGCATCACCCGCCGGAGTCGCCCCGGTCGCTGCCTCGCCAAGATCCGTCACCGCCGGTGACCTTCGCGCCGAGGAGCCGGAGTTCATGCCCCCTACCCTTGCATCGCACCTCTGCCGTCCTCTGCTTCGCCCGTGGTCGAGCGAGACGACCGCTCGCGTTGACCGCGTCGTTGCCTCCTGATCAGGCCCAATGCGCCTCCTCCCCACCTAAAGGGCCAAGGCCCATGGTGAGGCCAGCTCCAACGCCTCTCCTCTTGTTTTTTCACCTCTTGGGCCAGTTCAAGTTTCGGAATGTTTAGGGTTTTTTTAGATCTACGAATTTAGTATTTATTCCAGAGACAGCAATTCTACAGAAAAACCCTCATGTTTCATGCATTTAATAACTCACAAATGGTTCATCGGATTAAAATGATTTATATATGAAAAATGCTTAGAAATTCATCTAATTTCATAATATGCTACTTTCATCCATGTTAAAAATGTTAAACTTGTTGTTTGTGTTTATTTTGCAAATTGCCATGTTAAAATGATTTAATTCATAACTAAATAACCGTAACTTCAATTTTAATAAACTTTATATGTAAATGGGGTAGAAAAATGCCTAGGTTAACATGGTGTACTCATCTTGCATTTTTAACAACTCTAAAATATGGTTTAGGGCAGAACAGTACCAAATCCATACATGGCATATGTGGATTTTTTCGGACTTGTTGCTTGTTGTTCCGGGCTAATTTAAACTTGCCTAGATAGGTAGTTTTCATATGCTTCACCTCTTTCCATGTTTAATAACATTTAATATTGTTCGGTACATAAACGAGAGAGAACTAAATGTTTGATGTGGTGTTTCGTCAATATGCAACTCGTTGCATATTGAGCTCCACTTAACTTGTAGTTTTGTTTGTGCACTTTGTCATGCCATGCCTCATTAAACCGGACATGCATCATACTTGGTTGTGCATCATGCCATGTTTATGTGACGGTTGTTTACCATGTTGCTTGCTTCTTCTGGGTTGCTTCTCGTTAGCTTTGGCTTCGTTCCAGAGTTTGAGGATCCATTCGACTACGTCTGTTTGTCTTCTTTATGGACTCGTTCTTCTTCCTTACGGGATCTCAGGCAAGATGACCATACCCTCGAAATCACTTCTATCTTTGCTTGCTAGTTGTTCGCTCTATCGCTATGTCGCACTACCTACCACTTGTTATATCATGCCTCCCGTATTGCCATGTCAAGCCTCTAACCCACCTTCCTAGCAAACCATTGTTTGGCTATGTTACCGCCTTTTGCTCAGCCCCTCTTATAGCGTTGCTAGTTGTAGGCGAAGATGAAGTTTGTTCCATGTTGGAACATGGATATGTTGGGATATCACAATATCTCTTATTTTTAATTAATGCATCTATATACTTGGTAAAGGGTGGAAGGCTTGGCCTTATGCCCGGTGCTTTGTTCCACTCTTGCCGCCCTAGTTTCCGTAATACTGGTGTTATGTTCCTAGATTTTGCGTTCCTAACGCGGTTGGGTGTTATGGGAACCCCTTGACAGTTCACTTTGAATAAAACTCCTCCAGCAAGGCCCAACCTTGGTTTTACCATTTGCCTCACCACCACCTATACTTTTCCCTTGGGAGTCGCACTCCCGAGGGTCATCTTTACTTTTAACCCCCCCGGGCCAGTGCTTCTCTAAGTGTTGGTCTGAACTGAGCCGCCTGCGAGGCCACCTCGGGGAAACTCGAGGTCTGGTTTTACTCGTAGCTTGTCTCATCCGGTGTTGCCCTGAGAATGAGATACATGCGACTCCTATCGGGATTGTCGGCACATCGGGTGGCTTTGCTGGTCTTGTTTTACCATTGTCGAAATGTCTTGTAACCGGGATTCCTAGACTAATCGGGTCTTCTCGGGAGAAGGAATATCCTTCGTTGATCGTGAGAGCTTGTGATGGGCTAAGTTAGGACACCCCTGTAAGGTATAAAGTTTTGAGAGCCGTGCCCGTGGTTATGTGGTAGATGGGAATTTGTTAATGTCCGGTTGTAGAGAACTTGACAATTAACGTAATTAAAATGCATCAACCGCGTGGGTAGCCATGATGGTCTCTTTTCAGCGTAGTCCGGGAAGTGAACACGATTCTTGTGTTATGCTTGAACGTAAGTAGTTTCAAGGTCACTTCTTGATCACTTCTAGCTTCACGACCATTGCATTGCTTCTCTTCTCGCTCTTATTTGCGTATGTTAGCCACCATATATGCTTAGTGCTTGTTGCAGCTCCACCTCACTACCTTCTGCTAACCATAAGCTTAAATAGTCTTGATCTCGCGGGTGTGAGATTGCTGAGTCCTCGTGACTCACAGATACTTCCAAACAGTTGCAGGTGCCGATGATACCAGTGCAGGTGATGCAACCCAGCTCAAGTGGGAGCCTGTTGAAGATCTTGATCATTGTTTTGTTTCGTTTCCTGTTGGTTAGTAGTGGAGCCCAGTTGGGACGATCGGGGATCTAGCATTTGGGGTTGTCTTCTGTTATTTTGGTTCTGTAGTCGGACCTTGATTATATTTTGGATGATGTATGTTTAACTTGTATTTGTGTGAAGTGGAAATTGTAAGCCAACTCTTTACCCCTTTATTTTCCAGTACATGGGATTGTGTGAAGATTACCCCTCTTGCGATAAACCTACCATGCGGCTATGCCTCTAAGTAATGCCCCGACACGTGGGAGATATAGCCGCATAGTGGATGTTTCAAGTTGGTAATCAGAGCCTTCCCCGACTTAGGAGCCCCCTGCTTGATCGAATCGCTGACATTGTGGAGTCTAGAACAAAATGTTTTGAGTCTTAGGATTATATATATCGGAGAGTAGGATTCTTTTTACTCCTCGGTCCCTTCGTCGCTCTGGTGAGGCCTCCTAACGTAGAAGTTTTGACTTTTCTCTCCTCAAATTTCACGAAAAAAATTTAGGATCACGCGGGTATCTTGGAATCGTTCCGATAGTCTTGTGACGAGAACATTGTTCTTGGTGCCTCCTGACATTTAGGGGTTGTGGCAGTGTCCCGTGGAGTTGAGCTCCGAGGTGTTGTTGTCACAATTTTATCGTTGCAGTTCTAGAATACCTAAGTTCGCCGACATCGAAAATCTCTTTTATGCAGTTGTTGGTGAGATAACCTCAACGCCACCTAGTACTAGGGCGGGAATTTGGGAGTATTGCCATAGCTCATATAATGAATGCTTTTCGAAGGTTGAGGTACACGATTTCCGAATGTTTCTTGGTTATGTGTTGAAGGATGGATACAGCTGGATGTAGGGATTGTTAGTTTGGGTGAGATATTATGCTTCCCCTGTATCCACCTGGTTGCATAACCAGAAAGTTTCGTGAGTTTATAAGTGGGAATTCAAGTAACTCCTAGAATATCTTTCCAACAGACACATGATATGATATGGGATCTATCATATGTTTGTTCTGGCTTATTTTCTAAGCCAATCCTTTGTCTTGTTTTGAGTTGTGGTATTTGAGTTGCTTCAAAGTCAAGTGTTGAATCCATACCTTTTCCTAAATGGTGTTCTCATATTTCTATGGGAGTGCTAATCCTTCGTGATCATCGAGATTGTCATGTCAATTCTTCCCAACCGGCGTGATTCTCTTCAAGATGATCCTATTTTTTCCCATCCGCACGATCAACTCAAAGTCTTCTCACGTTATTTGTTTCATCCGTCCCAAGTTGCCTTTGTTTTCCCGCCCTCCCACCCTTTTCCTTCAAGGAATCTGATGTTTTAATCAAGTATCCTTTTATTAATGGGAAGTCTCTCCATTCTTTTCCGTCAATGTTTTTACCCGGTGGTTCTCATGAAGATGCTCTACAAGTTCATCATTCATCATTTTTTTCTTGTCTGGTGGAATCAATTCAAGCTTTGTTGATCATATCCTTTCCTCGTTTCAAATGTTTTCTCATACCGGTGCACCTCTTAATCATCCACTTCTTGCTATTCAATTGTTCCGGAGTGCTGAAGATATCTTAGGAGATTCGTGTTTTCTGCTCTGCATTCGTTCAAGCTCTTTCGGGGATGTTATCTCATTCAAGCCATTTAATTCAACCGGTGCAACATCGCTTTAAAAGTTGTTCAACGGTGTATCTTTTGAGTGGGCCCTAACCCATAGGTCTTTTCCCAGGATCTTACCCAACTCTTCTAATTTTTCTGGAGTTATTCACAAATTCATTTCAAAGTTTGACATAAGAATGAGTTATCACCAGTCATATGTCTTCTCCAAGATCTTTCAAATTCTTTTCATTGTTGATTCAACCATTATATTCTTCATTATTCCGAAGTGTCTCAACAATTCATGGTGTTGTTTCTCAACGTCATTCTCTGCATTGAAAACCGAAGAAGTGTTTTCCTCTAAATCTTGTGCCTTCTCTCAAAGTTTCTCAGTTCAAGCTTGATGCCATCCTCTCATAATTGTTTTCGATTGTGAGAATTCTTTTCAACCATCCAGAGCAATTCAGAAGTCTTTTTAGTTTGATTCTCTGGAGCCCATCATCTCATAATTATTCATTCTCAGCTTTCAGCTATTGTTCTCCAAATCTTACCGGCGCATCATTCAAGTATTCTCTAATCAGCTCGCAATCTCTTCGTTCTCATGTATCTAAATTCCCTCAAGTATCTTCATTCATTCTCCAATTCTTCCCGGTGTTTCCTTATCTTTTCTTCATTCATTTTCAATTCTTACGGTGGTTCGATTTGAGATTTCTCTTCCTTCGTTATCATATCAATTCATTCGTTGTTTCCAAACCCCACCGGTGGATCCATCAAGACCTTATTCAAGTCTGCGCTATATCTCTCATCAATCCTTTTCAACGGGAATAAGTATTATGCCAAATCTGCTGCTTGTCATCAATCTAAATTGGTGAAGGATATGCATAACGTAATTCTTATTGTTGTTTCATCTAAGTGATCTAATGAATTCTTTCCAGAGTTGTTCATCATGTCACATTTCTCGGTTCGAGATGCTTCATCATTTCTTTTCTAGAGTTAAGTTTTCCGCTTTATCTCGTCGCGAAGCTCCACCTAAATCATTGCAAGGCTTCACCTTGTGTTTTCAACTTCTCTTTTCTTTTGTTTGATCATTCTTTTGTTACAGGTGTTCTCACGAAGGCTAAACATGGTGGTTCTTCAAAGATTTAATTCATTCTCGAAGTGCTCTTCAAGATTTTCCTTGGAGGAGCTCAAGTATTCTTCTTCTTGCATTCCAAAGAGAAATTCTTTCTACCTTATCTTTTGAGGTGGTGTTATGTCATTTTTGACAATTTCCTTCATGTTTCATGATTCAAAAGTTGTCAGGATTGAGATAGCTAAACACATCAATTTCTTTGAGCATGAGCTCTTCTCAATCCATCAATCTCTTCGTTGGAGTTATCTTGGGTTATATTTCACCTAAAGCGTTCACTAAGTACTATTGCTATTTATGGTGGTTATAAATGACCGAAGTTCTTCATTTATCCTTCCGGTGAAATAAGTTTCTCGTCTCCTTGTTGTTATCAATCCAATCTATTATTTCCGTTAGTGGCAGAATTTCGCCTCAACTTTGAGATTCTTTTCATAAGCCAACTATAAGCTTATTTGTTTCGTTGTTGGTTTTCCAACAATTCCATTATAACCTTCTTGGAAGGGTGCTCTCCAAGCTCATTTGTGGTAGAAGTTGGCATTTTCTTCTACATTCTTTTATTCCAATGAGCTATCTTCTATTCTTTCTTCCGGAGGCATTGTGATGTTGCTCTCTTCGAACCATCATCTTGTTTTGTCAAGATCATGTTCCTTTCCTTGCTTATCCGTTTAACCGGAGTCTGGTGTTCTTGAGGGAGTCCTGGATTAGGGGGTCTCCGGACAGCCGGACTATATCCCTTGGCCGGACTGTTGGACTATGAAGATACAAGATCGAAGACTTAGTCCCGTGTCTGGATGGGACTCTCCTTGGCGTGGAAGGCAAGCTTGGCAATATGGATATGTAGATATCCTCCCTTGTAACCGACTTTGTGTAACCTTAGCCCCCTCCAGTGTCTATATAAACCGGAGGGTTTAGTCCGTAGGACAACATACAATCATACCATAGGCTAGCTTCTAGGGTTTAGCCTCTACGATCTCGTGGTAGATCAACTCTTGTAATACTCATATCATCAAGATCAATCAAGCAAGACGTAGGGTATTACCTCCATCGAGAGGGCCTGAACCTGGGTAAACATCGTGTCCCCTGCCTCCTGTTACCATCCGCCTTAGACACACAGTTCGGGACCCCCTACCCGAGATCCGCTGGTTTTGACACCGACATTGGTGCTTTCATTGAGAGTTCCACTGTGTCGTCACCGTAAGGCTTGATGGCTCCTTCGATCAATGGTAATGATGCGGTCCAGGGTGAGGTTTTCCTCCCCGGACAGATCTTCGTATTCGGCGGCTTCGCACTATGGGCCAACTCGCTTGGCCATCTGGAGCAGATCGAGAGCTACGCCCCTGGCCATCAGGTCAGGTTCGGAAACTTAAACTACACTGCCGACATCCGCGAAGACTTGATCTTCGACGGATTCGAGCCCATGTCAGGTGTGCCGCGTGACCACGACAAGCATGATTTAGCTCTATCACCGGACAATGTTCGGGGGATCACACCTGCAACTACTCCGGCCTTCAATCCGGAGCAAATTGCGCCATCCGAGGACAGGTGGATAGACCCCGCCATGGAGGCCGCACTCTCAGTGACGATGGAGCCAGATACTGGCTTCACCCCTCACAAGAACCGGCCCATCTTCATCAACACAAGACTCAAGACCCTCGCAAGGGGCCAAGTCTCGCGAGGCGGACAACACGGAGCTTCCTCAGGCACGGCCTCGTCAGGCTGGCTTGCGAGGAGGCGGAGAGATCAAGGCGGGGTACCTCGCGAGGTGCCCGTGACGCAAGCCATGACGACTCAGGGCACCAGGCGGGTGCTAGCCCGCGCAGCATCCTCCTTTCCTCTTTGGTGCAAAGGGGGCAAGCGCAGCCGTGGAGTATCGAGGCATCAGGCAAAGGTTGCCATTTTGGTGCAACGAGACCAAGACCAGGAGGACTACGAGACGGAGGTCACCGTGGAGCCCAGCATGGCGTCATCACCAGAGCTTTGCGCAGGCGAAGACTGCTTTTGTCAGGATAGTTGATACTTGCTGTCCCCCTTCAAATTAGCCCGCCATTGTTGGCTCCCTTCCCGCTTGATATTTGGGAAGAGGACCAGGGCCTCTATAAATAGGACCGGCCGCCCACATAGCAAGGGGTTCGGTTCGGAGGGGTTGGCTAGTTCGTTCGGTTGGCGTGTAAGTGAGAGTAAGACAGCCAGAGAGAGAGAGAGAGAGAGAGAGAGAGAAGGGTTGCTGAACTCCTCCTATCAGTTCATCACCCCAGCCAAGAACAGACCCTCGCGAGGCTGTTCTTCCTTGTATTGTTCATCATCATCAGCCCCAAGAGGCAATCCACCCACCACACACTGGAGTAGGGTATTACACCACGACGGTGGCCCGAACCAGTATAAATCTTGTGTCTCTTGTCCAGTTCTTTCAGTAGTCTAGATCTTTGTGAGACGGAGTGGTAGAAGGCGTAATCTCCGCGCGCACCCCAGTGTTCGAACCTTAAGGGTCTACCGGAATTCGTCTTCCACCGCTCCGTGCCCCATCGCGTCGTCATCACCATGCCCGGCGACCAGGAGGGCAACGCCGATCCATGGGCTGTGTGGCCCGCCCGCGCAGAACCGCTCGCCTCTGGCGGCCCCGTGCCCCAGGCAGCCTGCGGTCCGCAGGGCGCTGCGGGCCGCGGGTGACGCGGACAGACTTCGATGACTCTTACGCCGCGGCAGGCATGGTCGGCAGCAAGGGCCTCCAATGACGCCGTGACCACGACACCGTACACCCGCCGGGAGTAGGTGAACTCGAGGGCCGCGCTCACGGTGGCCCGAGAGCTGCTGCGGTGCAGACTGCTGGAGGGCGGCCACGACGTGTTGCTGGAGCGAGTGGCGGAGCTCCTGGGCTTCGCTGCCTCGGGGGCTCACCCCTTCTCCACCCAGCTCCCATCTCAAGCCCAGGGCGACCCGCGCGGGGTCTCCGTGCGTGCCCACGGGCTCCAAGGCTACTCCGACGCCAGCGAAGCTGTCAGCACCGGACCGGCGGCGGCGCTGCCCCCGCCCCCGGCCCGTGAAGAAGAAGGACTCAATGCGACCCGCGGCCCCAGTGGGCGGCCGCGTTGCCACCCCACAGTGGGCGTGACAAGCGGGACCGCGTGGCATGCGGGGCATCACGGCGTGGCATTCGGGATGACGACGTCAGAGGAATACGTGCCCCTTATGATGGACCAAGGACACCCTCACGAGAACGGACAAGGCTCGCTCCTCGGCCCAAGCTGGGGGGACGAGGCAATGGAAGCTGAGCCTTTCCAGGAGCCCCGGAACGATCCTGCTGGCCACGCTAGAGGCAACGATTATCGGGCGCTGCTAATTCTTCTGGAGCAGGTATACGCTAACCATGGATCGCAGAAGGTGCAGGTCGCCGCGGCGAGCAGTTGCCCCGCTCCCACAGTCTCCTACCCCTCGGGATGAGGGCGCAGGGGGCTCCAGGAGAGGGGCCGAGATACGACATCACCACCGCGGCGTTCGGAGCAAGGCGTTCTCAGGAGGTAGGCCCTCTGCTGGGGAGGTGCCTCAGGGCCTGCCCCTGGCAGAGGACCCATGGTCGTCGGGGGAACCACTGGCGACCGCTCTACCCCATCGGGCGGCGTCCTGGGTTCCGGTCGTTGCTAATGGCACTAGAGTGTGGCGCAAGGCGGGGCCCTTGTCTGGCGATATGAAGCAAGGCCAGTACTTGTGAAGAAGGACCGGTGCCTGTGAAGATCGCCGCCCCGTGACACTCTCACGTAATAATGAGTGGGGCTGTACACGCCCCGGAGTCTCAGGGGTGCCGGCCTCAAGCCCTGGGGCTCCCTCCCACGCCCAGTGGACAGCACTTAGCTCCGCGCTGGTGAGAAGACGTCCAAGACTAGATTAGGTGCCGGACGCGGCCTTTTGTCTGCTTTTATTGCCTTTCGCTTTGGCTGTAGCTTTTCCCCCGCTGGATTTAAGTTGGATTCGAATTTGAGATTTGCGTGTGTTCGGGGAAGGGGTCCTTATTCTCGTTCGAGCCATTTCTCGCGTTCTGGTTACCGCTTCACCATAGCTGCCTCCCCTCGCAAGCCCCTCGCGAGTCGGGTCAGGCCTGGCTTGTGCGCAGCCCAAACTGCTGTTGTTGCTCCCTCTCGAGAGGATTTTCGGGTGCCTGCGGAGGTTGTCCTATTTGTAAAAGGCCCAGAGCCTGTGAAGCAAGGCGAGTGCCTGTGAAGCCATCGCGTTTTGGAAAAGGCCTAGAGCTTGTGAAGCAAGGCGAGCGCCTGTGAAGCCATCGTGTTTTGGAAAAGGCCTAGAGCCTGTGAAGCAAGGCGAGTGCCTGTGAAGCCATCGCGTTTTGGAAAAGACCTTGAGCCTATGAAGCAAGGCGAGTGCCTGTGAAGCCATCGCGTTTTGGAAAAGGCCCAGAGCCTGTGAAGCAAGGCGAGTGCCTGTGAAGCTATCGCGTTTTGGAAAAGGCCCAGAGCCTGTGAAGCAAGGCGAGTGCCTGTGAAGCCGTCGCATTTGGGAAAAGGCCCGGAGCCTGTGAAAAAGGCCAACGCTTGTGAAGCTCCCCGCCGGCGACTCTCTCATATCCTATGGATTCAACTAAAGAACACCCCCAACGTCACGCCCTCCCACAGGCTGCCTCGGGGCCTGCGCGAAACAAAGGTAAACCAGCCAACCACCAGGCGTGGGCGCTCGTGCAATATGACAACTACTAATATGATGAACACGGGTTTTACATGAGGGGCTTCCCCTCCCAAAATGCTCTCACAGCCATCAGGTCAAAAGCCTGAGTTCTATTCATGCAGGTTAAAAAAGGCAGGAGCGATACACACTCAGTTAGACCAATCCCCCAATGTGTCCTCGGAAGCACCTCCGGAGCCGTCGCTGGCATCACCGAGCTCGCCATCGTTGTCTGCATCGCCACCAGCGGCGTCAGGGCCGTTCACCGCACCGTCCTCGTCAGCAGCCACGGTCACGTCATCGTCATCCGAAGCGAAGGCCCTGACGAGGGCGTCCACGTTGTCTTCCACCCAGTGC
Source organism: Triticum monococcum (assembly GCA_034509565.1). Taxonomy (NCBI): domain Eukaryota; kingdom Viridiplantae; phylum Streptophyta; class Magnoliopsida; order Poales; family Poaceae; genus Triticum; species Triticum monococcum. The sequence goes on from CM067841.1 coordinate 432,578,208, forward strand.
GCCAGGCCGCCTCGGACGGCCTGAGGAACTGGGGCGATGATGGCATCAAAGTTGAAGTGGGAATCCATGTTCAGGAGATGACTAAAGACACGGGAAAAGGCGCGCCCGAGCAGGGCGCGGCTCCTCTCCTCCACCAACCTATCGGCCCTGGCCGACCGCGCCTCCAGCTGCGTCACCACGGCGGTGAAGAATTGAAGGTTGCCAGCATGGTTGGCTGTGTGTGGCTCGCCAACAGCCGCCTCACAGATGTTGTGCAAGGCCCCGCTAGCCCTCTCCCGAAGCGTGGCGAGCATAGGGCCGTGCATGTGCTCCAGGAACTGCCGCTGACATATCTCATCCGCGTTCTGGCGCGCGATGCCCTCAGCCTCCTCCACCTGCTGGCGAAGACAGAGCACCTCGGCCTGGGAGGCGGCTAACTCCCCTCGCGCTACCTCAAGGGCGGCTCGGGAGGCGTTGGCCAGCCGCGTCGCCTCCTCCTGCTGGCCCCTCAAGGCTGCGGTCCTCCCTTCAGCTTCAACCCGGATCAACTCCAGCCTCCTCTCGAACTCGCGCTCGAGGCCTTGGCGCGCCATCGCCACCCGACGTCCGACCTCCTCCAGGACACGAGCCTCCCGTGCGGCGACATCGTCCTCCGCCTGCGTCACCAAGCGCTCCCTCGTCTCTAGCCGCTCGTACTCGCGAGTGCGTTTGGTGGCTTCCAGCTTCAACGCTTCTTTGCGCTTCTGGAGCTCAGCTGGGTCGCCGGAGGCCACCCGCATCGACGCAAGGGCCAACTCGCGCAGCTCCACTTGCTCCTCAAGTGAGTGGCACCGGGCCAGGAGCTCACGAGCCCGCTCCTCCGCTGCCTCTCGCCGTCGGTCAGCTCCCCGGGCCTCCTCGACGGCCTGGGATCGGGCCACCCGAGAGGCCTCCATCGAGGCCTTCGCCTCTTCATCATCAAGGTCACGCTGACGGCGCGTGAGGGCGATGGCGGCCTCCAGCTCACGCCTCCCTGCGGCCAGGCGCAGGCCCTCGGCCTCTAGGCGCGCGTCTTCGTCAGCAAGCTCCTCCCCAAGCAGGTTCGCCGCATCGGTCGCCATTCAAAGGAACCCTTGGCGGCGAGCGCGGCGCTCCCGGGTGCGCTCAAGCACGTCTTCCACACCATCATCTGCACCAAGCAAGCGCCGGGGGCCACGAATCATCGTTCCTCCCCCGGGCAGGGGGCTGGGGACTGGCTCCCTCGCGACGGTCGGGCGTGCCGCACCAGAGGCCCAACCTGGGGGCAGCCCATCCCCAGATGAAGGGCACAGGGGGCGCCTCAACCAGTCGCAGTCCATGACCAGACGAGAAGCCCACGGCAGGCTCGCTATTCCCCGAGAGGGCCCGCGAAGGAAAATCGGGGGGAATGAAGGGCCGCGGTGCGTCTCGGGATTGTCCACCCCTTCAGTCGCCCTCACCACAAGGGCAGAGGTGCTCGGAGCACTTGAGGACGGTAGAGGGGGCGAAGCCAAAGGAGGCGCCACCTCAGCTGCTTCCGCGAGCTCGGCCGGAAGGGGCCTGCGGAGCAAGGATCAGTGAAAGCAACAAGAGAATCAGGAGCCAGAAATGGAGAAGACTTACTCATCAGTGGCGAAGTACTTCCTGCGCTTCAGCATGCGACAAGGGAAGTCATCACCCAGGGCCTCCCTCTTCCTCCGGAGGGCCTCAAAGTCCACGCGGAAGCGGCCCAAGAGAAGAGCGCAAGGATCAACTTGCGACGAACACGGAGCATCGGAGCGATCCGCGTCAGGGGCGCCTGCCTGGCGCGTGCCGTCCATCGCCTCGCCAGAAGACATGGCTGGGGCCTCCGAGGCCTCAGCCCCAGGCGTTGGGAGCGGCTGCTCGCCACCTTCAGCCACAGCGGCACGGGTCCCAGGAGCTGTCCCCTCGCGAGCATCACTCGGCACTGCCACCTCATCAGGAGCCCCCTCGGCCTCCGGCGCCTCCTGCCTCCCTGCTCCACCACTTGAGGAGGATTCGCCTTGGCCGATTGGAAGGGCAGTCACCACCACTGGGTTCTCACGAGGTCCCTGGAGGCCAGCGGGCCGCAGCCCCCACTCATCAAAGACGGGCATCTGCTTCACGAAGTCGGCCCTGCTCTGGCAGAGATACAGCAAGGCCCCTCCCCGCCGGACGTTGCCGGGATTGGGGTCCCCGGCCAAGGTCAAGAGCGTTGACTTCAGCACCTCAGGAGCCAGGTCCTCTTCCTGGAGCCTCATGCTATCCTCACGCCCACGAAAGGCCCACATCCGGCGAGAGTGGCGTTGAAGGGGAGCAACATGACATAACAGAAACTCCATCACCACCTTGGGCGCTGTCACGCCGAGCTTCCTCAGGAGCGCGAAGCGGCTCCAGACGAAGACGAGCCGGGGCTCTTGAACGTCTCCTGGCCCCAACCCGAATTGGGGAAAGCAGGCGAGGTCGGCTCCGATAGCAGGGGGCTAGGCACCCCTGCGTCCACATACAGCCACCGCTCGCGGAACCCAACCGCGTGTAGGGGGAGCTTGAAGTCAATCCCAGAGGCCTCGGTCTCAGGCTCGGCAGCGAAGCTCACGCACGCCCAGCATTGGGAAGGGTCGACAAGGTGCAGCGAGAAGAAGTGGCGTAGCAAGGCAACCGAAGGAGGGATGCCCACCATGGCTTCGCAAACGAGGGCGAAGACCGAAAGGAGGGTGATGGACTCAGGACTTAGATGCATCATGTGGATCTGATAATGGGAGAGCACGGCATTGAAGAAATCAGAAAAGGGGGGAACTAGACCCGCCCACAGGGCGTCGGTAAAACATGGGACCTCGGTTGCTATCCTGTTGATGGAGAAGTGGGACGCGGGCCAGGCCATCGTCCTTCCGCACTCATTGAAGACGGTGGCTAGAGCCAAGCTGTCCCTGCCCTGGCACTCTTGATTGAGTACAGTCGACTGGCCGACGGCAGGGGCCACCGATGGCGGCACACAAGATGGAGGCATGGGTTTCTCCCCTCTCTCCTTCCTCGTCGGAGTCATGGCGATGGGAAGGAGGGGGAAGATTCGAGATTGGATTGGAGGCGGGAGCAGGCGTTCGAAGGAAGGAAGAACAGGGGACGCTCGGGCAACAAGAAGGGGAGCGGCTGTGTGCAACTACAAGTCCGCCTAGCAGGGCGCAAAATAAGGGGCGTGCGGGAACAGTGCCGCCCACGTCCCATCAACCGCCACGCGGCGCTCAAGGCCGCAGGCTGTTAGGGCCCGCGGCGCTTCGCCCTTGCCCTTTCGCCTCTCGGCACGGCCAAGCCCGGGCACGCCTTGGGCCCGGGGGCTACTGTCGGCGTTCTGGGAATGGGGGTCCCCAGACTTGCCTGCCTACGGCCTGCGGCGTGGCTCAAAGGGGGCCCAGTACGGCCCATCTTCATCAACACAAGACTCAAGACCCTCGCGAGGGGCCAAGCCTCGCGAGGCGGACAACACAGAGCTTCCTCAGGCATGGCCCCGTCAGGCTAGCTCGCGAGGAGGCGGAGAGATCAAGGCGGGGTACCTTGTGAGGTGCCCGTGACGCAAGTAATGACGACTCAGGGCGCCAGGCGGGTGCCAGCCCGCGCAGCGTCCTCCTTTCCTCTTTGGTGCAAAGGGGCAAGCGGCAGCCGCGGAGTACCGAGGCATCAGGCAAAGGTTGCCATTTCGGTGCAACGAGACCAAGACCAGGAGGACTATGGGACGGAGGTCACCGTGGAGCCCAGGACGGCGTCATCACCAGAGCTTTGCGCAGGCAAAGACTGCTTTTGTCAGGATAGTTGATACTTGCTGTCCCCCTTCAAATTAGCCCGCTATTGTTGGCTCCCTTCCCGCTCGATATTTGGGAAGTGGACCAAGGCCTCTATAAATAGGACCGGCCGCCCACATAGCAAGGGGTTCGGTTCGGAGGGGTTGGCTAGTTCGTTCGGTTGGCGTGTAAGTGAGAGTAAGACAGCCAGGGAGAGAGAGAGAGAGAGAGAGAGAGAGAGAGAAGGGTGGCTAAAGTCCTCCTAGCAGTTCATCACCCCAGCCAAGAACAGACCCTCGCGAGGCTGTTCTTCCTTGTATTGTTCATAATCATCAGCCCCAAGAGGCAATCCACCCACCACACACTGGAGTAGGGTATTACACCACAATGGTGGCCCGAACCAGTATAAATCTTGTGTCTCTTGTGCAGTTCTTTCAGTAGTCTAGATATTTGTGAGACGGAGTGGTAGAAGGCATAATCTCCGCACGCACCCTAGTGTTCGAACCTTAAGGGTCTGCCGGAACCCGAAATCCGACACACCTTCGCGGATATTTTTCAGCACTCACCTTTTGGCAACGTGCTCAATTCATTAAGGTCTCTCTCCTTGTCAGGGGAACCTTGGCCGAACTATGCCCGGCTAGAATGGGATGCAGACGATGAAGAAATTCACTCCCCACCCACCACCCACTTAGTAGCCGCTGTCGACGATTTAACCGACATGCTCAACTTCGACTCCGAAGTCATCGACGGTATGGACGACGATGTAGGAGACGAACAGGAACCACCGCCCATGGGGCGCTGGACTGCCACCTCATCATATGGTGGACACCCCCCAAAAAGGCAATGGCAATGAGACAGCCGGGGATGACCCCTCCAAAAAGCAACCCAAACCCCGATGTCAGCGGCGCCACTCTAAGTACCGCCATAGCCAAAACAGCGATAACAACGCAAGAGAAAATAACACTCCAGTCGACTCCAGAGGAAACGTCGACCACATTGACCTAGTGGCAGAGCACGATGAAACTGCAAACGGCGAAAATAATACGGATACGATGTCCGAACACGGTGACACCGAGGATAAACCTCATCAACCCCCCTCAGGGGAGGAAAACAGTCCGGACGAAGATGCACACATCATCCCGGAAACGAACTTGGAACAAGAGAACATCCACAGAAGGCTTATTGCCTCAGCGAGGAGTCTGAAGAAGCAGAAGCGAAGGCTTAATTCCGCACAAAATACGCTCAATAGTAGGTGGAACAAAGTGCTTCACAACGAGGAAAGGTATGGTGGAAGTTACCACACAAAGAGCTATCCAAAGCGCAAGGTATTACCTGAATTCGACGATGAGGCCGTAGAGCCCACACAGCCGAAAAATAAAACTGCCAACCGGCCGGATCAACCACCTTGTGGCCGTGATAGAGCGGCTAACAAGGCCGCACATAAGTCAACACAGGATCTACGTGAGGACTTGCGCCAAAAATCCAGTATGACCATATCCATCTATGGATCTAGCTAGGAAGCGCGCTTCGGCACAAAATCAAAACCGAATACCACAACCATCCGAACACCATGATACATCCAAATACAGGGGTGCCGCACACCCCCTATGTTTCACCGATGAGGTACTGAACCATGAATTTCCAGAAGGATTCAAACCAGTGAACATAGAGGCGTACGATGGGACCACAGAGCCTGGGGTCTGGATTGAGGACTTTATCCTCCATATCCATATGGCTCGCAGAGACGATCTCCACGCCATCATGTACTTGCCCCTCAAGCTTAAAGGACCAGCTTGGCACTGGTTGAAAAGCCTCCCCAAAAACTGAATTGGAAGTTGGGAGGAGCTCAAGGATGCTTTTTGGGCTAATTTTCGAGGGATCTGTGTTCGACCTCCGGATGCAGATGATTTAAGTCATATAATTCAACAGCCCGGAGAGTCAGCCCGAAAGCTTCGAAACAGGTTTCTCACTAAGAAGAACCAAATCGTTGACTGCCCAGACATCGAAGCCTTAGCAGCTTTCAAGCATAGCGTCCGAGACGAATGGTTCGCCAGACACCTCGGCCAAGAAAAACCGAGAACAATGGCAGCCCTGACAAGCCTCATGGCCCGCTTTTGCATGGGCGAAGATAGCTGGTTAGCCCGCAGTAGCACCAGCGACCCAAGCACATCCGAAGTCAGGGATGGAAATGGAAAACCACGACACAGTAAAAGCAAGCGTCGAAATAAAGAAGACAGCCCAGATAATACAATAGTAAACGCCGGATTTAGGGGCTCTCGACCAGGTCAGCGGAAAAAGCCTTTCAAACGCAGCAGAGATGGACCGTCCAGCCTAAACAAGATTCTAGACAAACTATGTCAGATTCATGGTACCCCCGATAAACCTCCAAATCACACCCACAGAGAATGCTGGGTCTTCAAGCAGGCCGATAAGCTAAACGCCGAACACAAGGGGAGGGAGACACCAAGCGAAGACGAGGACAAACCTCGCCAACAAAGCACTGGAGAACAGAAAAAAGTTCACACCAGAGGTTAAAACAGTAAACATGTTCCACGTGATGAAGAGGAGAAGCAAACATGCACTACGAGACATACGCGCCGTAGAGCCCGTCACCCCTAAGTTCAACCCCTGGTTGGCCTGCCCGATCACTTTTGATCGCAGGGATCACCTGACAAGCATCCGGCATGAAGGATTGGCTGCCTTGGTGTTAGACCCAATAATAAACAGATACCATCTCACACGAGTCCTCATGGACGGTGGTGGTGGTCTAAATCTGATATATCAGGACACAGTACACAAAATGGGGATAGACTCGACAAAAATAAGCCATAGTAATACTACCTTCAAGGGAGTAATACCAGGCCCAGAGGCCCGCTGTACGGGCTCTCTATTACTAGAGGTTGTATTCGGTTCTCCTGACAACTTCCGAAGCGAAAAGTTAACCTTCGACATCGCTCCATTCCAAAGCGGCTATCAAGCACTACTCGGAAGACTGGTTTCGCTCGTTTTAATGTAGTACCGCATTACGCTTCTCTTAAGCTTAAGATGCCTGGTCCACGGGGCATCATCACAGTTAGTGGAAATATTGAGCGTTCTCTACGCGTAGAAGAACGTGCGGCGGCTTTAACAGCTGAGCACGAGACGGCCTCACCAACCAGAATAAATGATAGGTCGTAAAGACCGCGGACACGGTTAGATGAGTCCGGCGCATCACTAGATATGCCTGAGATTGGTTTGATGGTTAAACCCTCATAGACAGTACCAGGGGCTTCCCACGTGTAATCAGGGCTAGTTCGGCTCAACCTGACTTATCTTGAATTTTAATGGTTTATTGAAAATAACCAAAAAAAATTGGCACACCAACTTTCACCTAAGTTTTTCTCTTTTACAGATGACAATCGTGTTGCACCCGTCGAGGACACGACACAACGAAGACACGGGCGCAGACATGCAGCAGGGACCCGCTCAAAGGTTTCTTTTCAGATTAAGACCCTGCGTAAACCTTTTTTACTGTCTCTTGTTGTTCACATCCTCCGTATATTTACTACAACCGAGAAGGATGCTGATGTTATTGGCATTTCGCCATGTCAAAATATTGCACGTACCTGGACACTCGGGGTTTATTTTTAAGGGCATTGTTCAGCCCGGATGTTATAAAGACCGAATACCTTAGGGAGTGTTCAGCGTCGCGAGTTTGGCCTTATATGCATCAGCTCCGAACCATGTCTTTGGTTAAATGTTGGGTTTGCCTGGCTCCCGTGTTTTCCTACCTTACGTTCTGCTCTATCGGCTAAGGCAGCACCAGGAGAACTACTGCGATTGTGCCCTGGTTCATCCGGATGAGCACCTCAGTAGAGAAAGCCGAAAACTGACTATCATGATAAAGCGCGAGACTGGTCAACCACTCAATGACTTAGCGGAATCTTCGGGATTCCTCCGCATTAACGAAGGGCCGTTTCCCGGTCATGTACGTACGCGCACCGTATTCGGACGAGCGCGGAGGTACGAGGGGCTATATAGTAGCCCCACTGTCAAACTCATATGGCTAAGTGAAAGTGTTAAAGCAATTAGTCTGATTGCCTTGTTCACTGCGCTACCACCTCCTTAATGGACCAAGACGTTGGCTCAAGTGTGAATACGCATTTTTTGCGAACACCCCCGCATTATATGCGTGGGGGCTGAAGCCGATGACTGCAAACTTTCAGGTTATATACATATATACATAAACGGCCACATAGGAGGCATCATAATACTTTCAGGAAAAAGTATAAACACAACCTTTATTACTCAATAAAACATTGTTTTTACAATGGGAATACATGTCACTAGAACATAATATTCTTCGAGCACTGAGCCACTATTGAACGAGCGCCTTCAAGGACTTCTTCAAAGTAGTGCTCGGCAGGTACCCGGCCTACGGCCAAACTCTGGGTTGCAATAGCGGTGGCCTCCATCTCTGCCCAGTATGTCTTGACACGGGCAAGTGCCATACGCGCACCCTCTATGCACGCCGACCTCTTCATAGCATCGATGTGCGGCACAACACCAAGGAACTGTTGCACTAAACTAAAATAACTATACGGTCTTGGCCCTTCCGGCCACAGATGATCCACAACAGACCTCATGGCAAGCACGGACAACCTATGGAGCTCGGCCCACTCGGTCATTCGCTCATTCAACAGCAGCGGACGCACTGGAACATGGAACTATGACCAGAATAGCCTTTCCACTTCATGATCTTTTTGATCTTTGAAGTACTTGGCCGCATCAGCAGCACCGGCTGCCAAATCCACGTATGCGTCTGCAGAACTCCATAGTTGATCAAGAGGGGCATACTTCGAATCTCAAAAGTTTGCCCACAACAAAAATGGCTTCCCAGCTGCGATATCCCTAGCTTGAGCAGCTTCTCCTTCGCCGCTCTGATTTTAGAGCGGGCTTCCTTGGCTGCTACCATGGCCTTCTCTAGGTCCGCCGCCTTCACCTGGCATTCTTTTTCAAGAAGCTGGTAACGGTCGGCGGCATCTTTCAACTCAACAACCATCTTGGCTATTCTTTCCTTGCTTTGGCAATGCGCAGCCTATTCGGCCCTCAGCTCTTCGACCGCCTTTAGAGCGGCCACATCACTATTCCTATCTTGTTCCTTGGCTTGGGCAAGTTCCACCCGAAGGGTCTCCACGGTGGCGGCTCCATCTGCAGTCACAACATATTAAAGATACTAGCATCATGCTCCTCTTACTATGTGTTGATCACCGGAGAAATCGCATACTCTGTGCCTCGTCAAGCCGCTTGTTGACAAGTGATGACCCACAAGTATTGGGGATCTATCATAGTCCTTTCCATAAGTAAGAGTGTCGAACCCAACGAGGAGCAAAAGGAAATGATAAGCGGTTTCCAGCAAGGTATTCTCTACAAGTACTGAAATAAGTGGTAATTGATAGTTTTGTGATAGGATAATTTGTAATGAGCAACAAGTAACAAAAGTAAATAAAGTGAAGCAAGGTGGCCCAATCCTTTTTGTAGCAAAGGACAAGCCTGGACAAACTCTTATATGATGTAAAGCGCTCCCGAGGACACCTGGGAATATCGTCAAGCTGGTTTTCATCACGCTCATATGATTCGCATTCGGTACTTTGATAATTTGGTATTTGGGTGGACCGGTGCTTGGGTGCTGCCCTTACTTGGACAAACATCCCACTTATGATTAACCTCTATTGCAAGCATCCGCAAATACAACAAAAGTATTAAGGTAAACCTAACCATAGCATGAAACATATGGATCCAAATCAGCCCCTTACGAAGCAACGCATAAACTAGGGTTTAAGCTTCTGTCACTCTAGCAACCCATCATCTACTTATTACTTCCCAATGCCTTCCTCAAGGCCCAAACAATGGTGAAGTGTCATGTAGTCGACGTTCGCATAACACCACTAGAGGAGAGACAACATACATCTCATCAAAATATCGAACGGATACCAAATTCACATGACTACTAATAGCAAGACTTCTTGTTGGGGATATCACTACTGGGTGTAAATCGGCCTATCTAGGCTGGGTTAACTTCATTAGTAGTTAACTATGTTAAAGCCCAAGAAGGCAGATGAGGGCTCAAGGCCCATAGTCGGTTTAGGGCCTATAGCCGTAAACCGGCGTCGGTATGTAACTTGTATTGTAAGTTAGGAATAAGTAGAGACCAAACCGGACACATTTATGAGCCAGTATTGGGACTCTGTGAACCGACGGGCGTCACCCATGTATATAAGGGGACGACCCAGCGGCGGTTCAAGGACAACAGACAACAACTCGAGACTTAGGCGAAGCTTGTTTGCTCCCTAGTCATCGAAACCCCATCAATTCCATCACAACTAGACGTAGGCTTTTACCTTCATCGAAGGGGCCGAACTAGTATAAACTCTCTTGCGTCCCTGTGTCAGCTTTAACCCCTTCAAGCTAACCCGTTGCGATGGCTCCATGACTAAGTCCTTTCATGAGGACATCTGCCATGATAAAACCATGACAATTGGCGCCCACCGTGGGGCTATCGCACGATGGTTTCAAGTTCTTGGAGGGCCGCTTTAAAGGACTCGAGGGCTATGCTGTGGGCCGGATGACTAAGAGTCGTCGCGGCAAGGTCTACATCGATGATGCAGGCTGGGGCCCCGAGGCCGGCTCAGTTGAGTATGGGTACCGTGTCCTCTTTGGTGGCATACACGTTGTCATCGGCAAGATCGGTGAACCGGGCCCTGAGCCGGACATCTGCACCGACCTCGTCGAAATGGCTCAGCGTGCACGGTCCGCCCGGGTTAAACCGGCCGTGAAGCGTGCCTTTGTGGGAGTCAGCCATGGAGGAAGTTATGAGGATGGATCAGAATCTCGCGGCGAGACCGTCGTTTATTCCGACAATGAGTCATCGACCGGAGAAACCGAATCTCTATATCAGCTACAAGATGGCCGGATTGGGGGCTATTCCGATGGCAACAGTATTTCGGACCCCTCTAATCTACCCAACCGAGTTGCAATATTCATGGCCGGCACACAAGCAGCGCTTCATTCTTCGACCGTTGCGCCAATAACCTCCGGTTCAGTAGCGGTGACGGCTGCCGGGGCAGGAGGCTCTGTACGCCCGCCGGCTCAAGTCCTATCAGATCTATTTGATGCATTGGTTGTGCTTATGGCAGAAGCTAACTCGGCGGATCAGGACGTCCACAACGCGGAGATAGCAAAGGTGAAGGAACAGATCACCCAGGCCAAGGCGGACCTGGCAGCCGAGAATGCCAGGATGACCGCAGAGCGGGCCGCTTTAGACGCACAAGCCTACAGGCTCATGTTGGACCAGAATGCATCGCATGAAGTCATGAAGAGGAAGTGTCAGATTTCGGGTTCCGGCAGACCCTTAAGCTTCGAACACTGGGGTGCGCGTAGAGATTATGCCTTCTACCTCCCCGCCTCGCAAAGATCTAAACTACTAAAAGAACTACACAAGGGACACAAGATTTATACTGGTTCGGGCCACCGTTGTGGTGTAATACCCTACTCCAGTGTGTGGTTGGTGGATTGCCTCCTGGGGCTGATGATGATGAACAATACAAGGAAGCATAGCCTCGCGAGGGTCTGTTCTTGGCTGGGGTGATGAACTGCTAGGAGGAGTTCGGCCACCTTTCTCTCTTCTCTCTCTTTCTCTCTGCTTGCAAACCGAATGAACCCACCGACCGAACCGAACCCCCTGCTATGTGGGTGGCTGGTTCTATTTATAGAGGCCCTGGTCCTCTTCCCAAATATTAAGCGGGAAGGGAGCCAACAATGGCGGGCTAATTTGAAGGGGGACAGCAAGTATCAACTATCCTGACAAAAGCAGTCTTCGCCTGCACAAAGCTCTGGTGATGACGCCGTCCTGGGCTCCACGGTGACCTCCGTCTCGTAGTCCTCCTGGTCTTCGTCTCGTTGCACCGAAATGGCAACCTTTGCCTGATGCCTCGGTACTCCGCGGCTGCGCTTGCCCCCTTTGCACCAAAGAGGAAAGAAGGACGCTGCGCGCGCTGGCACCTGCCTGGTGCCCTGAGTCGTCATGGCTTGCGTCACGAGCACCTCGCGAGGTACCCCGCCTTGATCTCTCCACCTCCTCGCGAGCCAGCCTGACGAGGCCGTGCCTGAGGAAGCTCCGTGTCATCCACCTCGCGAGGCTTGGCCCCTCGCGAGGGTCTTGAGTCTTGTGTTGGTGAAGATGGGCCATGCTGGGCCTCCTTTGAGCCACGCCGCAGGCCGCAGGCAGGCAAGTCTTGGGACCCCCGTTCCCAGAACGCCGATAGTAGCCCCCGGGCGCAGGGCGCGCCCGGACTTGGCCGTGCCGAGAGGTGAAAGGGCAAGGGCGAAGCGCCGCGGGCCCTAACAGCCTGCGGCCTTGGGCGCCGTGTGGCGGTTGATGGGACGTGGGCGTCTCCGCTTCCCCACGACGCCTTGGTGATCGCGCGAGTTGGACAAGTCCCTGCACGCAGATCGTGTGATGATTACCTGTGATCGTGGAGGCCGACGGTTGTCCTTCGCCGGCTATAAGTACGGGGCTGCGCGTGCCCTTCCAGTCCATTCCTTCTTGCTTCTCCTTCTTCTTCATGGCCCCGTCGAAGAGATTCTCGGCCGCCGAGAAGGGGAAGGCTGGCCGGGTTGAGCCCACCTCTCCCCCACCCAAGCGCGGCAGAGGGCGCCCTCGCAAGCATCCTATGGCCACCACGGCGGCTCCCCGCGGCCGTGGAGGTGATCTTCAGCACGGCGACGGGTGGGTTGCTGCAGCCGGGGGGTGCGCTCCGGCCGCGCGTCCCCCCAGGCCGCGCGTTCGTGCTGCTGAAGTGCTGCCGGAGTTCGTCGTGTGGTCGGCGCCCCGGGCGGCCTCTGGCTCCAGGCCGACGGCTGCTGCAGCCGGGCCTCATGGGTCTCCCTGGAGGTCTCCGCGGCCGGGAGCCTATCCCTGGCCCGCGGTTGGCGGACGTTTGCTCGTGCGCGTGGCCTGGGCCGCCGGTGCACCCTACACTTCAAGTTCGACGGCGACGCCACCTTCTACGTGAGGGTGTTTGGGGAAGATGGTCGCCGCGCGGGGTGCTGCCCCAAGGGTGACGACCGTGGCTGGGAACCCAGCTCCAGTGACGATGGAGGGAGCAGCGCTTGCGCAGCTGGCGGCGCTCGGAGTTCCTCAAGCTTCTCTAGTTCTTCTTCAGGCGGCGGCTCCTCCAGCGGCGGCCGCGATCAGCCTCCATGCCGCCGCGCCCTGGTGAGGCGCGAGAGGGAGTCCGCCTGAGCTCCGGAGGCAGCTCGGGCCTTCCTTGCGGGCTAGTGTGAGGCGAGCCATGCCGGATTTGTTCTTCCTTTTTCCCTTTTTCCTGCGCAACAAACACAATAGTGCGGAGCCCCGCATGGGCGCGTTTGGGTTATTGCTGTTAATCATCGTTTCGCTTTTGTTACCATTCCTTCCGGCTATGTGCCCGAGCGTGGATAGTTCCCAACCCCGGCCGTGGGGGGGGGACCCAGGCCCCTTGTTCGTGTCGCGATGCCCGTGGGGCATGGACTAGAGGGGCGCTCCTGTGAGGGGCCCAGGTCGCGAACTCTTTGAATGACTAGGATAGGAACGCTCGCGAGGGCGCTCAGCCGCCCCCCTCGCGAGGCCTTGCGCAAGAGAAAACGAGACAGGAGAGCAAAAATCCGAAGAACCGCAAGCCAAAGACGGCAACAACTTCAATAAAACTTCAAATGAGAAGGAACAAGCCAACTGCGGAAAGAAAATGAAAAGCCGCGTCTGGCACCTAATCTAGTCTTCGACGTCTTCTCACCGGCGTGGAGCTAAGTGCTGCCACTGGGCGTGGGAGGGAGCCCCAGGGCCTGAGGCCGGCGCTCCTGAGACTCCGGGGCGTGTACAACCCCAACTCATTATTACGTGAGAGTGTCATGGGCGGCGAGCTTCACAGGCCATTGGCCTTCTACACAGGCCCCGGGCCTTTTCAAAAACGCGACAGCTTCACAGGCACTCGCCTTGCTTCACAGGCTCTGGGCCTTTCCCAAAATGCGATAGCTTCACAGGCACTCGCTTTGCTTCACAGGCTCTGGGCCTTTCCCAAAACGCGATAGCTTCACAGGCACTCGCCTTGCTTCACAGGCTCTCGGCCTTTTCAGGGGTAGAACCTCCGGAGGTGCTGGATGTTCCATGCATTCTGGACCGGCACTCCCTCCTGAGTCTCCAAGTGCGCGGAGCCGAGCCTGGAAACATGAACAACCTTGAACAGGCCCTCTCACATGGGAGAGAGCTTGTGTAGTCCCTCCATGGAGAGGACCCGCCTGAGCACGAGGTCTCCTACCTCAAGAGTCCTGGGGCGGATGTTGCGGCAGTGATATCGCCGCAGCGCTTGCTGATACCTCGCTGCTCGCAGCGCGGCCTCACGGTGACGTTCCTCCCCCAACACGAGGTCCATCCCCCGCATGGCGTCCTGCTGCGCCTCGTCGAACGCCAGGACCCGCGCGGAGCGACGTCTGACCTCGTGAGGGAGGACCGCTTCCGCTCAATAGACCAGGAAGAATGGGGTCTCTCCAGTCGGTTTGGTTGCGGTGGTGCGGATGGACCACATCACGGACTGAAGCTCGTCGTACCAACCCTTGCCACAGGCCTCCAGCTTCTTCTTGAACGTCCTAGTCCTGAGGCCCCTTAGGACCTCCGCGTTGGCTCGCTCGGCCTGGCCGTTGCTTCGGGGGTGCGCCACTGAGGCGTAGCATATCTGCGTTCCAAGGTTAGCACAGTATGTTTTGAAGAGGTTACTGGTGAACTAAGAACCGTTGTCTGTGATGATGCGATTCGGCACCCCGAACCGGCTTACGATGCCCTTGATGAACTTGACTGCAGAGCCCGTAGGGATGGCCCGGACAGCCTCTACTTCAGCCCACTTGGTGAATTTGTCCACGGCAATGTAGAGGTAGCGATAGCCCCCTGGCGCCCGAGGAAACGGGCCCAAGATATCCAGCCCCCAGACTGCGAATGGCCACGAAAGGGGAATAGTCTACAAGCCTCCTGCTCGCTGATGGATCTGCTTGGCGTGGAATTGGCAGGCTTCACAAGCTTTCACTAGTTCCACGGCATCATTGAGCGCGGTGGGCCAATAAAACCCACTGCGGAACGCCTTGCCGACGAGGGTCCGCGATGAAAAATCATGTCCGCAGTCTCCGCCGTGTATATCTTCCCGTAGCTCCTTCCCTTGCTCCCTGGAGATGCAGCGCAGGGATACATCATTTGGTCGCTTCCGGTAGAGCTCTCCGTCTCTGATGCAGTATGTCGTGGCCTGGCATGCCACTCGCTCTGCCTCCTCCTCCTTCTCCGGCAAGGTCCCTTGCGTCAAGTAGCTCCGGAGCTTCGTGATCCAACATCCCTCCTGAGGTTCCATCGTCAGGAGCAGGCGCGCTCCTGAGGCCGGGCCACAGGTCGGAGCTCCTGAGGCAGGTGGCTGGGGGAGCTTCTCCAAGGGCTGAGCCGTGTTTGACAATGACGGTAGAGCTGAGGGCTTTAAGAGCCGCTCCTCGAAAACGCCAGGCTCCTCGGGATCCCTGCCAACTGGTCTGGTTCCCAAGCGAATACCTTCTTGTTCGCGCGCAAGAACCTGACCAGGGCCTCCTCCTGCTCGGGTTTGAGGTGGGCGCCTATGGTGAAAGTGGCGTTGGTGGACCCGTCCTCATCGACGCGTATCTGCTTGGTTTCTGCCTTGTCTTGGGTGAACAACTGCTTCTTCTTGGCGGGTGCAGCCCCCTTGGCCTCGGGGGGCTCCAAGTTGGCGGGCTGTGCCGACGCCGCCATCTTGAAGGCGAGCTTGAGCGCCTGCAGTGCGTCCCCGGTGTCCCCGTGCATAGTGAGGACACCGTTGCTCCCGGGCATCTTCATGAGGTTGTACGCCGGGTGCGTCGCGGCAATAAATTGGGCCAGCGCTGGGTAGCCGAGGATGGCATTGTAGGGGAGGCCGATAGGGGCGATGTCGAAGTCGACCAGCTCCGTGCGGAAGTTATCGTAGGTGCCGAAGGTCACTGGGAGCCGGATCTGCCCCAAGGGACTGGACGGCTTGCCCCCGACGCCTGAGAAGGGCCAGCTGGGTTGCAGCCGTTCCAGGGGTATGCGGAGGAGGTTGAAGGCCTCGACCAAGATCACGCTGAGGCCCGCGCCGCCATCAACGAGGGTTTTGGTGACGGCCACCTTGCAGACGGTGGGGGTGCACAACATGGGGAGCACGCCCGAGGAGGCCAAGTTGGAGGGGTGGTCCTCCAAACTGAAGGTCAGGCCGGTCTCGGGCGCCGTTCGATCCGGGAGAGCCCCCTGCTGCGTGGAAGCGGCGCTGACCCGACGAATGAATGGCTTCACGTGGTGACTTGTGGGCGGCGCCTGCGAGCCGCCCAGGAGGGCCGCGACGAGCGGGGGTGTCGGTGTAACGCGATGGGACGGTGCAGGAGAGCCCCCTGCGGCGCGGACAAGCTCGGCGACGCGGTCGAGCCACTCCTCGTAGACGTCGTCGACGGGACGGTAGCGCAGGAGCTCGTTTGCCGCGAGGAGCGCAGCTCGAGCCTCCATGGGTGCGCGGAGCGCGCGGGACGAAGAACCAGCCGGTGCGAGCGATGGAGTAGCGGTGCGGCGTCTTGCCACACAGATGGATGCTGGGACCATGCTTGCTGCTCGCCCCCCGCCGGGCCGGTGGCCGCGTTAACGGCGGGTGACGGGGAACGACGAGGATGCCCGCCGACGGGCGCCGTCTGGGCGACACGGGAAGCGATGGCGGCCCGGTGCTCGGCGCGGGCCCGACGAGCGTCGGACATGGACGCGACGGTCGGAAGAGAACGGAGCGGTGGACGAAGAATTCCGGCGCACCCCTACCTGGCGCGCCAAATGTCGGATTTCGGGTTCCGGCAGACCCTTAACGTTCGAACACTGGGGTGCGCGTGGAGATTACGCCTTCTACCTCCCCGCCTCGCAAAGATCTAAACTACTAAAAGAACTGCACAAGGGACACAAGATTTATACTGGTTCGGGCCACCGTTGCAGTGTAATACCCTACTCCAGTGTGTGGTTGGTGGATTGCCTCCTGGGGCTGATGATGATGAACAATACAAGGAAGAACAGCCTCGCGAGGGTCTGTTATTGGCTGGGGTGATGAACTGCTAGGAGGAGTTCAGCCACCTTTCTCTCTTCTCTCTCTTTCTCTCTGCTTGCAAACCGAATGAACCCACCGACCGAACCGAACCCCCTGCTATGTGGGTGGCTGGTTCTATTTATAGAGGCCCTGGTCCTCTTCCCAAATATTGAGCGGGAAGGTAGCCAACAATGGCGGGCTAATTTGAAGGGGGACAACAAGTATCAACTATCCTGACAAAAGCAGTCTTCGCCTGCGCAAAGCTCTGGTGATGACGCCGTCCTGGGCTCCACGGTGACCTCCATCTCGTAGTCCTCCTGGTCTTGGTCTCATTGCACCAAAATGGAAACCTTTGCCTGATGCCTCGGTACTCCGCGGCTGCGCTTGCCCGCTTTGCATCAAAGAGGAAAGAAGGACGCTGCGCGCGCTGGCACCCGCCTGGTGCCCTGAGTCGTCATGGCTTGCGTCACGGGCACCTCGCGAGGTACCCCGCCTTGATCTCTCCGCCTCCTTGCGAGCCAGCCTGACGAGGCCGTGCCTGAGGAAGCTCTGTGTCGTCCGCCTCGGGAGGCTTGGCCCCTCGCGAGGGTCTTGAGTCTTGTGTTGGTGAAGATGGGCCATGCTGGGCCTCCTTTGAGCCACGCCGTAGGCCGCAGGCAGGCAAGTCTGGGGACTCCCGTTCCCAGAACGCTGACAGGAAGTACCGATCCTGTTTGCCTTCGGTTTTCGAGGCCAGAGAACTTTTCAACACCCCAGGAGCAGGAACCAGTAATCCGCTGGAGGTAAACCAGGCGGAAGCTCCTGCGACCGGCGCGCCGGTTCAGCCCCGTCTAATGGATATGCCTCGTCAAAACACTGTTATACCTTAGGTTGTTTCAACACCTCCGGGTCACTACTCCAACCTGATGGACAATCTCGTTGCCGCTGCTGCACGACTGGAGGCCATTCCAATTGAAGGTGACTCGCCGCAGGCAGTAGAGACGCAACGGGTCAAGGAGCTTCTTAGGACAGCTTTGGTCCAACAGGAAGCATACTCGTATAGCCGCGACCGGATCCACTCGACCCCTCGTCCAAGCCGGAGCTATAGCAGGCATATGGATGAACCGGCAATGTCAAGTAATGAACAACGTGGAGCACCCCGCGGCAACAACCCGGCGGGTGGTGCTGATAATGCTCAGGAAGTGGTGGACCGGGCCCGAGCGCGCAGGGAGGCCGAGTTAGCCGCATAGTATCAGGCTCGGCAGCTTACGCCGGTTCATCCAACTATCTCGATCGAACCAGGTGTTACTTCTAGTTCTTTGGGGGTGCCTTGCCTTGTCCCTGCTTTACGCAATGTGCGCCTGCCCAAGGATTTCAAAGCCCCGCGCAAGGTACCAAATTACACGGCGGATCAACCTCCAGAGACATGGGTGGAGAGCTATGAGATGGCCATGGAGATGCTCGATGTGGATGATGCGGCATGTGCGAAATACTTCACCATGATGCTTGAAGGAACGGCCCGTACTTGGTTAAAAAGCTTACCGGCCAATTCTATCAGTTCATGGGCCCAGTTACGAGCCCGGTTTATCAGTAATTTCAAGGATACATGTAAGCAGCCTATGTCGATAGTGGACTTAGCTGCCTGCGTCCAGGAGGAAGGAGAATCGACGACTCATTGGGTGCGCCGGGTCTCATAAGTGTTGCATTCATCAGACCGCATCAACACTGAATATTGCAGTCATAACCCTAGAAGGCAACTGCCGGTTTGGGCCCCTAAAGCTGAAGTTGGGACGGATGAAGCGTCATTGCACTGACATGGGGACCCTCTGAAGGAAATATGCCCTAGAGGCAATAATAAAGTTATTATTTATTTCCTTATATCATGATAAATGTTTATTATTCATGCTAGAATTGTATTAACCGGAAACATAATACATGTGTGAATACATAGACAAACAGAGTGTCACTAGTATGCCTCTACTAGACTAGCTCGTTAATCAAAGATGGTTATGTTTCCTAACCATGAACAAAGAGTTGTTATTTGATTAACGAGGTCACATCATTAGTTGAATGATCTGATTGACATGACCCATTCCATTAGCTTAGCACCCGATCGTTTAGTATGTTGCTATTGCTTTCTTCATGACTTATACATGTTCCTATAACTATGAGATTATGCAACTCCCGTTTACCGGAGGAACACTTTGGGTACTACCAAACGTCACAACGTAACTGGGTGATTATAAAGGAGTACTACAGGTGTCTCCAATGGTAGATGTTGGGTTGGCGTATTTCGAGATTAGGGTTTGTCACTCCGAGTGTCGGAGAGGTATCTCTGGGCCCTCTCGGTAATACACATCACATAAGCCTTGCAAGCACTGCAACTAATATGTTAGTTGTGAGATGATGTATTACGGAACGAGTAAAGAGACTTGCCGGTAACGAGATTGAACTAGGTATTGGATACCGACGATCGAATCTCGGGCAAGTAACATACCGATGACAAAGGGAACAACGTATGTTGTTATGCGGTCTGACCGATAAAGATCTTCGTAGAATATGTAGGAGCCAATATGGGCATCCAGGTCCCGCTATTGGTTATTGACCGGAGACGTGTCTCGGTCATGTCTACATTGTTCTCGAACCGTAGGGTCCGCACGCTTAACGTTACGATGACAGTTATTATGAGTTTATGCATTTTGATGTACCGAAGGTTGTTCGGAGTCCCGGATGAGATCACGGACATGACGAGGAGTCTCGAAATGGTCGAGACGTAAAGATTGATATATTGGAAGCCTATGTTTGGACATCGGAAGTGTTCCGGGTGAAATCGGGATTTTACCGGATTACCGGGAGGGTTACCGGAACCCCCCGGGAGCCAAATGGGCCAACATGGGCCTTAGTGGAAAGGTGAGAGGGCAGCCCACATAGGGCTGCGCCTCCCCCCTCTCCCTAGTCCTATTAGGACTAGGAGAGGGGCCGGCCACCTCTCTCTCTCTCTCTCCTTTTAAAGGATTCCTAGTTGGACTAGGATTGGAGGGGGGAGTCCTACTCCCGGTAGGAGTAGGACTCCTCCTGCGCCTACACCTCTTTGGCCGGCCAGCCCCCCTCCCTGCAACCTTTATATACGGAGGCAGGGGGCACCCCAAGACACACAACTTGATCCTTGAGATCGTTCCTTAGCCGTGTGCGGTGCCCCCTGCCACCAAATTCCACCTCGATCATACCGTTGTAGTGCTTAGGCGAAGCCCTGCGTCGATTGTGCATCAAGATCATCACCACGCCGTCGTGCTGACGGAACTCCTCCCCGAAGCTTTGCTGGATCGGAGCCCGGGGATCGTCATCGAGCTGAACGTGTGCTAAGAACTCGGAGGTGCCGGAGTAACGGTGCTTGGATCGGTCGGATCGGGAAGAAGACGTACGACTACTTCCTCTACGTTGTGTGATCGCTTCCGCATTCGGTCTGCGTTGGTACGTAGACAATACTCTCCCCTCTCGTTGCTGTGCATCACCATGATCTTGCGTGTGCGTAGGAAAATTTTGAAATTACTGCGTTCCCCAACAGTGGCATCCGAGCCAGGTTTTATGGTTTGATGTTATATGCACGAGTAGAACACAAGTGAGTTGTGGGCGATACAAGTCATACTGCCTACCAGCATGTCATACTTTGGTTCGGCGGTATTGTTGGGTGAGACGATCCGGACCAACCTTACGCGTACTCTTACGCGAGACCGGTTCCCTCGACGTGCTTTGCACATAGATGGCTTGCGGAAGACTGTCTCTCCAACTTTAGTTGAACCAAGTGTGACTACGCCCGGTCCTTGAGAAGGTTAAAACGGAGTCTATTTGACGAACTATCGTTGTGGTTTTGATGCGTAGGTGAGATGAGTTCTTACTTAAGCCCGTAGCAGCCACGTAAAACTTGCAACCACAAAGTAGAGGACGTCTAACTTGTTTTTGCAGGGCATGTTGTGATGTGATATGGTCAAGGCATGATGCTGATTTTATTGTATGAGATGATCATGTTTTGTAACCGAGTTATCGGCAACTGGCAGGAGCCATATGGTTGTCGCTTTATTGTATGCAATGCAATCGCGATGTAATGCTTTACTTTATTACTAAGCGGTAGTGATAGTCGTGGAAGCATAAGATTGGCGAGACGACAACGATGCTACGATGGAGATCAAGGTGTCGCGCCGGTGACGATGGTGATCATGACGGTGCTTCGGAGATGGAGATCACAAAGCACAAGATGATGATGGCCATATCATATCACTTATATTGATTGCATGTGATGTTTATCCTTTTATGCATCTTATCTTGCTTTGATTGACGGTAGCATTATAAGATGATCTCTCACTAAATTATCAAGAAGTGTTCTCCCTGAGTATGCACCGTTGCAAAAGTTCTTCGTGCTGAGACACCACGTGATGATCGGGTGTGATAGGCTCTACGTTCAAATACAACGGGTGCAAAACAGTTGCACACGCGGAATACTCAGGTTATACTTGACGAGCCAAGCATATACAGATATGGCCTCGGAACACAGAGACCGAAAGGTCGAGCGTGAATCATATAGTAGATATGATCAACATAACGATGTTCACCATTGAAAACTACTCCATCTCACGTGATGATCGGTTATGGTTTAGTTGATTTGGATCACGTGATCACTTAGAGGATTAGAGGGATATCTATCTAAGTGGGAGTTCTTAAGTAATATGATTAATTGAACTTAAATTTATCATGAACTTAGTCCTGGTAGTATTTTGCAAATTATGTTATAGATCAATAGCTCGCGTTGTTGCTTCCCTGTGTTTATTTTTGATATGTTCCTAGAGAAAATTGTATTGAAAGATGTTAGTAGCAATGATGCGGATTGGATCCGTGATCTGAGGTTTATCCTCATTGCTGCACAGAAGAATTATGTCCTTGATGCACCGCTAGGTGACAGACCTATTGCAGGAGCAGATGCAGACGTTATGAACGTTTGGCTGGCTCAGTATGATGACTACTTGATAGTTTAGTGCACCATGCTTAATGGCTTAGAATCGGGACTTCAAAGACGTTTTGAACGTCATGGACCATATGAGATGTTCCAGGAGTTGAAGTTAATATTTCAAGCAAATACCCGAGTTGAGAGATATGAAGTCTCCAACAAGTTCTATAGCTAAAAGATGGAGGAGAATCGCTCAACTAGTGAGCATGTGCTCAGATTGTCTGGGTACTACAATCGCTTGAATCAAGTGGGAGTTAATCTTCCAGATAAGATAGTGATTGACAGAATTCTCTAGTCACCATCACCAAGTTAGTAGAACTTCGTGATGAACTATAATATGCAAGGGATAACAGAAACAACTCCCAAGCTCTTCGTGATGCTGAAATCAACGAAGGTAGAAATCAAGAAAAACATCAAGTGTTGATGGTTGACAAGACCACTAGTTTCAAGAAAAAGGGCAAAGGGAAGAAGGGGAACTTCAAGAAGAACGGCAAGCAAGTTGCTGCTCAAGTGAAGAAGCCCAAGTCTGATCCTAAGCCTGAGACTAAGTGCTTCTACTGCAAAGGGACTGGTCACTGGAAGCGGAACTACCCCAAGTGATTGGCGGATAAGAAGGATGGCAAAGTCAACATAAGTATATTTGATATACATGTTATTGATGTGTACTTTACTAGTGTTTATAGCAAACCCTTAGTATTTGATACTAGTTCAGTTGCTAAGTTTAGTAACTCGAAACGGGAGTTGCAGAATAAACAGAGACTAGTTAAGGGTGAAGTGACGATGTGTGTTGGAAGTGGTTCCAAGATTGATATAATCATCATCGCACACTCCCTATACTTTCGGGATTAGTGTTGAACCTAAATAAGTGTTATTTGGTTTTTGCGTTGAGCATGAATATGATTTGATCATGTTTATTGCAATATGGTTATTCATTAAAGTAAGAGAATAAATTGTTGTTCTGTTTACATGAATAAAACCTTATATGGTTACACACCCAATGAAAATAGTTCATTGGATCTCGATCTTAGTGATACACATATTCATAATATTGAAACCAAAAGATGCAAAGTTAATAATGATAGTGCAACTTATTTGTGGCACTGCTGTTTAGGTCATATTGGTATAAAGCACATGAAGAAACTCCATGCTGATGGGTTTTTGGAATCACTTGATTATGAATCAGTTGATGCTTGCGAACCATGCCTCATGGGCAAGATGACTAAGACTCTGTTCTTCGGAACATTGGAGCGAGCAACAGATTTTTTGGAAATCATACATACTGATGTATGTGGTCCGATGAATATTGAGGCTCGCGACAGGTATCATTATTTTCTGATCTTCACAAATGATTTGAGCAGATATGAGTATATCTACTTGATGAAACATAAGTCTGAAAGATTTGAAAAGTTCAAAGAATTTCAGAGTGAAGTGAAAAACATCATGACAAGAAAATAAAGTTTCTACGATCAGATCGCGGAGACAAATATTTGAGTTACGAGTTTGGTCTTCAATGTGAAATAGTTTCACTACTCACGCCACCTGGAACACCACATCATAATGGTGTGTCCGAACGTCATAACCGTACTTTATTGGATATAGTGCAATCTATGATGTCTCTTACCGATTTACCACTATTGTTTTTGGGGTCATGCATTAGAGACAGCTGCATTCACGTTAAAAAGGGGCACCACCTATATCCGTCGAGACGACACCTTATGAACTATGGTTTGGCAAGAAACCAAAGTTGTCGTTTCTTAAAGTTTGGGGTTGCGATGCTTATATGAAAAAGTTTCATCCTGATAAGCTCAAAAACTCAAATCGGAGAAGTGCATCTTCATAGGATATCCAAAGGAAACTATTGGATACACCTTCTATCACAGATCCGAAGGCAAGACTTTTGTTGCTAAATTCGGAAACTTTCTGGAGAAGGAGTTTCTCTCGAAAGAAGTGAGTGGGAGGAAAGTAGAACTTGACGAGGTAACTGTACCTGCTCCCTTATTGGAAAATAGTACATCACAGAAAACTGTTTCTGCGACACCTATACCAATCAGTGAGGAAGCTAATGATGATGATCATGAAACTTTAGGGCAAGATTCTACTGAACCACGTAGATCAACCAGAGTGAGATCCGCACCAGAGTGGTACGGTAATCCAGTTCTGGAAGTCATGCTACTAGATCATGATGAACCTACGAACTATGAAGAAGCGATGGTGAGCCCAGATTCCGCAAAGTGGCTTGAGGCCATGAAATCTGAGATGGGATCCATGTATGAGAACAAAGTATGGACTTTGGTTGACTTGCCCGATGATCGGCAAGCCATAAAAATAAATGGATCTTCAAGAGGAAGACGGACGTTGATAGTAGTGTTACTATCTACAAAGCCAGAATTGTCGCAAAAGGTTTTCGACAAGTTCAAGGTGTTGACTACGATGAGATTCTCTCACTCGTATCTATGCTTAAGTCTGTCCGAATCATGTTAGCAATTGCCGCATTTTATGAAATCTGGCAAATGGATAAACAGAACTACATTCCTTAATGGATTTCTTAAAGAAGAGTTGTATATGATGCAACCAGTAGGTTTTGTCAATCCTAAAGGTGCTAACAAAATTTGCAAGCTCCAGCGATTCATCTATGGACTGGTACAAGCATCTCAGAGTTGGAATACATGCTTCGATAAGTTGATCAAAGCATATAATTTTATACAGACTTGCGGTGAAGCCTGTATTTACAAGAAAGTGAGTGGGAGCACTACAACATTTCTGATAAGTATATGTGAATGACATATTGTTGATCGGAAATAATGTAGAATTATTCTGTAAAGCATAAAGGGGTGTTTGAAAGGAGTTTTTCAAAGAAAGACTTCGATGAAGCTGCTTACATATTGAGCATCAAGATCTATAGAGATAGATCAAGATGCTTGATATGGTTTTTCAATAAGTACATACCTTGACAAGATTTTTGAAGTAGTTCAAAACGGAACAGTCAAAGAAAAAGTTTCTTGCCTGTATTATAAGGTGTGAAGTTGAGTAAGACTCAAAGCCCGACCACGGCAGAAGATAGAAAGAGAATGAAAGTCATTCCCTATGCCTTGGCCATAGGTTCTATAAAGTATGTCATGCTGTATACCAGATCTATTGTATACCCTGCACTGATTTAGCAAGGGAGTACAATAGTGATCTAGGAGTAGATCACTGGACAGCGGTCAGAATTATCCTTAGTGAAATAAGGATATGTTTCTCGATTATGGACGTGACAAAAAGGTTCGTCGTAAAGGGTTACGTCGATGCGAGTTTTTGACACTGATCCAGATGAATCTAAAGTCTCAATCTGGATACATATTGAAAGTGGGAGCAATTAGCTAGAGTAGCTCCTTGCAGAGCATTATAGACAAACAATTTTTCAAAATACTTACGGATCTGAATATGACAGACCCGTTGACTAAAATTATCTCACAAGCAAAACATGATCACACCTTAGTACTCTTCGGGTATTAATCACATAGAGATGTGAACTAGATTACTGACTCTAGTAAACCCTTTGAGTGTTGGTCACATAACGATGTGAACTATGGGTGTTAATCACATGGTGATGTGAACTATTGCTGCTAAGTCACATGGCGATGTGAAACTAGATTATTGACTCTAGTGCAAGTGGGAGACTGAAGGAAATATGCCCTAGAGGCAATAATAAAGTTATTATTTATTTCCTTATATCATGATAAATGTTTATTATTCATGCTAGAATTGTATTAACCGGAAACATAATACATGTGTGAATACATAGACAAACAGAGTGTCACTAGTATGCCTCTACTAGACTAGCTCGTTAATCAAAGATGGTTATGTTTCCTAACCATGAACAAAGAGTTGTTATTTGATTAACGAGGTCACATCATTAGTTGAATGATCTGATTGACATGACCCATTCCATTAGCTTAGCACCCGATCGTTTAGTATGTTGCTATTGCTTTCTTCATGACTTATACATGTTCCTATAACTATGAGATTATGCAACTCCCGTTTACCGGAGGAACACTTTGGGTACTACCAAACATCACAACGTAACTGGGTGATTATAAAGGAGTACTACAGGTGTCTCCAATGGTAGATGTTGGGTTGGCGTATTTCGAGATTAGGGTTTGTCACTCCGAGTGTCGGAGAGGTATCTCTGGGCCCTCTCGGTAATACACATCACATAAGGCTTGCAAGCACTGCAACTAATATGTTAGTTGTGAGATGATGTATTACGGAACGAGTAAAGAGACTTGCCGGTAACGAGATTGAACTAGGTATTGGATACCGACGATCGAATCTCGGGCAAGTAACATACCGATGACAAAGGGAACAACGTATGTTGTTATGCGGTCTGACCGATAAAGATCTTCGTAGAATATGTAGGAGCCAATATGGGCATCCAGGTCCCGCTATTGGTTATTGACCGGAGACGTGTCTCGGTCATGTCTACATTGTTCTCGAACCGTAGGGTCCGCACGCTTAACGTTACGATGACAGTTATTATGAGTTTATGCATTTTGATGTACCGAAGGTTGTTTGGAGTCCCGGATGAGATCACGGACATGACGAGGAGTCTCGAAATGGTCGAGACGTAAAGATTGATATATTGGAAGCCTATGTTTGGACATCGGAAGTGTTCCGGGTGAAATCGGGATTTTACCGGATTACCGGGAGGGTTACCGGAACCCCCCGGGAGCCAAATGGGCCAACATGGGCCTTAGTGGAAAGGTGAGAGGGCAGCCCACATAGGGCTGCGCCTCCCCCCCCTCTCCCTAGTCCTATTAGGACTAGGAGAGGGGCCGGCCACCTCTCTCTCTCTCTCCTTTTAAAGGATTCCTAGTTGGACTAGGATTGGAGGGGGGAGTCCTACTCCCGGTAGGAGTAGGACTCCTCCTGCGCCTACACCTCTTTGGCCGGCCAGCCCCCCTCCCTCCAACCTTTATATACGGAGGCAGGGGGCACCCCAAGACACACAACTTGATCCTTGAGATCGTTCCTTAGCCGTGTGCGGTGCCCCCTGCCACCAAATTCCACCTCGATCGTACCGTTGTAGTGCTTAGGCGAAGCCCTGCGTCGGTTGTGCATCAAGATCGTCACCACGCCGTCGTGCTGATGGAACTCCTCCCCGAAGCTTTGCTGGATCGGAGCCCGGGGATCGTCATCGAGCTGAACGTGTGCTAAGAACTCGGAGGTGCCGGAGTAACGGTGCTTGGATCGGTCGGATCGGGAAGAAGACGTACGACTACTTCCTCTACGTTGTGTGATCGCTTCCGCAGTCGGTCTGCGTTGGTACGTAGACAACACTCTCCCCTCTCGTTGCTGTGCATCACCATGATCTTGCGTGTGCGTAGGAAAATTTTGAAATTACTGCGTTCCCCAACAGTGGCATCCGAGCCAGGTTTTATGGTTTGATGTTATATGCACGAGTAGAACACTAGTGAGTTGTGGGCGATACAAGTCATACTGCCTACCAGCATGTCATACTTTGGTTCGGCGGTATTTTTGGGTGAGATGATCCGGACCAACCTTACGCGTACTCTTACGCGAGACCGGTTCCCTCGACGTGCTTTGCACATAGATGGCTTGCGGAAGACTGTCTCTCCAACTTTAGTTGAACCAAGTGTGACTACGCCCGGTCCTTGAGAAGGTTAAAACGGAGTCTATTTGACGAACTATCGTTGTGGTTTTGATGCGTAGGTGAGATGAGTTCTTACTTAAGCCCGTAGCAGCCACGTAAAACTTGCAACCACAAAGTAGAGGACGTCTAACTTGTTTTTGCAGGGCATGTTGTGATGTGATATGGTCAAGGCATGATGCTGATTTTATTGTATGAGATGATCATGTTTTGTAACCGAGTTATCGGCAACTGGCAGGAGCCATATGGTTGTCGCTTTATTGTATGCAATGCAATCGCGATGTAATGCTTTACTTTATTACTAAGCGGTAGTGATAGTCGTGGAAGCATAAGATTGGCGAGACGACAACGATGCTACGATGGAGATCAAGGTGTCGCGCCGGTGACGATGGTGATCATGACGGTGCTTCGGAGATGGAGATCACAAAGCACAAGATGATGATGGCCATATCATATCACTTATATTGATTGCATGTGATGTTTATCCTTTTATGCATCTTATCTTGCTTTGATTGACGGTAGCATTATAAGATGATCTCTCACTAAATTATCAAGAAGTGTTCTCCCTGAGTATG
Organism: Triticum monococcum; assembly: GCA_034509565.1. Classification (NCBI taxonomy): domain Eukaryota; kingdom Viridiplantae; phylum Streptophyta; class Magnoliopsida; order Poales; family Poaceae; genus Triticum; species Triticum monococcum. Next base: position 432,606,293 of record CM067841.1, read on the forward strand.
CACCGTTGCAAAAGTTCTTCGTGCTGAGACACCACGTGATGATCGGGTGTGATAGGCTCTACGTTCAAATACAACGGGTGCAAAACAGTTGCACACGCGGAATACTCAGGTTATACTTGACGAGCCAAGCATATACAGATATGGCCTCGGAACACAGAGACCGAAAGGTCGAGCGTGAATCATATAGTAGATATGATCAACATAACGATGTTCACCATTGAAAACTACTCCATCTCACGTGATGATCGGTTATGGTTTAGTTGATTTGGATCACGTGATCACTTAGAGGATTAGAGGGATATCTATCTAAGTGGGAGTTCTTAAGTAATATGATTAATTGAACTTAAATTTATCATGAACTTAGTCCTGGTAGTATTTTGCAAATTATGTTATAGATCAATAGCTCGCGTTGTTGCTTCCCTGTGTTTATTTTTGATATGTTCCTAGAGAAAATTGTATTGAAAGATGTTAGTAGCAATGATGCGGATTGGATCCGTGATCTGAGGTTTATCCTCATTGCTGCACAGAAGAATTATGTCCTTGATGCACCGCTAGGTGACAGACCTATTGCAGGAGCAGATGCAGACGTTATGAACGTTTGGCTGGCTCAGTATGATGACTACTTGATAGTTTAGTGCACCATGCTTAATGGCTTAGAATCGGGACTTCAAAGACGTTTTGAACGTCATGGACCATATGAGATGTTCCAGGAGTTGAAGTTAATATTTCAAGCAAATACCCGAGTTGAGAGATATGAAGTCTCCAACAAGTTCTATAGCTAAAAGATGGAGGAGAATCGCTCAACTAGTGAGCATGTGCTCAGATTGTCTGGGTACTACAATCGCTTGAATCAAGTGGGAGTTAATCTTCCAGATAAGATAGTGATTGACAGAATTCTCTAGTCACCATCACCAAGTTAGTAGAACTTCGTGATGAACTATAATATGCAAGGGATAACAGAAACAACTCCCAAGCTCTTCGTGATGCTGAAATCAACGAAGGTAGAAATCAAGAAAAACATCAAGTGTTGATGGTTGACAAGACCACTAGTTTCAAGAAAAAGGGCAAAGGGAAGAAGGGGAACTTCAAGAAGAACGGCAAGCAAGTTGCTGCTCAAGTGAAGAAGCCCAAGTCTGATCCTAAGCCTGAGACTAAGTGCTTCTACTGCAAAGGGACTGGTCACTGGAAGCGGAACTACCCCAAGTGATTGGCGGATAAGAAGGATGGCAAAGTCAACATAAGTATATTTGATATACATGTTATTGATGTGTACTTTACTAGTGTTTATAGCAAACCCTTAGTATTTGATACTAGTTCAGTTGCTAAGTTTAGTAACTCGAAACGGGAGTTGCAGAATAAACAGAGACTAGTTAAGGGTGAAGTGACGATGTGTGTTGGAAGTGGTTCCAAGATTGATATAATCATCATCGCACACTCCCTATACTTTCGGGATTAGTGTTGAACCTAAATAAGTGTTATTTGGTTTTTGCGTTGAGCATGAATATGATTTGATCATGTTTATTGCAATATGGTTATTCATTAAAGTAAGAGAATAAATTGTTGTTCTGTTTACATGAATAAAACCTTATATGGTTACACACCCAATGAAAATAGTTCATTGGATCTCGATCTTAGTGATACACATATTCATAATATTGAAACCAAAAGATGCAAAGTTAATAATGATAGTGCAACTTATTTGTGGCACTGCTGTTTAGGTCATATTGGTATAAAGCACATGAAGAAACTCCATGCTGATGGGTTTTTGGAATCACTTGATTATGAATCAGTTGATGCTTGCGAACCATGTCTCATGGGCAAGATGACTAAGACTCTGTTCTTCGGAACATTGGAGCGAGCAACAGATTTTTTGGAAATCATACATACTGATGTATGTGGTCCGATGAATATTGAGGCTCGCGACAGGTATCATTATTTTCTGATCTTCACAAATGATTTGAGCAGATATGAGTATATCTACTTGATGAAACATAAGTCTGAAAGATTTGAAAAGTTCAAAGAATTTCAGAGTGAAGTGAAAAACATCATGACAAGAAAATAAAGTTTCTACGATCAGATCGCGGAGACAAATATTTGAGTTACGAGTTTGGTCTTCAATGTGAAATAGTTTCACTACTCACGCCACCTGGAACACCACATCATAATGGTGTGTCCGAACGTCATAACCGTACTTTATTGGATATAGTGCAATCTATGATGTCTCTTACCGATTTACCACTATTGTTTTTGGGGTCATGCATTAGAGACAGCTGCATTCACGTTAAAAAGGGGCACCACCTATATCCGTCGAGACGACACCTTATGAACTATGGTTTGGCAAGAAACCAAAGTTGTCGTTTCTTAAAGTTTGGGGTTGCGATGCTTATATGAAAAAGTTTCATCCTGATAAGCTCAAAAACTCAAATCGGAGAAGTGCATCTTCATAGGATATCCAAAGGAAACTATTGGATACACCTTCTATCACAGATCCGAAGGCAAGACTTTTGTTGCTAAATTCGGAAACTTTCTGGAGAAGGAGTTTCTCTCGAAAGAAGTGAGTGGGAGGAAAGTAGAACTTGACGAGGTAACTGTACCTGCTCCCTTATTGGAAAATAGTACATCACAGAAAACTGTTTCTGCGACACCTATACCAATCAGTGAGGAAGCTAATGATGATGATCATGAAACTTTAGGGCAAGATTCTACTGAACCACGTAGATCAACCAGAGTGAGATCCGCACCAGAGTGGTACGGTAATCCAGTTCTGGAAGTCATGCTACTAGATCATGATGAACCTACGAACTATGAAGAAGCGATGGTGAGCCCAGATTCCGCAAAGTGGCTTGAGGCCATGAAATCTGAGATGGGATCCATGTATGAGAACAAAGTATGGACTTTGGTTGACTTGCCCGATGATCGGCAAGCCATAAAAATAAATGGATCTTCAAGAGGAAGACGGACGTTGATAGTAGTGTTACTATCTACAAAGCCAGAATTGTCGCAAAAGGTTTTCGACAAGTTCAAGGTGTTGACTACGATGAGATTCTCTCACTCGTATCTATGCTTAAGTCTGTCCGAATCATGTTAGCAATTGCCGCATTTTATGAAATCTGGCAAATGGATAAACAGAACTACATTCCTTAATGGATTTCTTAAAGAAGAGTTGTATATGATGCAACCAGTAGGTTTTGTCAATCCTAAAGGTGCTAACAAAATTTGCAAGCTCCAGCGATTCATCTATGGACTGGTACAAGCATCTCAGAGTTGGAATACATGCTTCGATAAGTTGATCAAAGCATATAATTTTATACAGACTTGCGGTGAAGCCTGTATTTACAAGAAAGTGAGTGGGAGCACTACAACATTTCTGATAAGTATATGTGAATGACATATTGTTGATCGGAAATAATGTAGAATTATTCTGTAAAGCATAAAGGGGTGTTTGAAAGGAGTTTTTCAAAGAAAGACTTCGATGAAGCTGCTTACATATTGAGCATCAAGATCTATAGAGATAGATCAAGATGCTTGATAAGGTTTTTCAATAAGTACATACCTTGACAAGATTTTTGAAGTAGTTCAAAACGGAACAGTCAAAGAAAAAGTTTCTTGCCTGTATTATAAGGTGTGAAGTTGAGTAAGACTCAAAGCCCGACCACGGCAGAAGATAGAAAGAGAATGAAAGTCATTCCCTATGCCTTGGCCATAGGTTCTATAAAGTATGTCATGCTGTATACCAGATCTATTGTATACCCTGCACTAATTTAGCAAGGGAGTACAATAGTGATCTAGGAGTAGATCACTGGACAGCGGTCAGAATTATCCTTAGTGAAATAAGGATATGTTTCTCGATTATGGACGTGACAAAAAGGTTCGTCGTAAAGGGTTACGTCGATGCGAGTTTTTGACACTGGTCCAGATGAATCTAAAGTCTCAATCTGGATACATATTGAAAGTGGGAGCAATTAGCTAGAGTAGCTCCTTGCAGAGCATTATAGACAAACAATTTTGCAAAATACTTACGGATCTGAATATGACAGACCCGTTGACTAAAATTATCTCACAAGCAAAACATGATCACACCATAGTACTCTTCGGGTATTAATCACATAGAGATGTGAACTAGATTACTGACTCTAGTAAACCCTTTGAGTGTTGGTCACATAACGATGTGAACTATGGGTGTTAATCACATGGTGATGTGAACTATTGCTGCTAAGTCACATGGCGATGTGAAACTAGATTATTGACTCTAGTGCAAGTGGGAGACTGAAGGAAATATGCCCTAGAGGCAATAATAAAGTTATTATTTATTTCCTTATATCATGATAAATGTTTATTATTCATGCTAGAATTGTATTAACCGGAAACATAATACATGTGTGAATACATAGACAAAGAGAGTGTCACTAGTATGCCTCTACTAGACTAGCTCGTTAATCAAAGATGGTTATGTTTCCTAACCATGAACAAAGAGTTGTTATTTGATCAACGAGGTCACATCATTAGTTGAATGATCTGATTGACATGACCCATTCCATTAGCTTAGCACCCGATCGTTTAGTATGTTGCTATTGCTTTCTTCATGACTTATACATGTTCCTATTACTATGAGATTATGCAACTCCCGTTTACCGGAGGAACACTTTGGGTACTACCAAACGTCACAACGTAACTGGGTGATTATAAAGGAGTACTACAGGTGTCTCCAATGGTAGATGTTGGGTTGGCGTATTTCGAGATTAGGGTTTGTCACTCCGAGTGTCGGAGAGGTATCTCTGGGCCCTCTCGGTAATACACATCACATAAGCCTTGCAAGCACTGCAACTAATATGTTAGTTGTGAGATGATGTATTACGGAACGAGTAAAGAGACTTGCCGGTAACGAGATTGAACTAGGTATTGGATACCGACGATCGAATCTCGGGCAAGTAACATACCGATGACAAAGGGAACAACGTATGTTGTTATGCGGTCTGACCGATAAAGATCTTCGTAGAATATGTAGGAGCCAATATGGGCATCCAGGTCCCACTATTGGTTATTGACCGGAGACGTGTCTCGGTCATGTCTACATTGTTCTCGAACCGTAGGGTCTGCACGCTTAACGTTACGATGACAGTTATTATGAGTTTATGCATTTTGATGTACCGAAGGTTGTTCGGAGTCCCGGATGAGATCACGGACATGACGAGGAGTCTCGAAATGGTCGAGACGTAAAGATTGATATATTGGAAGCCTATGTTTGGACATCGGAAGTGTTCCGGGTGAAATCGGGATTTTACCGGATTACCGGGAGGGTTACCGGAACCCCCCGGGAGCCAAATGGGCCAACATGGGCCTTAGTGGAAAGGTGAGAGGGCAGCCCACATAGGGCTGTGCCTCCCCCCTCTCCCTAGTCCTATTAGGACTAGGAGAGGGGCCGGCCACCTCTCTCTCTCTCTCCTTTTAAAGGATTCCTAGTTGGACTAGGATTGGAGGGGGAGTCCTACTCCCGGTAGGAGTAGGACTCCTCCTGCGCCTACACCTCTTTGGCCGGCCAGCCCCCCTCCCTCCAACCTTTATATATGGAGGCAGGGGGCACCCCAAGACACACAACTTGATCCTTGAGATCGTTCCTTAGCCATGTGCGGTGCCCCCTGCCACCAAATTCCACCTCGATCGTACCGTTGTAGTGCTTAGGCGAAGCCCTGCGTCGGTTGTGCATCAAGATCGTCACCACGCCGTCGTGCTGACGGAACTCCTCCCCGAAGCTTTGCTGGATCGGAGCCCGGGGATCGTCATCGAGCTGAACGTGTGCTAAGAACTCGGAGGTGCCGGAGTAACGGTGCTTGGATCGGTCGGATCGGGAAGAAGACGTACGACTACTTCGTCTACGTTGTGTGATCGCTTCCACAGTCGGTCTGCGTTGGTACGTAGACAACACTCTCCCCTCTCGTTGCTGTGCATCACCATGATCTTGCGTGTGCGTAGGAAAATTTTGAAATTACTGCGTTCCCCAACACCCTCATGGCTGCCTTGGTAAAGTATGCTGATTCTGATAGTACCAAGGATCCCGAGTCTGATGATGACAAGACAGGGAAGGGAAAGAAGAACATCAACCCCAAAGGCTAGCAGCATCACTCGGCAGGTAACGGTAGCGGAGGCAAGCGTAAAGCGGATGGCAACATGGACTTCGTGGCTAATACCAACGCGCAGGACAAGGGTCAGCGATGCAAGGGTAAACCGCCGAATCGCGGTGGAGCGCCTAACCCTAACCCAGACCGCTTAAATTATCTATTGAACCAGCCCTGTCCAAAGCACGGGACGAAGGAGGTGCCAGCAAACCACCTTTGGAAGGATTGCTTCATTATGCAGGAGTTCAAGAATTCTAATGCTTTCCGGTATGATCACGGCTCCGGCGGTGGCTCAGGATCCGGGCCGGGATACGGTGGAGGAAATTCCGGTTCAGGATTTAATGGTAATCCAGGCGGACATAACAATCAAAATAATCAGAACAACCAGGGTGGTTACAACCAGCAGCAGCAACGGTCGGGTTACAAGAGCAACCCAAAGCAGTTGAATAGTGGGCAGTACCATGTTTTCACCACTAGCTTGGACAAGCGAGACCGGAAGGTTCAGAGGCGGGCAGTCAACTCTGTTGAACTGGCCGTGCCCCGTTATCTACGCGGGTCTGAACAGCCAATCATATGGAGCAGAGGGGATCACCCTCCCCAGGTTGATAATCCGGGTCAGCTAGCATTGGTGGTGGCGCCTCAGGTGGGAGGTTATAAGTTCACCAAGGTACTCATGGATGGAGGGAGCAGCATTAATATCTTGTACTATGAGACCTTCCATCGTATGGGACTAACATATAAAAATCTCAAACCGTCCAATACGGTGTTCCATGGTGTGGTACCTGGCAAGTCAGCCTATCCTGTTGGTAAGATAGCTCTCAAAGTGGCCTTTGGAGATGATCATGATTCCAGGTCGGAAACATTGATGTTTGAAGTGGTGAAAATCCAAAGTCCATATCACGCCCTGTTTGGGCGACCGGCCTACGCCAAGTTTATGGCACGACCCTATTATGTGTATTTGCAGCTCAAGATCTCGGGTCACAAGGGGATAATTACGGTTCCCGGAAGCTGTAAAATCACTTTGGACTGCGAGGAAGGAGATGCGGCCTATGCAGAGTCGGTTTGTGCCACCGAGGAGCTGAAGTATTACAAGGACAATGTTGATCTGGCGGACATGACTCCACTAAAGAAGCCAACTACGGAGCATGATCCGGACCTGAAGTTCAAATCGGTAGCTGAAACTAAGCTTGTTGACTTCGTGCCTGGTGATTCATCCAAGCAGTTCAGCATCAGTGCCACTTGGATCCGAAATAGGAAAGCGCGCTCATCGAGTTCATCCGTGAGAATCGGGACATTTTTGCATGGAAGCCCTCTGACATGCCAGGTGTACCGAGGCAACTCGCCGAGCACACCCTTAATGTGGATCCTAAATACAAACTAGTGAAACAGTTCCTCCGCCAGTTTAATGAAGAAAGACGCAAGGCGATTGGAGAAGAGGTAGCCAGGCTCTTAGCAGGTGGCTTTATTATTGAAGTATTCCACCCTGAGTATCTTTCCAATCCGGTGCTGGTCCTTAAGAAAAACGGCACCTGGCGCATGTGTGTGGATTACACAGATCTTAATAAGGCTTGTCCGGCAGATCCTTTTGCCCTCCCCCGTATTGATCAAATTATTGATGCTACGGCGGGTTGTGAGTGTTTGAGTTTTTTGGATGCATATTCTGGCTATCATCAGATCAAAATGGCAGTTAAGGACCAGGAGAAGACGGCATTCATAACTCCCTTTGGAGCCTTCTGCTATGTGTCTATGCCCTTTGGGCTCAAGAGTGCCCAGGCAACTTATCAACGGTGTGTACAAAATTGTCTTCACAAGCAGATTGGCCGTAATGTACATGCTTACGTGGATGATATCGTGGTTAAGTCAAGGGAGAAGGAGACTCTGGTTGACGACTTGAAGGAAACCTTTGATAATCTGAGGACGTACAAGATGATGCATAATCTGGCCAAGTGTGTCTTTGGTGTACCGGCGGGCAAGTTATTGGGTTTTCTGGTGTCCAACAGAGGAATCGAGGCTAATCCGGAGAAGATCACAGCCATCACCTCCCTAGCTAAACCGAAGTGTATCAACGATGTTCAACGCCTAGTAGGCTGAATTGCCGCGTTAAGCCAGTTTATCAGCCGCCTTGGTGAGAAGGCAATCCCTTTGTATCAGATGTTGAAGAAGACGGATCAATTCGTCTGGAGTTCTGCTACTGACAAAGCATTTGAGGACTTAAAGCGGCAATTGGCCAATCCGCCTGTGCTCGCCGCTCCCATGGACAGGGAGCCGTTGCTGCTATATGTTGCTGCTAATGCTCGTGCGGTCAGTGTGGCTATTGTGGTGGAACTAAAAGAGGCAGGCAAGGAGCATCTGGTTCAATGTCCGGTCTATTATACCAGCGAGGTACTCATTGAGTCCAAGCAAAGGTATCCGCATTGGCAGAAGCTGGTATATGGAGCTTTTATGGCAAGCTGGAAGCTCAAGCAATACTTCCAAAGGCACCCCATTACGGTGGTCAGTTCTGCTCCCTTGGGGGATATCATCCAGAACCGGGAAGCGACTGGCCGGATTGCCAAGTGGGCTATAGAGCTTGGGCCGCACGGGTTGAAGTATGTGCCTCGGATGGCGGTTAAGTCTCAAGCACTTGTTGATTTCATCAATGATTGGACGGAACTGCAAGCCCCTGAAGAAAAGCCGGATCACACATATTGGACCATCCATTTCGACGGATCCAGGCAATTGGAAGGCTCGGGGGCTGGAGTCGTATTAACTTCCTCACGAGGTGATAAGTTTTGTTACGTTCTCCGCTTAATGTTCCCTTGTACTAACAATGCAGCTGAGTATGAAGCCTTGCTCCATGGTCTTCGGATGGCTAAGGAGATGAATCTAAGTCGAGTTAAGTGCTTTGGTGCCTCGGACCTCGTGGCTCAACAAGTATCTGACACTTGGGATTCCAAGGACCCACTCATGGCAGCATATTGTCGTGAGGTGGATATTGTTGCAGGTCACTTTAAAGGCTATCAGGTGGACCACGTGGACCGACAGAAGAATGAAGCGGCGGACGCTTTAAGCCGGCTGGGCTCTCAGCGTAAACCGGTCCCGCCCAACGTTTTTCTGGATGTGCTGCACAACCCGTCGTTCAAGCTCCCTGGTGAAGCGGATTTGGCTATTCCTGATCTGGAGGCTCAATTGGTGGCAGCTCTTCATATCATTACAGATTGGATGCTTCCTTACCTGGCGTACATGAACCGGGGCGAGTTACCAGAGGATGAGACTCTGGCCCGATTGATAATCCGGCGGTCCAAGTCCATGACTATTGTCAATGGCGAGTTGCATCATTACAGTGTATCAAGGGCGCTTCAACGTTGTGTCTCTCCTGAAGAAGGATGTGAAATTTTGCGTGAGATCCATGAAGGAGATTGTGGTCACCACGCCGGTTCAAAATCTTTGGTGGCTAAAGCATTCTGCCATGGCTTCTATTGGTTAACTGCTCAAGCTGATGCGGAGGATCTGGTTAGACGATGTGATGGTTGCCAAAAGTTTTCAAGACGTACTCATGTGCCGGCTTAAGAATTGAGAATGATTCCAATTACTTGTCCGTTTGCGACTTGGGGGCTGGATATGGTTGGGCCTTTCAAAAGGTCCAAAGATAAGAAGACCCACCTCCTGGTGGCAGTTGACAAGTTTACAAAGTGGGTGGAGGCAGAACCTATTAGCAAGTGTGATGCGGCCGCGGCGGTTCAGTTCATCAAAAAAGTGATTTTCCGGTTTGGCTTTCCACATAGTATCATCACAGATAATGGTACCAATTTGTCCAAGGGTGCCATGAAGGAGTTCTGCGAACGGGAGCACATCCTGCTTAACGTTTCATCAGTGGCACACCCATAGTCCAATGGTCAAGCAGAAAGGGCTAATCAGGAGATCTTGAGAGGCATCAAGCCCCGGCTTATGGTTCCTTTGCAGAGAACACCGGGTTGTTGGGTAGAAGAGTTACCATCTGTGTTATGGAGCATCAATACTACACCCAACAGATCAACAGGATACACACCGTTCTTCATGGTCTACGGAGCGGAGGCGGTTCTCCCCAGTGATATCCATCATGACTCACCTCGTGTGGCGGCTTATGTTAAAGCAGACAACGAGACATCACGGAAAGATGCTTTGGACCTGTTGGATGAAGAACGTGACATAGCAGCCGCCCGCTCGGCGATTTACCAACAGGACCTTCGTCGTTATCACAGTCGCCGAGTCAGAACTAGAACCTTTCAGGAAGGAGATTTGGTGCTTCGGCTCATCCAAGATCAGACTGATATGCGTAAGTTATCCCCACCTTGGGAGGGACCTTTCGTGGTCAGCAAGAATCTGCACAACGGGTCATACTATCTGATCGATATTCGAGAGCATAAAGACTCACGTACATTAGAGGAGGAGACCAACAGGCCATGGAACATAGCTAATCTTTGGCCTTACTATACCTGAGCCATTGGCTCTACTTATGTACATATTACGATGATGTATATATATTATTAAATACAATAAATCGAAACCTCAGCTAAAGTGGGGTATCTGTTCTTTTACATCATGTGTGGTTACACGGAGTTGTTCTAAAGCGGCCTCCGGTTTACCCCTTGAGTTAGCTTTTCAAAGCATCATGTTATATCACTTGGGGGCTTGGTCGTGTCCGAACCAATGCAACACCTCTTGATAGGCGAGAGCCACCAGATCACTTGGGGACTTGGTCACGTCTGAACTAGTCACGCCTCTTGATCGGCCTAAGGCCACAGAATCACTTGGGGGCTTGGTCGAACCCGAACCATTGCCACGCCTCTTGATTGGCATAAATGCCACGGTTTCATTTGGGGACCTGGCTGACTTGAACCACAGCTACACCTATCGGGAGCTTGGTCATGTCCGACCATGGTAACACCATCTGATCGGCTCAAATAAAACCTCTTTTTGCAAACGGTTTATCATTGCCTTTGCTTCACATTTTTCATTGATAGATATTTCTTTCTTTTTGTTGTGTTTTTTAAACCAACAAAGTTTTAAGCCGGTTCAAACTGTCAATTGACGGAACACGGTCCATTTTTGATCCAGAGACTATTTGCCCGGTTTGATTTTTTGTTAACGTCCTATTATGGAGTAACATGATGTTTTGTTATAACCCGGCACGGTTTACATGGTAAACCGGCATTATATATATACAGGAACTGCTATCTCCTCCAACAGTGTGGGTTTATAAACCTCCGCTTCAAGATTGGCCAAGCCAACTTCATGCCCAACGATGGCAGGTATTATGTATCCCAAAGATTTGATCATATGCTTAAATTTCAGATATTTTGGTTTCATATATGCAGACATCATACTCCGCCTGATGGTACAACCGCGGTGGCACATTAAGATATTTTGTATTGCAGAAAATACTTTGGAAAGTTCATCACCCAAAGGAAGAACAAGTTGCAGTAATTATGCACGAAGGCATATCAAAATCAAGAGTATCGGCTAGCCTATTACAAGGCAACACGGTGCCCAAAAAAAGATCATTGTTTTTTCGCAAAGGAGAAGCAGTTTAAACTGGCTTCCAGTTCAAGCTTGGTCACCAGCCTGGCCTGATGGTTGTGGGTCATCCCGCGCCGCTTCAGCTTCTGCTTCCCTACCCAGTGGCTAGAAATCAACAGTTGTCCAGTCGATTCCCATTAAGGCTTGAAAGATAGCTTCATCGTGGATCAGCAACGACGGTTCAATATCAGGAGCGTAAGTATGCTTACGGATTGGAGGGATCAGATTCTCCGCTTCAGGAATTGGTGCAACCACTCGTTTGTTCTAGTTGTCATATTGGGCTTGATAATGAGACAAGTCTGCTTCTTCAACCAATTAACAAGCTAGCGGATGCACCTCCCGGTTTATTGCTCGCAGATCCGCTTCACTAAACTCTGACCCATCTTCCTTCAAGCTGGGATAGCCCTGAGCCGCTTCAACAGGATCAAAATCCGGCACCCAAGCTCTTGCCTGGATTAAGGCATTGATCACACCGGTTCGAGCAGCAGATTTCTTCAGCTCTTCAACCCGGACAGGAAGCATCGACAGTCTCTTCAGAGTGTCCTGAATCAAAGCGGGCGCCAGATTGTTGTGGGATGCAGTAGAGATGATCCGCTGTGCACCAGTGTACAGTTGTTCGATCAATGTGTAGGCGGCTTTCAATTTCTTCCGCACATCTGATCCCAAGTGACGAATGCGTGTTCCTGAAATATTACAAAGGGTTAACAAACCGACAACTCTATAAGACGGCCGAATCAATCCAAAAATCAAACCAACTTACCAAAGATAGCAGCGGTCATGGCATGCATTTGCCGCTTTATGCTGTTCAGTTCGTCCACCACCGGTTTCAGTGCAGCCTCAGCATCTTCCGCTTTCTTGGTTAAAGCAGATTTTTCAGTGGCCCAATCCGCCCGCTCCTTCTTGAAGCCCTCCTTAAGCTGTTCCATGGCGCTTAAAGCGCTGATCAACTCCTCTTTTGCTTTTGAGGTTTTAGTCTGTTGGGACTTCAGATTTTCTTGGAGATCCGCGATTTGGTTTTCTTTTTTCTTCAGCTCAGCCTGCATATAGACAGTCATACGATTCAGATAACGGTACAAGAATTTAAGTATCAACCACACAACAAGTTATGTCCTTGGTACTTGGGCGCTAATGAATATTTGCTCTTCAATTATTCAGAAAAGTCCCAAGCTCAATACAAGTATTCAACTTGGCACTTGGGGGCTAATGGCTATTTGTTCAGTTGATACTGCTGCTACAATCTTGATTACCTAAAGTCCCGGTTTAACTACACTAAGTTGAACCGGCCCTTAGGGGCTATATCAGCAAATTCAGATAACATTGAAGTCTGTATTGACATGTCCCGGTTTGAACAGGGGTTCTAAACCGGCCCTTGGGGGCTAGGAGAAGTTGACAGATTAAAGTACATACGCAGATAAGCATAGGGAAGTTACCTCATATTTCTCTTTCATCATGTTAACCAGACCAGCTTCATAGTCACGGCTGGTGTATAGCCGGTTCAGATAGCCGAAATGGAGATCTTGGGCGTTCAGAGCGGCATAGGTCGCCAAGTCAACATTCCACTTGCCTTTGCCCATGGCAGCAAATTCTTCTTTGGCGGTATGCTTGGATAAAGCAACAGGATTGCTGGGCTCTGTACGACCAACACCAGTAATTACAACTTCATCATCCTTAGCATCACCGGTTTGCACTGGCGCAGTCGGTTTGTCAGTAGGCTCTGATGGACTGGTGGATTTCTCAATCCGGATGGGGCTGGTGGATTCCACTTGCCTTTCTTCAGCAATAAAATCCTCATCTTGTTGTGGTGGATCATTGGGTATATCTTCATGAATAGCCGCTTCAAGATCTGGTGTTTTACCCGGTTCAGGAACGGCGTCCTCCTCGGCCGCTTTATCCAGGCGAGCCTTCTTGCTCGGCCTAGGCTTGGCCCTGAAAGGAATAACAAAGTCAAATATGTTGGGGAACGTTGCAGAAAACAAAAATTTTCCTACGGTTTCACCAAGATCCATCTATGAGTTCATCTAGCAACGAGTGATCGGATGCATCTACATACCTTTGTAGATCGCGAGCGGAAGCGTTCACTAGAACGTGGATGATGGAGTCGTACTCGCCGTGATCCAAATCACCGATGACCAAGCGCCAAACAGATGGCACCTCCGCGTTTAACACATGTACGGAGCGGATGACGTCTCCTCCTTCTTGATCCAGCAAGGGGGAAGGAGAGGTTGATGAAGATCCAGCAGCACGACTGCGTGGTGCTGGATGCAGTTGTCATGTGCAGCAGGGCTTCGCCGAGCGTCTGCGCGAGAGGGAGGGTGTAGCAGGGGAGAGGGGGCGCCAAGATGCAAAGGGTGCGGCTACCCCCTCCCTCCCCCCCTTTATATAGGTCCCTGGGGGGGCACCGGCCCTTGGGAGATCCAATCTCCAAGGGGGGGCGGCGGCCAAGGGGGGTGGAGTGCCCCCCAAGGCAAGTGCCCCCCCCCACCCTAGGGTTCCAACCCTAGGCGTAGGGGGTGGGCCTAGGGGGCGCACCAGCCCACTAAGGGCCGGTTCCCCCTCCCACTTCAGCCCATGAGGCCCTCTGAGATGGGTGGCCCCACCCGGTGGACCCCCGGGACCCATCGGGTGGTCCCGGTACAGTACCAGTGACCCCCGAAACTTTCCCGATGGCCGAAACTGCACTTCCTATATATAATTCTTTACCTATGGACCATTTCGGAACTCCTCGTGACGTACGGGATCTCATCCGGGACTCCGAACAACTTTCGGATTACTGCATATACATATCTTTACAACCCTAGCGTCACTGAACCTTAAGTGTGTAGACCCTACGGGTTCGGGAGACATGTAGACATGACCGAGATTGCTCTCCGGTCAATAACCAATAGCGGGATCTGGATACCCATGTTGGCTCCCACATGCTCCTCGATGATCTCATCGGATGAACCACGATGTCGAGGATTCAAGCAACCCCGTATATAATTCCCTTTGTCAATCGGTATTTTACTTGCCCGAGATTCGATCGTCGGTATCCCAATACCTTGTTCAATCTCATTACCGGCAAGTCACTTTACTCGTACCGTAATGCATGATCCCATGACCAGACACTTGGTCACTTTGAGCTCATAATGATGATGCATTACCGAGTGGGCCCAGTGATACCTCTCTGTCATACGGAGTGACAAATCCCAGTCTTGATCCATGTCAACCCAATAGACACTTTCGGAGATACCCGTAGTATACCTTTATAGTCACCCAGTTACGTTGTGACGTTTGGTACACCCAAAGCACTCCTACGGTATCCGGGAGTTACACGATCTCATGGTCTAAGGAAAGGATACTTGACATTGGAAAAACTCTAGCAAACGAACTATACGATCTTATGCTATGTTTAGGATTGGGTCTTGTCCATCACATCATTCTCCTAATGATGTGATCTCGTTATCAATGACATCCAATGTCCATAGTCAGGAAACCATGACTATCTGTTGATCAATGAGCTAGTCAACTAGAGGCTTACTAGGGACATGTTGGTGTCTATTATTCACACATGTATTACGGTTTCCGGATAACACAATTATAGCATGAATAAAGACAATTATCATGGACAAGGCAATATAATAATAATGCTTATATTATTGCCTCTAGGGCATATTTCCAACAGTCTCCCACTTGCACTAGAGTCAATAATCTAGTTACATCGTGATGAATCGAACACCCATGGAATTCTGGTGTTGATCATGTTTTGCTCTAGGGAGAGGTTTAGTCAATGGATCTGCTATATTCAGGTCCGTATGTACTTTACAAATATCTATGTCTCCATCTTGAACATTTTCACGAATGGAGTTGAAGCGCCGCTTGATGTGCCTGGTCTTCTTGTGAAACCTGGGCTCCTTGGCAAGTGCAATAGCTCCAGTGTTGTCACAGAAGAGTTTGATTGGCCCCGACACATTGGGTATGACTCCTAGGTCGGTGATGAACTCCTTCACCCAAATTGCTTCATGCGCTGCCTCCGAGGCTGCCATGTACTCCACTTCACATGTAGATCCCGCCACGACGCTCTGCTTGCAACTACACTAGCTTACTGCCCCACCATTCAAAATATACACGTATCCAGTTTGTGACTTGGAGTCATCCAGATCTGTGTCGAAGCTAGCGTCGATGTAACCTTTTACGACGAGCTCTTCGTCACCTCCATAAACGAGAAACATTTCCTTAGTCCTTTTTAGGTACTTCAGGATATTCTTGACCGCTGTCCAGTGTTCCTTGCCGGGATTACTTTGGTACCTTCCTACCAAACTTACGGCAAGGTTTACATCAGGTCTGGTACACAGCATGGCATACATAATAGAACCTATGGCCGAGGCATAGGGGATGACAC
The DNA here is from genome assembly GCA_034509565.1 of Triticum monococcum. Lineage (NCBI taxonomy): Eukaryota > Viridiplantae > Streptophyta > Magnoliopsida > Poales > Poaceae > Triticum > Triticum monococcum. The sequence goes on from CM067841.1 coordinate 432,622,322, forward strand.
TCATCTCTTCTATATCTTCTGCCGTGGTCGGACATTGAGCTGAGCTCAATTTCACATCTTGTAACACAGGCAAGAACCCCTTCTTAGACTGATCCATATTGAATTTCTTCAATATCTTATCAAGGTATGTGCTTTGTGAAAGACCTATGAGGCGTCTCGATCTATCTCTGTAGATCTTGATGCCTAATATATAAGCAGCTTCTCCAAGGTCCTTCATTGAAAAACTCTTATTCAAGTAGGCCTTAATGCTGTCCAAGAGTTCTATATCATTTCCCATCAAAAGTATGTCATCTACATATAATATGAGAAATGCTACAGAGCTCCCACTCACTTTCTTGTAAACGCAGGCTTCTCCATAAGTCTGCGTAAACCCAAATGCTTTGATCATCTCATCAAAGCGAATGTTCCAACTCCGAGATGCTTGCACCAGCCCATAAATCGAGCATTGGAGCTTGCACACCTTGTCAGCATTCTTAGGATCGACAAAACCTTCCGGCTGCATCATATACAATTCTTCCTTAAGGAAACATTAAGAAAGGCCGTTTTGACGTCCATTTGCCATATCTCATAATCATAGAATGCGGCAATTGCTAACATGATTCGGACGGACTTTAGCTTCGCTACCGGTGAGAAAGTCTCATCGTAGTCAACCCCTTGAACTTGTCAATAACCCTTAGCGACAAGCCGAGCTTTATAGATGGTCACATTACCATCCGCGTCTGTCTTTTTCTTAAAGATCCATTTATTTTCTATGGCTCGCCTCTCAACGGGCAAGTCAGTCAAAGTCCATACTTCGTTTTCATACATGGATCCTATCTCGGATTTCATGGCTTCTAGCCATTTGTCGGAATCCGGGCCCACCATCGCTTCTTCATAGTTCGAAGGTTCACCGTTGTCTAACAACATGATTTCCAAGACAGGGTTGCCGTACCACTCTAGTGCGGAACGTGTCCTTGTGGACCTATGAAGTTCAGTAGCAACTTGATCTGAAGTTTCATGATCATCATCATTAACTTCCTCTCTAGTCGGTGCAGGCACCTCAGGAACATTTTCTTGAGTTGCGCCATTTTCCGGTTCAAGAGGTAATACTTCATCAAGTTCTACTTTCCTCCCACTTACTTCTTTTGAGAGAAACTCTTTCTCTAGAAAGGATGCATTCTTGGCAACAAAGATCTTGCCTTCGGATCTGAGGTAGAAGGTATACCCAATAGTTTCTTTAGGGTATCCTATGAAGACGCATTTTTTCGACTTGGGTTCGAGCTTTTCAGGTTGAAGTTTCTTGACATAAGCATCGCATCCCCAAACTTTTAGAAACGACAGCTTAGGTTTCTTCCCAAACCATAATTCATACGGTGTCGTCTCAATGGATTTCGACGGAGCCCTATTTAAAGTGAATGTGGCATTCTCTAAAGCATAGCCCCAAAAAGATAGCGGTAAATCGGTAAGAGACATCATAGATCGCACCATATCTAATAGAGTGCGATTACGACGTTCGGACACACCATTACGCTGAGGTGTTCCAGGCGGCGTGAGTTGTGAAACTATTCCACATTTTCTTAAGTGTGTGCCAAATTCGTGACTCAAGTATTCTCCTCCACGATCTGATCGCAAAAACTTGATTTTTCTGTCACGTTGATTCTCAACCTCACTCCGAAATTCCTTGAACTTTTCAAAGGTTTCAGACTTGTGTTTCATCAAGTAGACATACCCATATCTACTCAAGTCATCAGTGAGGGTGAGAACATAACGATAGCCACCGCGAGCCTCAACGCTCATTGGACCGCACACATCAGTATGTATGATTTCCAATAAGTTGGTTGCTCGCTCCATTGTTCCTGAGAACGGAGTCTTGGTCATTTTACCCATGAGGCATGGTTCGCACGTGTCAAATGATTCATAATCAAGAGACTCTAAAAGTCCATCTGCATGGAGGTTCTTCATGCGTTTGACACCTATGTGACCAAGGCGGCAGTGCCACAAGTATGTGGGACTATCATTATCAACCTTACATCTTTTGGTATTCACACTATGAACATGTGTAGCATTACGCTCGAGATTCATTAAGAATAAACCATTCACCATCGGAGCATGACCATAAAACATATCTCTCATATAAATAGAACAACCATTATTCTCGGATTTAAATGAGTAGCCATCTCGAATTAAACGAGATCCAGATACAATGTTCATGCTCAAAATTGGCACTAAATAACAATTATTGAGGTTTAAAACTAATCCCGTAGGTAAATGTAGAGGTAGCGTGCCGACGGCGATCACATCGACCTTGGAACCATTCCCGGCGCGCATCGTCACCTCGTCCTTCGCCAGTCTCCGCTTATTCTGCAGCTCCTGCTTTGAGTTACAAATGTGAGCAACTGCATCGGTATCAAATACCCAGGAGCTACTACGAGTACTGGTAAGGTACACATCAATTACATGTATATCACATATACCTTTTGTTTTGCCGGCCTTCTTGTCTGCTAAGTATTTGGGGCAGTTCCGCTTCCAGTGACCACTTCCCTTGGAATAAAAGCACTCAGTCTCGGGCTTGGGTCCATACTTTGGCTTCTTCCCGGTAGCTTGCTTACCAGGCGCGACAACTCCCTTGCCGTCCTTCTTGAAGTTCTTCTTACCCTTGCCTTTCTTGAACTTAGTGGTTTTATTCACCATCAACACTTGATGTTCCTTTTTGACTTCTACCTCTGCTGATTTCAGCATTGCAAATAATTCAGGAATGGTCTTTTCCATCCCCTGCATATTGAAGTTCATCACAAAGCTCTTGTAGCTTGGTGGAAGCGACTGAAGGATTCTGTCAATGACTGCGTCATCCGGGAGATTAACTCCCAGCTGAGTCAAGCGGTTATGTAACCCAGACATTGTGAGTATGTGCTCACTGACATAACTGTTTTCCTCCATCTTACAGCTGAAAAACTTGTCGGAGACTTCATATCTCTCGACCCGGTCATGAGCTTGGAAAACCATTTTCAGCTCTTCGAACATCTCATATGCTCCGTGTCTCTCAAAACGTTTTTTGGAGCCCCGGTTCTAAGCTGTAAAGCATGCCGCACTGAACGAGGGAGTAATCATCAGCACGTGTCTGCCAAGCGTTCATAACGCCTTGGTTTTGTGGGACGGGTGCGTCACCTAGCGGTGCTTGTAGGACATAATCTTTCTTGGCAGCTATGAGGATGATCCTCAGGTTCCGGACCCAGTCCGTATAGTTGCTGCCATCGTCTTTCAGCTTGGTTTTCTCTAGGAACACGTTGAAGTTGAGGACAACGTGGGCCATTTGATCTACAAGACATATTGTAAAGATTTTAGACTAAGTTCATGATAATTAAGTTCATCTAATCAAATTATTCAATGAACTCGCACTCAGATAGACATCCCTCCAGTCATCTAAGTATAACATGATTCGAGTTAACTAGGCCGTGTCTGATCATCACGTGAGACGAACTAGTCAACGTCGCTAAACATCTTCATGTTGATCGTATCTTCTATACGACTCATGCTCGACCTTTCGGTCTTCTGTGTTCCGAGGCCATGTCTGTACATGCTAGGCTCATCAAGTCAACCTAAGTGTTTGCATGTGTAAATCTGTCTTACACCCGTTGTATGTGAACGTTGGAATCTATCACACCCGATCATCACGTGGTGCTTCGAAACAACGAACTGTCGCAACGGTGCACAGTTAGGGGGAACACTTTCTTGAAATTATTATGAGGGATCATCTTATTTACTACCGTCATTCTAAGCAAACAAGATGTATAAAAAACATGATAAACATCACATGCAATCAAATAATAATAGTGACATGATATAGCCAATATCACATAGCTCCTTTGATCTCCATCTTGGGGCTCCATGATCATCTTGTCACCGGCATGACACCATGATCTCCATCAGCATGATCTCCATCATCATGATCTCCATCATCGTGTCTCCATGAAGTTGCTTGCCAACTATTACTTCTACTACTATGGCTAACGTGTTTAGCAATAAAGTAAAGTAATTTACATGGCGTTTCTCAATGACATGCAGGTCATACAAAAAATAAAGACAACTCCTATGGCTCCTGCCGGTTGTCATACTCATCGACATGCAAATCGTGATTCCTATTACAATAGCATGAACATCTCATACATCACATATATATCATTCATCATTCATCACAACTTTGGCCATATCAGCAACCTCGTATACAATTCCCTTTGTCAATCGGTATTTTACTTGCCCGAGATTCGATCGTCGGTATCCCAATACCTTGTTCCATTTCGTTACCGGCAAGTTACTTTACTCGTACCGTAATGCATGATCTCGTGACCAGACACTTGGTCACTTTGAGCTCATAATGATGACACATTACAGAGTGGGCCCAGTGATACCTCTCCGTCATACGGAGTGACAAATCCCAGTCTTGATCCGTGTCAACCCAACAGACACTTTCGGAGATACCCGTAGTATACCTTTATAGTCACCCAGTTAAGTTGTGACGTTTGGTACACCCAAAGCACTCCTACGGTATCCGGGAGTTACACGATCTCACGGTCTAAGGAAAGGATACTTGACATTGGAAAAAACTCTAGCAAACGAACTATACGATCTTATGCTATGTTTAGGATTGGGTCTTGTCCATCACATCATTCTCCTAATGATGTGATCTCGTTATCAATGACATCCAATGTCCATAGTCAGGAAACCATGACTATCTGTTGATCAACGAGCTAGTCAACTAGAGGCTCACCAGGGACATGTTGGTGTCTATTATTCATACATGTATTATGGTTTCCGAATAACACAATTATAGCATGAATAAGACAATTATCATGGACAAGGAAATATAATAATAATGCTTTTATTATTGCCTCTAGGGCATATTTCCAACAAAATACAGCATATGTTCCATGGTGATGTACCGGTAATATTATGATAAGTATAACTTACCCAAGCACCGTTTTGAGCGGTGGCAGTTGAGTAGCCGATGACTCGCCAGAGGATGAGTGGGAAGTAACCTGATAATCGGAGTCAGATGGATTAAGAGGTTGACGAAAACAGCCCACTTTAGGACAAGCACTGACAAGCAAATTAGAGACCTCTGAACGGCGTTTCCGAACCGGACTATTCGGTAAACCGGCGGAGGTAACTACTTGGCCGCTGTGCCGGGTTGTGCGGCGAGCTTCATGCTGTTGGGTCTTCATAAGAAATTTGGGATCCAAGTAAGCAAGAGGATGAGAAATTTTAACCTACTGGTTTGCCTGACGGATTTTTAGTGAAGGCAAAGGGTCTTAATCGGAAGAGAGAATAATTACCTCTGCAGCATCAGCATGGCTGGCTTCGGCATCATCCTGACAAATATCATCATCAATAAGGCGCATGAAAAATAAGCCAAGTGAGTCAAGCTCTACCTCAAGGTCTGGATTACCCATGTCATCATTAGGGGCTGGATCAGAAGATGCAGTGGTTTTCTTCTTATGAGCAGACCGTTTCACGACTTTAGTCTTTGGCTGGGTTGGTCGTTCCGGTGTGTCTGCTTTTTCTGGTTTCTCCTCTGGAAGTTTCTTTCTCCAAAACGGATCATTACCCTATTTAAACAGACATTGATATTAAACAATGACCAGATATATCGATAACAGGTTCAGTAAAAAGAAAGATCAAGCTCTTACAGCTGGCGGTTTGTTGGTGGCACAGAAGGGAAGCAGGCCGGTTCTAAGCTATAAAGCATGCCGCACTGAACGAGGGAGTAATCATCAGCATGTGTCTGCCAAGCGTTCATAACGCCTTGGTTTTGTGGGACGGGTGCGTCACCTAGCGGTGCTTGTAGGACATAATCTTTCTTGGTAGCTATGAGGATGATCCTCAGGTTCCGGACCCAGTCCGTATAGTTGCTGCCATCGTCTTTCAGCTTGGTTTTCTCTAGGAACGCGTTGAAGTTGAGGACAACGTGGGCCATTTGATCTACAAGACATATTGTAAAGATTTTAGACTAAGTTCATGATAATTAAGTTCATCTAATCAAATTATTCAATGAACTCGCACTCAGATAGACATCCCTCCAGTCATCTAAGTATAACATGATTCGAGTTAACTAGGCCGTGTCCGATCATCACGTGAGATGAACTAGTCAACGTCGCTGAACATCTTCATGTTGATCGTATCTTCTATACGACTCATGCTCGACCTTTCGATCTTCTGTGTTCCGAGGCCATGTCTGTACATGCTAGGCTCATCAAGTCAACCTAAGTGTTTGCATGTGTAAATCTGTCTTACACCCGTTGTATGTGAACGTTGGAATCTATCACACCCGATCATCACGTGGTGCTTCAAAACAACGAACTGTCGCAACGGTGCACAGTTAGGGGGAACACTTTCTTGAAATTATTATGAGGGATCATCTTATTTACTACCGTCATTCTAAGCAAACAAGATGTATAAAAAAACATGATAAACATCACATGCAATCAAATAATAATAGTGACATGATATGGCCAATATCACATAGCTCCTTTGATCTCCATCTTGGGGCTCCATGATCATCTTGTCACCGGCATGACACCATGATCTCCATCATCGTGTCTCCATGAAGTTGCTCGCCAACTATTACTTCTACTACTATGGCTAACGCGTTTAGCAATAAAGTAAAGTAATTTACATGGCGTTTCTCAATGACACGCAGGTCATACAAAAAATAAAGACAACTCCTATGGCTCCTGCCGGTTGTCATACTCATTGACATGCAAGTCGTGATTCCTATTACAATAGCATGAACATCTCATACATCACATATATATCATTCATCATTCATCACAACTTTGGCCATATCAGCAACCTCGTATACAATTCCCTTTGTCAATCGGTATTTTACTTGCCCGAGATTCGATCGTCGGTATCCCAATACCTTGTTCAATTTCGTTACTGGCAAGTTACTTTACTCGTACCGTAATGCATGATCCCATGACCAGACACTTGGTCACTTTGAGCTCATAATGATGATGCATTACCGAGTGGGCCCAGTGATACCTCTTTGTCATATGGAGTGACAAATCCCAGTCTTGATCCGTGTCAACCCAACAGACACTTTCGGAGATACCCGTAGTATACCTTTATAGTCACCCAGTTACGTTGTGACGTTTGGTACACCCAAAGCACTCCTACGGTATCCGGGAGTTACACGATCTCATGGTCTAAGGAAAGGATACTTGACATTGGAAAAAACTCTAGCAAACGAACTATACTATCTTATGCTATGTTTAGGATTGGGTCTTGTCCATCACATCATTCTCCTAATGATGTGATCTCGTTATCAATGACATCCAATGTCCATAGTCAGGAAACCATGACTATCTGTTGATCAACGAGCTAGTCAACTAGAGGCTTACTAGGGACATGTTGGTGTCTATTATTCACACATGTATTACGGTTTCCGAATAACACAATTATAGCATGAATAAAGACAATTATCATGGACAAGGAAATATAATAATAATGCTTTTATTATTGCCTCTAGGGCATATTTCCAACAAAATACAGCATATGTTCCATGGTGATGTACCGGAAATATTATTATAAGTATAACTTACCCAAGCACCGTTATGATAAGTATAACTTACCCAAGCACTGTTTTGAGCGGTGGCAGTTGAGTAGCCGATGACTCGCCAGAGGATGAGTGGGAAGTAACCTGATAATCGGAGTCAGATGGATTAAGAGGTTGATGAAAACAGCCCACTTTAGGACAAGCACTGACAAGCAAATTAGAGACCTCTAAACGGCGTTTCCGAACTGGACTATTCGGTAAACCGGCGGAGGTAACTACCTGGCCGCTGTGCCGGGTTGTGCGGCGAGCTTCATGCTGTTGGGTCTTCATAAGAAATTTGGGATCCAAGTAAGCAAGAGGATGAGAAAATTTAACCTTCTGGTTTGCCTGACGGATTTTTAGTGAAGGCAAAGGGTCTTAATCGGAAGAGAGAATAATTACCTCTGCAGCATCAGCATGGCTGGCTTCGGCATCATCCTGACAAATATCATCATCAATAAGGCGCATGAAAAATAAGCCAAGTGAGTCAAGCTCTACCTCAAGGTCCGGATTACCCACGTCATCATCAGGGGCTGGATTAGAAGATGCAGTGGTTTTCTTCTTATGAGCAGACCGTTTCACGACTTTAGTCTTTGGCCGGGTTGGTCGTTCCGGTGTGTCTGCTTTTTCTGGTTTCTCCTCTGGAAGTTTCTTGCTCCAAAACGGATCATTGCCCTGTTTAAACAGACATTGATATTAAAGAATGACTAGATATATCGATAACAGGTTCAGTAAAAAGAAAGATCAAGCTCTTACAGCTGGCGGTTTGTTGGTGGCACAGAAGGGAAGCAGGCCGGTTCGAGCACAAACGTGTTCCAGTTCATTCAGCATTTTATTCACAGCCTCTGTGATTTCTTCGTCGGTAAGCTGGATGTTAGCATGTCGCAGTGGGTCATCAACACTGCTAGTATACTCGCACATCAAACTGGAGCGCTGACTAAGGGGCAGTATGCTCCATGATATCCAACAGCGAGCGAGGTCAACCCCTGTTAAACCGTTGTCCATGAAGGCTCTGAGCTTGCACAGTTGAGGAGCATATTTGCTTCTCTCCTTGGCAGTCAACCTTTGCGGAAAGGGGTGTGTATTGCTAAGCCGCTTCGGACGAAAGCCTGGCAAAGGATTTTCACCAGCAGGGGAGGTGTCTTTGCAATAGAACCATGTTTGATTCCATTCTTTGGGGTGGCTGTGCAGTTTGCCGTGAGGGTATGTGACCTCTTTCCTTTTCTGAATCGCCACACCACCCAATTCTGTATTGGAACCGTCAGTAAACTCAGTGCGGCGGTTTAGATGGAAGTAGTCTCTGAATAGCTCAACGGTGGGCTCCTCTTGAAAGAATGCCTCACAGAGTACTTGGAAGTGACACATGTTTGTAACAGAGTTGGGGCCAATGTCTTGTGGGTGGAGTTGAAAATTGGCTAAAACGTCCCGGTAAAATTTAGAACCAGGCGGCTTAAAGCTCCGGGCTAAGTGATCTACGAAAATGACGACCTCTCCTTTTTGAGGTGTGGGAGGGCATTCTTTGCCAGGGACCCTCCAATGGATGGTATTTTTGCTACCTAAAGCGCCGATCAGGACTAAGTTGTTCAGTTCAGTCTCTGTGACGCGAGAAGGAACCCAGTTGCACTCATATACTTGCTTGGCCATGATGAAATCTACAAAATAGGTGAGTCCGGTTCAAGAATGCATTGATTAAGGTACACTGGCATGTACAATGTTAAACCGGAGACAACTCTATCTAAACCGGAGTTTTATGAAGCAACAGCATCTGGCGGTTCTACAAGGGGACTAATGGTATATACCGGGTTGTTAAGTTTTTCTACACCAAGTTAAACCGCCGGATCTAAGCATTGAAACAATTGAGATTGCGGATGGGTAAGTGTACAAAAACAGATTTTACAAGATTTCTCTACAGCGATGGATCTGAAGCAAGTTCAGAAAAGAAAGAAAATATTCAAAAAGCTCAAAAAAGGACAGTACCGAATCAATGGGCAGAGATACAGGTAGGTTTATGGTCTTGAGGTATGTAAGTGAAGGCGGATGCTAAAAACTACCGCTACACAGAGCAAAGATTCACAGGTTCATCTAGGATCTATCATATGAGTACGAAGCAGACGATGAACACTGAAGAACTTGGAAACCCTAGAATGGATCTACGGAGGAAAAGGTGAAGAAATCACCGGAGCCGAAGAAGAAATAGAAGGTCGCCGCGATGCTCTGGTACAATCAGGGTGATGCAGCGGCCAAGGTTGGAGTAGAGGTCGTCGACAGTGGCGGAGCTCCGAAGCTGGACGACGCGGGGAAGACGAAGTAAAAGGGCACGAAGGGGAAAAAGAAATGACCCTTCGGTCCTATTTATAAAGGCAAAGGACATGTGATAGGCGCCAAAATCAAGGGACCGTGGGTTTGGAAACAAAGCTGTCGCCTCAATTGTCGCAGACCTATTAAACAAAAAAAGGTATCATGGATAAAGTTCTTTATAATAGGTGACGTCATGCCGGTTTAGAACGACCAGAGAAGATGACATCACGGCGGTTCAACAAACTACAAGAAGATGTTGAAGATGAAGATTTTTGCTAAGGATTGACATGAACCTGTTCAAATCAATCTAGGGCCTAATGTCGGGGATATCACTACTGGGTGTAAACCGGCCTATCTGGGCCGGGTTAACTTCGTCAGTAGTTAACTATGTTAAAGCCCAAGAAGGCAGATGAGGGCTCAAGGCCCATAGTCGGTTTAGGGCCTGTAGCCGTAAACCGGCGTCGGTATGTAACTTGTATTGTAAGTTAGGAATAAGTAGAGACCAAACCGGACACATTTATGAGCCGGTATTGGGACTCTGTGAACCGATAGGCGTCACCCTTGTATATAAGGGGACGACCCGGCGGCGGTTCAAGGACAACAGACAACAACTCGAGACTTAGGCGAAGCTTGTTTGCTCCCTAGTCATCGAAACCCCATCAATTCCATCACAACTAGACGTAGGCTTTTACCTTCATCGAAGGGGCTGAACTAGGAAAAACTCTCTTGCGTCCCTGTGTCCGCTTTAACCCCTTCAAGCTAACCCGTTGCGATGGCTCCACGACCAAGTCCTTTCACGAGGACATCTGCCGTGACAAAACCATGACACTTCTCCCATGTCCCCAGGAACAAAAGTAACTACTCACAAAGCATAAACATGTTCATAATCAGAGGGGTATTAATGTGCATATAGGATCTGAACATATGATCTTCCACCAATTAAACCAACTAGCATCAACTACAAGGAGTAATTAACACTACTAGCAACCTACTAGCACAAATCCCGGACTTGGAGACAAGAATTGGATACAAGAGATGAACTAGGGTTTTGAGATGAGATGGTGCTGATGAAGATGTTGATGGATATTGCCCTCTCCCGATGAGAGGAGCGTTGGTGATGATGATGGCGGTGATTTCCGCCTCCAGGAGGGAAGTTTCCCCGGCAGAACAGCCCTGCCAGAACCCTAGATTGGTTCCGCCTCGTGGCGGCGGAGATTCGTCCGAGAAGATGGCTTATGATTTTTTCCCATCGAAAGAGTCCATATAGCATAAGATGGTCACCGGAGGGCCACCAGGGGGCCCACGAGGTAGGGGGCGCGCCCAGGGGGGTAGGGCGCGCCCCCACCCTTGTGGGCAGGGTGTGGCCCCCTCGTGAGGTTCTTGCGCTCAATGTTTTTTATATATTTGGAAAACATCATCCGTGAAGTTTCAGGACTTTTGGAGCTGTGCAGAACAGGTCTCTAATATTTGCTCCTTTTCAGCTAGAATCCCAGCTGCCGGCATTCTCCCTCTTTATGTAAACCTTGTAAAATAAGAGAGAATATGCATACGTATTGTGACATAATGTGTAATAACAGCCCATAATGCAATAAATATTGATATAAAGGCATGATCCAAAATGGACGTATCAACTCCCCCAAGCTTAGACCTCACTTGTCCTCCAGCGAAAAGCCGAAATCGAAAAATATGTCCACATGTTTAGAGATGAAGGTGTCGATAAAAAATAAAATACGGACATGAGGGCATGATGATCATTCTTAGAACAGCAACTTATATAATTCTTGTCATATGATATCTTATGCTAGAGTAATAATTCAATCACAATATCAAGTATAAATCGTAAACTTCATTGAAAACTAACAAACTATAATCTCAGTCATTGAGGCAATTGCAATTTATCATAACATAGGAAAGAGTCAATGTATAAGAGCTTTTCAGCAAGTCCACATACTCAACTATCATATAGTCTTTCACAATTGCCGACACTCACGCAATACTTATGGGTATGGAGTTTTAATCGGACACAGAGAAAGATAGGGGCTTATAGTTTTGCCTCCCAACGTCTTACCTCAAGGGTAATGTCAACAGTAATAGTTCATGAAAACTCACATCTAATTAGCCATATATACCAGGATCTTTCCAACATATTGTGCTTGCCAAAGGATAAAGTGTAAAAAGGAAGGGTGAAGATCACCATGACTCTTATGCAATGTAGGAGATAAAAGTAAAAGATAGTCCCTTCGTAGAGGGAAGCAGAGGTTGTCATGCGCTTTTGTGTGTAAGTGCACAAAATCCTGATGCGAAAGAACATCACTTTATATTGCCACTTGTGATATGGACCTTTATTATGTAGTCTGTCGCTTTTATTACTTCCATATCACACGATTGTATGAAGCTTATTTCTACCACACCAATCAATCATACATATTTACAGAGCAATTTTTATTGCTTGCACCGATGACAACTTACTTGATGGGTCTTACTCAATCCATAGGTAGGTATGGTGGACTCTCATGGCAAAACTGGTTTAAGGGTATTTGGAAGCACAAGTAGTATCTCTACTTGGTGCAATGAATTTGGCTAGCATGAGGGAGAAAGGCGAGCTCAAGATGTTGGAGGATCCAAGACAATATAATTTATCTTAGATGTAAGAAAACATAACCCATTATGTTGTCTTCCTTGTCCAATATCAACTCTTTAGCATGTCATATTTTAATGAGTGCTCACAATCATAAAAGATGTCCAAGATAGTATATTTATATGTGAAGACCTCTCTTTATTTATTACTTCCTATTAATTGCAACGATGACCAAAACTATGTTTGTCAACCCTCAACAACTTTTATTCATCATACTCTTTCCATGTGAGCTCATTACTCTCCATAAGATTCACATGATCTCTTTGTTTCTTTTTATTTCTTTCTCTTTTCTTTTATTCACTTGGGTTCATGGAAAAAATAAGCAAGCCCTTGACTCAACACTAATCTTTATTATATAGCTCACAGACTCGATTACATAGAAGGGTAATAAAGCAAAATTCACGACTAGATCATACTAAGAACTTTTATTCTACTAGATCAAAATATTACCAAAAGGATCGAACTAAGAAAAACGGTAAAGATAAAAGTGATGGTGATACGATACCGGGGCACTCCCCCAAGCTTGGTAGTTGCCGAGTGGAGTGCCCATACCAGATACTCAATTCTTCTTTGTTGGAGGAGACGGTGGTGATGTTGTTGATGGCATAGGCTTATCGTCCTTCTTCCAAGGCATAGGCTCACCATCATAGAAGGATGACCGAGTCTCTAGGATCCTCAAATCTGCAGCCAAACTCATCCTTTTGAATCTATATTCATACTCACAGTTTTGGTTTTGCAGGTCATAGATTTGAGCTTGGAGGTGCTCAATTTTCTCGTGAAGCTTGAAGATGGTCTCCCCGATGTTTTCGGCATCCATCTTGTGTTTGTTGGCGAACTCTGCGATCATCATGTTGTTGGAGTTGAGTCCACGCTCCACCATCCCCTGACACTTGAAAACTTGTTGTTCCATTGCTTCGAGCCTCGTCTCCATGCTTCCGGTCCCCTTCGGTCCTGCAGCATCATGGATGTGCAGCAACCCATCACGCATCTCAATGGTTTGAGGGTGTCGCTGCACCTCCGCTAGGTAAGGGTTGATGACCTTCTCGAAGAACTTGTCCTTGGGTGCACTTGGAGACGTCATGATAATCTAGATCTGTCAGAAAAACAACTCGAAACAAAGACAAGAGATTTTTGTGTGATACAGGAGTCAAAACCCCCGGGAGGTTATATAATGAATTTTTACCGACCAAAATACGTGTCCTGTAAGAAAACAGAGTTCGAGGAGCACACGAGGTGCCCACGAGGTAGGTGGCGCGCCCTCCACCCTCGTGGAGCCCTTGTGTCCTTTCCGGACTGCTGCTTATTTTCTATTTTTCTAAATATTCCAAAATGGAGAAATATTGCCTTTACAAACTGCTTTGGAGTCGGTTTACTTACTGTACCACATACCTATTCCTTTTCGGAGTCTGAAATGTTCCGGAAAGTGTCCCTTATGTACTCCTCTGGGGTTATGGTTTCAATAACATTGGTTTCAACATTTATGGGATTGCCTGAGATATAATGTTTGATTCTTTGACCATTTACCACCTTCGGATTTGTGCCTTCGAAGTTGTTGATTTTTATGGCACCGGAATGGTAGACCTCCTCAATAACGTAGGGACCTTCCCATTTAGAGAGAAGCTTTCCTGCAAAAAATCTTAAACGAGAGTTGTATAGCAATACATAATCACCTACATTAAACTCATGCTTTTGTATCCTTTTGTCATGCCACCTTTTAACTTTTTCCTTAAACAACTTGGCATTTTCATAGGCTTGGGTTCTCCATTCATCAAGTGAGCTAATATCAAATAACCTCTTCTCACCGGCAAGTTTAAAATCATGATTTAGTTCTTTAATAGCCCAATAAGCCTTGTGTTCTAGTTTGAGAGGTAAGTGACATGCTTTTCCATAGACCATTTTATACGGAGACATACCCATAGGGTTTTTATATGCAGTTCTATAGGCCCATAATGCATCATCTAGTTTCTTGGACCAATTCTTTCTAGACCTATTAACAGCCTTTTGCAAAATTAATTTGAGTTCTCTATTACTCAATTCTACTTGACCACTAGAGTGAGGGTGATAAGGGGATGCAATTCTATGATTAACATCATATTTAGCAAGCATTTTACAGAAAGCACCTTGAATAAAATGTGAACCACCATCAGTCATTAAATATCTAGGGACTCCAAACCTTGGAAAGATAACCTCTTTAAGCATTTTAATAGAAGTGTTATGATCAGCACTACTAGTTGGAATAGCTTCAACCCACTTAGTAACGTAATCAACAGCAACTAAAATATGTGTATAACCATTAGAGGAAGGAAAAGGTCCCATATAGTCAAAGCCCCAAACATCAAATGGTTCAATAACAAGTGAATAATTCATCGGCATTTCTTGACGTCTACTAATATTATCAATTCTTTGACATTCATCACAAGATAAGACAAACTTACGGGAATCCTTGAAGAGAGTAGGCCAATAAAAACTAGATTGTAGTACCTTATGTGCAGTTCAATCTCCAGCATGGTGCCCTCCATAAGCTTCGGAGTGACACTTGCGTAGGATCTATTCCTGTTCATGCTCAGGTACACAACGTCTAATAACACCATCTATTCCTTCTTTATAAAGATGTGGGTCATCCCAAAAGTAATGCCTCAAATCATAGAAGAACTTTTTCTTTTGCTGGTATGTGAAACTAGGTGGTATAAACTTAGCAACAATGTAATTAGCATAATCAGCATACCATGGAGTAGTATGAGAAGCATTTATGACATTTAATTGCTCATCAGGAAAGCTATCATCAATAGGTAGTGGGTCATCAAGCACATTTTCTAACCTAGACAAGTTGTCTGCAAAGGGGTTCTCGGCTCCTTTTCTATCAACAATATGTAAGTCAAATTATTGTAGCAAGAGAACCCATCTAATAAGTCTAGGTTTAGTATCTTTCTTTTCCATAAGATATTTAATAGCAGCATGATCAATGTGAATAGTTACTTTAGAATCAACAATATAAGGTCTAAACTTATCACAAGCAAATACAACTGCTAAGAATTCTTTTTCAGTAGTAGCATAATTTCTTTGAGCATTGTCTAGAGTTTTACTAGCATATTGAATAACATTTAGTTTCTTATCAACTCTTTGTCCTATAACAACACCTACAACATAATCACTAGCATCGCACATAATTTCAAAGGGTAAATTCCAATCAGGTGGCTGGATAATAGGTGCAGAGATCAATGCTTTCTTAAGTATTTCAAATGCGTCTACACAATCATCATCAAAAAAGAAATGGTATATCTTTTTATAATAAATTAGTCAGAGGCCGAGAGATTTTTGAAAGTCCTTAATGAACCTCCTATAAAAACCGGCATGACCAAGGAAACTTCTTATACTTTTGATGTCCTTGGGACATGGCATCTTTCCATAGCATCAACCTTGGCTTTATCAACTTCAATACCTCTTTCAGAAACTTTATGCCCCAAGACAATACCTTAATTAACCATAAAGTGGCACTTTTCCCAATTCAAGACAAGATTAGTTTCTTCACATCTCTGCAAAACTCGATCAAGGTTGCTTAAGCATTCATCAAAAGAAGATCCATAGACGGAAAAGTCGCCCATGAAAACCTCACAAATCTTTTCACAAAAGTCAGAGAATATAGCCATCATGCATCTTTGAAAGGTAGCAGGTGCATTACATAAACCAAAAGGCATACGTCTATAAGCAAAAGTACCAAAAGGGCATGTAAAAGTAGTCTTTGATTGATCTTTGGCTGACACAGGTATTTGAGAGAAACCAGAATAACCATCTAGAAAGCAAAAATGTGTATGTTTGGATAATCTTTCTAGGTAAGGGGTAATGATCCTTTTTAGTAGCCTTATTTAATTTGCGGAAATCAATTACCATCCTATAACCAGTAATAATTCTTTGAGGAATCAATTCATCTTTGTCATTAGGAACAACAGTAATACCTCCCTTCTTAGGGACACAATGGACAGGGCTTACCCACTGACTATCAGCAACGGGGTAAATTATACCTACCTCAAGGAGCTTTAGTATCTCCTCTCTTACCACTTCTTTCATTTTAGGATTCAGACAACGTTGATGATCATGAACTGGTTTAGCATCTTCTTCCAAATTAATTTTATGTTGGCATAGAGTGGGACTAATGCCCTTAAGATCATCAAGAGTATACCAAATAGCAGCACAGTGCTTCTTCAGAGTTTTCAATAATCTCTCTTCTTCATGTTCTGAAAGGTTGGCACTAATAATAACAGGATATATCTTTTTCTCATCAAGATAAGCATATTTAAGAGTATCCGGTAATGGTTTAAGCTCAAACACGGGATCACCCTTGGGTGGATGAGGACCCCCTAGGATTTCAACAGGTAAATTGTGTTTCAGAATAGGTTCCTATTTAAAGAATACTTCATCTAATTCCCTTCTTTCATTCATAAACATGTCATTTTCATGGTCTAGCAAATATTGTTCTAAAGGTTCACTAGGAGGTACGGCAATAGAAGCAAGACCAATAATTTCATCCTTACTAGGTAATTCTTCTTCACGGTGTTGTCTACTAAATTTAGAAAAATCAAATTCATGATTCATATCATCTAAACCGATAGTAACAACATCTCTTTTGCAATCTATGGTAGCATTAACAGTATTTAAGAAGGGTCTACCAAATATAATGGGACAAAAGCTATCTTGTGGGGAACCAAGAACAAGAAAGTCAGCAGGATATTTAGTTTTCCCACACAAGACTTCAACAACTTTAACAATTCCCATTGGTGAAATAGTATCTCTATTAGCAACTTTAATTGTGACATCAATATATTCTAACTCAACAGGTGCAATGTCATGCATAATTTCTTTGTATAAGTCAATAGGTATTTCACTAGCACTAGCACCCATATCACACAAGCCATGATAACAATGATCTCCTATTTTGACAGAAATGATAGGCATGCCTACCACAGGTCTAGGTTTATCTGTGTCACGGGGTTTATCAATTCTAGGAGTTTCATCACAGAAATAAATAACATGCCTATCTATCTTATCAGACAAGAGATCTTTAACAATAGCAATATTAGGTTCAACTTTAACTTGCTCAGGAGGTGTATATGTTTTAAAATTGCTTTTACGAACCACAGTTGAAGCTTTAGCATGATCCTTGATCCTAACAGGGAAAGGCGGTTTCTCAACATAAGAAGTAGGAACAATAGGATCATTATAAGTAATAGTCTTTTCTTCAACTTTAATAGGTGCAGCTACTTTTACTTCTATGGGAGGATGATATTTAAACCACTTCTCCTTGGGGAGATCAACATAAGCAGCAAAAGATTCACAGAAAGAAGCTACTATCTCGGAGTCAAGTCCATATTTAGTGCTAAATTTATGGAAAATATCGGTATCCATAAAAGATTTAACACAATCAAAACTAGGTGTCATACCTAACTCCTTACCATTGTCGAGGTCCCAATCTTCGGAGTTGCGTTTAATTCTTTCCAATAAATCCCATTTGAATTCAATAGTCTTCATCATAAAAGAGCCAGCACAAGAAGTATCAAGCATGGTGCGATTGTTATCAGAAAGCCGAGCATAAAAATTTTGAATAATCATTTATCTTGAGAGCTCATGATTGGGGCATGAATATAACATTGATTTAAGCCCCCCCAAGCTTGAGCGATGCTTTCTCCTTCGCGAGGCCAAAAATTATATATATAATTGCGATCATGATGAACAAGATGCATAGGATAAAACTTTTGATGAAATTCCAATTTCAATCGTTTGTAATTCCAAGACTCCATATCATCACATAGCCTGTACCATGTCGATGCATCTCCCCTCAAAGATAAAGGGAAGACCTTCTTCTTAACAACATCTCCGGGTACACCTGCAAGCTTAAATAATCCACAAACTTCATCCACATATATTAGATGTTCATCAGGATGTTTTGTTCCATCTCCCAAAAAAGGATTAGCTAGCAATTTTTCTACCATACCCAAAGGAATTTCGAAGCAAGCATTTTCATTTTCAGTAGGTTCAGTAGGTTGAGCAGCAACTCTTTGTTCTACTGGTTGGCGTGAAGATACCCCGAACAAGCCCGTCAGAGGATTACTTTCCATAGTAACAAGTGACAGTAAATTTCAGCACACTATATAAATTTTTCCTTACCAAATTCCACCTACCAAAGGCGCTTCACTCCCCGGCAACGGCGCGAGAAAAGAGTCTTGATGACCCACAAGTATAGGGGATCTATCGTAGTCCTTTTGATAAGTAAGAGTGTCAAACCCAACGAGGAGCAGAAGGAAATGATAAGCGGTTTCCAGCAAGGTATTCTCTGCAAGTACTGAAATAAGTGGTAACAGATAGTTTTGTGATAGGATAATTTGTAACGAGAAACAAGTAACAAAAGTAAATAAAGTGCAGCAAGGTGGCCCAATCCTTTTTGTAGCAAAGGACAAGCCTGGACAAACTCTTATATGATGTAAAGCGCTCCCGAGGACACATGGGAATATCGTCAAGCTGGTTTTCATCACGCTCATATGATTCGCGTTCGATACTTTGATAATTTGGTATGTGGGTGGACCGGTGCTTGGGTGCTGCCCTTACTTGGACAAACATCCCACTTATGATTAACCTCTATTGCAAGCATCCGCAAATACAACAAAAGTATTAAGGTAAACCTAACCATAGCATGAAACATATGGATCCAAATCAGCCCCTTACGAAGCAACGCATAAGCTAGGGTTTAAGCTTTTGTCACTCTAGCAACCCATCATCTACTTATTACTTCCCAATGCCTTCCTCTAGGCCCAAACAATGGTGAAGTGTCATGTAGTCGACGTTCACATAACACCACTAGAGGAGAGACAACATACATCTCATCAAAATATCGAACGAATACCAAATTCACATGACTACTAATAGCAAGACTTCTCCCATGTCCTCGGGAACAAAAGTAACTACTCACAAAGCATTAACATGTTCATAATCAGAGGGGTATTAATGTGCATATAGGATCTGAACATATGATCTTCCACCAATTAAACCAACTAGCCTCAACTAGAAGGAGTAATTAACACTACTAGCAACCTACTAGGACCAATCCCGGGCATGGAGACAAGAATTGGATACAAGAGATGAACTAGGGTTTTGAGATGAGATGGTGCTGATGAAGATGTTGATGGAGATTGCCCTCTCCCGATGAGAGGAGCGTTGGTGATGATGATGGCGATGATTTCCCCCTCCGGGAGGGAAGTTTCCCCGGCAGAACAACCCCGCCAGAACCCTAGATTGGTTCCGCCAAGGTTCCGCCTCGTGGCGGTGGAGTTTTGTCCGAGAAGATGGCTTATGATTGTTTCCCATCGAAAGAGTCCATATAGCAGAAGATGGTCACCGGAGGGCCACCAGGGGCCCACGAGGGCGCGCCCCCCGCCCTCGTGGGCAGGGTGTGGCCCCCTGGTGAGGTTCTTGTGCTCAATGTTTTTTATATATTTGGAAAACATCATCCGTGAAGTTTCAAGACTTTTGGAGCTGTGTAGAATAGGTCTCTAATATTTGCTCCTTTTCCAGCCAGAATCCCAGCTGGCGGCATTCTCCCTCTTTATGTAAACCTTGTAAAATAAGAGAGAATAGGCATAAGTATTGTGAAATAATGTGTAATAACAGCCCATAATGTAATAAATATTGATATAAAAGCATGATGCAAAATGGACGTATAAACAAGCACGATGTCGGCATTAGCCGCATCAAGTTGCCGCTTCAGCTCGGCAAACTCACCAGTCCGGCTAGCCACCAGACCTTCAGCCATCTGCACATAAAGGCAGCCTGATTATTCCTGGGACTATGATCCTCTATTTGCTGCCGTTCTTGATGGCACCCAGAGTCTCAGGGGCTACTATCTGCATAGGGCACACCTAACGTGTGCGGTACTGTCAAAAACATACACTATTCCACGTACCTCAAAGCCTTTCAGCAGACTTGTAAAAGCTTCATGCAACCCGCTTTCGGCGGATGAAATCCTCTCAATCACCGTACCCACTAGCGTACGATGCGCTTCTGAGATGTCCGCTTGCTCCAGAAGATCCTTCAGTGCGTCCGATCGCACACCGGACAGTTCCGGACTCTTTCTGTTGATCTCTTTAGGAGCCGAATACTAAGGACTTCGGGTGGCCAAAGGATTACCCTCTGGCCTTGGCGGATCAGGAGAAACCCTCCACGATGACACTTCAGGGTCGCCCGCCTCATGAGGCGGGGTGGCATGGGGAGGTGTTTCGCTCTCCATCATCTCCGGAAGAAGATCCCCCGAAGACGAACTCTGTCGAGAAGGGCTATGATCCGAAATACAAGATATATGCTTCGGTTATTGTCTTCAGAAATAATGTAGGATATTTTTACTATTAAGTACCTTTTGTTTACTTACAGCTTAGTAGAGGGCTGATCCCCTTGCAGGCACTGTGCGGCAAGAGTACCCTCCGAGGCAGGACCCTCTAGCAAAGATTTCTTCCCCCGTTTGGAAACCTTTGTTTCCGAGTCTTCAGAGGTGGTCCTCTTCCTTCCTTGGGGAGAGGGAATTTCAAATTCTTCTCCCTGGTCATCCTCCTTCGCGAAGGCGCTAATTCCCCCGGTTGGGATGAATAATGAGTGAGGCCTGCTTTCAGCCTCTTTATTCCCCACTTTATCTTCCCCTAAGGGCGCCTGATAAGGCGCCGGCTTGAGCATTCTGGCTAGTACTGGATTGGCCGAGCCTTCAGGAAGGGGGGCCAAACACCTGATCATCTTCGCCTTTGTTACCCAGTCCTGGTCAAAGAGCGACTTTTCAGAATGATGTTGTGATAAATAAAAAGACAGTGTGTTTGGCCACGGGATTACTTACTTGGGTATCTGGGTGATTACAGCTCAGACATGCATCCTTAGTGGTGTCCGGACACTTTATTTGTGGTCCGAAGAACAATTTGTACATCTCTTCGAGCATCATGCCGAGGAAGTGCTGAATAGTTTGAGGTCCTTCCGGGTTGAATTCCCACATGCGGAGGGGTCGACGTTTGCAAGGCGGGACTTGACGAACTAGCATGACTTGCATTACCATGGCTAGGCTGACGTCTCTCTCTCTCTCTAAGAGATCTCGGATGCAACTCTACAATATCGGCACATCATTTACTGGCCCCAGTCCAGCCCCTTGTTGATCCATGACGTCAGTTGTGGTGGGGGGCCCAAGCGAAAGGCTGGGGCGGCTACCCACTTGGTACTCCGGGGAGCTGTGATATAAAACCACTCTCGTTGCCATAAACTGGACACCTCAGGGAAGGAACCCTCTGGCCATGGGACATCAGCGCTTTTGCTTATTACGGCACCTGCGCACTTCTCCGTGTCGCCCCTCGATCATCTTCGGCTTCACATTGGAAGTCTTGAGCCACAGGCCGAAGTGTGGGGTAATGCGGAGGAAGGCCTCACACATAATGATGAATGACAAGATGTGAAGGAGGGAATCCGGGTCTAGGTCATGGAAATCCAGCCCATAATAGAACATGAGGCCCCTAACAAAGGGATCCAGGGCAAGGCCTAGCCCTCGGAGGAAGTGAGAGATGAATACAATGCTCTCGCTGGATTCGGGGGTGGGAATGACCTGCCCTCGAGCAGGCAGCCTGTGCGAGATTTCGATGGTCAAATACCTGGCCTCTCTTAGCTTCTTGATGTCTTCCTCTGTGACAGAGGGAGGCATCCACCGACCTTGATGGTTGGATCTGGACATGGTTGAAGGTCCTAAGCGCCTGACCTGAGCCTTGGGTGTTGGAACTCGAGGCGGGGGAAGGATTCGATTGAGTACGAGAGGGAAAAAAGGATGGGCCTTGGCCTCTTTATAAAGAGGGTGAATATCAAGCGTCCTCCTCGTGGGCGTTTGGGACTTGCCTAAAATCGAGGATTCATACCAACGAGCACGATTGGGTTACCCACGTTCGTATTGATGAGAATCCCATAATAAGGGGGACACGATCTCTGCTTCGACAAGACGTGTTGAAAAAACTGCCTCGCGATATGTGCAGTGCTGGTTGAGAAAAGTGGTTCAAATAATGACCGGGCCGTGGTGTGATGTCATGCTGCCAAACGTGTCAGCAGATTAGATTTGTGGAAATATTATTCTCTCTACGGTGGTATGTGGAACTTGTTTTGCAGAGTGAGACACTATCCTTGTGTTCAAAATCTTCTATGGAGTATTCGGAGGAGGAACCCGCCTTGCAATGCCGAAGACAAATCTACGCGCCGGACTCATCGTCATTGAAGCCTGGTTCAGGGGCTACTAAGGGAGTCCTGGATTAGGGGGTGATGGTGTCCCGGACTAGGCAGTACTCACCATGTCATCTCCCGATATGTGAGATTGGGCTGAGGACCCCCATGGCCGTATACTCATTGGCCAGTTCGGACAGCTGCCGCATACATGGAAGATTCTACAAGACTTGGTGATCAAGACAAGGACTCCTCCCCACCGGTGTATTCGGCTAGGACTCTTGTTATCCTAGGCCTCTGGTGCATTATATAAACCGAGGCCAGGCTAGTCGATAGATATACATACAATCATACCATAGGCTAGCTTCTAGGGTTTAGCCTCTACGATCTCGTGGTAGATCAACTCTTGTAATACTCATATCATCAAGAATAAATCAAGCAGGACGTAGGGTTTTACTTCCATCAAGAGGGCCCGAAACTGGGTAAAACATCGTGTCCCCTACCTCCTGTTACAATCCGCCTTAGACGCACCACGGGGGTCCTCGGCCCAATCTAATAGATCGGGAGATGACGTGGTGAGTACCCCCTCGGCTGGACCGGGGGCTTCGCCATCTCTTCATCAACCTACTCCGGAGACTTCGGCCTCACTAGCCGACCAACTCCATCATGATAGCTGGACCGAGGGCTTTGCCTCGGCGAGCCAACCTTGGCCAGCATCGCCATACCGTCGCTTTATCGCCCATCAGGCAATGGGTGTGCGGATCGAGTCCCAATTTTGGGAATCACCTTTCTTCGGATTGCTACAACAAATAAACCAGGTGCTATTAATCCTAGTATTTTTTGCTTGTTTAGGTTTATTTTTCCCAAGGAATTATTACTCTGGTTTGTCCATCATCTGTACACAGGTCTATCAAATGATGGCCGCATTAATGACGGTCGCGTGGTGGTTCGGTCAGTTTCCGTACATAGTCCGGCGAACGCCGCATCCGGAACTTGAACCGACCTGTGAATTCAGGCTTTGCCACGCCTTTACCGCATCACACCGACGCCCTCCATCGACATTGACTTCGGCGCCAGGACATTTTTCTTTTATTACTCACTTTGCATAAATTATTTATTATGCAACGATTTTTATTATTATTACTATTATCTCCGATTTGCACTATTTTTTGTGCACAGGAAAATGATCCGGGGACTTCGGCATCATTCTGCCCGTCCGCATTGACCGTGCTATGTCACCACTTCGGCGTGTCGAGCTCTCCACTCCTCCACCTCGGGACCGGCTTGGCGGATGGAACCTCGTCCCGCATCAAGCTCGGACCGCGTCATCAATGCTGAACACAATAACCAGCTAGGTTGCTTTCATGCTCAAAGTTTTAATTTTTAACTTGTGTTCGGTTCGACCAAGCATTATACTTTTTTGGAAAAATTTGCTTGTAAAAAATTTCCTTGTCCAAACTTTGTTTGTGACACACATATTTAAATACCCCGTTTATTTGGGGGCTTCCTTTGTGAAGCTTTTCCTCTTGCATATGATTATACTTGTACGGCTTCGTTCCTTGTTCGTGTATTACGCCACAATATGCACCATATTGACTTAAGCGATTTGCAAGCTGGGTTGCCTGGCTCCTGTGCTTAGCCCTACGTTCCCGATTGTTCGGCTAGGTAGTAAAGGGAGCACCTCTACGATTGTCACGACCGGGTCCTCCGAGCTCTGACCTCAGACTAGGTGAACCCAAAAGCTAGCGCTCTTATTGTTTTCAATCATGGTCGGCACACAACAGAACTCATGAGTACAAAAAATCTATTGCACAAGTCTCATAGTAATAATGAGCACCGAAGAAAGGTATTGGTGGGGGTACTATTTTCTTCGAAGATGCTTCTTACACTTCGTTTGTAATATAGCATAAGTTCCCTGAGCGTGCTTTGTCTGTTACAGCCTTATGGCCCGGTTGCCTGGTTATCGGAAACACTGTCAACATTCTCGACAGGTGGAGTACATAACACTTTTCGGTCCTTAACCGAAGAGGGAGAAGCCGACGGTCGGTTAAGACGCGTTTAAAGTTCGGTTGAACAAAGATATGATATAAGTACTTCGGTACATACAATCATTATACATAAAATCTTTTACCCAAGTCACTTGGGGGCTCTTAAAATTTATATGAGCTATTTTATAGTAAATGTGTTTTCTTCTTGGTCGTTGCAAAGTCTTTTTCTATCGCTCCTTTTTCGACGTGAGTGTGTGGTCAATAGCTAGATAACCCATTTTCTCTCTAGTGACCGCTCGAGTTTAGTTTGCTAAACTAGTCTAACGAGAAGCACTCCGCCTTCGGGATAGGAGGATGCAGCCATAGGCTGACCCGCTTGAAGTCCCGAGGTCAGATGTGTAATGTTAAAGCTCGACAGAAGCACTCTTTTTTTCTATGACCAATTTTCGGATTGGCACCAAACACTTGATCTTGTTCGGACGTCAAGTTTTTACTGACGTTTTTTGGTTTTCCAAGATTATGGCACTTTTAAACTATTTGTGTGTTTTCAGCACAAGTCTCGAAGTGCAATAACGGACACCTTTATAGATTCAGCAAAATATTCTCGGATATTGCTATATATGCATCAGTTTCGAATTGTGTCTTCGGTCAATAGTTGGGTTGCCCGTCTCTTGCACTTGCTTCCTACATTCCACTTTGTTCAGCTAGGCGTGCAAAGGGAGAACCATTGTGATTGTGCTTCTAGCTCACACGGTTAAGCACCTCAGTGGAGAAAGCCGAAAACTGGTGGTCACAATAAGCGTAAACTGGTCAGCGATCCGATGACTGTGTTAAATGACGGGCCACTCATAACAATGGCCGAAGTGTTTACGGCTTGACCTCGACTGTCGTTGAACACTACCGGGGGCTATTAACTGGCCTCCCAAACTAAATCCTCGATATTTTGCTCTTACATTAGTGCTGAGGTTTCATGATCATGCTTAGCATGACAACCCAAAGAAAGGAACCGATAGCGGGACTATTTTCTTTGGAAGACATTTCTTATGTTAAACAGTAATATAACATATCTCTCTGCGTACCTTTGTTTATAAAACCGTATGGCCAGATTGCCTTGTTTGTCGTAAATCTTTGCCCTCATAAAGGCTTTATAAAGTAGGACAAACACTCTTCGGCTACTGGCTGAGGAGGTGGAAGCCGATGGTCGGTCAACAAAGTTTTGTACAATGCGGATCTGAGCATTAATGACGTAAAGTACTTGGATACATAGAGTCATTACACAAAATTTGTGATTTTACTATGGATATTGATCCTTAATTCAGCCACCCGTGCCCGCATTAGGGCTCGGGGGCTACTAGGCTTCGAGCTTATTATTTACAAATATTAAAGGGGCACATCGATCCCCTGATCTAGTATTGCCACCCGACCAGTGTCTCGGGGGCTACTGCATTGCCTATCCAATGCAGAAAATTTTAAGTGCAATACAAGTTCCGAGGAGATTTTGATCCTCAGGTTGGTCGGCCGCACCCAACCTGAGTCTCGAGGACTGGGCACGCCGCTTTTTGTGTCCCGAAGTATTCTGCCGAGCTAGGACTTGATCCTCAGGCCGATTTTACAAATCAACCTGAGTCTCAGTGGCTACTGGGATCAGTGGTCTTACGTCATCCTTAAGGTGCATCTCGGGTTTTAAACCGATACATAGCTTGAGGGCTACTGGCTATATATCTCGGCAGAGAATAAATTGCACCAATCAAAAATATTGACAAAAAATCGGCCCACAGTCGGGGTGGTGCACCACCTCGGAAGCAGTCCAGCATAAAGCTCGGGCCCTAGTGGCTGGCTCTATAGAGGGCATTTCTAGCATTAAGCTCGGCTAAACTCCTTCAACTTTTTTGGACCAAGATGATCTATGACATCTTGGATATAGTCCGGCGTTGGAGCTTGGACATAGTCTGGCATTGGAGCTCGGATACATTTCGGCATTGGAGCTCGGAAGCAGTCCGGCATTAGTGCTCGGCTGCAAAAGATACCTCGAATACTATCCGGCTTAGAGCTCGGATGCAAGAGGACACTGCCTCCCGGGAACAACTCCAAACCTGAGGTGTGGCATAAAAATAACAAGGCATTGATAAAGGCCGAAACTTAAAGGGGCTCCTCGGATAGCCGGCGTGTAAACTCGTCGAATGCATTTCGGCGATCCTCAAGATCAAAGATGGGAAGATTTGTTGAATCAGTTTCCAAGACCGACAACCGAAGATGAAGAACAGTTTGGAAGAATTGAGGAGCGTCTCTAACTTGAAGACCGATTCAGGGGGCTACTGACGGTGTCCTGGACTAGGGGGTACTCACCACGTCATCTCCCGATCTATTAGATTGGGCCGAGGACCCCCATGGCCGTATACTCATGGGCCAGTTCGGACAGCTGCCGCATACATGGAAGATTCTACAAGACTTGGTGATCAAGACAAGGACTCCTCCCCACCGGCGTATTCGGCTACGACTCTTGTTATCCTAGGCCTCTGGTGCATTATATAAACCGAGGCCAGGCTAGTCGATAGATATACATACAATCATACCATAGGCTAGCTTCTAGGGTTTAGCCTCTACGATCTCGTGGTAGATCAACTCTTGTAATACTCATATCATCAAGAATAAATCAAGCAGGACGTAGGGTTTTACTTCCATCAAGAGGGCCTGGACCTGGGTAAAACATCGTGTCCCCTGCCTCCTGTTACCATCCGCCTTAGACGCACAGTTCAGGACCCCCTACCCAAGATCCACCGGTTTTGACACCGACAGGGGGTCTCCGGACAGCCGGACTATATCCCTTGGCCGGACTGTTGGACTATGAAGATACAAGATCGAAGACTTAGTCTCGTGTCCGTATGGGACTCTCCTTGGTGTGGAAGGCAAGCTTGGCAATACAGATATGTAGATCTCCTCCCTTGTAACCGACTTTGTGTAACCCTAGCCCCCTCCGGTGTCTATATAAATCGGAGGGTTTAGTCCATAGGACAACATACAATCATACCATAGGCTAGCTTCTAGGGTTTAGCCTCTATGATCTCATGGTAGATCAACTCTTGTAATACTCATATCATCGAGATCAATCAAGTAGGACATAGGGTATTACCTCCATCGAGAGGGCCCGAACCTGGGTAAACATCGTGTCCCCTGCCTCCTGTTACCATCCGCCTTAGACGCACAGTTCGAGACCCCCTACCTGAGATTCGCTGGTTTTGACACCGAAAGTTCTCCTTTCAAGTTCTTTTCATCTTATCAAGTTTTGCCTCCCTTCTCAACCGGAGTGCTGTCTGGAATCTTTCTTACCTCTTGTGCCATTCTTTCAATAGCTCCGGAGGCAGCGTGTTGTTGATTTCATCAAGTATCCTCTCGTCTTGTCAAATCCATGTTCAATTCCTATCATTTAGAGTCAGAGTACTGTCCAAATTATATCATTCTTATTCCTTCTCTATCTTGTTTTAACCAGAGTGTTGTGTCTATCATTCCTCTTCTAACCGGAGTCTCATCCAAGTGCTTTCGTTTTGCCAAGTTCATATTCTATGCCTTCCTTTTCCAACCAGAGTCTTGTCATAATTGATCCTTATCGTTCATTGTACATCTCGTTTCAACCGGAGTGCTTGCATGTACTTCTTGTCCATTGCAACCCTTTTCTTATGTCTTTCAACCTACAAGGCTCTAGTAATGTTCCTTGTTCCTCTTTTCTAAAGAAGTGTTTTCAACTTTGTTCATCTTCGTTGTATTCTTTCTTTCAATTCGTTCAACCTCGCAAGGTTCTTTGGTTTCAATCATTTGTCAAAGAAGCAACTTTGTTTTACCTCTTCTCTCCCTCCTCCGTTTCTCTCCGGTGCCATCCTAGATCTCGGGACGAGATCCTCTTGTAGTGGTGGAGTGTTGTAATGCCCCGAGACCGATGTGCCAGGTGTCTTCCAGTTATTCTCTATTGTTGCCTTGTCATTTGCTTGCATTTTCATCATGTGCATTGCATCCTCATGTTTTCAAAACTTGCATCCGTTCGGTCTTCCCGTTCTCTCCGTTGTCCGTTCTGAGCCCAATCCACACTCGCACGCGCCCGCGGCATGTCCGAAATAGTATTTTATAGTGGCCGAAAAATGTTCTCGAAATGGGTTGAAAGTTGGCATGCGGTGTTGTTATAGTGTAGATAGGCCGCCTGCCAAGTTTCATCGCATTCGGAGTCCGTTTGATGCCCCAACGGTAACTATAGCGGTAGTATAGCCGGTCTTTTCGTCGGACGTTTTCGGTCTCCGAAAACTGCTGCCAGGTCTCTCTCTCTCTCTCTCTCTCTCTCTTCTCCCCGGTAGCCCTCGGCCTTCTACACAGTCACAACCAACCCCTCTAAACCCCTCCTAACACCCCTTTCCTCTGTGGCCTTTTGTCAGACCCCCTCTCCGCACAGTTCTCAGACCATCTCGCGCGTCCGAAAACTTCCCCAAACCCGACCGGGCACTCGTGACCGTTGTGTCCAGATCGTCACCCACCATCCCTAAAACGTCTTTGGTTCATTGTTTGAACTCCCTAACCCATTTATTCGCAACCACTCGTTTTCGATCGGAGGGACTGAATACCCCTACCCAAAAACCCACTTAATATATATATATATGGGACCCAACCCTAGAATCTAGGAGATTTGTCCCTCCACCACTGTCACCGGGTTGCCTCCCACCTCGGGATCGCCTCACCCGATCCTCCTCGATCCCCTCGCCCAACCAGTGCATCCCCTCCGATCCATCCTTCCCGCACCCACCATCTCGATCCAGGAGCCGAGCTCCCCTGAGTAAGGCCGCATCCATGACAGAGCTCGCCGGAGCAAGCACCACCAGGGTATCGCCCTCTCCCTGCTTCCCGTGCTCCCTCCTTTCTCTTCTATCCCGTCCACACTCCTCACCGTCAAATCCCTCTCGCCTCTCTCCACAGGGACCCTCCATGGAGGACCCCATCGCCCCGTCAAGTGCTACGTCTTGAGCTTGCGTTGGTTTTCCCCAATGAGGAAGGAATGATGCAGCAGAGTAGCGTAAGTATTTCCCTCAGTTTTTGAGAACCAAGGTATCAATCCAGTAGGAGGCCACACTCAAGTCCCTCGCACCTGCACAAAGCGATAGCTACTCGCAACCAACGCGATTAGGGGTTGTCAATCCCTTCACGGTCACTTACGAGAGTGAGATCTGATAGGTATAATATTTTTTGGTATTTTGGTATAAAGATGCAAAGTAAAAAGTAAAGGCAAAGTAAAAAAGCAAAGCAAGATTAAAGTGATGGAGATTGATATGATGAGAATAGACCCGGGGGCCATAGGTTTCACTAGTGGCTTCTCTCAAGAGCATAAGTATTCTACGGTGGGTGAACAAATTACTGTTGAGCAATTGACAGAATTGAGCATAGTTATGAGAATATCTAGGCATGATCATGTATATAGGCATCACGTCCGTGACAAGTAGACCGAAACGATTCTGCATCTACTACTATTACTCCACTCATCGACCGCTATCCAGCATGCATCTAGAGTATTAATTTAAAAACAGAGTAATGCCTTAAGCAAGATGACATGATGTAGAGAGATAAATTCATGCAATATGAAATAAACCCCATCTTGTTATCCTCGATGGCAACGATGCAATACGTGCCTTGCTGCCCCTTCTGTCACTGGGAAAGGACACCTCAAGATCGAACCCAAAGCTAAGCACTTCTCCCAAGGCAAGAACTACCAATCTAGTTGGCCAAACCAAACGGATAATTCGAAGAGACTTGCAAAGATAAAAAATCAAACATAAAAGAATTCAGAGAAGATTCAAATATTATTCATAGATAGACTTGATCATAAACCCACATTTCATCGGTCTCAACAAACACACAGCAAAAAGAAGATTACATCGAATAGATCTCCACAAGAGAGGGGAGAA
Organism: Triticum monococcum; assembly: GCA_034509565.1. Lineage (NCBI taxonomy): Eukaryota > Viridiplantae > Streptophyta > Magnoliopsida > Poales > Poaceae > Triticum > Triticum monococcum. The sequence continues at coordinate 432,652,964 of CM067841.1, forward strand.
CTTTGTATTGAGATCCAAAAAGAGAGAACAAGCCATCTAGCTACTAACTATGGACCCGAAGGTCTGAGGTAAACTACTCACACTTCATCGAAGAGGCTATGATGATGTAGAAGCCCTCCGTGATGACGGCCCTCTTCCGGCGGAGCTCCGGAACAGGCCCCAAGATGGGATCTCGTGGATACAGAAAGTTGCGGCGGTGGAATTAGGTTTTTGGCTCTTGTCTGATCGTTTGGGGGTACGTGTGTATATATAGGAGTAAGGAGTACGTCGGTGGAGCACTGAGGGGCCCACGAGGCAGGGGACTCCCCCTAGGGGGGGGGGGCGCCCCCACCCTCGTGACCTCCTCTTTGACTCCTTGGAGTAGGGTCCAAGTCTCCTGGATCACGTTCGGTGAGAAAATCACGTTCCCGAAGATTTTATTCCATTTGGAATCCGTTTGATATTCTGTTTCTCCAAAACACTGAAATAGGCAAAAACAACAATTCTGGGCTGGGCCTCCGGTTAATAGGTTAGTCCCAAAAATAATATAAAAGTGGAAAATAAAGCCCAATATAGTCCAAAACAGTAGATAATATAGCATGGAGCAATCAAAAATTATAGATACGTTGGAGACGTATCAGGCATCCCCAAGCTTAATTCCTGCTCGTCCTCGAGTAGGTAAATGATAAAAAGAGAATTTTTGATGCGGAGTGCTACCTGGCATAATTTCAATGTAAATCTTCTTAATTGTGATATGAATATTCAGATTCGAAAGATTCAAGACAAAAGTGTATATTGACATACAAATAATAATACGACAAGCATACTAACAAAGCAATTATGTCTTCTCAAAAATAACATGGCCAAAGAAAGTTATCCCTACAAAATCATATAGTCTGGCTATTCTCTATCTTCACTACACAAAGTATTCAAATCATGCACAACCCCGATGACAAGCCAAGCAATTGTTTCATACTCTAACTTTTTCAAAACTTTTTCAATCTTCACGCAATACATGAGCGTGAGCCATGGATATAGCACTATAGGTGGAATAGAATGGTGGTTGTGGAGAAGACAAAAAGGAGAAAATAGTCTCACATCAAATAGGCGTATCAGCGGGCTATGGAGATGCCCATCAATAGATATCAATGTGAGTGAGTAGGGATTGCCATGCAACGGATGCACTAGAGCTATAAGTATATGAAAGCTCAAAAGTGGGTGTGCATCCAACTTGCTAGCTCATGAAGACCTAGGGCAATTTGAGGAAGCCCATCATTGGAATATACAAGCCAAGTTCTATAATGTAAAATTCCCACTAGTATATGAAAGTGATAACATGAGAGACTCTCTACTATGAAGATCATGGTGCTACTTTGAAGCACAAGTGTGGTAAGAGGATAGTAACATTGTCCATTCTCTCTTTTTCTCTCATTTCTTTATATATATTTTTTATTTGGGCCTTTTCTCTTTTTTATGGCCTCTTTTCTTTTCTTTTTTATTTGGGCTTCTTTGGCCTCTTTTATTTATTTTTCGTCCGGAGTCTCATCCCAACTTATGGGGGAATCATAGTCTCCATCATTCTTTCCTCACTGGGACAATGCTCTAATAATGATGATCATCACACTTTTATTTTTCTTACAACCCAACAATTACAACTCGATACTTAGAACAAAATATGACTCTATGTTAATGCATCCGGCGGTGTACCGGGATATGCAATATGACAATGATGAATGTGTCATAATAAAAGGAATGGTGGAAAGTTGCATGGCAATATATCTCGGAATGGCTATGAAATGCCATGATAGGTAGGTATGGTGGCTGTTTTGAGGAAGTTATATGGTATGTGTATGATACCGGTGAAAAGTGCGCGGTATTAGAGAGGCTAGCAAAGGTGGAAGGGTGAGAGTGCGTATAATCCATGGACTCAACATTAGTCATAAATAACTCATATACTTATTGCAAAAATATAGAAGTTATCAAAGCAAAGTATTACGCGCATGCTCCTAGGGTGATAGATTGGTAGGAAAAGACCATCGCTCGTTCCCGACTGCCACTCATAAGGAAGACAATCAATAAATAAATCATGCTCCGACTTCATCACATAACAGTTCACCATACGTGCATGCTACGGGAATCACAAACTTTAACACAAGTATTCTTTAAATTCACAACTACTCAACTAGCATGAATTTAATATTATCACCTCCATATCTCAAAACAATTATCAAGCTTCAATCTTTTCTTAGTATTCAACACACTCAAAAGAAAGTTTCACAAATCTTGAACACCAAGCATATTATTATTAAGAAAATTACCATGCTATTAAGAGACTCTCAAAATAATTTAAGTGAAGCATGAGAGATCAATAGTTTCCTTAAAAAAAATCCACCACCGTGCTCTAAAAGATCTAAGTGAAGCACATAGATCAAAATTATAACGCTCAAAAGATATAAGTGAAGCACATAGAGCAAAACTACTTAGCTCAAAAGATATAAGTGAAGCACATAGAGTATTCTATCAAATTTTAAATCATTTATGGCTCTCTCAAAAAGGTGTGTACAGCAAGGATGATTGTGGCATACTAAGACACAAAGACACAAATAATACAAGACGCTCCAAGCAAAACACATATCATGTTGGTGAATAAAACTATAGTTCCAAGTAAATTACCGATGGAAGTGGACGAAAGAGGGGATGCCTCTCGGGGCATCCCCAAGCTTTGACTTCTTGGTGTCCTTGGATTATCTTGGGGGTTCCATGGGCATCCCCAAGCTTAGGCTCTTGCCACACCTTGTTCCATAATCCATCAAAAGAATTCACCCAAAACTTGAAAACTTCACAACACAAAACTCAAAATAGAAAACTCGTGAGCTCCGTTAGCGAAAGAAAACGAAAGACCACTTCAAGGTACTGTAATGAACTCATTATTTATTTATATTGGTGTTAAACCTACTGTATTCCAACTTCTCTATGGATTATAAACTATTTTACTAACCATAGATTCATCAAAATAAGCAAACAACACACGAAAAACAGAATCTGTCAAAAACAGAACAGTCTGTAGTAATCTGTAGCTAGCGCTAGATCTGGAACCCCAAAAATTCTAAAATAAATTGCTGGACGTGAGGAATTTATCTGTTAATCATCTGCAAAACGAATTAACTAAATATCACTCTTCAAATAAAAATGACAGCAGTTCTCGTGAGCGCTAAAGTTTCTGTTTTTTACAGCAAGTTCAACAAGACTTTCCCCAAGTCTTCCCAACGGTTCTACTGGGCACGAACGCTAATTAAACACAAAAAACACAGCCAAAACACAGGCTCAATAATTTAGTTATTAGTAAGCAGGAGCAAAAAGCGAGGAATAAAAATAAAATTGGGTTGCCTCCCAACAAGCGCTATAGTTTAATGCCCCTAGCTAGGCATAAAAGCGAGGATAGATCTAAGTATTGCCATCTTTGGTTGGCAATTCTTCGATGAGGCATCTATTTACCTTAGGAGTTTATTTCTTTCTAGGTATTATCAAACTTTTAGGCACAAGATCAAAAAATTAATTTGTAGCAATTGGTTCCTTAATGATAGCAAAAAGATTGGGATGAATACTTATAGATTTAAGATCCGCAGTTTCCTTACTAGATGATTCACCCTTATTTTTAGGAACATACATAAGCTTGGCAATTTTAGTAGGAGGACTTGGAGTATTCTTTACGGAAGAAAAAGCGGTTCCCAAGTTTGTAATGATACCCTCAAGTTTATCAATTCTAGTAGAATCTAAGTTTATCTTCTCATTAACTATGGGTTCCGTTTCCTTTATATTTTTCAGAGTCATTCCTACCTTAGATCCATATTGAGTAATTTGATTGTGGATCTTTTTATCTAGATTTTCAATTAATTCAATAGTAGCAACTTTATTTTCAATAATTTCAAGTCTTTGCATAACATGCTCCAAAGTTAACATGGTTCCATTGACCAAAAGAGGTGGTGAGCCAAATAAATTTAGCATAGCATTATAAGAATTAAAAGTGTGGCTACCCAAGAAGTTCCCTCCGGTAATGGTATCGAGAATATATCTATACCAAGGATTAACACCTACATAAAAATTGCGGAGAAGAACTAAGGTAGATTGCTTCCTGGTAGATCTATTTTGAGCATTGCAAATTCTATGCCAAGCATCTTTTAGATTTTCTCCCTCTCTTTGTTTAAAATTTAGAAATTCACTCTCGGGAGACAACAGGGAAGATATGAGACTAGCCATGGCGACAAGCAAAAAAACTAACACGCAAGCAAACAAGAGCAAACGGGCAAAAGAGGCAAATAGAGAGGGAGGATAGAGAGAGAGAGAGGGCGAATAAAACGGCAAGGGTGAAGTGGGGGAGATGAAAACGAGAGGCAAATGGCAAATAATGTAATGCGAGAGATATGGATTGTGATGGGTACTTGGTATGTTGACTTTTTGCGTAGACTCCCCGGCAACAGCGCCAGAAATCCTTCTTGATACGTCTTAAGCTTGCGTTGGTTTTCCCCGAAGAGGAAGGGATGATGCAGCAGAGTAGCGTAAGTATTTCCCTCAGTTTTTGAGAACCAGGGTATCATTCCAGTAGGAGGCCATGCTCAGGTCCCTCGTACCTGCACAAAGCGATAGCTACTCGCAACCAATGCGATTAGGGGTTTTCAATCCCTTCACGGTCACTTACGAGAGTGAGATCTGATAGATATAATATTTTTTGGTATTTTTGGTATAAAGATGCAAAGTAAAAAGTAAAGGCAAAGTAAAAAAGCAAAGCAAGATTAAAGTGATGGAGATTGATATGATGAGAATACACCCGGGCCCCATAGGTTTCACTAGTGGCTTCTCTCAAGAGCATAAGTATTCTACAGTGGGTGAACAAATTACTGTTGAGCAATTGAAAGAATTGAGCATAGTTATGAGAATATATAGGCATGATCATGTATATGGGCATCACATCTGTGACAAGTAGACCGAAACGATTCTGCATCTACTACTATTACTCCACTCATCGACCGCTATCCAGCATGCATCTAGAGTATTAAGTTAAAAATAGAGTAACGCCTTAAGCAAGATGACATGATGTAGAGAGATAAATTCATGCAATATGAAATAAACCCCATCTTGTTATCCTCGATGGCAACGATGCAATACGTGCCTTGCTGCCCCTTCTGTCACTGGGAAAGGACACCTCAAGATCGAACCCAAAGCTAAGCACTTCTCCCAAGGCAAGAACTACCAATCTAGTTGGCCAAACCAAACGGATAATTCGAAGAGACTTGCAAAGATAAACAATCAAACATAAAAGAATTCAGAGAAGATTCAAATATTATTCATAGATAGACTTGATCATAAACCCACATTTCATCGGTCTCAACAAACACACCGCAAAAAGAAGATTACATCGAATAGATCTCCACAAGAGAGGGGAGAACTTTGTATTGAGATCAAAAAAGAGAGAAGAAGCCATCTAGCTACTAACTATGGACCCGAAGGTCTGAGGTAAACTACTCACACTTCATCGGAGAGGCTATGATGATGTACAAGCCCTCCGTGATGACGGCCCTCTTCCGGCGGAGCTCCGGAACAGGCCCCAAGATGGGATCTCGTGGATACAGAAAGTTGCGGCGGTGGAATTAGGTTTTTGGCTCCTGTCTGATCGTTTGGGGGTACGTGTGTATATATAGGAGGAAGGAGTACGTCGGTGGAGCACTGAGGGGCCCACGAGGCAGGGGGCGCCCCCCCTAGGGGGCGCCCCCACCCTCGTGACCTCCTCTTTGACTCCTTGGAGTAGGGTCCAAGTCTCCTGGATCACGTTTGGTGAGAAAATCACGTTCCCGAAGATTTTATTCCGTTTGGACTCCGTTTGATATTCTGTTTCTCCGAAACACTGAAATAGGCAAAAAAACAACAATTCTGGGTTGGGCCTCCGGTTAATAGGTTAGTCCCAAAAATAATATAGAAGTGGGAAATAAAGCCCAATATAGTCCAAAACAGTAGATAAAATAGCGTGGAGCAATCAAAAATTGTAGATACGTTGGAGACGTATCACCAAGTACCTCGCCGGAGAAACGCAGCGACCCCTGTGCCTCGTCGCCATGGATCCGCCCGCTCCAAGATCTCACCTCCGCCTAGAACCCACCTGGCACCGTCGCCGCCGGCGACTGAATCAGTAGCAAGACGCCACTCCAATAGGACCCCGCGAACATGAGGAGGCCATGGGAGTTGCCTTTATGCACCTCGTCGCCATCCCCTGCCTGCTAGAGCCATGCCTCCCTGTGACCCGCGGCCATGACAACGATCTTCTTCCACGTCGCGCACCTGCTCCCCTCGCCTCCGCCTGGTTCCCTCACCGCCAAGTCCAGCACCGCACCGCCGCGAGCCACCTCCTTCCTTGGAACCTCGCCGCCGACCCCGCTATTGCCAGCTAGTAGCAGCAGCCCAGAGTCCCCGACCGCGCCTCGTTCATGGATGCAGGAGCACGAGCACCCTCCTCCTCGTTGCACGCATCGCCCGCCGGAGTCGCCCCGGTTGCCGCCTCGCCAAGCTCCGTCGCCGCCGGTGACCTTCGCGTCGAGGAGCCAGAGTTTACGCCCCCCTGCCCCTGCATCACGCCTCTGTCGTCCTCTGCTTCGCTTGTGGTCGAGCGAGACAACCGCTCGCATTGACCGCGTCATTGCCTCCTGATCGGGCCCAACGCGCCTCCTCCCCACCGAATGGGCCAAGGCCCATGGTGAGGCCAGCTCCAGTGCCTCTCCTCTTCTTTTTTTCACATGTTGGGCCAGTTCAAGTTTCGGCCTGTTTATGTTTTTTTTCAGATCTGCGGATTTAGTATTTATTCCAGAGACAGCAGTTTTACAGAAAAAACCTCATGTTTCATGCATTTAATAACTCACAAATGGTGCATGGTATTAAAATGATTTATATATGAAAAATGCTTAGAAATTCATCTAGTTTCATAATATGCTACTTTCATCCATATTAAAAATGTTAAAAATGTTGTTTGTGTTTATTTTGCAAACTACCATGTTAAAATGATTTAATTCATAACTAAATAACCGTAACTCCAATTTTAATAAAATTTATATGTAAATGGGGTAGAAAAATGCCTAGTTTAACTTGGTGTACTCATCTTGCATGTTTAAGAAATCTAAAATATGGTTTGGTGCAGAACAGTACCAAATCCTTACATTGCATGTGTGGATTTTTTCGGACTTGTTGCTTGTTGTTCCGGCCTCATTTGAACTTGCCTAGATAGGTAGTTTTCATATGCTTCACCTCTTGCCATGTTTAATAACATTTAATATTTTTGGGTACATAAACGAGAGCGAACTAAATGTTTGATGTGGTGTTTCGTCAATATGCAACTCGTTGCATATTGAGCTCCACTTAACTTGTAGTTTTGTTTGTGCACTTTGTCATGCCATGCCTCATTAAACCAGACATGCATCATACTTGGTTGTGCATCATGCCATGTTTATGTGACGGTTGTTTACCATGTTGCTTGCTTCTTTCCGGGTTGCTTCTCGTTAGCTTTGGCTTCGTTCAGGAGTTTTGAGGATCCGTTCGACTACGTCCGTTTGTCTTCTTCATGGACTCATTCTTCTTCCTTACGGGATCTCATGCAAGATGACCATACCCTAGAAATCACTTCTATCTTTCCTTGCTAGTTGTTCGCTCTATCCCTATGTCGTGCTACCTACCACTTGTTATATCATGCCTCCCATATTGCCATGTCAAGCCTCTAACCCACCTTCCTAGCAAACCGTTGTTTGGCCATGTTACCACCTTTTACTCAGCCCCTCTTATAGCGTTGCTAGTTGCAGGTGAAGATGAAGTTTGTTCCATGTTGGAACATGGATATGTTGGGATATCACAATATCTCTTATTTTTAATTAATGCATCTATATACTTGGTAAAGGGTGGAAGGCTTGGCCTTATGCCTGGTGTTTTGTTCCACTCTTGCCGCCCTAGTTTCCCTCATACCTGTGTTATGTTCCTTGATTTTGCGTTCCTAACGTGGTTGGGTGTTATGGGAACCCCTTGACAGTTTGCTTTGAATAAAACTCCTCCAGCAAGGCCCAACCTTGGTTTTACCATTTGCCTCACCACCACCTATACTTTTCCCTTGGGAGTCGTGCTCCCAAGGATCATCTTTATTTTTAACCCCCCGGGCTAGTGCTTCTTTAAGTGTTGGTCCGAACCGAGCCACCTGCCGAGCCACCTTGGGGAAACTCGAGGTCTGGTTTTACTCGTAGCTTGTCTCATCCGGTGTTTCTCTGAGAACGAGATACGTGCAACTCCTATCAGGATTGTCGGCACATCGGGTGGCGTTGCTGGTCTTGTTTTACCATTTTTGAAATGTCTTGTAACCGGGATTCGGAGACTGATCGGGTCTTCCCAGGAGAAGGAATATCCTTCGTTAACCGTGAGAGCTTGTGATGGGCTAAGTTGGGACACCCCTACAGGGTATAAACTTTCAAGAGTTGTGCCCGCGGTTATGTGGCAGATGGGAATTTGTTAATGTTCGGTTGTAGAGAACTTGACACTTGATGTAATTAAAATGCATCAACCGCGTGTGTAGCCATGACGCTCTCTTTTCGGCGGAGTCCGGGAAGTGAACACGGTTCTTGTGTTATGCTTGAACGTAAGTAGTTTCAGGATCACTTCTTGATCACTTCTAGCTTCACGACCGGTGCGTTGCATCTCTTCTCGCTCTTATTTGCGTATGTTAGCCACCATATATGCTTAGTGCTTGCTGCAGCTCCACCTCACTACCTTCTCCGACCCATAAGCTTAAATAGTCTTGATCTCGCGGGTGTGAGATTGCTGAGTCCTCGTGACTCACAGATACTTCCAAACAGTTGCAGGTGCCGATGATACCAGTGCGGGTGACGCAACCCAGCTCAAGTGGGATCCCGTTGAAGATCTTGATCGTTGTTTTGTTTCGTTTCCTGTTGGTTAGTAGTGGAGCCCAGTTGGGATGATCGAGGATCTAGCATTTGGGGTTGTGTTCTTTTATTTTGGTTCCGTAGTCGGACCTTGATTGTATTCTGGATGATGTATGTTTAACTTGTATTTGTGTGAAGTGGCGATTGTAAGCCAACTCTTTACCCATTTCTTTTTTTGTACATGGGATTGTGTGAAGATTACCCCTCTTGCGACAAACCTACCATGCGGCTATGCCTCTAAGTCGTGGCTCGACACATGGGAGATATAGCCGCATTGTGGGTGTTACACACCGTACCTTTGGTGCTAGGATCGGTCGATCGTGAAGACGTACGACTACATCAACCGCGTTGTCATAATGCTTCCGCTTACGGTCTACGAGGGTACATGGACAACACTCTTCCCTCTCGATGCTAAGCATCACCATGATCTTGCATCTGCGTAGGAATTTTTTTGAAATTACTATGTTCCCCAACAACTACAGGATGCTGCTAACGTGACACTACGATCAGAGACCCTTCGAGAAACTATGTGTGATGCAATAGTCGCAAACGGTAGTGTATGAAAACCGTCAAATATGTGTAAAACATTTGCGATGACGGATGCATCAAACATGGTTCAGATTTTAGTGTGTGTGTGTGATGAAGGGCATATGGTTCAGTTCAATTAACTGTTTGTGATGAGGAGGAACAAAAGAAACGGGCAGCCAGATGAAGGCGTGTGCGATACACAGCATACGGTTCACTCAGATGAACTGTTTGTGATTAGGCAACACAAAAGAAACAGATAGCCAGATGAAGGTGTGTGCAATATACATCATACGGTTCACTCGGATGAACTGTTTGTGATTAGGCAACACAAAAGAAACGGTCAGCCAGATCAAGGTGTGTGTGATATATGGCATGCGGTTCACTCAGATGAACTGTTTGCGTTGACACAAGAGAACAAAAATGGTTCAACTTAACAAGACATGTGTGCTGTGCGATGGGATTGCATGCGGTTCACTCGGCCCTTGTCATCAATGTGTGACCTCTGTGGCAACCGTTCACTCCCCAGGCGCCTCTTCGTGTACCGTGGCAACCGTCCACTGATAACCCACAAGTATAGGGGATCGCAACAGTTTTCGAGGGTAGAGTATTCAACCCAAATTTATTGATTCAACACAAGGGGAGCCAAAGAATATTCTCAAGTACTAACAGTTGAGTTGTCAATTCAACCGCACCTGAAAGACTTAATATCTGCAGCAAAGTATTTAGTAGCAAAGTAATATGGAAGTCACGGTAACTGTGGAAAAAGTTACAATATTCGTTTTGTAGTGATTGTAAAAGTGACAATGGAAAAGTAACTAAGCAAAGATCAATATGTGAAAAGCTCGTAGGCAATGGATCAGTGATGGATAACTAAGTCGGATGCGATTCCTCATGTAACAGTTATAACATAGGGTGACACAGAACTAGCTCCAGTTCATCAATGTAATGTAGGCATATATTCTGAATATAGGCATATGTGCTTATGGAAAAGAACTTGCATGACATCTTTTGTCCTGCCCTCCCGTGGCAGCGGGCTCCTATCGGAAACTAAGGGATATTAAGGCCTCCTTTTAATAGAGTACCGGAACAAAGCATTAACACTTAGTGAATACATGAACTCCTCAAACTATAGTCATCACCAGGAGTGGTCCCGATTATTGTCACTTCAGGGTTACCGGATCATAACACACAGTAGGTGACTATTGACTTGCAAAATAGGATCAAGAACTCACATATATTCATGGAAACATAATAGGTTCAGATCTGAAATCATGGCACTCAGGCCCTAGTGAAAAGCATTAAGCATCGCAAAGTCATAGCAACATCAATCTGAGAACATAATGGATACTAGGGATCAAACCCTAACAAAACTAACTCGATTACATGATAAATCTCATCCAACCCATCACAGTCCAGCAAGCCTACAATGGAATTACTCACGTACGGTGGTGAGCATCATGAAATTGGTGATGGAGGAAGGTTGACGATGATGATGGCGACCGATTCCCCTCTTCGGAGCCCTGAACAGCCTCCAGATCAGCCCTCCTGAGAGAGATTAGGGCTTGGCGGCGGCTCCGTATCGTAAAACGCGATGAATCCTTCTCTTTGATTTTTCTCCCGAACATGAATATGTAGAGTTGGAGTTGAGGTCGGTGGAGCCATACGGGGCCCACGAGACAGGGGGCACGCCCCAGGGGGGTGGGCAGAGTGTGGGCCCCTGGTGTTGATTCTTTCGCCAGTATTTTTTATAAATTCCAAAAGTATTCTCCGTGAAGTTTCAGTTCATTCCGAGAAATTTTATTTCTGCACAAAAATAACACCATGGCAATTCTGCTGAAAACAGCGTCAGTCCGGGTTAGTTCCATTCAAATCATGCAAGTTAGAGTCCAAAACAAGGTCAAATGTGTTTGGAAAAGTAGATACGATGGAGACGTATCAACTCCCCCAAGCTTAAACCTTTGCTTGTCCTCAAGCAATTCAGTTGACAAACTGAAAGTGATAAAGAAAAACTTTTACAAACTCTATTTGATCTTGTTGTTGTAAATATGTAAAGCCAACATTCAAGTTTTCAGCAAATATTATGAACTAACCATATTCACAGCAACATTTAGGTCTCATGTTTACTCATAACAATGGCATAATCAACTAGCGAGCAATAATAGTAAATCTCGGATAACAACACTTTCTCAAAACAATCATAATATGATATAACAAGATGGTATCTCGCTAGCCCTTTCTGAGACCGCAAAACATAAATTCAAAGCACCTTTGAAGTTCAAGGACTGACTAAACATTGTAATTCATGGTAAAAGAGATCCAGTCATAGTCATACTTGATGTAAACTAATAGTAATGCATGCAAATGACAGTGGTGCTCTCCAACTGGTGCTTTTTAATAAGAGGGTGATGACTCAACATAAAAGTAAATAGATAGGCCCTTCACAGAGGGAAGCAGGGATTTGTAGAGGTGCCAGAGCTCGATTTTCAAATAGAGATAAATAATATTTTGAGTGGTGTACTTTCATTGTCAACATAACAACCAAGAGATCTCGATATCTTCCATGCTACACACATTATAGGCGGTTCCCAAACAGAATGGTAAAGTTTATACTCCCCCACCACCAACAAACATCAATCCATGGCTTGTCCGAAACAACGGGTGCCTCCAACTAACAACAATCCTGGGGTAGTTTTGTTTGCAATTATTTTAATTTAAGCATGGGACTGGGCATCCCGGTTACAAGCCTTTTTCTCGTGAATGAGGAGCGGAGTCCACTCCTCTTGAGAATAACCCACCTAGCATGGAAGATATAGACAGCCCTAGTAGATACATGAGCTATTCGAGCATACAAAACATAATTTCATTTGAAGATTTAGAGTTTCGCACATACAAATTTACTTGGAACGGCAGGTAGATACCACATATAGGAAGGTATGGTGGACTCATATGGAATAACTTTTGGGGTTTATGGAAGTGGATGCACAAGCAGTATTCTCGCTTAGTACAAGTGAAGGCTAAAAAGACACTGGGAAGCGACCAGCTAGAGAGCGACAACAGTCATGAACATGCATTAAATTTAATCAACACCGAGTGCAAGCATGAGTAGGATATAATTCACCATGAACATAAATATCGTGGAGGCCATGTTGATTTTGTTTCAACTACATGCATGAACATGTGCCAAGTCAAGCCACTCAAATCGTTCAAAGGAGGATACCACCCTATCATACCACATCACAACCATTTTAATAGCATGTTGGCATGCAAGGTAAACCATTATAAACTCCTAGCTAATTAAGCATGGCATGAGCAACTATAATCTCTAATTGTCATGGCAAACACGTTTCATTCATAATAGGCTGAATCGGGAACGATGAACTAATCATATTTGCAAAAACAAGATAGGTCGAGTGAGGGAGTCCTGGACTAAGGGGTCCTCGGGCGTCCAGCCTGTTAGCCATGGGCCGGACTGATGGGCTGTGAAGATATGAAGACCGAAGACTACACCCGTGTCCGGATGGGACTCTCCTTGGCGTGGAAGGCAAGCTTGGCGACCGGATATGTAGATTCCATTCTTTGTAGCCGACCTTGTGTAACCCTAGATCCTCTTGGTGTCTATATAAACCAGAGGACTTAGTCCGGATAGGAGAGACTCGTTATTATAGCCATACAAGCTAGACCTTTAGGGTTTAGCCATTATGATCTCGAGGTAAATCAACTCTTGTAATACTCCTATTCATCAATATCAATCAAGCAGGACGTAGGGTATTACCTCCATAGAGAGGGCCCGAACCTGGGTAAACATCGTGTCCCTTGTCTCCTGTTACCATCGACCTTAGACACATAGTTCGGGACCCCCCACCCGAGATCCGCCGATTTTGACACCGACATTGGTGCTTTCATTAAGAGTTCCACTGTGCTGTCGATAACAAGATGTAGGATTGCAAGTATGTCCAGAGGGGGTGATTAGACTACTTGACCAAATAAAAACTTAACCTTTTCCCAATTTTAGTTCTTGGTAGATTTTAGCTATTTTAGGACAAGTCAAGCAATCATGACACAATTCAAGCAAGCTTGCAAAGAGTATATAGGCAGCAGAAAGTAAAGCATGCAACTTGCAAGGATGTAAAGGGAAGGGTTTGGAGAATTCAAACGCAATTGGAGACACGGATGTTTTTCCTGTGTTTCGGATAGGTGGTGCTATCCTACATCCACGTTGATGGAGACTTCAACCCACGAAGGGTAACGGTTGCACGAGTCCACGGAGGGCTCCACCCACGAAGGGTCCATGAAGAAGCAACCTTGTATATCCCACCATGGCCATCGCCCACGAAGGACTTGCCACACTAGCGGTAGATCTTCACGAAGTAGGCGATCTCTTTGCCCTTACAAACTCCTTGGTTCAACTCCACAATCTTGTCGGAGGCTCCCAAGTGACACCTAGCCAATCTAGGAGACACCACTCTCCAAGAAGTAACAAATGGTGTGTTGATGATGAACTCCTTGCTCTTGTGCTTCAAATGATAGTATCCCCAACACTCAACTCTCTCTCACAGGATTTGGATTTGGTGGAAAGAAGATTTGAGTGGAAAGCAACTTGGGGAAGGCTAGAGATCAAGATTCATATGGTAGGAATGGAATATCTTGGCCTCAACACATGAGTAGCTGGTTCTCTCTCAGAACATAGGAGTTGGAAGTGTAGATGTGTTCTGATGGCTCTCTCGACGAATGAAGAGGAGGTGGAGGGGTATATATAGCCTCCACACAAAATCCAACCGTTACACACAATTTACCAATCTCGGTGGGACAGAATCAACAAACTCGGTCGGACCGAAATAGTAAACCTAGTGACCGTTAGAGATTTTCGGTGGGACTGACATGCAACTCGGTAGGACCGATATGGTTAGGGTTAGGGCATAACGTAATATCGGTGAGACCGATTACACAAACTCGGTGAGACCGATTTTGATAATTAGCTAACCAGAGAGTTGGTCAGGCAAACTCGGTGGGACCGATTTGCTCTTTCGGTGAGACCGAAAAGTTACAAAAAGGAAACAGAGAGTTTACATTGCAATCTCGGTGGGACCGATCCGCTCTTTCGGTGAGACTGAAAAGTTACGAATAGGAAACAGAGAGATTACAATCCCATCTCGGTGAGACCGAGATCCCTATCGGTAGAACCGATTTGCTTAGGGTTTGGCAATGGCTATGACAAGTGAAACTCGGTGGCGCCGGGTTGAAAGAATCGGTATGACCGAGTTTGGCTGTGGGTTTAGGTCAAATGTGGATATGGGAAAGTAGTTGAGGGTTTTGGAGCATATCATTAAGCACATGAAGCAAGAGGCTCATTAAGCAACACCTCATCCCTCCTTGATAGTATTGGCTTTTCTTATGGACTCAATGTGATCTTGGACCACTAAAATGTAAAATGAAGAGTCTTGAGCATATGAGCTAGAGCCAATCCTTTGTCCTTAGCATTTTGAGGGTTCCACTTTCACCATCCATGCCATGCCAATCATTGAGCTTTCCTGAAATAATCATCTTGGAATAGCATTAGCTCAATGAGCTATATGTTGTTATGAATTACCAAAACCACCTAGGGATAGTTGCACTTTCAATCTCCCCCTTTTTGGTAATTGATGACAACATATAGATCAAAGCTTCGACAAATAATAAGAATGAAATATATCATTGCTTTGAGAAGTATGTGATAAGTAAGAGCTCCCCCTAAATTTGTGCATATTTAAAATTTGCTTTGGACTGCAAATGCACAAAGAGTTAGAGTCATGGGTTACTCTTTCATGTCACATACATCTTGGTGGAGCGCTCAAAATGGTAAGAATGAAATACATGCACTCATCACCAAAGAAAGTGAATGATCACATAAGATAGACAAGATAATATCAAGCATGCATAAGTGTAGCTTATGATCAAAAACATGATCATCACAAGCATATCAAAGTATCTCAACCAAAAGCAAACAAAGTTTGAAAAACCACCAAATAAAGAAAGAGAGAATAAAAGCAGCACTCTCTCTCTCTCTCGAAGCCTATGATCTATACATTTTTCTCCCCCTTTGGCAACAAGTTACCAAAAAGTTCCTAGAAAATGCATAGTGCTAGATCGACTCTCAGGCTTGATCATCTGGTGGTGGTGGAGTCTGGATCACTCCAAGGACGAAGCCTTCTGTAGACGTGGTTGGAGTTGAAGATGAAGTACATGCCGGAGCTGGTTGGGCTGGTGATGTAGCTGGAGCTGAGGTGGTGGCTCTGGTGTCAGGAACTGGCACTGCAGTCGACCTCGGAGCTCGTGGCACTCTGGGAAATGCATTAGTTGTAGTCTTCCCTCTCCTCTCATGCATGTCATCCTGAAGTTGCTCCACTTCAGACTGAATCTCTGTTACTTTGATATCCATGTCATAGAACTTTTGTTCTATGATCCTCTCTAAGCTCTGCTGGTTCTAAGTGAGGGTGGCCAGTCCTTTCTCAATTCTCAGTGTGGATGCAATCAAGTAACCAAGCTGCTCTTGTTTGGTTTTCAAGAAATACTCAGATGCCTCCTCTTGAGTTGGCATCTTGGCAGCTTTCTCCTTCCTTGCCTTCTCCTTCTTTGCTTGTGCTTGTGCAGGTGATGGTTCATTCTCATTCATCACAACTTGATTGTCTTCAAAATCTGGATGAATAGGCAAATGTTCCTTGTCCAACAAGTATGTGCCTGTGCCCATCTTTGAGTTGATTAACTCCTGAATTTGTGGGGCATATCCACAGCTCCTCTTCTGATCAACTGCTGTCCTCTTAATGGTCTCTACCATGAGGCTCATCACCTTGAACTTCTGTGGCACATCAAATATATGAAGCAAATTTATTGCATGGCCTCTGATCATCTTGTGATCACCTGACTTGGGCAATAAGGTGTGCCTAAGGATCCAGTTGATAGTTGGCAGCCCTGACAGAAGGTAATGCACTGAGCCAAACTTGAAAGTTTCAAGATCTTCATTTGGGATCTGCTTGTACATGTTGGACATAGAATTGTGATCCATCTTCTTCTTGGCATAGATATCCAAGTCATCTTCCTACTCTTCTGGGGCACTGATCAGCTGAGCCCATTCAGCAACTGTAGATTGGTATCTAGTGCCTTCAGACATCCACACTATCCTGCCATCTGGATAGAAGTGTGCTGTGGAGTAGAACTGCATGATCAGCTCTTCATTCCACTTTGTGAGCTTCTGCCCAACAAAGTCTGCTACTCCACAAGCATTGAAGCTGTCATACACTCTAGGATAGTGTTCTTCATTTTCCTTGATATATTTCCAATCAACCCATCTCATGTCACACACTATGGGCTTCTTATCTAGCAGCACTGTCTCATAAAAATCTTGTTGTTCCTTGGTGTGAAACATGTAATCAATAGCAGTTCTTCTCCTTGAAGCATATGGATCTGCTTCTCTCCACTTCCTGAGCCCTGAATCTCTTCTGATTTTCATGTCCTCAGCCACAGGATGAGCATCATTGTGGTCTGGGATCTTGGGCTTAAGTTTCCTGAGCACTTGACCTTCTTCTTCCTCAGCAATGTCAGGCACTGGGGCCTTGTTCTTCTCAGCAGCTGGTATGCTCCTTGTATTCCTCTTTGGAGCTAACTTGGGCTTGGAGGCAGCTTTGGGTGCTTCTTTGGGCTTTGATGCAGCAGCCCCTGTCCTGGTAGCATCACCCATAAGCTTAGGTGCCTTAGGTGCTGGTGCAGCAACCTCTTCTTCCTCTTCCTCTTCAGAATCTCTCATGATTGAGGATCTCCCAAGCACTCTAGCAGTGGTCTTTTTGACCATTTCCTTCCTCTTCTTCCCTTCTACAGCAGCCTCATTGGGTTCAGGCTTTTCAGGAATCTGAGTTGAGGCTCTGGCCTTTGGCATAGGCTGTCTACCTGATGGCCTTTTGACTTTCATCCCTGGCTTTATGCTCTGTGCTGGGCCATATTCCTTCTTGAGCACAACTCTCTTGGAAGTTGCTTCCTCTTCTGCCACATAGTCTTCATCGAGTCTGAGGTTCTCTTCTTCCTTTGTCTGGTGGCAGCTTTTGGCAGGTTGCTAGGGGTGCTCCTGGTGCCTTCATCTGAAGAACTGGAGGGACTAGTGCCCTCACTCATGTGCACTTGCTGTTCTGACACATTCTGGCTGTCACTCAGATCAGACATGATGTAAAAGCTGACTGCTGACCCTGTGAAGAGTTTATAGATGAGGTAGAATAGATGAGCATCACAAAATACAGAGATTTTTGCAAAAGAATGATTCAAAATCTTAGTTTTAGTTTCCCACAGAGATCATTTCGGATCTACCGATTTTTAAACTCGGTGATACCAAAGCAGTTTTGGAACCTAAACTAGTGAACTCGGTCAGACCGAGTCATAGTTCGGTGGCACCGAGACTGCTAGGGTTTCACAAAGTTCCAAAATCGGTCACACCGATTAGTAATTCTCGGTCAGACCGAGTCTCACTTGTGCAATGGCATGAGCCAAATCGATGGGACCTAGTTTTTCAACTCGGTGGGTCCGAGATGGTTTCGGCGGAAACCTAACCCTAAAATTTTCGAATCAATCCTATTCTACGAACGTATTGACTGGATAGGAGTGTTTCAATCGTGGCTAGAAACAATAAGATCACAATGTGCTAGGAATCAGATTGGGGATAGCACAAAGATCGAGTCCATACCCTAGTTCGGCGGAGACTCGCTACGGCGGCAACGGCGGGGTTGAATTCCATTGACGGCGATGGAGACCAGCGACTGGAGGCAGCTGGCGGCGAGGAGACGATCCGGAGAGCACGTTGGCAGAGCGAGCTATCGCGCGGGCGAAGGGGTTCGGAGAAATTTCCAAATCTTTGCCCGTGACTATATATAGCCCGACCCTGTCGGTGTGACCGAGTGGAACAACTCGGTGGCACCGAGATGAAAAACTGTATACAGTTATTGCAACTCAGTGTGACCGAATGGTTCAAATCGGTTGCACCGAGATCGAAAATTCATATCAACTTAATGATCTCGGTAGGACCGAAGTAGGATATCGGTCAGACCGAGAATCCCAAAGAGGTTTTGGAAGTTTAAGTCTATGACGAATCGGGGACTCCGAGTGCTCCTCACACAGAGTGGTTCGAATCTGACTTGATCAAATTTTGTGATGTAGCATGAATAGAGTTTGAGACGAGAAAAGCATAGATAGCTAAAGGAGGTTCTTAGGCATTCTTCTCCATCCACTTGGCAAAAGGAAATAAAACCAAACAATCAAAACAACAAGTGGATGTCCTCGAATGAGTAAAATATGCAACCAACATGCTCACACAATAAAATGGCAATTGAAATATGTGACAAAGCATGCACAACCAATTCTCGCATCTATCAAGCAATTGGCGATGACTAGGTCATCTATATATGAGTATATTGACTTAGGAGTCAAGTGAGAACACTTGATCATAGGTCATACTCATCGTTTAAGCTCAAGTGGGGTTACCACTTTTACATAAAGCATTGTTGTGTTCACATCTTTAGAGTTGATTTAGCTCAAGTCTTAGAGTAAAGCTCCCCCTAGATGTGATATCCCCCCAAAGAGGGATGAACTAACCTTGGGTTTTGTCGATGATGACTTCATGTAGATGTTGAAGATGCGGATGCTCAATGTTGATGTAGATCACTTGGAGCTATCCATTTGAGTGAATTGCACTTTCAATACCTACATGGGTTAGTCCCACAAGGAACAAACAAGGATATCCATAGACATAGAGTGATGCACACACAAGATGATGTCCATGAAAACTTTTAGGTTACCTTGTCCCTTGTCTTACCAACAAGAGGGTTTGTGACTCCTTGAACTAGTGCAAGATGTGGAAGTTGATTGCACTTGTTCTTGCCAAAATGATAAGAGTGAAGTATGTTGGCGGAATCACCCTCAAGAACTCTCTAGTTCTTCTTCTTTTTGGATCCACACCATCTTGATGGGAATCCTTGGAGTTGTAGTCATACTTGATGAAGTGGAACTTGAACTGGTCTTGGGAATCCACTTGACTAAGGTCTTAGGAGCTTCTTCAAATGCATCAATTTCCTCTTGAAGCTTGTCCTTGCCTTTTTGCTTGTAGTCTTGTGGTGGAAGATCATCTTGAGCTTGTGTCCCCTTGAAGGAAGTATACTTCTCTTGTTGAGGAACAAACTTTGTCTTGGGGTATTGATCTTCTTCCCACTCAACTCCATTGGCATTGAACTTTCGTTCAAAACCAACACCTTGATTCTTCCGGTGCCTTCCTTGCTTGCGCACAATTTCCTCGAATTGCTTACTCCCGGCAAGGCTTTTGTACACTCCTTTCTCTATAATTCCCTTCAATAAGCTATTTTCTTGCTCAAGTGTAACTTGGCTAAGAGAATCATTAGTGGAATCAAGAGAACTACTAGAAGCAACAATATTGGATTTAGCATGATCATTGTTACTACTAGAGGAAGAATCTTTCTTGTTCTTGTTACAAGACTTGACTTGAGGCATGTAAGTGGATAAGAGTAAACGCTTGGCAATGTAAGAAGAACTTTTCTTGCAGAGATCATCATTGAATGCCTTTAAAAACTCATGCTCTTGCTCAAGATTGAGCTTTTCAAAGCGTAACTTCTCATGAGCTCTTAAAAGTTCTCGACGATCTTCGAAGATAGTTTCATGAGCTAACTTAAGAGTGTTTAGTTCTTTAGTTAGAGCCTCAATCTTCTCCTTATCATTGTCATTCGTTTTATCTTGATTAGCATGATTAATTGACGTTTCATCATAGTATTCATCACTAGAGTTGTCAACAAGTAAATCATCATCACCTAACAAGTCATCTTCATCACTATTAAAATAAACATACTCGGGGTGTGTTACCTTAGGACCTTTGGCCATGAAGCATCTTCCAATTCCTTCATTTGGTGAGTCAAATATATTGTAGGAGTTGGTTGACACAAGTGCTAGACCGGCAACACCTTCATCTTGAGTATATTCGGAATCAGAGTGATAACTTCTCTCGGAGTAGTTGTCGGAGTCGGAGCCGGATACCCATTCACCAACATGAGCTTGATGTCTTCGTTTTGTGTAGCTCCTTGATGACTTTTCCTTCCTTTCCGAATCCTTGCTTCTCCGTGAGTATCTTCGTTCATAACGATCATCTCTACTCCTTCTCTCTCTTGGTGGTGATTCTTCTCTTTTGCTTCTTCTTTCTGGAGAGTCTTCTCTTCTCTTGTAGGGAGCCGTACACTCATTGGAATAGTGTCCGGTTCTTCCACAATTGTAGCAGTTTCGTTCTCGACTAGAAGATCTTTTGTCATTGTAGGACCTTGATTTGGAGCTTCTATCTTTGCTTCTACTCTTGTAGAACTTGTTGAAGTTTTTCACCATTAAGCTCAATTCTTCATTGAAGTTTTGTTTCTCACTTGATGATGTAGGGGCTTCACATGAGGCTTTGTAGGCACCACTTGATTTGTTGTGAAGTTCCTCTTTATCCTTAAGTGACATCTCATGAGCAACAATTCTTCCAATTACTTTCGTTGGCTTGAGATCTTTGTAATTGGGCATCATTTGGATCAATGTGCACACGGTATCATATTTTCCATCCAAGGCTCTTAGAATCTTCTTGATGATGAATCTATCGGTCATCTCTTCACTTCCTAAGCCGGCAATCTCATTTGTAATGAGAGCAAGCCTAGAGTACATTTCAGCGACACCTTCACCATCCTTCATTTTGAACTTGTCAAGTTGACTTTGAAGCACATCCAATTTGGATTCCTTGACGGAGTCGGTACCTTCGTGCATATCAATCAAAGTGTCCCAAATTTCCTTTGCATTCTCAAGACGGTTGATTTTGTTGAATTCTTCGGGGCACAATCCATTGAAGAGAATATCACAAGCTTGAGCATTGTATTGCAACATCTTCAACTCATCTGCGGTAGCTTCACGGTTTGGTTCTTTCCCATCAAAGAAGTCACCTTGCAAACCAACACACACAATAGTCCAAATGGCGGGGTTATGTCCAAGAATATGCATTTTCATTTTATGCTTCCAACTAGCAAAATTAGTACCATCAAAGTAAGGACCTCTACGGTGATAATTTCCCTCGCTAGACGCCATACTCTCCTAGGTTGTTAAACCAAGGCTATGACCCCCAAAAGCTATGGAATCAAAGCAAATGGAGACCAAAGCTCTGATACCACTTCTAGGATCGAAAGTATGTCTAGAGGGGGGTGATTAGACTACTTGACCAAATAAAAACTTAACCTTTTCCCAATTTTAGTTCTTGGAAGATTTTAGCTATTTTAGGACAAGTCAAGCAATCATCACACAATTCAAGCAAGCATGCAAAGAGTATATAGGCAGCGGAAAGTAAAGCATGCAACTTGCAAGAATGTAAAGGGAAGGGTTTGGAGAATTCAAACGCAATTGGAGACACGGATGTTTTTCCCGTGGTTCGGATAGGTGGTGCTATCCTACATCCACATTGATGGAGACTTCAACCCACGAAGGGTAACGGTTGCGCGAGTCCACGGAGGGCTCCACCCACGAAGGGTCCACGAAGAAGCAACCTTGTCTATCCCACCATGGCCATCGCCCACGAAGGACTTGCCTCACTAGCGGTAGATCTTCCCGAAGTAGGCGATCTCCTTGCCCTTACAAACTCCTTGGTTCAACTCCACAATCTTGTCGGAGGCTCCCAAGTGACACCTAGCCAATCTAGGAGACACCACTCTCCAAGAAGTAACAGATGGTGTGTTGATGATGAACTCCTTGCTCTTGTGCTTCAAATGATAGTCTCCCCAACACTCAACTCTCTCTCACAGGATTTGGATTTGGTGGAAAGAAGATTTGAGTGGAAAGCAACTTGGGCAAGGCTAGAGATCAAGATTCATATGGTAGGAATGGAATATCTTGGCCTCAACACATGAGTAGGTGGTTCTCTCTCAGAACATATGAGTTGGAAGTGCAGATGTGTTCTGATGGCTCTCTCGACGAATGAAGAGGAGGTGGAGGGGTATATATAGCCTCCACACAAAATCCAACCGTTACACACAATTTACCAATCTCGATGGGACCGAATCAACAAACTCGGTCGGACCGAAATAGTAAACCTAGTGACCCTTAGAGATTTTCGGTGGGACTGACATGCAACTCGGTAGGACCGATATGGTTAGGGTTAGGGCATAACGTAATATCGGTGAGACCGATTACACAAACTCGGTGAGACCGATTTTGATAATTAGCTAACCAGAGAGTTGGTCAGGCAAACTCGGTGGGACCGATTTGCTCTTTCGGTGAGACCGAAAAGTTACAAAAAGGAAACAGAGAGTTTACATTGCAATCTCGGTGGGACCGATCCGCTCTTTCGGTGAGACCGAAAAGTTACGAAGAGGAAACAGAGAGATTACAATCCCATCTCAGTGAGACCGAGATCCCTATCGGTAGAACCGATTTGCTTAGGGTTTGGCAATGGCTATGACAAGTGAAACTCGGTGGCGCCGGGTTGAAACAATCGGTATGACCGAGTTTGGCTGTGGGTTTAGGTCAAATGTGGATATGGGAAAGTAGTTGAGGGTTTTGGAGCATATCATTAAGCACATGAAGCAAGAGGCTCATTAAGCAACACCTCATCCCTCCTTGATAGTATTGGCTTTTCTTATGGACTCAATGTGATCTTGGACCACTAAAATGTAAAATGAAGAGTCTTGAGCATATGAGCTAGAGCCAATCCTTTGTCCTTAGCATTTTGAGGGTTCCACTTTCACCATCCATGCCATGCCAATCATTGAGCTTTCCTGAAATAATCATCTTGGAATAGCATTAGCTCAATGAGCTATATGTTGTTATGAATTACCAAAACCACCTAGGGATAGTTGCACTTTCACAAGATCGATGTCTCGCCTTGTTCTCAAGGATAATATCACCACCGGAGGAACGCTGGCTCCAGGCCAAACCCTCCGGCAGGGTAGCTTTACCATGACTGCCTGTTCGGTCATTAAGCCGACGATGACCTCTCGGGTCATCGAAAACCCCCTTCATATCAACTCTGAACACTCCAAGCAGATGGATCCAATGGATCTTTCGTCTTTAAACGAGCTCCTATATCGCATTGCCGCCCTGGGGGTCGCTACAGACTACGATCGGATTGGGCTTAAACCCGATCAGAGATGAATCAAATCTCTATCGATCACCCACTAGATAGTGGTAGTCGAGGAGCGAGGCAATAACTCTTCCTCCATATTAAGGACGGACTATGTCCGGATCTCCGGTCTCGAAGAGCCGGACACCTACCCGCAAGGTGAAGCATCCTGCCCTTCGAACATAGAATCGGATGACGGGAAATTAGTGGACATCCCGGAGCCCGGCCTGCTAAGATTGCCGCGACGAGGAAGCGATCTCAGTGTTCCGCAACAACTGCAGGGACGAAGGAATCCTCAACGCCATCAACCGCCATCGCATCCTACACTTCGCTAACTTGGCAACTATCGTATAGAAGTACAGTGCAATGGAAAGCACCTGGAAAACTCAAGCAACTCATTGGGAATCATCGGTCCCCACTCAACCCCTCATTCAAGCAAAAAGGGCACACCCTTGCAACACGCATGGCTCAATATTAAAGAAATACAAGTACAATATGGGGCGCAGAACCGTTCTGGAAGGATGGCTCGATGGGCCATGCAAAATACACGCAACACCGGATAACATACCAACACATAGCCTTAGAGCATGTTGGATACTCTGGCAAGTGGCCAAGAGAGGCGAGGATATCCTCATCAAGAATAACCCAGAACAACACCCCCAGAGGACAACGACCCCAAAGTACTGATGGTCTTCGAGACATTCGCCTCAAACAATAGGCGCAAGAGAGCACTACGTGGACTCGCCGAAGTCTGTCAAATAGCAACAATAAACCCTTGGAATGACACGGCTATAATTTTTAATGCCGGTGACGAACCAAAATACAGGACAGTCCGAGCACTAGCCGCCTTGGTCCTTAGTCCAATTGTGGACGGCTTTCGGCTTACCCAGGTCCTTGTGGATGGCGGCAGCGGACTAAACCTCATCTACGAAGATACACTCCGCAAAATGGAAATAGATAGGAGCCGCATTGAGCAAAGTAGCACGACCTTTTGAGGAATTATTCCCAGTCGGGAGGCGCGGTGTGCGGGAAAAATAACACTCGACGTGGTATTCGGCATGCCGGAGAATTATTGGTCCAAAGAAATAACCTTCCAAGTGGCCCCTTTCAACAGCGGATATCACTCCCCCTTAGGGCGAGATGCATTTACACGCTTCCAAGCGGTACCCCATTATGGATAGATGAAGCTTAAGATGCCTGGGCCCAATGGTATAATCACTCTAGCTAGTGATCCGGACATAGCACTTCGTGCTGAGAATAAAACCGCATCCTTGGCCCTTGAGACATTATCTGAAGCCCTCGCGGCCGAAGAATTAACCGTGTTGCGCTCCACGGTGGATAGGGATGATGTGGTCTTAGATAAACGACCCAAATCCACCTCCTTCAAACCAGCAAAAGAAATAGTCAAATTCCAAGTCCATCCAACGGACCCCAAGAAGACAGCATCCATCGGAGCACAATTAGACCCCACGGTCGACGCCGCGCTATGAGAGTTCCTGCGCAAGAATTGGGATATATTCGCCTGGCACCCTTATGATATGCCAGGAATCCCACATGAGTTGGCCAAACACAGCCTCAATATATTAAAGGGATACAAACCGGTCAAGCAAACACTGCGGCGCTTTTTTGAACCCAAACGTCAAGCTATGGGGGAGGAGCTAGCCAAGCTAATTGAGGCCGGATTCATCAGAGAAATAAAACATTCAGACTGGCTGGCAAACCTGGTGATGGTACCAAAGAAGGACAAATCCTGGCGGTTGCGCGTCGATTTTAAAGACCTCAATAAGGCTTGCCCTAAGGATCCCTTCCCCCTCCCCCGCATTGATCAGATCATTGATGCAACCGCAGGACACGACTCACTGTGTTTTCTTGATGCATATTCCGGATACCATCAAATCAAAATGAAGGAGTCCGATCAAGCTGCAACAGCATTCATTACCCCATATGGGCCATTATGCTTCAACACCATGCCCTTTGGTCTCAAGAACGCCGGCACCACATACCAACGCATGATTCAAACATGCCTGGAGAAACAGATCGGCAAGACAGTTGAAGCTTATGTGGACGACGTCGTCATAAAAACTAGGCGCGTCAAAACATTAATAGACGATTTACGTCTCACATTCGATAACCTCCGCGCATATGACATTAAGCTCAATCCTGAAAAGTGAGTTTTCGGCGTCCCCACCGGAAAACTACTGGGCTTCATCATTTCCAACAGAGGAATTGAAGCAAATCCAGCCAAAATCCGAGCTCTGTCGCAATTGGCTATGCCAACAGACCTTAAATAAGTCCAAAAGCTCGTGGGTTGTGTGGCAGCTCTAAGCCGCTTTATCTCCAGATTGGGAGAAAAGGCACTGCCACTCTATCGCCTTCTACGGCGAACCGATCACTTCGAGTGGACGGATGCGGTAACAGCCGGACTGGAGGAAATAAAAACCCTTCTTGCAAGCAACCCAATCCTGGCCGCGCCAAACGTCGGTGAACGGATATTGTTATACATATCGGCAACACATCAGGTGGTGAGCGTCGTGCTCGTCATCGAACGAGAACAGGACGGACACAAATTCCCGCTTCAGAAGCTAGTATACTACGTATCCACTGTCCTTACACCATGCAAATCCCGGTACCCCCATTATCAAAACATAGCATACACGGTCTTCATGGCATCCCGAAAGCTCCGTCACTACTTCCAGGAATGTTCGATCATGGTGGCTTCCGAAGTACCACTCAACGACTGTAACGCCCCAGATATTACTTTCCCAATTTGTACTCCAACTCTTGCCGTTTCCGGTATTAAGTTATATTTATTTCTCGGATTCGGGTCTTTATCTCCGTGTCTTGTTTTCGTTTTCATGCATCTCATATCATGGCATCAAGTGCATTGCATTTGCATACATGTTCATCTCATGCATTCGAGCATTTTCCCCGTTGTCCGTTTTGCATTCCGGCGCTTCGTTCTCCTCCGGTGGTCAATTCTAGCTTTCTTTCGTGTGTGGGGATTAAACATTTCCGGATTGGACCGAGACTTTCCATGCGGCCTTGGTTTACTACCGGTAGACCGCCTGTCAAGTTTCGTACCATTTGGACTTCGTTTGATACTCCAACGGTTAACCGACGGACCGAAAAGGCCTCGTGTGTGTTGCAGCCCAACACCCCTCCAATTTGGCCCAAAACCCACCAAACTCTGCTCCATGTCCTAGAGCGTTCGATCACGATCGTGTGGCCAAAAACCGCACCTCATTTGGACTCTCCTAGCTCCACTTATGCCTATATATACACCCCTCCGTTTTCGGATCTTCGTCCTCCCCGAACCCTAAAAAAATCCCCGCGCCGAGCCGGACACGTCCGACCCGGCCGGACAAATCATGCCGCCGCCGCCGACCACTCACGCCCTGCCACGTGGCAGAGCGCCGCCGCCACCGCCCGCGGCCCGGCTGGCCCGTAGCCGGCCCGCGCCGCCGCCCGACCGGGCCACTCCCCGCCGCTCGCGCCACCTTCGTCTTCCCCGTGACCGGCCGCCGCCCGTCGCCGCCTCCCGCCACCTCGCCGCCGGCCGCCGCAACCGCTCCGGCCGCCGAACCTCGTCGCCGGCCACCCGAGAGGCCGCCCGCTCCGCCCGGCTCCTCCCGCCTCGACCGCGGCCTCCATCCAGCCCCGGGCCAGCCTCCTCCTTCCCCGGCCACCGCGGCCCCCTACTCCGGCGAGCCCTCGTCGCCGGCGAGCACTGGATCCGCCGCCGTGCTACAGTGTCGTGAACAGTGCCTCGGGCTGGATCCAGATCTGGATTGCCATCGGTTGACTTTTTCTTCCCCAAACCCTAGTTTTCGAGCATACTTTGGCTGATGATATCTCCGCATCCGTTGCTCCAATTTGGACATATGATATATCAAAATGTTTGTCCCGACATGTACATCATTTCATTCCATTGCATCATTTGCATTTGAGTTCATCTTGATGCCCAAAATGCTGCTAGAAGGAGGCATCGTGAGTTAAATTGCAGATCCGTTAGTTCATCATAGATTTTGTCATTTTTGCCATGATTATTGTGTGCATGATATGCCTGTGAGTCTTTGGGATGAATTGTTAAGCATTTTGTCTTATTTCCAGAGGTGCCACCCATGCATTTTTAGGATGTGTGTGGTGACTTGTGCAAGCTTGCAAAGAGAGGCACCTGAGAATTCTGTTTTCAGGGACTTAGTGGATTTCACTAAGTCTGGGATATTTTAGTTCATGATGCCATGTGTTCAGCTTGTTTCCTAGTGATCCGCGCCTCTTTTGAGGATGATCAGTAAGGGAGTTTTGATATTCATGTTATGCTCTATCCATACATGTCCTCGTTTGCATATGTGGAGTGCTCTAGCTTGAGTCAATCGAGCTCTACTTTTGCTTCGTGGTAAATCTGGGCAGATCGTCAACTTGTTTGCGATTTTGCCGATGCTATTGTTAGTGATCCATGCATGCTATGCCATTGTTCTTGCCATGTCTAGCTAGCATCTTGTGCCTTCTTTATGGATATATGCTTGCCTTGCCATGACTTGCACCGTAGTGAGTGCATCGAGCTTGTTTACATGCCTTCGTGAGTTAAATTTCAGCATGTCTCGGTTTTCACTAAGTGTGAAAACTGATTGTGCGTGAGCTATGTTCGTGTGCTCGTTAGAGTATTTTGTGAACCCTTTTGGCCCCAGGTCATTTTGGGTGTTTTGTTAAGCTTGTTTAGTAGCTCCATGCCATGTTCTTACTTGTCATGTTCAGGTTATGTATCATGTTGTTTTTCTGCTCCGAAGAGAGCATCGTGGTCTGAAATTTCAGACTAGTGTTAATTTCACTAAGTCTGAAATCTGTTTTGCGTTTGCGTTTTTGCCATGCTTGTTTGAACCTCATAATGGATGAATTTGGCCGTGGCTCAGTGCTAGTGTTTTGATAAGCATCTTGTGTACATCCCTGCCATGTCTTTTGTTGTCATGTTTGGTGGCTGTAGCATGTTCATTTCGTTGCATTTAGGAGCCTACTTGCTGTAAATCGCAGACCGGTTCATTTCGTAAAACTCTTGCCATTTCCAAACCGTAGCTCCGATTCCAATGATCTTTATATCATTTTCAGGTGATTTCATCCCCTCTATCCAGTGGCACACTTGGTTTTCCAAGTTGAGGCCAGGTTCATGCATTTCCTGTCACGTCTTGCATTTTGCATCCCGCATCGCATCCCGCATAGCATACCATCTTTGCATATTATTGTTTGTCCTTGCACGTGGTTGATTGTATCCTTGTTGCTTGTTTGTGTTGTTGGGTAGAGCCGGGAGACGAGTTCGCTAACGAGGAGCCCGTTGAGCTTGCTTGTGAGGATCCAGTCAACTCTGACAACTGTGCAGGCAAGATGATCATACCCTCGAAATCACTACTATCTTTGCTACGCTAGTTTGCTCGCTCTTTTGCTATGCCAATGCTACGATGCCTACCACTTGCTTGTCAGCCTCCCAATTGCCATGTTGAACCTCTAACCCACCATTGTCCTAGCAAACCGTTGATTGGCTATGTTACCGCTTTGCTCAGCCCCTCTTATAGCATGGTTAGTTGCAGGTGAAGATTGGAGCCGTTCCTTATTGGGACATTTATTTACTTGTTGGGATATCATTATATTGCCATGTTATCTTAATGCATCTATATACTTGGTAAAGGGTGGAAGGCTCGGCCTCTCGCCTAGTGTTTTGTTCCACTCTTGCCGCCCTAGTTTCCGTCATATCGGTGTTATGTTCCCGGATTGTTGCGTCCCTTACGCGGTTGGGCTATAATGGGAACCCCTTGATGGTTCGCCTTGATTAAAGCATTTCCAGCAATGCCCAACATTGGTTTTACCATTTTCCACCTACCCCCTTTTTCCCTTGGGTTTCCGGAGCCTGAGGGTCATTTTTATTTTAGCCCCCCACGGGCCAGTGCTCCTCTGAGTGTTGGTCCGAACTAGAGTCCTGTGCAGCGCCCCCTCGGGGAAACTCGAGGTTTGGTTTTAGTTGTATGGAGAGCTCATCTGAGTGTGCCCTGAGAATGAGATATGTGCAGCTCCTATCGGGATTTTTCGGCACATTCGGGCGGTGTTGCTGGTCTTGTTTTAACCTGTCGAATCATCTTGTTGTACCGAGATACCGAGTCTGATCGGTGTGTCTTGGGTGGAGGTCTATTCCTTCGTTGACCGTGAGAGCTTGTTATGGGCTAAGTTGGGACCCCCCTACAGGGATTGATCTTTCGAAAGCTGTGCCCGTGGTTATGGGCAGATGGGAATTTGTTAATGTCCGGTTGTATATAACTTGAACCTTAATTAATTAAAATGAATCAACTGAGTGTGTTACCGTGATGGCCTCTTCTCGGCGGAGTCCGGGAAGCGGACACGGTGTTGGAGTTATGCTTGCGCAGGTTGCTCTCTAGTTTCTCGCTCGTGCTGTGCCTCCTCTTCTCGCTCTCTTTTGCGAATAAGTTAGCCACCATATGTGCTAGTCGCTTGCTGCAGCTCCACTTATACCTTACCCCTTTCCTACCTATTAAGCTTAAATAGTCTTGATCGCGAGGGTGCGAGATTGCTGAGTCCCTGTGGCTCACAGATTACTATTACACCAGATGCAGGGACAGATGATACAGCTCCAGATGGCGCGCTTGAGCTCAAGTGGGAGTACGACGAGGACTCTCAGCGTTACTATGTGTCATTTCCTGATGATCAGTAGTGGTGCCCAGTTGGGGTGATCGGGACCTATGTCGCTTGTTGGGTTGTCTTTTATTTTGGCGCCGTAGTCGGGCCATGAGTGTTTGGATGATGTATGTTATTTATGTACTTTGATGTGATGTGGCGAGTGTAAGCCAACTATGTTCCTCCCCTTTATATTATTTATGTACATGGGATGTGTGATGATTTCCTAACTTGCGACATTGCTTTCAATGCGGTTATGCCTCTAAGTCGTGCCTCGACACGTGGGAGATATAGCCGCATCGAGGGCGTTACAAGGACATCATAAACAACCACGATGCCATGGGCCGGATCGCCGAATGGGCCATTGAGCTCCTTCCATTTGATATTACATACAAACCACGTCGAGCTATTAAATCCCAAGTACTGGCTGACTTCGTCGCCGAATGGATAGAGGTTGAACTCCCTAAAGAATACGGCGCATATTCCAATTGGGTTATGTATTTCGATGGCTCCAAAAAGCTGGCAGGGCTAGGGGCGGGCATCGTCTTAACATCACCAATTGGAGACGTCGTTCAGTACATACTCCAAATACTATACACAGACTCCAACAATGCAGCCGAATACGAGGCCTTATTGCATGGTCTCCGGATGGCTGTCTCCATGGGCATACAACGCCTAGAAGTGCGCGGGGACTCAAACCTTGCAATATCTCAAATAAATGGAGACTTGACACCAAAGATCCAAAGATGGCAGCCTACCATAATGCCGTCATAAAAATGTCGGCCCGGTTCGAGGGGCTCGAGTTCCACCATGTGGCTCGAGAAAGTAATCAGGCGGCGGACGTCCTCGCTCGTATCGGCGCTAAGCGCGACCCCGTTCCACCCAATATCTTTCTGGAAAGGCTTTTTAAGCCATCCGTGGTGTTGCAAGGGGAAAACGACAACACTAGTCCGGATCCGAACATAACCCCAGATTCTGAAAACACCAACATCATCGGAGGCTCGGCCACTGAAATAATATCGTCGGCGCACCTCATCATGGCAGTCATCGCTCCATGGACCGAACCCTTCCTGGCCTACCTTAACAAGAAGGAGCTTCCAGGGGACCAGAATGAGGCCCGCTGCATCGTCCGGCGATCAAAGGCCCATAAGGTTCATGATGGAGAGCTCTACAAGAGAAGCGCTACCGGAGTTCTTCAACGATGTATCTCCGAGGAAGAGGGGTGGCAGCTCTTGGCTGAAATTCACGCCGGACTCGGCGGTCACCATGTCGCAGCTCGGACCCTTGTTAGCAAGGCCTTCCCTATAGGGTTTTATTGGCTGACGGCCCGAGCAGATGCACAGGACCTTGTCCAATGTTGCGTCGGATGCCAACTCTTTGCCAACCAAATCCATATGCCCCCCACTTCCTTACAAACAATCCCCATCACTTGGCCTTTTGCGGTCTGGGACTCAATATGGTCAGACCCCTTAAAGGAGGAAGCCATAAGAGAAAGTATCTGCTGGTCATGGTGGATAAATTCACTAAGTGGATAGAGGCCAGACCAGTTAAAACGGTCGAAGCGGGGCCAGTGATAGATTTCATATCCGTCGTGGTACACCATTATGGTGTCCCACATAGCATAATCACGGATAATGGCTCTAATTTCATAGCCGATGAAGTGAATACCTGGTGTGCTAATCTAGGCATTAAGCTTGATTACGCCTTGGTCTATCACCCGTAGACAAACAGTCAAGTCGAATGGGATAATGGTCTTATTATGAGCGGCATCAAACCTAGACTAGTGAGGTCTTTGAAAGAATCAGACAAGCACTGGGTGGAGGAACTTGACTCCGTACTCTAGGGGCTGCGGACCACACCCAATCGCACTACTGGATATACACCTTTCTTCATGGTGTATGGTGCAGAAGCAGTGTTACCCTGTGATATTATTCATGACTCACCTAGAGTGCGCATGTACGAAGAGAGAGAAGCTGAGCTTGATCGGCAGGACAGCCTAGATGCCTTGGAGGAGGAGCGCGACGTCGCAAAAGCCCGTTCCGCATTTTATCAACAACAGGCTCGCAAGTATCAAAGCAGAGAAGTGCGGGCCAAGACTTATAATATTGGTGAACTCATTCTACGCCTGCCGGAGAAGAAAAAGGACAAACTCAAGCGCAACTGGGAGGGTCCCTTCATCATTGACGAAGTTCTCACGAAGGAGCGTACCGCTTGTGTGACGCGTCAGATAATCACCTAGAGCCAAACCCCTGGAATGCGGCCAGACTACGCCGATTCTATGCCTAGCGCCGAACTCTGTGTTTGTCTCCTCCCCCCTGTTATTATTATTATTTCTTCTCTCTTTTCGTTTTTTATCTTTTTCCATTTTTTAGCCTTACGGCTTCAGTATGGCTAGACCGTCCTTACCTGATGCGTGCATCTCTACATATGTATGTTCATTATACCTGGGGGCTTCTCGTACAGAAGCTAGCTATTATTCTTCGAGCATCAACCTCACCACTGTTGGGGAACGTGGTAATTTCAAAAAAAAAATCCTACGCACACGCAAGATCATGGTGATTCATAGCAACGAGAGGGGAGAGTGTGTCCACGTACCTTCGTAGACCGGAAGCGGAAGCGTTAGCACAACGCGGTTGATGTAGTCATACGTCTTCACAATCCGACCGATCAAGTACCGAACGCACGACACCTCCGAGTTCTGCACACGTTCAACTCGATGACGTCCCTCGAACTCCGATCCAGCCGAGTGTTGAGGGAGAGTTCCGTCAGCATGATAACATGGTGATGATGATGATGTTCTACCGATGCAGGGCTTCGCCTAAGCACATCTATGATATGATCGAGATGGATTATGGTGGAGGGGGGCACCGCACACGGCTAAGAGATTAAGAGATCAATTGTTTTGTCTATGGGGTGCCCCCATCCTTCGTATATAAAGGGGGAGGAGGAGAGGGCCGGCCAAGGGGGTGGCGCGCCCTAGGAGGAGGAAACCTACTCCAAGTAGGTTTGCCCCTCCCTTTCCCAGTCCAAGAAGGAGGGGGAAGGAAGGAGTGGGTGAGGGGAAAGGCAACTGGGGCGCCCCCCCCCTTTCCTTGTCCTATTCAAACTCAAGGGGAGGGGCACGCCTCTAGCCCTGGCCGGCCCCCCTCTCCCTCTCCACTAAGGCCAAGAAGGCCCATTAGTTCCCGGGGGGGTTCCGGTAAACCCCGGTACTCCGATAAATGTCTGAAACCTTCCTGAACCTTTCCGGTGTCCAAACATAGTCGTCCAATACATCGATCTTTATGTCTCGACCATTTCAAGACTCCTCGTCATGTCCGTGATCACATCCGGGACTCCGAACTACCTTCGGTACATCAAATCATATAAACTCATTGTAACATCCCAAATTTTCAATATGAAATGTTATACATTAGATCATCATGCATATCATATTTTATTTTGCTTTTGGTTTTGATCCTAGAAAATCCTAAGCAACTCAAGGACCCACGGAGAGAGTTGGGGATTTCGTTATTTACATATTTGAGTTTTCTCAAATTTTGTAAACAGGATCATTTGATTTTATTTATTTTATCGTCAATTATTTCTTTTACAAAGATATGAGAGAGGGAATAAAATGACTTTCACAAAATATAGAAATATTGAGGATTTAATAAAAAAATCAAATAAGTTCTATTTCGGAGTTTTTCGGTATTTTTAATTGAATTTAGGAAAAATACGTGTTTTTCAAAGTTGTATTTTGGGCCCAAATAAATGTTCACTTTATCGAGCTTGATTTTAGAAACCCGGGAAAATTTATTTCATGATTTTTGCAGCCGTTTAGTATTTCTTTTATTTTTTTCCAAGCGTAATTATTTAAAAAAAACGGAACCGACTATGGGCCGTACCCGAGCGGGACTCCGCCCAGGGGCGCCTTTAAATAGCGAGGCACCCGGCGCCCCAGCCCATAACCGCGACCACGCCCGAAACTGGACCCGCCGCCGACTCGCCGGAGTTGCACGCCGCCCGAGGTTCGCCACCGCCTCGACTTCCGTGCCGAATTTTTTTTAATATTTTTTTCGTCGGTTTTATTTTCGATTTTTTTATTATTTTAATTATTTTCAGATTAGGTTAATTAACGATTAATCTGTTCGTCGTTTTTCTTTTTCGTCGGATTTTCCGCGGTTATTTTCTGATCGCGATTTCTGATCCGATTTTCGTTTTAGTATAACTTTTCGCTCGTTTATCGGAATCAGACGATTCGAGCGCCTGGAGTTTCGTCTCGAAACCCTCTTTCCGAATAATCAACTTAAACAAGTTTTTTCTACTGTAAAATTTGGCTTAGATCCAGATTACTAGAACGAAGTTGATTTTTTTCGCCGTTTGATTTCTTTTGCTTCATTCGATTTGATTCTTTTTGCAAACCAGAGTTCTTCAGTTGAACTTTCTGGTTAGATCTTCTATTTGAGTTTTACCTGTGCATTAGTTGAGTATTTATTGTATGCTTGTTTGTTTGTCTGCGATAGAATACCCGGAGTGCGCCGCCTGTTACTTCGAATCTCTAGGTTTCGCGGATCATCAGCAAGGCAAGTAACACTTTGATCATACCTTTTCTACAACCCAGTTTTATTGCATTAGATCAATCCTCACACATTGCATGATTAGGATCTAATTAAATTGTGGGATGGGAAGTAGATGAGTTAGTACCTATTACCTGTGTATTATCAAACCTTTGGGAGTTATTTTTACGTTTGCTTGTTATGTCATGCTATGCTAGTAGACGTGGAATGGGTGAGTGATATCCATGACAGATGTGAGATTGTTAATTAATGGTTTATCTAAGGTGGCAACCTAAACACACATCTGGGTGGATTGAGGCACCTGGGTATTCCAGGACTTGCCTGTTTTTCTTTTGGACCGCCACCCATACTCAAAGGGATCATGAGATTATTCATACTAGAAACTTCCGTGTGCAGCCACAAGCCATTATGGGCCCTGGCATAGTTGATTAAGTCGTGCGAACTCTTACAGGGTAGACTAGCAGATGTAGGGGAAAGTAGGTGTACCGATCTATCCAACGTAAGGTGCTAGCGCTTCTGAAAGACTATGTCTCGGTCATCCGTTTCTCAAACATCCTGTAGTGCGAGAAATCCAACGGAGGCGATCGAGTCTTGTGGGGAAAAGTGCGCAAACCTCTGCAGAGTGTATAAACTAATCATGATTAGCCGTGTCCCCGGTTATGGACATCTTGAGTGTCTAGTACCTGGATTATCACGTGAATCTCATCATGTTACCTTAAATGAATATTGTTGGGTTTTAATGATGTTACTTAATTGGGATTGAGAATGCTGTCAACCATTCTCAATGTTTAACAACCACCATGATAGTAATTAAATTTATTCCTTTGAAGTAGGGAAAAATTGGCTTTACGCAAAAACTGTAACCATAGAGCTTTCCACCAGCCAAATATGCATATAGTATAGTTGTTTCATTCCATTACTCTCTATGTGTTACCTTGCCAGCATATTCCATGTGCTGACCCGTTCTCGGGCTGCAACATTAATGTTGCAAACTTTTCAGACGACGATTAAGGAGTTTTAGGTCGTGGTTCTATACTCAGTGATGTCGTTGGAGTTGATGGACTCACTTATCTTCCAAGCCTTCCGCTGTTATCGTTATTAGATGGCCTTAAGCCATATTTATTGTAATTAGTTCTCTTTTGAGACACTCAATGTAATAAGTGTGTGATTGCTACTCTGCTATAAATCCTTCGAGTACTATGTGGTGTCAGCATTACTGATCCAGGGATGACACCGGAGCACAGAGATCAGACTGTTTGAGGTCTGGTCGCTACAGAGATGGTATCAGAGCACACGCTGACTGTAGGACACGACCACTAAGCTAAAAGACCTAGATCACTACTCACTCTCTTCTCTTCTGACTTCTCATCTTTTCTACTCTTTAGGATGGCGGATGCAAGGAACAAGTTCACACAACCAGATGAAGATACACCCTTTGGACGCCACTTGAAGGAAGTCACTAGATACCTGAACATAGGAGTACCAAGCTTCACTGGAACCTACAACGCCACTTTACCTGAAGAAGAGCGCTGGATGATTCAAGTTGAAGTACCAGGAAGGACGTTCATGCCAGTCACTGAGCCCATAGATTTTTCTTTTGATGCACCAACTTGGAGTCTAGGAAAGAGTATGGCAGCTCACATTGCCATGTGACGCATTGGAGAAGTCTACCGCAAGGATCTCAAGGATACTATCTACCATATTTGCGGATGCCGAGATGAACACTGGGAGATGATCAGCACCAGGAAAGATAGATCAATTGCAGCTTTTATCCGGGAGTTAAACCAGCACATTCGACGACAGGAGAATCAGATGTGTGCCGACATGATAGATCTGAAAAAGGCTAAGACTAGAATCAAGGAACTAGAGGAAGAACTCAAGGCTACACGTGAAGGTTATGAAGAAGAAATAGAAGTATTGGTGTATAAGAATGCCGACCTAACTATGAAGCTAACAGTATTTATGGGAGGCCCGACACCAGTAGATGAAGACGAAGAACCCAAGGAGATTAGCCCGGATGACTACATCATCATCGACGGCACCGACTCGGAAGCAGATAGTAGCGATGATGACTATGTTGATGAAGCTGGAGCCGATATCATGGAGTCTACAACCGTAGAATATTTCTAGTAGACCACCTCACCAGTAGTAGTACTCCACCATGTAAATTTAGTAGTCCGAGCACTTTTGCGATAGCTAGATCGATTGTATGCCTTTGTTTGATTGAATGAAGTGAATTGTTTGCTTTTGCCTCATGTGCATATGGGTAGTGTTTTCTCTTTAGATATCTCATATTTTCTAAACCCTCAAATGCCTCCGAGATGTGACCCCAGATTTACCATTAAGGATTGGTAACTATGTTTTCCCTCAGACCTAATAGTATTGGAATCTCAAGGATTGGATGTGATATTAGGCATGGATTGGTTATCAAAGTATGAAGGGAATATTGAGTGTGCTAGTAAGTCAATTTTGCTTACCACACCAGAAGGGAGAAGGATCAAGTATGTATCCCGGCATGCGCCAAACAGGACACAAGTAAATTCCTTATCAGGAGTTGTTCAAGAGGAAGTACCAGTGGTAAAGGATTTTCCTGACGTATTTCCAGAAGAGTTGCCAGGCATGCCACCGGATAGAGACATTGAGCTTTTGCCAGGCACTGGGCCAATATAGAAGAGACCATACAGGATGCCCGCAAAGGATGTGGTGGAAATTAAGAAGCAGATTAAGGAGTTACTGGATAAAGGTTACATTCGCCCAAGTTCTTCGCCTTGGGGATCACCAGTACTTCTAGTGGAGAAGAAGGATGGATCGTTAAGAATGGTTGTTGATTATCGAGGATTGAACGAAGTAACAATCAAAAACAAGTACCCGCTACCAATGATCAATGATATGTTTGATCGATTGCAAGGGGCTAAAGTGTTTTCCAAGATCGATTTGCGATCAGGGTACCATCAGTTGAAGATTCGAGAGCAGGACATACCTAAGACATCATTCACCACAAGATATGGACTGTATGTGTATACCGTTATGTCATTTGGACTGACTAACGCACCTAAGTATTTTATGAACATGATGAACAAAGTGTTTATGGAGTTTTTGGATAAGTTCATCGTGGTTTTCATCGATGATATTCTGGTATTCTCAAAGAATGAAGAGGAGCATAAAGAACATTT
Source organism: Triticum monococcum (assembly GCA_034509565.1). Classification (NCBI taxonomy): domain Eukaryota; kingdom Viridiplantae; phylum Streptophyta; class Magnoliopsida; order Poales; family Poaceae; genus Triticum; species Triticum monococcum. The sequence goes on from CM067841.1 coordinate 432,690,981, forward strand.
GCGATTGGTACTTGAGAAGCTCAGAGAACATCAGTTATATGCCAAGTTCAGCAAATGTGAGTTTTGGTTGAAGGAAGTTGGATTCCTCGGACATGTTATATCCGGAGAAGGAATAGCAGTTGACCCCACCAAGGTTATCACTGTGACCAATTGGGAAGCACCAACAACAGTTGGAGAGATCGGGAGTTTTCTGGGACTTGCAGGATACTACCGGAGATTTATTGAGAACTTCTCAAAGATTGCGAAGCCTATGACGGAGTTGCTAAAGAAGGATACTAAGTTCAAATGGACTGAGGAGTGTGAGGCTAGTTTCCAGGAATTGAAGAAACATTTGGTTACCTCACCAGTGTTGATTTTGCCAGATCAAACCAAGGATTATGAGGTGTATTGCGACGCTTCACGTCGAGGACTTGGAGCAGTGCTTATGCAGGAGGGAAGAGTTGTTTCGTATGCTTCATGACAACTGAAGCCTCACGAATTGAATTATGCCACGCATGATTTGGAGTTAGCAGCCATAGTGCATGCATTGAAGACGTGGAGACATTTCCTCATTGGAAATCATTGTGAGGTGTACACGGATCACAAGAGTTTGAAGTACATTTTCACGCAGAAGGAGTTGAACCTCAGACAAAGGAGATGGTTGGAGCTCATCAAGGATTATGATATGAGATTGCATTACCATCCCGGAAAAGCTAATGTAGTAGCTGATGCATTGAGTCGTAAGAGTCATGTCAATACACTAATGACGGGAGAAATACCCAAGGAGTTAGCAGAAAACCTTCGTGAACTAGGTTTGGAGATAGTTTCGAGAGGCTATGTGGCAGCATTGGAGATTCAGTCAACATTGATGGATAAAATCAGAGAGGCTTAGAAATCTGACAAGGAGATTGCTTCTATAAAAGAGAAAATGAGCCAAGGAAAAGCTAAGGGATTTTGTGAGGATGAGCATGACACCCTATGGTTTGAAGACCATGTTTATGTACCCAATGACCCAGAGATCAGAAAGTTGATTCTGCAAGAGGCACATGATTCACCGTATTCGATTCACCCAGGAAATACCAAGATGTATTTGGATTTGAAGGATATTTTCTGGTGGACCGGGATGAAGAAGGATATTGCGGAGTATGTAGCAGTTTGTGACGTATGTGAGAGAGTAAAGGCAGAGCATCAGAAGCCAGCAGGATTGTTGCAACCATTGCCGATACCCGAATGGAAGTGGGATAAGCTAGGCATGGATTTTATCACGGGATTACCAAGGACTCGTTCAGGCTATGACTCGATTTGGGTTGTAGTTGACCGATTGACGAAGGTAGCTCATTTCATCCCAGTAAAGACCACTTACACCAGTGCTAAGTTGGCAAAGATATATATGACAAGAATCGTATGTCTGCATGGAGTTCCGAGGAGCATCGTATTAGATAGAGGAACCCAGTTCACCTCAAAGTTCTGGAAGCAGTTGCATGAGACTTTGGGTACTAGGCTAGAATTTAGTACAGCTTTTCATCCGCAGACAGATGGACAGACCGAGAGAGTCAATCAGATTTTGGAGGATATGCTGAGAGCTTCTGCGCTAGATTATGGATCTAGTTGGGACGATAATTTGCCATATGCAGAGTTCTCTTACAATAATAGCTATCAGAACAGTTTGAAGATGGCCCCTTTCGAAGCTTTGTACGGAAGGAGGTGCAGGACACCGTTGTCATGGGACGAAGTTGGAGACCGCCAGTTGTTTGGACCAGATCTGATTAAAGAGTCTGAACAGAAGGTGAAGTTGATTCGCGATAGGCTCAAGGTAGCCCAGTCCAGGCAGAAGAGCTACGCAGATTCTAAACGCAAGGAGACAGTTTACGAAGTCGGAGACAGAACTTATCTTCGAGTATCCCCACTTCGAGGGATTAAGCGCTTTGGAGTTAAGGGGAAGTTAGCGCCACGATTTGTAGGGCCATATCGAGTTTTGGAGCGTATGGGAGAAGTGGCCTACAAGTTGGAATTGCCAGAAGGATTGATAGGAGTTCATGACGTGTTCCACGTTTCTCAGTTGAAGAAGTGTCACGCGGAGATGGCTGACATAGCTTTGAGAGACACAGTGCCATTGGAAGCAATTCAGTTGGATAACAATTTGACCTATGAGGAGAAACCAGTTAAGATTCTCGAGTTTGCCAGCCGAGTCACTCACAGCAAGGTTATCAAGTTTTGCAAAGTTCAGTGGAGCCACCACACGGAGGATGAAGCCAAATGGGAGCGAGAGGAAGATTTGCTCAAGGACCACCCTCACCTATTTTCTAGCCAACCCGAATCTCGAGGGCGAGATTCATCTTAAGGGGGGTAGGTTTGTAACATCCCAAATTTTCAATTTGAAATGTTATACATTAGATCATCATGCATATCATATTTTATTTTGCTTTTGGTTTTGATCCTAGAAAATCCTAAACAACTCAAGGACCCACGGAGAGAGTTGGGGATTTCGTTATTTACATATTTGAGTTTTCTCAAATTTTGTAAACAGCATCATTTGATTTTATTTATTTTATCGTCAATTATTTCTATTACAAAGATATGAGAGAGGGAATAAAATGACTTTCAGAAAATATAGAAATATTGAGGATTTAATAAAAAATCAAATAACTTCTATTTCGGAGTTTTTTGGTATTTTTAATTGAATTTAGGAAAAATACGCGTTTTTCAAAGTTGTATTTTGATTTTAGAAACCCGGAAAAATTTATTTCATGATTTTTGGAGTCTGTTTAGTATTTCTTTTTATTTTTTTTCGAGCGTAATTATTTAAAAAAACGAAACCGACTATGGGCCGTACCCGAGCGGGACTCCGCCCGGGGGCGCCTTTAAATAGCGAGGCACCCAGCGCCCAAGCCCATAACCGCGCCCGCGCCCGAAACCGGACCCGCTGCCGACTCGCCGGAGTTGCACGCCGCCCGAGGTTCGCCGCCGCCTCGACTTCCGTGCCGAATTTTTTTTAATATATTTTTTCGTTGGTTTTATTTTAGATTTTTTTTATTATTTTAATTATTTTCGGATTAGGTTAATTAACGATCAATCTGTTCGTCATTTTTCTTTTTCGTCGGATTTTCCGCGGTTATTTTCTAATCGCAATTTCTGATCCGATTTTCGTTTTAGTATAACTTTTCGCTCGTTTATCGGAATCAGGCGATTCAAGCGCCTGGAGTTTCGTCTCGAAACCCTCTTTCCGAATAATCAACTTAAACAAGTTTTTGCTACTGTAAAATTTGGCTTAGATCCAGATTACTAGAACGAAGTTGATTTTTTTCGCCGTTTGATTTCTTTTGCTTCGTTCGATTTGATTATTTTTGCAAACCAGGGTTCTTAAGTTGAACTTTCTGGTTAGATCTTCTATTTGAGTTTTACCTGTGCATTAGTTGAGTACTTATTGTATGCTTGTTTGTTTGTCTGCAATAGAATACCCGGAGTGCACCGCCTGTTACTTCGAGTCTCTAGGTTTCGCGGATCATCAGCAAGGCAAGTAACACTTTGATCATACCTTTTCTACAACCCGGTTTTATTGCATTAGATCAATCCTCACACATTGCATGATTAGGATCTAATTAAATTGTGGGATGGGAAGTAGATGAGGTAGTACCTATTACCTGTGTATTATCAAACCTTTGGGAGTTATTTCTACGTTTGCTTATTATGCCATGCTATGCTAGTAGACGTGGAATGGGTGAGTGATATCCATGACAGATGTGAGATTGTTAATTAATGGTTTATCTAAGGTGGCAACCTAAACACACATCTGGGTGGATTGAGGCACCTGGGTATTCCAGGACTTGCCTGTTTTTCTTTTGGACCGCCACCCATACTCAAAGGGATCATGAGATTACTCATACTAGAAACTTCCGTGTGCAGCCACAAGCCATTATGGCCTCTGGCATAGTTGATTAAGTCATGCGAACTCTTACAGGGTAGACTAGCAGATGTAGGGGAAAGTAGGTGTACCGGTCTATCCAACGTAAGGTGCTAGCGCTTCTGAAAGACTATGTCTCGGTCATCCGTTTCTCAAACATCTTGTAGTGCGAGAAATCCAACGGAGGCGATCGAGTCTTGTGGGGAAAAGTGCGCAAACCTCTGCAGAGTGTATAAACTAATCATGATTAGCCGTGTCCCCGGTTATGGACATCTTGAGTATCTAGTACCTGGATTATCATGTGAATCTCATCATGGTACTTTAAATGAATATTGTTGGGTTTTAATGATGTTACTTAATTGGGATTGAGAATGCTGTCAACCATTCTTAATGTTTAACAACCACATGACAGTAATTAAATTTATTCCTTTGAAGTAGGGAAAAATTGGCTTTACGCAAAAACTGTAACCATGGAGCTTTCCACCAGCCAAATATGCATATAGTATAGTTGTTTCATTCCATTACTCTCTATGCGTTACCTTGCCAGCATATTCCATGTGCTGACCCATTCTCGGGCTGCAACGTTAATGTAGCAGACTTTTCAGACGACGATTAAGGAGTTTTAGGTCGTGGTTCTATACTCAGTGATGCCGTTGGAGTTGATGGACTCACTTATCTTCCAAGCCTTCCGCTGCTATCGTTATTAGATGGCCTTAAGCCATATTTATTGTAATTAGTTCTCTTTTGAGACACTCGATGTAATAAGTGTGTGATTGCTACTCTGCTATAAATCCTCCGAGTACTGTGTGGTGTCAGCATTACTGAACCAGGGATGACACCGGAGCACAGAGATCAGACTGTTTGAGGTTTGGTCGCTACACTCATAATATAACCATCATCTAACTTTAAGCATGCGGACCCTATGGGTTCGAGAACTATGTAGACATGACCGAGACACGTCTCCGGTCAATAACCAATAGCGGAACCTAGCTGCTCATATTGGCTCCTACATATTCTACGAAGATCTTTATCGGTCAAACCGCATAACAACATACATTGTTCCCTTTGTCATCGGTATGTTACTTGCCCGAGATTCGATCATCGGTATCTCAATATCTAGTTAAATCTTGTTATCGGCAAGTCTCTTTACTCGTTCTGTAATACGTCATCCCGCAACTAACTCATTAGTTGCATTGCTTTCAAGGCTTATAGTGATGTGCATTACCGAGTGGGCCCAGAGATACCTCTCCGACAATCGGAGTGACAAATCCTAATCTCGAAATACGCCAACCCAACAAGTACCTTTGGACACACCTGTAGAGCACCTTTATAATCACCTAGTTACGTTGTGACGTTTGGTAGCACACAAAGTGTTCCTCCGATAAACGGGAGTTGCATAATCTCATAGTCATAGGAACATGTATAAGTCATGAAGAAAGCAATAGCAACAAACTAAATGATCATTCCACGTTAAGTCAATCACATCATTCTCGTAATGATGTGATCTCGTTAATCAAATGACAACTCTTTGTCTATGGCTAGGAAACATAACCATCTTTGATTAACGAGCTAGTCAAGTAGAGGCATACTAGTGACATTCTATTTGTCTATGTATTCACACATGTATCATGTTTCTGGTTAATACAATTCTAGCATGAATAATAAACATTTATCATGATATAAGGAAATAAATAATAACTTTATTATTGCCTCTAGGGCATATTTTCTTCGGTCTCCCACTTGCACTAGAGTCAATAATCTAGATTACACAGTAATGATTCTAACACCTATGGACTCTTGGTGTTGATCATGTTTTGCTCGTGGAAGAGGCTTAGTCAACGGGTCTGCAACATTCAGATCCATGTGTATCTTGCAAATCTCTATGTCTCCCTCCTGGACTTGACCCCGGATGGAGTTGAAGCGTCTCTTGATGTGCTTGGTTCTCTTGTGAAATCTAGATTCCTTTGCCAATGCAATTGCACCAGTATTGTCACAAAAGATTTTCATTGGACCCGATGCACTAGGTATGACACCTAGATCAGATATGAACTCCTTTATCCAGACTCCTTCATTTGCTGCTTTCGAAGCAGCTATGTACTCCGCTTCACACGTAGATCCCGTCACAATGCTTTGTTTGGAACTGCACCAACTAACAGCTCCACCTTTCAATGTAAACACGTATCCGGTTTGCGATTTAGAATCATCCGGATCAGTGTCAAAGCTTGCATCGACATAGCCATTTACGACTAGCTCTTTGTCACCTCCATAAACGAGAAACATATCCTTAGTCCTTTTCAGGTATTTCAGGATGTTCTTGACCGCTGTCCAGTGATCCACTCCTGGATTACTTTGGTACCTCCCTGCTAAACTTATAGCAAGGCACACATCAGGTCTGGTACACAACATTTCATACATGATAGAGCCTATGGCTGAAGCATAGGGAACATCTTTCATCTTCTCTCGACCTTCTGCAGTGGTCGGGCATTGAGTCTTACTCAACTTCACACCTTGTAACACAGGCAAGAACCCTTTCTTTGCTTGATCCATTTTGAACTTCTTCAAAACTTTGTCAAGGTATGTGCTTTGTGAAAGTCCAATTAAGTGTCTTGATCTATCTCTATAGATCTTGATGGCCAATATATAAGCAGCTTCACCGAGGTCCTTCATTGAAAAACTCTTATTCAAATATCCTTTTATGCTATCCAGAAATTCTATATCATTTCCAATCAACAATATGTCATCCACATATAATATTAGAAACGCTACAGAGCTCCCACTCACTTTCTTGTAAATACAGGCTTCTCCAAAAGTCTGTATAAAACCATATGCTTTGATTACACTATCAAAGCGTTTATTCCAACTCCGAGAGGCTTGCACTAGTCCATAAATGGATCGCTGGAGCTTGCACACTTTGTTAGCTCCCTTTGGATCGACAAAATCTTCCGGTTGCATCATATACAACTCGTCTTCCAGAAATCGATTCAGGAATGCAGTTTTGACATCCATTTTCCAAACTTCATAATTATAAAATGCGGCAATTGCTAACATGATTCAGATAGACTTAAGCATCGCTACGGGTGAGAAAGTCTAATCATAGTCAATCCCTTGAACTTGTCAAAAACCTTTTGCAACAAGTCGAGCTTTATAGATAGTAACATTACCGTCAGCGTCAGTCTTCTTCTTGAAGATCCATTTATTTTCAATGGCTTGCTGATCAACGGGCAAGTCATTCAAAGTCCACACTTTGTTCTCATACATGGATCCCATCTCAGATTTCATGGCCTCGAGCCATTTTGCGGAATCTGGGCTCAGCATCGCTTCTTCATAGTTCGTAGGTTCGTCATGGTCTAGTAACATAACCTCCAGAACAGGATTAACGTACCACTCTGGTGCGGATCTTACTCTGGTTGATCTACGAGGTTCGGTAGTAATTTGATCTAAATCTTCATTATCATTATCATTAGCTTCCTCACTGATTGGTGTAGGTGTCACAGAAACTGGTTTCTGTGATGAACTACTCTCCAATAAGGGAGCAGGTACAGTTACCTCATCAAGTTCTACTTTCCTCCCACTCACTTCTTTCGAGAGAAACTCCTTCTCTAGAAAGATTCCAAATTTAGCAACAAAAGTCTTGCCTTTGGATTTGTGATAGGTGTACCCAACAGCCTCTTTTGGGTATCCTATGAAGACACATTTCTCTGATTTGGGTTCAAGCTTATCAGGTTGAAGTTTTTTCACATAAGCATCGCAACCCCAAACTTTAAGAAACGACAACTTTGGTTTCTTGCCAAACCATAGTTCATAAAGCGTCGTCTCAACGGATTTTGATGGTGCCCTATTTAACTTGAATGCTGTCGTCTCTAAAGCATAACCCCAAAATGATAGCGGTAAATCAGTAAGAGACATCATATATCGCACCATATCTAGTAAAGTACGATTACGACATTCGGACACACCATTACGCTGTGGTGTTCCGGGTGGCGTCGGTTGCGAAACTATTCCGCATTGTTTAAAATGAAGACCAAACTCGTAACTCAAATATTCTCCTCCATGATCAGATCGTAGAAACTTTATTTTCTTGTTACGATAATTTTCAACTTCACTCTGAAATTCTTTGAACTTTTCAAATGTCTTAGACATATGTTTCATTAAGTAGATATACCCGTATCTTCTTAAATCATCTATGAAGGTGAGAAAATAACGATACCCGCCACGATCCTCAATATTCATCGGACCACACACATCTATATGTATGATTTCCAACAAATCTGTTGCTCGCTCCATAGTTCTGGAGAACGGCATTTTAGTCATCTTGCCCATGAGGCATGGTTCGCAAGTACCAAGTGATCCATAATCAAGTGGTTCCAAAAGTCCATCAGTATGGAGTTTCTTCATGCGCTTTACACCGATATGACCTAAACGGCAGTGCCACAAATAAGTTGCACTATCATTATCAACTCTGCATCTTTTGGATTCAATATTATGAATATGTGTATCACTACTATCGAGATTCAACAAAAATAGACCACTCTTCAAGGGTGCATGACCATAAAAGATATTATTCTTATAAATAGAACAACCATTATTCTCTGATTTAAATGAATAACCGTCTCGCATTAAACAAGATCCAGATATAATGTTCATGCTCAACGCGGGCACCAAATAACAATTATTCAGGTCTAAAACTATTCCCGAAGGTAAATGTAGAGGTAGCGTGCCGACTGCGATCACATCGACTTTGGAACCATTTCCCACGCGCATCGTCACCTCGTCCTTAGCCAATCTTCGCTTAATCCGTAGCCCCTGTTTCAAGTTGCAAATGTTAGCAACAGAACCAGTATCAAATACCCAGGTGCTACTGCGAGCATTAGTAAGGTACACATCAATAACATGTATATCACATATACCTTTGTTCACCTTGCCATCCTTCTTATCCGCCAAATACTTGGGGCAGTTCCGCTTCCAGTGACCAGTCTGCTTGCAGTAGAAGTACTCAGTCTCAGGCTTAGGTCCAGACTTGGGTTTCTTCTCTTGAGAAGCAACTTGTTTGCCATTCTTCTTGAAGTTCCCCTTCTTCTTCCCTTTGCCCTTTTTCTGGAAACTGGTGGTCTTATTGACCATCAACACTTGATGCTCCTTCTTGATTTCTACCTCCGCAGCCTTTAGCATTGCGAAGAGCTTGTGAATCGTCTTATCCATCCCTTGCATGTTATAGTTCATCATAAAGCTTTTGTAGCTTGATGGCAGTGATTGAAGAATTCTGTCAATAACGCTATCATCCGGAAGATTAACTCCCAGTTGAATCAAGTGATTGTAGTACCCACACATACTGAGTATATGCTCACTGACAGAACTATTCTCCTCCATCTTGCAGCTGTAGAACTTATTGGAGACTTCATATCTCTCAATCCGGGCATTTGCTTGAAATATTAACTTCAACTCATGGAACATCTCATATGCTCCATGAAATTCAAAACGTCATTGAAGTCCCGGTTCTAAGCCGTAAAGCATGGCACACTGAACTATCGAGTAGTCATCAACACGCGACTGCCAGGCATTCATAATGTCTACAGTTGCCGGCGCAGGTGGTACACCTAGCAGTGCTTCCAGGACGTAATTCTTCTGTGCAGCAATGAGGATAATCCTCAAGTTATAGACCCAGCCCGTGTAATTGCTACCATCATCTTTCAACTTTGGTTTCTCAAGGAACGCATTAAAATTCAACGGAACAACAACACGTGCCATCTATCTACAATCAACATAGACAAGCAAGATACTATCAGGTACTAAGTTCATGATAAATTTAAGTTCAATTAATCATATTACTTAAGAACTCCCAGTTAGATAGACATCCCTCTAATCCTCTAAGTGATCATGTGATCCACATCAACTAAACCATGTCCAGTCATCACGTGAGATGGAGTAGTTTCAATGGTGAACATCACTATGTTCATCATATCTACTATATGATTCATGCTCGAACTTTCGGTCTCAGTGTTCCGAGGCCATATCTGTTATATGCCAGGCTCGTCAAGTTTAACCTGAGTATTCCGCGTGTGCAACTGTTTTGCACCCGTTGTATTTGAACGTAGAGCCTATCACACCCGATCATCATGTGGTGTCTTAGCACGAAGAACTTTCACAATGGTGCATACTCAGGGAGAACACTTATACCTTCATAATTCAGTGAGAGATCATCTTATAATGCTACCGTCAATCAAAGCAAGATAAGATGCATAAAAGATAAACATCACATGCAATCAATATAAGTGATATGACATGGCCATCATCATCTTGTGCTTGTGATCTCCATCTCCGAAGCACCGTCATGATCACCATCATCACCGGTGTGACACATTGATCTCCATCGTAGCATCGTTGTCGTCTCGCCAACTTATGCTTCTACGACTATCGCTACCGCTCAGTGATAAAGTAAATCATTACAGGGTGATTGCATTGCATACAATAAAGCGACAACCATATGGCTCCTGCCAGTTGCCGATAACTCGGTTACAAAACATGATCATCTCATACAATAAAATATAGCATCATGCCTTGACCATATCACATCACAACATGCCCTGCGAAAACAAGTTAGACGTCCTCTACTTTGTTGTTGCAAGTTTTACGTGGCTGCTATGGGCTGAGTAAGAACCGTTCTTACCTACGCATCAAAACCACCACGATAGTTCGTCAAGTTAGTGTTGTTTAAACCTTCTCAAGGACCGGGCGTAGCCACACTCGGTTCAACTAAAGTTGGAGAAACTGACACCCACCAACCACCTGTGTGCAAAGCACGTCGGTAGAACCAGTCTCACGTAAGTGTACGCGTAATGTTGGTCTGGGCCGCTTCATCCAACAATACCACCGAACCAAAGTATGACATGCTGGTAAGCAGTATGACTTGTATCTCCCACAACTCCCTTGTGTTCTACTCGTGCATATGACATCTACGCATAAAACCTGGCTCAGATGCCACTATTGGGAAACATAGTATTTTCAAAAAAATTCCTACGCACATGCAAGATCATGGTGATGCATAGCAACGAGAGGGGAGAGTGTGTCCACGTACCCTCGTAGACCGGAAGCGGAAGCGTTAGCACAACGCGGTTGATGTAGTCGTACGTCTTCACGATCCAACCGATCAAGTACCGAACGCACGGCACCTCCGAGTTCTGCACACATTCAACTCGATGACATCCCTTGAACTCCGATCCAGCCGAGTGCTGAGGGAGAGTTTCGTAAGCACGACGGCGTGGTGACGATGATGATGTTCTACCGATGCAGGGCTTCGCCTAAGCACCGCTACGATATGATCGAGGTGGATTATGGTGGAGGGGGGCACCGCACACGACTAAGAGATCAAGAGATCAATTGTTGTGTCTATGGGGTGCCCCTTCCTCCGTATATAAAGGGCGAGGAGGAGAGGGCCGGCCAAGGGGGTGGCGCGCCCTAGGAGGGGGAAACCTACTCCAAGTAGGTTTGCCCCTCCCTTTCCTAGTCCAAGGAGGAGGGGGAAGGAAGGAGTGGGAGAGGGGAAAGGCAAGGGGGGCGCTTCCCCCCCCCCTTCCTTGTCCTATTCGGACTCAAGGGGAGGGGGCGCCTCTTGCCCTGACCGTCCCCTCTCTCTCTCCACTAAGGCCCAACAAGGCCCATTAGTTCCCGGGGGGTTCCGGTAACCCCGGGTACTCCGATAAATGTCTGAAACCTTTCCGGTGTCCAAACATAGTCGTCCAATATATCGATCTTTACGTCTCGACCATTTCGAGACTCCTCGTCATGTCCAAGATCACATCCGGGACTCTGAACTACCTTCAGTACATCAAAACCTATAAACTCATAATATAACCGTCATCTAACTTTAAGCATGCGGACCCTACGGGTTCGAGAACTATGTAGACATGACCGAGACACGTCTCCGGTCAATAACCAATAGCGGAACCTGGATGCTCATATTGGCTCCTACATATTCTACGAACATCTTTATCGGTCAAACCGCATAATAACATACGTTGTTCCCTTTGTCATCGGTATGTTACTTGCCCGAGATTCGATCGTCGGTATCTCAATACCTAGTTCAATCTCGTTACCGGCAAGTCTCTTTACTCATTCCGTAATACGTCATCCCGCAACTAACTCATTAGTTGCATTGCTTGCAAGGCTTATAGTGTTGTGCATTACCGAGTGGGCCCAGAGATACCTGTCCGACAATCGCAGTGACAAATCCTAATCTCGAAATACGCCAACCCAACAAGTACCTTTGGAGACACCTGTAGAGCACCTTTATAATCACCCAGTTACATTGTGACGTTTGGTAGCACATAAAGTGTTCCTCCGGTAAACAGGAGTTGCATAATCTCATAGTCATAGGAACATGTGTAAGTCATGAAGAAAGCAATAGCAACAAACTAAACGATCAAGTGCTAAGGTAACAGAATGGGTCAAGTCAATCACATCATTCTCCTAATGATGTGATCCCGTTAATCAAATGACAACTCTTTGTCTATGGCTAGGAAACATAACCATCTTTGATTAACGAGCTAGTCAAGTAGAGGCATACTAGTGACATTCTGTTTGTCTATGTATTCACACATGTATCATGTTTCCGGTTAATACAATTCTAGCATGAATAATAAACATTTATCATGATATAAGGAAATAAAAAATAACTTTATTATTGCGTCTATGGCATATTTCCTTCAACCACATATGCGTTTTTCCATATGTACCTTTTCTTCGCCACTATATGCATTGATATGACTTAAGTTTTGACCAAGCTGGGTTGCCTGGATCTTGTGCTTATGCCCTAAGTTCCCGTTAGTTCAGCTAGGGCATAAAGGGAGCACCTGTATGATTGTTACTATCGGGCCATCCAGATGTGTACCTCAGACTGGGTGAAGCCTAAAGCTAGTGTTCTTAAGGGGATATTCGGTCGGCGAATTAAAGATGTTTTCGCATTCACTCCATTGTGAAACCCCAGAAGTTACTTACTCTGTGATTTTTCAATCACAGTTCGGACATGCACATTAAACGCATGCACACCCAGGGAAAGGAACCCTTAATGGAACTATTCTCTCTGGAAGATGTTTCTTACATAATGTAATATAACATAACTAGCCGGATACACATTGTCTGTTCAAGCAACTATGACCCCTACGCCTGGTTCCCATGCATACCCCGATATACTCTACCGTAAGGGTATTCGGAAACACTCCGCACCTTCGGGTCCGGAGGTTGAAGCAAAAAGGTTGCCCATGACAATTGTTCTTATTATCCAGCTAGAAGGAAAGTACATAGTCACTTAGGACTCAAAAACTTCCTCCTCTATACCGTCCAACAGGCAGTCTAATTTACAATCATGTTGGGAGTATCTAGCAGCCACCTCTACTTGGCCATATACTAGACTAACGGGAATTTCTTCCCCATTTGACCCTAGCGGTCCGACCCGGGCCATGTGATTCGGATCCAGCTTGGTATATCATGTTTTTATCATGGCCCAGGCTTCTCGCACACCCCTCGGCAGGCCGATATCTTCCACAGTCGGATATGCCGCCGCGCTCCCTTGAACAGCTCTACAAGCTTCTCCATACTCCCTGGAGGGGAGTCGGATGGCCATAAGGCCTTGGCTACACTCCGCATTGCCTGCGGAGCTTGCTCGTGCAACTGCGACAGCCCTTGCAGAACATCACCTGATGATCTGGACACCTCCTCTTCGGGACGGCCCATTAATATACCTGCAATCATAGCTATATTAGCTACTTTTACTTCCAAACTGTTATAAGATAAATGCGACCACATACTGAATATGCCACCTTGCATTTTTTTGCTCTCCTTCACGGAGTCGGCTAGCTAAGCTCGCACATCTTTCAGTTCTTCGCCTAGTTTGGTGTTTGAATCCTGGAGATTCTTTTTCTCCTGAACGACTTTTGTTAACACATGTTTGCCCACTGCTAGCAGTTTTTTGGCTCCATGTTCTTCGCTTCGAACGGTGTCCAGCTGCTCTCGCAGTTGGTCTAACGATCCAATACAAAGATAAGCAACCATATCAGCATTATTAGTGTACAATTATGATTTCTCGATGGAGGGAAACATTACTGGGGGATGCCTTCTGCGATTTCTCTAGTTCGCCATTAGCAGCAACAGCTGGCTCCAACACTTTTCTAGTTCCTGAGTTAACAGGGTGTTCTTCTCCACAAGCACCTGGTTCTACATTGATCCTTAAATCAGTTGTTTCAACTACTTTAAGTCTCGGGGGCTACTGGCATAATGTTATCATAGTCAGACAAAACAAACTTACCTGCACATCTTTTAAATGTTGTTTTGTGGCTCTATTAAGCCCATCTCGAGCAGCTCGGATATATGCATCGGCCGAGCTGAAGGCGTTAAATGACTCTTCTGAAAAGCCAATGTCTCGTAAAACGGCCCTGCGGTGCCGATGATTCATGGCGCTCTCCACTGCCGAGTTGGTGATGGATACATCATCTGAGTCCTCGGCTGGAGGACTGTCCGGCGTCAACCCCGCATCAGCCCCCGTCTTCACGGTGGGATTTGAATCCTGGCTACGGGAAGTATGACCGGCCGGACCACCGGATATAGTCCGGCACACCTTTTTCCCGATACAGGGTAAACGGAAAGATCATAGTTGGATGTGACTGCAAAGGTGCATACTTGCAAATTCATACCTCTTTGATGAAGGCTCGGTCGTATCTTTGTTTGCCTTCCTCTTAGAAGGCTTGCCAGGTATGGGGGATGCTCTCTTCGGAGATGCTCCCGGGGCAGCATGGCACGCCGAACGCTTCCCCTTCTAAGCACAAGATAGTGCGGTGGGTGAGGAATGAGAAAACTCTTTTGGATAAGGTGTCTTCGGATTACTTACACGTGAAGCAGGAAGGAGGCCGGGGTAATTGGCGATAATGGGCACATATGTACCGTCGTAGCTCGTCTGATAGAATATTCCATCCTCAAGCTCCACAAATATGTCCGGATCTTCCTCATATCCGGGGTCGAGATCCCGGTTGCGATTCTCCGGGTGAGGGGCAGGGTCATGGCTCCCCTCGACAGCCTTTCACCATTCTTGTTATGCGCAAGATAAGATGCTGCCTGTCAAGAATGATTTAGGGACAAGAATAAAATAGTGGAGCTGAACCTTACCCAGCTGGGAGGATTATACATGGAAAACCCGTCTAGAATTTGGAGATGGGTGAACTCCTTCTTCTCCCCTTTATACAGCTCGGCCAGTATTTTGGCTAGGGCGGCAGGAGTCTTCGAGCCCTTTCGGCCATAGTGTGAGGCATCGTCTTCTCCGTTGTAATGCCACATGGGCAGCCCTCTGTATTGAAGTGGATGGACCCCCCGCGTTATCGAAATCGCCATCACCTCAGCTATTGACAATCCAGACTGGGCAAGCATCTTGATCTTGCCCAGAAGCAAGCTTATCTCTGCACTATCCTCTTCCTCGAGGCTTCGAAGACGCCAGCTATGGCGTTTCTTCAGCGGAGCATTTGAAAACTCGAGGAGGCCCATGCGGACGGGGTCGGGTAGAGCAACGTCGTCGATGTAGAACCATTCGGAAGGTCACTCTTCGGGAGCTTTCTTTGGCGTGCCAGACAGGTATCCGGTCCCGGCGATGCGCCACACTTCAGCTCCTCCCACTTCAAAAATTGACCCACCTTGATTGCGAGGGACGAGGCAGAACAGTCTTATCCGCAAATCAAAATGGGCCTCGCAACCCAAGAATAGTTTGAATAAAGCGACATAACCCGCAATGTGCAGGACGGAGGTCGGGGTAAAATTATGCAGTTGGAGGCCATAGTACCCAGAAGCCCTCAGAGGAATGGGTGAATTAGAAATCCCACATCCCTCAGAAGATAGGGGACGAAGCACACTCGTTCTCCCGCAGACGGATTGGGGAAATCCTCCGCCTGGGTTTTGCCGTTGAAGGAGGCCAGTCCTGCTCAAACAGGGACCAGATCTGCAGGAAGGAGAAACCCCTGCTTTGCAGCTTCACCAATTGGCTGTGGGGCACGGAGCACCTCTCCCACTCGCCTCTCTCTAGGTTTGAACGGGAAGAGGAGCTGGGAATGTTGGCCATGTTGGAATGGTTTCGCCTGGCAGTATCTGAGAATTTTCTCCACATGATGTTGAAAGGATCTGAGATCCAATCCCCTTAAATAGACATTCTTTCTTGCAGGGCTAGGGTGTTATTTGCAAAAAAATACCCTGACCATCCACATTCGCCGGACACGTGGAGGATGAGGTCATAAATGCACAGAAGCCGAGGAGTGCGACCTTGAATTGAAAGCCGAACACATTACTTGGAAGACGTTGGAGGAGGAACCCGCCTTGCAATGCCGAAGACAGTCTGCGCGCCGAACACCTCGTCATTGAAGCCTGGTTTGGGGGCTACTGAGGGAGTCCTGGACTAAGGGATCCTCGAGCGTCCGGCCTGTTAGCCATGGGCCGGACTGATGGGCTGTGAAGATACGAAGACCGAAGACTGCACCCGTGTCCGGATGGGACTCTCCTTGGCGTGGAAGGCAAGCTTGGCGACCGGATATGTAGATTCCCTTCTTTGTAACCGACCTTGTATAACCCTAGATCCTCCCGGTGTCTATATAAATCGGAGGACTTAGTCCGGATAGGAGAGACTCACTATCATAGCCATACAAGCTAGACCTCTAGGGTTTAGCCATTACGATCTCGAGGTAAATCAACTCTTGTAATATTCATATTCATCAATATCAATCAAGCAGGACGTAGGGTATTACCTCCATAGAGAGGGCCCGAGGATGGGGGGAGACAGGGGGAGGCGTTTCGCTCTCCATCATCTCCGTAAGAAGATCCCCCGAAGACGAACTCTGTCGAGAAGGGCTACGATCCGGACTACGAGACATATGTCTCGGTTATTGTCCTTGGAGATAAAGTAGGATGTATTTACCAAAAGTACTCTTGTTCACTTACAGCTCGGTGGAGAGCTGATCCCCTTGCATGCACTGTGCGGTAAGGATGCCCTCCGGGGCAGGGCCCCCTGGCGAAGGTTTATTCCCTTGTTTGGAAACCCTTATTTCCAAGTCTTCAGAGGCAGTCCTTTTCCTTCCTTGGGGAGAGGGAATTTCATATTCTTCTCCCCGATTATCCTCCTTCGCAGAGACACTAATTCCCCCGGTTTGGATGAGTAATGCATGAGGCCCGCTTTCGGCTTCTTTATTCCTCCCTTTATCTTCCCCTGATGGCACTTGATAAGGTGCGTGCTCAAGCATCCTGGATAGTACAGCATCCGGTGAGCCTTCGGGAAGGGGGGCTGAACACCTGATCATCTTCGCCTTTCTTATACAGTCCTGGCCAAGAGCAATTTTTTCAGAATGATGTTATGACAAATGAAAAGATAGCGTGTTCGGCCGCAGAATTACTTACATGGGTATCTGGAGGATTGCAGTTTAGACCCACATCCTCGGTGGTGTCCGGACACTTTATTCGTGATCCGAAGAACAATCCATACATCCCTTCGAGCGTCACACCGAAGAATTGCTGAATAGTTTGCAGTCCTTCTGAGTTGAACTCCCACATACGGAGAGGCTGATGTTAGCATGGCAGGACCTGTCGGAGTAATGGACCACGGGTACCCCGAAGACGACAAGATGATATTTCAAGACATCGGGGCTAGCAAAGCCCCTCAGTCCAACTGCCCGGCCGCTCCTGCCGGCTCCCCGTCCGACTGCACTACCCGGCCGGCTACCAACTACCGGCCGCTGACTACGCCAACCAGCCAGCTGTCGACTGTAGCCTGACCCGACAACGATGAGACAACCGTACCGCGGTGCCATCATCTACAGTGTACCGTGTCCCCTGGGTATTGATTTATAAAGTATCCCAGGGGACAAGCATGACATATATCATGCCTCTAGCCATGCCTACATGGCTTGGCATGTAAGCTACCCAAGGTAGCTTACATCCAACGCCACCACTACCTAGCTTACTTACTAAGCTACCTCACACTATATATATACCACACATCCATCCATCCAGGGAGGATGGACACTCACCCATGCACACAGGCACTAGCTAGCAAGCTAGCTAGCTATCCATCCATCCATCCACATGAGCACACATGCTCACGGCCATGAGCATGGCCGGCCACTAGCATGCCTCGTATAGGGATTTACCAGATCAGATGCCTATGGCACTGACTCCAGATACAGCTCCAGGAGCACTTTGTACTGCCCGATGTACACCTCAGATATATACTCAGACATGCAGGAGTAGGCGTATTATCTCTCCGGAGAGCCCCGAACCTAGGTAAACCACCGCGTGCTACTCGCATACTCGCTCCCGGTCCTATCAGCAGCAGTCCTACCCACACACTAAGCCCTTGTGGCATCTGTCGATTCGCAAGCCCCCCGTGAGAAATACCACGACAGTTGGCGCCCACCGTGGGGCGGTACTACTACTACGCTACCACGCTGTTGCTGGTTTCACTGTCCGGGTGGGACCCTTTTTTCTTCATCGCCTCCACCGCGGCGTCGCGCCGTCTCGCCGGTAGCGCTCGGGAGCTCGACATCGACCCACCCCCGGAGCGGCCGCGAGGGGTGGCGCATCCTCGCCGTCGGCCTCTTCGTCTTCACCACCGCGGCGTCGCGCCGTCTCTTCGATAGCGGTCGGGGGCTCGACATCGACATGCCCCCGGAATGGCCGTGAGGGGCGGCGTGACCTCGCCGTCAGCCTTGCCGTCTTCACCACCACCGCAACGCCGACCATCCGTCCGCGCGCGTGCCGCGCGCGGGGCCCCGTGTCGGTCGACCGTGTCCGTCCACGCGACGCTCGCGTCTGCTTCCCTCAGCATTGCGCCTTGCTCCAGCCGACACGCGCGTTCATTCCTCCACATATCATTTATGCAAGCTAGCTAGCTGCTAAGTCAAACAAATGGTCAAACCATCTCCCGCGACGCCTCCTCCACGCTGCCTCCGCGTCCGGCTGGCCACGCGCCGCCTGCGACTGCCCCGTACTGGCTGCGTTGCCCGCGCCTATGCCTCCGCGCGGCTCCGCCGCCCAGCTCCACCGCGGGTCCGTGCCCCGGGCCTGGCTGCTCCTCCACGACCGCGCGGCCACGCCCGGGACTCCCGCACCTCTCCGCCGTGCGTGCCCTGCCTCGCCCGTCAGCCACCTCGCCGCGCTTCCAGCGCTGCTGCAGACTCGCCGCCTTCGCGCCTCCCAGCCGTGCCAGCTCCTACGCGCGCGCCGACTGCGCCTCGCCCCTGCTCCGAGCCGCCCGACGCGCGCTTCGGCCGCCTTCGCGCCTACCCGGCCTCCCTCGCCCACTCGCCGGCTCCTCGCCTCGCCGGCTCCTCGCTACCAGGCACGCGCCGGCTCCGCCCCGCCCTCCCCCTCTAGTCGGCCCGGCTTTGGCCGCCTGGGGCAACCCCAATGCCGCCCCTGGCCGGCTCCCGCGCGCCCGTTGGCCGGGCCGCCTCCTGCTCCCGCGCGCCCATCGCCTGGGCCGCCTCCGGCTCCCGCGCGCCTGTCGCCTGCGCCGCCTCCGGCCCCTGCCCGCTCCGGCCGGCTCTGGCATCCGCCCGGCCGCCCCTGGCCGGCTCCCGCGCGCCCGTTGGCCGGGCCGTCTGCTGCTCGCCTGCCAGCCGTGGGTGTGCCGACTCCTCCCGCGCTTGCCGGCTTCCCCTGCTGCCTCGGGCCACCCCGGGCTCCGCCCGCAGCACGCGCGGCCGGCTCCTCCCGCGCCGCGCCGGGTCCGGGTCCGGGTCCGGCTTCCCTCCGCCGACTCGTCGCCCCCGGCTGCGTCCTCGCACGCGTGCCGGCCCGCCGCCTGCTCTGGCCGGCTCCTGGCGCTCCGGCCCCCGCCACCCCACACCCGGCGGCCGGCCCTTCCGCACGCCCGCCTCTGGCCGGCTGCATGCCGTGCCTACTACGCTCCTCATCGCCCCCGCCGGCTTCTCCACCTCCCGCGCCAAGCCCGGATGGCCGCCGCGTTCCGACCTCCGCCTGCCGACCTCGGGCCGGCTCCCCGCCCTGTGCCGGCTGCTCCGCATGGGCCGGCTCCGGCTTCTCCTCCGCGTCCCGGCCGCCCGCCGGCCTCGCTTACCCTGCGCGCCGGCTCCGCTCGCTCGCCGCCCCGCAGGACGGCCTCCGCGCGCTTGCCGGCTCGCCCGCGGTCGGCTTGCCCGCTGCCGACTCCGCCTCGCCGGACCGCCTCCAGCTCCGCCTGCTCCGGCCGGCCTCCGCCTAGAGGCTCCCCGTGCCGCCCCTCCCGCTCCGAGTCCGGCTCCTGCCGGCTTGCCCCCGCGCTCGGCCCCTGGCTCCCGCGCTGGTTGCCTGCGCCCGACTCTGGCTGCGCCACGCCAGGTCGGCCCTGGGTCGCCGCCTCGCCGGGTGCCGGCGCGCACCTCTACGTCGCTCGCCGCCTCGTGGCTGCCGGCTTTCCGGCGCTGCGCCGGCTCCCCATCACTCTGCCTCTGCTGCCGGCCTCCACGCCGGCCCCGGCCGCATGCCGTCTCCGCCCCGAGCCGGACGGCGGACTCCGCCGCTTGTCGGCTCCGACGCCTGCCGGCTTCACCGTCCACCCCGGCCGCGCCCGGACTCGTCCTCCTCTGCAGGCCGGCTCCGCCCGCACCCGGCCCTTGCCCGTGGCCCCCTCCGGCCGGCCCCTGCATGCCCTGCCGGCTTCGCTCGCGCACCCCCGCCGGGTCCGCCTCGCCCGGCCGGCTGGCCGCGTCGCCACCCCGCGCGCGGGTTCTGCGCCGTCGCCTGCGCCGCGTTCAGCCCTCTCGCCGGGTCACTGCGCCCGGCCGCGTTGGCTCCCACGCGCGGCCGCCTCCGTGCCCAGCCGGCCCCCAGCCGCTTGCTGGCCCCTTGCGCGCCGGTTTCTGGCATGCGTGCTGCCCGGCCGCCACGGACAGGTGCCGCCTGCAAGAGAAAAAGTCAACCGGCTTGGCAAAAAAAATGAAGAGATGTGTTCGGCTAGAAAAGAGATGGCGGTCGGCTCGCTTCAAAAAAAATGCGTTCGACTGCCTGATATACGTCCGACCGTTGACTGCCTGGCCGACTGCAAAGAGCCCGACTGCCATGTTGGGGTCTGCCTGCCCAACCGACTGCAGAAGAAAGAGAACAAGACAAAGTAGTTGCCGGAAGATCCGGCCCGACTGCTCAGCAGTCGGCCCGAATCTTGGGGGCTACACCCAGTGGGTGCGCTGACGCGCCCCCATGAGAGAAGAAGACAAAGTAGTTGCCGGAAGATCCGGCCCGACTGCTCAGCAGTCGGCCCGAATCTCGGGGGCTACGCCCAGCGGGTGCGCTGATGCGCCCCCGCGAGAAAGAAGACAAAATAGCTGCCGGAAGATCCGGCCCGACTGCTCAGCAGTCGGCCCTACACCCAGCGGGTGCGCCGGCGCACTCCGCGAGCGCCGAGTCGCGCCGGCTATCTTCGACGACCGCGACTACACGATAAACAATGTGAGCTCCTCACCCGCATATTTTTGCACTACGCAAACACGGATAACCCCGAGCGTTGCTCGGGGGCTGCCTCCGCATTTTATTACAGTAGCATCACTGTTTGCCCCGGCGCTAGCCAGAGTTGGCCCGGGGGCTGGCCGCTTGGCCTGAGACGTTAGTTCCCGCAGACGGCTTAGTACCGTGCGCGGTACCAAAGGCCCACTCTTAGTCACAAACCGCAGAGCGGCTGTCCGACTAGCAAGAGTGGACGCTGGAGGCCACCCACGCGAAAAACGTCCGGGAAGAAAAACGGTCCGGGCGACCCGACCGTTTTCCTTTACAAGTATCTACTCGGTTGAATCTGCTCCTAGACTCTGAGTACTGTACACTCCACTTCGCGGCCCACTCTCAGCCACAGACCGTAGAGCGGCTGTCCGGCAAGAAAGAGCACAAGCCAAAAAGCGGAGGGAACACGAAAAAGATTAAGGGGGATCGAACGAAACCGAGTCGGCACCCTCCGCATAAAACTTGCAATGCTAAAAGCAAACATTCGATATATCTGCATGGACTAACTTTGTCCTTTTTTATGATCATTTTCATGAACGTTTGCCAAAAACCTCCGCCCAACTTTGCCAAGTTGCCCGGAGGCTTGGGGGCTACTGTCGGAGTAATAGACCACGGGTACCCCGAAGACGGCAAGATGATATTTCAAGACATCGGGGCTAGCAAAGCCCCTCAGTCCGACTGCCCGGCCACTCCTGCCAGCTCCCTGTCCGACTGCACTACCCGGCCGGCTACCGACTACCGGCCGCCGACTACGCCAACCAGCCGGCTGCCGACTGCAGCCCGACCCGACATCGACGAGACAACCGTACCGCGGTGCCATCATCTACAGTGTACCGTGTCCCCTGGGTACTGATTTATAAAGTATCCCAGGGGACAAGCATGACATATATCATGCCTCTAGCCATGCCTACATGGCTTGGCATGTAAGCTACCCAAGGTAGCTTACATCCAACGCCACCACTACCTAGCTTACTTACTAAGCTACCTCACACTATATATATACCACACATCCATCCATCCAGGGAGGATGGACACTCACGCATGCACACAGGCACTAGCTAGCAAGCTAGCTAGCTATCCATCCATCCATCCACATGAGCACACACGCTCACGGCCATGAGCATGGTCGGCCACTAGCATGCCTCGTATAGGCATTTACCAGATCAGATGCCTATGGCACTGACTCCAGATACAGCTCCAGGAGAACTTTGTACTGCCCGATGTACACCTCAGATATATACTCAGACATGCAGGAGTAGGGGTATTATCTCTCTGGAGAGCCCCGAACCTGGGTAAACCACCGCGTGCTACTCGCATACTCGCTCCCGGTCCTATCAGCAGCAGTCCTACCCACACACTAAGCCCTTGTGGCATCTGTCGACTCGCAAGCCCCCCGTGAGAAATACCATGACAGGACCCGACGAACTAGCATGGTTTGCATTACCTTGACAAGGTTGACATCTCTCTTGAGGAGATCTCGGATGCGACTCTGCAATGTCGGCACGTCATTAACTGGCCCCCAGTCCAGCCCCTTGTTGACCCATGACGCCAGTTGTGGCGGGAGGCCCGAACAGAAGGTGGGGGAAGCTACCCACTTAGTACTTTGGGGAGTTGTGATGTAAAACCACTCCCGCTGCCATAAGTCGGATGTCTCCGGGAAGGAACCCTTTGGCCATGGAGCATCAACGCCTTTACTTATTATGGCACCTCCGCATTCTGTGTGTTGCCCATCAATCATCTTCGGCTTCACATTGAAAGTCTTGAGCCATAATCCGAAGTGTGGGGTGATGCGGAGGAAGGCCTCACACACGATGATAAACGACAAGATGTGAAGGATGGACTCTGGAGCTAGATCGTGGAAGTCGAGCCCGTAATAGAACATGAGCCCTCTAACAAAGGGATCAAGACTAAAGCCTAGCCCTCGGAGGAAGTGGGAAACAAATACGACACTCTCGTTGGGTTCGGGAGCGGGGATGACCTGCCCTTAAGCAGGCAGCCTATGCGAAATTTCGGCGGTCAGATACCTGGCTTCTCTTAGCTTCTTGATGTCCTCCTCTATGACAGAAGAGGCCATCCACCGGCCTTGAAGGTTGGATCCGGACATGATTGAAGTTCTGAAGCGCTTAGCCTGAGCCTCGGGTGTTGGAATTCAAGGTGGGGGAAGGGAAGGATCAAGTGCGAGAAGAAAAGGACAGGCCTTGTCCCCTTTATAAAGAGGATGAATATCAAGCGTCCTCCGCATGGTCATTCGGAACTTGCCTAAAATTTAGGAGTCATTCCAGCAGGCGCGATTGGGTTACCCATACCCGTATTGATGAGAATCTCGTGATAAGGGGAACATGATCTCTGCTTCGACAGGACGTGCCAATAAAACCGCCTCGCAACACGTGAAGTGGCAGGCAAGGAGAAACGGTTCGTAATGACCGGGCCACGTTAGGATGTCACGTTATGAAGAGTTGTCGGCAGATTAGATTTGTGGAATAATATACTCTCTACGGTGGTATGTGGATTTTTTTTTGCAGATCCGGACACGATCCTTGTGTTCAAAATCTTCTATGGAGTATTCGGAGAAGGAACCCGCCTTGCAATGCCGAAGACAATCTACGTGCTGGACTCATCGTCATTGAAGCCTGGTTCAGGGGCTACTGAGGGAGTCCTGGATTAGGGGGTCCTCGGACAGCCGGACTATATACTTTGGCCGGACTGTTGGACTATGAAGATACAAGATTTAAGACTTTTTCCTGTGTCCGGATGGGACTCTCCTTTGCATGGAAGGCAAGCTTGGCAATTAGGATATGTAAATCTCCTCCCTTGTAACCGACTCTGTGTAACCCTAGCCCCCTCCGGTGTCTATATAAACCGGAGGGTTTAGTCCGTAGGAAAACAACAATCATAATCATAGGCTAGCTTCTAGGGTTTAGCCTCTACGATCTCGTGGTAGATCAACTCTTGTAATACTCATATCATCAAGATTAATCAAGCAGGAAGCAGGGTATTACCTCCATCGAGAGGGCGCGAACCTGGGTAAACATTGTGTCCCCCGCCTCCTGTTACCATCCGCCTTAGACGCACAGTTCGGGACCCCCTACCCGAGATCCGCCGGTTTTGACACAGACACTACCCTCAAAGGGTATCTTACAGACCCGACAAAAATCATAAAGTGACATCTCCTTAACCTCATCATATAAATGAGATTCCACTGAAGGTGGTGATTTCTTAGCATGAAAGTAAAAAAATTTGCACGAAAATATTAGTGAGGAGGAGATACTGTTCGCGCTGGTCGCGGAGGAAGTCGTTGAGGCCTGGATTCTCAGCCAAATAATAAAAGTCTTCATAAATCCCGGCTTCTCTCAAGAACTCATCACAAGGCCATTATTACGGCCGAACCTCTGCAGTGAGAGGGAGATTATATTTGGGCTTCTTATTCTCTTCACTTTGCTTATCCTTCGAGCTTTGGCTCGAAGAGCCCCTCAACAATCTTTTCATCATTTTCTTTCTTTGAAAAATTTCTGAAATTTTTAGTGACTCAATAAAAGTGAACCATACTCAAAAAGATTGATAGCAACTACTCCTACAAGTGCCTAGAGGCCATATCATGCATTAAAACTACTTTTGACCACATAAATTTGACATGCAAGATCAAGAACAGGGTCACCCAAGCAGGAAAAAATTGCAATAAATAAAGCACTAGAACAAAAACTAATTGGACCATTGGAGGAGTCACATAACGAAGAACAATCCCCCAAAGCAGTTTTGTGAATGGAGCTTTGAACAAGGAGATCAAAAATGGCAGCAAAATGAGCTAGAACACGGGTTTGAGCTAGTGGATGATTCGTTCTGGAGGAAGACGAAGTGTGTGGGTGCAAGAATAAGTGGAGGGAACCCACGTGGGGTCCACGAGGCAGAGGGCGCTCCCTGGAACCTCGTGGCCAGGTGGTGTGGCCCCTAGGTGTGTTCTCAGTGCCAAATATTCTTAAATATTCTACAAAAAATCATCTAAAATTTTCAGGGCATTTGGATAACTTTTATTTTCGAGGTATTTTTTTATTGCAAGGATAATTCAGAAAACAGACAGAAAATACTATTTTTGCTTTATTTAATCTAAATAATAGAAAGTAAAAAGAGGGTACAGAGAGTTGTGCTTTCTAACTTCATCCATCTCATGCTCATCAAAGGAATCCACTAATAAGGTTGATCAAGTCTTAACAAACTCTTTCCAAATCGCATGAAACAAGAGAATTTTCGAATAACACTAAGTTGCCTCAACGGGGATATGCATGTCCCCAACAATAAGAATATCATAATTCTTCTTGATAGTAGGAAGAGGAAATTCAAAACCTCCAATAGTAATTGTTGGATTTTTTCCAATAGAATTGATATTCTGGACTTGAGGTTGTTTCCTCAGAAAGTGTACCGTATGCTCATTACCATTAACATGAAAAGTTACATTGCCTTTGTTGCAATCAATAACAGCCCTTGTAGTATTCAAAAAGGGTCTACCAAGGATAATCGACATACTATCGTCCTCGGGAATATCAAGAATAACAAATTCCATTAAAATACTAACGTTTGCAACCACAATAGGCACATCCTCACAAATACCGATAGGTATAGCAGTTGCTTATCAGCCATTTGCAAAGATATTTCAGTAGGTGTCAACTTATTCAAATCAAGTCTACGATATAAAGAGAGAGGCATAACACTAACACCGGCTCCAAGATCACATAAAGCAGTTTTAACATAGTTTATTTTAATGGAGCATGCTATAGTTGGTACTCCTGGATCTCCCAGTTTCTTTGGTATTCCACCCTTAAAAGTATAATTAGCAAGCATGGTGGAAATTTTAGCTTCCGGTATCTTTCTTTTATTTGTAACAATATCTTTCATATACTTAGCATAAGGACTCATTTTAAGCATATCAGTCAAACGCATACGCAAAAAGATAGGTCTAATCATTTCAGCAAAGCGCTCAAAATCCTCATCATCCTTTTTCTTGGATGGTTTAGGAGGAAAATGCATGGGTTTTGATACATCTCCAACGTATCTATAATTTTTGATTGCTCCATGCTATATTATCTACTGTTTTGGACATTATTGGGCTTTATTATCCACTTTTATATTATTTTTGGGACTAACCTATTAACCAGAGGCCCAGCCCAGAATTGCTGGGTTTTTTGCCTATTTTAGGGTTTCGGAGAAAAGGAATATCAAACGGAGTCCAAACGGAATGAAACCTTCGGGAACGTGATTTTTTCACCGAACATGATCCAGGAGACTTGGACCCTACGTCAAGACACAAAGGAGGAGGCCACGAGGTAGGGGGCGTGCCCACCCCCCACCCTCCCCCAGGCGCGCCCTCCACCCTCGTGGGCCCCCTGTTGCTCCACCGACGTACTCCTTCCTCCTATATGTACCTACGTACCCCCAAACGATCAGATACGGAGCCAAAACCCTAATTCCACCGCCGCAACTTTATGTATCCACGAGATCCCATCTTGGGGCCTGTTCCGGAGCTCCGCCGGAGGGGGTATCCATCACGGAGGGCTTCTACATCATCACCATAGCCCTTCCGATGAAGTGTGAGTAGTTCACCTCAGACCTACGGGTCCATAGTTATTAGCTAGATGGCTTCTTCTCTCTTTTTGGATCTCAATACAATGTTCTCCCCCTCTCTTGTGGAGATCTATTCGATGTAATCTTCTTTTTGCAGTGTGTTTGTTGAGACCGATGAATTGTGGGTTTATGATCAAGTCTATCTATGAACAATATTCGAATATTCTCTGAATTCTTTTATGTATGATTGGTAATCTTTGCAAGTCTCTTCGAATTATCAGTTTGGTTTGGCCTACTAGATTGATCTTTCTTGCAATGGGAGTAGTGCTTAGATTTGGGTTCAATCTTGCGGTGTCCTTTCCCAGTGACAGTAGGGGCAGCAAGGCACGTATTGTATTGTTGCCATCGAGGATAACAAGATGGAGTTTTCATCATATTGCATGAGTTTATCCCTCTACATCATGTCATCTTGCTTAAGGCGTTACTCTATTTTCAGGAACTTAATACTCTAGATGCATGCTGGATAGTGGTTGATGAGTGGAGTAATAGTAGTAGATGCAGGCAGGAGTTGGTCTACTTGTCTCGGACATGATGCCTATATACATCACTACAAAAAAAGACACATCCGTGTCATTTTGGGCCGAACGAATTTTTTTTCTGTCATACATATGACACTTCTATGACAATAATTGTGACAAAACCCGGTATCATCATAGATGTGGTGGGCTCCTACTTCTATGACAAAAAATCATGACAGAAAATGGGCTTTTCATCCTGGGCGGGCCAGAGACGCAGCTGCATAACATTCTTTGGGCCGTCCATGACGGAAAAAACCGTGGTAGAACCGAGGGGGAGGAAAATTTCGGGGAGTTCCCGGTTACGGTGGGAGGTCGGGGGGCGAGCGATGCGCGTTTCTCTCGTACACATACGCGCGTGTGTGCGAGGCGTTGGGCTCTAACTGAACCTGAGCGAATGCACCGTAGGCTACGCGTTACTGAACCCGAGCGATCGATCGATGGCTGTTAACTGAACCCAGTTGAGTGATTCCTTCGCTACTACTGCTAACTGAAGTCGATCGATTGGATGAACAGTGAGCATTGCGGGGGGTTTTGGATGAACAGTGAGCGGTGGCGTTGCCTTCGGATGAACAGGACCCCGTGGTGTGGAGGGCTGGATGAATAGTAGACGGTGGAGGGGTGCCCGTGGAGGGGTGGTTGAACAGGACCCCGTGGTGTGGAGGGCTGGATGAACAGTAGACGGTGGAGGGGTGCCCGTGGAGGGGTGGTTGAACAGTAGCCGGTGGACTAGCGCGCGGTGGAGGCTGGATGAACAGGAGCCCGTGGAGGCTGAAGGAGGTCGACGGTAGCCCGTGGAGGCTGGAGGAGGTCGACGGTGGAGATGAACAGTATCCCGTGGAGTCCCGTTTTGCGGTACGCCACACCCCTCCCAATCAACAGGACCCCTGTTTCGACCGTAGCGCTCCAACACAAGTCCGTTTCCTCCGTTTTGCAGTACGCCGCACCCCTCCTGATCAACAGGACCCCCGTTTCGACCATAGGAGGTCCATTTCCTCCGTTTTGCGGTAGCCAGACCCCTCCCGATGAACAGGATCTCGTTTCGAACGTGGTCGGTCGAACACAAGGCCGTTTCCTCCGTTTTGTGGTACGCCAGGCCTCATTTTCATCGCCTGTTCTATCCAAGCCCTCCTGAAGAACACGACCACGCATTCCATTCCGACCCAGTCGGTTGGCTCCCACGCGTTCCATTGCCTCCCGATGAACACGACGCATTCCGTTGCCTCCCCATGAACACGACGCATTCCATTGCCTCCCCATGAACATGATGGATTCCGTTGCCTCCCCATGAACACGACGACGACGATGTTTCTCCGTTCCGACCCAGCCATGTACATGAGCCCTGGCCATACGTATGCGTGAGTAGGCGTTCGAGACCCTGTCCGTATGTACGTACGTGGTCGTATTTTCTTTCTTGCACCCTGGCCGTTGTACGTACGTGTACATGCTATGTGCGCGCCTCAACTATGACACGTACGCACCTCTACTATGACACGTGCGCGCCTCTACATCGACCAGTATATATGTACATACACGTTCGTGACCAGAATGACAACGCTATGTATGCTTCAACCAAGTGGGTCCTGATTGTCAGGCACTTCCTTGCCTGCGAAGATGTAGCTGGTGGGTCCAGCAGTCTGGGGGCGAATTGTTTTTTTTTGCCCAGACGCACTTACTTGCATGCGAAGGTGTAGCTGCTGGGTCCCAGCAGTCAGGGGGGAATCGTTTTTTTTTGCCCGGACGCGCTTCCTTGTGTGCGAAGATGTAGCTGGTGGGTCCCAGCAGTCAGGGGGCGAATCATTTTTTTTGGACGCACTTCCTTGCGTGTGAAGATGTAGCTGGTGGGTCCCAATAGTCAGGAGGGCGAATCATTTTTTCAGACGCACTTCCTTGCGTGCGAAGATGTAGCTGGTGGGTCCCAGCAGTCAGGGGGAAATGTTTTTTTCGCGAAATACGGTGGCCCGTCCGGTGGGTCCCCGCTGTCAGATGGAGGAATAATTATTTTGCACGTAATAAGGAGGCACTTCCTTGCTGCGGCCGTGGACCCAGCTGTCAGCCTCTCCACGTACAGTCCATGTTCGATGGAAGCCATTCCTTGACCACGTTGACCACGCCGCGCCGAGAGCACCAGGGCGGTGGACGACGGCGAGGCCTAGGAAGGGGACGACGCGGAGCCGGGGAAGACGCGGCAGTGGATGCCCACACGTAGAGGAGTATGAGGGTTCACTCGTTCGGCTGCGGTGTGAGGCTGCCATCACCGCAGAATAACATGGGGTGTGGGTGCATAGAGGGATGCCCTGGCCAGCGGTGGGAGTAGTAGGGGCGGTGAGGCCTCCGTGGCATCATAGCCGGCCATGGGCGGCAGGAGCACGCGGCACGACCGGCGCTGCTTTGGGCGGCCGGAGTAAGAAGACTAGAGGTTGAAGAAGCACTACGGCCGTTGGATGGACATCGTACGGTCACTGGAGCTAGAAACATTCATATATTGACTAAAGTTGACAAAGGCCTCCGTCCCAGTCAACTTAGTAGGCCCACAAGTCAGCCTCCCACCAAGGTGGGTCCCAGCTAGCAGGGGTTATTCATTTTTTTGTGCGTAATAAGGAGGCACTTCCAGTGGGTCCGAGCTGACAGCGAGGGGGGCATTTTTTTGCGAAATACGGTGGCCCGTGTAATAAGGAGGCACTTCCTTGCGGCTACCGTGGACCCAGTTGTCAGCCTCTCCACGTACAGTACTCTTCCGATGGAAGTCGGTCGTTGACCACATAGACCACGTCGCACTGAGAGCACCACGGTGGTGGACGATGGCGAGGCCTAGGAAGGGGACGACGTGGAACCGGGGAAGACGTGGCAGTGGAAGCCCGCGCGGAGAGGAGTACGAGGGTTCACCAGTTCGGCTGTGGTGTGAGGCTGCCGTCACCGCAGAATAACAGGGGGTGTGGGTGAGTAGAGGGATGCCCTAGCCAGCGGTAGGAGTAGTAGGGGGCGCTGAGGTCGGCGCAGCAGCACAGCCGGCCACGGGAGGCGGGAGTAGGCGGTCCCGCCGGCGCTGCTTTGGCGGCTGGAGCAAGAAGATCAGAGATTGAAGAAACACGACGGTCGTTGGATTGACATCCAATGGTTACGTCTGCTAGAATCGTCTGTTGATGTATATAATAACTAAAAAATCTTGCATACGAGTCAACTAAACAGGCCCACAAGTCAGACCACTTCCTCTTTTTTTAATAATTTATATATAGCTCATGGCAACTTCTTATGCAATTTATTGCAGTTGTTTTTTTGGTTGGCCAGAGCCAATTTTGCATATTTCTGTGGGTTCCAAACTATTTTTAATACGAAAATGTCGAGCCAGATTTAAAGTACTTTGAATATATATTTAAATTAGGTTAATGCCCAATGAAATAGGAATCTGAAAATGTGAAAAAATTTAGAAATTATAAAGAAATTGCCAATTTGTCATCTGTTTTTATATTTACAACCCATTTCATATTACTTTCAAGATTTGCAGGCGTCTTGAAAGAGTTGCAGCCCATCAGGGCATAGAAAAATAAGTAGGCCTGGATTGGGTATTCTTTAGAAAAAATAAACTGGGCTCATTTTCACAAAGAAAAAATAGCTGGGCTGGTCACATGGTGAACATAAAATATAAGCCTGGGCTAGAAGGGCCACAGCCCAGTTCAAACCCTACTCCGTATCAACAATACCAAACAAAAAAATACTACTCGAGTAGCTACGTCCCAGGTGTCAGCCGATCTTGTGATGTTCTCTTGTCTATTGACTATATACGCTCACAATGTCGTGGGTCCCAGATGTCAGGAAAACACTAGGAGGAAGCATTTTATTTTTCCATACGCTGACGTGGTGGGCCCCTACTGTCATCCTCTCCATGTACTTCTTCCGATTCCTGTTGTTTGTTGACCATGTTGACAACGTGAGAGGGCCGCGCCACGGCGAGCGCACCAAAGCACGCGGAGGACGTCAGCGTTAACAATTTAGGAGACGGTGGGGCGGCGATGCGTGCGCTGAGGCGCAGCCAGTAGTGGGAGGTGGAAGCAGGCGGCCCCGCCGACGCTGGTTTGGTTTTGGCGGCTGGAGGAAGACAGGACTGAAGAAACACGATAGACTGTAAAAGCAGCAGGAGTACTTAACAACCTTAACTGAAACCAGCAGGGGCACTTAACAACCAAAACTGAAAGCAGTATGAGTACTTATACAGGTTCAACCATACAAAGCATGCCTCGAACAGTGCTACTTTGCCTACAATTAACCAAGGGTGAGGCCGCCAAGCCATAGGACAAGGCCCAGGCGCCACCCTGCGCATCCACAACCTTCTGAAAGCGGCTTCATCTCGCAACATGGTCAATAAACAGGATATTCACTTTAGAGCCATGGAAAAGCATGAACATAATCTTCTGTCCTATTCTCCAAGATGGACGGGCCATCATTATTTGAGACCACACATGAATAAGTATCTTTTCACCTCTAAGGGGAATTGAGTAGGTCGACATAAACATCATGTTGTGACCAAGCGCAAGTCTGACCCGACCATGGTCAGGCATCTGTATAGGAATAATAGAACTCGGCAGTTCCTGTTTCAAGATCACAGCTGTAAAACTGTGTATAAGCAATAGTTTATGAACAACATATATAATAGAAAACAGCTCGTACCATAAGTTTCTCGACACAATTGGACCTGTTCAACGAGTGCAGCAGTGGCACACATATCCCACGTGGCCTTCCACCATTGGAACGCCCCACAAGGACCTCAAGACGGTCAATAAAGTGTAGGAACTTGTGGATGTCGATCCAGTCAACTTCAGTGCCATTAGTAACAGCCGAGTTATTATAGAGTAACAAACGAGCGGACTGCTTAACTCTGAAAAAACCTACACGTGCCACCAACTACAAGAAAATATTAGTTAGAAGTAGCATCTTTGTGAGAGATTCGTTGCTACTTCTAGAGTTAAATTGTGATTAGTTAGACAGAATAGGTGGATTAAGAAGTAATCGAGCCAACAAGCAAGAACCGGATACAAAACTAACATGGATGAACAATTGGAATGACGTCGGGGTGGAAGATCGCAGTGAAGATGAGACCAGGTTCTGCTATTTCCATCAACATTAGTGCGCCAACTTTCAGTCCGTAACACTTGAGAAAGTTTATCCAAGTTCGGCCATAAAAAAGCAGCGATCTTCTTGGTTCATGAACCCAACTCAGAACTTATATCCATGGCTTGTCTTCACTGTGACCATTAAACTAGTGTATTCAGTTATGGCAAGGCCGAGCATCTTGAGTACATGTCTTCTGGCAGAGCAAATAATACCGTGCAGGAAAAATAATATGAGAACACAGCATGTTCAAAAAACCACCACCCTCCCGGATAGAAAACAGGATTCTAGGAACATACTATGCGCATTTCAAAATGCTGAGTTAGGATGAGAAGGAACAAGTGTGGCGTCTCGCCGAGGGCGCAAAAACCTGTAGGGTACTCGCACTTTGGGCACTGCAAATGAAACACACTAGATTCAGTAGGAAGAAAAATGCATCAACGGCGGCGACTGCCATCCTAGGATTACCTGCGACCAAGGGACTTGGATTTATCGGGGATGGATGAAGAATTCGTACTTGTTTCTCCATGAGAAAACCCTATGCAATCGCCGAGAGGGGGTTTTCCCTGAACAAGCAGACGAGGGAGAAGGGGATTCAGGCCCAGTGAAATATTGCCGCTTTGTCTGTCCAGCTTATTGCTAAAGCTGGAAAGGAGGGGTTGTGATTTGACGGCTCATTGGGCATTACTGCGGCACTATGACCGGGGTGTGCCTACCATGAAGTTGTGCACTCTAATTTGTGCATATGGCACGTGGACCCCGTTGCCGGTTACCCCACATATCAGCGAAAGGAAGTAGAAAGACAGGAGTAACTAGTTACACATAAATATATATTTTGACAGAGAGATACTCCCTCTGTAAAGAAATATACAAATCTTTTATATCACAGGCTCACCTTGCTGAGAAATATACTCCCTCTGCAACACACGGGCATTATGGGGGTTCAGCTTTTTTTATGGGGGTTCAGCTGAGAATATAATACTCAGATAGGCTCACGGTTCTGGACTTTGGGCCGTAGGCCGACCCTGCATGTTTGGGGGCCCATGTGTTCTACCTCAGCGCTTTTCATATTGCAACCAATCGGTACGGCGCTGGTTTTAGATGATGTCGCAAGGCGAATACACAAAATTGAATAAAGCACGGCAGCTATTGGAATGAAATCGAACGACAGTTCCTAACCAGCAATTAGAGTTGCAATTCTACCAACGATATACCATGTGATAAATAATACTGTCGTACTACTTATACACACAGGACACTTGTTTCGCCATGCCAGATTATTACATCAAAATCTCTCGGAGGATAGATCAGTTCGGCAGTTGTGTGCTGCTACTGAAGAATTTCAAAGTTGATTTGGACCAGCTCTCCTTGCCGAGAAAGTTCGATTTTGACATAATCCCCTACTGCAAGATATGATTTAGATTTGAACCTTGACCATCCTTCAGCATCAATCATCATGCGACCATCCTTTGTACTTACGGTATATTGAGCAGGTTCATTCACACCAAGGCTGTGCATGGTAAGAGAAACTTGGCCGCAGTCGCCCGGATTGTTGAACGACTCCCTCATTGCTCTAGGAATTCTCTGTTTGCAAACAAGAAGACATACCCAAACAGTTAGATCAACACAGTGAATCATGTGAAACAGCATGGAAAGAAAAAAGAACGAAGCACTTGGGCGGCCAATGCTTACCAAGAAGGTGGACATGTCGGTTTTTGTAAGGACTTTGGTATATGAAGTGTGAACTGCAGCCCAGTCTGTTGTCGGTGCAACTGCACGGGCCGAAGCAGATGCAAGTGCAAGTGTTGGTGCAGCTGCCAAAGCCACTGCTGCTACCGGAGATGGTGCTCCTTGTAGAGCTGGTGCTGGTGTCGGAGCAGGTGCCGGTGTCGATGCCCGATCCTCCGGTAGATCAGACTGATCCGCTGATGCGGTCAGTGCCCAATCCTCAGTTGGATCAGACTGAGCTATTGCCGCTGTCAGTGCTAGAGCAACTGCTGGTGCTCGATCTGTGCGAGACAGCGGCAATCGTGTTTGGTCTACTATGATCAGCTTTCTAACTTGACTAGGATCCGTGATCGTGATCCAGTTTTTTTCTTCATTTCTTTTAAACGCGAGAAGGACTAATTGTGGCGTTTTTGTTAAACCAAACTGCAGTTCATCATAGGGATTCGGGTTTTACTCAAACAACAGACTGATCCAATTTTTCCAGTAATATAAGTGATGGACAGTGCCTTCATTACTGACACGACATAAGAAGTGAAACCTGCAAAATTAGCCATCATAGAGCAAACCAAACGGTTTATTCTGTGATGAATGTCACATGGCAAAACCTGCATCGTAAAATTGCAGGAAAAGAAAGAAAACATGATATTAAATCAATAAGATTTAGACAATAAATCAATAAGATTTACTTGATGTGACACGAGTGAATCCTTACCAGGAAATCACTATGTTGAAGTACTAAATAGAAGATTGATCGTCCAACTACGCGTGGCATGCAGGGGCCCCACCTACTCCCACAAGCAGGACAGTCCAAAGGTCATGACAAATCGTATGGACCGAACATCCATGGGACTGGAAATCCTGGTGGGTGCGATAAACCCTGCAATGCATACAGATATTGGAGTGTAACCATAATTGATAAACCGTCCTCACAAAAAATATGATCTGGATACTTCAAAATATACAAACTGAATTGAGTGGACAGACATTAACATAGACCGTTCTCAGGACTGACCACACACCAAAAGCGGCAGTACTAATAAACAATACAGGGTTCACAAACACAAATCAAGTACTGAACAATAGTACTTACTACAGACAAGCAAACTTGCACTAACTAAACTCTGTAGACTATTTCTTGCCACCGACCTATGGGATGAACCCCGCATAACTGACTAGGCCATGGACTTCGTGTGAGATGTCTACATGCACCATCACCATCTTGTCAACCTTGGAGAACCTAACAGAATGGTCTTTCTACACATAAACATGATGATGAAGACAGGCCGCATCAAATTTGTTGGGAAGCTTTACAAGAACCACACCCTTCATAATCGAAGGCACGGCCAGGAAATTGTTGTGGTCAAGTACAGCCTCGAGAACACGCCTGACAACAATGCTACAGGAAAACACTAGTTCAGGACACGTGGCGACAAGGACACAGCAGCTGGATAGTTCAGCAGTAGAACTCATCATCAGGTCTTCCAGTTCACACGACATGACTTTGAGAACTTCATCTCCACCCCGGACCTGGTTCTAATTCAAATAGAAACCATATTTTACTACTACCTCCGTTCAGAAATATAAGATGATTTTCGATATTATACTCCATATATGACTACATATACGCACAGAAATGAGTGAACAAAGACACTAGAACATGTCTTCAAAGGCATGAGAGCAGAGGGATTACATGCAATATCCATAACACAAGTTACTGAGGCAAATATACCCTCTTAAAAGGTTGCATTGATGTTCATAAAGTACTCCCTCCGTCCCAAAATTCTTGTCTTAGATTTGTCTAGATACGGATGTATCAAGTCACATTTTAGTATTAGATACATCTGTATCTAGACAAATCTAAGACAAGAAATTTGGGACAGAGGGAGTAGTTGAAATTAATCTATAAGAAATCAGTGTTAACCTCTCGCATGTTTTGGTCAAAAGAGGAATTTAGAACCGTCATTTGGCACACTAAAATCACATGCAACATCACCCAGAAAGTTGTACTACCAGTACTAGTACTGCGTGTTAGATGAAAAAACACGATCAAGATCGAGAAAAAGATCGTCAACAAGAGACATTACCTGGACTTGCTTAATGAGGGATCCCGGAGAGGGGGGCTTGGACAGGGAGATGGCTTTGAGCTTGTCTGTGGTAGTCTCGGTGGGGTGCTTGCGCTTCTTCGTACCTTGAGCATCGACGGTTTTGGCCAGAGCCATAGACATCACGCCGGCCGGTGCTCCGACGTCCATCCAAGAGAGGAAGCTGAGAGAGAAGAGTGAAAGTAGGAACGAGATGAGGGAGAAGCGAAGCGAGTGGGGGTTTTCTTCAAGAGAGGAAGCTGAGAGAGAAGAGTGAAATGATGGTTGCTTCGTCCGTCCAACTTACTGCTGGAAAGGAGGGGGTTTGTGATTTGACGGCTCATTGGGCATTACTGCGGTGGTTCGATCGGGGTAGTCTACCGTCACTCTACTATGGAGTAATTTAGTGCATGGCTGGTGGCCCAGGTGCTGGTTGTCCCACACGTCGGCGAAAGTGAGTAATTTAGTGCATGGTTGGAGGAGGATCCGCACGGTAGAGCGTGTCCACTGTTTTTCTGAAGAAAAAAATGATTACAGCAAGCGTTTCCACTCTTACGATGGAGGAGTGCGAAACACGGCAGCCACTTGAACATACATAGTGCTCCTACTACTAGGCATGTGTAGTGGTTCATACGTCAGTACTACACAATCTTGTTGCTAGTGTAGTAAGATATGACGATAACAAATGATGTTGTGCGCATGTCAACTACTCCTATATGTAAAATAGTACCGCTTTTTCGACTGTCCGGTCGAGAATGAACGGTGAGATCAATGTTAACAGAACTAGGTCCACAGCGCACGGAGAGTACGGTGCTACAGTACTCCACAAAACATGAACCATATGAAGCACGAATAGTGTTAGGAAGGGTGTATGAAGGGTGCACGGGATGGGAGCAAAAGTTCCCTTCTCGACCCACTTTTGGGTGTTTGGTGGAGTGCATGAAGGGTGCATGAGTCCACACTAGTAGGTTGACAAAAATACACGAAGAGGAAACAACTATATTGAGATGAGAATGCAACCAAACACACCCACACACTTTGTGCTACAGTGACTGAGCTGCACCGTCTGAGTTTGATCCAACGGTCATGTTGCGCCGAGACATGGACATGCCCATGCAGAGGGCGCCTAAACACCACCGAAGTCCCTCTGCTTCTCAAGGCGCACGACGTTGGTGATGCAGGGTGCAACCGCCCACAGAGCCCGCTCCCGGTCGACGGGAGCCAGCTCGTCAAAGACGGCGTCCAATGGCACGAATGGATTCCGGTGACGGAGCCCTGAAAGGATTCGCCCTGCAATGGCGACGGCAGCCCGCAACCCCTCCTTGTCCAGCTCAGCCCCCACCATCGCACGGAGATGGCTCAGCTTCTCAGAGGTATAGGTGAAGAAGGAGACCAGGTCAGGAAGCCGCAGCTCGTTGAAGTCGACCGGGTGGTCGAACGGGTTTAGCCCGACGGCCGGCATCGTCGCGCTGGCATGACGGTAGGCATCGCGCAGCCGCAACACGTGCGTGGCAACTTGGTTCACCAAGTGGCTGAGGCGATCCTGGACCTCGGCACGATCGGCCCGCTCGCGCTCCAGCCGGCTCCCCTGACGGCCTATCGTATCTCCCGCTTTCTGCAGCAACGCCGCCGACGCTGCGAGCATCTTTGTGGTGGACGCCTGCTGCTTTTGAAGTTCCGTGAACTCCCGCACATAACGGAGGAGCATGGCACTCCTCTCCTCCTTGAGCTCACGGAGCTCCACGTCCTTGGCCCTGAGCTCCGCATCCTTGGCATGGAGCTCCTGTTTCAGGCGCCTCACCTCAGACTCCGTGATCTCGTGTGCCGCCATGGCACCAGGTAGAAGCAATGGGGAGAGGAAGCAAAGGGGGCGAAATGGCTGAAAGGCAATGCTATCTACGGGAAGGCGGAAGGAGCAGGGAATCTTTTGGTTTTCACCACGGTAAAACACCAGTCGACGACTTCTCACATCAGGGAGCAGTGGGTTCTTACAGGCGGAGTCATCATGACTAATTGCTGCTACGCCTGCTCCCGTCAATCAAAAAATTAAAAATCCTGCCGCACCCAAACACCAGAGCAATGTCGCGGTGGATATTTAAATTTACCTGCCGGCAAGTAGATAAAAAAGGGGTGAAAACAAATGTGGCGGCGGCCTAGCTAATCGATCGAACTAGCCCAACTAGCTAGCCACCGTGCTTCACTGATGTACTCGGCGGGAAAGGTGGTCTTTCGTGATTTGACGACTCATTTACTTGCTTCGGTTCTACGACCGAGGAGGACCTAGAAAACGCGCGGTAGGGCATCCCACGTCAGGAAGAATATATGCGTGCACCACCCGGGAGGACCCCGAAACCGCGCGGTAGGGTGTGCCACGTCTCGGCGCGGAGGAAAAATGTGCGTGTAAAAATATACTGTATCAGACGTAGTACCTATGGTTCGACCTCGGGACCCAGCCAGACGGTCGAAAACACTCCACTAGCCACACGGCTTCATCATGCAAACGTGGCACGGAGGATAGATGTGGTTAGCTCCGTCTCGACCAGCCACAACGTGTCTTGTTCTAGGTGATTCTTCTATTTTCCAAGCTTTTTTTTAGTTGTAATAACACCACGGCAAGCTAGCGTCGCTCTTCGTGTGTGCCCGTGCAAAGGTTAGACGATGGAGAGAAGAGAGATTGAGATCACAGACCTAGGACCCACCAGTAAGTGAGACAACGGTCATGCACGTGTTGACGAGGCACTCCCTCTACTCTACTCAATGCAAGTACTGTATAAAATCAAGTTATGGGACAAAGCCAACAACCGTTCATTTTTTTAGGCTATCGACTTACGCTTTGTAGTACAGGTTGCCAGTTCGAATCTCGTCTTTCAGATTTGTTAGTTGTAGGTCCAAATTTGATTAATGACAAGTGGGACCCCCATGTGTTGTTCCGATATTTCAGTGTAGGATGGTTTTCTTGAACAAACACTTTGCGCGGTTAGAAAAGTAACGGCACGAGTTACACGTATTTTGCACGTTTACGAACAAAAATGACAGCGGCATAGAATATCACATCCACTCCGCAGCTTAGATACTATGGTGATACGAGTTTTTACACCATTGGAAGTGCGATCCAATGGTTGGGAGTAGTCTTTGTAATTATGCGCAATTTCCAAACTCTCCAAAGGTTTTTTGCAAATAAAACATTCAGGCCTCGTGTGTGCCACTGCATCTTCGATCCAACGGCTCCCCGGTGCTCATATTAGGTGCTCCCCGTAGCTTAATTACCCGCTACGGTGATATGAGAATCTAGGTCGTATGATCAGTGATTAGATGGCACATGCATAGTACTTGTACTTTCTGCGCATTTCCCAAACTCTATCAGCCATATATTGCAAAACCATTCAAACCTCCTACCGT
The DNA here is from genome assembly GCA_034509565.1 of Triticum monococcum. Classification (NCBI taxonomy): domain Eukaryota; kingdom Viridiplantae; phylum Streptophyta; class Magnoliopsida; order Poales; family Poaceae; genus Triticum; species Triticum monococcum. The sequence goes on from CM067841.1 coordinate 432,730,808, forward strand.
GGGCCGTTAGATCTCAATGAACTCGTATCACCAAAGAATCTACGATGCGGGAGCACCTCATACTCTCCTGTGCGAGAAAACATAAGGTGCTATCGCAGCTTGGATGCTACGGTGATACGAGCTTGGAGGTCGTTTGATCTGAGATCCAATGGCATCTGAGCAGTCTTTGTGCTTGTAAGCAGTGGCCAAACTCTTTTGGGGCTTTTCTGCAAAAAACCATTCGAACCACCGAGGAGGTGTTGGGTCACAAATCCAACGCCTCCGAAGAGCTTGTATCACCAAAGCATCTAAGGTGTGGTAGCACATGATATTCTTATATACTGGAGAATATGATGTCCTCCTTCATCTTAGATGCTACGGTGATACAAGCTTCAAGGTCATTGGATATGGGATCAAAGGGCATCTAAGTAGTTTTTGTACAAATTGTGTGCAATTCTCAAACTCATCAAGGTTTCCTGCAAAAATATTAAGACACATCATGTGAGCTGCTATATCTCAGATCTACAAGCTCCAAGCAACTCGTATCGGCATATAACATCTAAGGTATGGGGGCACATGATATTCTCCCAGGGAGGAGGGGTGGGGGTGCACAACCAATCGGTGGTTGGGAGGGTGGGGACAAATATAATCTAAACAACCCTAAACAGAGCTCCACAATTTTATCTAAGGTTGAGGGGTTGACCCCCGACAATCATGGCTCCGCCTAAACACAACATTTGCATGTACTGTAGTACTAGACTTAATATTCATGTTTCAGTTTCATGTTCATTTTAAATATTGAACTGAGGACCATGGATGTCTTACATTTTACTCCCTTCGTTCCTAAATATTAGTCTTTTTAGAGGCTTCAAATGGACTGGCACATACGGATGTATATAGACATATTTTAGAGTCTAGATTCACTCATTTTGCTCCGTATGTAGTCACTTGTTGAACTCTCTAAAATACTAATATTTAGGAATAGAAGGAGTATTTTTGAATTCGTGTCATACATGCATGGTTTGGAAAAATAGATGCACTATACTTATTGGATTGGTGTGTTCATGCGTGTGTGTCTGTGTGTGTGTGTGTGGTCATATGCTTGATACATACAAAGTTTTCTCACCTCCATATTGTTCATCTTTTAAATTTGAATTTGCATTGGAAAACTTACTAGGGATACCATGAAATGTGAAATCCACATTGAGATCACTATATCACAAACTCACTCTAATTCAACAACTCGTCATAAATCAATTACCACGTTGAGATTAGTATTTGCAAGGAAAATATGGGTATTGTAATACACATAGATTCGTTCGGCAATTTAAAAGGTTCCTTTCGTATTCTCGAATGGTAGGACCCAACGGTGTACCAGCCAGAACTTGGCTCGTGTTGATCCTAAAAAACCGGGCTCGTGTCCTTCGGTGGCATGCGTGGTACGCACATTAGGCAACCCCAACCAGTCGAGCCTCAGCATTTCAAGTCGAAATATCTGGCGGCCAGAATTCCAGCCCTAGGAAATTCCCCTCATGCCCCCGGTCCATAATGACTACCGATGAACAACGGGGGGATGCTTTAGTAACTAGACAACGTTACCTACCGTGTCGAGCACGGTTCAATTCCCTCGGTCGCCGCTCGTCAAGGTCACCCGTCAACTGCATTGCCTAGTACTACTACTACTACACCAGGATGAGCACATAATTGAGCATGTTTTGTTTGTGCCTAGTACTTGAGTTAATATATCAGGCAATGCACTGGTACGGAGGGATTTCCTTTTACTCTGCATATATAACTTGTCTGAAGTCTAACTAAGAAAAATGTTTGACCAAATCCTTTCTTAAGAAGATTATGAGCTTGCGCGCATTAAAAGAATAAAGCAGAACAATGCCATGGCTGTCAAACTTGGCATTAAGGGACTGAAATCAAGTCTAGATGCAATGCAATGCAATGCAAACGCTCTCCACCTACAGATTCATGCTCAGAATATGATCCTAATAGTGATTCTGAGCTAGAGGGAGACCTAAGTCAATGTAGCTCCCTAGTGGAGGAGTCAGAGGAAGATGCCCTATCTTATTCACCCATCAAGGTACTTGCTCTAACTTTCCAAGGTTACATTGCTCGCACATATCTTGAAACTGATGCTTTGCATTGCGTCTACTTTGTTGAACTACCATTAGCTTAGTTTACACATCGTGTATGTGAATACGCCCTGCCTATCCATTTTCAGTACATATTCCATCTGTCATCATACCATATTTATCCATTCAAATGATGTTCCTGTGTATCAGACATTCAAAAGGAAGAGGGCGATTGCTGATCGTGGAGGAGCACAAGCAAAGTATTTGGAAAAGGTAGTGGCACCAGATAAATCAAATAGCCCATTAGGTGTAGTTGCAATATTACCTGACCCACAAAATACCCCAACTCTAGCAGACTCTAGCCCTACTACACTGGTCATTTCTGATGCCCCACCTCAGCAGACCCCAACTGCAGCAAACAGTATGATTATGCCAGTTGACATAGCACCAGCTGTACGACGCAAAACCCCCATTCCAGCAAAGAGTACACCAAATCCAGTTGCCAAATCCCTTTTCGAACCAGAGAGAGCCCCAATTGCAGCAAATAGGACCCATGTTCCATTTCTTCCCAGTTTAGAAGAGGAAGCTTATGTTGTTGTCAGGAACTTTGTGCGCATCTTTCCTTCATGGAAAGATTATACCGCAGACACGGAAAAATTTCCAGTCTTCCTCCGCAACTTACACGTAAGTAATGTACTAATGTTATTCATGGTCATTACTGCATATGTTTCTACTGACAGAAGACACAAGATTTCATTCTTTTAAATAGGCGAGGAGCAAACTGGATTGTGATGACGAGCAAGGGTTGGTTGCGCTTTTCAAGCATTCGTTGATGAAGTATCGTTCCTACCTGAGGCAAGCGCACTTCGATGGCAGGCCTCTGAACAAAATTTCTGTAAAGTCTCTGGTGCTACATTTATCCGACGGTGCCTGGAATAATCTTGTTACACATTGGTCTCGGCTGCAGCGTAAGGTACTGTCTATGATATCATATCACAATTTGAACTCCATTTCTGCATTTGCCTTAATGTCTCACTTGTACAAAAATTGTTAGCAGAAGAACATTCATTCTCAAGGGACCATAGAATCTCGCAACTATACTGCACACTGCATTGCTCTTGTGAGTACCTCTTGCCCTGTATGACCATACTTACTTTCATAGCTGTTTGATTATGTAGCATCACTACACATGTTAGCCTCGTAATCGTCCATTTGGTGGACATTATAAGATCCGTATGGACTCCTACATAAATTTAGAATCAACCCAATGCTTTTGAAGAGGTTTAGCTCTGCAGTCCTCTTGTAAGGACTGAACGTGGTCTATCACTGTACTTACATTAACAGCTACTCCCTCCGTCCCATAATATAAGAACGTTTTGTACAGTACACCAGTGTTCAAAGCACTCTTGTATTATGGTAAGAGGGATTGGTTCATTTTGTAGCATTCTGCATCTTATCTCCCTCGCCCACCATTTACTAAAAAAGATCAGATCTATATTTAATCTTACCAACAAGTAGAATACACAGACAATGCCAGTGCAGAAGTGTAGCCCATTGCTCTTGTCAGTACATTTTGTCCTGTAATGCTTGTACTTCCAGGGATTGGTAGTTGATTATGTAGCATCAATCTGCATCTTATCTTCATTATCCTCTATCCCTTCCAGTATCATATATATAATTACTCTCTACAAAATGTAGAGTACAGGCAATGCTTATGAAGAAGATTATGTGCTGAAATTCTTGAGTTATCCTTCCCTTGACATGGAGAAGGGCATTATAAAGCCGGTGTTAACTATTAATGTAAGTTAGTCCTTCTAAAGCCTTTATCCTCAATTGCTGTTTAATTTGCTCATACTCCCTATCGTTTACTGTTGTTTAGTTTGTTGTTTCTACCAAAATGCATGTTCGTAAGAACCGTAAGTTCTAAGTTTTACTTGTAAAACCAAATTCCTTATTCATACCATGCACATTAATTAATACTCCCTATATGTATGCTTGTTTTTGTGGATCTATAATCCAGTGTGTGGTGAAGCAGCCCACATTTGCACCTTGTCATATCATCTCCTGTTTTATCTTACTGATGTGGCTGATGATATGAACAACATGCCATGCACATTATCCAAAATAGATACAATGATTTTCTTTGCCCTTCATCTATGCTTGTTATGTTGACATGGTAATCCAGTAGTGTGGTGAAGCTCCCCGCATTATGAACAATGCCAAATTATGATATTGATATTTTGAACTTACTCTTTATTTTCTAATTTGAAATTGGATAGAATTGACAGAACGATTATCATCTTTGTTTATACACGTGCAAAACCTGTCATCTCTCTACTTTGTTTCAGGGTGATATGCCTGATGGCATGCACAAGTCTGCTGAAGGTTGTGAGACAAACCCCACATATATTGCAGCAAAGAAGGCAAAACATCTTGAAGATAGCGAGACAACCCCAAAGTCTTGTCTTAATGCAGTGTTCAAGTTACTTGAGACTAACAGTCAGACAAGCTCACAAAATTCGTTGTCTGAATCAGTTCGACTTCTTCAGTCCCAAGTTCTAGCAGAAAGGCATTCTGCAACTCAACTTCGACTTGAAGTCATATCTCTAAGAAAGATTGCGGAGAACACCAATGAGAACCTCATCGCTAAACAGCTACACCTAGAAGCTATGACCGACATGCTAGGCCTATCTCACAGCCTTGCTCAGCAGCTTGCGCAGCACTTCCCCCGCAAGGCTAACCTTTCTTGAACTGTCTTGGAAGTGGTCTTGGTTTAGTATTATTTTGTTACGCTGGAATGGTGCCCAGTTTTTGTAATCTGCTTCTTCGTTGCGCTTTATGATCACTGGTGGCGAACTTCGATACCCAGTGGATGTAATATACCTTAAATCCTTTATTGTATAGTGTAGGTTTATTCTTAGTTACTATGCCGTAATTTGTTTATTGTATAGAGTAGGTTTGTTCTTAATTCCTACTAGTTACTGCCATCATTCGCTATCTGGAAAAAAATAGATGTAGTCAACCGGACCAAAACATTTGACTCTAACGGGCCAGGTTTTTAGCGGGCCACAATTGGGCCGGCCTGCGTCTTTCTTGGGCCCGAATGATTGGGGCCTTCACACATTGCACCAGGCCCAAACTTACACCGGCCTATATTTTAGTTGGGCCTTTTGTCGACCCAGTGCTTAGTTTGGCCCAGGTAGCGTTTGGGCCATTAATAGGCTGAATATTGTACTGGCCTATTACGGCCGAGATGAAACCACGGGCCTTTAGCAGGCCAAAATGCATGTTGGGCCTCAATTTTCACTAGTCGTTGACGGGCCTTTAGCAGGCCGAAATGTAGACCGGGCCGTTACCAGGCCGAAACATATCTCGGGCCTTAGTTGGCCCACTGATATCATGGGCCTTTAAGAGGCTGAAAGCTTAGCACAGGCATCAATGGGCCGAATTACGCGACAGGCCTTTAACAGGCCCAAAGTCACATTGGGCTTAACTATTGCCACCTTTAGCATGGGCCTTTAGTGGGCCTGATGTCCCGTCGGACCATATATGGCCCATGGGCAGCACGGGCCATTCCCAGGCCGAAAGTCACACCGGGCTGAAATGGGCTCATGTCTACATCAGGCCTCTAATAGGCCGAAAGTCACTGGGCTGTAGTTGGGCCCAAATATTCGGCGAACAATTAACGGGCCAGATCTGGCTTTGGACCGCAAATGGGCCCAAATATTGGGTGAACAATTAATGGGCCAGATCTGGCTTTGGGCCGTAAATGGGCCCAAATATTGGGCAAACAATTAACGGGCCAGATCTGGCTTCGGGCCGTAAATGGGCCTTTATTAAGCAGGTCGTTATTGGGCTGGCCCACTAGTACCTGATTAAGTTCTACGGGCCTTTGACTGGGCCGGCCTTTTTAACCTATATGGGCCTCTGTTGGGTCCAGCCACGTGTCGACGTATCATAGGCATGTCTCCTCCAATGGACGGGCGACATCTGGCCCACTGACGAGCTGACAAGTGTTCCCTTCGGCCAATCAGAATTTTACACGTGGAAATTTCCCATTGGTTAGGGCTGTTAACGGGTTATCGGATCCAAAATTCGACCCGATAGCTTAACGGCGTTCCGTTATGGTGGATGCCACGTGTCGGCCACCCTTGACGAAAGCACTTCTGTCACGCGCGATTTATCGTCATGGAAGTGTACACTTCCATGATGATAATTTTGGTAATGTCATGGAACACTTCTACGACAGCACAGGTATGACTATCTTGATTCTGTCATAAAATAGTCATGGATGTACATGCATGACAAAAAACGCGACCTACTATGACAAACACGTATCATCACGGAAGTGTATTTTTTTGTAGTGCATGATCATGCCTAGATATTCTCATAACTATGCTCAATTCTGTCAATTGCTCAACAGTAATTCGTTCACACACCGTAGAATACTTATGCTCTTGAGAGAAGCCACTAGTGAAACCTATGGCCCCCGGGTCTATCTTCATCATATTAATCTTCCAATACTTAGTTATTTACTTTGCTTTTATTTTACTTTGCATCTTTATCATAAGAATACCAAAAATATTATCTTATCATATCTATCAGATCTCACTCTCGTAAGTGGCCGTGTAGGGATTGACAACCCCTTATCGCATTGGTTGCGAGGATTTATTTGTTTTGTGCAGGTACAAGGGACTCGCCCGTAGCCTCCTACTGGATTGATACCTTGGTTCTCAAAAACTGAGGGAAATACTTACGCTACTTTACTGCATCATCCCTTCCTCTTCGGGGAAAAACCAATGCAGTGCTCAAGAGGTAGCAGGTTTCTGAACCCATGGTTCTTTTTCTTTACCGTGCTTCTAAGCAACGAAGTCTCTCTTATCATAACGTTGATTCTTTGATTGTGGGTTATCAAGATAAACAGCAGGTTCAATCTCTACATCATTGTCATTGCTAGGTTGAGCACCAATATGATCATCATCATTAACATTATCACTAGGTTCATGTTCATTACCAGATTGTGTTTCAGCATCAGAAATAGAAATATCATTAGGATTCTCAGGTGTGTCAGCAACAGGTTCACTAGAAGCATGCAAAGTCCTATCATTTTTATTTTTTCTTCTTCTTAGAAGAACTAGGTGCATCAACATTAGTTCTCTGAGAATATTCCTCAATTCTCTTAGGGTGGCCTTCAGGATACAAAGGTTCCTGAGTCATTTTACCCCCTCTAGTCACAACTCTAACAACATTTTCATTTTTCTTATTATTTAATTCATTGAGCAAATCATTCTGAGCTTAAGTACTTGTTCTACTTGAGTGGTAACCATAGAAGCATGTTTACTAATGAGTTTAAGTTCACCTTTAACTCTAGACATATAATCACTCAGGTGTTCAATCATATAAGCATTACGTTTCAATTGTCTACCAACATAAGCATTGAAGTCTTCTTGTTTAACAATAAAATTATCAAACTCATCCATGCATTGGCTAGCAAACTTAGTAGATGGGATTTCACCCTTATCAAATCTATAGGGACAATTTACCTTTACTACCAGTGTCGGGTTATCAAGACCATGTATTTATTCAATAGGTGGTAAATTCTTAACATCTTCAGCTTTAATACCTTTTTCTTTCATAGATTTCTTTGCCTCTTGCATATCTTCAGGACTGAGAAATAGAATACCCCTTTTCTTTGGAGTTGGCTTCGGAGTTGGTTCAGGAAGTGTCCAATCATTATCATTACTAAAACATATTATTGAATAGCAATTCAGCTTGATCAATGGTTCTTTCCCTGAAAACACAACCAGCACAACTATCCAGGTGGTATCTAGAAGCATCGGTTTGTCCATTATGAAATATATCAAGTATTTCAGTTTTCTTGAGAGGATGATCAGGCAAAGCATTAAGTAATCGGAGAAGCCTCCCCCAAGCTTGTGGGAGACTCTCTTCTTCAATTTGCACAAAATTATATATTTCCCTTAAGGCAGCTTGTTTCTTATGAACGGGGAAATATTTAGCAGAGAAGTAATAAATCATATCCTGGGGGCTACGCACACAACCAGGATCAAGAGAATTAAACCATGTTTTACCATCACCCTTTAATGAGAACGTAAATAACTTAAGGATATAGTAGTAACGGATTTTTTCCTCATTAGTGAGCAGGGTGGCTATATCATTTAATTTAGTAAGATGTGCCACAACAGTTTTAGATTCATAGCCATAAAAAGGATCAGATTCAACCAAAGTAATTAACTCGGAATCGACAGAGAAATCATAATCCTTATCAGTGATACAGATAGGTGAAGTAGCAAAAGCAGGGTCATATTTCATTCTAGCATTCAAGGATTTTTCTTTAAGCTTAGCTAACAATTTCTTAAGATCATATCGATCATTGCAAGCTAAAAAGTCTCTAGCAGTTTCTTCATCCATAACATAACCTTCAGGCACAACAGGCAATTCATATCTTGGAGGAGAATCTTCATCATTACTTTCATCATTTTTATTAGTTTCAATAATTTCATTCTCTCTAACCTAGCAAGTTGTTCATCAAGAAATTCACCTAATGGCACAGTATTATCAAGCATAGAAGTAGTTTCATCATAAGCATCATGTAAAGCAGAAGTGGCATCATCAATAACATGCGACATATCAGAATAAATAGCAGGAGTGGGTGTCACAAGTTTACTCAAAACAGAAGGTGAATCAAGTGCAGAGCTAGATGGCAGTTCCATACCTCCCCTCGTAGTTGAGGGATAAATCTTGGTTCTTTCATCTTTCAAGTTCCTCATAGTGATCAACAGATATAAATCCCAAGTGACTCAAAGAATAGAGCTATGCTCCCCGGCAATGGCGCCAGAAAAGTCTTGACAACGCACAAGTATAGGGGATCGCAACAGTTTTCGAGGGTAGAGTATTCACCCCAAATTTATCGATTCGACACAAGGGGAGCCAAAGAATATTCTCAAGTATTAACAGTTGAGTTGTCAATTCAACCGCACCTGAAAGACTTAATATCTGCAGCAAAGTATTTAGTAGCAAAGTAATATGGAAGTAACGATAATAGTGGCAAAAGTAACAGTATTGGTTTTGTAGTGATTGTAATAGTGGCAATGAAAAAGTAACTAAGCAAAGATCAATATGTGAAAAGCTCGTAGGCAATGGATCAGTGATGGATAATTATGTCGGATGCGATTCCTCATGTAACAGTTATAACATAGGGTGACACAGAACTAGCTCTAGTTCATCAATGTAATGTAGGCATGTATTCCGAATATAGTCATACGTGCTTATGGAAAAGAACTTGCATGGCATCTTTTGTCCTACCCTCCCGTGGCAGTGGGGTCCTATCGGAAACTAAGGGATATTAAGGCCTCCTTTTAATAGAGTACTAGAACAAAGCATTAACACTTAGTGAATACATGAACTCCTCAAACTATAGTCATCACCGGGAGTGGTCCCGATTATTGTCACTTCTGGGTTACCGGATCATAACACATAGTAGGTGACTATTGAATTGCAAAATAGGATCAAGAACTCACATATATTCATGGAAACATAATAGGTTCAGATATGAAATCATGGCACTCGGGCCCTAGTGACAAGCATTAAGCATAGCAAAGTCATAGCAACATCAATCTCAGAACATAATGGATACTAGGGATCAAACCCTAACAAAACTAACTCGATTACATGATAAATCTCATCCAACCCATCACCGTCCAGCAAGCCTACGATGGAATTACTCAGCACGGCAGTGAGCATCATGAAATTGGTGATGGAGGAAGGTTGATGATGAAGATGGCGACGGATTCCCCTCTCCGGAGCCCCGAATGGACTCCAGATCAGCCCTCTCGAGAGAGATTATGGCTTGGCAGCGGCTCTGTATCGTAAGACGTGATGAATCATTCTCTCTGATTTTTTCTCCCCGAACGTGAATATATAGAGTTGGAGTTGAGGTCGGTGGAGCCTCAGGGGGCCCATGAGACAGGGGGCGCGCCCCCCACCCTCGTGGACAGGGTGTGGGCCCCCTGGTGTTGATTCTTTCACCAGTATTTTTTATAAATTCCAAAAATATTCTCCGTGAAGTTTCAGGTCATTTCGAGAACTTTTATTTCTGCACAGAAATAACATCATGGCAATTCCGCTAAAAACAGCGTCAGTCTGGGTTAGTTCCATTCAAATCATGCAAGTTAGAGTCCAAAACAGGGTCAAAAGTGTTTGAAAAGTAGATGCGATGGAGACATATCTTGCACCGACTCTTCGCCTTTCCCTCTCGATTTGGAACTATTGTCGCACGCTAGCTCTTCCTCCCTCCTCCATTTGCCTTCACCCTTCCTTCTGCCATTGTTTGATCATCTTCTCCATCAAGGGAACAAGCCGGAAACGACCCCGTTATTCTTGCCCCAATCTGAATGATGATGTGGTGGAGGAACTCATTTGATCAGTGCGACGTCATCACCTCGGCTAGCATGGCAGGTTCGTTCAAGACCATTCTCGACTCAACTAATAAAATCATTACAAGGAACCCAAGGGTCCAGGAGTGGTTTGATATCCCCTATCTTCTTCGCCGTGACCCTGCTAACTAGCGCGGGGATGAGGGAAGCCTCTCCTTGTGTAAGTTGATGCCGCTTGAAATGATACGTATGATGTTAAGATGCCATCGCTTGAGGGCAAGGCTTGGGCAGGCGCAAATGGAGATTGGGTTGTTTATATTGGGTACAACTGCGAGTGGGAACTTGTGAATGTGTACACTCGTCACCGGGTTCCACTTCGAAAAATCTCAGACGACTGCCCAGAGGTTGAGTACACCGGTATTCTACGTGAGTTCAAATACGATCATGCTAATTGCCATCCACGGAAGATAGCAATTTGTCGAGTTCCCAACCGCTCTTGGGGTCATAGGAATGCTTGTGTTGTCTCTATCTTCGACAAGCTTGTTGCTGTCCTTCATGGTTCGACTTGATGGATATTGCTCAAAAATCAGTTTCTATACATGGATGAGTACTGTGATGCAATTCAATACAAGGGTCTTGTGTTTGTTGCCACCACTTGTGGCACTATTTTTGCATGGAATCCTTATGATTTCGGTACGTCTGTCTTCCACCGTATTATAATTGTTTCATCCACATGCATGTGGGTTAGCTAGTTTCCCTTTACTAATTAACCTTCTTGTGTTTCCAAGGTCATGTGAACATTCCACCATCTATACTTGAAAATTTTATTCACGAGCATGAGGACGAGCAGGACCCATATACTCAGTGGCGCCTGGCGGATCACCTCTTCTTGTCTGTATACAGGACACTGCTGATGTTACTAAGGAAGTAGGTGTTGTCTCGTATGGCCACACTCTCCGGACCTATTCCAACATCCGTTGCAGGGTATTCGTGATGGATACTAGTGTACTGGCGCCAACACCATCTCCCTGGTTCAGTATTGAAAGTCTTGGAGGAAACTCGCTCTTCCTTGGACAAAACTATCCAATGATGGTGGAAGGCAATCCAACTGCTGTTGACACAACATTACTACCATTTATGAGAAGCAACTGTATCTATACCTCAGACATTAATATGCTTCCCTACCATACCAATATGGGTCCTGACATAGGCCGCTTCAGCCTCGATGATTAGTCTTGCGTTGGTCTCGAGATTGACAGTAGCTGGCCCTTCCCAGAGAATCACTTCTAGTTCAAAGCAAGAATTTCCAACACCGACGAGTCGTTGAGCTGAAGTTCATTTCATCGCTTTATTATTTGTTGTGTGAGAAAAACTTTACTAGAATGTTTTGTTGGAAATGATCTATAATCCAACGTATATCATCGTTGTCATTGTGGGTTGATGACTTGTTGTATGTAATCAATGGTACATTTGCATATGCGTCCATCAACTCACGCCTGCTAGTGGTGTCCATATGAACAGTGCTAGTGATTTTAGTTGCAAAAATTAGATAATGCTAGTGATTTGTAGCTGCATATTTTGACAAATCACGGTGTTACAAGGTTGACAAATGGCAATGTTACTAGATAAACAAATGTCAATCTTTCCAGTTTGAGAAATGGCAACATACCCAAAATGACAGATAAGCAACTCTTACCCAATTGTTTGTACGTGGTTGCACACGGGTCATGCAAAACAACTATTTGCGTTGAAGGGATGCAGAAATCCTGCTCGGCACATTTTCCCTTGGCTTCCTGGGGAAGTTGTCATTTTGCATACGGGTGTTCCAACTAAAATGTTTGCGATGAGTGTTTTATATTTAAAAACCATTATCATTTTTTAAAAGAAAATCATTTGATAAGTCTGTACATTAAGAGAGGAAAACGCAAGGTCGTTCAAACCATATCTTTCATTCAGTCACACTGCGAATTTATATTCATATGATCGAGAATTTGAGATACAGTATTAAACCCCAAAAAACAATTTCCGGTGGCGGCGGAGGCGGCGTGCCGTGCCGTCGTTGTCGTCCTCCGGGGTGCCGTTGTTGAAGTCTTCAAGGCAGCACAAAATGTTCTTCACTTCTAAATCAAACATCATGTCGTCGCGCGATCGACGGGCGAGGCGTGGGAGGATGGCAACTGGCACCACTGAGAGGTAGCGGTCGATGGTAGCGTCCCATGCCGCTGAGGGGGGCACACGCACGGGCATGGGCACGAGCGCGACGGGTGCAGCCAAACGCACGGGGGCCGGCACCGCGGTGGGTGGAGGGGCGTGCACGGGCGCAACGGGTGCAGCCAAATGCACGGGGGTCGGCGCCATGGTGGATGGAGGTGCACGCACGGGCACAGGCATGGGCGCTGGCGCTGGCATGTACACGAGCTCACGTGGGTTCACGGAGACCTCGCTGACGCCCACGGCTTCCAGCTCTGCGATAGTGCTCGGCGACCAGCCCGTCAATACTACGGGGATGGTCGCTGGCGCAGGCGCAGGGATGGGAGCTGGGACGGGAGCAGGGGCAACAACCACTGCGGCTAGCTTGTTCTGGGCCATGTACATGAGGCCCCATTCCTCCTTATTTTCTATCTCCTCTGGCTCGGAGTCGACTTCACCAAACTTGAAGACTAGTGGCACATGATCATTCTGTGCCATGGCGGTGGAGGTCAGCGGGGGGGATGGGAGGCGAATAGTAAGGCCGCCCGTATTAAACAGCGGCTCGGGCGCCATTAATGGAGAGGAAGGTGGGCGGCCATGGAAGTCAAAGGGCTCGCTTCCCAGTGAGCCTGCGTAGCGTACAACTCGCACGCTTCCTGGTGAGCCTGCGCATTGGAGGACAACTTGCATGCCTCTCGGTCAGCCTGCGCACCGGACTGCGCTCGCACGCCTCCCGTTCAGTCACGGTCAAGCAACTATCTGCACGGCACGTCCTGCCGCCATTAAAACCAACTATCTGCACGGCACCTCCTACAGCCATTAAAACCAAGACACGTGGCATCACATGAATGGTTAACAGAACGCACAGGGTGTGAATTATACAAACATTTAAGATAATAAAGTGGCAGCTATTTTTTCAAAATGCCTTTGTTGGCAGTCATTATTCAAGTGCGCCTTCTCTCAAAATGGACATGAAAAATACCACATCATGTCGGGTGCCAATCCATGAAAGCATGCCAAGTTTCAGGAATTTCAGACGAGTTTTAGATTTACTAGAATTTAAAAACTAGGCATCTCAATGTTTTGCCGACAATCAACGGTGCCCTGGTGTTTCAAATTCATTCCCATTTCTTGCATGGGACCTAAGCATGCACCCAAGGACACAGATTTGATTTTTCAACCAATTTATATGCACTGGAGCATGTGCATGCAGTTCAAATTTGAATTATGCACATAAACGCATTGAAAACTCAGTTGATGCATAAAAATGTCCAAACGAACCCCAAAAATCACTAAAATTGACACAACACTCCTGTAGTTCTATGTTGACACGAGAAAAAATTTGGAAGCAATAAGAGGCAGTGGATATCGTTTTGTCCCCAAAGGTGGGACGTTCCCTACCGAAACCATGATGCTTGTTGTAAGAAGCTCTGGTTTGTGAGAAGCATATACCCAAACCTGCCCCAAATGGGACAAATTTTTTATCACGGCATGTTGATGCCGCTCCATGAAAGCATGCCAAGTTTCATGAATTTCAGACGAGTTTTGGATTTACTAGAATTTAAAAACCAGGCATCTCAATGTTTTGCCGGCAATCAACGGTGCCCTGGTGTTTGAAATTCATTCCCAGTTCTTGCATGGGACCTAAGCATGCACCCAAGGACACGGATTTGATTGTTTAACCAATTTATATGCACTGGAGCATGTGCATGTAGTTCAAATTTGAATTATGCACATAAATGCATTGAAAACTTAGTTAATGCATAAAAATGTCCAAACGAACCCAAAAAAATCACTAAAATTGAGACAACACTCCTGTTGTTCTATGTTGACACGAGAAAATTTTTGGAAGCAATAAGAGGCAGCGGATATCATTTCGTCCCCAAAGGTGGCACGTTCCCTACCGAAACCATGATGCTTGTTGTGAGAAGCTCTGGTTTGTGAGAAGCATATACCCAGACCTGCCCCAAACGGGACGATTTTTTACCACGGCATGTTGATGCCACTCCATGAAAGCATGCCAAGTTTCATGAATTTAAGACGAGTTTTGGATTTACTAGAATTTAAAAACCAGGCATCTCAATGTTTTGCCGGCAATCAACGACGCCCTAGTGTTTGAAATTCATTCCCATTTCTTGCATGGGACCTAAGCATGCACCCAAGGACACAGATTTGATTTTTCAACCAGTTTATATGCACTGGAGCATGTGCATGTAGTTCAAATTTGAATTATGCACATAAATGCATTGAAAAGTCAGTTAATGCATAAAAATGTCCAAACAAACCCCGAAAAATCCTAAAAAATTGACACAACACTCATGTTGTTCTACGTTGACACGAGAAATTTTTTGAAAGCAATAAGAGGCAATGGATATCGTTTCGTCCCCAAAGGTGGGACGTTCCCTACTGAAACCATCATGCTTGTTGTGAGAAGCTCTGGTTTGTGAGAAGCATATACCCGAACCTGCCCCAAATGGGACAAAAAATTTACACGGCATGTTGATGCCGCTCCAGCATAGCATGCCAAGTTTCATGAATTTCAGACGAGTTTTGGATTTATTAGAATTTAAAAATCAGGCATCTCAACATTTTGCCGGCAATCAACAGTGCCCTGGTGTTTGAATTTCATTCCCATCTCTTGCATGGGACCTAGAAATTCACCCAAGGACACAGATTAGATTTTTCAACCAACCTTGGTGCACTGGAGCATGTTCTTGTAGTTCTAATTTCAATTATGCACATAAAATGCCTAGAAAACCCAGTTAATGCATAAAAATGTCCAAACGAACCCCGAAAAATCATAAAAATTGAAACAACACTCATGTTGTTCTATGTTGACACTAGAAAATTTTTGAAAGCAATAAGAGGCAATGGATATCATTTCGTCCCCAAAGGTGGGACGTTCCCTATTGAAACCATCATGCTTATTGTGAGAAGCTCTGGTTTGTGAGAAGTTTATACCCGAACCTGCCCCAAATGGGACAAATTTTTTATCATGGCATGTTGATGCCGCTCCATGATAGCATGCCAAGTTTCATGAATTTCATACGAGTTTTGGATTTATTAGAATTTAAAAACCAGGCATCTCAACATTTTGCCGGCAATCAACAATGCCCTGGTGTTTGAATTTCATTCCCATCTCTTGCATGGGACCTAGAAATTCACCCAAGGACACACATGTGATTTTTCAACCAACTTTAGTGCATTGGAGCATGTGCTTGTAGCTCAAATTTGAATTATGCACATAAAATGCCTAGAAAACCCAGTTAATGTATAAAAAGGCCAAACGAACCCTGAAAAATTCCAAGATTGAACGCAACACTCCTGTTGTTCTATGTTGACACTAGAAAATTTTAGAAAGCAATAAGAGGGAATGGATATCATCCCGTCACCAAAGGTGGTACGTTCCTTATCGAAACCATCATGCTTGTTCTGAGAAGCTCTAGTTTGTGAGAAGCTTATACCCGAACCTGCCCCAAATGGGACAAAATTTTCACCAAGGCATGTTGATGCCGCTCCATGATAGCATGCCAAGTTTCATGAATTTCAGACGAGTTTTGGACTTACTAGAATTTAAAAACCAGGCATCTCAACATTTTGTCGGCAATCAACTGTGCCATGGTGTTTGAATTTCATTCCCATCTCTTGCATGGGACCTAGAAATTCACCCAAGGACACACATGTGATTTTTCAACCAACTTTGGTGCATTGGACCACGTGCTTGTAGTTAAAATTTTAATTATGCACATAAAATGCCTAGAAAACCCAGTTAATGTATAAAAAAGGCCAAACGAACCCCGAAAAATTCCAAGATTGAACACAACACTCCTGTTGTTCTATGTTGACACTAGAAATTTTTTGAAAGCGATAAGAGGCAACAGATATCGTCCCGTCCCCAAAGGTGGTACTTTCCCTATTGAAACCATCATACTTGTTGTGAGAAGCTCTAGTTTGTGAGAAGCTTATACCCAAACCTACCCCAAATGGGACCAAATATTCACCACGGCATGTTGATGCCGCTCCATGATAGCATGCCAAGTTTCATGAATTTCAGACGAGTTTTGGATTTACTAGAATTTAAAAACCAAGTATCTCAATGTTTTGGTAGCAATCAATAGTGCCCTGGTGTTTGAAATTCATTCCCATCTCTTGCATGGGACCTATAAATTCACCCAAGGACACACATGTGATTTTTCAACCAACTTTAGTGCATTGGAGCATGTGCTTGTAGTTCAAATTTGAATTATGCACATAAAATGCCTAGAAACCCCAGTTAATGTATAAAAAGGCCAAACGAACCTAGAAAAATTCATTCCCATTTCTTCCATGGGACCTAAGCATGCACTGAAGGACACATATTTGATTTTACAGCCAATTTGTATGCACTGGAGCATGTGCATGTAGTTTAATTTTGAATTGTGCACCTGAAATGGCTAGAAAACCAGTTTAATGTATGAAATTTCCAAACAAACCTTGGATAATTCCAATTCTTTTACGACATACATATAGCTGCATGTTCATTGCAGATAAAAGGTCTAGCAATTCAAACAGTGTCCATTGCCGTTGTGACCCCATTTTGTAATTCAAATCAAGTAGACCCCACACAGTTTATTCTCACCAACCGTGTGAGATGTAGTACAAAATATCTTGGAGCACCGTTGGTGTATAGTACGCCTATGGCTTACGCGAGAAGGTGCGTCGGCTGCAGTCCACAACTGGTGTGTCAAGCACACTAGCTCGCTCCCCCAAAACTCCCGTCTCTGCATCCCTGGCAGTCTCGAAACTATCTACCGCTTAGAAGGTTTTAATGTTTGATAGAACATGATTAGTATGTGCGGACCGTGTGCGATGTTTGTTACTCCCGCTCTGCTTCAATCCCTTGATTCAAATTTTCAGTAGCCCCGACATTTTACTCCCGCCTCTGCATCCCTCGCAATCTCAAAAATATCTGCTCACCCTTGATCCAAATTTTCAATAGCCCCACCTTGTTACTCCCGCCTAGTAAAATTTTCAGTTGTTGTAGTATTTCCTCAAACACAACCTCCGCTCACACAGACACACACAACCCTCGAAACCATTGGTAGGTTGCCGCCATCGCCGGCGCCTCCATCCTCAACCTCTGCCTATGTGCTGGAGAGCTCGAGTAGCCAATGGCCACAAAGAGTTTTATTGTGGCCTTTTCGCCCGACGCCGGCGAGGTGGCCGCCGAGGTGTCCCCGTCGTCCTCCGCGGGCCCAATCTGCCATCACCGGTCCCCCGATCCGCCCGCCGTCGCGCCCCTATGCTGGTACGAGAACTTCCCCATCCTTCCCTAGACCCGGCAGCCGACGAAGTCCTACCTCGGGGTCCGGCAGCGGCGGTGGGGGACGTGGGTCGCTGAGATTACAAATCGAGAGACCCACATCCGTTGGTGGCTCCATAGCTTCCACACGGCCGAGCTCGCGGCCATGGAGTACGACCGCTGGCAGGTCCGCTACCACGGCGCGGTGGCTAGGCTCAATTTCCCCTTCAGCACATGTCTGGTCCACCTCGTTCCGCCGGAGCCAGGGGTGGTGAGCTCGGCTATGGCGCGGGAGGACCGCGAGGCGTGGGAGCGTCTCGAGGCCGAGGCCGCCGATGAGGCCAACATGCAAGAGCTCCGTCGGCAGCACCCGAAGCTCATGGAGGCGGAGCGGGCGATCTTTGCCGGCATGGAGGGCGGTGAGGTTATCGCTCTCTCCTCCGATGACGAGGTCGAAGGCGGCGAGGATGGCGGCGAGGTTATCATGCTCTCCTCTGATGACGAGGTCGAAGGCGGCGGCGACGGTGACGCGGAGGGCGTCGAGGTGGGCCCCGAGGACGAGGAGATCGACTTCAACGAGTGGAGGAGTGCCTTCCCCAACGACCCCGACGACGGTACTGGCCCGGACCCAGCTCGCAGCACACCATACATGACGAGGAAGGATTGGCTCTTCCTCTACTTCAACTGAAAGTAGTTTAGCTTAGTTTAAATTTATGTTTTATGTTCGGTTATGCAAAACTATCTATGTTTATGTTTGAATGCATGCTACTTTCGGTTGAACCTGCTTTGAACTTGATCAAATTGAAGTTTACAACCTTAAGTTTAGGGGATCGACTAGCAAAGGCCAAAAATTGCTGGAGTATATATATCCACTAAGGGTTTTAGTCCTTTAACTTTTTAAGGATCGCCTAGAGATGTCCTTATGACGTGTTCATTTCAGTTCTTCACAATCTGATGCTCTATATGTGCAACTATTTGCCGTGCAGTTCAATTTCATCAATAACAGTTTCAACAATACCACTATGAATTACGATATTTGGTTGCTGTTAAGGATATTGCAGTTAACATGCCTTTTCGTTTTGCAATTGTTGTTTAGCAACATGCATTGTACTAAATGACTAAATATGCAATCCCAGGCTACATAGCAACAAGGAAGAGTGTTACCTTAATGTTCTGATGATGTCTAGATATACATGTAATAAAATCTTATATAATGGGATGGATGGAGTATTGTACTACATCATTTTTCAATTGTTGTTTAGCTTCTAATATTAACTTGGTGCTTTTAGGTACATATATCATTGCCAAAGATCCACACTTCGACCGTTTCTGCGTATGGAGCAATGAGATATTCATGAACCAGCATCAAATGAGGAAACTGATAAAGATTGTTACTAAAATGGGTCAAAAGATGTCAATCAAACTATTTGTTTACACTTTATGCACGACAACAGTGAACTGCAGGATGGTAAGTAAGAACCCTGTAGCCTTCTTTTTATTGCCCGTAATGAGTTGTGTTAGATGGCAATATCTGAATCTTTTTTCTTTTGCAGTGGATCCTGAAGCAGTTTACTCAAGATTATCTCCCAAACTACATGATTGGTGGTCGGTCATCACATGGGGTTGGACTAGAGTCCTGCATGCCTTCTGCATCCACGAGAGCACAATAGGGCCATTCCGCTTCACCTTGTTCAGCAACTGGAATGTCTGTCGCTTCTTTCTTTACCATCTGTAATAGTACAAGTATAGAACCCTAGTACATCATTCTTTATTTGGTGCTTCTGTAATTCTTAAACATATGTACCTGTGAATCGAATAATGCATTGGTTGTTTGAACCTGATGGATATGAATAAAGCTATAGCCTACTTTCAAGTTTAAATTAGGTACAATTTTAAATAGCAGCAATTAAATTAGGGCGAAATTACGTTGTGTAGGTCATTACGGCACACACGGTTGGTAAAACACAAATGTTTGCGATATACACCATAATCCGAGATGGTTCACAGAGAGGAAACGTGTGCAAGAATGCACACAATTGCCGTTTGCAAAGCGTGTGTGATGTCAGACACTATCACATACGGTGCGGGAAAACTGTCGGATTTCGGGTTCCGGCAGACCCTTAAGGTTCGAACACTGGGGTGCGCGCGGAGATTACGCCTTCTACCTCCCCGCCTCGCAAAGATCTAAACTACTAAAAGAACTGCACAAGGGACACAAGATTTATACTGGTTCAAGCCACCGTTGTGGTGTAATACCCTACTCCAGTGTGTGGTTGGTGGATTGCCTCCTGGGGCTGATGATGATGATGAACAATACAAGGAAGAACAGCCTCGCGAGGGTCTGTTCTTGGCTGTGGTGATGAACTGCTAGGAGGAGTTCAGCCACCTTTCTCTCTCTCTCTCTCTGCTTGCAAGCCGAATGAACCCACCGACCGACCGAACAGAACTGAACCCCCTTGCTATGTGGGCGGCTGGTCCTATTTATAGAGGCCCTGGTCCTCTTCCCAAATATTGAGCGGGAAGGGAGCCAACAATGGCGGGCTAATTTGAAGGGGGACAGCAAGCATCAACTATCCTGACAAAAGCAGTCTTCGCCTGCGCAAAGCTCTGGTGATGACGCCGTCCTGGGCTCCATGGTGACCTCCGTCTCGTAGTCCTCCTGGTCTTGGTCTCGTTGCACCGAAATGGCAACCTTTGCTTGATGCCTCAGTGCTCCGCGGTTGCGCTTGCCCCCTTTGCACCAAAGAGGAGAGAAGGACGATGCGCGCGCTGGCACCCGCCTAGCGCCCTGAGTCGTCATGGCGTGCGTCACGGGCACCTCGCGAGGTATCCCACCTTGATCTCTCCGCCTCCTCGCGAGCCAGCCTGACGAGGCCGTGCCTGAGGAAGCTCTATGTCGTCCGCCTCGCGAGGCTTGGCCCCTCGCGAGGGTCTTGAGTCTTGTGTTGATGAAGATGGGTTGTGCTAGGCCTCCTTTGAGCCACGCTGCAGGTCGCAGGTAGGCAAGTCTGGGGACTCCCGTTCCCAGAACGCCGACAGTAGCCCCGGGCCCAAGGCACGCCTAGACTTGGCCGTGCCGAGAGGCGAAAGGGCAAGGGCGAAGCGCCGCGGGCCCTAACAGCCTGCGGCCTTGGGCGCCGTGTGGCGGTTGATGGGACGTGGGCGGCACTGTTCTGAAAGCACAAGTGCTCCCTAGGTGGTTTTGATAATTGATGACAACATATCTCTTGTTGGACTAATGTTTTCACCTAGTATGTTTCAGATAAGTTCAACAATGGAGTGGCATGGACTAAAGGGTGTCGGAAGGTCTCCAAGACACTAACGACAAAGGATTGGCTAAAGCTTGAAGTTCAAGACTCTTCATTTTACATTTTAGTGATCCAAGATCACATTGAGTCCATAGGAAAAGCCAATACTATCAAGGAGGGATGAGGTGTTGT
Organism: Triticum monococcum; assembly: GCA_034509565.1. Lineage (NCBI taxonomy): Eukaryota > Viridiplantae > Streptophyta > Magnoliopsida > Poales > Poaceae > Triticum > Triticum monococcum. The sequence continues at coordinate 432,752,172 of CM067841.1, forward strand.
TTAATGAGCCTCTTGCTCAAGTGCTTAATGATATGCTCCAAAACCCTCAGCTACATTCCCATATCCACAAATGACCTAAACCCTAAGCCAAACTCGGTCATACCGATTCTTTCAACCCGGCGCCACCGAGTTTCACATGTCATAGCCACTGCCAAACCCTAATCAGTTCGGTCTCACCGATGGGATCTCGGTCTCACCGAGATGGGCTTGCAAACTCTCTGTTACCTACTGCATTATTCTCGGTCCCACCGAGATATGCAATCGGTCCCACCGAGTTTGCTTGGCCAGCTCTCTGTTTCGCTTATTACCCAAATCGGTCCCACCGAGTTTGAGTAATCGGTCAAACCGAGTTTTGGATTTACCCTAACCCTGGCACATCGGTCACACCGAGTTGATTCAGTCGGTCCCACCGAAATCTCTAACGGTCACTAGGTTTACCTTTTCGGTCCGACCGAGTTTGTTGATTCGGTCCCACCGAGATTGGAAAACTGTGTGTAATGGTTGGATTTTGTGTGGAGGCTATAAATACCCCTCCACCTCCTCTTCACTCGTTGAGAGAGCCATCAGACTAAGCATACACTTCCAGCATCCTATTTCTGAGAGAGAACTACCTACTCATGTGTTGAGGCCAAGATATTCCATTCCTACCATATGAATCTTGATCTCTAGCCTTCCCCAAATTGCTTTCCACTCAAATCTTCTTTCCACCAGATCCAAATTCTATGAGAGAGAGTTGAGTGTTGGGGAGACTATCATTTGAAGCACAAGAGCAAGGAGTTCATCATCAACACACCATTTGTTACTTCTTGGAGAGTGGTGTCTCCTAGATTGGTAGGTGTCACTTGGGAGCCTCCGACAAGATTGTGGAGTTGAACCAAGGAGTTTGTAAGGGCAAGGAGATCGCCTACTTCGTGAAGATCTACCGCTAGTGAGGCAAGTCCTTCGTGGGCGATGGCCATGGTGGGATAGACAAGGTTGCTTCTTCGTGGACCCTTCATGGGTGGAGCCCTCCATGGACTCGCGCAACCGTTACCCTTCGTGGGTTGAAGTCTCCATCAACGTGGATGTAGGATAGCACCACCTATCCGAACCACGGGAAAAACATCCGTGTCTCTGATTGCGTTTGAATTCTCCAAACCCTTCCCTTTACATTCTAGCAAGTTGCATGCTTTACTTTCCGCTGCCTATATACACTTTGCACACTTGCTTGATATGTATTGTGAGTGTTGAAATTATGCTTAAACTCCACTCAAACCGAAAAAGCTTAAAAAAATGCAACTTTGGCATGAAGTGTCTAATCACCCCCCTCTAGACACATCTACTTCAAGGTCCTACAAGTGGTATCAGAGCCTTGGTCTCCATTGCCTTGGTTTAATCACCATTGGAGGAAGATGGATGTGTCTACTTTAGGGAGTCTTAGACATAGAGTGCCTATTCTTGATGGAGAATATTTTCATGAATGGAAAAATGATATGCTTGTAATCTTCAACCAATATCATTTGAACAAGTATATTGCTAGCCCTTGTGCACCTCACATTGATCCTTTGCATCCTACCCTAGATGAAGATATTGACATGATTCGCAATCTTAGAACTATTGAGCTCATCATTAGAGGATTGCCCAAAAACTTGATTGCTAGTTTGCCTACTCTTAATTGTGCTTATACTATATGGAAATTTCTTGAGGAACGATTTCCCGACCATTCCTTAAAAAATGTGGATAAAATTCTCCATAAATCTATTGCCTTGAGTAAGATGAACTCTAGTGATCCTAGCTTTGGTGATTGTCTACTTGAGCTTGCCAATCTCAAGCGAGCTAAGGGAGATGTTGGAATCATTAGTGATATTATATTCGAATCTATAAGAATTCATAAAAGTGACCATTTTGATGATCATTTATCTAATGAATTACCCTCTCTAGGAAATGATGAGCCACAAGATCATGGTGAACATGAATACTATGATGATGATGATAGTGACTTCAATCTTGATGATGCAATGAGACACTTTGGTCTTACGGCAAATCTTCGGGGATATGAATCAGGAGGAAAGGAATGGGTTCTTGATAGTGGATGTACTGATCATATGACCGGAGATGAGGAGATGTTCTGTGAGCTTGCTGAAAATGACGGCCCTCGAAAATATGTCACCTTTGGTGATAATTCAAAGGGTAAAGTAGTTGGCCTTGGTAAGGTGGCCATCTCACATGATAGTTCCATTCAAAATGTCATGCTCGTTGAATCTCTCGGCTACAACTTACTTTCAGTATCTAGACTTGCTGATTTCTGTTTAAATGTCCTATTTACTGAGGTAGATTTCCAAGTCTTTCGTCGAGACAATCATAAAATGGTCTTTACCGGTATGCGTAAAGGTGACCTTTACATTGTCGACTTCTCTAAAAAGGGACAACCTAAAACTTGCTTTATCGCTAAATCCTCAAAAGGTTGGTTGTGGCATAGACGACTAGGTCACGTTGGCATGAGAAATCTTGACAAGCTTATTAAAGGAAATCATATCCTTGGAGTTAACGATGTCATATTTGATAAGGATAGACTTTGCAGTGCTTGTCAAGTAGGTAAACAGGTTGGAGGAAGACATCCCGTGAAGAACATCATGACCACAAGGAGGCCACTCGAGCTACTTCATATGGATCTTTTTGGTCCCAACGCCTACAAGAGTCTCGGTGGAAATTCTTTTGGCCTAGTTATAGTTTATGATTTTTCAAGATTTACGTGGGTGTTCTTTCTTAATGACAAGTCGCAGGTCCAGAAGATCTTCAAAAACTTCGCTAGGAAGGCCCAAAATCAGTTTGACATGAAGATCAAGAAGGTTTGAGGTGACAACAGAACGGAGTTCAAGAACGTAAATGTGGACACCTTTCTTGACGAAGAAGGGATTTCACATGAGTTCTCGGCTACGTACACACCTCAACAAAATGGAATTGTTGAGAGGAAGAACCGGACGCTCATCGAAATGGCAAGAACAATGCTTGATGAATACAAGACGCCGAAGCACTTTTGGGCAGAAGCGGTTGAGACAGCTTGTCATGCAACAAATCGCTTGTATCTTCACAAGCTACTCGGCAAGACGGCATACGAGCTCCTCACTGGTAACAAACCCCAAGTTGGATACTTTCGAGTATTCGGCTCAAAGTGCTACATTCTTGATAAGCATCGTTGTTCAAAGTTTGCTCCTAAATCTCATGAAGGTTTCCTACTTGGTTATGGCTCAAACTCTCACACTTACCGTGTCTACAGCAATTTCACCCGAAAGGTTGAAGAGACGGTAGATGTGAAGTTTGATGAATCTAATGGCTCGCAAGTAGAGCAATTGCCAATTGATGTAGGAGACAAAGACCCTTCAGAAGCAATCCAAGACTTGCCCATAGGCAAAGTTCGTCCAACGGAGGTGAAGGAGAGTACTTCATCCGTCCAAGTGGAGGCTTCTACTTCACAACAAGGTGAACCAAGAATTGATACGGAAGCATCCACAAGTGGGACACACCAAGATGAAGAAGACAAGGAAATGCATCAAGATGAACATCAACAACCTCCTTCTGCACCACGATAAGACAATGACAACGTCAACAATGAAGAAGGCCAACAAGAAGAACAAGATGAAGAAAATGTTCAACGAAGACCCAAGCAAAAGCTCTCACGAGTTCGAGCAAGAATTGCCAAAGATCATCCCGTCGAGCAAATCTTCAATGATATACAAACCGGGAGAATCACTCGCTCAAAAACTCGTTTAGCTAACTTTTGTGAAAACTATTCATTCATCTCTAGCATTGAACCTATGAAGGTTGAAAAAGCATTGGAAGATCCGGATTGGATAAACGCCATGCATGAAGAGCTACACAACTTTGAGAGAAACCAAGTTTGGACATTGGTTGAGAAGCCCGACGACAACCACAACATCATTGGTACCAAATGGGTGTTTCGCAACAAGAAAGATGAAGATGGACAAGTGGTTCGCAACAAAGCACATCTCGTCGCCCAAGGGTACACACAAGTCGAAGGTATGGACTATGGTGAGACATATGCTCCCGTTGCTAGACTTGAGTCCATTCGCATCTTACTTGCCTGTGCTAATCACCATAACATCACCTTGTACTAAATGGACATTAAAAGTGCTTTTCTAAATGGTGAAATAGAGGAGGAAGTTTATGTCAAACAACCTCCCGGCTTTGTCAATCCTAAGAAACCTAATCATGTTTACAAACTTCACAAAGCTCTTTATGGTCTTAAACAAGCTCCTAGAGCATGGTATAAATGCTTGACCAAGTTCCTTATTGCAAGTGGTTTTGAAATTGGTAAAATTGATTCTACTCTTTTTACTAAAAGGGTTAATGGAGAACTATTTGTATGCCAAATTTATGTTGATGATATCATATTTGGTTCAACTAACCCTCTCTTTAGTGAAAAGTTTGGAAAGCTAATGTCAGAAAAGTTTGAGATGTCTATGATGAGTGAACTCAAATTCTTTCTCGGTTTGCAAATCAAGCAAACTAAGGAAGGTACATTTGTCTCTCAAACAAAGTACACCAAGGACATATTCAAGAAGTTCAATATGCAAGAATGCAAAGGTATGTCTACACCCATGCCTACTAGTGGACATAATGATTTGACCAAAGATGGTGAACCGGTTGATCAAAAGGTTTATCGCTCTATGATTGGTTCATTGTTATACCTATGTGCTTCATGTCCCGATATTATGCTAAGTGTGTGCATGTGTGCAAGATATCAAGCTGCCCCTAAATAATGTCATCTTAAGGCTGTGAAAAGGATAGTTAGATACTTAATTCATACACCAAACTTTGGCATTTGGTACCCTAAGAGGTCTTCTTTTGATCTTGTTGGCTATTCCGACTCGGATTATGCCGGAGACAAGGTTGATAGAAAGTAAACTTCAGGTACTTGTCAATTTCTTGGTAGATCCCTTGTGTCTTGGTCCTCCAAGAAACAAAACTCAGTATCCTTATCCACCGCCGAAGCGGAATACATTGCCGCTGGTTCATGTTGTGCTCAATTACTTTGGATGACCCAAACTCTTAAAGATTATGGGATCTATGTGAAACATGTTCCACTGCTTTGTGACAATGAAAGTGCTATCAAAATTGGTCATAATCATGTACAACATTTCGAACTAAGCATATTGAAGTTCGTCATCATTTCAGTCGAGATCATGTTGCTAAGGGTGACATAAATCTTAAGCATGTTCGCACTGATAGGCAATTAGCAGATATATTCACTAAACCACTTGATGAGAAAGTGTTTTGCAGGTTGAGAGGAGAATTGAACATCATTGATGCTTCGAACTTGGAGTAGGAACTCCATTGGATACATGCAAGACATGAGCTTATGACTAATCCATGATATATCTCTTATGATGACTATCTTATGTCTTGGATATATTTGTACCTTGCATGTTGTCTAACCCATGTAGGTGCTTGGTTGAATCTAATTCCATGAGATTGCGACTCACTCACATCTTGAGCAATCTCTACATCACCAAGTCTTTACACGATGGTGGTTGAAGACAAGGACGCACAAAATCATTCAAACATATCCTTTGACAAATCCTATGTTGAGCTTCATGAATGTCATTTTTGGATACACAAGTGCTTTTCCTTGCAAGAACTAATCCATGTAGGTAGATGAACTCAAACTCCAAGTGGTGCTCCAAACTCTTGATAGGCTACATCAACCATGAGCACCCACACAAGTTCAACTACATGAGAAAGAACCACACCACCACCCAAGGTATGTTGTTCCATCTTAGAGAAGCTTTACTCCGAGACATGAGTCAAAGCAACTCAACAAGATGTGAATACATCAAGATGCTTAAACGAAAAATGGTCACCCCATTTTGAGCTTAAACGATGAGTATGACCTATGATCAAGTATTCTCACTTGACTCCTAAGTCAATATACTCTAACATAGGTGACTATGTCACCGCCCAACTCTAGATGAAGTTCTCTTGTGTTCCTTCTTTGTGTTATTGCATTTGTCTCATGCTTGTGTATTTGTTCCCTTTCTATTTTTCACTTCATCTAGATCTTTCAGTCTCTTCTCTTTTTCCTTTTATTTTTGTTCTGCATTTTCTGCATTTAATTCATTGCAAATCTTTGTGAGATCTTACATGTCTAGTGAGCTGAGGTGACAAGTGTTTTTCTCTGTGTAAACTCGGTTTCACCGACTTGCAATCTTCGGTCCAACCGAATCTTTTCGGTACCACCGAAATATGCCACTCGATGCCATTGACTTTGCAGTCAGAAAAACAATTTGCCACTTGTTCTACATTTCTTCTCATCCAGCTCCACTCAATGAACCTTGTCCTCTACAAGCATCACAATTTTATTCTTTGCTCTGTGCTGAGTCTCAAGGACCAACCCTATTCGACGGATTCCAGAAAAACCTTCTTGGAAATTGATGTCAAAGGGGGAGAGAGAGATCACATCAAAGCCTATCTTCGGGGAGAGAGAGATCTTCGGGGAGAGAGAGATCACATCAAAGATCACATCAAAGCACTAAAGGGGGAGAGAAAGTCTCAAGGATCCCAGACGTCCCAGATAATGTATTAAGGGGGAGAAAGAGATCTCTAGGGGGAGAGACAATACTCAAGGATCCCAAATGCTTGAGGAGAGATGTCACATGTCTTTTAGGGGGAAAGACATATTCATTTGTATCTTTCAACTCTGATTTTCTGTTCCCTATCTTCTCCCAATATCCCATGAAAGATTCAGGGGGAGCACGACACCCATGGGAAAGAAATCAGTCAAATTCCTTGCATATCTTTATTCTTGGGGACATGTTGAATTCAATGTAGTACCTAGTACTTACTCTCTACATGTCATCCCAGTCTTGGTATTCTTGTGGTTTCTTTTGTTTGCTCTGGCTAGTGGATGTACCTGTGTTATCTAACCTTGTTTGTGCGGGTTCATTTCATCCTAAGCCAACTTAAGACTACAAGGTAAGTGTATGCATCAAAATCATGAGTATGAGGAATTCTTGCCTATGTACATACTGTTTGCAAGAAGGACTCATGAGCATGAAGGTATTTTCCTTAATGATCTTTTGCTCTGATGCATATGGCCAAGATACATGTAACACATTGCCTACTCTGTCATGATTATGCTCTCACATGCTTCTATATTTTATATTCACATGATTGCATACATGTAGGGGGAGCCTATGTTTGTTACATGTCCTTCCAAACTTTACGTACTATTCTTTGTATCTCTATCTAAAGCTTTGATGTATGTTGCCATCAATTACCAAAAAGGGGGAGATTGAAAGCACAAGTGCTCCCTAGGTGGTTTTGATAATTGATGACAACATATCTCTTGTTGGACTAATGTTTTCACCTAGTATGTTTCAGATAAGTTCAACAATGGAGTGGCATGGACTAAAGGGTGTGGGAAGGTCTCCAAGACACTAAGGACAAAGGATTGGCTAAAGCTTGAAGTTCAAGACTCTTCATTTTACATTTTAGTGATCCAAGATCACATTGAGTCCATAGGAAAAGCCAATACTATCAAGGAGGGATGAGGTGTTGTTTAATGAGCCTCTTGCTCAAGTGCTTAATGATATGCTCCAAAACCCTCAGCTACTTTCCCATATCCACAAATGACCTAAACCCTAAGCCAAACTCGTTCATACCAATTCTTTCAACCTGGCGCCACCGAGTTTCACATGTCATAGCCACTGCCAAACCCTAATCAGTTCGGTCTCACCGATGGGATCTCGGTCTCACCAAGATGGGCTTGCAAACTCTCTGTTACCTACTGCATTACTCTCGGTCCCACCGAGATATGCAATCGGTCCCACCGAGTTTGCTTGGCCAGCTCTCTGTTTCACTTATTACCCAAATCGGTCCCACCGAGTTTGAGTAATCGGTCAAACCGAGTTTTGGATTTACCCTAACCCTAGCACATCGGTCACACCGAGTTGATTCAGCCGGTCCCACCGAAATCTCTAACGGTCACTAGGTTTACCTTTTTGGTCCGACCGAGTTTGTTGATTCGGTCCCACCGAGATTGGAAAACTGTGTGTAACGGTTGGATTTTGTGTGGAGGCTATAAATACCCCTCCACCTCCTCTTCACTCATTGAGAGAGCCATCAGACTAAGCCTACACTTCCAGCATCCTATTTCTGAGAGAGAACTACCTACTCATGTGTTGAGGCCAAGATATTCCATTCCTACCATATGAATCTTGATCTCTAGCCTTCCCCAAGTTGCTTTCCACCCAAATCTTCTTTCCACCAGATCCAAATCCTATGAGAGAGAGTTGAGTGTTGGGGAGACTATCATTTGAAGCACAAGAGCAAGGAGTTCATCATCAACACACCATTTGTTACTTCTTGGAGAGTGGTGTCTCCTAGATTGGCTAGGTGTCACTTGGGAGCCTCCAACAATATTGTGGAGTTGAACCAAGGAGTTTGTAAGGGCAAGGAGATCGCCTACTTCGTGAAGATCTACCGCTAGTGAGGCAAGTCCTTCGTGGGCGATGGCCATGGTGGGATAGACAAGGTTGCTTCTTCGTGGACCCTTCGTGGGTGGAGCCCTCCGTGGACTCACGCAACCGTTACCCTTCGTGGGTTGAAGTCTCCATCAACGTGGATGTAGGATAGCACCACCTATCCGAACCACGGGAAAAACATATGTGTCTCCGATTGCGTTTGAATTCTCCAAACCCTTCCCTTTACATTCTTGCAAGTTGCATGCTTTACTTTCCGCTGCCTATATACACTTTGCACACTTGCTTGATATGTATTGTGAGTGTTGAAATTATGCTTAAACTCCACTCAAACCGAAAAAGCTTAAAAAATTGCAACTTTGGCATGAAGTGTCTAATCACCCCCCTCTAGACACATCTACTTCAAGGTCCTACATGTTCCCCCCACGCCCCCTTATTCTGCGCCCTGCTAGGCGGACTTGTAGTTGCACACAGCCGCTCCCCTTCCTATTGCTCGAGCGTCCCCTGTTCTTCCTTCCTTCGAACGCCTGCTCCCGCCTCCAATCCAATCTCGAATCTTCCCCCTCCTTCCCATCGCCATGACTCCGACGAGGAAGGAGGGAGGGGAGAAACCCATGCCTCCGTCTTGTGCGCCGCCATCGGTGGCCCCCGCCGTCGGCCAGTCGACCGTACTCAATCAAGAGTGCCTGGGCAGGGACAGCTTGGCTCTAGCCACCATCTTCAATGAGTGCGGGAGGACGATGGCTTGGCCCGCGTCCCACTTCTCCATCGACAGGATAGCAACCGAGGTCCCATGTTTTACCGACGCCTTGTGGGCGGGTCTGGTTCCCCCCTTCTCTGATTTCTTCAATGCCGTGCTCTCCCATTATCAGATCCATATGATGCATCTAATTCCTGAGTCCATCACCCTCCTTTTGGTCTTCACCTTCGTTTGCGAAGCCATGGTGGGAATCCCTCCTTCGGTTGCCTTGCTGCGCCACTTCTTCTCGCTGCACCTTGTCGACCCTACCCAATGCTGGGCGTGCGTGAGCTTCGCTGCCGAGCCTGAGACCGAGGCCTCCGGGATTGACTTCAAGCTCCCCCTGCCCGCGGTTGGGTTCCGCGAGCGGTGGTTGTATGTGGACGTAGGGGTGCCCAGCCCCCTGCTATCGGAGCCGACCTCGCCTGCTGTCCCCAATTCGGGTTAGGGCCAGGAGACGCTCAAGAGCCCTCGGCTCGTCTTCGTCTGGAGCCGCTTCGCGCTCCTAAGGAAGCTCGGCGTGACAGCACCCAAGGTGGTGAAGGAGTTTCTGTTATGCCGCGTTGCTCCCCTTCAACGCCACTCCCGCCGGATGTGGGCCTTCCGTGGGCGCGAGGATAGCATGAGGCTCCAGGAAGAGGACCTGGCTCCTGCGGTGCTGAAGTCAACGCTCTTGACCCTGGCCGGGGACCCCAACCCCGGCAACGTCCAGCAGGGAGGGGCCTTGTTGTATCTCTGCCAGAGCAGGGCCGACTTCGTGAAGCAGATGCCCGTCTTTGATGAGTGGGGGCTGCGCCCCGCCGGCCTCCAGGGACCTCGCAAGAATCCAATGGTGGTGACTGCCCTTCCAATCGGCCAAGGCGACTCCTCCTCAAGTGGCGGAGCAGGGAGGCAGGAGGCGCCGGAGGCCGAGGGGGCTCCTGATGAGGTGGCAGCGCCGGGTGATGCTCGCGAGGGGACAGCTCCTGAGACCCGAGCCGCTGTGGCTGAAGGTGGCAAGCAGCTGCTCCCAGCGCCCGGGGCTGAGGCCTCGGGGGCCCCAGCCGCGTCTTCTGGCGAGGTGATGGACGGCACACGCCAGGCAGGCGCCCCTGGCGTGGATCGCTCTAATGCTCCGTCTTCGTCGCAGGTTGATCCTTGTGCTCTTCTCCTGGGCCGCTTCCGCGTGGACTTTGAGGCCCTCCGGAGGAAAAGAGAGGCCCTGGGTGATGACTTCCCTTATCGCGTGCTGAAGCGCAGGAAGTACTTCGCCACTGACGAGTAAGTCTTCTCCCTCTCTGGCTCCTGACCCTCTTGTTGCTTTTACTGATCCTTGCTCCGCAGGCCCCTTCCGGCCGAGCTCACGGAAGTAGCAAAGGTGCCGCCTCCTTTGGCTTCACCCCCTCTACCGTCCTCAGGTGCTCCGAGCAGCTCTGCCCTTGTGGTGAGGGCGACTGAAGGGGTGGACCATCCCGAGGTGTACCTCGGCCCTTCATTCCCTCCGATTTTCCTTCGCAGGCCCTCTCGGGGAATAGCCAGTCTGCCGTGGGCTTCTCGCCTGGTCGTGGACTGCGACTGGTTGAGGCGCCCCCTGCGCCCTTCATCTGGAGACGGGCTGGCTCCAGGTTGGGCTTCTGGTGCGGCGCGCCCGGCCGTCGCGAGGGCGCCAGCCCCCAGCCCCTTGCCCAGAGGAGGAACGATGATTCGTGGCCCCCGGCGCTTGCCTGGGGCGGATGATGGTGTGGAAGGCGTGCTTGAGCGTGCCCGGGAGCGCCGCGCTCGCCGCCAAGGGTTCCTTCGAAGGGCGACCGACGCAGTGAACTTGCTTGGGGAGGAGCTTGCTGACGAAGACGCGCGCCTGGAGGCCGAGGGCCTGCGCCTGGCTGAAGGAAGGCGCGAGTTGGAGGCCGCCATCGCCCTCGCGCGCCGTCAGCGTGATCTTGACGATGAAGAAGCGAAGGCGTCGCTGGAGGCCTCCCGAGCGGCCCGATCCCAGGCTGCCGAGGAGGCCCAGGGAGCTGATCGGCGACGAGAGGCAGCGGAGGAGCGGCCTCGTGAGCTCCTGGCCTGGTGCCACTCACTGGAGGAGCAAGCGGAGTTGCGCGAGTTGGCCCTGGCGTCGATGCGGGTGGCCTCCGGCGACCCAGCTGAGCTCCAGAAGCGCGAAGAAGTGTTGACGCTGGAAGCCGCCGAACGCACTCGCGAGTATGAGCGGCTGGAGACGAGGGAGCGCTTGGTGACGCAGGTGGAGGATGATGTCACCGCACGGGAAGCTCGTGTCCTGGAGGAGGTCGGACGTCGGGTGGCGATGGCGCGCCAAGACCTCGAGCGCAAGTTCGAGAGGAGGCTGGAGTTGATCCGGGTCAAAGCTGAAGGGAGGACCGCAGTCTTGAGGGCCAAGCGGGAGGAGGCGACGCGGCTGGCCGACGCCTCCCGGGCTGCCCTTGAGGTAGCGCGAGGGGAGTTAGCCGCCTCCTAGGCCGAGGTGCTCCATCTTTGCCAGCGGGTGGAGGAAGTTGTGGGCGTCGCGCGCCAGAACGCGGATGAGATATGTCAGCGGCAGGTCCTGGAGCACATGCACGGCCCCATGCTCGCTACGCTCCAGGAGAGGGCTAGCGCAGCCTTGGGCAACATCTGTGAGGCGGCTGTTGGCGAGCCGCACACAGCCAACTATGCTGGCAACCTTCAATTTTTCACTGCCGTGGTGATGCAGCTGGAGGTGCGGTCGGCCAGGGCCGATAGGTTGGTGGAGGAGAGGAGCCGCGCCCTGCTCAGGCGCGCCTTTTCCCGTGTCTTCAGTCATGTCCTGAACATGGATTCCCGCTTCGATTTTGACGGCGTCATCGCCCCAGTTCCCCAGGCCATCCGAGGCGACCTGGCGCACTGGGTGGAAGACAACGTGGACGCCCTTGTCAGGGCCTTCGCTTCGGATGACGACGACGTGATCGTGGCTGCTGACATGGGCGGTGCGGTGAACAGCCCTGACGCCGCTCGTGGCGACGCAGACGACGATGGCGAGCCCGGCGATGCCAGCGGCGGCTCGGGAGGTGCTGCCGAGGACGCATTGGGGGATTGGTCCGACTGAGTGTGTATCACTCCTGTCTTTTTTGCCCTGCATGAATAGAACTTAGGCTTTTGACCTAATGGCTGTGAGAGCATTTTGGGAGGGGAAGCCCCTCATGTAAAACATGTGTTCATCATATTAGTAGTTGTCATATTGCACGAGCGCCCGCGCCTGGTGGCTGGCTGGTTTACCTTTGTTTCGCGCTAGCCCCGAAGCAGCCTGTGGGAGGGCGTGACATCTGGGGTGTTCTTTAGTTGAATCCATAGGATATGGGAGTGTCGCCAGCGGGGAGCTTCACAGGCGTTGGCCTTTTCACAGGCTCCGGGCCTTTCCCAAACGCGACGGCTTCACAGGCACTTGCCTTCTTCACAGGCTCCGGGCCTTTTCCAAAACGCAATAGCTTCACAGGCATTCGCCTTGCTTCACGGGCTCTGGGCCTTTTCCAAAACGCGATAGCTTCACAGGCACTCGCCTTGCTTCATAGGCTCTGGGCCTTTTCCAAAACGCGATAGCTTCACAGGCACTCGCCTTGCTTCACAGGCTCTGGGCCTTTTCCAAAACGCGATAGCTTCACAGGCACTCGCCTTGCTTCACAGGCTCTGGGCCTTTTCCAAAACGCGATAGCTTCACAGGCACCCGCCTTGCTTCATAGGCTCTGGGCCTTTTCCAAAATGCGATAGCTTCACAGGCACTCGCCTTGCTTCACAGGCTCTGGGCCTTTTGCAAACAGGGCAACCTCCGCAGGCACCCGAAGATCCTCCCGAGAGGGAGCAACAGCAGCAGTTTGGGTTGCGCACGAGCCAGGCCTGACCGGACTCACGAGGGGCTCGCGAGGGGAGGCAGCTGTGGCGAAGCGGTAACCAGAACGCGAGAAATGGCTCGAGCGATAATAAGCACCCCTTCCCCGAACACACGCAAATCTCAAATTCGAATCCAACTTAAATCCAGCGGGGGAAAAGCTACAGCCAAAGGGAAAGGCAATGAAAGCAGACAAAAGGCCGCGTCTAGCACCTAATCTAGTCTTGGACGTCTTCTCACCAGCGCGGAGCTAAGTGCTGTCCACTGGGCGTGGGAGGGAGCCCCAGGGCCTGAGGCCGGCACCCTTGAGACTCCGGGGCGTGTACAGCCCCACTCATTATTACGTGAGAGTGTCACGGGGCGGCGAGCTTCACAGGGATTGGCCCTTACTTCATATCTCTAGACGAGGGCCCCGCCTTGCGCCACACTCTAGTGCCATCAGCAAGGACCGGAACCCAGGACGCCGCCCGATGGGGTAGAGCGGTCGCCAGCGGTTCCCCCGACGACCACGGGTCCTCCGCCAGGGGCAGGCCCTGAGGCACCTCCCCAGCGGAGGGCCTACCTCCTGAGAACGCCTTGCTCCGAACGCCACGGTGGTAATGTCGGATCTCGGCCCCTCTCCTGCAGCCCCCTGCGCCCTCCTCCCGAGGGGTAGGAGACTGTGGGAGCGGGGCAGCTGCTTGCCACGGTGACCTGCACCTCCTGTGATCCATGGTTAGCGTATACCTGCTCCTGAAGAATTAGTGGTGCCCGATAATCGTTGCCTCCAGCGTGGCCAACGGGACCATTCCGGGGCTCCTGGAAAGGCTCAGCTTCCAGTGCCTCGTCCCCCCAGCTTGGGCCAAGGAGCGAGCCTTGTCCGTTCTCGTGAGGGTGTCCTTGGTCCATCATGAGGGGCACGTATTCCTCCGTCGCCATCATCCCGAATGCCACGCTGTGATGCCCCGCATGCCGCGCGGTCCTGCCTGTCACGCCCACTGCGGGGTGGCAACGCGGCCGCCCGCTGGGGCCGCGGGTCGCGTTGAGTCCTTCTTCTTCACGGGCCGGGGGCGGGGGCAGCGCCGCCGCCGGTCCGGTGCTGACAACTTCGCTGGCGTCGGAGTAGCCTTGGAGCCCGCGGGCGCGCACGGAGCCCCCACGCGAGTCACCCTGGGCTTGAGATGGGAGCTGGGTGGAGAAGGGGTGAGCCCCCGAGGCGGCGAAGCCCAGGAGCTCCGCCACTCGCTCCAGCAGCACGTCGTGGCCGTCCTCCAACAGCCTGCACCGCAGCAGCTCTCGGGCCACCGTGAGCGCGGCCCTCGACTTCGCCTGCTCCTGGCGGGTGTATGGTGTCGTGGTCACGACGTGATTGGAGGCCCTTGCTGCCGACCGTGCCTGCCGCGGTGTGAGAGTTGTTGAAGTCTGTCTGTGTCGCCCGCGACCCGCAGCGCCCTACGGACCGTGGGCTGCCTGGGGCGCGGGGTCGCCCGAGGCGAGCGATTCTGCGCGGGCTGCCACGCGGCCCATGGGTCGGGGTTGCCCTCCTGGTCGCCGGGCATGGTGATGACGACGCAACGGGGCACGGAGCAGTGGAAGACGAATTCCGGCGCACCCCTACCTGGCGCGCCAAATGTCAGATTTCGGGTTCCGGCAGACCCTTAAGGTTCGAACACTGGGGTGCGCGCGGAGATTACGCCTTCTACCTCCCCGCCTCACAAAGATCTAAACTACTAAAAGAACTGCACAAGGGACACAAGATTTATACTGGTTCAGGCCACCGTTGTGGTGTAATACCCTACTCCAGTGTGTGGTTGGTGGATTGCCTCCTGGGGCTGATGATGATGAACAATACAAGGAAGAACAGCCTCGCGAGGGTCTGTTCTTGGCTGGGGTGATGAACTGTTAGGAGGAGTTCAGCCACCTCTCTCTCTCTCTCTCTCTCTCTCTCTCTGCTTGCAAGCCGAATGAACCCACCGACCGACCGAACAGAACCGAACCCCCTTGCTATGTGGGCGGCTGGTCCTATTTATAGAGGCCCTGGTCCTCTTCCCAAATATTGAGCGGGAAGGGAGCCAACAATGGCGGGCTAACTTGAAGGGGGACAGCAAGCATCAACTATCCTGACAAAAGCAGTCTTCGCCTGCGCAAAGCTCTGGTGATGACGCCGTCCTGGGCTCCATGGTGACCTCCATCTCATAGTCCTCCTGGTCTTGGTCTCATTGCACCGAAATGGCAACCTTTGACTGATGCCTCGGTACTCCGCGGCTGCGCTTGCCCCCTTTGCACCAAAGAGGAAAGAAGGACGCTGCGCGCGTTGGCACCCGCCTGGTGCCCTGAGTCGTCATGGCGTGCGTCATGGGCACCTCGCGAGGTATCCCGCCTTGATCTCTCCGCCTCCTCACGAGCCAGCCTGACGAGGCCGTGCCTGAGGAAGCTCCGTGTCGTCCGCCTCGCGAGGCTTGGCCCCTCGCGAGGGTCTTGAGTCTTGTGTTGATGAAGATGGGCCGTGCTGGGCCTCCTTTGAGCCACGCCGCAGGCCGCAGGCAGGCAAGTCTGGGGACCCCCGTTCCCAGAACGCCGACAAAAACTAAATGTGTGTGATTGTCTACCTATCGTACACGGATTATAATCATGAACTGTTTGTGATGTGGCAGGCATCGTAAAACTCCCGTGCCTAGAATCTGCCTGGAAAACTCCCGTGCCTGGAATCTGCCTAGTTTTAGGCAGAACCACAAAACTCCGACTACGATGGCAATGCGAGCACAAACGAGTAGCAAGGATGAAGCGTTTGGGATATTCCAGATATCAAAAACGATTATATACGGAAAACTGTATGCATGAAGGCTCCCTATCCCCGACGGTTTCTGGGTTGTGTGGGAAGGACCCCCCTATCGCCCACACTCACTTGGTGACGGTTCCAAATGTCATCGCGGAAAGGAGTTAAAAACCATTTGTTTAGGACCGACGCGCACCGGTGTTTAACAATAAAATTATCAAAATCATCCAAGCATTGACTAACAGACTTATTATAAGGAATATCGCCTTCATCAAATCTACGAAGAGAGTTTACCTCTACTACCTATGTCGGATTATCAAGACGATGTATTTCTTCAATAGGTGGTAAATTCTTAGCATCTTCAGCTTTAATACCTTTTTCTTTCAAAGATTTATTTGCCTCTTGCATATCTTCAGGACTGAGAAATAGAATACCCCTTTTCTTCGGAGTTGGCTTCGGAGGTGGTTCAAGAAGTGTCCAATCATTATCATTACTCAATATATTATTCAATAGCAATTCAGCTTGCTCAACAGTTGTTTCCCTGAAAACACAACCAGCACAACTATCCAGGTGGTCTCTGGAGGCATTGGTTAGTCCATTATAAAAGATATCAAGTATTTCATTTTTCTTGAGAGGATGATCAGGCAAAGCATTAAGTAATCGGAGAAGCCTCCCCCAAGCTTGTGGTAGACTCTCCTTTTCAATTTGCACAAAATTAAATATTCCTTTAAAGTAGCTTGTTTCTTATGAGCGGGGAAATATTTTGCAGATAAGTAGTAAATCATATACTGAGGACTACGCACACAACCAGGAGCAAGAGAATTAAACCATAACTTAGCATCACCCTTTAGTGAGAAAGGAAACAGTTTGAGAATATAGTAATAGCGATTTTTTCCTCATGAGCAAATAGGGTGGCTATATCATTCAATTTAGTAAGATGTGCCACAATAGTTTCAGATTCATAACCATGAAAAGGATTAGATTCAACCAAAGTAATTAACTTAGGATCGACAAAGATAGGTGAAGTAGCAAAAGTGGGATCATATTTCATTCTAGCATTCAAGGATTTTTCTTTCAGCTTAGCTAACAATTTCTTAAGATCCTCTCTATCATTGCAAGCAAAGAAGTCTCTAGCAGTTTCTTCATCCATAACATATCCCTCAGGAACAATAGGTAATTCATATATAGGGGGAGAATCATAATCTTCAATTTCAATAATATCATCAGTTTCAGTAATTTCACTCTCTCTAACCCTAGCAAGTTGTTCATCAAGAAATTCACCTAGTAGCACAGTATTATCAAGCAGAGAAGTAGTTTCATCATAGGCATCATGCATAGCAGAAGTGGCATCATCAATAACATGCGACATATCAGATTCAATGGCAGGTGTAGGTGTCACAAGTTTACTCAAAATAGAAGGAGAATCAACTGGAGAGCTAGATGACAGTTCCTTACCTCCCCTCGTAGTTGAGGGAAAAATCTTGGTTCTTTGATCTTTCAAGTTCCTCATAGTGATCAACAAATATAAATCCCAAGTGACTCGGAGAATAGAGCTATGCTCCCCGGCAACGGCGCCAGAAAAAAGGTCTTGATAACCCACAAGTATAGGGGATCGCAACCGTTTTCGAGGGTAGAGTATTCAACCCAAATTTATTGATTCGACACAAGGGGAGCCAAAGAATATTCTCGAGTATTAGCAACCGAGTTGTCACTTCAACCACACCTAAAAAGACTTAATATCTGTAGCAAAGTAATATGGAAGTAGCGGTAATGGTGGCAAAAGTAACAGTAGTAGTTTTGTAGCAATTGTAACAGTAGCAACGGAAAAAGTGACTTAGCAAAGATCAATGTGTGAAAAGCTCGTAGGCAATGTATCCATGATGGATAATTATGTCGGATGGCATTCATCATGCAACGGTTATAACATAGGGTGACACAGAACTAGCTCAAGTTCATCAATATAATGTAGGCATGTATTGCGAATATAGTCATACATGCTTATGGAAAAGAACTTGCATGACATCTTTTGTCCTACCCTCCCGTGGTAGCGGGGTCCTATTTGAAACTAAGGGATATTAAGGCCTCCTTTTAATAGAGTACCAAACCAAAGCATTAGCACTTAGTGAATACATGAACTCCTCAAACTACGGTCATCACCGGGAGTGGTCCCGACTATTGTCACTCCGGGGTTGCCAGATCATAACACGTAGTAGGTGACTATTGACTTGCAAGATAGGATCAAGAACACAAATATATTCATGAAAACATAATAGGTTCAGATCTGAAATCATGGCACTCGGGCCCTAATGACAAGCATTAGGCATAGCAAAGTTATAGAAACATCAATCTTAAAACATAATGGATACTAGGGATCAAACCCTAACAAAACTAACTCGATTACATGGTAAATCTCATCCAACCCATCAGGGTCCCGCAAGCCTATGATGGGATTACTCACGCACGGCGGTGAGCATCATGAAATTGGTGGTGGAGGATGGTTGATGATGACGATGGCGATGGATTCCCCTCTCCGGAGCCCCGAACGGACTCCAGATCTGCCCTCCCAAGGAAGAACAGGGCTTGGCGGTGGCTCCATATCATAAAACCCGATGAATCCTTCTTTCTGATTGTTTTCTCCCCGAACGTGAATATATGGAGTTGGAGTTGAGGTCGGTGGAGGTCCAGGGGGCCCACAAGGTCGGATGGCGCGCCCCCACCCTTGTGGCCAGGGTGTGGGCCCCCTTCACTTGATTATTTCACCAATATTTTTTATTAATTCCAAAACTTATTTCCCTGAAGTTTCAGGTCATTCCGAGAACCTTTTATTCTGCACAAAAATAACACCATGGCAATTCTACTGAAAACAGGGTCAGTCTGGGTTAGTTCCATTCAAATCATGCAAGTTAGAGTCCAAAAGAAGGGCAAAAGAGTTTGGAAAATTAAATACGATGGAGATGTATCATTGAGTTTCAAGAAAAATCATTGTTTGAACCTTAACACTTTAACATGAAAAGTTTTATGAGAAAGAATTGTTGTTATGATGCTAGGAAAAGTGATTGAAATTATCATCGATCAAACTTATGCACTTTGCTAGCATTCAAACTTCATAAATTATTTCTTTTATCATTTAGCTACTCGAGGACGAGTAGGAATTAAGCTTGGGGATGCTGATACATCTCCAACATATCTATAATTTATGAAGTATTCATGCTGATATATTATCATTATTGGATGTTTAACAATCATTTTATAGCAACTTTATATCATTTTTGGGACTAACCTATTGACATAGTGCCTACTGCTAGTTGCTGTTTTTGGCTTGTTTTTTACATTGGAGGAAATCAATACCAAACGGAGTCCAAACGCAGTGAAACTTTTTGGAGAATTTTTTGGACCAGAAGACATCCAGTGGCCAAAGAAGTGCCAGAGGGGAGGCCCGAGGGTGCACAACCCCCCCCCCCCCAGGGCGCGCCTGGGGGCCTAGGCACGCCCAGGTGGGTTATGCCCACGTTGGTGGCCTCCCGCATCGCCTCTTCGCCCTACAAATTCCCAAATATTCCAAAAACCCTCAGGGTAACCCTAGATCAAAAGTTTCATTGCCGCAAGCCTCTGTAGCCACGAAAAACCAATCTAGACCCTGTTCCGGCACCCTGCCGGAGGGGGAAATCATCACCGGTGGCCATCTTCATCATCCCGGCGGCCACCTTGATGAGGAGGGTTTGTACCAGTAGCTTTGTGTTTAATCTCTCTCTCTCTCTCTCATGTTCTTGAGATGTCACAATCTTGATGTATCGCGGGCTTTGTTAATATAGTTGGATCATATGGTGTTTTCCCCTGTCTATCTTGTTGTGATTAATTGAGTTTTCCCTTTGAGATTTCGTTTTATCGGATTGAATACTTTTATGGATTTGAGAGCACTTGATATATGTCTTGCATATGGATACCCGTGGTGGCAATGGGGTATTATATTGATTCACTTGAGATATGTTTTGTCACTCAACTCGCAGATTCCCGAGGAGACACTGGGGTAATCTATGCATAGGGGTTGATGCACGTTCTCGTCTTTTGTTTCTCCAGTAGAAATCTTGGGGCACTCTTTGAGGTTCTTTGTGTTGGATTGAGTATTATCAATCTGAATTTGCTTTGGTGTTATTTTAGTACGAACTCTTGATAGATCGATCAGAAAGAATAGCTACATGTTATTTTAGTACAAACTCTTGATAGATCGATCGGAAAGAATAACTTGGTGTTATTTTAGTACGAACTCTTGGATAGATCGACCGGAAAGCATAGCTACAAACAATTTCTTCTTATGTTCTCTGCTAGATAAGAACTTTGGAGTGATTCTTCATTGCACTTTGAGGGATGGTTATATGATCCAATTAGATTAGCATTGTTGAGAGATTGCACTAGCGAAAGTACGGACCCTAGGCCTCATTTTCAAGCATTGCAATACCATTTGTGCTCCGTTTTATCAATTGTTGCCTTGCTATTTTTTATTGTTCTTATTACAAAAATTAATTTCTACTATCCATATTACACTTGTATCACCATCTCTTTGCCGAACTAGTGCACCTATACAAATTACCATTGTATTTGGTGTGTTGGAGACACAAGAGACTTTTTATTATTTGGTTGCAGGGTTGTTTGAGAGAGACTATCTTCATCCTACGCCTCCCACGGATTGATAAACCTTAGGTCATCCACTTGAGGGAAAATTGCTACTGTTCTACAAAACTCTGCGCTTGGAGGCCCAACACGTGTCTACAAGAATAAAGTTGCGTAGTACACATCAAGAACATGAGCATAACATTTTTCATCTCTCAAAATAATATAAGTAAAGCATGAGAGAATTTACTCAAAAATTTACTAATTCTCAAATAAATCTAAATGAAGCATGAGAGTATTTCTTCAAAAATTAAAGCACATTGTGCTAAAAATATATATATATGAAGCACTAGAGCAATTCCATAGCTCAAAAAATTTAAGTGAAGCACATAGAGCAATTCTAACAAATCATAGCATAATTTTGGCTCTCTCAAGTAGGTGTGTCCAGCAAGGATGATTGTGAAAAACTAAAAAGCAAAACAAGCAAAGACTCATATAATACAAGACACTGTAAGAAAAACTCATGATATGTGACAAATAAAAATATAGCTCCAAGTAAAATTACTAATGGTTGTTAGAAGAAAGAGGGGATGCCTTCCGGGGCATCCCCAAGCTTAGTTTCTTGGTTCTCCTTGAATATTAACTTGGGGTGCCATGGGCATCCCCAAGCTTAGGCTCTTTTAACTCCTTATTCCTTCATTCATCGTGATCTCACCCAAAAATTGAAAACTTCAATCACACAAAACTTAACAAAACCTTCATGAGATCTGTTAGAATAATAAAGCAAATCACCACTCTAAGTACTGTTGAAACCCATTCATATTTTATTATTGCATTATACCTACTGTATTCCAACTTTACCATGGCTTATACCCCCTGATACAATCCATAGATTCATCAAAATTAGCACACAATGCAAGGAAAACAGAATCTGTCAAAAACAGAATAGTCTACAGTAATATGAACTCTAACCATACTTCTGCAACTCCAAAAATTCTAAAAAATTGAGACAACATGGGCAATTTGTATATAAATCTTGTGTAAAAAAATCAGAATTTTTTGACACTTTTGTGATGTTTTACAATTCTGCTACTGGACGCAAAAGTTTCTGTTTTTCAACAAGATCAAATCTACTATCACCCAACATGATCCCAAAGGCTTTACTTGGCACAAACACTAATTAAAACATAAAAACACAATCATAACAGTAGGATAATTGTGTAAACACTAAAGAACAGAAAGAAAAAGGCAAAAATTATTCATTGGGTTGCCTCCCAACAAGCGCTATCGTTTTATGCCCCTAGCTAGGCATAATGCATAGATTCAAGTATTGTCGTCTTTAGTTTTCAACTCCTCAATTACACAACTACAATTCTTCAAAGATTTAGCATGCATATTTTCAATAATAATACTTCTAGGAATAAGACTGAAAATTTCATTCTTACAAGAAGGGCCTTTTACCACTTCAACAAAATTAAGATCTTCCTTGTTGCTACTAGAAGTGGCATCCTTGTTCTTAGTGGCTTGTGTAGGCTTGCAAATTTTTATAAGAGTTTTTTCAATAGTTTTACCAAAAAAAGTCGAGCTTAAGTTACTAAAAATTTCTTCCAACTTATCAATCCGAGAGGGACTTTCTGAAGGAAATATGCCCTAGAGGCAATAATAAAGTTATTATTTATTTCCTTATATCATGATAAATGTTTATTATTCATGCTAGAATTGTATTAACCGGAAACATAATACATGTGTGAATACATAGACAAACAGAGTGTCACTAGTATGCCTCGTTAATCGAAGATGGTTATGTTTCCTAGCCATAGACATGAGTTGTCATTTGATTAACGGGATCACATCATTAGGAGAATGATGTGATTGACTTGACCCATTCCATTAGCTTAGCACTTTATCGTTTAGTTTGTTGCTATTGCTTTCTTCATAACTTATACATGTTCCTATGACTATGAGATTATGCAACTCCCGTTTACCGGAGGAACACTTTGTGTGCTACCAAACGTCACAATGTAACTGGGTGATTATAAAGGTGCTCTACAGGTGTCTCTGAAGGTACTTGTTGGGTTGGCGTATTTCGATATTAGGATTTGTCACTCCGGTTGTCGGAGAGGTATCTCTGGGCCCTCTCGGTAATGCACATCACTTAAGCCTTGCAAGCATTGCAACTAATAAGTTAGTTGCGGGATGATGTATTACGGAACGAGTAAAGAGACTTGCCGGTAACGAGATTGAACTAGGTATTGAGATACCGACGATCGAATCTCGGGCAAGTAACATACCGATGACAAAGGGAACAACGTATGTTGTTATGCGGTTTGACCGATAAAGATCTTCGTAGAATATGTAGGAGCCAATATGAGCATCCAGGTTCCGCTATTGGTTATTAACCGGAGACGTGTCTTGGTCATGTCTACATAGTTCTCGAACCTGTAGGGTCCGCACGCTTAAAGTTCGGTGACGATCGTAATTAGGGTTTTTGTGTTTTGATGTACCGAAGGTTGTTCAGGTCCCGGATGTGATCACGGACATGACGAGGAGTCTCGAAATGGTCGAGACATAAAGATTGATATATTGGAAGCCTATATTTGGATATCGGAAACGTTCTGGGTGAAATCGGGATTTTACCGGAGAACCGGGGGGTTACCGAACCCCCCCCCCCCCGGGGGGGGGGGGTTATTGGGCCTACATGGGCCATAAGGGAGAAGAGGAGGCCGGCCAGGGCTGGCCGCGCGCCCCCTCCCCCCTAGTCCGAATAGGACAAGGAAGGGGGCGGTGCCCCCCTTTCCTCTTTCTCCCTTCCCCCTTCCTTTTCCAACAAGGCAAGAGGGGGGAGTCCTACTCCCGATGGGAGTAGGACTCCTCCAGGCGCACCCCTAGGGCCGGCCGCACCTCCCCCTCTCCCTTCTTCATATACGGGGGCAAGGGGTCACCCCATGACACACAAGTTGATCTTCGTGATCGTTCCTTAGCCGTGTGCGGTGCCCCCTTCCACCATATTCCACCTCGGTCATATTGTAGCGGTGCTTAGGCGAAGCCCTGCGTCGGTAGAACATCATCACCGTCATCACACCGTCGTGCTGACGAAACTCTCCCTCAACGTTTTTCTGGATCGGAGCTAGAGGGACGTCACCGAGTTGAACGTGTGCAGAACTCGGAGGTGCCGTACGTTCGGTACTTGGATCGGTCGGATCAGGAAGACGTACGACTACTTCCTCTATGTTGTGTCAACGCTTCCGTTGCTGGTCTACGAGGGTACATAGACAACACTCTCCCCTCTCGTTGCTATGCATCACCATGATCTTGCGTGTGCGTAGGAATTTTTTTGAAATTACTACGTTCCCCAACAGTGGCATCCGAGCCTAGGTTTTATGCGTTCACGTTATATGCACGAGTAGAACACAAGTGAGTTGTGTGCGATATAAGTCATACTGCTTACCAGCATGTCATACTTTGGTTCGGCGGTATTGTTGGATGAAGCGGCCCAGACCAACATTACGCGTACGCTTACGCGAGACTGGTTCTACCAACATGCTTTGCACACAGGTGGCTGGCGGGTGTCAGTTTTTCCAACTTTAGTTGAACCGAGTGTGGCTACACCCGGTCCTTGTGAAGGTTAAAACATCACCAACTTGACAAACTATCGTTGTGGTTTTGATGCGTAGGTAAGAACGGTTCATGCTAAAGCCCGTAGCAGCCACGTAAAACTTGCAACAACAAAGTAGAGGACGTCTAACTTGTTTTTGCAGGGCATGTTGTGATGTGATATGGTCTAGACATGATGCTAAATTTTATTGTATGAGATGATCATGTTTTGTAACCGAGTTATCGGCAATTGGCAAGAGCCACATGGTTGTCGCTTTATTGTATGCAATGCAATTGTGCTATAATGCTTTACTTTATCACTAAGTGGTAGCGATAGTCGTGGAAGCATAAGATTGGCGAGACGACAACGATGCTACGATGGTGATCAAGGTGTCGTGCCGGTGACGATGGTGATCAAGACGGTGCTTCGGAGATGGAGATCACAAGCACAAGTTGATGATGGCCATATCATATCACTTATATTGATTGCATGTGATGTTTATCTTTTATGCATCTTATCTTGCTTCGATTGACGGTAGCATTATAAGATGATCTCTCACTAAATTTCAAGATAAAAAGTGTTCTCCCTGAGTATGCACCGTTGCCAAAGTTCGTCGTGCCCAGACACCACGTGATGATCGGGTTTGATAAGCTCTACGTCCATCTACAACGGGTGCAAGCCAGTTTTGCACACGCAGAATACTCAGGTTAAACTTAACGAGCCTAGCATATGCAGATATGGCCTCGGAACACTGAGACCGAAAGGTCGAGCGTGAATCATATAGTAGATATGATCAACATATTGATGTTCACCATTGAAAGCTACTCCATTTCACGTGATGATCGGTTATGGTTTAGTTGATTTGGATCACGTGATCACTTAGAAGATTAGAGGGATGTCTTTCTAAGTGGGAGTTCTTAAGTAATATGATTAATTGAACTTAAATTTATCATGAACTTAGTACCTGATAGTATCTTGCTTGTCTATGTTTGATTGTAGATAGATGGCCCGTGTTGTTGTTCCGTTGAATTTTAATGCGTTCCTTGAGAAAGCAAAGTTGAAAGATGATGGTAGCAATTACACGGACTGGGTCCGTAACTTGAGGATTATCCTCATTGTTGTACAGAAGAATTACATCCTGGAAGCACCGCTAGGTGCCAGGCCTGCTGCTGGAGCAACACCAGATGTTATGAACGTCTGGCAGAGCAAAGCTGATGACTACTCAATAGTTCAGTGTGCCATGCTTTACGGCTTAGAATCGGGACTTCAACGACGTTTTGAACGTCATGGAGCATATGAGATGTTCCAGGATTTGAAGTTAATATTTCAAGCAAATGCCCGGATTGAGAGATATGAAGTCTCCAATAAATTCTATAGCTGCAAGATGGAGGAGAATAGTTCTGTCAGTGAACATATACTCAAAATGTGTGGGTATCATAATCACTTGACTCAACTGGGAGTTAATCTTCCTGTTGATAGTGTCATTGACAGAGTTCTTCAATCACTTCCACCAAGCTACAAGAGCTTTGTGATGAACTATAACATGCAAGGGATGGATAAGACAATTCCCGAGATCTTCGCAATGCTAAAGGCTACAGAGGTAGAAATCAAGAAGGAGCATCAAGTGTTGATGGTCAACAAGACCGCCAGTTTCAAGAAAAAGGGCAAAGGGAAGAAGAAGGGGAACTTCAAGAAGAACAGTAAGCAAGTTACTGCTCAGGAGAAGAAACCCAAATCTGGACCTAAGCCTGAAATTGAGTGCTTCTACTGCAAGCAGACTGGACACTGGAAGCGGAACTGCCCCAAGTATTTGGCGGATAAGAAGGATGGCAAGGTGAAGAAAGGTATATGTGATATACATGTTATTGATGTGTACCTTACTAGAGCTCGCAGTAGCACCTGGGTATTTGATACTGGTTCTGTTGCTAAGATTTGCAACTCAAAACAAGGACTACGGATTAAGCGAACACTGCCAAAGGACGAGGTGACGATGCGCGTGGGAAATGGTTCCAAAGTCGATGTGATCGCGGTCGGCACGCTACCTCTACATCTACCTTCAGGATTAGTTTTAGACCTAAATAATTGTTATTTGGTGCCAGCATTGAGCATGAACATTATATCTGGATCTTGTTTGATGCGAGACGGTTATTCATTTAAATCAGAGAATAATGGTTGTTCTATTTATATGAGTAATATCTTTTATGGTCATGCACCCTTGAAGAGTGGTCTATTTTTCATGAATCTCGATAGTAGTGAAACACATATTCATAATGTTGAAACCAAAAGATGCAGAGTTGATAATGATAGTGCAACTTATTTGTGCCACTTCCGTTTAGGTCATATTGGTGTAAAGTGCATGAAGAAACTCCATACTGATGGACTTTTGGAATCGCTTGATTATGAATCACTTGGTACTTGCGAACCGTGCCTCATGGGCAAAATGACCAAAACGCCGTTCTCCGGTACTATGGAGAGAGCAACGGATTTGTTGGAAATCATACATACAGACGTATGTGGTCCAATGAATATTGAGGCTCGTGGCGGATATCGTTATTTTCTCACCTTCACAGATGATTTAAGTAGGTATGGGTATATCTACTTAATAAAACATAAGTCTGAAACATTTGAAAAGTTCAAAGAATTTCAGAGTGAAGTTGAAAATCATCGTAACAAGAAAATAAAGTTTCTACGATCTGATCGTGGAGGAGAATATTTGAGTTACGAGTTTGGTCTACATTTGAAACAATGCGGGATAGTTTCACAACTCACGCCACCTGGAACACCACAGCGTAATGGTGTGTCCGAACGTCGTAATCGTACTTTACTAGATATGGTGCGATCTATGATGTCTCTTATAGATTTACCGCTATCGTTTTGGGGTTAGGCTTTAGAGACGGCTGCATTCACGTTAAATAGGGCACCATCGAAATCCGTTGAGACGACGCCTTATGAACTGTGGTTTGGCAAGAAACCAAAGTTGTCGTTTCTGAAAGTTTGGGGCTGCGATGCTTATGTGAAAAAGCTTCAACCTGATAAGCTCGAACCCAAATCGGAGAAATGTGTCTTCATAGGATACCCAAAGGAAACTGTTGGGTACACCTTCTATCACAGATCCAAAGGCAAGACTTTCGTTGCTAAGAATGGATCCTTTCTAGAGAAGGAGTTTCTCCCGAAAGAAGTGAGTGGGAGGAAAGTAGAACTTGATGAAGTAACTGTACCTGCTCCCTTATTGGAAAGTAGTACATCACAGAAACCGGATTCTATGACACCTACACCAATTAGTGAGGAAGCTAATGATAATGATCATGAAAATTCAGATCAAGTTACTACCGAACCTCGTAGATCAACCAGAATAAGATCCGCACCAGAGTGGTACGGTAATCCTGTTCTGGAAGTCATGCTACTAGATCATGATGAACCTACGAACTATGAAGAAGCGATGGTGAGCCCAGATTTCGCATAATGGCTAGAAGCCATGAAATCTGAGAAGGGATCCATGTATGAGAACAAAGTGTGGACTTTGGTTGACTTGCCCGTTGATCGGCAAGCAATTGAGAATAAATGGATCTTCAAGAAGAAGACTGACGCTGACAGTAATGTTACTGTCTACAAAGCTCGACTTGTTGCAAAAGGTTTTCGACAAGTTCAAGGGATTGACTACGATGAGACCTTCTCACCCGTAGTGATGCTTAAGTCTGTCCGAATCATGTTAGCAATTGCCGCATTTTATGATTATGAAATTTGGCAAATGGATGTTAAAACTGCATTCCTGAATGGATTTCTGGAAGAAGAGTTGTATATGATGCAGCCAGAAGGTTTTGTCGATCCAAAGGGAGCTAACAAAGTGTGCAAGCTCCAACGATCCATTTATGGACTGGTGCAAGCCTCTCAGAGTTGGAATAAACGCTTTGATAGTGTGATCAAAGCATTTGGTTTTGTACAGACTTTTGGAGAAGCATGTATTTACAAGAAAGTGAGTGGGAGCTCTGTAGCATTTCTGATATTATATGTGGATGACATATTATTGATTGGAAATGATATAGAATTTCTGGATAGCATAAAGGGATATTTGAATAAGAGTTTTTCAATGAAAGACCTCGGTGAAGCTGCTTATATATTAGGCATTAAGATCTATAGAGATAGATCAAGACGCTTAATTGGACTTTCACAAAGCACATACCTTGACAAAGTTTTGAAGAAGTTCAAAATGGATCAGGCAAAGAAAGGGTTCTTGCCTGTGTTACAAGGTGTGAAGTTGAGTAAGACTCAATGTCCGACCACCACAGAAGATAGAGAGAAAATGAAAGGTGTTCCCTATGCTTCAGCCATATGCTCTATCATGTATGCAATGTAGTGTACCAGACTTGATGTGTGCCTTACTATAAGTCTAGCAGGGAGGTACCAAAGTAATCCTGGAATGGATCACTGGACAGCGGTCAAGAACATCCTAAAGTACCTGAAAAGGACTAAGGATATGTTTCTCATATATGGAGGTGACAAAGAGCTCATCGTAAATGGTTACGTTGATGCAAGCTTTGACACTGATCTGGATGATTCTAAAACGCAAACCGGATACGTGTTTATATTGAACGATGGAGCTGTTAGTTGGTGCAGTTCTAAACAAAGCGTCATGGCGGGATCTACATGTGAAGCGGAGTACATAGCTGCTTCGGAAGCAGCAAATGAAGGAGTCTGGATGAAGGAGTTCATATCCGATCTAGGTGTCATACCTAATGCATCGGGTCCAATGAAAATCTTTTGTGACAATACTGGTGCAATTGCCTTGGCGAAGGAATCCAGATTTCACAAGAGAACCAAGCACATCAAGAGACGCTTCAATTCCATTCGGGATTTAGTCCAAGTGGGAGACATAGAAATTTGCAAGATACATGGATCTGAATGTTGCAGACCCGCTGACTAAGCCTCTTCCACGAGCAAAACATGATCAGCACCAAGGCTCCATGGGTGTTAGAATCATTAATGTGTAATCTAGATTATTGACTCTAGTGCAAGTGGGAGACTGAAGGAAATATGCCCTAGAGGCAATAATAAAGTTATTATTTATGTCCTTATATCATGGTAAATGTTTATTATTCATGCTAGAATTGTATTAACCGGAAACATAATATATGTGTGAATACATAGACAAACAGAGTGTCACTAGTATGCCTCTACTTGACTAGCTCGTTAATCGAAGATGGTTATGTTTCCTAGCCATAGACATGAGTTGTCATTTGATTAATGGGATCACATCATTAGGAGAATGATGTGATTGAGTTGACCCATTCCATTAGCTTAGCACTTGATCGTTTAGTTTGTTGCTATTGCTTTCTTCATAACTTATACATGTTCCTATGACTATGAGATTATGCAACTCCCGTTTACCGGAGGAACACTTTGTGTGCTACCAAACGTCACAACGTAACTGGGTGATTATAAAGGTGCTCTACAGGTGTCTCCGAAGGTACTTGTTGGGTTGGCGTATTTCGAGATTAGGATTTGTCACTCCGATTGTCGGAGAGGTATCTCTGGGCCCTCTCGGTAATGCACATCACTTAAGCCTTGCAAGCATTGCAACTAATAAGTTAGTTGCGGGATGATGTATTATAGAACGAGTAAAGAGACTTGCCGGTAATGAGATTGAACTAGGTATTGAGATACCGACGATCGAATCTCGGGCAAGTAACATACCGATGACAAAGGGAACAACGTATGTTGTTATGCGGTCTGACCGATAAAGATCTTCGTAGAATATGTAGGAGCCAATATGAGCATCCAGGTTCCGCTATTGGTTATTGACCGGAGACGTGTCTCGGTCATGTCTACATAGTTCTCGAAGCCGTAGGGTCCGCACGCTTAAAGTTTGGCGACGAGCGTAATTAGGGTTTTTGTGTTTTGATGTACCGAAGGTTGTTCGGAGTCCCGGATATGATCACGGACATGACGATGAGTCTCGAAATGGTCGAGACATAAAGATTGATATATTGGAAGCCTATATTTGGATATCGGAAACGTTCCGGGTAAAATCGGGATTTTACCGGAGTACCATGGGGTTACCGGAACCCCCCCCCCCCCCCCCGGGGGGGGGGGTTATTGGGCCTACATGGGCCATAAGGGAGAAGAGGAGGGCCGGCCAGGGCAGGCCGCGCGCCCCCTCCCCCCCTAGTCCGAATAGGACAAGGAAGGGGGCGGCTCCCCCCTTTCCTCTTTCTCCTTTCCCCTTCCTTTTCCAATAAGGCAAGAGGGGGGAGTCCTACTCCCGATGGGAGTAGGACTCCTCCAGGCGCACCCCTAGGGCCGGCCGCACCTCCCCCTCTCCCTCCTTTATATACGGGGGCAAGGGGGCACCCCATGACACACAAGTTGATCTTCGTGATCGTTCCTTAGCCGTGTGCGGTGCCCCCTTCCACCATATTCCACCTCGGTCATATCGTAGCGGTGCTTAGGTGAAGCCCTGCGTCGGTAGAACATCATCATCGTCATCACGCCGTCGTGCTGACAAAACTCTCCCTCAACATTCTGCTGGATCGGAGCTAGAGGGACGTCACCGAGTTGAACGTGTGCAGAACTCGGAGGTGCCGTACATTCGGTACTTGGATCGGTCGGATCGGGAAGACATACGACTACTTCCTCTATGTTGTGTCAACACTTCCGTTGCCGGTCTACGAGGGTATGTAGACAACACTCTCCCCTCTCGTTGCTATGCATCACCATGATCTTGCATCTGCGTAGGAATTTTTTTGAAATTACTATGTTCCCCAACACTTTCTTCTACTCTTTCGTTAACTACGGTTTCCTTTTCCCTTAATAATTGAACAACATCCCCCGCTTTTGATCCAATTTTATTAGCAAGATTTGAAGGAAATATGTCCTAGAGGCAATAATAAAGTTGTTATTTTATATTTCCTTATTCATGATAAAGGTTTATTATTCATGCTAGAATTGTATTGATCGGAAACTTAAATACATGTGTGAATACATAAACAAATACCGTGTCCCTGGTAAGCCTCTACTAGACTAGCTCGTTTATCAAAGATGGTTAAGGTTTCCTAACCATATACATGTGTTGTCATTTGATAACGGGATAACATCATTAGGAGAATGATGTGATGGACAAGACCCATCTGTTAGCTTGGATACCAGAGGAATACCATGTGTGCTATCAAACGTCACAACGTACCTGGGTGATCATAAAGATGCTCTATAGGTATCTCCGAAGGTGTTTGTTGAGTTGGCATAGATCGAGATTAGGATTTGTCACTCCGAGTACCGGAGAGGTATCTCTGGGCCCTCTCAGTAATACACATCATAAGCTTGCAAGCAAATGACTAAGGAGTTAGTTACGAGGTGATGTATTACGGAACGAGTAAAGATACTTCCCGGTAATGAGACCGAACTAGGTATGAAGATACCGATTATCGAATCTCGGGCAAGTAACATACCACTAGACAAAGGGAATTATGTATGTTGTCATAAGGTTCAACTGATAAAGATGTTCGAATATGTAGGAGCCAATATGGGCATCCAGGTTCCGCTATTGGTTATTGACCGAAGAGGTGTCTCAGTCATGTCTACATAGTTCTCGAATCTGTAGGGTCCGCACGCTTAACATTCGTTGACCATATAGTTATATGAGTTATATGATTTGGTGACCGAATGTTGCTCGAAGTCCCGGATGAGATCATAGACATGATGGGGAGCTCCAGAATGGTCCGGAGGTAAAGATTGATATATAGGACGATGATATTCGGATACCGGAAGAGTTCGAAGTGCACCGGATAGTTACCAAATCACCGGAAGGGGTTCCGGGCACCCCCGGGAAGTATATGGGCCAAAAGATGGGAGCACACCAGCCCACAAGGGGCTAGCGCACCCCTCCTATGGAAGCCGGCCTAGGGGAGGAAAGGAAAGGGGGGATTCGGCCTCCCCCTTCCTTTCTCTCCCCCTTACGTTTTCCCCGGAAGCATATATGGAAGGGGCGGCCAAGGGCAGGAGCCCAAGTAGGATTCAGCCCTACTTGGGGCGCCCCTTGGCCCCTCCTCTCTCCCCCACTTATATATATGTGGGAGGGGGGTCCCACACATAACCACAACAATCTCTTAACCGTGTGTGGCGCCCCCCTCCACTGTTTATACCCTCGGTCATATTTTCGTAGTGCTTAGGTGAAGCCCTATGGAGATAGCTTCACCATCACCGTCACCACACCGTCGTGCTGCCGGAACTCATCCACTACTTCACTGCCTTGCTGGATCAAGAAGGTGAGGACGTCAGCGAGCTGAACATGTGCTGAACACGGAGGTGTCATATGTTCGGTACTCAATCAGTTGGACCGCGAAGAATTTTGACTACACCAACCTCGTTCTATACACTCCCGCTTACGGTCTACGAGGGTACGTAGACACACTCTCCCCTCTCATTGCTATGCATCTCCTTGATATATCTTGCGTGTGCATAGAAACTTTTTTGTTTTTCCATGCAACATTTCCCAACAGTGGCATCATGAGCCAGGTCTATGCGTAGATGACATGCACGAGTAGAACACAAAGAAGTTGAAGGTGGTGATGTTCATACTACTTACCACCAACATCTTATTTTGATTTGGCGGTATTGTGGGATGAAGCGGCCCAGACCAACCTTACATGTTCACACACATGAGACTAGTTCCACCGACTGACATGCAACTAGTTTTGCATAAAGGTGGCTGGCAGGTGTCTGTTTCTCCTACTTTAGTTGAATCAAATTTGACTACGACCCGTCCTTGAAGAAGGTTAAAATAGAACACTTGATAACCACCGTTGTGGTTTTGTGTAGGTAAGAACGGTTCTTGCTAGTTGCCCGTAGCAGCCACGTAAAACTTGCAACAACAAAGTAGAGGACGTCTAACTTGTTTTGGCAAGGTATGTTGTGATGTGTTATGGTCAAGACGTGATGTGATATACGTTGTTGTATGAGATGATCATGTTTTGTAATATCGACAACAGACGGGAGCCTTAGGGTTGTCTTTTAATTATTGTATGAAATGCAAACACCATGTAATTGCTTTACTTTATTGCTATGCGTTAGCAATAGTTGTAGAAGCAATAGTTGGCGAGATGACCCGGACGCAGCGATGGAGATAAAAGTGTTGAGCCGGTGACGATGGAGATCATGATGATGATTTGGAGATGGAGATCAAAAGCACAAGATGATGATGGCCATATCATGTCACATATTTTGATTGCATGTGATGTTTATCTTTTATGCATCTTATTTTACTTACAACGACGGTAGCATTATAAGATGATCCCTTCACTAAATATCAAGGTAAAAGTGTTCTCCCTGAGTATGCACTATTGCCAAAGTTCGTCATTTCGAAGCACCTCGTGATGATCGAGTGTGATAGACTCTACATTCGCATACAACGAGTGTAAGACAATTTTGCACATGCAGAATACTTGGGTTAAACTTCACGAGCCTAGCATGTACAGACATGGTCTCGGAACACTGGAGACCAAAAGGTCGAACGTGAGTCATATAGTAGATATGATCAACATAGAGATGTTCACCATTGATGACTACCCCATCTCACGTGATGATCGGACATGGGTTAGTTGATTTGGATCATGTATCACTTAAATAACTTGAGGGATGTTGATTTAAGTGGGAGTTCATTAGTAACTTGATTAATTGAACTTAAATTTATCATGAACTTAGTATTAATAGTTTTTGCAAATCTATGTTGTAGATCAATAGCTTGCAATATAGCTCCCCTATTTTTGATATGTTCCTAGAGAAAACTAAGTTGAAAGATAATAGTAGCAATGATGCGGACTGGGTCCATGATCTGAGGATTATCCACATTGTTGGACAGAAGAATTATGTCCTTGATGCACCGCTAGGTGACAGACCTATTGCAGGAGCAGATGCAGACGCTATCAACGTTTGGCAATCTCGATATGATGAGTACTTAATAGTTTAGTGCACCAAGCTTTACGGCTTAGAACCGGGGCTTCAAAAACATTTTGAATGCCACAGAGCATATGAGATGTTCCAAGAGATGAAATTGGTATTTTAGAATCACGCCCGTGTCAGGAGGTATGAGACCTCTCACAAGTACTTTGCCTACAAGCTGGAGGAGAATAGCTCAACCGATGAGCATGTGCTCAGAATGTCTGGGTACTACAATCGCTTGAATCAAGTGGGAGTTAATATTCCAGATAAGATAGTGATTGAGAGAGTTCTCTAGTCACTATCACCAAGCTACTAGAACTTCGTGATTAACTATAATATGCAAGGGATGACGAAAATGATTCCCGAGCTCTTCGCGATGCTAAAATCAGCGAAGGTAGAAATCAAGAAAGAGCATCAAGTGTTGATGGTTAAAACCACTAGTTTCAAGAAAAAGGGCAAAGGGAAAGAAAGAGAACTTCAAGAAGAATGGCAAGAAAGTTGCCACTCCCGTGAAGAAGCCCAAAGTTGAAATTCAGCCTGAAACTGAGTGCTTCTACTGCAAAGGGAATGGTCACTGGAAGCGGAACTGCCCCAAATACCTGGAGGATAAGAAGGATGGCAAACTGAACAAAGGTATATTTGATATACATGTTATTGATGTGTACCTTACTAGTATTCGTAGTAGCCCCTGAGTATTTGATACTGGTTCGGTTGCTAAGATTAGTAACTCGAAACAGGAGTTGCAGAATAAACAAAGACTAGTTAAGAGCAAGGTGACGATGTGTGTTGGGAATGATTCCAAGATTGATATGATCACCATCACACACTCCCTCTACCTTCGGTATTAGTGTTGAGCCTAAATAAATACTATTTGGTGTTTGCGTTGATCATGAACATGATTAGATCGTGTTTATTGCAATACGATTATTCATTTAAGTCAGAGAATAATTGTTGTTCTGTTTACATGAATAAAACCTTCTATGGTCATACACCCAATGTGAATGGTTTATTGAATCTTGATCGTAGTGATACACATATTCATAATATTGATGCCAAAAGATGCAAAGTTGATAATGATAGTGTAACATACATGTGGCACTGTCGTTTAGGTCGTATTGGTGTAAAGAGCATAGAGAAACTCCATGCGGGTGGACTTTTGGAATCACTTGATACTTGCGAACCATGCCTCATGGGCAAGATGACTAAAACTCTGTTCTCCGAAACAATGGAGCGAGCTAATGACTTATTGGAAATAATGAATACTGATGTATGCAGTCCGATGAGTGTTGAAGCATGCGGCAGGTATCGTTATTTTCTCACATTCACAGATGATTTGAGTATGTATGGGTATATCTAACTACTTGATGAAACACAAGTTTGAAACGTTTGAAAAGTTCAAAGAATTTCATAATGAATTGGAGAATCATCATAACAAGAAAGTAAAGTTTCTACGATCTGATCGCGGAAGCAAATATTTGAGTTACGAGTTTGGCCTTCATTTAAAACAATGTGAAATAGTTTCACAACTCACGCCACCTGGAACACCACAGCGTAATGGTGTGTCCAAACGTCATAACCATACTTTATTATATATGGTGCATTCTATGATGTCTCTTACCGATTTGCCACTATCGTTTTGGGGTTATGCATTGCAGACATCCACATCCACGTAAAATAGGGCACTGTCTAAATCCGTTGAGATGACACCGTATGAACTATGGTTTGGCAAGAAACCTAAGCTGTCATTTCTTAAAGTTTGGGGATGCGACACTTATGTCAAAAGGCTTCAGCCTGATAAGCTTGAACCAAAATTGGAGAAGTGCATCTTCATAGGATACCCTAAAGAGACTACTGGGTACACTTTCTACCACAGATCCGAAGGCAAGATCTTTGTTGCTAAAATGGGTCCTTTCTAGAGAAGGAGTTTCTCTCAAAAGAAGTGAGTGGGAGGAAAGTAGAACTTGATGAGGGAGTTGTACCTTCTCTCGAACTGGAAAGTAGCACATCAGAAAAAATCGTTCCCGTGATGCCTACACCAACTAGAAAGGAAGCTAATGATGATGATCATGAAACTTCAGATCAAGTTAATACTGAATTTCGTAGGTCATCAAAGACACGTTCCGCACTAGAGTGGTACGGTAATCCTGTCCTGGAAGTTATGTTATTAGACCAAGGAAAACCTACGAACTATAAGAAGCTATGATGAGCGCAGATTCCGACAGATGGCTTGAGGCCATGAAATCTGAGATAGGATCCATGTATGAGAACAAAGTGTGGACTTTGGTGGACTTGCCCGATGATCGACAAGCCATAGAGAATAAATGGATCTTCAGGAAGAAGACTGACGTTGATGGTAATGTTACTGTCTACAAAGCTCGACTTGTCGCAAAAGGTTTTCAACAAGTTTAAGGAGTTGAATACGATGAGACTTTCTCACCCGTAGCGATGCTTAAGTCTGCCCGAATCATGTTAGCAATTGCCGCATTTTCTAATTATAAAATCTAGCAAATGGATGTCAAAACTGCATTCCTTAATGGATTTCTTAAAGAAGAGTTGTATATGATGCAACCAGAAGGTTTTGTCGATCCTAAAAGGTTCTAACAAAGTGTGCAAGCTCCAGCGATCCATCTATGGACTGGTGCAAACATCTCGGAGTTGGAATGTATGCTTTGATGAGGTGATCAAAGCATATGGTTTTATACAGACTTACGGTGAAGCCTGTATTTACAAGAAAGTGAATGGGAGCTCTGTAGCATTTCTGATATTATATGTGGATGCCATATTGTTGATTGGAAATGATATATAATTTCTGAATAGCATAAAAAGATACTGGAATAAGAATTTTTCAATAAAAGACCTCAGTGAAGCTACTTACATATTGGGCATCAAGATCTATAGGGATAGATCGAGACACTTAATAGGACTTCCACAAAGTAGATACCTTGGCAAAAATTTGAAGAAGTTCAAAATAGATCTATCAAATAAAGGGTTCTTGCCTGTGTTGCAATGTGTGAAGTTGAGTAAGACTCAAAACTCAACCACAGCAGAATATAGAGAGAGAATGAAAGTCATTCCCTATGCCTCAGCCATAGGTTCTATAAAGTATGTCATGCTTTGTACCTGACCTACTGTGTACCTTGCCATGAGTTTGGCAAGGGGGTACAGTAGTGATCCAAGAGTAGATCACTAGACAGCGGTCAAAATTATCCTTAGATACCTAAAAGAGGACTAAGGAAATGTTTCTCGATTATGGAGGTGATAAAGAGTTTGTCGTAAAGGGTTACGTCGATGCAAACTTTGACGCCCATTCAGATGACTCTGAGTCTCAATCTAGATACATATTGAAAGTGAGAGCAATTAG
Source organism: Triticum monococcum (assembly GCA_034509565.1). Classification (NCBI taxonomy): domain Eukaryota; kingdom Viridiplantae; phylum Streptophyta; class Magnoliopsida; order Poales; family Poaceae; genus Triticum; species Triticum monococcum. The sequence continues at coordinate 432,789,481 of CM067841.1, forward strand.
CTAGAGTAGCTTCATGCAGAGCTTTGTAGACATAGAAATTTACAAAATATATACGTATTTTAATGTGACAGACCCGCTGACGAAACTTCTCTCATAAGCAAAACATGATCACACCTTAGTACTCTTTGCGTGTTAATCACATGGCGATGTGAACTAGATTATTGACTCTAGTAAACTCATTGGGTGTTGGTTACATGACGATGTGAACTATGTGTGTTAATCACATGGTGATGTGAACTAGATTATTGACTCTAGTGCAAGTGGGAGACTGAAGGAAATATGCCCTGGAGGCAATAATAAAGTTGTTATTTTATATTTCCTTATTGATGATAAAGGTTTATTATTCATGCTAGAATTGTATTGACCAGAAACTTAAATACATGTGTGAATACATAAACAAATATCGTGTCCCCAGTAAGCCTCTACTAGACTAGCTCGTTGATCAAAGATGGTTAAGGTTTCCTAACCATAGACATGTGTTGTCATTTGATAACGGGATCGCATCATTATGAGAATGATATGATGGACAAGACCCATATGTTAGCTTAGCATATTGATCGTTCAGTTTATTGCTATTGCTTTCTTATTGACAAAGAGATAATCCTTCCACTATGAGAAGGAAAAGGAAAGATGACACTAGAAGCAACAAAGCGGAGAAGTGGCTGACCTCCAACAACCGCACTCAGGCCTAAGAACAGGCACATACGAAGAACAAACAACTGCTAAGATGACCTGCAAGCAAGGGGAGAAAAAAGGACATCGAGCAAGGATAAGAGGCACAAAAGAAAGCAGATGGTAACAACCAGAAAGAGGGGGCAACATGGGCATCGTTGCGAAGAAGCAAGCTACCTCGAACAACACCGACGTCAATAGAAACAGGTATATACAAAAAACAAAGCAGAATCTCCAGAGACATGCGGTTACGATGAAGCAAAAGGATAGTGAGCGTGAAGAAAATACCCGACTTAGTCAAGAGCCAAACAAATTCGAACCTCAGTTGGTACAAAAAGGTAACGGGCCACCGGCCGCCACTGCTGGCAAACAAAGCACCAATGTTGAGAAAGCTTGAAGAAGCCCTCGCAACAACGAAAAGAGTACGATGTGTGTGGCAAGCAGGGGAGAAGAAGACCCCCCCCCCCCCCATGTATCACAACACCCACAAGCACCGCAGAAGCACCTTCGACTAACGAGCCAAATTGGAAATGTACAAACCCACCGACATACGGGACCAGAGAAAAAATCGCCGGTGAGAAACCCATAAACCCACCAACACGCAGGACCAAAAAGAAAATCAACAGTGGCCACAACAAACCGACATAACACACTCCAAGCCTTTTTTATAAGGGTTTGTGGAACTGAATTTATGGCCTTTGCCCTTTACGTAAAAATTAAAATCAATTGTTCTCTTATAGCAATCGAACCAGGTCAACTCAATTATTCTAGTCCACTAGATCATGATAGGCGTGCGTTGCGGCGCCCGTTTATTTTTTCGATAGAATGATTGGGAATTCGATACATATATGATGGAATGAAACACACACAACCAGCTCCCAAAAAATTTAAGGACAAACTCTGAACTGCAAATAATCAAATAACATAGAAGACAAACTCTGAACTGCAAATAATCAAATAACATAGAAGACATAACAATAATTTCTTCGGCAGCCAGGTTACCATCTACTCCCTCTGTCCGGAAATACTGTCATCAAATAGATAAAAGAAGATGTATCTAGACGTATTTTAGTTCGAGATACATCTCTTTTTGTCCATTTTGATGACAAGTATTTCCGGACGGAGGGAGTATTCACCAAAATGAAACAAGTTTAATAATTCTAACAAAGGAATGTGAAACCTCTTTTACAGGTAACGATTCCCATAGGCCGGAGATGGAGACATGCAACAATGGGTTTCTGTCTCATCAGCACATATTGAATAGTACACCTATAAACTGGTCATTTTTTGTGAGAATACATGTAATCCCCTTCGTCAAATAGAAGGCATTTTAAAAGCTGCCCAACAATAGTGTGAGAATACTATAACTAATCTTCCAACCAGCTCGAGCCGGTCATGATGCATGCCTGTTTTTGTCACTATGATGTAAAGATCGGCAAGAATAAAGAAAACTTAGAATATTTGGGTACCTGCCATTCTTAGCAGCAAGACTATATATAGTTCCCGAACCATATAGTTGAAATTGGAACTGTTTTACCTAAATTAAATAACCTCCAACCAATTCGAGCCGTATCAACTGAAAGCACACAAATGCGTTTTTCGAGGCTAACTTTGACCAAATGTTAGAGCAATAATATATGACATGCAACTTACATAAAGCACATCATCAAATGCGTATGTGAAAGGAGCTTTCAATGATATAATTTTCACATTATACATGTTATGTAGTATTAATTTTATCAATAGTCAAAGACGGTCTTGAAAAACGCATTAGGCCCTATATAAATGAAAGGAGGGAGTAGCTGTTATATTTCCTCAATGCTGCAACAACACCACACCGTGCAGATATAATTTCATTATTCCTTGCAGGAAGAGATAATATTTGACTGTTCAGACATATGTACTGGAAATGTGCCGCTTGAACTATATTGAATCAATCATCGCTTCAGGTCATCAAGCTCAGAGAAACGCCTCTGCACCATAACACATAAGTAACTAATTAAATGTCTGGCTTGATCAGAGGAAGGATGGCCTAAATAGCTCACAAAATAAATGATAGAGCTTGATGGAAATAATATTTCATTTAATTTGAAAAGAAGTCAAAATCTGGAAGCAGCTTCGGTCATAGTAATAGTTTAAGCTGTATATTCAATCATCCATAATGACAAAATGGACGGAATGGGGATTTAAGTTATGAACACAATATATATACATACATGAGAAAAATCATATAACCGGTGATAACTTAGTGACGAGCCAATCATGAAACCAGTGAATTAGTATGAAAATACTGAATTTGCAACAATTTAGAAAGAGGTACACCAGCCAAGGAAAAACATCCTAAAAACGAAAGCTGACCTTACATTGGAGATACATTTTGCATAGCAAAGAAAAATAGATCTACTGATCTCCACTTCAGTTCTTTTTTTTCTTATAAACGTGTCCATTGACACATTTTTCTTTTAATGCATGAAAGAAGCAGAGCGATATATAACATATATCGAAGATCAAAATGCTGGAGAGAGAGAAAGAAAAACAAATACTTCGATGCATCCCCAGTATACTTTTCAATCAAAACAAGCAGCTCTTACATAAAAAATGATTCTATTGACCAATCTCCAACTGTGTAGTGAGTTGGTAATAAATTATTTGGAGTACAGAAACATTCATACTTTTTGCTACAGATGTATCAGAAATATATGTCCTCACAAACGTCCTGAAATCTGATTGACATTGACCAAATCGAAAAGATACATCAGAAAGCCATGTCTGATTGTGAGCGGTGAGGATTGCAGGGCTAGAATATCTAAATATTTAGGAGGGAAGATAAGTACCTGACGATAATGGTGAACACTGACATCATATTTTTCACAGCATATCGGCAATTCATCGAACAATTCAAGTGCAAAGGTTAGAGCGCCATCTCAACAGAAAGAAATTGGAGGAATATATGGTACTTGTAGATTGCCCCGGCAGGTTAGCATGGTCTATACCTTAAATCGCAGCGACTGTACATGTATATAGGAGGGGTCGGGTGTATACATCCACCTGCTGCTATTGTAGACACGGTGACCTGCCGTGACTCCATCAGCTAGCGATCGATGTTGCCTGCATTTCGATCGCGCCCAGAGATCATATGACGCGCGATCGTATCTTGCTGATCGGGTGCTCGGTCGACATAGGATCCAGCAATGGCGCTGCTGAGAAGTTCAAATATGGCGTAGAAAGAAGCTGGACCAGGCCTGCGGCGGCGACTCACCCTGCCTTCTTCTTGCAGTCTGCCGAGTCCTCGTGCGTGTCCGATGTGTACCTGCCGCCGGGGGTGTCTTCGTCGCCCGGGCGATACAGGGATGTCGTGGCTGTGTGTACCTGCCGCCTGGGGTGTCTTCCTTGCTCTGGCGATAGAGGGATCTGGCTGGCGGCGGCAGCGGCCACGCTGAATTATTCAAACTTTTCATAAACGCCTCGACTCGTCACGCATATGGCATATATATATAGAGAGAAGTACAAATGGTTTTTAAGCCAGTCAACACCACATCTGATGCTGAAAATTTGTGTTCATCGAAAACAAATATTTCCAATGTCCTTATATCCTCGAGTAAACAAGGAACGGAATCCCGAGCCGTCCCAACGATCAAGGAAGGAATCGCACTTGCAGAACCCACGGGACTAACCAACCAACCAATCCCTACGGGAACAATAGAAAAACAGAGGAGCGCACAAGAGAAGGCAACCCCAGCGATGGGTGTTAGATCAGAGCAGAGGAGAAAGAGAAAGAGGCACACCTGCTCGGGAGTGTGTTCACCCTGCCTTTGGACGGCAGTTGTCCGGGACGCCGGATCTACTGGTGCCGCCTTCCGGCAAATCATGTCTCACGGTGAACGCCGTTGCTCGATGTTGTGGTCAGCGGCACCAATGGCGGGAGGGCATGAGAGGTCGGCATGAGAGGTCAGCATGAAGGAGGTCCTTGTGTCGTCGGAGCCCAGCGCCGTCGCCACGGGAGTCGTGCATCGTCCCATCGTCCGCCGCCACGCTAGGGTTGCGACCTTGCGAGCAGAACGAGGGTTGCGTGGAGAGTCCAGCTTCTTTTGGATGCACGTAAATAGACAGCTCAGGCCCATTAGGCCCAATTTAACAGTGGACGCCCAAAATTGTCGCCAGAGTAGCGGCCCGTCACGGTAGCGCTCGTTCGTAGCGAGCGAACCGAGCGTACGTGATAATCAGACGACTAAAAACGCTTGCCACTGAAGTAGCTGCCTAGCCCACTTAGCGAGAAAACGTGGAATAAAACAACAAATCTGACGGCCCAAAGCAACTAAAAGTGGCGATGTAACGATTAGGAATGTTGATGGTCTGAGAGGGCAGGAAGGATGCTCAGTTATAATGTATTTAAATGGAGGCAACTTCTAAGCTAGGTTGCTATGCTAACATTTGTTAGTTAGAGTCCAAAATGAGAGATAGTACTTAAGGGCCATAAAATACATATACATTGGCGATTTAATGGATCTAATAGCTTTGCTGATAGTTAAAATGAGAGATAGTGCTTAAGGGCGATAAAATATATATACATTGTTGATTTAATGGATCTAATAGCTTTGTTGATAGTTAAAATGAGGGATAGTGCTTAAGGGCGATAAAATATATATACATTGTTGATTTAATGGATCTAATAACTTTGCTGATAGTTTGACACATATGCAATTTAGCCTCTCTTTTTTCTTGTTCAGCCACATAAACTTAGTCATAATTGCCAAATATATGCAGTTCAAAACCTTACTATATAAAGGGAAAGATTACATATTATCCTGATATCCTCCTTTCGATACGCAAGATAAAATAATTTTCCTTTTTTTGAGAAAAAAATAATCTTCCTTTTTTTGAGGGGTAAAAAAGATATCTTCCTAATTTCTATTCGTTGCTCCGCCTTTTCGGCCCACCAAGGCCCATCACGCTGGATTCAACCAGGTAGAAACCACAAAGGGTTTCCGGAGGAGCGAAATCTAGGCGCCGCCGTCGCCACTCGGCTCACGCCTTCGTCGCCCGCTTCTCCTCCCTAGGTTTTCTTCGCGCCGCTCTTCCCCGGCTACGCTCCGCGCGCGCTCGTCGTCTTCATCCGCCTCCGTCTCCCCGGCCGAGCTCGTCGCCGTCCTCCGTAGCGGCTCGCTCGGTCGCCGTCGCAGCTCCCCCCGCCGGAGGTTCTCCGCCATCCTGATCCGGCCGGCTTCGTTCGTCTCCCCGGCTCAAGGTGCGACAATTATTCTCCCTTGCGTTTTCCCCTTCCTCACGCGCCGAGCGAGGACCACGCGCTCCGTCTCTCGGGCTAGGGTTGAGACGCGAGCTAGGTTGTTGGATGCGGTAATGGGTCGCTCGTTGAGTAGGCTGAGACGGCACTGGGAAGATCTGGAGTAGCTGCATCGTTTCCTGGTTTCTCACAGCAAAAACGAGACACTGGTGCGTAGCCTGTGGTATGAATAGTTTTATAATATTCATATGGGTTCCTACTTTGTCAGAGAAAATTCCCATTTAGTGACCCATCTTGGTGTTTAATTTTGAAGTATTAGTTCTTTGTGTATGTTATGCTTGCTGTAGCATACTCACTATCGGTTTCATTATGAATTTCTTGTAGGATTTTGATAAGTTAAAGCATGGAGTCTTTGCTCTTTGACCTTTGTGCTTTCTTTTTTCTAGGATGTATGTTAGGGTTAGTATGATAGTTTTTTTTTCTTCCCTAGGGCTTCTTTAGTTTTTGACCTGGCCCCTATTTCCTGTCTACTTTTACAAAGTATAATAATCTGACCTACACCTTTATATTAAGCTATGTTCCTATGTATGTCTAGATCTGTAAAAAAAACTATGTATGTATGCCTAGAAATATTGTAATTTGACATACAAACCCAAAACATGCGAGGAACATCAATATTAGTAGAAGACATGAAACAAAAGCTTTTGTAGCGGAATGAAACTCTAATAGCTAGGCATGGCAGTTACGAGCTTACGAAGTTACATAGATGTTGATTTAGGATGAATCTATGACACAAAGTATACAAGCTTCAAAGGAACTTGGTGCTATTCATTAAGTAATATCTCGTGTTGGTTTACCATAATACATTTTGTGTAAGATATGTTAAATCATTGAGTTTCTGCTTCGAGAGTTAATTTTGTTAACATGTGTAATGAAGACTGGCTGCTTTGGTCTATATGACTATGGCTGCAAAGTTTTGTATCTGCGAATAAAACATTCAAACTATGCTATAATGAGCTCCAGCTTTGGTGCTTTCCCTTCTATATCAATAAGATGTACTGTAACTTGTCCACCTACCTATGTCGCTTGGCTAATGTCCAGTATTATAGTTTTGTTTGTTATGTCAATTATCCAATACAGAAAACAAACTTAGACAAATTTAGCTTAGTGTTTTCTATTCACATAAGTTTGCCATTTTACTTAATTTTCGAAATAGTTATGTTTTTAATTTTGCATAACTTATTGCCATGTCAATCAAGTTTGCACTGCAGCTTGGCTGCCATTAGGAGTTTTCCTCTACATCAGTATATTTGGGTAGGCTAGATTTTTATTTGTACTCTGATTGAATATTTGTCGTTGTTGTATACTCCCTCCATTCCTAAATATAAGTCCTTTTAGAGATTTCAATATGGACTACATACGGATGTATATAGACATATTTTAGAGCATAGATTCACTCATTTTGCTCCGAATGTAGTCTCTATTGTAATATTTAAAAAGACTTATATTTAGGAACAGAGGGAATAGAAACTATTCTGCTTTAGCTGCCAAAGAGCACCTATATGGCTATATCTTTGAGCATAATGTTGCACACATGACATGTACAAGACAGGGGAGTTGTCTGACTGACAGATACTGGGAACACATGGCTTGTAGCTCTCTAGGAGATGATACCATGCCTTTGGTATGTCAGTACTGTGCCAGCATCGTGTCGCATGAAAAGATTTGTTCCCCACTTGCGCCAACCCAGAAATTACCATTTGACATATTGTTATTGGCAACATAGTATTCCTTCACAAATCTTGTTTAGTCTTTAGTTACAGAGATGCTGGGTGAAGTCGGGAAAGTATTCATGTTTAGTTCTCTTTCAACTTTTTAGTTTGCTTTATGGTTTATTCTGTAGGTGGGTTGGAGCAATACAAAAAGAAGGAATCTGCATAATCAAAATCCTTTAAAACTGTGCTGATCTCTGATGTTGCATGGTTACTTCTGCAAACTATTTTGTTAATGTTCTCTTCAGTTTGTTGATGTTTTTTATATTAATGTAGCCAAAACTTGTAAGGATGGCGGACGAGGAACATGCTCAAACTTCTAGGAAGAGGGTTGCAGACAAACAAATCAACAAGGATCACCCCGAGCCTGATGATGACTCATCGGAACAAGAGACGGGAACATTTAAGAAAGCTAGTGAAGAAGTGATGGCAACCCGGAAGATTGTAAAGGTTCGGCGTCAGCAGCCATCAGCAGCTCCTTTTTCAAATCCTTTCTCTGCAATTAGATTCACGCCCAGTGATTCCATTGCTCAAGCAAGTATCACAGTCTCAGAGCCTCCACCTTCTGATGTTAGCAATGGCAAGTCCAGTGCCTTAACTGAAGCACCCTCTCAACTTGTTGAGTCAGATGGCAAGGCAGAAGTTACAGTGGATGGAACTGGTGATGACAAAGTGGTTGTTGAAGAACCCAAGGAAGATAACAGCAAGACATCTGAAATCGAGGGCAAAACAAATGATGGAGATGCTGAAGAGAAGAAAGCAGTGGATGAAGCTGCAGGTGAAGATAAAGTTAGCAAGGATGATGATGAGAAAAATGGTGAAGCTGAATCGGGGACCAAGGATGGATCATCTGAGCAGAAGGATGCTGATAACAAAGGGCTGTCATCATCGCCGACACCTCTTTTCTCCTTCACCAATCTGTCAAGTGGCCAAAATGCTTTCACAGGACTGGCTGGAACTGGATTTTCAGGCTCATCATTTTCATTTGGCTCGGGCTCTAAAGACAGCTCAAATGCTCCCCTATTTGGGCTAAAGAGTGATGGCTCATCATTCCCTTCTTTCAACATTGGTGCTACCAACAATGGGAGTTCTGCCCCATCACTCGCCACTGCAGCAGACGCACCGAAGAAATTTGCCATGTCAGAGGGCCCAGTTGAAACTGGCGAAGAGAACGAGAAGGCTGTATTCACTGCTGACTCTGCTATATACGAGTACCTCGACGGCGGCTGGAAGGAAAGAGGAAGGGGTGAACTGAAGCTGAACATCCCGGTATCTGGCGGTGAGAGATCTCGGCTCGTCATGAGGGCCAAGGGCAACTACCGGCTCATTCTGAATGCAAGCCTTTACGATGACATGACACTGAAGGACATGGACAAGAAGGGCGTGACGTTTGCTTGCATCAACAGCATCGGCGAATCACCGAGCGGGCTCACCACATTTGCTCTGAAGTTCAAGGATACCGGCATCCGGGAAGATTTCAAGGCTGCAGTGGAGACGCACAAGGCGAAGAAGGCTTCCGACACGCCAAAGACTCATGAGGGCTCCCCGAAGGCGCCCGACGTTTGAAACCCACCCTGGTGTTCCGTGTTTTGATGTGTATGTGTCGGAGCAAGGAGCCGAGGCGTTCCTTGCTCTTCCCGGAGTCGTCTTATAAAGTTAAAACATATCGTACCCATGTCATATGGTTTCTGGCGTGTCCTGTCGCTGGTCTGGAACGGTGGGTGGTCTGTTGAACTTTAATTAAAGTCATAAATCTTGGTAAACTGGAGAAATGGGTCTCGTTCCGGGCTATGCTTCTTCTGCTATGCGATGTGTACTATATTCAGTAGTAATGTATTTGAGCGAGTCGTCACCAAGTCACTGTTTTATGCATGTTCGTCGTTTGCACATGTTTTTTCACCGGTTGCTGCATTTCGCAGCTCTTCTACTTCAGAATAGATGGACTATGCCGCTGGATGGCTTGTCTGTATTGTGAATTCATTCTCTTGGGGAGGTTTTACCATTCAGTGTCCACAACAGTGCCATCATGCACTAGTTTTACATTGACACACTTCAGGTTCTTTTGAACTTGCAACATGAGTTTTTGTTTGTTTACAAATATTTGTGAAAAGTGTTTTTACCAGGTCGAGCATCTGCACACTCTTTATCAAGCGCGGGCTGAGCCTGTTTGAACTTGGGCGTGTCTCTAGAACCCTTTTGATCCAATTCTTTTTATGTGGTATTGAACCTGTTTGGTTTACAGGACAAGAATCCTTGGAAAATTCTCACGTGGTCGCTTTCGTACTCAGCTCAAAAGAATTTTCCTTTCCCATGGACCCCAAGCTTCTGGAAATGTTCTTTCATGTCTACGACAGCCATGCATGTTTTTAGACAGCTTGAATTATTTATTGCTAGTACGTTTGCAGTTCAGGCAAAAAGAAAAAACACGCCATGGACGCTTTTCCTACTCCTGGAATCCTGCCAAGAGCCAACAAAACATTCTCTAGTGGAGTAGTAGTACTAATTTGCAAGTCATGACTGGACATCCTATCAATCTTTTTCATTTTGGGATCACTCATCATTCAAGTCGTACTGGTACACAGTTTTCACCTCGCCATTCACGCGCCCGCGTACCTAGGCATCAGGCAAGGCAAGGTATCCGAAAGCGACGGCGATCGATCGAGTGCGACGTGGACCGGACTTATCTTCGGTAGGAGTATATATATAAGGTAACAACAAACACGCGGACGTGGCTCCGCGGCGCGATAGGGTCGGGCGGAAAAGGACGAGACGCCAAAAGATCGCCGCACGCACCACGGCTGATAGAAACTTCTAGCATACGCGAACCAGTCTATGATTGGATGGTTGTAATAAGGTGATGTTTTCAAAGAGTATAAGTTTAGATGCTCGCATTTATTAGGATTTATTTCAGAATTTATGGCGATGTACGTTCAGCGAAAGAAAATATTTTCTTGTCGACTATAAGGCGTTTATAATGACTTCGTAAAATCTTAAGATGATATGCTTTTTTAGTTTTTCGGAGATGCTCATACGAATAGAATGTATGTATATGTTTATAAGGGTAAATGTATGTGCCTACATATGAGATTATTATCTTAAAGAAAAAAGTGCAATAAATACATCGCTTCGCTCCGCACGTACTGCTAGCATGAGTAGCTAGCGCTCTTCTTTCTCTCGTGATTGGGTAGGGTAGCTGTCGCTCTTAACTTTTCTGTATTTGTTCTTTTCAGGAACAAAACGGCAGGTTATAAAACTGCACGCACGTACCACGCGGTTGGTTGTTCCATCAGGCCTGCGATTTGGCATGGTGACGCCATCATTTTCGGGTATATACCGCCGGTTTTGCTCGCACCGCGTGATGAACGACAAACTATCGGTTGGTTAAGAAAACCAACTCCATTTATTTTATTTGCAGGAGAAACGTTTTGATTGCCACGGGAAACCAGAAGAAAAACCCACGCGAAACACGTTGGGGTTATAGGGTATAATAAAAGTCGACTCCACTATTCCTAAAAGCATCTACAGCTGCGGTTAACAAATCCGGCACCCTATACGGAGGGCTGGACAATTCTCAAATTGCCACATCCACAGCCGTGTATCTCAAATCTGATACACTATATTTTTTTGCGGGTAATCTGGTACACTATATTCATACTAAAGCATTCAATTCGATCATCAAAAGATCTCCATAGTTTACATATTCCATATAACCGATGATAAATTCTAAATTAGATTACTAATACTTGAAATAGAAGACGGAGAGATGGCGGGGCTTCACCACTTTCTCGGCCCTTTACCCTTCCGGTCACCAGAGTTGATGTAGGCGTACACATAGGCGTCGGCCGCAGAGGTGGGTCGTCGGAGGAGTCGATGAAGCCCTTCATCCTTCGGACAACGTGTTCCTGCTTCGTCTTTAGCTTAGCCACTCTCGCCGCCTCCGCTGCCTCGCGTGCGGACTGCTCCAACCTAGACATGTGCATGGACAACCTGGCCTAGAGGCCCGGGCCGGGCTCGGGCTCCATTTTCTAGCCCAGAGACCGGCCCGAAAGCCCAAAAAAGCCCAAAATGATCATAAATGTATATTTTATTCGAAATAGAGGTATATTTTATTATTTAATACCCTAAATATCATTGTTTTAATTGAAAAATGCAACTGTTCATGTGTTTTGGAACGGGCCGGGCCTGGGTTTGGGATTTTTGCTTCGGGCTTCCACAAGCCCGACCCGGTGAATGACCAGGTTTACTACGACCCAAGCCATAGCGCCTTCACGTTTTTTCAAAGGAGCTAGCCGGTGTCCGTCTGCGCCGTCGTAAGCGACCGACGGTATACCCATGTGAGGAGGCACTCCTTCTCACCGGGCCCTGCCGGCAGCCCGCGACGGTGGGGGAAGGACTGTGCGACCACATCAGAGCCCTTTCCCTAGCCCGCTGCTTCTCGCAGCGGGCGGCACGCACCTCAGGTTGAGTGTCCGCGTCTGCGGTACCGACGAAGAGGGCACTCAAACCAACCGCCGCCCTTGAGGAGCAGCAACCGGAGGGGGAGGAGGTCGACGGACGGGCGGCGCGGAGCGAGCTGCCTCGCTCGGAGCTACGCGCAGGGATGGATATGAGGCGTGTGCTACTTGTGAGGTGCGTTAGGATTTTCCCCGAAGACAAGAGGAGATGTAGTATAGTAGAGATAACTATTTCTAAGAACATCGAAGAGAACATTGTATTGAAGATCAAAGAGAGAGAAGAAGCCATCTAGCTACTAGCTATGAACCCATAGGCCTGTGGTGAACTACTCACACATCATCGAAAGGCAGCAATGATGATACAGAAGCCCTCCGTGACCGATTCCCCCTCCGACAGAGTACCTGAAAAGGCCTCCAGATGGGATCGCGGAAGAACAGAAACTTACGGCGACGGAAAAAGGGTTTCATGTGGCTCTCTATTGGTTTTCCAATATTTGAGAATTTATGGAGGTGGAATTAGGTCATACGTAGCCTTGTGGGGCCCACAAGGGAACAGGACGCGCCCCCTAGGGCGCGCCCTATTGCCTTGTCGTCTCCTCGATTGTCGTCTGGTCTTCTCCTGAAACTTCTACGATCTCTCTTGTTCATAAAAAATTTGTCAAAAAGTTTAGTAGCGTTTGGACTTTGTTTGGTACTAATTTTCTGAAAACCCAAAAAAGCAGAAAATAGCAACTGACACTAGGCACCGGGTTAATAGGTTAGTCCCAAAAAATGATATAAAATAGCATAAAAAGTCATATAAAGTATCGAAAATTAATAATATAATAACATGAAACAATCAAAAATTATAAGTATGTTGAAGACATATCAGGGTGCCGGACAACCCGGACGTTTGAGGCTGGTTTGAGGTGTCCGGATGGGTCTCTTTTTGACAGGCCAGTGATCGGTCCGCCGACGCCCTACTGTAGGTTCTCTATTGCGAGGGTGATCACTCACTTACTTGGTGGAAGATTTGCTAGATAGGGTTGGTGTGATGGTACAATCTAACACTATTTCCTATGTGTTGATTCCAAAGGGCATCTTACGACGTGGATCCTACTTCGGTCTCAAATATTTGAATCGGATGCTTTAGACATTTTTACGCCTCCACACGGACCCATACTTTGGGTCGGATGTGTGTGTGGGTCTGAAATCTTTCAGTTTGATCCCAAATTGAGTTACGGAGTAGGGAAGTCCGGATGTCCGTCAATGTCGGACCCCGATAACCCAGACTTACCCAAAAACCCTCCTCCTGCAGAGCCTGCGTTTTTTCCTCGAAGCCGTTGAAACTCAATGCTAAGCCTACCACACATTCATGGCGCGGTGGCCGGCGCGCCACCTAAGGAGCCTCCCCCGACTATTAAAAGTCGGCTCGTGACTCTTAAACCACAAACACCCCCACTTCTCCCATCCATCCGTGTTGTCGCCCGGATCCGAGCTTTTCGTTGACCACGTCATGCTCCGCTCTGCCACACACACACCACCCCTCCCCCACCCCCACACACAGATGTCGTGTCATCCGACCTACTGCGGGCTCTTGGCTGAGCGGCGCACACAGCTTGCCGCCATGGAGTGTGCCTAGGTGGTGGCATGTGACACGAGTGATTGTTGGTGAGGACCCAAGCTCGGCGCAGGAGGATGGCAACCCCATAGATCCCATGGAGAAGAACGATGACCACATGGGGATCGCGGATGAGGGGGGCGGGTCCTGCGAAGGAGCATATCGTAAACCGTGGGAGGAGACATTGTCGGTGCTGCAGCTGAGGGTGGCAACGCCATTCACCTACTCGTGGGAGGATGGGGAAACATAATACCATGTGGCGCTCGCCGTGGAGACCAAGCAGTGCATGGTGGAGGCGTAGCTTGCCGTCGCCGCTGCCATGGCCAAGCTCATTGTCGACCCCGCCGTCGTCACCAAGAACTGCATGGTGGAGGCGTAGCTTGCCGTCGCCGCTGCCATGGCCAAGCTCATTGTCGACCCCGCCGTCGTCACCAAGAACTGCTCCATCCTCAAGTCCCTCAAATCCGAGCGTGTGGTGGGCTGTAAACTGCTCATCCGCCACTTTGAGTGGGACTAAACATTCGAGGAGGAGGACTCCGACATGGAGGAGATACCGCCAATGGCCACGAGGTCGGTGGCTCTAGCAAAGGATAATCGAGCTCTCCTCTAATGAGGAGTACGATTATGAGTAGTTTAGTTCGCTTTATAAGTATGTAGTGCTAAAAATGTATGAACTATCTAAACGGTCAAATGCCATATACTATGTCGATCCACATTGCATGGATATTTGAGGTTTAGCCTTGGATAGTGTTGGCGACACTACTAGGAAAATGCATGTTAGTCGCGCATCTGTTTTGGCCATTAATGACGCACTACAGGTGCACCACTATCATCACGTCATTAGTAACTAATACTAATGGTGCATCCCTGGTGCGCCATTAGTATATCAGACAGTAGTAGCGCATCAAGCAGTGCACCATTAGTATGTCCCATGGTGCTCTATTAGTATGCCTCCCAGGGGGTCATATTTACCTTCTACTCTGGGTTACTAATGGCGCACTAACAGGCAATGCGCCACTAGTATTTTTACAGCAGTGAATCACTAATGTGCTGTATGGTGCGCCACTAGTATAAATATTAGAATTTTTTTCTTTTCTGATATTTGCACAGGTTACAAAATATATTACTGCACAGAATATAGACAGGACCACAGAGCAACAGCAGATTTATCGAATACAATAGAAGATTAGTCTTCGAATACAATTCATCATATTAGCTAGTCTCCGAATTCAAAATATCGAACAAAGTTAGAACACTACAAGTCTCGAGACCGCGAGTAGCGAGTTTGTCTTCACATTACAAGTCGATATCGATCATCTAAACTACCATCACATAGAAGAGAGTTGCGGTCATCACGATGAGCATCATCGCGATGAAACTGGTCTTCATCCGGTTCCTCCTCCACTCCCTCCTCTCTCCCGCTAGATAGCGCGCGTATCTAGATTCCGCCTCCGCCCTAGTGGTGTACCCTTTGTAACTATTACCGCTGAAACGGTGAACCTGTCTTCGACACTCCTCCCAGTCGTCGTAGACTCCAGGAACCTTACCCTTGTACACGATATACAACGGCATCTCTATGCACTAGCCAAACAGAACGTTAGTAGCAATTCACAGACAATACATAAGCAATATATAAGTATGCAACAAAAGGATCGGAAGAGAAAAGCAAAACATTAATAGCACGATTCATGGTCCTACTAATAAATAGTATCGATTACATATAAGTTGAGCGACTATCCAAACCAAAGAGACATACAAGTTCATTAAAGTTTAATTACAACATGAGCTAATTGATATTTTAGAACTACACATAGCATCACTACTTTTGACTCGACTCAGGGACCGGAGCGTGGATGAAGCCGCCGTCTGTCGTGATGGTCATGAAATCGCGGGCGTTGTCAGCTTGCATTTGTAGCGTTGTTTCTATCTCACTGTTCGACGGTTGATATCTGAGGTAGAACTGCCCCGAGATATGAAGGACATCTTGATGGATGATTTCCGCAAACTCCGACTGAATGCGAAAGCATTCTTGTCTGATCTCCGCGTCCTGGATTGCTGACAAGCTTGCGGCCCAATCTTTGAGATTATTTGGTAGTAGAAGGTGATTATGGTCCCGTACGATCGCCCACATGTGATGGAGGGCGTAGTAGGCATCCTTCTGACCGCCAGGCGGCTGCTTGACGCAGGGGAACGCCGTTTTGTGGGCGAACACGTGCTTGTCATACCTACGAATTGGCCTGCTGAAGGTGCCTCTAGATCTGGCGTAGCTGGGAAGAACATCATCAAGAACTTTCTTGATATTTGTGTAGTCTTTCTTCGACTGACGGTCCGAGTCGAAATACGTGGCCATGGAATATTTTGAGCTTAAGAGGATGAGTGTGCAATGTGTGTCACTGTACAAAACATGGAATGTTAGAAAAAAAAGAACGATCGAAATCTAAGAAATCATATGTTACGGGGCGGTGAGGGGATGACTTACTCGGGAAAGTAAGGCACGAGGAAGTTATCCTTATCTGGGTTTGCCAGAATGATGCCTTCGAGGTATGAACTCGCGACTTGCCGGTCCCCAGTGCTGCCCAAGATCTTGGCACACATGTAGAAGGGGTCGACTATCACGATGTCTGGAGTCTTGTCTCTAATAATCTGCATCTCCATACTCAGCGAAAATAGCCGAACGAAGGTGTAGTGCAGCGGATGAAGGTTAAACATATCGAAGATATCATCAAACCGCAGGACGATCATACCCCCGATGGCGCTATCAACAAAGCCCTTGCCCTCTGGCACCTTGGCCACGAAAACTGGGTATGCCAGATCATTCTCAGAGAGACGCCGCTTCTCCAAAGAAAAAACACTATCATGCAGACTCCGCATAGCACCGGTTGCAGCATTGAGCAGATTAGTCGGTAGCATCGGCCTACCCGCCACATGCACCCTCCTCGAGATATCCTTAGATGTAGGTGGCCCGTCCTGAGCACGGATCATACTCGGTGCCGGCTGGCTCGCACCCTTGTTATTCTTTCTTTTCCGTCCCTTCTTCTTCTGCTGTAATGGGTTCGAGTTCTGCTCACAGACAACCTTCTTGAGTGTGTTAGGGCTGATAATATTTGGCACCTCGGCTATCTGAGGCTCGGTGAAGGCAGCAGCTGGAGGCGTCTCCTGAGAACCGAACGCCAGACGATGCCTGTTGCAACTGGGTTTCTCCGTGGTACCAACCAGATCGTCTTTTGCAGGGTTGGCTTCTTGAGAAGGAGGCCCCAAGAATTCGTCACCGTACCCATGTTCGTTGAAGTACTTATCGACGTTGGTAAATGTACCGTCATTGTCGTCGTCGGCGTTGTCCGGATCCTGTGCCATATCCATGTCCGGTAGCGTTGCGGGGGTTTTGCCATGGCTTGGCGCCGGCACGACTGGCAGTGTTGCCTGTGGGGTGGTGTCCCCCGCCCCCAAACGAATCTGGCTCTTAGGCCAAAGCATGGGCCAGTTTATGCAGGCTCTGAGGGTCATCACATCATCTTCGTCGGCCCCATGGGGTCGATACGGAGGTAACATGTCGTCGAAGCCCGGCAGCACCCGAACCAGTTGAACCCTATAAACAGTGGGTGGCATCTGATTACCGTGGAACACGCGGCTGCCCGGTTGAACGATTCTGCCCTTGGCGACATCGACCAACTCGTCGTTCAGGAAGTGCAGGAGACTGCACGAAACATCGGCGGCGCCCTGCGAAAACATGTAGGGCGTCAGGGATGCCCAGTCAAAGGCAAGGAGATGAAGTCATCGGCCGAGAGGCTTAATTAGTTACCGTGATGGGGTCGAGCTCGGCTAATATAGAGGCACCACCAACGGCGGGCGTGCAAGTGACGGAGGGGCCGCTTGCTGCCGAGGTGCCGGCCGGCGTATTCTTCCCACACCCAGGTGTATTAAGCTGCAATGCCGGCGTCACCACGGGAGACACCAATGCCGCCTCCGCCGGAGACACCAATGGCGTCGCTGGCGCGTTGCACGAGTTGCTGCCGGTGAAGCTGGGAATCGGGGGCGGCCCCTGTTGGCCGCCCGCAATCCATGCCTGCAGCCCAGAAACCAAGGTAGGCATAATGGCGGTGATCGTCGCTCCCAGTTGGTCTCGCACTTGCTCTTCGACGATCTTCGGAATCCGCGCCACTTGTGCCTTGAGTTGTTGAACCTCGCGCTCCTGGCTTTCTAAGCTGGTCTTTCTCTCCTTTCGCCCAGCGATATAGTACTTCGACCATTTCATGGACAAGCCTTTGCCGGCCGCACGACCAGCTGACGTCGGCTTACTGAGCTTATCCTTGTTTTTCATTACGTTCAACGCCCTATTTAAAGGGGTGTCGAAAGGGGAGCTTTGAGACGACCCCGCGTTACTGCTTTCAGTGTCCTGCGGAAGGAACATGAATCATTTAGAAATTTGGCTTCATTAAGTAGAATGCAACCATATGGAGCTAATTACGCGGGGGTGTATTCCTTACCAGAACATGCTCAAGCGCCTTAGTCTTCGGATCCGTGGTAAGCTCCTTGGTTACCGGGTCAATCTTGTACCGGACCCTGACATAGTTCCTGGTCTACTTGTCATGGTATTTCTCGAAGAGGGGCGGTAGGCCTTGCTCGGAACGCTGCACGTCCTCCTTGTCCCATATAGGTTCCGCCACTCTGTAACTAATTCCTGCTCGTCCTCAAGTAGGTAAATGATAAAAAAGATATTTTTTGATGTGGAATGCTACCTAGCATAATCTTGATCACATATCTAATCATGGCATGAATATTAAGACATGAGTGATTCAAAGCAATAGTCTATCATTTGACATAAAAAAATTAATACTTCAAGCCTACTAATAAAGCAATCATGTCTTTTCAAAATAACATGGCCAAAGAAAGTTATCCCTACAAAATTATATAGTCAGGCTATGCTCCATCTTCACCACACAAAATATTCACATCATGCACAACCCCAATGACAAGCCAAGCAATTGTTTCATACTTTTGACGTTCTCAAACCTTTTCAACTTTCATGCAATACATGAGCGTGAGCCATGGACATAGCACTATAGGTGGAATAGAATGGTGGTTGTGGAGAAGACAAAAAGGAGAAGATAGTCTCACATCAACTAGGCGTATCAACGGGCTATGGAGATGCCCATCAATAGATATCAATGTGAGTGAGTAGGGATTTCCATGCAACGGATGCACTAGAGCTATAAGTGTATGAAAGCTCTAACTGAAACTAAGTGGGTGTGCATCCAACTTGCTTGCTGATGAAGACCTCGGGCATTTGAGGAAGCCCATCATCGGAATATACAAGCCAAGTTCTATAATGAAAATTCCCACTAGTATATGAAAGTGATAACTCAAGAGACTCTCTATATGAAGAACATGGTGCTACTTTGAAGCACAAGTGTGGAAAAAGGATAGTAGCACTGCCCCTTCTCTCTTTTTCTCTCATTTTTTTATTTTTTTATTTTTTGGTGGGCTTCTTTGGCCTCTCTTTTTTATTTGGGCTTCTTTGGCCTCTTTTATTTTTTTGTAAAGTCCAGAGTCTCATCCCGACTTATGGGGGAATCATAGTCTCCATCATCCTTTCCTCAATGGAGCAATGCTCTAATAATGATGATCATCACACTTTATTTACTTACAACTCAATGTCTAGAACAAAGTATGACTCTATATGGATGCCTCCGGCGGTGTGCCGGGATGTGCAATGATCTAGCGTAGCAATGACATAAAAAAACGGACAAGCCATGAAAACATCATGCTAGCTATCTTACGATCATGCAAAGCAATATGACAATGAATGCTCAAATCATGTATATGATGATGATGAAAGTTGCATGGCAATATATCTCGGAATGGCTATGGAAATGCCATGATAGGTAGGTATGGTGGCTGTTTTGAGGAAGGTATATGGTGGGTTTATAGTACCGGCGAAAGTTGCACAGTACTAGAGAGGCTAGCAATGGTGGAAGGGTGAGAGTGCGTATAATCCATGGACTCAACATTAGTCATAAAGAACTCACATACTTATTGCAAAAATATATTAGTCATCAAAACAAAGTACTACGCGCATACTCCTAGAGGGATAGATTGGTAGGAAAAGACCATCGCTCGTCCCCGACCGCCACTCATAAGGAAGACAATCAATAAATAAATCATGCTCCGACTTCGTTCCATAACGGTTCACCATACGTGCATGCTACGGGAATCACAAACCTCAACACAAGTATTTCTACAATCCACAACTACCCACTAGCATGACTCTAATATCACCATCTTTATATCGCAAAACTATTTCAAGGAATCAAACATATCATATTCAGCGATCTACAAGTTTATATAGGATTTTATGACTAACCATGTGAATGACCAATTCCTGTCATCTCTCTAAATAGATATAAGTGAAGCAAGAGAGTTTAATTCTTTCTACAAAAGATATGCCCACGCTCTAACAAATATAAGTGAAGCAAAAGAGCATTCTACAAATGGCGGTTGTCTAAGTAAAGAGAAATAGGCAATCCAAACTTCAAATGATATACGTGAAGCACATGAAGCATTCTATAAAGCCATACTCAAAAAATATAAGTGAAGTGCAAAGAGCATTCTATAAATCAACAAAGGACTATCTCATACCAGCATGGTGCATAAAAAGAAAAATAAAAACCTAAATGCAAAACCAATACTTGCACATATCACATGAACGAAACGAATCCGAAAACATACCGATATTTGTTGAAGAAAGAGGGGATGCCTCCCCAACATCCCCAAGCTTAGATGCTTGAGTCTCCTTGAATATTTACTTGGGGTGCCTCGGGCATCCCCAAGCTTGAGCTCTTGCCTCTCTTCCTTCTTCTCACATCGAAACCTTCTCGATCATCGAACACTTCATCCACACAAAACTTCAACAGAAAACTCGGTAATATCCGTTAGTATAATAAAGCAAATCACTACTCTAAGTACTGTTGAAAACCAATTCATATTTTATTTTTGCATTGTGTATACTGTAATATAACTTTTTCATGGCTTAATCCACTAATATAAATTGATAATTTCATCAAAACAAGCAAACTATGCATCAAAAACAGAATCTGTCTAAAACAGAACAGTCTGTAATAATCTGAACATTCACCATACTTCTGATACTTGAAAAATTCTACCAAAATTAGAAAAAATAAAAAAATTGTATAGTAAGACAATGCAAAAATAATCAGAACCATTTGACGTTCCAGCTAAAAATGTAAAATCGTTCACTACAGCTAAAGTTTCTGTCCTGCATCATACAAACCATAAAGCAAATGTAAACATCCTAAAGGCAAACCTTGGCACATTTTTTTTAATACAATGGAATTGTACAAGGGGATAATTATTTTTGTTGAAAAGTTTCTGTAATCAAGATTCACAAAGTTTTAGTGAGCATGAACAAAGTTCAAGGAGCTCTCCCACTTCAACAATGCTTGTCTTTCTCACTTTCACTTTCCTTTTTGAAAAAGTTTGGGGTTCCCCTCTTTATTTTTGTTGTTTTTAAACTATATGAAAGCACTCAATAGAAATAAATGACTCTCTAAAACTTCCGGTTTGTCTCCCTAGCAGCACTTTCTTTAAAGCCATTAAGCTAGCCATATAGTGCTCAAGTAGTAAATCCACCCGGATCCCAAGGTATATCAAAGCCAATTTTAATTAACAATGATTTGGCATTTAGTAGTGAGCACAAGGTAACATATATCATGTAATGACGAAGTCTAACTCTCTTCCTATGCATTGGCATGTCATAAAAGAACAATGCATGCACACAAAGTAAAGGCCAATGCATAGTATAAACAGTTTCTTGCAATTTTATCATATTGGAAACATAGAGAGGTGAGATATAGTTCCTCTCTCATAATAATTGCAAGTAGGAGCAGCAAGCACATGCATATTATATTCATCAAAATCATCATGTGCAATGGTAAAAGGCAACCCATCAATATATTCCTTAATAAGAGCAAACTTCTCCGATATAGTGTAGTTTGGAGAATTCAAAAAGATAATAGGACTATCATGTGTGGGTGCAATAGCAAAAATTTCATGTTTAATATAAGGAACTATATCAAGTTCATCTCCATAAGCATAATTCACATTGGCATCTTGGCCACAAGTACAACAAGCATCATCAAAAAGGGATATTTCAAAAGAATCAACGGGATCATAATAGTCATCATAGAAATCATCCTTCAGTAAGCACGAAGGGAAATTAAACAATGTATGAGCTGAAGAGTTACTCTCATTAGAAGGTGGGCACGGGTAGCTAATCCGTTCTTCCTCCTTTTGTTCTTCGCTCTCCTCCTCATCTTTTTCATCCAATGAGCTCACAGTTTCATCAACTTCTTCTTCCATAGATTCCTGCAAACTATTAGTCTCTTCTTGGACAGCGGAGACTTTCTTAATAAGCGCATTAATTTCGTAATTGTATTCATAATTCTCATAACAATATTTCAGGATGGCTAATTTTCAGGTCTATAAACAGCATCATCAAAATCTTCAAACTCTTTAAACATAGATTCAATTTCATAAGCACCCATAAAAGCAACAAATTCTTCTATTTGTTCCACATCATAGTAATCATATATACCATTAGCATAAGAAGCTAAGGTTTCATTATCATTAAATTCACATGAAAAGGGAAGGTGTGGAGCCTTCACCTTAGAGCAACAAGTATAATCATATCTCAAGCATAGTTGCCTAGCATACCAATTCAATATATGAATTTGATCCCATAATAGTTTCCCTTTTTGTGTCAAGCAGTAATCCCTAAAGTATTCACGTTGATCCAACGTTACTCCCATTACATAATTGAATGGGGTTTTCTCAGGATTATTAAAGTAGTACATAATATTTTTCACATAACCAGCATCGAGGGTTTTAGGAGGTTCCCCATCTCCATGAGTAGCAAGTACACCTAATTTTTTTGGTATTTCGTGTTCCATATCCATAACTAAAGATAGAGAACAACTAAGAACAACAAATAATTACTTAGTGATAAAGCAAACAAGCACACACGAGAATATTCACCCCACTCTATTGCTCCCCGGCAACGGAGCCAGAAAAAGGTCTTGATAACCCACAAGTATAGGGGGCCGCAATAGTTTTCGATAAGTAAGAGTGTCAAACCCAATGAGGAGCTAAAGGTAGAACAAATATTCGCTAAAGTTCTATCGACCACCAATACAACTCTACGCACACTTGATGTTCGCTTTACCTAGAACAAGTATGAAACTAGAAGTACTTTGTAGGTGTTGTTGGATAGGTTTGCAAGATAATAAAGAGTGCGTAAATAAAAAGTAGGGGCTGTTTAGATAAAGAAACAATAAAGTAAATATAGCGAGTGTGGAAAAGTGGTGGTAGGAGTTGCGAAATTGCCCCATAAGCAATTGACTACTTTACTAGACCGATAGCAAGTATTATGTGGGAGAGGCTACTGCTAGCATGTCATCCCTGACTTGGAATTCTATGCACTTATGATTGGAACTATTAGAAAGCATCCGCAACTACTAATTTTCATTAAGATAAAACCCAACCATAGCATTAAGATATATTGGTCCCCCTTCAATCCTGTATGCATCAATTTCTATGCTAGGTTGAAGCTTCTGTCACTCTTGCCCTCCAATACATAGTCCTATCAACATACAACTAACCCTATGGTGTGATCCACGTGCGCAATCATATGATGGGCACCAAAGGACAGCAACATAACCACAAGCAAATTAAATCAATCATAGCAATTCATCAACCACCGATAGGACAACGAAAATCTACTCAGACATCATAGGATGGCAACACATCATTGGATAATAATATGAAGCATAAAGCACCATGTTCAAGTAGAGGGTACAATGGGTTGCGGGAGAGTGGACCGCTGTAGATAGAGGGGGGAAGGTGATGGAGATGTTGGTGAAGATGGCGGAGGTGTTGGTGAAGATCGCGGTGATGATGATGGTGGCCACGACGGCGTTCCGGCGCCACCGGAGGAGAGGGGGAGAGGGGCCCCCTTCTTCCTCTTCTTCCTTGACCTCCTCCCTAGATGGGAGAAGGGTTTCCCCTCTGGTCCTTGGCCTCCATGGCATGGGAGGGGCGAGAGCCCCTCCGAGATTGGATCTATCTCTTTGTTTCTCTCTGGTTCTGCGTTCTGTTCTTGCTCTGTTTCACCGTTTCGTGTATATATGGAGATCTGTAACTCCGATTGGCCTGAAACCTTCGCCGTGATTTTTTCCGAATATTAGCTTTCTTGCGGCAAAAGAAGAGCGTCAACCGCCTTACGGTGGGCTCACGAGAGTAGGGGGCGCGCCCTAAGGGGGGGTGCCCCCTGCCTCGTGACCACCTCGGGCACTGGTTCACGTTGATTTTCCTTCCAAAATTTCCATATTTTCCAAAAATAAGCTCTGTCCGTTTTTATCCCGTTTGGACTCCGTTTGATATGGATATTATGCGAAACCAAAAACATGCAACAGACAGGAACTGGCACTGGGCACTGGATCAATATGCTAGTCCCAAAAATAGTATAAAAAGTTGCCAAAAGTATATGAAAGTTGAATAATATTGGCATGGAACAATAAAAAAATATAGATACGACGGAGACGAATCAGTAACCGCCGGGACCGAGTTTGTGGACCCCTAAGTTCAAGTCCCGCATCTCTTTCCCCCACTGACTTGATTCTGCAGATGCGTTGCTCTTGCACTTGATCTTGAACTCCCGGTAGTCATCTTCGCTGATCAAAGGATTTTTCTCCTTGATCTTCTCATAACTATCACCTTTTTCAATCATGCTCTTCACCGAGGCTCTCCAGGTAGCCAGGGTCGTGCTCATCTTCATGAGGGCGGCACTATTCACTTTATTCCTTGAGAGACGTGTGTTTGTGAAGTCACCGGGGAACTTGTATCGTTCGTGCAGCTTCGTGAAGAGGAGGTTGCGCAAATTCCCTCGGTCACGATGCCTAAGGTTCTCGGTGTTGATCGAGACGGTGCTCCGGAGAATGCACCCGAGCTGTCCCGCGTACCCCTTGACTATTTCTTTGGGCGCCGTTGGATGCCCCTCGGAGGACACTTCAGTACATTCCTCCTTGACGGTGTCGAGCACGTTCGGGCGCCGGTCCTTCCGTTGCCTCTTCAGTTGGCTGCCATCTGTGCGTGCGCCGCCATCATCAGTGGTGGCATCCTCGGCGGCACCATCGGTGGTGTCATCCCCGATGCCACTAGGGGTTGTGTAGTTGGGATCGGTGTCTTCCGTGGCGTCCTCATAGCGGTGAGGTTCTTTCTCCATCTCCGGGGACAGCTCCCAGAATGCCTTGCCCGAACCACTGGCCTCATTGTTGTGGGCCATGTTTCGCTCTAAATAGGAAAAAATGTTGGTCAAAAAGTTGGTTATTGTCAAGGAACAAGATCATGGTCTCATCATTTAGGGTTTGTCGACACCGAGGCATCCTAAAAGCTAAGCTTTTATCATTTAGGGTTTGTCGACGCCGAGGCACCCTAAAAGCCTAAGCTTTCATCGTTTAGGTTTTTATTGACATTGAGGCACCCTAAAAGCCAAGGTTTTATCATTTAGGGTTTGTCAACACTGAGGCCCATGCATAACACAAGAGGCAGTTGATCCTACTTAATTAAGTACTAAGATACCCCGACCCATGCATTAGTCGCAAGTACCCCATATGTCCTATTTTTAGCAAAGTCATGCTAAAATTCACGGAAAATTTCAGCATGACCTTTGCTGAAAATAGGACATATGGAGTACCCGAATTTGCCGGAACTGAAGTTAATCGACATTCCGGCAAACTCAAGGGCCTCTCGGGGTACCTGCAAAATCATCACGACACGATGGTCGGAGACAAAACCCAGCAAACTAGCACCATAATGTGCCTCTACTTTCATATGGAGGTGTTGCAACAACGAAAATACTTTATCACATTATAAGTCCTCACACCATCAACTATGACAAAATCTGAGAGTATAAGTCTGGTTACATTCACCCAAGTCCAAACATAAAATTCTGTCCAACATAGTACAGTCCAACACACCAGCACTTTTAGGTTTCCTGATTCCTCAAGACAGAATAAGTAGAGAGTATCCTAGCTGAGTAAACATGAGTATCCAGAATAGTTATTTGGTTAATCTCAAGTTTGACATATACGATAGTGATAGATGTAAGAAGCAGAACAATGCCAAAGCCACAACCTCAAATCTGGAACAAAAACACAAATTACACCTATAGATTTAGGTACCTCTATGGTAGTAACATGCCAGCTTGGCCATGCTCTGCCTAGAGCTACTGCAGCACTATGAACCCCTCAAATGGTATACTAGGAGCACCCAGCGACCATATAAATATCTAAATTTATATATACTGAGCACTCATGGCAGTTCTAGCAACAACATCAAAATCAAGGAGAGATATGTCAGATTACACAAATAGGTTCCATATTCTGAGAAAATAATAAGTGATAAAATGTATAGCTGGAGCTGGCCCAAATTCCTAAAGTTGCAGCAGCTTGTAAAACTACACTTTGAAGTTGAAGCTTTTAAGAAGAAAAAAGCCCAGCCGGATAACTGTAAGGTAATGACTACTCATACTGATGGTCAGAATAACTGATCCACTCTCCAAGAAGATGGCAGATAATGATTTCCTCCTTAAATGCAACTAAGCATTAAAACATGGATTTAGCTCTACTGGTATGCAAATGGGCAATATAATTATTCCACTACAAGAATAGGAACTTGCATTTCATAATCTTGGCAACAAGTACTAGTACTGGATTGATTGCAAACCCATAAGCATATATGGCATGAACTGCAAATCCATGATACTACATGGTGAAGCTCAGATAGCATCAGCAATTCAACATTCAACCATTAAGTTCCTAATCCCTGAGGGGAGCACAGCCACGGGGGGCGGCTACCAGGAGCTGGGGCGCGGTGGTGCGACAGTCTACGACGACGAAATCAAAGGGGGGAGGGGAACCGGTGCAGCTCACCGAGAGGAAGACGATGGCGAGCTCGTGCGGGGCCGGGGTTGACGAGGTGACGCGGATCGACGGTGAGGCCGCGGTGGCTGGAGGTGGAAGAAGACCTCGATCCACACGATGCAGAGTCGTCGAGCTCGAACGGGTGGCCGTAGATGACGTAGAAGACCACTGCAGAGCTCATGGACTCCTTGGTGGGGTGCGGGGACGACGGTGGTCGTGGGGACGATGCGATGGCGGCCGACGACGACCTAGTCGGGTGAATCAGCGCGAGGGGAGGGGAAGTGGGGAGGTGCTAGGGTTTGCACAGGGGTCTGGCTCGGCCTTATCCAACATGGGAGCCGGAGCGGGTGTGGAGCGGGCGCGAGGGTCGTCGGAGCGGGCGCGGGGGTCGTCGGAGCAGGTGTGGCAAGGAAGGGAAGGGGATCTGGCGAGGGAGAGGGAAGGGGGATCGGGCGAAGGGGTATCCAGCTAGAGGGGGGAATGTTAGTAATGGTGCACCATCTAGGGGTGCGCCATAAAAACACTGATAGTGCGCCATTAGTAATTTTTTTCTGATAGCAATGGCGCACGCTCCTCTGGTGCGCCATTAGTAAAAAAAATTCATTATTTTTTGTTGCATCTAATAATTAGTTTTTTTATCAAATTTGTTATTTTCATGAGGACTAGAACAGAAGATATCATCAAATATCATCAAATTTGTTTTTTTATTTTTAATTGAAAATATCATCAAATTTGTTATTTGAAAATATCATCAAATTTGTTATTTAAAAATATCATTAATATTTTTTTGGATTTTTAGTTGCATTCATTTGTGAATTGGTAAAACATTTATGAATATGAAAAAATATCATCAAATTTGAAGAATATTCATGAATTCAAAAAGTGCCCATGAAATTTAAAAATATTCATGAGTTCAAAAAATATTAACAAATTCAATATTCATGAGGACTAGAACCGAAGAAATATCATTTCAAAATGTCGAAATACAATTGAGAAATGAAGACTACGATTTAAATACAATTGATCTTAGCTAGCTATCTTTTCACAATCTTCTTGCCGTTCTTTTTCGCAAATGGAGTTCTTCTGTTGAACGGACATCCTTTACGTCGGGTGGTCCTGCTTTTTCTTGTGGTGTATGGAACTTCATCATCGTCGTCATGTTCCATCTTCGGGTCGCCGTACTTGTCGAAGTCTTACTCATTGGCGACTCCATCCATTCCGATGATCTTCCTTTTGCCTCTCCTCATGACAACACGACTGGGTTTTGACGGGTCGGTAATGAAGAAGCATTGATCCATTTGGGAAGCTAGTATCCATGGCTCATTTTTCGCGGTGACGTTTGTGCCCGCGGTCTTGGATTTCGCTTCGGGTATAACCATGGTGGTGAAATACTGATCTTATTTTATGACGCTCTTGGCCCATCTGACACGGAACATCGGGACCTTCTCTCCAGCGTAGCTCAGCTCCCAGATCTCCTTGATCCTTCCGTAGTATCTGTCCTTGTCGCTACCAGTGTAGGATTCCATCATTACCCCAGAGTTCTGATAACCATCGCTCTTCATGTCCTTGTCCTTGGTGTAGAATGTGTAGTCGTTGATATCGTACGCCTCATAGGTCATCAGGTTGTGCTCGACGCTCTATGACAAGGCGAATATGAGTTTTTCTTCCGCGGAAGAATCCTCATGTAAAGGGTACGACAGAAGCTTCTCCTTGAACCAACGCGTGAAACATGAGTTGTGCTCTTTGATTATATCTTCGTCCGTCCTCTGTTGGCCTCGGTCATTGTACGTCTTCTCAATAAATATTTTGTGCTCTACCACCCAAGGATTGACCACGTCTATGTGTTGTAGCGTGACTAGGTCTGCTCTTTCAAAGTCGGCGAGTCGACCCTCGAAGTCAACATGCATTTCGCGGCGACCCTCGCGGTGGCCCCATCCAGCGAACCTGCCGAGGTGCCTGTTGACGGGCAGACCAACGGGGTTTTCGATGCCTAGATAATTCGTGTAGTAGGAGATGCACTCTTCGGTCAGAAAGCCCCTGACTAAGCTTCCCTTTGGACATGACATGTTGCGAACGTATCCTTTGATGACAACATTCATCCTTTCGAATGGCATCATGCTGTGCAGGAACGTCGGCCTGAGTTGGATGATATCCTCCACGATATGGACCAGCAGATGCACTATAACATCGAAGAATGCGGGCGGGAAGTACATCTCAAGCTCGCATAGTATCACCACGATCTTTTCCTGTAGCCTTCTAAGATGCCTCACGCCAACCGACTTCCGAGAGATGACGTCGAAAAAGTTGCATAGGCCAAATAGCATTTCACGGACGTGCGCGTCCATGATCCCATGGATTGCAACTGGAAGTATCTGCGTCATCAGCACGTGACAGTCGTGAGACTTCATCCCACTGGACTTCTGCTTCGCTGAGTTTAGGTATCTGCTTATCTTCCCCGCGTAACCGCAAGGAAGTTTTACTCCTGCGAGGCAGGTGAAAACTGCTCGATCTCCTCCTGACTTAGAGTGAAGCACGCGGGAGGGTAGTCATTTCTGGTCTTCTTGGCCTTTTTGCCTTTGTGACGACTTTCCGTGTCCTGCTTCGCCTTATCATCATCATCATCATCATCATCATCATCATCATCATCATCATCATTAGCGTGAAGCTCCTCCCTGATGCCCATTGATTTCAAGTCCGCCCTTGCTTTCGGCCCATCTTTGGTCCTCTCTGGCATGTTGAGTAGGGTACCAAGCAGACTCTCGCAGATGTTCTTTGTGATATGCATGACATCAAGGCTATGAGGCACACGGTGGATCTTCCAGTACGGCAAGTCCCAGAAAATAGACCTCGTTTTCCATACCTTCAGCAACGGCTCTGGCGCCTTTCGCTTCTTTCCTGGCTCTGGCGCCTTTTACTTCTTTCCCGGCAGTGGGCAATCTTTCCAATTTTTCAACAGCTCGTCTATTTCCTCGCCGCTCCTCGTACGCGGGCGTCTTCGGGGTTTGGTTTCACCATCGAACAGATCCTTGCATTTTCTCCATGGGTCATCGTCGCGAAGCCACCTTCGATGTCCCATGAACACGGTTTTTGAAGACTCGGGATCTCTATCTAGCTGGCGATACGTTGTGTCATCCATGCACCTGACGCATCCAGAAAATCCGTGGACCACCTGCCCCATGAGATATCCGTAACCGAGATAGTCGTGCACCATCGTGAGCAGTGCGGCTCTCATAGGGAAATATTCTTTCTCTGCGGCGTCCCACGTATTGGCTGGCGTTTTCCACAGCGTGTC
The DNA here is from genome assembly GCA_034509565.1 of Triticum monococcum. Lineage (NCBI taxonomy): Eukaryota > Viridiplantae > Streptophyta > Magnoliopsida > Poales > Poaceae > Triticum > Triticum monococcum. Next base: position 432,819,508 of record CM067841.1, read on the forward strand.
TAGCTCCTCTTTTAGCAGCCCCAGATACAGATTGATGTCGTCCCCTGGTTGTTTCGGCCCTTCAGTTAGCATACTCATGTGAATGTACTTCCTCTTCATGCACAACTAGGGGGAAGGTTGTACATCCACACAAACACAGACCAAGTGCTATGTGTGCTTCTCTGGCTGCCAAACGGATTGACTCCATCGGTGCTCGCGCCCAGCACGATATTCCTTGGATCGTCCCAAATTCTGGGTGTTCGAAGTTCAATGCTTGCCACTAGCTCGCATCCTTAGGGTGACTCAACATCTTGTCTTTTTTATTTATCTCCGGATCATTTCCGTCATCTTCTCGCTTCTTCTCCTTCCTATCCGCGTGCCAACGCAGGAGCTTTGCTAGCTTAGGGTTCGCGAAATACCGCTGCAGACGAGGAGTGATCAGAAAGTACCACACCACTTTTGGGGGAGCTTTCTTCCTCTTCTTGTATCGAGCGACGCCGTACACCGGACATATGGTAGACTCCGCGTGCTCGTCCCGATAAATGATGCAATTGTTCATGCACACATGGTATTTCACGTGCGGTAAATCCAGAGGACACACAATTTTCTTCGCCTCCTCGAAACTGGTCGGGCACTTGTTCCCCTTGGTAAGACGTTCGTGCCAGAATGACATGTTCTCGTCGAAGCATGCGTCGGTCATTTTGTGTTTTACCTTCATCTCCAGAGCCATGAACGTTACTTTCAGGCAGGTATCCTCGGGCCTGCATCCTTCATACAATGGAGTAACCGCGTCTATCTCCAGTTGATCTAGCTTGGCTTTCTCTCGGGTGGCAGCTCTTGCGTTATTCGTCTGCTTGAGAAGCAGCTCTTGAATATGAGGGTCCTGGACCCAGCCCATCGATGGTCCATCGTCGTCTGCTTCGGCATCTTCATCTTCATGATCATGCCCTTCATCTTGATCTTCCTCATCATCATGTCCGGCATCACCGTCGTGATCATGTCCTGGATATCCTTCGTCTTCTCGCCCTCCCTCCCCGCGGTGGTTGTCTTGCTGCCCTTCCTCATTTCTTGCCCGCCCCCCATGGATGACTTCATAGTCATCTTCATCACCTTGCCACTGATAGCCATCCATGAAACCACGCAAGAGCAGGTGGTCCCGCACCTGTCCGGAATCCGGGTCCGCAATAAGGCTCTTCAGCTTGCATCTTCAACACGGACATCTTATCTTCGCCTCGTTCTTTTGAAGCATCTCGGCCTTCGCGGAGCTCAAAAACCTATTCACGATGCCTTCGGTCATCGTGTGGACCATGGTCGCCTGCGGGGTAGAGCAAAACGATATTTTAGAACCAAGAAATTTTTTGGCATGACTTTGCCTAAAAATAGGACAAAAAATAATGCATAGTGCCAAATTCTCGCCGAAACGGAAATGAATCAACATTCCGGCAAAATATTGGCAACTATCGCATTTCAAATACCGGTACCTGCAAACACAAACATATATGCAACACCACAAACATATGCAACATTACAAACATACGTAGATCTAGCTAGGCCATAAAAAGTGCATGTGCACGTTGTTGGAGGAAGAAAAAAGTAGATCTACAACATAAAGAAAGCTTTCCCCTTACTTACCTATCAAAAAAGTAATTTAACCACTTAATTTGGGTGAATCTATGGTGCAAATGAGGTGAGGAGGAGGAGGCAGCCGAAACAAGCTTGGAGGAGGATGAGGAGAGAATGAAGTGGGGAAAGTGAGTGTAGTAGGTGGCTGTCCAAAATATCTAGCTGGTCTTAGGTTACTAATGATGCACCACCTACAAATGCGCCATTAGTAATCCTGATTACTAATGGCGCACCCTGCCAGGGATGCGCCATTACTAGTTTTGCAAAAAAAATAATTCTCAGTAGTGGCGCACCGTGGGTGTGGTGCGCCATGGCGCACTTCGCCCAGGTGCGCCATTACTAATTTTGAAAAAAAGTAAAAAAAATGTCAATAGTGGCACACCGAGCGTGTGGTGCGTCATTAATAATTAAAACTAGTAATGGCGCATTGTGCCCTGATGCGTCATTAATAATTAAAACTAGTAATGGCGCACTGTGCCCTGATGCGTCATTAATAGTTTTGGAAAAATAAAAAAAATATAAAATTTGCTAGTAATGACGCACCGTGTGTCTGGTGCGCCATTAGTAATGAGAACACTAATGGCGCACCTATATCTGGTGCGCCACTCATGGTGCGTCATTAATGTCCATACCAGTTATAGCCCTTTTTCTAGTAGTACGGACATTTGAAGGCATTTGTTTGAGGTATAGTAATGAAGATGCCCAAAGTACTCCTAGCACCGGTCCATACTCTACACAGGTGTTGCCATTTTGCTTTTACTAGTTGATTGCACGAGCATTGCAATGGGGGAATACATATTTTTTGGTTCACATCAATTTTGATTCACATATACCTTCCATCCACTATCCCCGCCTCCCCAATCCAATCTGATCACCTATGTCATTGACTTGTTTGGTCACAATCCCCTTCCACTGTCACCCGCACACACTTTGGTTTTTAACCACATAACTGTGCAATTGTGTATATGTGAAGATTCCAGGTATACAATAATGGATTAGGGGACACCTGGCTGGACATTTTATTTCCATGTACTACGTTTTCATATTAGTGAACAAAGAAGATGTGATGTCGAACAAATAAAATTGGAAATAAATCAGGGGGTGCTTCATTTCCAATTTGGCAAATAAAAAAGGATTAGTTTCCATATTGCCGAAAGAAGAAGAAGTGATGTCAAACAAATAAAACTGAAAATAAATCAATTGGACGGGTGTGAATTGATGGGAGGATGTAGAAGCCATGGAAGCAAACGGACATACCAACTTCACTTTATAATAGTATAAAAGATAAAAAGATACCGACATTTACAAAACAACTAGGTTTGATGACTCACATTCATTAAACGGAGGAATAGGACACGTGATATTGCCTCAAATGGAGAGAGACGTGACACTACCGTGGAGAGTGGCCGCAAAGAGACGCAAACAAGAGCAAACGATGAACCAATTCCAATTGGACCACCAAGTGGTCAGCACGTTCGAAAAATTCGCTCTAGCCTTTCAAAATAAGAAGTGTACCCCTACAATTGGTACGAGCAAGCAAACAAGAGAATGATTCGCCACTCCCTGCTCCACATATAGCAAGCAAGATGCGAATGAATTCCCATCTTTTCTCGGACAAGTTGTCGAAAAACTCAGTGACTCCTGAGTCGAACATCACAGGGATCATATTTTGATCTTGGCAACTGCAAAGGGGCAGAAAGGCATCAGATGCAGATGCATGAAACTATTTGGTCCCTGCATGTAGTAGTACAATTATTGTGTGGATGGATGGATTTCAGATTGCGGTCAGGGACAGCGACCTCCATTTCCCACGCACCTTTTTCGCATGCATGCCACTGAGACGCGAGCGAGGCCATTGGGTTTTGGGTCCCAACGATGATAGATAGTTCTCGCTATCGCTTTTGCGTGGGCAGGTTTTAGGAACCCGACCGGATCTAACTGCCTCATCTCATCTGGCCCAGTCAGCTAATTGATTGATCAGGTTTTATTTTTGAGAATTTATTTTTGGTTGATCAGCTACATTCGACTTTTACTGCATTATTATCATCTGAACAAGAAGATCTTTCAGTGCTCCGTTCACAAATGGATGTTAGCGGTGTTATTTGAATTTAGCTGACTGGGCCTTACTAGAAAAAGATAAAAGTGACTTCTTGATATTGATATATTTTCTTCTCTCTAGCGCTGCAACAGTTTTGGGATACCAAACTTCCTCAAATAGTAGTCTTGATGTGGCCGATTTGTGCTATGATATGACCTTTATATACGCCTGATCCAGGTTGTGTCTGATTGCAAAGTGGTGGTGGAGGAGACTAAGACGGAAAGTTGGGTGACATAGGGTGCCGTCCTTCAGGAGATCAAACAACACTTACCTTCTTTTATTTCATGTATAATATAGTTCATGAGGGTAGGATCTCAAATATTGGAGCTCACAATTTAGCGAAACATGCATTAGCATTGGGGGCTGGCCACCATGTCTGGTTAGGCCAGCCCGATAGTCTTTCTTTCATCCCTATAAACATTGTGACAGATGAATAAAGTTTTGTAAGATTGTTTAAAAAAAACTTGTACTGCTAGGAGGAAAAAAAAGTATCGCACGGATGCCATGGAAGTTACAAAACATTGGTATCATTTGAGAAATATTTTGCAGGGAGACCAACATCTTTTTATAGTTGGGTAGAGTTATACTAGAATACACATTTTCCTCTTAATTAATAAATGAGGCAAATCTTTTGCATTCGATTAAAAAAGTGATAGCAACATTTCTCTTCTTGCATATGACAAGAACAGAAAGGGTATCTAATATTATTCACTCTCTTTTACCATACTATTCTATGACTTAATACAGAGTTACTTACATATAGTATTCTTCCCTTTGTTCACAAATATAAGATGTTTTGGATATTTCAGTATAGACTATATACAGACTGAAATAAGTGAACAAACACACTAAAACATGTCTATATACATCCGATTTCACAAAAAAAGTTAGAGCATCTTGTGTTTTTTTTAAATCACGGGTGAATGGAGAAAGTATTATATATGATAAAAGGCATGCATCTCAAGCACATACAACTTATGTCACACTTGCGAGCGTGTCACTAAGCTCGTTAAGTATTTTGTGGAGGCTTGGGACCCTCTCATAGGAGAATGACACATGACTTTACATCGAATGTATTCCCATAGGTGTCATCTGATCAAACAACAACACCTTTATCATTCCAATGCTCCTTCTAAAAAAAGGAACTCACGACCCAGGTTGTGCCACCATTTTAATTATTCTGATGCTCGGCATCAAACTTACAGAAATATTGTATCGATTGTTCGGTCCTTCTGATTGTTGTCATCATATACACAGAGCAACTCCATGTCAAACATCTAGTTCCTAGTTTTAGAGATCGTGTGCTTGAGCATTTTCGTTTGTGGAGGAGGAATCAAAGAAGCGTGAGAGAAAGGAGGATGAGGAGGCTGATGGGGAAAGGGGGGCTACCAGGAGGTTAATTGGCGTTGGATGGATGATGGGCTCCATGAGGGCTTAGAGGAAGGTTTGATGGGGGGCATCGATGCGACGATGCCCCGATATGACATCGCCGGTGGTGGTAGTGGTGACGACTAGGTATAGGTGAGCAAGATGAAGAAGTGGAAGGGTCATGGAGCTAGATGGGTGAAGGTGGCCAAGCGGCGACATGGTAATGGACAGCGGTCAGATAGTGGTGGTGGATGTAACATATGCTTTCAGTTTCAATATAAACAAGATTTTTTTTGCTTATTCAATTTAGTGAAGTTGATATTTGGTGTGGAATAGGTAAGGTAACAATTTCCCTAGATTAAACACGTATGCCCAATGGGGAAAAATGTTTGCTGCAAGTACCCCCAGCAAAAACATCTGAGTACAAAATTTAAGGAGTAACTCTTAGGAAAAAAAGAAAGTGATATGTTCCAAATAAACTTCAACGTATCCCATCACATTAATCATCATAGTAAACTTTTCTAACCTCCATAGCAAGAATAATTTCTTATTTAAAGGTACCCCTACAAGTACCTAGAGAGGTGCAAGCACTACCCATACCGATGACTTTGATCAAGTGCCTTGTTTTGTTTCACCCTAAAATAAAATAAAAATGACATGTTTATACCCAAAACAGTATTTCTATCTTATAAGCCTCCTAATGGGGAAGCATCTTTTATGAGTGTTTTTATATTAAAAATGAAACCCAAAGGGCATCTTATCAGGAAAACAATTGTCAATACAATGGAAAGGCAACTAGAGTCAGGAATTGAAAATCAAACTAGTCTTCTTCTTCCTCCGACTGTACGTCGAAGATTGAAAATACACTGAACCAACAGTAAAGGAAAGAGACACCTACAAATGCCCTCGCTATATCAGGCTTTAAATACCGCAATAGCCACTCGTCGCTTAAAGACGAGATGCATAAGTCACTAAAGAAACATCGGTTGAATCATCACCCCACGTAGTACAGGCTTGCAATCCATCACCACCAGTCTAGAGAGTTGAAGAAACCGAACCATGCCACAGAACAACACAGAAGAAGATATCAATGCCATCGCACCAATAGCCAGCCAATTATTCTCCTTGAAAGACATACCAACCACCAATATCCAAAGAAAGTCGACAAATCTCACGACACAAACTATCATAGAGCCCTCGTCGGTGCTTAACGGTGTCATGGACTTAGGGGTACTAACCTATATGGCCCACAGTCCACGGGCCGAACTTACGACCCGTCGATCTTCACAAGGAAGGACTCCGGGAGCTGTGCTCCTTGGCGTAATCAAGATAGAAACCTCCGAAGACTTAGCATGTATTTCAAGGATAGCTCACCAGCCGGCATGATTGGCAATCGACCATATATGTAACCTAGGTACCCCCGGTGTGCATATAAGTCGTGGGTTTAGTCTCTAAAGGCACGATTATCAACCTTAGGGTTTAGAACACAATCATACGATCTCGAGGTAGATCATCTTGTACTTAATACTCCATCACACGAATATAATCAAAGCGTAGTGTAGGGTTTTACCTCTTCGAGAGGGTCCGTACCTGGGTAAACATCGTCTCTCGTTTCCCCCATCACTACTGCAGGAATGCCTAGCAGTGGCAGGCACAAAAAGTGAAGGAAATATGCCCTAGAGGCAATAATAAAGTTATTATTTATTTCCTTATATCATGATAAATGTTTATTATTCATGCTAGAATTGTATTAACCGGAAACATAATACATGTGTGAATACATAGACCAACAGAGTGTCACTAGTATGCCTGTACTTGACTAGCTCGTTAATCAAAGATGGTTATGTTTCCTAACCATGAACAAAGAGTTGTTATTTGATTAACGAGGTCACATCATTAGTAGAATTATCTGATTGACATGACCCATTCCATTAGCTTAGCACCCGATCGTTTAGTATGTTGCTATTGCTTTCTTCATGACTTATACATGTTCCTATAACTATGAGATTATGCAACTCCTGTTTACCGGAGGAACACTTTGGGTACTACCAAACGTCACAACGTAACTGGGTGATTATAAAGGAGTACTACAGGTGTCTCCAATGGTAGATGTTGGGTTGGCGTATTTCGAGATTAGGGTTTGTCACTCCGATTGTCGGAGAGGTATCTCTGGGCCCTCTCGGTAATGCACATCACATAAGCCTTGCAAGCACTGCAACTAATATGTTAGTTGTGAGATGATGTATTACGGAACGAGTAAAGAGACTTGCCGGTAACGAGATTGAACTAGGTATTGGATACCGACGATCGAATCTCGGGCAAGTAACATACCGATGACAAAGGGAACAACGTATGTTGTTATGCGGTCTGACCGATAAAGATCTTCGTAGAATATGTAGGAGCCAATATGGGCATCTAGGTCCCGCTATTGGTTATTGACCGGAGACGTGTCTTGGTCATGTCTACATTGTTCTCGAACCGTAGGGTCCGCACGCTTAACGTTACGATGACAGTTATTATGAGTTTATGCATTTTGATGTACCGAAGGTTGTTCAGAGTCCCGGATGAGATCACGGACATGACGAGGAGTCTCGAAATGGTCGAGACGTAAAGATTGATATATTGGAAGCCTATGTTTGGACATAGGAAGTGTTCCGGGTGAAATCAGGATTTTACCGGAATACCGGGAGGGTTACCGGAACCCCCCGGGAGACTAATGGGCCTATTGGGCCTTAGTGGAAAAGAGAAAAGGGGCAGCCCACAGCTGGCCGCGCGCCCCCCCTTCCCCAAGTCCTAGTAGGACTAGGAGAAGGGGCCGGCCCCCCTCTCTCTCCTTTCCCCCTTGAGAGTCCTAGTTGGAATAGGATTGGAGGGGGGAGTCCTACTCCCGGTAGAAGTAGGACTCCCCCTGCGCCTCCCTCTCTCTGGCCGGCCAGCCCCCCTCCCTCCAACCTTTATATACGGGGGCAGGGGACACCCCAAGACACACAAGTTGATCCTTGAGATCGTTCCTTAGCCGTGTGCGGTGCCCCCTGCCACCAAATTCCACCTCGATCATACCGTTGTAGTGCTTAGGCGAAGCCCTGCGTCGGTAGTACATCAAGATCGTCACCACGCCGTCGTGCTGACGGAACTCTTCCTCGACGCTTTGCTGGATCGGAGCCCGAGGATCGTCATCGAGCTGAACGTGTGCTAAGAACTCGGAGGTGCCGGAGTAACGGTGCTTGGATCGGTCGGATCGGGAAGAAGACGTACGACTACTTCCTCTACGTTGTGTGATCGCTTCCGCAGTCGGTCTGCGTTGGTACGTAGACAACACTCTCCCCTCTCGTTGCTGTGCATCACCATGATCTTGCGTGTGCGTAGGAAAATTTTCGAAATTATTACGTTCCCCAACAAAAAGGCCATCAGTGGTGGGCAAGCCTCCCAGGGGCGCCCGCCACCGACCTCCCGCCACTGCTAGTATCCTATCAGTGGTGGCTGCACGCCCGCCACTGGTAGAGCACCTCCAGTGGCGGGCATCTCCTCACGCCCACCACAGCTAGACGTTGTAGTTGTGGCGGTCCAAATTCCATCGCCCGCAGCAGCTAGATGTTGTGGTTGGGGCCAACAACCTGGGCTTCCCACCACAATCATACATATAACCAGCAAGAATTTACATATTCGATCACATGCATTACGATGTACCATAGTTTAGTAGCACATTTTATCATAGTCAATAAACAAGCTAACAACAAGTTGCCCAACTGCATATAACAAAGTCTATAGGAACTTCCATAGAAGCATATAAACTACATTCAGAGTATCATTTTAACATAGTTGCTGGCCTTGCATTTGCCAATTGTGACTTTGTTTGTTCATGCCCAAAGAAAAGCTCTGCCACGCTTGTAGGCATACCGTTTGACCCCATGAGGAACACCTAGGGTCATGAGGTGGTAGAGGTTTTGTGGGGATAACATGGTTTGACCCAAACACGCCCATTGACTATGTTAAAATGTTTCCTTGTGAAGGTTTGAGCTTGCTTGTGATTTTGTCCTCAAGGTGTTGGAAGTGAATGTGTTTGGCCAAGGTACTTTACGGGAACGTAGAGCCCATAACTAAGAGGCTGGCAGAATGTCATCCAAAGGGAAGCCATGGCATCAGATAGGCGCTATGAGGCTCTTACAAAAGTTTGTAACGAGCCCAATAACATGGTCGAAAATGATGATAATTTGAGAAATAATGACCACACCCTCCTTGGTGAGTGCGACAAATATAGCCGCATCATCAGCAGACATGGAGGTTTCTGAACCTAGGGCCTCTTTCCAGGCAATTCGTGAAGCCGCCTCAGTCGTAGCATGATACAGAATGCACCGGAGAATTGGGCCAGTGAGATTTTTTGGGAAGTAGAGCAATATTCACTGAGTTGGGCCAGTGAATTTTTTCCGTATAGAGGTGAGAGAATAAGTGGATAACTGCCATGATATCAGAAGCAATAATGCCCCTATAGGATTTTATGAACACGCAGGGAAGCCATCTTGACCCGACACCTTGTCACCAGCCATTCCCATGACGACAACTTTGACCTCCTCCGCCGAAAATGGCACACCGATCTCCTCAAGCTCACAAGTGGTGATCCCAGATCAGACCAACTGAAGTCGCATTGAGTGGGATGGCTGAATGTGTAGGAAAAGTGGCTATGAACAATGGTTTCCTTTTCCTCATGGAACGTGACCCAACCGTTGTTGAGGATGTTATGCCTACGTCCATTGACATTCTAGTGAAAGTTGTTAGAAAACGTAGCATGCAATTTCAAAAAAATTCCTACGCTCACGCAAGATCTATCTAGGAGATGCATAGCAATGAGAGGGGGAGAGTGTGTCCACATACCCTTGTAGACTGATAACCCACAAGTATAGGGGATCGCAACAGTTTTCGAGGGTAGAGTATTCAACCCAAATTTATTGATTCGACACAAGGGGAGCCAAAGAATATTCTCAAGTATTAGCAGCTTAGTTGTCAATTCAACCACACCTGGAAACTTAATATCTGCATCAAAGTGTTTAGTAGCAAAGTAATATGATAGTGGTGATAACGGTAGCAAAAGGTAACAGTAGTAAAAGCAATGTTTTTGGTATTTTGTAGTGATGATAGCAATAGCAACGGAAAAGTAAATAAGCGAAGCACAATATATGGAAAGCTCGTAGGCAATGGATCGGTGATGGAGAATTATGCCGGATGCGGTTCATCATGTAACAGTCATAACCTAGGGTGACACAGAACTAGCTCCAGTTCATTGATATAATGTAGGCATGTATTCCGAATATAGTCATACGTGCTTATGGAAAAGAACTTGCATGACATCTTTTGTCCTACCCTCCCATGGCAGCGGGGTCCTTACGGAAACTAAGGGATAGTAAGGCCTCCTTTTAATAGAGAACCGGAACAAAGCATTAACACATAGTGAATACATGAACTCCGCAAACTACGGTCATCACCAGTAAGTATGCCGATTATTGTCACTTCGGGGTTAACGGATCATAACACATAATAGGTGACTATAGACTTGCAAGATAGGATCAAGAACACTCATATATTGATGAAAACATAATAGGTTCAGATCTGAAATCATGGCACTCGGGCCCTAGTGACAAGCATTAAGCATAGCAAAGTCATAGCAACATCAATCTCAGAACATAGTGGACACTAGGGATCAAACCCTAACAAAACTAACTCGATTACATGATAGATCCCATCCAACCCATCACCATCCAGCAAGCCTACGATGGAATTACTCACGCACGCGGTGAGCATCATGAAATTGGTGATGGAGGATGGTTGATGATGACGATGGCGACGGATTCCCCTCTCCGGAGCCCCGAACGGACTCCAGATCAGCCCTCCCGAGAGGTTTTAGGGCTTGGCGGCGGCTCCGTATCGTAAAACGCGATGATTTCTTCTCTCTCATTTTTTTCTCATCGAGACTCAAATATGGAGGTGGAGTTGGAGTCGGAGACGCAAAAGGGGGTCCACGAGGTAGGGGGGCGCGCCCTAGGGGGGCAGGCGTGCCCCCACCCTCGTGGCAAGACGGTGGCCCCCCTGGCCTTCATCTTTGGCAGGTAGTTTTCTTATTTTCTGAAAAGTGTCTCCGTGAAGTTTCAGGTCATTCCGAGAACGTTTGCTCCTGCACATAAATAACACCATGGTAGTTCTGCTGAAAATAGCGTCAGTCCGGGTTAGTTCCATTCAAATCATGCAAGTTAGAGTCCAAAACAAGGGCAAAAGTGTTTGGAAAAGTAGATACGTTGGAGATGTATCAACTCCCCCAAGCATAAACCTTTGCTTGTCCTCAAGCAATTCAGTTGACAAACTGAAAGTGATAAAGAAAAACTTTTACAAACTCTGTTTGCTCTTGTTGTTGTAAATATGTAAAGCCAGCATTCAAGTTTTCAGCAAAGATTATAACTAACCACATTCGCAATAATGCATAGGTCTCAAGTTTACTCAGATCAATAGCATAATCAACTAGCGAGCCATAGTAATAAAACTCAGATGACAACACTTTCTCAAAACAATCATAATATGATATAACAAGGTGGTATCTTGCTAGCCCTTTCTGAGACCGCAAAACATAAATGCAGAGCACCTTTAAAGACCAAGGACTGAGTAGACATTGTAATTCATGGTAAAAGAGATCCAGTCAAGTCATACTCAATGTAAACTAACAATAATGAATGCAAATTACATCAGTGCTCTCCAACTGGTGCTTTTTAATAAGAAGATGATGACAACATAAAAGTAAATAGATAGGCCCTTCACAGAGGGAAGCAGGGATTTGTAGAGGTGCCAGAACTCGGTTTTGAAACAGAGGTGAACAATATTTTGAGCGGTATACTTTCATTGTCAACATTACAACCAAGAGATAGCGATATCTTCCATGCTACACACATTATAAGCGGTTCCCAAACAGAATGGTAAAGTTTATGCTCCCCCTTCCACCACAAGCATCAATCCATGGCTTGCTCGAAACAACGAGTGCCTCCAACTAACAAGAGTCCCAGGGGGAGTTTTGTTTGCAATTATTTTGATTTAGTTTGCATAAAGCATGGGACTGGGCATCCCGGTGACCAGCCATTTATCTTGTGAGTGAGGAGCGGAGTCCACTCCTCTTGAGAATAACCCGCCTAACATGGAAGATACATACATCCCTAGTTAATACATGAGCTATTCGAGCATACAAAACAGGATACTTATTTGAAGGTTTAGAGTTTGGCACATACAAATTTACTTGGAACGGCAGGTAGATACCGTATATAGGTAGGTATAGTGGACTCATGTGGAATAACTTTGGGGTTTAAGGAGTTTGGATGCACAAGCAGTATTCCTGCTTAGTACAGGTGAAGGCTAGCAAAAGACTGGGAAGCGACCAGCTAGAGAGCGACAACAGTCATGAACATGCATTAAAATTAATCAACACTGAATACAAGCATGAGTAGGATATAATCCACCATGAACATAAATATCGTAAAGGCTATGTTGATTTTGTTTCAACTACATGCATGAACATGTGCCAAGTCAAGTCAATTAAATCATTCAGAGGAGGATACCACCCTATCATACCACATCATAACCATTTTAATAGCATGTTGGCATGCAAGGTAAACCATTATAACTCATAGCTAATCAAGCATGGCACAAGAAACTATGATCTCTAGTTGTCATTGCAAACATGTTTATTCATAATAGGATGAATCAGGAACGATGAACTAATCATATTTACAAAAACAAAAGAGGTCGAGTTCATACCAGCTTTTCTCATCTCAGTCAGTCCATCATATATCATCATAATTGCCCTTCACTTGCACGACCGAACGATGTGAATAATAATAATAGTGCACGTGCATTGGACTAAGCTGGAATCTGCAAGCATTCAATAAACATGAGAAGACAAGGCAATATGGGCTCTCTTGTTAGATCAACAATAATGCATATAAGAGCCACTTCAACAATTTAATCATGGTCTTCTCCTATCGACCCCCAAAGAAAAGAAAAGAAATAAAACTATTTACACGGGAAAGCTCCCAACAATCACAAGAAGAACATGAATTTTTTTTGGGTTTTCTTTTTAATTACTACTACAAGCATGGAAGGTAAATTAATTAAAAGCTACAACTAATTTTTTTGGTTTTTCTTAAGGTTTATTAAACACACAAGAAGAAAGCATAAAAAGGAAAATAAACTAGCATGGATGATACAATGAAAAAGTATGAGCACCGACATCTAGCAATGAGTGTGTGAGCATAAATGTAATGTCAGTGGGAAATACGTACTACCCCAAGCTTAGGCTTTTGGCCTAAGTTGGTCTATGGCTACGACTGGCCTAGCGGATATCCATAATAATAGTTGGGGTTGTACTGTGATGCAGCAGCTATCGCCTGCTGAGCTGCAGCGTGGCGACGAGCGGCCTCCTCTCGCCTCTCGTACTCATCTGCCTCCTCTCTGGTAATAGTATATCCTCCTCTTGCCTGATAATCAAAGAAAGCAGGAGCAGGGAGAGTAATACGGACAGCACGACATCTATGAAAGATTAGTCGATACTGGAGAGGTGATTCGTTCCTCTCGACAAACTGGTGGTGAACCATAGCATTAAAATCTAGATAGGCAGGAGGTAATTCAATATCATCTTCGCGCACATCTATACCAAGAAAAATTAGCTACGCGGGTTGCATAAATTCCACCAAAGAATTCTCCATTACGTCTATTAAGATGCAACCTACGTGCAACAATGGCTGCCAAATTATATGATTTGTCTCCTAATACAGCACTCCTAAGAATACTGAGGTCAGGGACACACACGTGACATGCCTCATCTTTACCATTTATGCATCTACCTATGAAGAGAGCAAAATAATGTATGGCAGGAAAGTGAATGCTCCCTATGGTAGCCTGTGTAATATCTCTAGATTCTCCCATAGTTATATCAGCAAGAAAATCTCTAAATTCAGATTGCGAGGATCCCTTATACTACCCCATTGTGGAAGTTTGCATGCAGTGGTAAAATCCTCTAAGTCCACGGTATAAGATTTATCATAAAGATCAAACAGGACAGTTGGAGAATTATGCGAAGTAGAAAATTCAAACCTCCTCACAAAGGAGCTAGTGAGTTCATGATACTGGCTGCACTTCTCTTCCTCGAAGCTCACGAGATCAGCGTTATGCAAATATGCGTTGAATTCTTCTTTTATTCCCGCTTGGTCCATAAAATTTCCAGAAGGCCACTCACAAGGACGCACTGGAGCGTCTCTTGGTGGCTCTTCATCAGCATCACACATTGCAAGCCTGGGTCCTTGCTTCTTTGAAGAACCACCTTGGAACATTTTCCTAAGCATTTTTCTTCCTCTGAAAACTTCTGAAATTTTTTAGTAACTTCAAAATAAAAGTAAACCAAACTCAATAATATTGATAGTAACTACTCCTACAAGTGCCTAGGGCCTATATCATGCATCAAAACTACTTTTGACCATATAAATTTGACATGCAAGCTCAAGAACAGGGTCACCTAAGCAGCAAAAATTTGCAATGAATAAAGCACCAGAACAAAAACTAATTGGACCAATGGAGGAGTCACATACCAAGGAACAATATCCCCAAGCAGTTTTGTGAGAGGTGCTTTGAGCAAGGAGATCGAAAATGGCAGCAAGATGAGCTAGAACTCGTGCTTGAGCTGGTTATTCGTGTTTGTGGGAGGAAGATGAACTACGTGGGTGCAGGAATAAGTGGAGGAGGGCCACCGTGGGCCCACGAGGCAGGGGGTGTGCCCTAGAGGAGTAGGCGCGCCCTCCACCCTCGTGGGCAGGTGGTTGCCCCCCCTGGTGTGTTCTCAGTTCCATAAATCCTCACATATTCTAGAAAAACTCATATTTAATTTTCATGGCATTTAGAGAACTTTTATTTTCGAGGTATTTTTATATTGCACGGATAATCAGATAACAGACAAAAAATATTTATTTTTATTTTATTTAATATAAATAACAGAAAGTAAAAGTGGGGTACAGAAGGTTGTGCCTTCTAGTTTCATCCATCTCATGATCATCAAAAGGAATCCACTAACAAGGTTGATCAAGTCTTGTTAACAAACTCATTCCGAATAACATGGAACTGGAGAAATTTCTAATAACACTATGTTACCTCAACGAGGATATGCACATCCCGATAGTAAGAATATCATATTTCTTCTTGACAGTAGGAGAGGAAATTCAAAACCTCCAAATATAATCGATGGAATTTTCCAATAGAATTGATACTGTGAACTTGAGGTTGTCTCCTCGGAAAGTGTACCGTATGCTCATTACCATTAACATGAAAAGTGACATTGCCTTTAGTGCAATCAATAACAGCCCCTGCAGTATTCAAAAAGGGTCTTCCAAGAATAATAGACATACTATCGTCCTCGGGAATATTAAGAATAACAAAGTCCGTTAAAATAGTAACGTTTGCAACTACAACATGCACATCCTCACAAATACCGACAGGTATAGCAGTTGATTTATCAGCCATTTGCAAAGATATTTCAGTAGGTGTCAACTTATTCAAATCAAGTCTATGATATAAAGAGAGAGGCATAACACTAACACCGGCTCCAAGATCACATAAAGCAGTTTTAACATAGTTTCTTTTAATGGAGCATGGTATAGTGGGTACTCCTGGATCTCCAAGTTTCTTTGGTATTCCATCCTTAAAAGTATAATTAGCAAGCATGGTGGAAATTTCAGCTTCCGATATCTTTCTTTTATTTGTAATAATATCTTTCATGTACTTAGCATAAGGATTGGTTTTGAGCATATCAGTTAATCGCATACGTAAAAAGATAGGTCTAATCATTTCAGCAAAGCACTCAAAATGCTCATCATCCTTTTTCTTGGATGGTTTGGGAAGAAAAGGCATGGGTTTCTGAACCCAAGGTTCTCTTTCTTTCCCATGTTTCCTAGCAACAAAGTCTTTCTTACCATAACATTGATTCTTTGATTGTGGGTTATCAAGATCAACAACAGGTTCAATTTCTATATCATTATCATTACTAGGTTGGGCATCATCATGGACATTATTATTAACATTATCACTAGTTTCAGGTTCATTACCAGATTGAGTTTTAGCATCAGAAATAGAAATATAATTTGGATTCTTAGACGTTTCAACAATAGGATCACTAGAAGCATGCAAAGTCCTATCATTTTTCTTTTTCTTCTTTTTAGAAGAACTAGGTGCATCTATATTATTTCTCTGAGAATCTTGCTCAATTCTCTTAGGGCGGCCTTCAGGATACAAAGGTTCCTGAGTCATTCTGCCACCTCTAGTCATAACTCTAAGAACATTATCATTATTCTTACTATTCAATTCATTGAGCAAATCATTTTGAGCCTTAAGTACTTGTTCTACTTGAGTGGTAACCATAGAAGCATGTTTACTAATAAGTTTACGTTCACCTTTAACATTAGCCATATAATCACCCAAGTGTCCAAGCATATTTGAATTGTATTTTAATTGTCTACCAAAATAAGCATTAAAATCTTCTTGCTTAGCCATAAATTTACCAAACTCATCTAAGCATGGGCTAGCAATTTTAGTAAATGGGATTACAGCTTTATCATATCTATAGAGAGAATTTACCTTTACTACCTGTGTCGGGTTATCAAGACCATGAGTTTCTTTAATAGGTAAAGGATTTGGATTATATGTTTCTTCAACAGGCAGTAAATTAAGACCATGTATTTCTTCAATAGGAGGTAAATTCTTAACATCTTCAGCTTTAATACCTTTTTCTTTCATAGATTTCTTTGCCTCTTGTATATCTTCAGGACCGAGAAATAGAATACCTCTCTTCTTCGGAGATGGTTTAGGAATAGGCTCAGGAATTGGCTCCAGAGGTGTCCAATTATTTTCATTTGTCAACATATTATTCAATAGAATTTCAGCTTCATCCGGTGTTCTTTCCCTGAAAACAGAACCAACACAACTATCCAGGTAATCTCTGGAGGCATCGGTTAGTCCATTATAAAAGATATCAAGTATTTCATTTTTCTTAAGAGGATGATCAGGCAAAGCATTAAGTAATTGGAGAAGCCTCCCCCAAGCTTGTGGGAGACTCTCTTCTTCAATTTGCACAAAATTATATATATCCCTTAAAGCAGCTTGTTTCTTATGAGCAGGGAAATATTTAGCAGAGAAGTAATAAATCATATCCTGGGGACTACGCACACAACCAGGATCAAGAGAATTAAACCATATCTTAGCATCACCCTTTAATGAGAATGGAAATATTTTAAGGATATAAAAGTAGCGAGTTCTCTCATCTTTAGTGAACAGGGTAGCTATTTCATTCAATTTAGTAAGATGTGCCACAACAGTTTCAGATTCATAACCATGAAAAGGATCAGATTCAACCAAAGTAATTATATCAGGATCAACCGAGAATTCATAATCCTTATCAGTAACAAAGATAGGTGAAGTAGCCAAAGCAGGGTCAGGTTTCATTCTATCATTTAGGGATTGCTTACTCCATTTAGCTAATAATTTTTTAAGTTCAGTTCTATTTTTGCAAGATAGAATGGCTAAAGAAGCATCTTGATCAAATACATAACCCTTAGGAATAGCAAGTGGTTCTTCATCATCACTTTCATCAGTATCATCAGATTCAATATTTTCAATTTCTCTAGCCCTAGCAAGTTATTTATCAAGAAAATCACTAAGTGACATAGTAGTATCAGGCATAGAGGTAGTTTCATCATAAGTATCATGCATAGCAGAAGTGGCATCATCAATAACATCCGAAATATCACAACGAATAGCAGAAGCAGGTGTAGGTGTCGCAAACTTACTCATAACAGAAGGTGAATCAAGTGCAGAGCTAGATGGCAGTTCCTTACCTCCCCTCGTAGTTGAGGGATAGATCTTGGTTTTTGGATCTCTCAAGTTCTTCATAATGATAAGTAGATATATATCCCAAGTGACTCAGAGAATAGAGCTATGCTCCCCGGCAACGGTGCCAGAAAATAGTCTTGATAACCCACAAGTATAGGGGATCGCAACAGTTTTCGAGGGTAGAGTATTCAACCCAAATTTATTGATTCGACACAAGGGGAGCCAAAGAATATTCTCAAGTATTAGCAGCTGAGTTGTCAATTCAACCACACCTGGAAACTTAATATCTGTAGCAAAGTGTTTAGTAGCAAAGTAATATGATAGTGGTGATAACGGTAGCAAAAGGTAACAGTAGTAAAAGCAATGTTTTTGGTATTTTGTAGTGATGATAGCAATAGCAACGGAAAAGTAAATAAGCGAAGCACAATATATGGAAAGCTCGTAGGCAATGGATCGGTGATGGAGAATTATGCCGGATGCAGTTCATCATGTACCAGTCATAACCTAGGGTGACACAGAACTAGCTCCAGTTCATTGATATAATGTAGGCATGTATTCCGAATATAGTCATACATGCTTATGGAAAAGAACTTGCATGACAACTTTTGTCCTACCCTCCCGTGGCAGCGGGGTCCTTACGGAAACTAAGGGATATTAAGGCCTCCTTTTAATAGAGAACCGGAACAAAGCCTTAACACATAGTGAATACATGAACTCCTCAAACTACGGTCATCACCGGTAAGTATCTCGATTATTGTCACTTTGGGGTTAACGGATCATAACACATAATAGGTGACTATAGACTTGCAAGATAGGATCAAGAACACTCATATGTTGGTGAAAACATAATAGGTTCAGATCTGAAATCGTGGCACTCGGGCCCTAGTGACAAGCATTAAGCATAGAAAAGTCATAGCAACATCAATCTCAGAACATAGTGGGCACTAGGGATCAAACACTAACAAAACTAACTCGATTACATGATAGATCCCATCCAACCCATCACCGTCCAGCAAGCCTACGATGGAATTACTCACGCACGGCGGTGAGCATCATGAAATTGGTGATGGAGGATGGTTGATGATGATGATGGCGACGGATTCCCCTCTCCGGAGCCCCAAACGGACTCCAGATCAGCCCTCCCGAGAGGTTTTAGGGCTTGGCGGCGGCTCCATATCGTAAAATGCGATGATTTCTTCTCTCTCATTTTTTTCTCATCGAGACTCAAATATATGGAGGTGGAGTTGGAGTCGGAAACGCAATAGGGGCCCCACAAGGTAGGGGGCGCCCCCCCACCCTCGTGGCAAGACCGTGGGCCCCTTGGCCTTCATCTTTGGCAGGTATTTTCCTTATTTTCTGAAAAGCGTCTCTGTGAAGTTTCAGGTCATTTCGAGAACGTTTGCTCCTGCACATAAATAACAGCATGGTAGTTATGTTGAAAACATCGTCAGTCCGGGTTAGTTCCATTCAAATCATGCAAGTTAGAGTCCAAAACAAGGGCAAAAGTGTTTGGAAAAGTAGATACGTTGGAGACGTATCATAGACTGAAAGCAAAATCATTTGACAACACAGTTGATGTAGTCGAACTTCTTCTTGTTCCAACCGATCAAGCACCGAACGTACGACACCTCCGAGTTATGCACACGTTCAGCTCGATGATGTCCCTTGAACTCTTGATCCAGCTAATTGTCGAGTGAGAGTTTCATCAGCACAACGACGTGCTGACGGTGATGGTAAAGTGATCCGCGTAGGGCTTCGCCTAAGCACTACGACAATATGACCGGAGGCGTAAACTGTGGAGGGGGGCGCCGCGCACGGCTAACATATGTTTGTGTGTCCTCTAGGCGCCCCCTCCCCATATATATATATATATATATATATATATATATATATATATATATATATATATATATATATATATATATATATATATATATATATATATATATATATATATATATATATATATATATATAGGTCGGAGGGGGAAGAGGTAGCCAGGGGGCACCCAAGTAGGCCTATTCCTACTTGGGCTCCCACCCCAATTCGCCCCCTTCCTTGTTTTGGCACTAGGAGAAGGAAGGAGGAGGTGGCGCCCCCCTTTCCTTTCTTCCTTGAGAAGGGGAAGGAAAGAGGGGCTAGCCCTCCTCCCTTGCCTTCCGTAGGGCTGGCCGGCCTGGTGGTGGGGCGCACCAACCCCCTGTGGGCTGGTCTATCCCTCACTAGGCCCATTAAGCCCATATATAACTTGCCGGGGGTTGTCCGGAACCCCTTCCGGTGACCCGATACGTAGCCGGTACCCCCAGAACACTTCAGGTGTCCAAATACTATCGCCCTATATATGAATCTTTACCTCTCAGCCATTTCAAGACTCCTCGTCATGTCCGAGATCTCATCCGGGACTCCGAACAACATTCTGTCACCAAATCACATAACTCATATAATACAAATCGTCATCGAACGTTAAGCGTGCGGACCCTACGGGTTCAAGAACTATGTAGACATGACCGAGACACCTCTCCAGTCAATAACCAATAGCAGAACCTGGATGCTCATATTGGTTCCCACATATTCTACGAAGATATTTATCGGTCGTACCGTAATGAGAATGTACGTTATTCCCTTTGTCATCGGTATGTTACTTGCCCGAGATTCGATCGTCGGTATCTTCATACCTAGTTCAATCTTCTTACCGGCAAGCATCTTTACCCATTCTGTAATACATCATCCCGTAACTAACTCATTAGGCTTATTATGATGTGCATTACCGAGAGGGCCCAGAGATACCTCTCTGATACTCGGAGTGACAAACCCTAATCTCGATCTATGCCAACCCAACAAACACCTTCAGAGATACCCGTAGAGCATCTTTATAATCACCCAGTTACGTTGTGACGTTTGATAGCACACAAGGTATCACTCCGGTATCTGGGAGTTGCATAATCTCATAGTCAAAGGAATATGTATAAGTCATGAAGAAAGCAATAGCAATAAAACTTAACAATCATTATGCTAAGCTAACGGATGGGTCTTGTCCATCACATCATTCTCCTAATGATGTGATCCCGTTCATCAAATGACAACACATGTCTATGGTTAGGAAACTTAACCATCTTTGATTAACGAGCTAGTCTAGTAGAGGCTTACTAGGGACACGGTGTTTTGTCTATGTATCCACACATGTATCAAGTTTCTGGTTAATAAAATTCTAGCATGAATAATAAACATTTATCATGAAATAAGGAAATATAAATAAAAACTTTATTATTGCCTCTAGGGCATATTTCCTTTAGTCTCCCACTTGCACTAGTGAATAATCTAGATTACATTGTAATGATTCTAACACCCATGGAGTCTGGGTGTTGATCAAGTTTTGCTCCTGGAAGAGGCTTAGTAAAGGGTCTGCCACATTCAGATCCGTATGTATTTTGCAAATCTCTATGTCTCCCTCCTTGACTTGATCATGGATGGAGTTGAAGCGTGTGTTGATGTGTTTGGTTATTTTGTGAAATATAGATTCCTTCGCCAAGGCAATTGCTCTAGTATTGTCACAAAAGATTTCCATTGGACCTGATGCACTAGGTATTACACCTAGATCGGATATGAACTCCTTCATCCAGACTCCTTCATTCGCTGCTTCCGAAGCAGCTATGTACTCCGCTTCACACGTAGATCCCGCCACGATGCTTTGCTTGTAACTGCACCAACTGACAGCTCCACCATTATATATAAATACGTATCCGGTGTGTGACTTAGAGTCATCAAGAACAGTGTCAAAGCTAGCATCGACGTAACCATTTACGACGAGCTCTTTGTCACCTCCATATACGATAAACATATCCTTAGTACTTTTTAGGTACTTCAGTGAAGGAAATATGCCCTAGAGGCAATAATAAAGTTACTATTTATTTCCTTATATCATGATAAATGTTTATTATTCATGCTAGAATTGTATTAACTGGAAACATGATACATGTGTGAATACATAGACAAACAGAGTGTCACTAGTATGCCTCTACTTGACTAGCTCGTTGATCAAAGATGGTTATGTTTCCTAGCCATAGACAAAGAGTTTTCATTTGATTAACGGGATCACATCATTAGGAGAATGATGTGATTGACTTGACCCATTCCGTTAGCTTAGCACTTGATCGTTTAGTATGTTGCTATTGCTTTCTTCATGACTTATACATGTTCCTATGACTATGATATTATGCAACTCCCGTTTACCGGAGGAACACTTTGTGTGCTACCAAACGTCACAACGTAACTGGGTGATTATAAAGGTGCTCTACATGCATCTCCGAAGGTACTTGTTGGGTTGGCGTATTTCGAGATTAGGATTTGTCACTCCGATTGTCGGAGAGGTATCTCTGGGCCCACTCGGTAATACACATCACTTAAGCCTTGCAAGCATTATAACTAATGAGTTAGTTGCGGGATGATGTATTACGGAACGAGTAAAGAGACTTGCCGGTAACGAGATTGAACTAGGTATTGAGATACCGACGATCGAATCTCGGGCAAGTAACATACCGATGACAAAGGGAACAAACGTATGTTGTTATGCGGTTTGACCGATAAAGATCTTCGTAGAATATGTGGGAGCCAATATGAGCATCCAGGTTCCGCTATTGGTTATTGACCGGAGACGTGTCTCGGTCATGTCTACATAGTTCTCGAGCCCGCAGGGTCCGCACGCTTAAAGTTCGATGACGGTTATATTATGAGTTTATGTGTTTTGATGTACCGAAGGTAGTTCAGAGTCCCAGATGTGATCACAGACATAAAGAGGAGTCTCAAAATGGTCGAGACGTAAAGATCGATATATTGGACGACTATGTTCGGACACCGGAATGGTTTCAGGGAGTTTCGGGCATATACCGGAGTACCGGGGGGTTACCGGAACCCCCCCGGGGAGACTAATGGGCCTATTGGGCCCTAGTGGAGAAGAGGAGGGGCATCCAAGGGGAGCCGCGCCCCTCCTTCCCCCAGTCCGAATTAGACAAGGAGGGGGTGGGGCGGCGCCCCCCTTTCCTTTCCCCCTCTCTCTCCTTCCCTCTCCTCTCCTACTCCCACATGGAAAGGGGGAGTCCTACTCCCGGTGGGAGTAGGACTCCTCATGGGGCGCGCCTAGGGTGGCCGGCCCCCTCCCCCTCCTCTAGTCCTTTATATACGGGGAGGGAGGCACCCCTTAGGGACAACAATTGATCTCTTGGATCTCTTAGCCGTGTGTGGTGCCCCCTCCACCATAATCCACCTCGATAATATCGTAGCGGTGCTTAGGCGAAGCCCTGCGTCGGTAGAACATCATCATAGTCACCACGCCATCGTGCTGACGGAACTCTCCCTCAAAGCTTGGCTGGATCGGAGTTTGAGGGACGTCATCGAGTTGAACGTGTGCTGAACTCGGAGGTGCTGTGTGTTTGGTACTTGATCGGTCGGATCGTGAAGATGCACGACTACATCAACCGTGTTGTGCTAACACTTCCGCTTTCGGTCTACGAGGGTACATGGACACACTCTCCCCTCTCGTTGCTATGCATCACCATGATCTTGCGTGTGCGTAGGAATTTTTTGAAATTACTACGTTCCCCAACAGTGGCATCCGAGCCTGGTTTTATGCGTTGATGTTATATGCACGAGTAGAACACAAGTGAGTTGTGGGCGATACAAGTCATACTTCTTACCAGCATGTCATACTTTGGTTCGACGGTATTGTTGGATGAAGCGGCCCGGACCGACATTACGCGTACGCTTACAGGATACCGGTTCTACCGACGTGCTTTGCACACAGGTGGCTGGCAGGTGTCAGTTTCTCCAACTTTAGTTGAACCAAGTGTGGCTACGCCCGGTCCTTGAGAAGGTTAAAACAACACTAACTTGACGAACTATCGTTGTGGTTTTGATGCGTAGGTAAGAATGGTTCTTGCTCAGCCCGTAGCAGCCATGTAAAACTTGCAACAACAAAGTAGAGGACGTCTAACTTGTTTTTGCAGGGCATGTTGTGATGTGATATGGTCAAGACATGATGCTTTATTTATTGTATGAGATGATCATGTTTTGTAATGAAGTTATCGGCAACTGGCAGGAGCCATATGGTTGTCACTTTATTGTATGCAATGCAATCGCCCTGTAATTGCTTTAATTTATCACTAAGCGGTAGCGATAGTTATAGAAGCAATAGTTGGCGAGACGACAACGATGCTATGATGGAGATCAAGGTGTCGTGCCGGTGACAAAGGTGATCATGACGGTGCTTTGGACATGGAGATCAAAGGCACATGATGATGATGGCCATATCGTATCACTTATATTGATTGCATGTGATGTTTATCTTTTATGCACCTTATTTTGCTTTGATTGACGGTAGCATTATAAGATGATCTCTCACTAAATTTCAAGATAAAAAGTGTTCTCCCTGAGTATGCACCGTTGCCAAAGTTCGTCGTGCCTAGACACCACGTGATGATCAGGTGTGATAAGCTCTACGTCCATCTACAATGGGTGCAAGACAGTTTTGCACACACAGAATACTCAGGTTAAAGTTGACGAGCCTAGCATATGCAGATATGGCCTCGGAACACTGAGACCGAAAGGTCGAGCGTGAATCATATAGTAGATATGATCAACATAGTGATGTTCACCATTGAAAACTACTCCATTTCACGTGATGATCGGTTATGGTTTAGTTGATTAGGATCACGTGATCACTTAGATGATTAGAGGGATGTCTATCTAAGTGGGAGTTCTTAAGTAATATGATTAATTGAACTTAAATTTATCATGAACTTAGTACCTGATAGTATTTTGCATGTCTATGTTTGTTGTAGATAGATGGCTCGTGCTATTGTTCCGTTGAATTTTAATGCGTTCCTTGAGAGAGCAAAGTTGAAAGATGATGGTAGCAATTACACGGACTAGGTCCGTAACTTGAGGATTATCCTCATTGCTGCACAGAAGAATTACGTCCTGGAAGCACCGCTAGGTGCCAAACCTGCTGCAGGAGCAACACCAGATGTTATGAACATCTGGCAGAGCAAACCTGATGACTACTTGATAGTTCAGTGTGCCATGCTTTACGGCTTAGAACCGGGACTTCAACGACGTTTTGAACGTCATGGAGCATATGAGATGTTCCAGGAGTTGAAGTTAATATTTCAAGCAAATGCCCGGATTGAGAGTTATGAAGTCTCCAATAAGTTCTACAGCTGCAAGATGGAGGAGAATAGTTCTGTCAGTGAGCATATACTCAGAATGTCTGGGTATAACAATCACTTGATTCAACTGGGAGTTAATCTTCCGGATGATAGCGTCATTGACAGAATTCTTAAATCACTACCACCAAGCTACACGAGCTTCGTGATGAACTATAACATGCAAGGGATGGATAAGACAATTCCCGAGCTCTTCGCAATGCTAAAGGCTACGGAGGTAGAAATCAAGAAGGAGCATCAAGTGTTGATGGTCAATAAGACCACCAATTTCAAGAAAAAGGGCAAAGGGAAGAAGAAGGGGAACTTCAAGAAGAACAACAAACAAGTTGCTGCTCAAGAGAAGAAACCCAAGTCTGGACCTAAGCCTGAGACTGAGTGCTTCTACTGCAAGCAGACTGGTCACTGGAAGCGGAATTGCCCCAAGTATTTGGCGGATAAGAAGGATGGCAAGGTGAACAAAGGTATATGTGATATACATGTTATTGATGTGTACCTTACCAGAGTTCGCAGTAGCACCTGGGTATTTGATATTGGTTCTGTTGCTAATATTTGCAACTCAAAACAGGGACTACAGATTAAGCGAACACTTGCTAAGGACGAGGTGACGATGCGCGTGGGAAATGGTTCCAAAGTCGATGTGATCACCGTCGGCACGCTACCTCTACATCTACCTTCAGGATTAGTTTTAGACCTAAATAATTGTTATTTGGTGCTAGCGTTGAGCATAAACATTATATCTAGATCTTGTTTGATGCGAGACGGTTATTCATTTAAATCTGAGAATAATGGTTGTTCTATTTATATGAGTAATATCTTTTATGGTCATGCACCCTTGAAGAGTGATCTATTTTTGATGAATCTCGATAGTAGTGATAGACATATTCATAATGTTGAAGCCAAAAGATGCAGAGTTGATAATGACAGTGCAACTTATTTGTGGCACTGCCGTTTGGGTCATATTGGTGTAAATCATGAAGAAGCTCCATATTGATGGACTTCTAGAATCACTTGGTACTTGCGAATCATGCCTCTTGGGCAAGATGACTAAAATGCCGTTCTCCGAAACTATGGAGCGAGCAACTGATTTGTTGGAGATCATATATACTGATGTATGTGGTCCAATGAATGTTGAGGCTCGCGGCGGGTATCGTTATTTTCTCACCTTCACAGATGATTTAAGCAGACATGGGTATATCTACTTAATGAAACATAAGTCTGAAACATTTGAAAAGTTCAAAGAATTTTAGAGTGAAGTTAAAAATCATCATAACAAGAAAATAAAGTTTCTACGATCTGATCGTGGAGGAGAATATTTGAGTTATGAGTTTGGTCTACATTTGAAACAATGCAGAATAGTTTCGCAACTCACGCCACCTAGAACACCACAACGTAATGGTGTGTCCGAATGTCGTAATCGTTCTTTACTAGATATAGTGCGATCTATGATGTCTCTTACTGATTTACCGCTATCATTTTGGGGTTACGCTTTAGAGACGGCCGCATTCATGTTAAATAGGGCACCATCAAAATCCGTTGAGATGACACCTTATGAACTATGGTTTGGCAAGAAACCAAAGTTGTCGTTTCTTAAAGTTTGGGGTTGCGATGCTTATGTGAAAAAGCTTTAACTTGATAAGCTCGAACCCAAATCGGAGAAATGTGTCTTCATAGGATACCCAAAGGAAACTATTGGGAACACCTTCTATCACATATTCGAAGGCAAGACATTCGTTACTAAGAATGGATCCTTTCTAGAGAAGGAGTTTCTCTCGAAAGAAGTGAGTGGGAGGAAAGTAGAACTTGATGAGGTAACAATACCTGTTCCCTTATTGGAAAGTAGTTCATCACAGAAACCGGTTCCTGTGACGTCTACACCAATTAGTGAGGAAGTTAATGATGATGATCATGAAGCTTCAGATCAAGTTGTTACTGAACCTCGTAGGTCAACCAGAGTAAGATCCGCACCAGAGTGGTACGGTAATCCTGTTCTGGAGGTTATGTTACTAGACCATGACGAACCTACGAACTATGAAGAAGAGATGGTGAGCCCAGATTCCGCAAAATGGCTTGAGGCCATGAAATCTGAGATGGGATCCATGTATGAGAACAAAGTGTGGACTTTGGTTGACTTGCCCGATGATCGGCAAGCCATCGAGCATAAATGGATCTTCAAGAAGAAGACTGACGCTGACGGTAATGTTACTGTCTATAAAGCTCGACTTGCTGCAAAAGGTTTTCGACAAGTTCAAGGGATTGACTACGATGAGACCTTCTCACCCATAGCGATGCTTAAGTCTGTCCGAATCATGTTAGCAATTGCCGCATTTTATGATTATGAAATTTGGCAAATGGATGTCAAAACTGCATTCCTGAATGGATTTCTGGAAGAAGAGTTGTATATCATGCAACCAAAAGGTTTTGTCGATCCAAAGGGAGCTAACAAAGTGTGCAAGCTCCAGCGATCCATTTATGGACTAGTGCAAGCCTCTCAGAGTTGGAATAAACGTTTTGATAGTGTGATCAAAGCATATGGTTTTATACAGACTTTTGGAGAAGCATGTATTTACAAGAAAGTGAGTGGGAGCTCTGTAGCATTTCTGATATTATATGTGGATGACATATTGTTGATTGGAAATGATATAGAATTTCTGGATAGCATAAAAGGATATTTGAATAAGAGTTTTTCAATGAAGGACCTCGGTGAAGCTGCTTATATATTGGGCATCAAGATCCATAGAGATAGATCGAGACGCTTAATTGGACTTTCACAAAGCACATACCTTGACAAAGTTTTGAAGAAGTTCAAAATGGATTATGCAAAGAAAGGGTTCTTGCCTGTATTACAAGGTGTGAAGTTGAGTAAGACTCAATGCCCGACCACTGCAGAAGATAGAGAGAAAATGAAAGATGTTCCCTATGCTTCAGCCATAGGCTCTATCATGTATGCAATGCTGTGTACCAGACCTGATGTGTGCCTTGCTATTAGTTTAGCAGGGAGGTACCAAAGTAATCCAGGAGTGGATCATTGGACAGCGGTCAAGAACATCCTGAAATACCTGAAAAGGACGAAGGATATGTTTCTCGATTATGGAGGTGACAAAGAGCTCGTCGTAAATGGTTACGTCGATCCAAGCCTTGACACTGATTCGGACGATTCTAAATCGCAAACCGGATACGTGTTTTTATTAAACGGTGGAGCTGTCAGTTGGTGCAGTTCTAAACAAAGCATCATAGCAGGATCTACATGTGAACCGGAGTACATAGCTGCTTTGGAAGCAGCAAATGAAGGAGTCTGGATGAAGGAGTTCATATCCGATCTAGGTGTCATACCTAGTGCATTGGGTCCAATGAAAATCTTTTGTGACAATACTGGTGTAATTGCTTTGGCAAAGGAATCCAGATTTCACAAGAGACGCAAGCACATCAAGAGATGCTTCAACTCCATCCAGGATCAAGTCCAGGTGGGAGACATAGAGATTTGCAAGATACATACGGATCTGAATGTTGCAGACCCGTTGACTAAGCCTCTTGCACGGGCAAAACATGATCAGCACCAAGGCTCCATGGGTGTTAGAATCATTACTGTGTAATCTAGATTATTGACTCTAGTGCAAGTGGGAGACTGAAGGAAATATGCCCTAGAGGCAATAATAAAGTTATTATTTATTTCCTTATATCATGATAAATGTTTATTATTCATGCTAGAATTGTATTAACCGGAAACATGATACATGTGTGAATACATAGACAAACAGAGTGTCACTAGTATGCCTCTACTTGACTAGCTCGTTGATCAAAGATGGTTATGTTTCCTAGCCATAGACAAAGAGTTGTCATTTAATTAATGAGATCACATCATTAGGAGAATGATGTGATTGACCTGACCCATTCCGGTAGCTTAGCACTTGATCGTTTAATATGTTGCTAGTGCTTTCTTCATGACTTATACATGTTCCTATGACTATGAGATTATGCAACTCCCGTTTACCGGAGGAACACTTTGTGTGCTACCAAACGTCACAACGTAACTAGGTGATTATAAAGGTGCTCTACAGGTGTCTCCGAAGGTACTTGTTGGGTTGGCGTATTTCGAGATTAGGATTTGTCACTCCGATTGTCGGAGATGTATCTCTGGGCCCACTCGGTAATACACATCACTTAAGCCTTGCAAGCATTGTAAATAATGAGTTAGTTGCGGGATGATGTATTACGGAATGAGTAAAGAGACTTGCCGGTAACGAGATTGAATTAGGTATTGAGATACCGACGATCAAATCTCGGGCAAGTAACATACCGATGACAAAGGGAACAAACGTATGTTGTTATGCAATTTGACCGATAAAGATCTTCGTAGAATATGTGGGAGCCAATATGAGCATCCAGGTTCCGCTATTGGTTATTGACTGGAGACGTGTCTCGGTCATGTCTACATAGTTCTCGAACCCGTAGGGTCCGCACGCTTAAAGTTCGATGACGGTTATATTATGAGTTTATGTGTTTTGATGTACCGAAGGTAGTTCGGAGTCCCGGATGTGATCATGGACATAACGAGGAGTCTCGAAATGGTTGAGACGTAAAGATCGATATATTGGACGACTATGTTCAGACATCAGAATGGTTTCGGGAAGTTTTGGGCATATACCGGAGTACCGGGGGGTTACCGGAACCCCCGGGGATACTAATGGGCCTATTGGGCCCTAGTGGAGAAGAGGAGGGGCGGCCAAGGGTAGCCGCATGCCCCCTTCCCCCCAGTCCGAATTGGAAAAGGAGGGGGCCTGCGCCCCCCTTTCCTTTCCCCCTCTCTCTCCTTCCCTCTCCTCTCCTACTCCCTCATGGAAAGGGGGAGTCCTACTCTCGGTGGGAGTAGGACTCCTCATGGGGCGCGCCTAGGGTGGCCGGCCCCTCCCCCTCCTCCACTCCTTTATATACGGGGAGAGAGGTACCCCTTAGGGACAACAATTGATCTCTTAGATCTCTTAGCTGTGTGCGGTGCCCCCCTCCACCATAATCCACCTTGATAATATCGTAGCGGTGCTTAGGCGAAGCACTGCGTCGGTAGAACATCATCATCTTCACCACACCGTCGTGCTGACGGAACTCTCCCCCAAAGCTCGGCTGGATCGGAGTTCGAGGGACGTCATCGAGTTGAACGTGTGCAGAACTCGGAGGTGCCGTGCGTTCGGTACTTGATCGGTCGGATCATGAAGACGTACGACTACATCAACCGCATTGTGCTAACGCTTCCGCTTTCGGTCTACGAGGGTACGTGGACACACTCTCCCCTCTCGTTGCTATACATCACCATGATCTTGCCTGTGCATAGGATTTTTTTTGAAATTACTACGTTCCCCAACATTCAGGATGTCCTTGACGGCTGTCCAGTGATCCACTCCTGGATTACTTTGGTACCTCCCTACTAGACTTATAGAAAGGCACACATCAGGTCTGGTACACAACATTGCATACAAGATAGAGCCTATGGCTGAGGCATAGGGAATGACTTTCATTTTCTCACTATCTTCTGCAGTGGTCAGACATTGAGTCTGACTCAACTTCACACCTTGTAACACAAGCAAGAACCCATTCTTCGACTAATCCATTTTGAACTTCGTCAAAACTTTATCAAGGTATGCGCTTTGTGAAAGTCCAATTAAGCGTTGATATGTCTCCAACTTATCTATAATTTTTGATTGTTCCATGCTATTATACTATGTATTTTGGATGTTTAATGGGCTTTCTTATACACTTTTATATTATTTTTGCGACTAACCTACTAACCCAAGGCCCAGTACAAATTGCTGTTTTTTTGCCTATTTCAGTGTTTCGTAGAAAAGGAGTATCAAACGGAATGAAACCTTTGGGAGAGTTATTTTTGGAACAAACGTGATCTAGGGGACTTGGAGTAGACGTAAATAAAGAAGCGAGGCGGCCACGAGGCAGGGAGGCGCGCCTACCCCCTGGGCGCGCCCCCACCCTCGTGGGCCCCTCGCAGCTCCACCGACCTACTGCTTCCTCCTATATATATCCATATTGCCCGCAAATATCCAGGAGCACCATGAAACCCTATTTCCACTGCCGCAACCTTCTGTACCCAAGAGATCCCATCTTGGGGCCTTTTTCGGAGCTCCGCCGGAGGGGGAATCAATCATGGAGGGCTTCTACATCAACACCATAGCCCCTCCGATGATGTGTGAGTAGTTTACCACAAACCTTCGGGTCCATAGTTATTAGCTAGATGGCTTCTTATCTCTCTTTGGATCTCAATACAAAGTTCTCCTCGATCTTCTTGGAGATCTATTCGATGTAATTCTTTTTGCGGTGTGTTTGTCGAGATCCGATGAATTGTGGGTTTATGATCAAGTTTATCTAGGAACAATATTTGATTCTTCTCTGAAATCTTTTATGTATGATTGGTTATCTTTGCAAGTCTCTTCGAATTATCAGTTTGGATTGGCCTACTAGATTGATCTTTCTTGCAATGCGAGAAGTGCTTAGCTTTGGGTTCAATCTTGCAGTGTCCTTTCCCAGTGATAGCAGGGGCAGCAAGGCACGTACTGTATTGTTGCCATCGAGGACAAAAAGATGGGGTTTATATTGTTGGGGAACGTAGTAATTTCAAAAATTTCCTACGCACACGCAAGATCATGGTGATGCATAGCAACGAGAGGGGAGAGTGTGATCTACGTACCCTTGTAGACCGACAGCGGAAGCGTTAGCACAACGCGGTTGATGTAGTCGTACGTCTTCACGGCCCGATCGATCAAGCACCGAAACTACGACACCTCCGAGTTCTAGCACACGTTCAGCTCGATGACGACCCCCGGACTCCGATCCAGCAAAGTGTCGGGGAAGAGTTCCGTCAGCACGACGGCGTGGTGACGATCTTGATGTTCAACTGTCGCAGGGCTTCGCCTAAGCACCACTACAATATTATCGAGGAGTATGGTGGAAGGGGGCACCGCACACGGCTAAGAAAACGATCATGAGGATCAACTTGTGTGTCTATGGGGTGCCCCCTGCCCCCGTATATAAAGGAGCGGAGGAGGGGAGGGCCGGCCCTCTCTATGGCGCGCCCTAGGGGAGTCCTACTCCCACCGGGAGTAGGATTCCTCCTTTCCTAGTCCAACTAGGAGTCCTTCCATGTAGTAGGAGTAGGAGACAAGGAAGGGGAAGAGGGAAGAGGAGGAAGGAGGGGTCGCAGCCCCTCCCCCTAGTCCAATTCGGACTAGGCCTTGGGGGGGCACGCGGCCTGCCTCTCCCTCTCCCCTAAACCCCAATAAGGCCCATATACTTCTTCTCCCGTATTCCCGTAACTCCCCGGTACTCCGAAAAATACCCGAACCACTCGGAACCTTTCCGATGTCCGAATATAGTCGTCCAATATATCGATATTTACGTCTCGACCATTTCGAGACTCCTCGTCATGTCCCCGGTCTCATCCGGGACTCCGAACTCCTTCGGTACATCAAAACTCATAAACTCGTAATATAAGTGTCATCGAAACCTTAAGCGTGCGGACCCTACGGGTTCGAGAACAATGTAGACATAACCGAGACATGTCTCCGGTCAATAACCAATAGCGGAACCTGGATGCTCATAGTGGCTCCTATATATTCTACGAAGATCTTTATCGGTCAGACCGCATAACAAGATACGTTGTTCCCTTTGTCATCGGTATGTTACTTGCCCGAGATTCGAT
Organism: Triticum monococcum; assembly: GCA_034509565.1. NCBI lineage: Eukaryota > Viridiplantae > Streptophyta > Magnoliopsida > Poales > Poaceae > Triticum > Triticum monococcum. Next base: position 432,852,389 of record CM067841.1, read on the forward strand.
CGTCGGTATCTCAATACCTAGTTCAATCTCGTTACCGGCAAGTCTCTTTACTCGTTCCGTAATACATCATCTCGCAACTAACTCATTAGTTGCAATGCTTATGTGATGTGCATTACCGAGAGTGCCCAGAGATACCTCTCCGACAATCGGAGTGACAAATCCTAATCTCAAAATACGCCAACCCAACATGTACCTTTGGAGACACCTGTAGAGCTCCTTTATAATCACCCAGTTACGTTGTGACATTTGGTAGCACACAAAGTGTTCCTCCGGTAAACGGGAGTTGCATAATCTCATAGTCATAGGAACATGTATAAGTCATGAAGAAAGCAATAGCAACATACTAAACGATCGAGTGCTAAGCTAACGGAATGGGTCAAGTCAATCACATCATTCTCCTAATGATGTGATCCCGTTAATCAAATAACAACTCTTTGTCTATGGTTAGGAAACATAACCATCTTTGATTAACGAGCTAGTCAAGTAGAGGCATACTAGTGACACTCTGTTTGTCTATGTATTCACACATGTATTACGTTTCCGGTTAATACAATTCTAGCATGAATAATAAACATTTATCATGAAATAAGGAAATAAATAATAACTTTATTATTGCCTCTAGGGCATATTTCCTTCATATATCACATTGCTTGAGTTTGTCCCTCTACATCATGTCATCTTGCCTAATGCGTTACTCTGTTCTTATGAACTTAATACTCTAGATGCATGCTGGATAGCGGTCGATGTGTGGAGTAATAGTACTATATGCAGAATTGTTTCGGTCTACTTGTCGCGGTCGTGATGCCTATATACATGATCATGCCTAGATATTCTCCTAATTATGCACTTTTCTATCAATTGCTCAACAGTAATTTGTTCACCCACTGTAATACTTATGCTATCTTGAGAGAAAAACCACTAGTGAAACCTATGGCCCCCGGGTCTATATTTTATCATATAAGTTTCCCATCTATTTTGCAGTCTTTACTTTCAATCTGTATCATAAAAATACCAAAAATATTTATCTTATTATCTCCATCAGATCTCACTCTCGTAAGTGACCGTGAAGGGATTGACAACCCCTTTATCGCATTGGTTGCAAGGTTCTTATTTGTTTGTATAGGTACGAGGGACTTGCGTGTAGTCTCCTACTGGATTGATACCTTGGTTCTCAAAACTGAGGGAAATACTTACGCTACTTTGCTACATCACCCTTTCCTCTTCAAGGGAAAACCAACGCAGTGCTCAAGAGGTAGAAAGAAGGATTTCTAGCTCTGTTGCCGGGGAGGTTGCACCAAGTCAAGTCAAGATTTGATCTCCCGTCAACGAGTCATTTTTGGCACCGTTGCCGGGGAGATCTACGCACAAGTCAAGACATGCCAAGTACCTATCACAAACTCTTATCCCTCACATTACATTATTTGCCATTTGCCTCTCGTTTTCCTCTCCCCCACTTCACCTTTGCCTTTTCTTCGCCTTCTTCACTGTATGTATCTTTGTTTGTGTTTCCATGTGCCTTCTATTTGCTTGCATCTTTGCTTGTTAAAAATCTATTGATATGGATCCACTTAAAGTGTTCTACTTGGATCATCTTTGATCCTTATGCGCTCGTGTTGAAACCCCAACTAGCCTAGTTGATGGGAAATCTTTAGATGAGCATGCTCATTTTGTGCATCACCATTTGTCTAAAAAAGGGAGACTCTTATGGGATCAAATAAACAGATTGTTGTGTTATGCTTGGAATCTTTGTGAAATTTATGATTTTACTTGTTGCTCTAAGGACCCTAAAAACACCTCCCCTACCTATGTGAGTTTAATGATAATGAAATCTTATCTTCTTATGCAAAGGGTGTTTATAGTTACTACGATATCGAACAAATTGAAGAATTTGTTGCTCTTAAGAGTGCTTATGAAGTTGCTTCTTTGATTGAAAAGTATGATATTACTCTCTACGAATCTGAAAATTTTGACATACTTACATATTTCTATGAAAACTATGCTCATAATGTCCATGTCAAAGAATCTATTGAAAGAATGACCATTGCTTGTGAAGAAAATAATGATATATATATATATATATGAATATATAGATAATTATGATCCCTATGATTTGATTGAAATACCCCTTGATGAACATGATGCTTGCTATTCTTGTGGCCATGATGCCAATATTTATGAAGATGAGTTTGCTATAGTTCCTTATGTTAAACATGAGATCGTTGCTATTGCACCCATACTTGATAGTTCCTTGAATCAAAAGCAAGACTGCAATGATTTTACTATAAATTCTGTTGATGTCAATTGTGCTAATAATTTGCAATACCCTAAGCTTGGGGATGCTAGTTGTGCTGTGTCTACTACTTGTTGCAATGATCATGATTGGGGTGATTCTTCTTTTGATCTTGAAAATTTATTTAAGCCCCATGATGAATATGAGATTGATAATAGTGTTTGCAATATTATTGAAAGTGGGTTTGGAAGAGTGGCAACTTTAGATCCCACATATTTGGAGAATGTTCAATCTTATGAAGTTTTTGATAAAAGTGGGTTTGGAGAGGTCATGACTTTACTTAATGATAATCCCACTATTTTGGAAGAGTGTCAACTTCGCATGCATGTGGATCGTGTTAAGAATATGTTTTATGATAGCTATATTGTTAAATTTGCTTATGATCCTACATGTAATTATTATGAGAGAGGAAAATATGGTTGTAGAAATTTTCATGTTACTAAATTACCTCTCGTTATGTTGAGATTGCTATTGTTTCTTTCCGCTTCCTTGCACATGCTAGTTTCTGCTTGCCTTGATAATTTGTTTGACTATAAAATGCCTATGCATAGGAAGTATGTTAGACTTAGATGTGTTTTTCACATGCTTTATTATGCTCCTTTTGTGCTTCAATCTTGTCTTTCATGTGAGCATCATTAAAATTATCAATGCCTAGCTAAAAGGCTTTAAAGAAAAGTGCTTGTAGGGAGATAACCCAATATATTTCCTTTATGTTTTTGAATAAATAATTGATCTAGCCTCTGCTTAGATGTGGTTTTATTCTTTTAATTAGTGTTTGTGCCAAGTAGAACCTTTGGGAAGACTTGGGGGAAGTTTTTGCGATCTTGCTGTAAAAAACAGAAACTTTAGTGCTCACGAGATTTGCTGCCATTTTTTTACTGAAGAGTGAGATTAGGTTGATTATTTTTGCATATGATTAATAGAAAAATTCCTCACGTCCACAAATTTAGTTCAGAATTTTTGGGGTTACAGAAGTATTCTAAACCTACAGATTACTACAGACTGTTCTGTTTTTGACAGATTCTGTTTTCGTGTGTTGTTTGCTTATTTTGACGAATCTATGGCTAGTATAGGAGGGTATGAACCATAGAGAAGTTGGAATAAAGTAGGTTTAACACCAATATAAATAAATAATGAGTTCATTACAGTACCTTAAGTGGTGGTATGTTTTCTTATACTAACGGAGCTCATGAGATTTTCTGTTGAGTTTTGTGTTGTGAAGTTTTCAAGTTTGGGGTAAAGATTTGATGTATTATGGAATAAGGAGTGGCAAGAGCCTAAGCTTGGGGATTCCCAAGGCACCCCAAGGTAAAATTAAAGGACAACCAAAAGCCTAAGCTTGGGGATGCCCCGGAAGGCATCCCCTCTTTCGTCTTCTTCCATCAGTAACTTTACTTGAGGCTATATTTTTATTCACCACATGATATGCGTTTTGCTTGGAGCGTCATGTATGATTTGGGTCTTTTCTTTTTAGTTTACCACAATCATCCTTGCTGTACACACCTTTTGGGAGAGACACACATGAATTGGAATTTATTAGAATACTCTATGTGCTTCACTTATATCTTTTGAGCTAGATAATTTTGCTCTAGTGCTTCACTTATATCTTTTAGAGCACGGTGGTGGTTTTATTTTATAGAAATTATCGATCTATCATGCTTCACTTATATTATTTTGAGAGTCCTTTAGAACAACATGGTAATTTGCTTTGGTTATAAAAATAGTCCTAATATGATAGGCATCCAAGATTGGTATAATAAAAACTATCATAAAAAGTGCATTGAATACTATGAGAAGTTTGATACTTGATAATTGTTTTGAGATATGAGGATGGTGATATTAAAGTTCTGCTAGTTTATTAGTTGTGAATTTGAGAAATACTTGTTTTGAAGATTGCAAGTCCCGTAGCATGCACGTATGGTAACCGTTGTGTAACAAATTTGAAACATGAGGTGTTATTTGATTGTCTTTCTTATGAGTGGCGGTCGGGGACGAGCGATGGTATTTTCCTACCAATATATCCCCCTAGGAGCATGAGCGTAATGCTTGGTTTTTGATGACTTGTAGATTTTTGCAATAAGTATGTGAGTTATTTATGACTAATGTTGAGTCCATGGATTATACGCGCTCTCACCCTTCCAGCATTGCTAGCCTCTTCGGTACCGTGAATTGCCCTTTCTCACCTTGAGAGTTGGTGCAAACCTCGCCGGTGCATCCAAACCCCGTGATATGATGCACTCTATCACACATAAACCTCCTTATATCTTCCTCAAAACAGCCACCATACCTACCTATTATGGCATTTCCATAGCCATTCTGAGATATATTGCCATGCAACTTTCCACCATTTCATTTATGACACGCTTCATCATTGTCATATTGCTTTGCATGATCATGTAGTTGACATCGTATTTGTGGTAAAGCCACCATGCATAATTTATCATACATGTCACTCTTGATTCATTGCCATTCCCGGTACACCGCTGGAGGCATTCATATAGAGTCATATTTTGTTCTAGTACCGAGTTGTAATCATTGAGTGGTAAACAAATAGAAGTGTGATGATCATCATTAATAGAGAATTGTCCCCGAAAAAAGAGAAGGGCCAAATAAAAAAAATAAAGTCCCAAAAAAGAAGAAAAAAAGAAATAAAAAGGGATAATGCTACTATCCACTTTTTCCACACTTGTGCTTCAAAGTAGCACCATGGTCTTTATGATAGAGAGTCTCTTGTTTTGTCACTTTCATATACTAGTGGGAATTTTTCATTATAGAACCTGGATTGTGTATTCCAACAACGGTGTAGGATCGAAAGTATGTCTAGAGGGGGGGTGATTAGACTACTTGACCAAATAAAAGCTTAACCTTTTCCCAATTTTAGTTCTTGGCAGATTTTAGCTATTTTAGGACAAGTCAAGCAATCATCACACAATTCAAGCAAGCATGCAAAGAGTATATTGGCAGCAGAAAGTAAAGCATGCAACTTGCAAGAATGTAAAGGGAAGGGTTTGGAGAATTCAAACGCAATTGGAGACACGGATGTTTTTCCCGTGGTTCGGATAGGTGGTGCTATCCTACATCCACGTTGATGGAGACTTCAACCCACGAAGGGTAACGGTTGCACGAGTCCACGGAGGGCTCCACCCACGAAGGGTCCACGAAGAAGCAACCTTGTCTATCCCACCATGGCCATCGCCCACAAAGCACTTGCCTCACTAGCGGTAGATCTTCACGAAGTAGGCGATCTCCTTGCCCTTACAAACTCCTTGGTTCAACTCCACAATCTTGTCAGAGGCTCCCAAGTGACACCTAGCCAATCTAGGAGACACCACTCTCGAAGAAGTAACAAATGGTGTGTTGATGATGAACTCCTTGCTCTTGTGCTTCAAATGATAGTGTCCCCAACACTCAACTCTCTCTCATAGGATTTGGATCTGGTGGAAAGAAGATTTGAGTGGAAAGCAACTTGGGGAAGGCTAGAGATCAAGATTCATATGGTAGGAATGGAGTATGTTGGTCTCAACACATGAGTAGGTGGTTCTCTCTCAAAACATATGAGTTGGAAGTGTAGATGTGTTCTGATGGCTCTCTCCACGAATGAAGAGGAGGTGGTGGGGTATATATAGCCTCCACACAAAATCCAACCGTTACACACCATTTACCAATCTCGGTGGGACCGAATCAAGAAACTCGGTCGGACCGAAAAGGTAAACCTAGTGACCGTTAGAGATTTTTGGTGGGACTGACATGCAACTCGGTAGGACCGATTTTGTTAGGGTTAGGGCATAACGTAATCTCGGTGAGACCGATTACACAAACTCGGTGAGACCGATTTTGGTAATTAGCTAACCAGAGAGTTGGTCAAGCAAACTCGGTGGGACCGATTTGCTCTTTCGGTGAGACTGAAAAGTTACAAAAAGGAAACAGAGAGTTTACATTGCAATCTCGGTGGGACCGATCCGCTCTTTCGGTGAGACCGAAAAGTTACGAAAGGGAAACAGAGAGTTTGCAATCCCATCTCGGTGAGACCGAGATCCCTATCGGTAGAACCGAAATGCTAGGGTTTGGCAGTGGCTTATGACATATGAAACTCGGTGGCGCCGGATAGATAGAATCGGTAGGACCGAGTTTGGCTTAGGGTTTAGGTCATATGTGGATATGGGAAAGTAGTTGAGGGTTTTGGAGCATATCACTAAGCACATGAAGCAAGAGGCTCATTAAGCAACACCTCATCCCTCCTTGATAGTATTGGCTTTTCCTAAAGACTCAATGTGATCTTGGATCACTAAAATATAAAATGAAGAGTCTTGAGCTTTTGAGCTTGAGCCAATCCTTTGTCCTTAGCATTTTAAGGGTTCCACTTTCACCATCCATGCCATGCCAATCATTGAGCTTTCCTGAAATAATCATCTTGGAATAGCATTAGCTCAATGAGCTATATGTTGTTATGAATTACCAAAACCACCTAGGGATAGTTGCACTTTCAATCACCCCCTTTTTGGTAATTGATGACAACATATAGATCAAAGCTTCGACAAATGATAATGAGCATGAAATATATCGTCGCTTTGAGAAGTATGTGATAAGTAAGAGCTCCCCCTAAATTTGTGCATATTTAAGATTTGCTTTGGACTGCAAATGCACAAAGAGTTAGAGTCATGGGTTACTCTTCCATGTCACATACATCTTGGTGGAGCGCTTAAAATGATAAGAATGAAATACATGCACTCATCACCAAGAAAAGTGAATGATCACATAAGATAGATAGGATAATAACATTCATCAAGCATTAAGTGTAGCTTATGATCAAACACATGATCATCAATGTCTCATAGATAATGACATAGTATCTTAAGCACTCAAAAGCAAACAAAGTTCGAAGAACCACCAAATAACGCAAGAGAGAAAAAACAACACACTCTCTCTCTCGAAGCCTATGATCTATACATTTTCTCCCCCTTTGGCAACAAGTTACCAAAAAGTTCCTAGAAAATGCATAGTGCTAAATCGACACTCAGGCTTGATCTTCAGGTGGTGGTGGAGTCCGGATCACTCCATGGACGAAGGCTTCCGTAGACGCGGTTGGAGTTGAAGCTGAAGTAGACGCTGGAGCAGGTTGGGCTGGTGCTTCGGCTGGAGCTGAGGCGGTTGCTCTTGTGTCAGGAACTGGCACTGCAGACGACCTCGGAGCTCGTGGCACTCTGGCAAAGGCATCAGTGGTTGTCTTCCCTTTCCTCTCCTGCATGTCATCTTGGAGCTGCTCCACTGCAGTCTGAATCTCTGTCACCTTGATATCCAAGTCATAGAACTTTTGTTCTACTATTCTTTCTAAGCTTGCCTGGTTCTGAGTTAGGGTGGCTAGTCCTTTCTCAATCCGCAGGGTGGACGCAATCAAGTAACTGAGCTGCTCTTGCTTGTTCTTCAAGAAGTACTCAGATGCCTCCTCTTAAGTTGGCATCTTGGCAGCTTTCTCCTTTATAGCCTTCTCCTTCTTGGCTTGTGCTTGTGCAGATGATGGTTCATTCTCAGTCATGACAACTTGATTATCTTCAAACTCTGGACGGATGGGCAAGTGTTCCTTGTCCAATAAGTATATGCCTGTGCCCATCTTCGAGTTAATGAGCTCCTGAATTTGTGGGGCATATCCACAGCTCCTCTTCTGATCAGCTGATGTCCTCTTAATGGTCTCTACCATGAGGCTCATCACCTTGAACTTCTGTGGCACATCAAATATATGAAGCAAGTTGATCGCATGGCCTCTGATCATCTTGTGATCACCTGACTTGGGCAATAAGGTGTGCCTCAAAATCCAATTGATAGTTGGCAGCCCTGACAGAAGATAATGCACCGAGCCAAACTTGAACGTATCAAGTGCTTCATTTGGGATCTCCTTGTACATGTTTGACATTGAGTTATGATCCATCTTCTAATAGACATCCAAGTCATCTTCCTGCTCTTCCGGGGCATTAATGAGCTGTGCCCACTCAGCAACTATTGACTGATATCTGGTTCCTTCTGACATCCATACAATCCTCCCATCTGGATAAAAATGTGATGTGGAGTAGAACTGCATGATAAGCTCCTCATTCAACTTTGTGAGCTTCTGCCCAACAAAGTCCTCTACTCCACATGCCTTGAAGCTGTCCTGCACTCCAAGGTAGTGCTCTTCATTGTCCTTGATGTATTGCCAATCAACCCATGTCATATCACATACAATGGGCTTCTTGTCCAATAAGACTGTCTCATAGAAGTCCTGTTGTTCCTTAGTGTGGAACCTGTAGTCAACAGCAGTCCTTCTCCTTGAAGCATATGGGTATGCTTCTCTCCACTTCCTGAGCCCTAAATCTCTCCTGAGCTTCATGTCCTCAGGCACAGGGTGAGCATCATTGTGGTCTGGGATCTTGGGCTTGAGTTTTCTCAGAACTTTCTCTTCCTCTTCTTCTGCAGTGTCAGGCACTGGGGCCTTGTTCTTCTCAGCAGCTGGGATGCTTCTTGTATTCCTCTTTGGTTTTGGAGCTGGCTTGGCCTTGGAAGCAGTTGCCCCTGATCTTATGGCATCACCCATCAGCTTGGGTGCCTTAGGTGCTGGTGCAGCAACCTCTTCCTCTTCTTCCATGATGGAAGCTTTTCCAAGCACTTTGGCTACGGTCTTCTTGACCCTTTCCTTCCTCTTCTTCCCTTCAGCAGCAACTGGCTCTATGGGAGTGGGCTTCTCAGGAATCTTGGTTGAAGCTCTGGCCTTTGGCATGGGCTGGCTGCCTGCTGGCCTTTTGACTTTCATCCCTGGCTTTATGCTCTGTGCTGGGTCATATTCTTTCTTGAGCACAGTTCTCTTTGATGTGGCTTCCTCTTCCTCTGCCACATAATCTTCATCCTCAGAATCTGAAGTTCTCTTCTTCCTCTGTCTGGTGGCAGCTTTTGGCAGATTGCTAGGAGTACTTCTGTTGCCATCATCTGAAGAACTTGAGGGACTAGTGCCCTCACTCATCTGCACTTGCTGCTCTGACAGGTTCTGACTTTCACTCTGGTCTGACATGATGCAAAAGCTGACTGCTGACCCTGTGAATAGTTTATAGATGAGGTAGAGTGGATGAACATCACAAAATGCAGAGATTTTTGCAAAAGAATGATTCAAAAACTTAGTTTTAGTTTCCCACTGAAATCATCTCGGATCTACCGATTTTTAAACTCGGTGATACCGAAGCAGTTTTGGAACCTAAACTAGTGAACTCGGTCAGACCGGGTCACAGTTCGGTGGCACCGAGACTGCTAGGGTTTCACAAAGTTCCAAAATCGGTCACACCGATTAGTAATACTCGGTCAGACCGAGTCTCACTTGTGCAATGACATAAGCCAAATCGGTGGGACCGAGTTTTTCAACTCGGTGGGTCCGAGATGGTTTCGGCGGAAACCTAACCCTAAAATTTTCGAATCAAACCTAATCTACGAGTTCATTGACTGGATAGAAGTTTATCAATCGTGGCAAGAATCAATATGATCACAATGTGCTAGGAATCGGATTGGAGAATAGCACAAAGATCGAGTCCATACCCTAGTTCGGCGGAGACTCGCTACGGCAGCAACGGCGGGGTTGATTCCCGTTGACGGCAACGGAGACCAGCGACTGGAGGCGGCTGGCGGCGAGGAGACGATCTGGAGACCACGTTGGCAGAGCAGGCTATCGCGCGGGCGAAGGGGTTTGGAGAAATTTCCAAATTTTTGCCCGTGACTATATATAGCCCTACCCCGTCGGTGTGACCGAGTGGAACAGCTCGGTGGCACCTAGATGCAAAACTGTATACAGTTGTTGCAACTCGGTGTGACCGAATGGTTCAAATCGGTTGCACCGAGATCGAAAACATAGATCAACTTAATGATCTCGGTAGGACCGAAAGTAGGATATCGGTCAGACCGAGAGTCACAAAGAGGTTTTGGAAGTTTAAGTCTATGATGAATCGGGGACTCCGAGTGCTCCTCACACAGAGTGGTTCGAATCTGACTTGATCAAATTTTGTGATGTAGCATGAATAGAGTTTGAGAAGAGAAAAGCATAGATAGCTAGAGGAGGTTCTTAGGCATTCTTGTCCATCCACTTGGCAAAAGGAAATAAAACCAAACAATCAAAACAACAAGTGGATGTCCTCGAATGAGTAAAATATGCAACCAACATGCTCACACAATAAGATGGCAATAGAAATATGTGACAAAGCATGCACAACCAATTCTAGCATCTATCAAGCAATTTGCGATGACTAGGTCATCTATATATGAGTATATTGACTTAGGAGTCAAGTGAGAACACTTGATCATAGGTCATACTCATTGTTTAAGCTCAAGTGGGGTTACCACTTTTACATAAAGCATTGTTGTGTTCACATCTTTAGAGTTGCTTTAGCTCAAGTCTTAGAGTAAAGCTCCCCCTAGATGTGATATCCCCCCTAAGAGGGATGAACTAACCTTGGGTTTTGTCGATGATGACTTCATGTAGATGTTGAAGATGTGGATGCTCAATGTTGATGTAGATCACTTGGAGCTATCCATTTGAGTGAATTGCACTTTCAATACCTACATGGGTTAGTCCCACAAGGAACAAACAAGGATATCCATAGACATAGAGTGATGCACACACAAGATGATGTCCATGAAAACTTTTAGGTTACCTTGTCCCTTGTCTTACCAACAAGAGGGTTTGTGACTCCTTGAACTAGTGCAAGATGTGGAAGTTGATTGCACTTGTTCTTGCCAAAATGATAAGAGTGAAGTATGTTGGCGGAGTCACCCTCAAGAAATCTCTAGTTCTTCTTCTTTTGGATCCACACCATCTTGATGGGAATCCTTGGATTTGTAGTCGTACTTGATGAAGTGGAACTTGAAGTGGTCTTGGGAATCCACTTGACTAAGGTCTTAGGAGCTTCTTCAAATGCATCAATCTCCTCTTGAAGCTTGTCCTTGCCTTTTTGCTTGTAGTCTTGTGGTGGAAGATCATCTTGAGCTTGTGTCCCCTTGAAGGAAGTATCATACTTCTCTTGTTGAGGAACAAACTTTGTCTTGGGGTATTGATCTTCTTCCCACTCAACTCCATTGGCATTGAACTTTCGTTCAAAACCAACACCTTGATTCTTCCGGTGCATTCCTTGCTTGCGCACAATTTCCTCGAATTGCTTACTCCCGGCAAGGCTTTTGTACACTCCTTTCTCTATAATTCCCTTCAATAAGCTATTTTCTTGCTCAAGTGTAACTTGGCTAAGAGAATCATTAGTGGAATCAAGAGAACTACTAGAAGCAACAATATTGGATTTAGCATGATCATTGTTACTACTAGAGGAAGAATCTTTCTTGTTCTTGTTACTAGACTTGACTTGAGGCATGTAAGTGGATAAGAGTAAACGCTTGGCAATGTAAGAAGAACTTTTCTTGCAGAGATCATCATTGATTGCTTTTAAAAACTCATGCTCTTGCTCAAGATTGAGCTTTTCAAGGCGTAACTTCTCATGAGCTCTTAAAAGTTCTCGATGATCTTCAAAGATAGTTTCATGAGCTAACTTAAGAGTGTTTAGTTCTTTAGTTAGAGCCTCAATCTTCTTCGTATCATTTTCATTCGTTTTGTCTTGATTAGCATGATTAATTGATGTTTCATCATAGTATTCATCAGTAGAGTTGTCAACAAGCAAATCATCATCACCTAACAAGTCATCTTCATCACTATTAAAATCAACATACTCGGGGTGTGTTACCTTAGGACCTTTGGCCATGAAGCATCTTCCAATTCCTTCATTTGGTGAGTCAAATATGTCATAGGAGTTGGTTGACACAAGTGCTAGACCGGCAACACCTTCATCTTGAGTATATTCGGAATCGGAGTGATAACTTCTCTCGGAGTGGCTGTCGGAGTCGGAGCCGGACACCCATTCACCAACATGAGCTTGATGTCTTCGTCTTGTGTAGCTTCTTGATGATTTTTCCTTCCTTTCCGAATCCTTGCTTCTCCGTGAGTATCTTCGTTCATAACGATCATCTCTACTCCTTCTCTCTCTTGGTGGTGATTCTTTGCTTCTTCTTTTTGGAGGGTCTTCTCTTCTCTTGTAGGGAGCCGTACACTCATTGGAATAGTGTCTGGGTCTTCCACAATTGTAGCAGTTTCGCTCTCGACTAGAAGATCTTTTGTCATTGTAGGACCTTGACTTGAAGCTTCTATCTTTGCTTCTACTCTTGTAGAACTTGTTGAAGTTCTTCACCATTAAGCTCAATTCTTCATTGAAGCTTTGTTTCTCACTTGATGATGTAGGGGCTTCACATGAGGCTTTGTAGGCACCACTAGATTTGTTGTGAAGTTCCTCTTTATCCTTAAGTGACATCTCATGAGCAACAATTCTTCCAATTACCTCCGTTGGCTTGAGATCTTTGTAATTGGGCATCATTTGGATCAATGTGCACACGGTATCATATTTTCCATCCAAGGCTCTTAGAATCTTCTTGATGATGAATCTATCGGTCATCTCTTCACTTCCTAAGCCGGCAATCTCATTTGTGATGAGAGCAAGCCTAGAGTATATTTCAGCGACGCCTTCACCATCCTTCATTTTGAACTTGTCAAGTTGACTTTGAAGCACATCCAATTTGGATTCCTTGACGGAGTTGGTACCTTCGTGCATATCAATCAAAGTGTCCCAAATTTCCTTTGCATTCTCAAGACGGCTGATTTTGTTGAATTCTTCGGGGCACAATCCATTGAAGAGAATATCACAAGCTTGAGCATTGTATTGCAACATCTTCAACTCATCCGCGGTAGCTTCACGGTTTGGTTCTATCCCATCAAAGAAGTCACCTTGCAAACCAACACACACAATAGCCCAAATGGCGGGGTTATGTCCAAGAATATGCATTTTCATTTTATGCTTCCAACTAGCAAAATTAGTACCATCAAAGTAAGGACCTCTACGGTGATAATTTCCCTCGCTAGACGCCATACTTTCCTAGGTTGTGAAACCGAGGCTATGACCACCAAAAGCTATGGAAATCAAAGCAAATGGAGACGAAAGCTCTGATACCACTTGTAGGATCGAAAGTATGTCTAGAGGGGGGTGATTAGACTACTGGACCAAATAAAAGCTTAACCTTTTCCCAATTTTAGTTCTTGGCAGATTTTAGCTATTTTAGGACAAGTCAAGCAATCATCACACAATTCAAGCAAGCATGCAAAGAGTATATTGGCAGCGGAAAGTAAAGCATGCAACTTGCAAGAATGTAAAGGGAATGGTTTGGAGAATTCAAACGCAATTGGAGACACGGATGTTTTTCCCGTGGTTCGGATAGGTGGTGCTATCCTACATCCACGTTGATGGAGACTTCAACCCACGAAGGGCAACGGTTGCGCGAGTCCACGGAGGGCTCCACCCACGAAGGGTCCACGAAGAAGCAACCTTGTCTATCCCACCATGGCCATCGCCCACGAAGGACTTGCCTCACTAGCAGTAGATCTTCACAAAGTAGGCGATCTCCTTGCCCTTACAAACTCCTTGGTTCAACTCCACAATCTTGTCAGAGGCTCCCAAGTGACACCTAGCCAATCTAGGAGACACCACTCTCCAAGAAGTAACAAATGGTGTGTTGATGATGAACTCCTTGCTCTTGTGCTTCAAATGATAGTCTCCCCAACACTCAATTCTCTCTCATAGGATTTGGATCTGGTGGAAAGAAGATTTGAGTGGAAAGCAACTTGGGGAAGGCTAGAGATCAAGATTCATATGGTAGGAATGGAGTATCTTGGTCTCAACACATGAGTAGGTGGTTCTCTCTCAGAACATATGAGTTGGAAGTGTAGATGTGTTCTGATGGCTCTCTCCACGAATGAAGAGGAGGTGGAGGGGTATATATAGCCTCCACACAAAATCCAACCGTTACACACAATTTACCAATCTCGGTGGGACCGAATCAAGAAACTCGGTCGGACCGAAAAGGTAAACCTAGTGACCGTTAGAGATTTTCGATGGGACTGACATGCATCTCGGTAGGACCGATTTTGTTAGGGTTAGGGCATAACGTAATCTCGGTGAGACCGATTACACAAACTCAGTGAGACTGATTTTGGTAATTAGCTAACTAGAGAGTTGGTCAGGCAAACTTGGTGGGACCGATTTGCTCTTTCGGTGAGACCGAAAAGTTACAAAAAGGAAACAGAGAGTTTACATTGCAATCTCGGTGGGACCGATCCGCTCTTTCGGTGAGACCGAAAAGTTACGAAAGGGAAACAGAGAGTTTGCAATCCCATCTCGGTGCGACCGAGATCCCTATCGGTAGAACCAAAATGCTAGGGTTTGGCAGTGGCTTATGACATATGAAACTCGGTGGCGCTGGATAGATAGAATCGATAGGACCGAGTTTGGCTTAGGGTTTAGGTCATATGTGGATATGGGAAAGTAGTTGAGGGTTTTGGAGCATATCACTAAGCACATGAAGCAAGAGGCTCATTAAGCAACACCTCATCCCTCCTTGATAGTATTGGCTTTTCCTAAAGACTCAATGTGATCTTGGATCACTAAAATATAAAATGAAGAGTCTTGAGCTTTTGAGCTTGAGCCAATCCTTTGTCCTTAGCATTTTGAGGGTTCCACTTTCACCATCCATGCCATGCCAATCATTGAGCTTTCCTGAAATAATCATCTTGGAATAGCATTAGCTCAATGAGCTATATGTTGTTATGAATTACCAAAACCACCTAGGGATAGTTGCACTTTCAAATGGGCTTCCCCAAATGCCCTAGGTCTTCGTGAGCAAGCAAGTTGGATGCACACCCACTTAGTTTCTTTTTTTTGAGCTTTCATACATTTATAGCTCTGGTGCATCCGTTGCATGGCAATCCCTACTCCTTGCATTGACATCAATTGATGGGCATCTCCCTAGCCCATTGATTAGCCGCGTCGATGTGAGACTTTCTCCCTTTTTGTCTTCTCCACATAACCCCCATCATTATATTCTATTCCACCCACAGTGCTATATCCATGGCTCACGCTCATGTATTGCGTGAAAGTTGAAAAAAGTTTGAGATTGTGAAAGTATGAAACAATTGCTTGGTTTCTCATCGGGTTTGTGCATGATGAGAGCATTCTTGTGTGACGAAAATGGAGCATGACCAAAAGATATGATTTTGTAGGGATGAACTTTCTTTTGCCATGTTATTTTGAGAAGACATGATTGCTTAGTTAGTACGCATGAAGTACAATTATTTTTATGTCAATATCAAACTTTTGTCTTGAATCTCTCGGATCTGAATATTCATGCCACAATAAAGAAAATTACATTGAGAATTATGCTAGGTAGCATTCCACATCAAAAATTCTGTTTTTATCATTTACCTACTCGAGGACGACTAGGAATTAAGCTTGGGGATGCTTGATACGTCTCCAACGTATCTATAATTTTTATTTTTCCATGCTATTATATTATCTGTTTTGGATGTTTAATGGGCTTTATTATACACTTTTATATTATTTTTGGGACTAACCTACTAACCCAAGGCCCAGTGCAAATTGCTGTTTTTTGGCTATTTCAGTGTTTCGCAGAAAAGGAATATCAAACGGAATCCAGATGGAATGAAACCTTCGGGAGAGTTATTTTTGGAACAAACATGATCTAGGGGACTTGGAGTAGACGACAAGAAAGAAGCGAGGTGGCCACGAGGCAGGGAGGCGTGCCTGCCCCCTGGGCGCGCCCCCACCCTCGTGGGCCCCTCGCAGCTCCACTGACCTACTTCTTCCTCCTATATATATCCATATACGCCGCAAACATCCAGGAGCACCACGAAACCCTATTTCCACCGCTGCAACCTTTTGTACCCAAGAGATCCCATCTTGGGGCCTTTTCCAGAGCTCCGCCGGAGGGGGAATCGATCACGGAGGGCTTCTACATCAACACCATAGCCTCTCCGATGATGTATGAGTACTTTACCACAGACCTTCGGGTCCATACTTATTATCTAGATGGCTTCTTCTCTCTCTTTGGATCTCAATACAAAGTTCTCCTCGATCTTCTTGGAGATCTATTCGATGTAATTCTTTTTGCGGCGTGTTTGTCGAGATCTGATGAATTGTGGGTTTATGATCAAGATTATCTATGAACAATATTTGATTCTTCTCTGAAATCTTTTATGTATGATTGGTTATCTTTGCAAGTCTCTTCGAATTATCAGTTTGGTTTGGCCTACTAGATTGATCTTTCTTGCAATGGGAGAAGTGCTTAGCTTTGGGTTCAATCTTGCAATGTCCTTTCCTAGTGAGAGCAGGGGCAGCAAGGCACGTATTGTATTGTTGCCATCGAGGATAAAAAGATGGGGTTTATATCATATTGCTTGAGTTTATCCCTCTACATCATGTCATGTTGCCTAATGTGTTACTCTGTTCTTATGAACTTAATACTCTAGATGCATGCTGAATATCGGTCGATGTCTGCAGTAATAGTAGTAGATGCAGAATTATTTTGGTCTACTTGTCGCGGACGTGATGCCTATATACATGATCATGCCTAGATATTCCCATAATTATGCACTTTTCTATCAATTGCTTGACAGTA
This sequence comes from Triticum monococcum, assembly GCA_034509565.1. Taxonomy (NCBI): domain Eukaryota; kingdom Viridiplantae; phylum Streptophyta; class Magnoliopsida; order Poales; family Poaceae; genus Triticum; species Triticum monococcum. Next base: position 432,869,244 of record CM067841.1, read on the forward strand.
ATTTTTTCACCCACCGTAATACTTATGCTATCTTGAGAGAAGCACTAGTGAAACCTATGGCCCCGGGGTCTATCTTTTATCATATAAGTTTCCCATCTATTTTGCAATCTTTACTTTCAATCTATATCATAAAAATACCAAAAATATTTATCTTATTATCTCTATCAGATCTCACTCTCGTAAGTGACCGTGAAGGGATTGATAACCCCTTTATCGTGTTGGTTGCGAGGTTCTTATTTGTTTGTGTAGGTACGAGGGACTTGCGTGTAGTCTCCTACTAGATTGATACCTTGGTTCTCAAAAACTGAGGGAAATACTTACGCTACTTTGTTGCATCACCCTTTCCTCTTCAAGGGAAAACCAATGCAGTGCTCAAGAGGTAGCAAGCGTCTTGATATATCTCTATAGATCTTAATGCCCAATATATAAGCAGCTTCATCGCGGTCTTTCATTGAAAAACTATTATTCAAGTATCCTTTTATGCTATCCAAAAATTCTATATCATTTCCAATCAACAATATGTCATCCACATATAATATTAGAAATGCTATAGAGCTCCCACTCCTTTCTTGTAAATACATGCTTCTCCAAAAGTCTATATAAAACCATATGCTTTGATCACCTCATCAAAGCGTATATTCCAACTCCGAGATGCTTTCACCAGTCCATAAATGGACCACAGGAGCTTGCACACTTTTTTCGCATCTTTAGGATCGACAAAACCTTCTGGTTGCATCATATACAACTCTTCTTTAAGAAATCCATTAAGGAATGCAGTTTTGACATCCATTTGCCATATTTCAATAATCATAAAATGCGGCAATTGCTAACATGATTTGGACAGACTTAAGCATTGCTACGGGCGAGAAAGTCTCATCATAGTCAACTCCTTGAACTTGTCAAAAACCTTTTGCAACAAGTCAAGCTTTGTAGACGGTAACATTACCACTAGCATCAGTCTTCTTCTTGAAAATCCATTTATTATCTATGGCTTGCCGATCGTCAAGCAAGTCAACCAAAGTCCATACTTTGTTCTCATACATGGATCCCATCTTAGATTTCATGGCCTCAAGCCATTTTGCGGAATCTGGGCTCATCATTGCTTCCTCATAGTTCGTAGGTTCGTCATTGTCTAGTAACATGACTTCAAGAACAGGATTACCGTACCACTCTGGTGTAGAACATACTCCGGTTGACCTATGAGGTTCAGTAGTAACTTGATCTAAAGTTTCATGATCATTATCATTAGCTTCCTCTCTAGTTGGTGTAGGCCTCACGGGAACGGTTTTCTGTGATGAGCTACTTTCCAATTCAAGAGAAGGTATAATTACCTCATCAAGTTCTACTTTCCTCCCACTCACTTCTTTCGAGATAAACTCCTTCTCTAGAAAGGATCCATTCTTAGCAACAAAGATCTTGCCTTCAGATCTGTGATATAAGGTGTACCCAACAATTTCTTTTGGGTATCCTATGAAGATGCACTTCTCTGATTTGGTTCGAGCTTATCAGGCTAAAGCTTTTTCACATAAGCATCGCAACTCCAAACTTTAAGAAACGACAGCTTAGGTTTCTTGCCAAACCACAGTTCATACGGTGTCGTCTCAACAGATTTAGATGGTGCCCTGCTTAACATGAATGCGGCTATCTCTAATGCATAACCCCAAAACAATAGTGGTAAATTGATAAGAGACATCATAGATCACACCATATCCAATAAAGTACGGTTACGACGTTTGGACACACCATTATGCTATGGTGTTCCAGGTGGCGTGAGTTGTGAAACTATTCCACATTGTTTTAAATAAAGGCCAAACTCGTAACTCAAATATTCGCCTCCGCGATCAGATCGTAGAAACTTTATTTTCTTGTTACGATGATTCTCGACTCCTCTCTGAAATTCTTTGAACTTTTCAAATGTTTCAAACTTGTGTTTCATTAAGCAGATGTACCTATATCTGCTCAAATCATCTCTGAAGGTTAGAAAATAACAATACTGCCGCGAGCCTCAACACTCACCGGACCGCATACATCAGTATGTATTATTTCCAATAAGTCAGTGGCTTGCTCCATTGTTCCGGAGAACGGAGTCTAAGTCATCTTGCCCATGAGGCATGGTTCGCAAGCATCAAATGATTCATAATCAAGTGATTCCAAAAGTCTATCCGCATGGAGTTTCTTCATGCGCTTTACACCAATATGACCTAAATGGCACTGCCACAAATATGTTACACCATCATTATCGATTTTGCATCTTTTGGCATCAATATTATGAATATGTGTATCACCACAATCGAGATTCAACAAAATAGACTACTCTTCAAGGTTGCATGACCATAAAAGATATTACTCATATAAATAGGACAACCATTATTCTCTGATTTAAATGAATAACAGTCTCGCATTTAAACAAGATCCAGATATAATTTCCATGCTCAACGCTGGCACCAAATAACAATTATTCACGTCTAGAACAAATCCCAAAGGTAGATGTAGAGGTAGCATGCCGACGGCAATCACATCGACCTTGGAACCATTTCCGACGCACATCATCACCTCGTCCTTAGCCAATCTTCGTTTAATCAGGAGCCCCTGTTCGAGTTGCAATTATGAGCAACAGAACTAGTATCAAATACCCAGGTGCTACTACGAGCATTAGTAAGGTACACGTCAATAACATGCATATCAAATATAACTTTGCTCACTTTGCCATCCTTCTTATCCGCCAAATACTTGCGGCAGTTCCGCTTCCAGTGACCAGTCCCTTTGCAGTAGAAGCACTTAGTTTCAGGCTTGGGTCCAGACTTGGGCTTCTTCCTAGGAGTGACAACTTCCTTTCCATTCTTCTTGAAGTTCCCCTTATTTCCTTTGCCCTTTTTATTGAAACTAGTGGTCTTGTTAACCATCAACACTTGATGCTCTTTCTTTATTTCTACCTCCGCAGCTTTGAGCATAGCAAAGAGCTCGGGAATTGTCTTATCCAGCCCTTGCACATTATGGTTCATCACAAAGCCTTTGTAGCTTGGTGGCAGTGATTGAAGATCTCTGTCAATAACACTACCATCCGGAAGATTAAGTCCTAGCTGAGTCAAGTGGTTATGATACACAGACATTTTGAGTATGTGTTCACTGACAGAACTGTTCTCCTCCATCTTGCAGCTATAGAACTTGTTAGAGACTTCATATCTCTCAACGCTGGCATTTTCTTGAAATATTAACTTCAATTCCTGAAACATCTCATATGGTCCATGACATTCAAAACGTCTTTCAAGTCCCGATTCTAAGCCGTACATCATGGCACACTGAACTATAAAGCAGTCATCAGACCGCGTCTGCCAGACATTCAAAGCGTATACATTAGCGGGAGGGGGCTTGTCACCTAGCAGTGCATCAAGGACATAATTCATATGTGCATCAATGGGGATAATCCTCAAGTTACGGATCGAGTCCATGTAGTTGCTACCATCATCTTTGAACTTAGCTTTCTCTAGGAACGCATTACAACTCAAGGGAACGGTAGCACATGCCATTGATCTACAACATAGATATGCAAAAACTATCAGGACTAAGTTCACGATAAATTAAGTTCAATTAATCATATTACTTAAGAACTCCCACTTAGATAGACATCCCTCGAGTCATCTAAATGATCACGTGATCCATATCAACTAAACCATGTCCGATCATGATGTGAGATGGAGTAGTTTTCAATGGTGAACATCTCTATGTTGATCATTGATACGTCTCCAACGTATCTATAATTTTTCATTGTTCCATGCTGTTATATTATCAATCTTGGATGTTTTATAATCATTTTATAGTCATTTTATATCATTTTTTTAGTACTAACCTATTGACATAGTGCCAAGTGCAAGTTGCTGTTTTTTCCATGTTTTTTACATCGCAGAAAATCAATATTAAATGGAGTCCAAATGCCACGAAACTTTACGGAGATTTTTTATGGGCCAGAAGGAACACAATGGCCCTAGTTGCGCCTGGGAGGTGCCCCGAGGGGAGCACAACCCACCAGGGCATGCTAGGAGGCCCAAGCGCACCCTAGTGGGTTGTGCCCACCTCGGGTGCCGCCCCGGACCGCCTCTTTGCTCTATAAATACCCCGATATTCTAGAAACCCTAGGGGAGTCAACGAAATATTCATCCAGCCACCGCAGAGTCCAGAACCACTTGATCCAATCTACACACCATCTCGGATGGGGTTCACCACCTCCATTGGTGCCTCTCCGATGATGCGTGAGTAGTTCTTTGTAGACCTTCGGGTCCGTAGTTAGTAGCTAGATGGCTTCCCCCCTCTCTCTTGATTCTTAATACAATGGTCTCTTGGAGATCCATATGATGTAACTCTTTTGCAGTGTGTTTGTTGGGACCCGATGAACTTTGAGTTTATGATCAGATCTATCTCTTTTTATATCCATGAAAGTATTTGAGTTTCTTTGATCTCTTTTATTCATGATCTCTTATAGCCTCGTATTTCTTCTCCGATATTTGGGTTTTGTTTGGCCAACTTGATCTATTTATCTTGCAATGGGAAGAGGTGCTTTGTAGTGGGTTCAATCTTACGATGCTTGATCCTAGTGATAGAAAGGGAACCGACACGTATGTATCGTTGCTACTAAGATAAAACGATGGGGTTTATCTCTACATAGATAGATCTTGTCTACATCATGTCATTGTTCTTATTGCATTACTCTGTTTCTCCATGAACTTAATACACTAGATGCATGCTTGATAGCGGTCTATGTGTGGAGTTATAGTAGTATATGCAGGCAGAAGTCGGTCTACTAATCTTGGACGTGATGCCTATGTAATGATCATTGCCTTGATATCATCATGAGTATTTGAAGTTCTATCAATTGCCCAACAGTAATTTGTTCACCCACCGTTTGCTATTTTTCTCGAGAGAAGCCACTAGTGAAACCTACGGCCCCGGGTCTCTTTCTCATATTATTTGCCTTTGCGATCTACTTTTTCCTTGCATTTATTTTCAGATCTACTAAACCAAAAATACTTTGCTGCACTTTATTTTATTTGCGATCTATTTATTCAATCTATTACAACTTTCTCCCGTCCACGCACCAATTTCTGGCTCTGTTACTCGAAAGGGATTGACAACCCCTTTAACACGTCGGGTTGCGAGTATTTGTTATTTCGTCCAGGGGATGTTTACGTTGTGTTGCTTGGTTCTCCTACTGGTTTGATAACCTTGGTTTCATATTTGAGGGAAATACCTACTACTGCTGTGCTGCATAATCCCTTCCTCTTTGGGGAAATATCAACGTAACTTCAAGCAACATCAATCATATCTACTATGTGATTCATGTTCGACCTTTCGGTCTCCAGTGTTCTGAGGCCATGTGTGTACATGCTCGGCTCATCAAGTTTAACACGAGTATTCTGCATGTGCAAAACTGTCTTGCACCCATTGTATGTGAATGTAGAGCTTATTGTTGTGGGAGTGAGCCTGACAGCAAGTGTAGGGGGCACGTAGGAGGAGGCGGGATCCTAGCTACGACGAGGTTGTATACACAAGTTTACGAGTTTTGGCCCCTGTCGGAGGAGGTAAAAGCCCTATGTCTCGATGCCGCTGAGGCTGGTCGACTGGATATGTGTGAAAGTTACAGGGGGATCGAACCCTTGTGCCAAAGGAGGGGGTGGCTTATATAGAGTGTGCCAGGCCCCTCCAGCGCTCAGTTACACAGGGTTCAATGTGAGTTAAGACATGCGCGTTACTGGTAACACCGGCTATAAATGACTATTAATGATCTTTAAGACTACGGAGTTAACGCCTGACCGTTGCTATACCGGGGTGACTGCAGGTCTTCTGTATTCTGAGTGATTCTTCATATGGTCGAGTGGTGTTACAATGGTCGATTGGAATTCGGATATCCGAGTGGAATATACCGTCGAGTGGATTCCATTCAGGGATTGTTTCAGTCGATATCTTCTGTTGGTCTTTGAATGTTTTTGACTCTAGGTCAGTGTCCTTGGGTAGGGTGTCTAGGATAGGCCTAAGACCCTACCCTAAGTACATGTTATCATCATTAGCCCCCGAATGGATTGAGGTCCGAATGAAGAAGGGTTGAAGTTGGTTCCAACTAAATTCCATGCTTCGGAGGCATTTAATCAAAGTCTGGGAAGCACACTGGTTGTTTAACCCTGGATCAGTCGCCTTGATCGATTCTGGCTCTTGAATCCATTGAGTGAATATGCTTGTAAACCATCGAGTGAATTAGAGAATGATATCTTCAATGTGATTGATTGCTCTGCGGTTCCTGGATCTCACGGGATTCGAAACTTTGGAGAAGCGCGTGAGATGGAGCGTGGCATAGTAAACGAACAGGTGCACAGAGATGCCTCGATCTCCGCGCCACCTTTTTTGCCACGTATGGAGTGAGCGGCCGTTACGGGATGTGATAGGGTTGCTCAGGCCCATGGGTCAGCCACTCAGATGCAGGCCCATAAAAGGTGTCGAGGCCGGAATGATGCACTATGTGCCCCATTCTTTCTCTTTTCTCTCTGCTTCTCCACCTTGCTTCTCCTTGCTCACGACGCTTCCACCTGGCTCGCTCGCACTCCATCACCCATGGGGAAGGATAAGACTGTGGCCCTGGAGCGTGCAAAGAAGGCGACGGCGGCGGCAAAGGGCAAGAAGACGGCGAGGGGGACGTTGTTGCGGTCTGGTCTGCTGCCTGGTTGGATCCAGGGAGACTGGATCCGATCCACCGTCTTGAGGGAGGACCTGGAGAATCTTGCCAATGACAGCGTGATTGCTCACGGGCCCTGGAGGCCGTCGAGGAACGAATCTGAGCCCCAGCTGCATGAGGGCGAGTGCATCCTCCTCACCACCCACATCGACCGAGGTTTCTCCCTGCACCCGCATCCATTCTTCCGGGGTTTTTTGAATTTCTTTGGGGCTCAGATCCATCACTTCCCACCCAACACAATCTCGTATCTCACTACATTTGTTTCTATGTGTGAGAACTTCCTCGATTGCCAGCCGCACTGGGCCTGTTCAAACATATCTTCACTTGTCGTTCTGAGTTAGTAAAAAGGCAAATCCGAGTGACGAAAAGACGCATGTGATTCAGATGTGTGGAGGGTTAGGTATCCAGACTAGGGGTAGACGTACTTTTCCTCCCATGACCTTTCCCGAGTCAGTCAGAGGATGGCAGTCGACCTGGTTCTACTGCAAGGACATCCCGACCCCTGGTCAGTCGACTGGCCTCCCCCCTTTCACCATGGTGAGACTCCGCCAGCCTTCTTCTCTAGTTGTAATCCCAAAAGAGAAAGGTGAGGTGTCCCTTTTAGTCGACGCGGTTGTGAATTTGTCCGAGAGGGTGTGACTAGCATGGATCTGCTGGAGGTGTTCCTCAGTCGACGCATCCAGCCTCTCCAAGCTCGTGATCACCCGATGTGGATGTATTTGGGCCCTGGAGACACAACTGAATCCACCCGGAGGAGGTTGATGAGGAGATGGTGGCCTAGTGGCTCAGGAGCATTACTAGCAACAAGGATAACCCCAGGGGGTCCAGGAGGATTCTGTGATTTGATGCCGACAATGCTCCAGAAGAGGTCAGGCTCGATTTACCGAGTGTTTTTCCCTTTTTGATCTATGATTGTTCTTGAATCCGACTGATGTTTGTAACTTGTATCTTTGCAGACTCACCCCAAGATGTAGTCTATGCCAAATGGGGAGCAGCCTCAGGAGGGAGTGGGGAGTGATGACGAAAGCGCCAACTGGCAATATGAAGATGACAGCGTGGAGGCCGACGAGGATTCTGGAAGCAGCGAGGAAGTCGACTCGCCGCCTCGCTCCGAACGGCGCTCCAAGCAGTCGTAGGATCCCACGGGAGGCCACAGCAAGGCAGTTCCGACGAGTGCGAAGGGTCCCGAAGCGCACTCGGACCTCGACTCCAAAACCATCGGAGAAGGCTATGAAACATCCAAAAGTCGTTCCTCCGAAACCCCGGAAGGCTCTGCCGAGGATCAAGGTGGCCGTGCCTGTTGCTTCTGCGTAAGTGTTTCTTGTCCTTGTCTTTTGTTTCCACTGTGACTTTCTTCTTTAACTTGGCCGAGTGAAATTTGGAACTTTCAGTGCCGCTACTTCCGCAACATCCATGGAAGTCGATGAGGAGCGAGGTGACGCAGAAACCGCGGACGCGGCCACTTCTCGGGCAGGTTAGATCCCATAGCCATGCCTTTACTTATTCGATTGTTCTGATACTCGACGGAAAACCTTTCTGCCGGGTGTTTTGCAGTTCTAGCAAATGTTATCCAGGTTCCGGACGATGACAATGATGAAGAAGTGCCATCAAGGAATACATGGAGAAGGGGTAGGAGTTTGAGCAGGAGAGTGCCTGCCAGCAAAGCACCTCGCTCAGCATCTGAACCAGAAGTTTAGAAACTTGGTGATCCAGTACAAGCTTTAGTCTCTTTTGCTAATCCGATGTCGACTGCCCAACCTTCAGCCTTGACTGCCTAGGCTCTTTCTTTGATTACCCAACTTCAAGCTTCGGCTCCACCGGCCACGTCGTTTGTTCCAACATCTCCTCTTTTTGTTATCATCACATCCCGAAGGACCGGGTAGGAGCTGCCAGGGAGGCCATGATCTAGGCAGGCCTAATGATGGACCGAATGAAGGTGGTGTACGACACCAGCAAGGCCGCCTACGACGCCAGCTTTGCCCTCCAAACCAATGTTTGAGTAAGTGGGATTGTAAGTTGATTTCCGATTGGCTTCCAGCTTGACCTTCACTCTGTTAGGATATGCTACCTGAAAACTGCCGCTTTATTATTCATAAGATGTCAGCCTACACCTTGCATCTGTACACTCACTGGGTGTGGTGTTACTTGTAGCTGTGTAGCTTCTTTTCACTCGACTTAGACAGGTCGTGTCAAGTGATTTCTTGGTCCAGTGGGGACACGCTGAGTGCACCCACTGGGTGTAGTCCCCGAGACCGTCGTTGACTGCGGGCAGTCGACGATGGTCTTAGAATAGATGTTTTTTACTCCTTCCACTCGGGCTGGGCGGACCATGCTGAGTGGGAAATCAAACCAGTGGGGGCACGCTAAGTGCACCCACTGGGTGTAGTCCCTGAGACTTCTGTTGAATGTGCGATTCGACAGCAGTCTTAGAACTCTTTTTTGTTGTGGTCATTTAATCTTGCACACTTTCCACTCGGAAGTAACTGATCTTCGTTTCTGTCGACTGACTTGTCTTTTTGGTGATTGCAGAGGGCTTGTGAACTTGGAACCAAGTATGCTGATTTGGAGAAGAAGCAGATCTAACTCAACCTCGACCTGGAGTTAGCCAAGGAGAACATGAAGAAAGCCCAGGATGAAGCAACTATTATGGGAGGTAACAATTTCTCGACTGCTCGCTTTATCATCTTTTCCTTTTCATCCTTTCAACCGAGTGATTCCAGTCGAACAGATGTGCATAGTGAAAACCGTCAACTCGAAGCTCGTCTGAAGAATGTTATTTCTTTAGAAAAAATGAAGCAGACTCTTGAGCAGAAGGACCTCGATCTTGCGGCAGCACACAAGACAGCGCGTGAGAAAACTGAACTTGCTGACAAGAATCTAGCTTCAGTCGGAAAGTTTGAAGAGGACAACGCCAGGATAAGAACTGCTGTCGACGAGGTGAATAAAGAGGTTGTGCAACTGAAGGAGGAGAAGGTGGCTTTGGCTGACAAAGTGGATGTTCTCACTCGGAAGAGGGACGAACTGGAAACTTATCTGGGCGGTCTTGCCAAGAAGATGTTTCTTATGCTTGAAGGTACTTCCCCTTATCCGACTAATTTCAAAGAACTTCTTCACCATGTTGCTACCAATTCATTACCTTTTTGTGCATGCAGAATTCTGTCAGAATTTTGAGGAGGAAACTGGGCGGATCGAGACAGGACTGGACCCCGTGAACTCTCTTGTCAAGGACGAGGCTGCCATGAATGTGCTGTGACTGGAATCTTGTCTCGCCAGTGTCTTGGACTACGTCGCCCGACTGAAGGTCGCGCTATCCCGAATCGACAAGGAGCTGTGGCCAGAGGATGTGCTTATGAATGACCTCGAGTCACTTATGACTCGACTCCATAACATCCCTGACCGAGTGTAGGCGTGGAAGAAATCAGCTGCTCGCTGTGGTGCTGATGTGGCTTTGTCCCTCGTCCGTGTTCATTTGAAGGATGCCAAGGAAGAGAAGCTGAAGGCTCTTCAGGTAGCTAACACTAAGAAGCTTCAATTTCAATCTTTCATGGAGACCTTCATCAACGCAGCCACTCGCATTGCGGACGGCATCGACTTGGACACTTTTGTTGAGCCAACAAGCCCTCCTCCTGCCGAGTGAAAACTTGATAACTTGACTTTATTTGCCTCAGAATGCCAAGTGATTTTGTAATCGTTAAACTCTTTCGAGCTTGATGCCCGAGCACTTCTGCTGGTGGTTCGGAACCCTGCTGGATTTATCTGAACTTGGTTGATTTATTTGAATGCAGTTGCTTTGTCTCTATCGTCTTTGGAATTTTTGACTAGGATCACAACTGAGTCCCCGAGTGAAAGGATAGCTCTTCACTCGAAATAGACGTTGTACTTGTGATGCAGCTTAGAGTGCAACCGAACGTTGTACTTGTGGCGTAGCTTAGAGTGCAGCCATGCATTGTACTTGTGGTGCAGCTCAGGGTGCGACCGGACGTTGTACTTGTGGCGCAGCTCAGAGTGCAACCAGACATTGTACTTGTGGTGCAGCTCAGGGTGCAACCGGACGTTGTACTTGTGGTGCAACTCAGGACATACTTCTTTGATACTTAGGCAAGCACAGGGTCGCAGCTAAGCCCCCGAGTGAGAGGATCGCTCTTCACTCTGAGTATGTTTTATAACTTAGGCGAGCACAGGGTCACAGCTAAGCCTTCGAGTGAGAGAATTGCTCTTCACTCAAAGTATGTTTTGAAACTTAGGCGAATCGGGTTCGCCACTAAGCCTCCGAATGAGAGGGTTGCTCCGCACTCGGAGTGTTTCTTAACTTAGGCGAGTACATGATCGCAACTAAGCCCCCGAGTGAGAGGATTACTTGTTACTCGGAGTATGTTTTATAACTTAGGCGAGCACACGGTCGCAGCTAAGCCCCCGAGTGAGAGGATCACTCTTCACTCGGATTATGTTTTACAACTTAGGCGAGCATAGGGTCGCGGCTAAGCCCTTGAGTGAGAGGATCGCTCTTCACTAGGAGTACGTTTTATAACTTAGGTGAGCACAGGGTCGCAGCTAAGCCCCCAAGTGAGAGGATCACTCTTCACTCCGAGTATGTTTTGGAACTTAGGCGAATCAGGTTCTCGGCTAAGCCTCCGAGTGACAGGGTTGCTCTGCACTCAGAGTGTTTCTTAACTTAGGCGAATCAGGTTCGCGGCTAAGCCTCTGAGTGAGAGGGTTGCTCTTCACTCGGAATATGTTTTGAAACTTAGGCGAATTAGGTTCACAGTTAAGCCTCGAGTGAGAGGGTTGCTCTTCACTTGGAGCGTTTTGAAACTTAGGTGAATCGGGTTCGCGGCTAAGCCACCCACTGGGGAATTTGTGTTGGGGAACGCAGTATTTAAAAATATTTCCTACGATCACGCAAGATCTATCTAGGAGATGCATAGAACCGAGAGGGGAGAGTGTGTCTACGTACCCTCATAGACTGAAAGCAGAAGCATTTAGTAACGCGGTTGATGTAGTCGAACGTCTTCGCGATCCAACCGATCCAAGTACCGAACGCACGACACCTCCGCGATCTGCACATGTTCAGCTCGGTGATGTTCCTCGAACTCTTGATCCAATTGAGGCTGAGGGAGAGTTTCATCAGCACGATGGCGTGGTGATGGTGATGATGAAGTTACCGGCGCAGGGCTTCGCCTAAGCACTATGACAATATGACCGAGGTGGAAAACTGTGGAGGGGGGCACCACACATGGCTAAGATAAATCTTGTGCCTTTGGGGTGCCCCCTGCCCACGTATATAAAGGAGGGGGAGAGGAGGCCGGCCTAGGAGGGACACGCCTATAGGGGGAGTCCAACTAGAACTCCCAATCCTAGGGGGAGTCCAACTAGGATTCCCAATCCTAGGTGGAGTCCCCTTCCTTTTCCAAGAGGGGAGCGAGGAAAGGAGTAGGAGAGGGAGAAGGAAAGAGAGGGGGGCGCCACCCCCTCCCTAGTCCAATTCGGACTTGCCATGGGGGGGGGGGGTGCGGGCCACCCCTTGAGGCCCTTCTCTCCTTTCTCATATGGCCCATTAAGGCCCACTACTTCCCCCGGCGAATTCCTGTAACTCTCCGATACTCCGAAAAATACCCGAATCACTTGGAACCTTTCTGATGTCCGAATATAGCCTTCCAATATATTGATCTTTACGTATGAACCATTTTGAGACTCCTCGTCATGTCCGTGATCTCATCCGGGACTCCGAACAACCTTCGGTACATCAAATCACATAACTCGTAATACAAATCATCATTGAACGTTAAGCGTGCGGACACTACAGGTTCGAGAACTATGTAGACATGACCGAGACACATCTCCGGTCAATAACCAATAGCGAAACCTGGATGCTCATATTGGCTCCTACGTATTCTACGAAGATATTTATCGGTCAAACCGCATAACAACATACGTTGTTCCCTTTGTCATTGGTATGTTACTTGCCCGAGATTCGATCGTCGCTATCCTCATACCTAGTTCAATCACATTACCGGCAAGTCTCTTTACTCGTTCCGTAATGCATCATCCCGTAACTAACTCTTTAGTCACATTGCTTGCAAGGTTTATAGTGATGAGCATTACCGAGAGGGCCCAACGATACCTCTCCGACAATCAGAGTGACAAATCCTAATCTCGATCTATGCCAACTCAACAAACACCATCTGAGACACCTGTAGAGCATCTTTATAATCACCTAGTTACGTTGTGACGTTTGATAGCACACTAAGTGTTCCTTCGGTATTCAGGAGTTGCATAATCTCATAGTCATAGGAACATGTATAAGTCTTGACGAAAGTAATAGCAACGAACTAAACAATCATAGTGCTAAGCTAACAAATGGGTCTTGTCCATCACATCATTCTCTAATGATGAGATCCCGTTCATCAAATGACAACACATTTCTATGGCTAGGAAACTTAACCATCTTTGAATAGGAGCTAGTCAAGTAGAGGCATACTAGGGACACTTTGTTTGTCTATGTATTCACACATGTATCAAGTTTCTAGTTAATACAATTCTAGCATGAATAATAAACATTTATCATGATATAAGGAAATATAAATAACAACTTTATTATTGCCTCTAGGGCATATTTCCTTCTGTCTCCCACTTGCACTAGAGTCAATAATCTAGTTCACATCGTCATGTCATTTAACACCACTAGTTCACATCTTTATGTGATTAGTTGTCGGGACCCCGATCCTAAGTCACATCAATCTAGCATGTAACACTTCATATCACTTTGCGGCCTCACACACGGCATTCCCACGGGTGCCACCTTACCTGGCCCGGGACCGTTTGCGCCTTTTGGCTCACGTATATGATAGTGTCGCTAGCATCCATCTGACAAAGAACCCGGGCCGACATGACTAGTCGTGAACCCAAAGTGGCACTAACTTACAGGGACATGCATACATGAATCAACCTCGAGCATGTCGGTCAACAGCGTATGAATCCGGGCTGTAGCACTAGGCTAACAGGACTCCGGGAACCCGGGCTGTAGCAAGCTAGGCAGGACTCCGGATGTCACCGTGTGACATTTCCCCAAAGGGACAGACACAGAAATGAAGTGAATCACATGCCGGCCAGTCAAGTGTTCCGGAGCAGTAGTGATGGGCCAGCAGGACTCCGGTGAACCGGGATGTAGCGGACTACTATGGCTCATGGAAGCACAAGACTACATTTCCCCATAAGAGAGGCTACCAGGGATAAACAACTAGGTTGTCGGATCCCACACATAGCAATACACGTTACATGTACGCATAACATGCAAGTATCTGCTGTATTACATGGCATCACAACATAACTCAAACTCATATAGATAAAGCCCTAGAAGAGCCACATAGCATTCAATACAAACAGGGGTCTCATGACCCATCATTCAGAGCATACAAGCAACGGAAGCCTTACATGTCTGAGTACAGACAACTACAAAAGGAAAAGACTAAGAAGCCTGACTAAACACGACCCTCCCAAGGGTGCAAGATCGTAGCTGGGATACAAGCTTCTCATCGAAGTCACTAGTGTAACCAACTACAAAACATAAATAAGCAACATGAGTACGAAGGTACTTAGCAAGTCTTACGTCAGAACTATCTACATATGCAACATTATCAACAAGGGGGCGGTCGAGTTTTAACAGCAGCAAGCCAGCTTTGACTCAGTGGCTAGCCTATATTACGAGTATCAGAAACTTCTTTGAGGTGAGAAGATGCACACGAGTCCACATATTCACCATATCAATACTCCACTACGGATCCGTTCCCGTCTCCCTACGAGAAGGCCATCCATAGCACTCACGCTTATCTTGCGGATTTTAGAGTATCCACTTCAAGTTGTCTATGTACTACATAAGTCCTCCAAGTTTCCATATCCGAGGAAAATGGCTATTCGAATAGATAATGTTGACCCTGCAGGGGTGTACTTCTTCACACATGCTCTCGCCACTTATAGCCCTGTACACGTCATGTACCTCGGCAACCTTCAAGCGGAAACCGGGCGAGGGTGTCGGCCACGACCTAACTAACCACACAAGTCTCTCGTCTAGGTTTATCGCCTATTCGGGTTCCATCCGCAAGGAGATCCGGCCGGGGTGTCGCTCACGGCCCCAAACGATGTGTGCAGGGTTCCCAAGCCCACCATCCGGGTGCCACTTGGTACACCATGCCATGGTGCCTAGTCTGTCCCAAGCCCGTCCCGTCGGACACCACCTGGTAGACAAGTAGCACTACCTACAAACGCTAGAAACTAGTTGTAACTCCTGGACAGAGATCAAGTGGATTAATAAGCCGAGAGGGGCCGGATAACCGGAACCCAATGTGTGGTAGTAACTGGACTTGGATAACATACACAGAACTCAGTGCTTAGGGACGGTTCCAATGAGACAACCCACCATGTACTCCGACATGGCCTCTCATCGCTACCTTTACCAAAACGTGTTCACACACTTAGCCTTTATCGGTAGGACATGTTCACCACTCCAATTCATTCCCGATGAATCAGACCTGACACAACTCTAAGCATAGCTGGCATAAAGAAAACAAGCACGGATGAGCAGGCACATCAGGGCTCAAGCAACTCCTACTCATACTAGTGGGTTTCAACTATTTACTGTGGCAATGACAGGTCATGCAGAGGAATGGGTTCAACTACCGCAGCAGAAAGTAGTAGTTTGAATCGTTGTTGTCCTAATGCAGTAAAAGGAGCAGGAGCGAGAGAGTGGGATTTATCGAGATGCTCAAGGGGGTTTGCTTGCCTGATAGAACGACGAAGGGGCACTGCTCCTCTGACAGGTACTCGGGAACACCTTCCGGAGTGGAACCTATCGAGAAGAAATGGTGCCGGCGATCAACACACAAATAAATGCAACAAAATGATGCATGAACATGGCATGTGCAAGTGATAGTGTTTGGGCTAATGCAAGATGCTACCAAGTTGGTTGAAGCCCATTTGAATCAAAGATTCAAACGCAATTCAAAATGAAGCATTTAAAATGCCCATCTTATGTTTTCACTTATACAGCATGTATAAGTTGGTTTTTCATGCATGTAACCGGCATAAATGGATTCCTTGCATTTTTCTGTTAATTTTTCATATATAATTTATTTCATTTTGAGCTACGGTTGAATTATTATGATTTTTTGAAATTTAGGCAATATTCTGGAATTTCCTGAGTTAAAATAATTCCAGAAAAAGAATAACTGCGCCAGCACTACGTCAGCATGATGTAAGCGAGTCAACGGGGCTGACCAGGTCAAACCTGAGCAGTGGGTCCTACTGGTCAGTGACCCAGTCAACTAACTAAGTTAGTTAGTCCTAACTAACTGGGCAGGGCCCACTAGTCAGTGACTGTAGTAGCTAACCTAGTTAGTTAATTAATGCTAACTACAGTAGTTAGTCAGGCGGGGCCCGCAAGTCAGTGAGACAGAGGGGGGAGGTCAAACTGGGCAGTGGGTCAACCCACGCCGGAGTTGACCCGGCGCTCGTCGCCGGTAAGGCCAGAGACGGTGGAGGGGCTCAGGATTCCTCCTCCGGCGACCAAATGGCCAGCGGAGGGCATCTACGTGGAGCTGGGACTCGCCCGCATCCATTTGTGCAAACGGCAGGGGCTGAGGTGGCCCGAGCTCACCGGAGGCAAGCTCGCGGCGGTGGACGGAGTTCGGGCGATGATGCAAACGTCGCTATGGTGCACGGCAGGAGCAACGGTTGGTTGCTCTCGGCCCGTGGAGCTGTGCTGAGCATAGTGACGCGCTCGGTTTTTAGCCTGAGCGGCTGCAGCGACGGCGGTGACATGCCCGGCGGGCGGATGCTTTCGACTCCAGTGAAGAGCATGGTTAGGGGACGCGTTCGACAGCGAGAAGAGAGGGGAAAGACGGTAGGGCTCACTGGGGGGCGGAGGAGAAGGTCAGCAGGCTCGGGGGCGCGCCAGACGTGCGAATCGCCGGCGGTGATCGGCGGCGCCCGAGGTGGAAGACGAGCTCGAAGACGTCACCATGGTGCTCTTGGGTTCGGGATCTTCCGTGTGGAGGAGCTGTGCATCGTCACAGAGCTTTTGGACACGGGGAAGGGGCGAGAAGACCACGGTGGTCACGGTGGCAGCGAACGGCGGCGACGGACCCGTTCGGGCGTGCTATAGAGAGAGAGCAGGGGAAGGGAGAGTGAGCTGCGAGAGAGGGGAAGGACCAGGGGGCTCGGGCTTCTCCAGGCGCCAAGGCAAGGACGGGGAAGGAAGCAGGAGGTGGCGGGGAGACATGGCCACGGTCGGCTGTGAGGCGGGCACGCAGCAGCTCCTACTGGCAGGAGCTTCAAGAAGCTCCTGGCGGTTGGGCTGGTGGGATGGGCCGAGAGAAGCTGGGCCAGGCTACACAGGTATGGTCAGGTAATTCTCTCTCTCTCTTTTTCTTCTATTTTGCATTTTCTATAATTTGTTTTGATTTAGTTTTAGACACTAAATCATTTTTGTTGCTTCTGATAATTCTTGTAGGGACAGTTGGATTATTCCAAAGCCCCTCAGCAAAAATCAGAATTTTTGGACATATATAAAATATATCACACATATATATATCCAAGGCAAATAATTATTGTATTAATTCCAAAAGGCCAAAATAATTATTTATGCGCTCCTAAAATTACTGGTTTGAATTTTACCTCTGACCAATATTTTCAGAGAGCAACATGAACATTTTCTTGGTCCTTTTTGGAGCACTTTTTATCTGGGTCATTTCCAGAAATGATTTCTGAGGGTTTCACAAATCCCCATTTCAGATTTAAATGGAATTTAAACATGATGCACAAATGACTAGCTAGTATAGGTCATACCAGAACTAGGGATGTGACAACTCGCCCCCACTCGGAAGAATCTCGTCTCGAGATTCAGGAGTTGGCGGAAAGAAAGCAGGGTACTCAAGTCGGAGACGATCTTCTCACTCCCAGGTAGCTTCTCTCTCGGAATGATGAGACCATTGAACCTTGAGAAACTTGATGTTATGACATCGAGTGACACGCTCTGCTTGATCCTGAATGCGAACGGGGTACTCTCGATAAGTGAGGTTATCTTGGAGATCAAGCGTTTCGTGGTCCACTCCGCGGATGGGATCCGAGAAGCAATGCCTGAGTTGAGAGACGCGGAAGACATCATGAACTCGAGAAAGATGTGGGGGTAGTTCCAACTGGTAGGCAACCTCTCCTCGTTTAGCGAGAATGCGAAAAGGACCAGTTTAACGAGGAGCCAACTTGCCCTTGATACCGAAACGATGGGTACCCTTCAAAGGAGTAACCCGAAGGTAAGCCTTGTCGCCAACTTCATAAGCCACTTCCTTATGATGACGGTCATATTGGCTCTTTTGACGAGATTGGGCTGTTTTCAAATTTTCACGAATGATGCAAACTTGCTCCTCTGCCTCCTGGATCATATCCGGTCCAAAGAATTGTCTTTCACCGGTTTCTGACCAGTTCAAAGGTGTTCGACATCTTCGTCCATACAGAATCTTGAAGGGTGCTTTCTTAAGACTGGATTGATAGCTATTGTTATAAGCAAACTCAGTGAAAGGAGGACACTTCTCCCAATCCATACCGAATGAGATAACACAAGCTCTAAGCATGTCTTCAAGAATTTGGTTGACCCTTTCCACCTGACCACTTGACTGAGGGTGGAAAGCGGTACTGAAAGAAAGATGAGTTTCCATGGCATTCTGGAAACTTTCCCAGAAATTAGAGGTGAAAAGACTGCCATGGTCTGAATTGATCTCTAGTGGAACACCATGGAGTGACACTATTCGGGAGATATATAAGTCAGCGAGCTGACTAGCAGTGATACTCTCTCGAACAGGTAGGAAGTGAGCCACTTTGGAGAGACGATCAATGACTACGAAGATAGCATTATTTCCTTTCTTTGTCCTAGGAAAGCCGGTGATGAAGTCCATACCAACTTTGTCCCATTTCCACACGGGAATAGCTAAAGGTTGAAGGGTGCCAGCAGGTCTTTGATGCTCTGCCTTAATGCAACGAAAAACATCACAGTTGGAAATATACTGAGCGATTTCTCTCTTCATCCTAGTCCACCAAAACCTCTGGCGTAGGTCCTGATACATCTTTGTACTACCGGGATGAATCGTGAGAGGAGAGTCATGGGCCTCCTTAAGGATCAGTTGCTGCATCTGTTGACATTTGGGAACGACCAAAAGGTTTCCAAAGTAAACAACACCTTGTTCATCCATGGAGAAACAACCATCAACTCCCTTGGAAATATTTTTCTTGATCCGGGAAATTCCCATATCATGCTTCTGAGCCTCTATGATCTGATCCGTAAGGGTAGGTTTCGCCACCAAGGTAGAAAGGGAACCATGCGGAGCTATGTGAAGGTTAATCTTACAGAATTCCTCATGGAGGGGTGGTTGACATTGTTGCAACATGAGGTTGTTGCAATAGGATTTACGACTTAAAGCATCAGCCATGACATTGGCTTTGCCTGGGGTGTAGGTGATTCCTAAGTCGTAGTCCGAGATCAACTCCAACCAACGTCTCTGTTTGAGATTCAGATCCGGTTGGGTGAAGATATACTTGAGACTCTGATGGTCAGTGTAGGTTTCGCAACGGTTACCAAGAAGGTAATGTCGCCAAGTCTTAAGTGCATAGACTACGGCTACAAGCTCTAGATCATGTGTAGGATAATTTTCCTCATGTGGATGCAACTGTCGAGATGCATAGGCAATCACATGATGATCCTGCATAAGAATGCAACCTAGTCCTTGACGCGAAGCATCGCAAAAGATAACAAAGTCTTTAGTGAAATCCGGTGGCACGAGTATGGGCGCAGAAGTCAGGCGTCTTTTCAGTTCCTGGAAACTGTGTTCACACTGTGGGGTCCACTCAAACCTTTTATCTTTCTTGAGAAGTTCTGCGAGGGGTTTGGCCACTTTGGAGAAGTTTTCAATGAAGCGGCGACAATAACTGGCTAGACCAAGGAAACTCCTAACTTGTTTGACCGTTTCGGATGGAGTCCAATCAAGAACGGCTTTAACCCTCTCGGGATTGACAGCAATGCCCTTACCAGAGATCACGTGGCCCAGATAGGTCACTTCTGGCAACCAAAATTCACACTTGGAGAACTTGGCATAAAGACGG
The DNA here is from genome assembly GCA_034509565.1 of Triticum monococcum. Classification (NCBI taxonomy): domain Eukaryota; kingdom Viridiplantae; phylum Streptophyta; class Magnoliopsida; order Poales; family Poaceae; genus Triticum; species Triticum monococcum. Next base: position 432,889,105 of record CM067841.1, read on the forward strand.
TGCTCTCTAGGTTTTTCTTAACACAAGTCTAAGATGTGCAGCATGCTCTTCCTCGTTCTTCGAGTAAATAAGAATATCATCGAGATAAACCACGACGAACTTATCTAAGTACTCCATAAAGATCGAGTTCATCAAGCGGGAGAAAGTAGCTGGAGCATTGGTTAGGCCGAAGGACATCACGGTGTACTCGTATTGACCATAATGAGTGACAAAGGCCGTTTTGGGGATGTCCCCGTTTCTGATTTTGATTTGGTGGTAGCCTAACCTCAAATCCATCTTGGAAAAGATGGAGGATCCAGTGAGCTGATCATACAGGTCGTTGATCCTGGGGAGCGGATACTTGTTCTTTATCGTGACCAAATTAATGGGGCGATAATCTACAACCATCCGGTCCTACCATCCTTCTTCTTGACGAAGAGGACATGACAAGCCCAAGAAGAAGAACTGGGACGGATGAAACCCTTTTGCAAGGACTCATCAAGTTGTTTCTTAAGCTCGACTAACTCCAAAGGTGCCATCTTGTATGGTCTCCTAGAGATTGGAACAGTTCCTGGGATAAGTTCTATGACAAACTCTACATCTCTGTCAGGTGGGACACCTGGCAGTTCTTCTGGAAAGACATCCGGGAAGTCACGGACTACCGGAATATCTTCAAGGTCTGGAAGAGGGCTGGCATTAAGAGAATAGAGTTGACGCCTTGCAACTCTAGTGGAGACAGTGACTATTTTGCCAGATGGATGTGTAAGTTGAACCGATCTGGTGTAACAATCGATCTTGGCATGATGAGCTTTCATCCAGTCCATACCCAAGATGATGTTAATATCTGAGGACTTGAGAGATATCAAAGAAGCGAGGAATACCAGTCCGCCAACAAGGATTTCATTACCATGGCTTACCTTGGAGGTTTGCCATTTGGAACCAGGAGTCTGGATTATTAGTGGAGTCGGCATATCACAAAATGACATGTCGTGCAACTGAGCATAACCTTCGGATATGAAGGAGTGAGGTGCTCCAGTATCGAACAGAACTGAAGCTAGGTGGCAATTGACAAGAAGCGTTCCCAGTACAACGTCGGGATCATCTTGAGCTTCTGTAGCTGAGACATGGTGCACACATGCTTGTTCAATGGAGGCTGGCTTGGTACTGATCATCTTGCCCGATGGCTTTTCACGGCCAACAGACTTCTCAGACTGGGGTGGAGTATAACTAGACTGAGGGTAGTCACGTGCATAGTGTCCTGGTTCTCCGCAGGTGAAGCAAGTTCCTGAGGTAGGATGTGGACCTACATTGGCAAGTGGTCCACTAATAGGCCTGGGTGGAGCACATTGCTGAGTTGGGTGAGGCACCACATCGGATGGCCTCGGTGCATATCCAAGTGGAAGTGCTGAGTTCGGAATCCAAATCCGTCGTTTCTGAGAGCCAGAGCGGGAGGAAGAACCCAGATCACGGTTGTGCTTATGAGACTCCTCGTAAGTGAGTTGAGTTGTCTCTGCATTAATGGCCTTGTTCACAAGAGCCTGGAAAGTGTCACAATGATGCAGGTGGAGATCACGACGCAACTTAGGGTTGAGACCCTTCCGGAACCGAGCCTGCTTCTTAGCGTCCGTGGACACTTCTTCTGTAGCATAGTGGGCGAGGTTTCCAAACTCTCTACTATAAGCATCAACAGGCAGCTTACCCTGGGTAAAACTACATAACTCTTCCCTCTTGCGGTCAATGAGAGCCTGAGGAATGTGGTGCTCACAAAAAGCCTCGGTGAAATCCTTCCAGGTAGGAATCTGGCCAGCTGGTAGCATAGCCTCATAGCTCTGCCACCAAATACTAGCAGGACCTTCCAGGTGATAGGTAGCATAGGTGACCTTGTCACCTTCAGCTACATTCGTAGAATGCAACTTGTGAGTGATGCTTCGGAGCCAATCATCTGCATCGAGTGGCTCAATGGAATGATGGAAGGTGGGTGGTTTCAGACCAATGAAGTCGGTGATGGAAACCAACTTCTTACGCTGATGTGCAGTGTTCTGCTCAATCTGTGCCAGCAAGCGGTTAGTCTCACGCTTGTTCCTCTCGGATGCTAACAAGAACTCTACCATCAAAGGCTGGTCAGGAGGATCCTCATCCCTACCATCTCCGTGGTTCTTGCTACGAGCAACTGAACCTTAGTTAGCAGACGACATCCTGGCACAAAAACCAAGGAAACAAGGATGGAATTAGCATCGACATAAGGATGCGGAAAGTAATGCAAAAGCATTGGAAACTCTTGAAATCCTAGGACAATTTCGGCAGCATAACGACTATAAATGCTCAAAAGAATTTTGAGACATTCATCAAAGGAATAGCATAATCAATCAACATCGTAATATCAAGGTTCTGGGTCAAACTGAGGACACACGGAAGTAGTAGAACTGTACGGAGACACAACCCAACAATCCTAAGACCTTACGGTTTGGTAACATGTCATCCTGAGAGATAGAGGAGAAGCCTAGGCCTTAACCCTCGTAGAAGAGAAGAGGCTGACTCAGAAAGAATGACATGAGGTAAAGGAGTAAAAAGGGCCTTACGTTCCCTTCCACAATCAATTCCCTTATATAACTAAAGCATTTCTAGACTCAACTTCGACCAGTTTGGCTTGGTAATCCTACAGTTAGTCAGGCTCTGGTACCAACACTGTCGGGACCCCGATCCTAAGTCACATCGATCTAGCATGTAACACTTCATATCACTTTGCGGCCTCACGCACGGTATTCCCACGGGTGCCACCTTACCTGGCCCGGGACCCTTTGCGCCTTTTGGTTCACGTATATGATAGTGTCGCTAGCATCCATATGACAAAGAACCCGGGCCGACATGACTAGTTGTTCACCCAAAGTGGCACTAACTTACAGGGACGGGCATACATGAATCAACCTCGAGCATGTCGGTCAACAGCGTATGAATCCGGGCTATAGCACTAGGCTAACAGGACTCCGGGAACCCGGGCTATAGCAGGCTAGGCAGGACTCCGGATGTCAGCGCGTGACATTTCCCCGAAGGACAGACACAGGAACGAAGTGAATCACATGCGGACCAGTCAAGTGTTCCGGAGCAGTAGTGCTGGGCTAGCAGGACTCCGGTGAACTGGGCTATAGCGGACTACTATGGCTCATGGAAGCACAAGACTACATTTCCCCATAGGAGAGGCTACCAGGGATAAACAACTAGGTTGTCGGATCCCACACATAGCAATACATGTTACACGTACGCATAACATGCAAGTATGTGTTGTACAACATGGCATCACAACATAACTCAAACTCATATAGATAAAGGCCCGGAAGAGCCACATAACATTCAATACAAACAGGGCTCTCATGACCCATCATTCACAGCATATAAACAACGGAAGCATTACATGTCTGAGTACAGACAACTACAAAAGGAAAAGACTAAGAAGCCTGACTAAACATGACCCTCCCAAGGGTACAAGATCGTAGCTGGGATACAAGCTACTCGTCGAAGTCACTAGTGTAACCAACTGCAAAACATAAATAAGCAACGTGAGTACGAAGGTACTCAGCAAGTCTTACATCAGAACTATCTACATATGCAACATTATCAACAAGGGGGTGGTGGAGTTTTAACAGCAGCAAGCCAGCTTTGACTCAGTGGCTAGCCTATACTACGAGTATCAGAAACTTCTTTGAGGTGAGAAGACGCACACGAGTCCACATATTCACCATATCAATACTCCACTACGGATCCGTTCCCGTCTCCCTACGAGAAGGCCATCCATAGCACTCACGCTTATCTTGCGGATTTCAGAGTATCCACTTCAAGTTGTCTATGTACTACATAAGTCCTCCAAGTTTCCATATCCGAGGAAAACGGTAATGTTGACCCTGCAGGGGTGTACTTCTTCACACACGCTCTCGCCACTTATAGCCCTATACACGTCATGTACCTTGGCAACCTTCAAGCGGAAGCCGGGCGAGGGTGTCGGCCACGACCTGACTAACCACACAAGTCTCTCGTCCAGGTTTATCGCCTATTCGGGTTCCATCCGCAAGGAGATCCGGCCGGTGTGTCGCTCACGGCCCCAAACGATGTGTGCAGGGTTCCCAAGCCCACCATCCGGGTGCGACTTGGTACACCGTGCCATGGTGCCTAGTCTGTCCGAAGCCCGTCCCGTTGGACACCACCTGGTAGACAAGTAGCACTACCTACAAATGCCAGAAACTAGTTGGAACTCCTGGACAGAGATCAAGTGGATTAATAAGCCGAGAGGGGGCGGATAACCGGAACGCAATGTGTGGTAGTAACTAGAATTGGATAACATACACAGAACTCAGTGCTTAGGGACGGTTCCAATGAGACAACCCACCATGTACTCCGACATGGCCTCTCATCGCTACCTTTACCAAAATGTGTTCACACACTTAGCCTTTATTGGTAGGACATGTTCACCACTCCGATTCATTCCCGATGAATCAGAGCTGACACAACTCTAAGCATAGCTGGCGTAAAGAAAACATGCATGGATGAGCAGGCACATCAAGGCTCAAGCAACTCCTACTCATGCTAGTGGGTTTCAACTATTTACTGTGGCAATGACAGGTCATGCAGAGGAATGGGTTCAACTACCGCAGTAGAAAGTAGCAGTTTGAATCGTTGTTGTCCTAATGCAGTAAAAGGAGCAGGAGTGAGAGAGTGGGATTTATCGAGATGCTCAAGGGGGTTTGCTTGCCTGATAGAACGACGAAGGGTCACTGCTCCTCTAACCGGTACTCGGGAACACCTTCCAGAGTGGAACCTATCAAGAAGAAATGGTGCCGGCGATCAACACACAAACAAATGCAACAAAATGATGCATGAACATGGCATGTGCAAATGCTAGTGTTTGGGCTAATGCAAGATGCTACCAAGTTGCTTGAAGCCCATTTGAATCAAAGATTCAAATGCAATTCAAAATGAAGCATTTAAAATGCCCATCTTATGTTTTCACTTATACAACATGTATAAGTTGGTTTTTCATGCATGTAACCGGCATAAATGGATTCCTTGCATTTTTCTGATAATTTTTCATATATAATATTTCATTCTAAGCTACGGTTGAATTATTATGATTTTTTGAAGTTTAGGCAATATTCTGGAATTTCCTGAGTTAAAATAATTCCAGAAAAATAATAACTGCGCCAGCACTACGCCAGCATGACGTAAGCGAGTCAACGGGGCTAACCAGGTCAAACCTGACCAGTGGGTCCCACTGGTCAGTGACCCAGTCAACTAACTAAGTTAGTTAGTCCTAACTAATTGGGCAGGGCCCACTAGTCAGTGACTGTAGTAGCTAACCTAGTTAGTTAATTAGTGCTCACAATAGTAGTTAGTCGGGCGGGGCCCGCAAGTCAGTGAGAGAGAGGGGGGAGGTCAAACTGGGCTGTGGGTCAACCCACATCGAGTTGACCTGGCGCTCGTCGCCGTCAAGGCCAGAGACAGCGGAGGGGCTCGGGATTCCTCTTCCGGCGACCAAATGGCCGGCGGAGGGCATCTACGTGGAGATGGGACTCGCCCGCATCCATTTGTGCAAACGGCAGGGGCTGAGGTGGCCCGAGCTCGCCAGAGGCAAGCTCGTGGTGGTGGCCGGAGTTTGGGCGACGATGCAAACATCGCTATGGTGCACGGTAGGAGCAACGGTTGGTTGCTCTGGGCCCATGGAGCTGTGCTGAGCACGGTGTCGCGCTCGGTTTTGAGCCTGAGCGGCTGCGGCGACGGTGGTGACATGGCCGGCGGGCGGAAGCTTTCGGCTTCGGTGAAGAGCATGGTTAGGGGACGCATTCGACAGCGAGAAGAGAGGGGAAAGACGGTGGGGCTCACTGGTGGTCGGAGGAGAAGGTCAGCGGGCTCGAGGGCGCGCCAGATGTCGCGAATCGCCGACGGTGATCGGCGGCGCCCGAGGTGGAAGACGAGCTCGAAGGCGTCACCACGGTGCTCTTGGGTTCGGGATCTTCCGCGTGGAGGAGCTATGCGTCGTCACAGAGCTTTTGGACACGGGGAAGGGGCGAGAAGACTACGATGGTCACGGTGGCAGCAAACAGCGGCGACGGACCCGTTCGGGCATGCTATAGAGAGAGAGCAGGGGAAGGGAGAGTGAGTTGCGAGAGAGGGGAAGGACCAGGGGGGCTCGGGCATCTCCAGGCGCTCGGTTAAGGACGGGGAAGGAAGCAGGAGGTGGTAGGGAGACGTGGCCGCGGTCGGCTGTGAGGCGGGCAAGCAGCAGCTCCTACTGGCAGGAGCTTGAAGAAGCTCCTGGTGGTTGGGCTGGTGGGTTGGGCCGAGAGAAGCTGGGCCAGGCTACACAGGTATGGTCAGGTAATTCACTCTCTCTCTCTCTCTTTTTCTTTTGTTTTGCATTTTCTGTAATTTGTTTTGATTTAGTTTTATACACTAAATCATTTTTGTTGCTTTTGATAATTCTTGTAGGGACTCGTTGGATTATTCCAAAGCCCCTCAGCAAAAATCAGAATTTTTGGACATATATAAAATATATCACATATATATCCAAGGCAAATAATTATTGTATTAATTCCAAAAGGCCAAAATAATTATTTATGGGCTCCTAAAATTACTGGTTTGAATTTTACCTCTGACCAATATTTTCAGAGAGCAACATGAACATTTTCTTGGTCCTTTTTGGAGCACTTTTTATCTGGGTCATTTCCAGAAATGATTTCTAAGGGTTCACAAATCCCCATTTCAGATTTAAATGGAATTTAAACATGATGCACAAATGACTAGCTAGTCTAGGTCATACCAGAACTAGGGATGCGACATTAGTTCACATCTCCATGTGACTAATACCCATAGGGTTTACTAGAGTCAATAATCAGTTCACTTTGCTATGTGATTAACACCCAAAGAGTGATCATGTTTTGCTTGTGAGAGAAATTTAGTCAACGGGTCTGTCGGATTTCGGGTTCCGGCAGACCCTTAAGGTTCGAACACTGGGGTGCGCGCGGAGATTACGCCTTCTACCTCCCAGCCTCGCAAAGATCTAAACTACTAAAAGAACTGCACAAGGGACACAAGATTTATACTGGTTCGGGCCACCGTTGTGTTGTAATACCCTACTCCAATGTTTCGCTGGTGGATTGCCTCCTGGGGCTGATGATGATGAACAATACAAGGAAGAACAGCCTCGCGAGGGTCTGTTCCTGGCTGGGGTGATGAACTGCTAGGAGGAGTTCAGCCACCCTTCTCTTTCTCTCTCTCTCTCTCTCTCTTTCTCTCCCTTACTCTTACTAGCCAACCGAACGAACCAAACCCGAACCCCCTTGCTACATGGGCGGCTGGTCCTATTTGTAGATGCCCTGGTCCTCTTCCCAAATATTGAGCGGGAAGGGATCCAACAATGGTGGGCTAATTTGAAGGGGGACAGCAAGTATCAACTATCCTGACAAAAGCAGTCTTCGCCTGCGCAAAGCTCTGGTGATGACGCCGTCTTGGGCTCCACGGTGACCTCCGTCTCGTAGTCCTCCTGGTCTTGGTCTCGTTGCACCGAAATGGCAACCTTTGCCTGATGCCTCGGAACTCCGCGGCTACACTTGCCCCCTTTGCACCAAAGAGGAAAGGAGGACGCTGCGCGCGCTGGCACCCTCCTGGCGCCCTGAGTCGTCACGGCTTCCGTCACGGGCACCTCGCGAGGTACCCTGCCTTGATCTCTCCGCCTCCTCGCGAGCGAGCCTGACGAGGCTGTGCCTAAGGAAGATCCATGTCGTCCGCCTCGCGAGGCTTGACCCCTCGCGAGGTTCTTGAGTCTTGTGTTGATGAAGATGGGCCGTGCTGGGCCTCCATTGAGCCACGCTGCAGGCCGCAGGCAGGCAAGTCTGGGGACCCCCGTTCCCAGAATGCCGACAGTAGCCCCCGGGCCGAAGGCGCACCCGGACTTGGCCGTGCCGAGAGGCGAAAGGGCGAGGGCGAAGCGGCGCGGGCCCTAACAGCCTGCGGCCTTGGGCGCCGCGTGGCAGTTGATGGGACGTGGGCGGCACTGTTCCCCCCACGCCCCCTTATTCTGCGCCCTGCTAGGCGGACTTGTAGTTGCACACAGCCGCTCCCCTTCCTGTTGCTCGAGCGTCCCCTGTTCTTCCTTCCTTCAAATGCTTGCTCCCGCCTCTAATCCAATCTCGATTCTTCCCCCTCCTTCCCATCGCCATGGCTCCGACGAGGAAGGAGAGAGGGGAGAAACCCATGCCTTCATCTTGTGCGCCGCCATCGGTGGCCCCCGCCGATGGCCAGTCGACCGTGCTCAATCAAGAGTGCCTGGGCAGGGACGGCTTGGCCCTGGCCACCGTCTTCAATGAGTGCGGGAGGACGATGGCCTAGCCCGCGTCCCACTTCTCCATCGACAGGATAGCAACCGAGGTCCCATGTTTTACCGACGCCGTGTGGGTGGGTCTGGTTCCCCCCTTCTCCGATTTCTTCAATGTCGTGCTCTCCCATTATCAGATCCACATGATGCATCTAAGTCCTGAGTCCATCACCCTCCTTTCGGTCTTCGCCTTCATTTGCGAATCCATGGTGGGCATCCCTCCTTCGGTTGCCTTACTGTGCCACTTCTTCTCGCTGCACCTTGTCGACCTTTCCCAATGCCAGGTGTGCGTGAGCTTTGCTGCCGAGCCTGAGACCGAGGCCTCTGGGATTGACTTCAAACTCCCCCTGCCCGCGGTTGGGTTCCGCGAGCGGTGATTTTATGTGGACGCAGGGGTGCCCAGCCCCCTGCTATCGGAGCCGACCTCACATGCTGTCCCCAATTCGGGTTGGGGCTAGGAGACGCTCAAGAGCCCCCGGCTCGTCTTTGTCTGGAGCCACTTCGCGCTCCTGAGGAAGCTCGGCGTGACAGCACCTAAGGTGGTGAAGGAGTTTCTGTTATGCCGTGTTGCTCCCCTTCAACGCCACTCTCGCCGGATGTGGGCCTTCCGTGGGCGCGAGGATAGCATGAGGCTCCAGGAATAGGACCTGGCTCCCGCGGTGCTGAAGTCGATGCTCTTGACCTTGGCCAGGGACCTCAATCCCGGCAACGTCCGGCAGGGAGGGGCCTTGCTGTATCTCTGCCAGAGCAGGGCCAACTTCGTGAAGCAGATGCCCGTCTTTGATGAGTGGGGGCTGCGCCCCGCCGGCCTCCAGGGACCTCGCGAGAATCCAATGGTGGTGACTGCCCTTCCAACCGGCCAAGGCGGCTCCTCCTCAAGTGGCGGAGCAGGGAGGCAGGAGGCAGCGCCGGGTGATGCTCGCGAGGGGACAGCTCCCGTGACCCGTGCCGCTGCGGCTGAGGGTGGCAAGCAGCCGCTCCCAGCGCCCGGGGCTAGGGCCTTGGAGGCCCCAGCCGCGTCTTCTGGCGAGGTGATGGGCAGCACGCGCCAGGCAGGCGCCCTGACGCGGATCGCTCTGATGCTCCGTCCTCGCCGTAGGTTGATCCTTGCGCTCTTCTCTTGGGCCGCTTCCGTATGGACTTTGAGGCCCTCCGGAGGAAAAGGGAGGCCCTGGGTGACGACTTCCCTTGTCGCGTGCTGAAGCGCAGGAAGTACTTCGCCACTGACGAGTAAGTCTTCTTCCTCTCTGGCTCCTGATCCTCTTGTTGCTTTCACTGATCCTTGTTCCGCAGGCCCCTTCCGGCCGAGCTCGCGGAAGTAGCAGAGGTACCGCCTCCTTTGGCTTCGCCCCCTCTGCCGTCCTCGAGTGCTCCGAGCAGCTCTGCCCTTTTGGTGAGGGCGTCTGAAGGGGTGGACCATCCCGAGGTGCACCGCGGCCCTTCATTCCACGTGATTTTCCTTCATGGGCCCTCTCGGGGAATAGCCAGCCTGCCGTGGGCTTCTCGTCTGGTCGTGGACTGCGACTGGTTGAGGCGCCTCCTGCGCCCTTCATCTGGAGACGGGCTGGCTCCAGGACGGGCTTCTGGTGCGGCGCGCCAGGCCGTCGCGAGGGCGCCAGCCCCCAGCCCCCTGCCCGGAGGAGGAACGATGATTTGTGGCCCCCGGCGCTTGCTTGGGGCGGATGATGGTGTGGAAGACGTGCATGAGCGCACCCGGGAGCGCCGCGCTCGCCGCCAAGGGTTCCTTCGCAGGGCGACTGACGCAGTGAACTTGCTTGGGGAGGAGCTTGCTGACGAAGACGCACGCCTGGAGGCTGAGGGCATGCGCCTGGCTGCAGGGAGGCGCGAGCTGGAGGCCGCCATTGCCCTCGTGCGCCGTTAGCGTGATCTTGACGATGAAGAGGCGAAGGCGTCGCTGGAGGCCTCTCGAGTGGCCCGATCCCAGGCCGCGGAAGAGGCCCGGGGAGCTGATCGGCGGCGAGAGGTGGCGGAGGAGCGGGCTCGTGAGCTCCTGGCCTGGTGCCACTCACTGGAGCAGCAAGCGGAGTTGTGCGAGTTGGCCCTTGCGTCGATGCGGGTGGCCTCCGGCGACCCAGCTGAGCTCCAGAAGCGTGAAGAAGCGTTGACGCTGGAAGCCGCCGAGCGCACTCGTGAGTACGAGCGGCTGGAGACGAGGGAGCGCTTGGTGACACAGGCGGAGGACGATGTCGCCGCACGAGAAGCTCGTGTCCTGGAGGAGGTCGGACGTTGGGTGGCGATGGCGTGCCAAGACCTCGAGCGCGAGTTCGAGAGGAGGCTGGAGTTGATCCGGGTCGAAGCTGAAGGGAGGACCACAGTCTTGAGGGCCAAGTGGGAGGAGGCGACACGGCTGGCCGACGCCTCCCGGGCCGCCCTTGAGGTAGCGCGAGGGGAGTTAGCCGCCTCCCAGGCCGAGGTGCTCCGTCTTCGCCAGTGGGTGGAGGAAGCTGAGGGCGTCGCGCGCCAGAATGCGAATGAGATATGTCAGCGGCAGGTCCTGGAGCACATGCACGACCCCATGCTCGCTATGCTCCGGGAGAGGGCTAGTGCAGCCTTGGGTAACATCAGTGAGGCGGCTGTTGGCGAGCCGCACATAGCCAACTATGTTGGCAACCTTCAGTTTTTCACTGCCGTGGTGACGCAGCTGGAGGCGCGGTCGGCCAGGGCCGACAGGTTGGTGGAGGAGAGGAACTGCGCCCTGCTCGGGCGCGCCTTTTCCCGTGTCTTCAGTCATCTCCTGAACATGGATTCCCACTTCGATTTTGACGCCGTCATCGCCCCAGTTCCCCAGGCCGTCCGAGGCGACCTGGCGCACTGGGTGGAAGACAATGTGAACGCCCTTGTTAGGTCCTTCGCTTCGGATGATGACGACGCGATCGTGGCTGCTGATGTGGGTGGTGCGGTGAACGGCCTTGGCGCCGCTGGTGGCGACGCAGACGACGATGGCGAGTTCGGCGACACCAGCGATGGCTCGGGAGGTGCTTCCGAGGATGCATTGGGGGATTGGTCCGACTGAGTGCGCATCGCTCCTATTTCTTTTTACCCTGCATGTATAGAACTCAGGATTTTGACCTGATGGTTGTGAGAGCATTTTGGGAGGGGAAGCCCCTCATGTAAAACCTGTGTTCATCATATTAGTGGTTGTCATATTGCACGAGCGCCCGCGCCTGGTGGCTGGCTGGTTTACCTTTGTTTCGCGCTAGCCCCGAAGCAGCCTGTGGGAGGGCGTGACATCTGGGGTGTTCTTTAGTTGAATCCGTGGGATATGAGAGTGTCGCCGGCAGGGAGCTTCACAGGCGTTGGCCTTTTCGGGCGATTTGTTAATTTGCCACCCCTTACTTCCCCCTTTCACAATTTGCCACCCATTGTCTCAATGACGGGCGGGCCTGGGTCCCACCTGTCATTTTCAGGGGGGCAAATTATGAAAGGGGGAGGTAAGGGGTGGCAAATTATCAAATTTGCCGGCCTTTTCACAGGCACTGGGCCTTTTCCCAAAATGCGATGGCTTCACAGGCACTCGCCTTGCTTCTCAGGCTCTGGGCCTTTTCCAAAACGCGATGGCTTCACAGGCACTCGCCTTGCTTCACAGGCTCCGGGCCTTTTCCAAAACGCGATAGCTTCACAAGCACTCGCCTTGCTTCACAGGCTCCGGGCCTTTTCCAAAACGCGATAGCTTCACAGGCACTCGCCTTGCTTCACAGGCTCCGGGCCTTTTCCAAAACGCGATAGCTTCACAGGCACTCCCCTTGCTTCACAGGCTCCTGGCCTTTTCCAAAACACGATAGCTTCACAGGCACTCGCCTTGCTTCACAAGTTCCGGGCCTTTTCCAAAACGCGATAGCTTCACAGGCACTCACCTTGCTTCACAAGCTCCGGGCCTTTTCCGAATAGGGCAACCTCCGCAGGCACCCGAAGGTCCTCCCGAGAGGGAGCAACAGCGGAAGCTTGGGTTGCGCACGAGCCAGGCCTGACCGGACTCGCGAGGGGCTCACGAGGGGAGGCAGCTATGGCGAAGTGGTAACTAGAACGCGAGAAATGGCTCGAGCGAGAATAAGCACCCCCTTCCCCGAACACACGCAAATCTCAAATTCGAATCCAACTTAAATCCAGCGGGGGAAAAGCTACAACCAAAGGGAAAGGCAATGAAAGCAGACAAAAGGCTGCGTCCGGCACCTAATCTAGTCTTGGACGTCTTCTCACCAGCGCAGAGCTAAGTGCTGTCCACTGGGCATGGGAGGGAGCCCCAGGGCCTGAAGCCGGCACCCCTGAGACTCCGGGGCGTGTACATCCCCACTCATTATTACGTGAGAGTGTCACGGGGCGGTGAGCTTCACAGGCACCGGGCCTTCTTCACAGGTCCTGGCCTTGCTTCATATCACCAGACGAGGGCCCCGCCTTGCACCACACTCTAGTGCCATCAGCAACGGCCGGAACCCAGGACGCCGCCTGATGGGGTAGAGCGGTCACCAGCGGTTCCCTCGACGACCACGGGTCCTTCGCCAGGGGCATGCCCTGAGGTACCTCCCTAGCATAGGGCCTACCTCCTGAGAACGCCTTGCTCCGAACGCCGCGGTGGTGATGTCGGATCTCGGCCCCTCTCCTGCAGCCCCCTGCGCCCTCCTCCCGAGGGGTAGGAGACCGTGGGAGCAGGGCAGCTGCTTGCCGCGGCGACCTGCACCTCCTGTGATCCATGGTTAGCGTATACCTGCTCCTGAAGAATTAGCGGTGCATGATAATCGTTGCCTCCAGCATGGCCAGCGGGGCCGTTCCGGGGCCCCTGGAAAGGCTCAGCTTCCAGTGCCTCGTCCCCCCAGCTTGGGCCGAGGAGCGAGCCTTGTCCGTTCTCGTGAGGGTGTCCTTGGTCCATCATGAGGGGCATGTATTCCTCCGACGCCGTCATCCCGAATGCCACGCCGTGATGCCCCGCATGCCACGCGGTCCCACCTGTCACGCCCACTGCGGGGTGGTAACGCGGCAGTCCGCTGGGGTCGTGGGTCACGTTGAGTCCTTCTTCTTCGCGGGCCGGGGGCGGGGGCAGCGCCACCGCCGGTCCAGTGCTGACAGCTTCGCTGGCCTCGGCATAGCCTTGGAGCCCGCGGGCGCGCGCGGAGCCCCCGCGTGGGTCGCCCTGGGCTTGAGATGGGAGCTGGGTGGAGAAGGGGTGAGCCCCCGAGGCGGTGAAGCCCAGGAGCTCCGCCACTCTCTCCAGCAGCACGTCGTGGCCGCCCTCCAGCAGTCTGCACCACAGCAGCTCCCGGGTCACCGTGAGCGCGGCCCTCGAGTTCGCCTGCTCTCGGCGGGTGTACGGTGTCGTGGTCGCAGCGTGATTGGAGGCCCTTGCCGCCGATCGTGCCTGCCGCGGTGTGAGAGTTGTCGAAGTCTATCCGTGTCGCCCGCGGCCCACAGCGCCCTGCGGACCGCGGGCTGCCTGGGGCGCGGGCTCGCCCGAGGCGAGCGGTTCTTCGCGGGCGGGCCACGCAGCCCAGGTCGGGGTTGCCCTCCTGGTCACCGGGCATGGTGATGATGACGCGACGGGGCACGGAGCGGTGGAAGATGAATTCCGGCGCACCCCTACCTGGCGCGCCAAATGTTGGATTTCGGGTTCCGGCAGACCCTTAAGGTTCGAACACTGGGGTGCGCGTGGAGATTACGCCTTCTACCTCCCCGCCTCGCAAAGATCTAAACTACTAAAAGAACTGCACAAGGGACACAAGATTTATACTGGTCCAGGCCACCATTGTGGTGTAATACCCTACTCCAATGTGTGGTTGGTGGATTGCCTCCTGGGGCTGATGATGATGAACAATACAAGGAAGAACAGCCTCGCGAGGGTCTGTTCCTGGCTGGGGTGATGAACTGCTAGGAGGAGTTCAGCCACCCTTCTCTTTCTCTCCCTTACTCTTACTAGCCAACCGAACGAACCAAACCCGAACCCCCTTGCTATGTGGGCGTCTGGTCCTATTTATAGATGCCCTGGTCCTCTTACCAAATATTGAGCGGGAAGGGAGCCAGCAATGGCGGGCTAATTTGAAGGGGGACAGCAAGTATCAACTATCCTGACAAAAGCAGTCTTCGCCTGCGCAAAGCTCTGGTGATGACGCTGTCTTGGGCTCGATGGTGACCTCCGTCTCGTAGTCCTCCTGGTCTTGGTCTCGTTGCACCGAAATGGTAACCTTTGCCTGATGCCTCGGTACTCCGCGGCTGCGCTTGCCCCCTTTGCACCAAAGAGGAAAGGAGGACGCTGCGCGCGCTGGCACCCGCCTGGCACCCTGAGTCGTCACGGCTTGCGTCACGGGCACCTCGCGAGGTACCCCGCCTTGATCTCTCCGCCACCTCGCGAGCCAGCCTGACGAGGCCGTGCTTGAGGAAGCTCCGTGTCGTCCGCCTCGCGAGGCTTGGCCCCTCGCGAGGGTCTTGAGTCTTGTGTTGATGAAGATGGGTCGTGCTGGGCCTCCTTTGAGCCACGCCGCAGGCCGCAGGCAGGCAAGTCTGGGGACCCCCGTTCCCATAATGCCGACAGGGTCTGCCACATTTAGAGCCATATGTATTTTGCAAATTTTCAATGTCTACAATGCTCTGCACGGTGCTACTCTAGCTAATTGCTCCCACTTTCAATATGTATCCAGATTGAGACTCAGAGTCATCCAGATCGGTGTCAAAACTTGCATCGACGTAACTCTTTTTGACGATCTTTTTGTCACCTCCATAACTGAGAAACATATCCTTATTCCACTAAGGATAATTTTGACCGATGTCCAGTGATCCACTCCTGGATCACTATTGTACCCTCTTGCCAAACTCTTGGTGAGGTACACATTAGGTCTGGTACACATCATAGCATACTTTATAGAACCTATGGCTGAGTCATAGGGAATGCCTTTTCATTCTCTTTCTATTTTCAGTCGTGGTCGGGTTTTGAGTCTTTACTCAACTTCACACCTTGCAACACAGGCAAGAAATATCTTCTTTGACTATTCCATTTTGAACTACTTCAAAATCTTGTCAAGGTATGTACTCATTGAAAAATTTATCAAGCGTCTTGATCTATCTCTATAGATATTGATGCTCAATATGTAAGTAGCTTCACTGAGGTCTTTCTTTGAAAAACTCCTTTCAAACACTCCAATATGCTTTCCAAAAAATTCTACATCATTTTCAATCAACAATATGTCATTCACATATACTTATCAGAAAGGCTGTAGTGCTCCCACTCACTTTCTTGTAAATACAGGCTTCACCGCAAGTCTGTATAAAACCATATGCTTTGATCACTTTATCAAAGCATATATTCCAACTCCGAGATGGTTGCACCAGTCCATAGATGGATCGCTGGAGCTTGCGCACTTTGTTAGCACCTTTAGGATTGTCAAAACCTTCTTGTTGCATCATATACAACTCTTCTTTAAGAAATCCATTAAGGAATGCAGTTTTGACATCCATTTTCCAGATTTCATAAAATGTGGCAATTGCTAACATGATTCGGACAGACATAAGCATCGCTACGAGTGAGAAAATCTCATCATAGTCAACATCTTGAACTTGTCGAAAACCTTTTGTGACAATTCGAGCTTTGTATATAGTAATACTACTATCAGCGTCTCTCTTCCTCTTAAAGATCCATTTATTCTCAATGGCTTGCTGATCATTGGGCAAGTCAACCAAAGTCCACACTTTGTTCTCATACATGGATCCCATCTCAGATTTCATGGCCTCAAGCCATTTTGCCAAATCTGGGCTCATCATCGCTTCCTCATAGTTCGTAGGTTCGTCATGGTCTAGTAACATGACTTCCAGAAAGGATTACCGTACCACTCTGGTGTGGACCATACTTTGGTTGACCTACGAGGTTCTTTAATAACTTGATCTGAAGTTTCATGATCATCATCATTAGCTTCCTCACTAATTGGCGTAGGAATCGAATCACTAGAACTGATTTCTGTGATGAACTACTTTCCAATTTGGGAGAAGATACAATTACCTCATCAAGTTCTACATTCTTCCCACTCACTTCTTTCGAGAGAAACTTCTTCTCTAGAAACGATTCATTCTTAGCAACGAAAATCTTGCCTCCGAATCTGTGATAGAAGGTGTACCCAATAGTTTCCTTTGGGTATCCTATGAAGACGCATTTCTCCGATTTGGGTTTGAGCTTACCAGGTTGAAAATTTTTCACATAAGCATCATAGCCCCAAACTTTAAGAAACGACAGCTTAGGTTTCTTGCTAAACCACAGTTCATATGGTTTCGTCTCAATGGATTTAGATGGTGCCCTATTTAACATGAATGCAACTGTCTCTAATGCATAACCCCAAAACGATAGTGATAAATCGATAAGAGGCATCATAGATTGCACCATATCTAATAAAGTACGGTTATGACGTTCGAACACACCATTACGCTGTGGTGTTCCAGGTGGCGTGAGTTGCGAAATTATTCCACATCGTTTCAAATGAAGACCAAACTCGTAACTCAAATATTCGTCTCCGCGATCAGATCGTAGAACCTTTATTTTCTTGTTACAATGATTTTCCACTTCACTCTGAAATTCTTTGAACTTTTCAAATGTTCCAGACTTATGTTTCATTAACTAGATATACCCATATATACTAAAAATCATTTGTGAAGGTCAGAAAATAACGATACCCGCCGCGAGCCTCAACACTCATCGGCACGCATACATCAGTATGTATTATTTCCAATAAGTCAGTTGCTTGCTCCATTGTTCAGGAGAACGGAGTCTTAGTCATCTTTCCCATGAGGCATGGTTCGCAAGCATCAAATGATTCATAATCAAGTGAATCCAAAAGCCCATCAGCATGGAGTTTCTTCTTGCACTTTACACCAATATGACCTAAACGGCAGTGCCACATATAAGTTGCACTATCATTATTAACTTTGCATCTTTTGGCTTCAATATTATGAATATGTGTATCACTATTATCGAGATTCAATAAACCATTTATATTGAGTGTATGACCATAGAAGGTTTTATTCATGTAAGTAGAACAACAATTATTCTTTGACTTAAATGAATAACCGAATTGCAACAAACATGATCCAATCATATTTATGCTCAACGCAAACACCAAATAATATTTATTTTAGGTTCAAGACTAATACCGAAGGTAAAGGGAGTGTGCGATGGTGATCTTATCAACCTTGGAATCACTTCCAACACACATCGTCACCTTGCCCTCAACTAGTTTCTCTTCATTTTGTAACTCCTGTTTCAAGTTACTAATCATAGCGACTGAACCGGTATCATATACCTAGGGGCTATTATGAACACTAGTAAAGTACAAATCAATAATCTGTATATCAAATATACCTTTGTTCACTTTGTCATCCTTCTTATCCGCCAAGTATTTGGGGTAGTTCCGCTTCCAATGACCATTCCCTTTGCAGTAGAAGCACTCAGTTTCTGGCTTGGGTCTAGCTTTGGGTATCTTCACGGGAGTGACAACTTGCTTGCCATTCTTTGAAGTTCCCTTTATTTTCCTTTGCCCCTTTTTCTTGAAACTAGTGGTCTTATTAATCATCAACACTTGATGCTCTTTCTTGAATTCTACGTTCGTCGATTTCAGCATCACGAAGATCTTGGGAATTGTTTTCGTCATCCCTTGCATATTATAGTTCATCACAAAGTTCCAGTAACTTGGTGATAGTGACTAGAGAACTCTATCAATCACTATCTTATCTGGAAGATTAACTCCCACTTGATTCAAGTGATTGTAGTACTCAGACATTCCGAGCACATGCTCACTGGTTGAGCTATTCTCCATCTTGTAGGCAAAGTACTTGTCAGAGGTCTCATACCTCTTGACTCGGGCATGAGTCTGAAATACCAATTTCAGGTCTTGGAATATCTTATATGCTCCATGGCGTTCAAAATGGTTTTTGAAGTCCCGGTTCTAAGCCGTAAAGTATGGCACGCTAAACTATCAAGTAGTCATCATACCGAGCTTGCGAAACGTTCATAACGTCTACATCTGCTCCTGCAATAGGTCTGTCACCTAGTGGTGCATCAAGGACATAATTCTTCTGTGCAGCAATGAGGATAATCCTCAGATCACGGACCAGTCCGCATCATTGCTACTATCATCTTTCAACTTATTTTTCTCTAGGAACATCTCAAAAATAAAATAGGGGAGCTATATGCGAGCTATTGATCTACAACATAGATATGAAAAAACTACCAGGACTAAGTTCATGATAAATTAAAGTCCAATTAATCATATTACTTAAGAACTCCCACTTAGATAGACATCCCTCAAATCATCTAAGTGATCACATGATCCATATCAACTAAACGATGTCTGATCATCACGTGAGATGGGGTAGTTTTCAATGGTGAACATCACTATGTTGATCATATCTACTATATGATTCACACTCGACCTTTCGGTCTCAGTGTTCCGAGGCCATATCTGTATATGCTAGGCTCGTCAAGTTTAACCCAAGTATTCTGCTTGTGCAAAACTGGCTTGCACCCGTTGTATGTGAACGTAGAGCTTATCACACCCGATCATCACGTGGTGTCTCGGCACGATAAACTGTAGCAACGGTGCATACTCAGGGAGAACACTTATACCTTGAAATTTAGTGAGAGATCATCTTATAATGCTACCACTGTACTAAGAAAAATAAGATACATAAAGGATAAACATCACATGCAATCAATATAAGTGATATGATATGGCCATCATCATCTTGTGCCTTTGATCTCCATCTCCAAAGCACCGTCATGATCACTGGCTTGACACCTTGATCTCCATCGTAGCATCATTGTCGTCTCGCCAACTATTGCTTCCACGACTATCGCTACCGCTTAGTGATAAAGTAAAGCAATTACATGGTGATTGCATTTCATACAATAAAGCGACAACCATATGGCTCCTGCCAGTTGCCGATAATCGTGTTACAAAACATGATCATCTCATACAACAATTTACGTAATCACATATTGACCATATCACATCACAACATGCCCTGCAAAAACAAGTTAGACGTCCTCTACTTTGTTGTTGCAAGTTTTACGTGGCTGCTACAGGCTTAGCAAGAACCGTTCTTACCTACGCATCAAAAACCACAATGCGGTATAGTGATTGCTTTTTGATATTCAGAAAGAACCCTATTTATTGAATCTGATTCAACTAAAGTTGGAGAAACTGGCACCCGCCAGCAACTTGTGTGCAAAGCACGTCAGTAGAACCAGTCTCATGAACGCGGTCATGTAATGTCGGTCCGGGCCGCTTCATCCAACAATACCGCTGAATCAAGAAACAACTAGTGACGACAACCAATATGTGTATACCCACGCCCACAAATCCTTTGTGTTCTACTCGTGCATATAACATCAACGCAGAACCTGGCTCGGATGCCACTGTTGGGGAATGCAGTATTTCAAAAAAATTCCTATGATCACGCAACATCTATCTAGGAGATGCATAGCAATGAGATGGGAGAGTGTGTCTACGTACCCTCGTAGACTGAAAGCGAAAGCCTTTAGTAACGCGGTTGATGTAGTCGAACGTCTTCGCGATCCAACTGATCCAAGTACCGAACATGCCAACTCAACAAACACCATCGGAGACACCTGTAGAGCATCTTTATAATCACCCAGTTATGTTGTGACATTTGATAGCACACTAAGTGTTCCTCTGGTATTTGGGAGTTGCATAATCTCATAGTCATAGGAACATGTATAAGTCATGAAGAAAGTAATAGCAACAAACTAAACAATCATAGTGCTAAGCTAACGGATGTATCTTGTCCATCACATCATTCTCTAATGACGTGATCCCGTTCATCAAATGACAACACATGTCTATGGCTAGGAAACTTAACCATCTTTGATTAATGAGCTAGTCAAGTAGAGGCATACTAGGGACACACTGTTTGTCTATGTATTCACACATGTATCAAGTTTCCGGTTAATACAATTCTAGCATTATCATGATATAAGGAAATATAAATCACAACTTTATTATTGCCACTAGGGCATATTTCCTTCAATTTGGACATACATATTTATGCGGAAACAATCATTAGGATACTGCGAAAGTCATGTCTTTGACAAACAATCTGAAAAGCACTTCTTATTACATCTCGACAATCCGAGTGTTTTAGGTGTAAAAGCGGCGGAGCAGATCCGCGTACCAAAAGCACGGTTCGTCTTGCTTCTGGGCTACATTGTAAAGATGATACGCCCCGTTGTGGAGCGCCTTGGTAATGATGAAGGGTCCTTCCCAAGCGGGGGCAAGCTTGTGAGGTTTCTACTGATGCACTCGGAGCACAAGGTCTCCTTCCTGAAATGCTCGACCTTTGACGTTTCGGGCGTGGAATTGACGGAGGTCTTGCTAATAAATGGTTGACCGGATCAACGCCATCTCTCATTCTTCTTTGAGAAGGTCAACATCATCTTGTCGTGTTTTCTCTGCTTCGACCTCTGAGAAAAGTTCCACTCGAGGGGCGTTGTGCAGCAAATCACTGGGAAGCACGGCTTCGGCCCCGTACACCATGAAGAAGGGGGTTCGACTAGTCGACTGATTGGGAGTCATCCGTAATCCCCACAATACGGATGGTAACTCGGTCACCCAAGCCCCAGCTGCATGCTTGAGGTCACGTATCAATCAGGGTTTCAACCCTTGGAGGATCAAAGCATTTGCTCTTTCAGCTTGCCCATTCGACTTTGGGTGCGCAACGGATGCGTAATCGACCCGAGTGCCTTGGGAAGCATAGTACGCCCTGAACTCATCAGAATCAAAGTTTGAGCCGTTGTCCGTAATGATGTTGTGCGGAAAGGTTGGAAAAAGCGGTAGGCATAAGCGAGGCGGTTGGCCTTCGCCTGGTGCCTGGGCAGTGCCTAAGCGCCCTAGGCATGGCCTAGGCGGTAATATAATTTTTACTCGTAGTGTCTTTGTGATTATTATATGGGTGTTGATATTAGTTTAGGGCATATAAATAAGTTAATTACCATATACTTCCATTGGAATATAACCCGTTTGGCATATTAGTGCGGTATGTGGCATGATTTCTTACTTGGGTAGATAATTCCTTGCTTGCCCTGCCTAGACCTCCATTTATGCCCTAGGCGAGGCGTTTGGCCACTGCCTAGCGCCTAGGCGTGCCTAAGCGCCTCCTAGGCACTGCCTTTTCCAACAGAGGCGGAACCCCATATCGGAACACCAATTCTTTGATGAAACTAATGGCCGTACTTGAGTCTAAGTTCTTGATAGGTTTTGCCTCAATCCACTTGGTGAACTTGTCGACTGCTACGAGCAAATGGGTGAAACCACTCCTTCCACTTCTCAAAGTCCCAACCATGTCCAGTCCCCACACCGCAAATGGCCAGACGAGTGGGATAGTCTTCAGTGCTGATGCAGGTTTGTGGGACATGTTTGAGTAAAACTGACGGCCTTCACACTTATCAACTATATCTTTCACCATTTCGTTCGCCCATGGCCAATAGAATCCATCTCGGTATGCTTTAGCCATGATGGTCCGAGAGGACGGATGGTGACCACTGGTCCCCGAGTGTATCTCGTTCAAGATCAGTTGACCTTCCTCTGGAGTGATACATCGTTGGGCTAGGCCAGTTACACTTTCTCTGAAAAGCCGTCCACCTATAACTGTAAAGGCTTTGGACCCGCGGACGATCTGGTGAGCCTCATCCTCATCCTCTAGAAGCTCCTACCTGAGCAAATAAGCAATTTATGGCACTGTCCAGTCGGGGGTTATCACCAAAACTTCCATGATCAGGTCGACCACCGCTGGCACTTCAACTTCAGTCGGATTGGTTGAACTTATCGGTTGTGGGGGCTCCTCCGTAAAGGGATCTTCTTATACTGAGGGGGTGTAGAGGTGCTCCAAGAACACATTACTGGGAATAGGCTTCTGAGTGGAATCTACCTTCGCCAGATCATCAGCTGCTTGATTCTTGAGTTGGGGAATGTGATGGAGCTCCAACCCTTCTAACTTCTTTTCTAATTTTCTCACTACATTGCAGTATCCAGTCATGGTAGGGCTCCTGATATACCACTCCTTCATCGCTTGATTGACTACCAAATCTGAGTCGCCGTAAACCATCAGGCGACGGACGCTGAGTAAGATGGCCAGACGCAACCCATACAAAAGTGCTTCGTACTCAGGTTCATTATTGGAGGAATCAAAGTGAATCTGGAGAACGTAACTGAGCTTGTCACCTCTTAGGTATACTAGAACTACTCCAGCACCAAAACCATTCAACATCTTAGATCCATCAAAGAACATGGTCCAATGTTCCGAGTGAACTTGAGTCGGTTGCTGATGCTCAATCCAGTCGGCCAAGAAATTTGCAATTGCTTGAGACTTAATCGCTTTTTTTGCTTCGAACTTGATATCTAGAGGAAGGAGTTCAATTTCCCATTTGGCCACTCGACCGGTTGCATCTCGATTGTTCAAAATTTTTGACAATAGAGCATCACTAACGACTAAAAACCTAGTGGTCTGCAAAGTAATGTGCAACATTCTTCGTGGTCAGATAAATTCTGTAGACAAGCTTCTTATCGTGGAATTGTCATGGCAGATGTCCTAGCAAAAGGACTTAGTCGTGGAGCCATTGCAACTAGGTTAGCTTAAAGGGGTTAAACGGGACAAAGGATATAGGAGTTTAATACTAGTTCGGCCCGTTGCGATGAAGGTAAAAGCTTAATCTAGTTTGAGGTGCTATTGCTTGGGTTTTGATTACCAGGGAGCGAATACGCTTGACCTAGCTTTCGATCTCTTGTCTCTCGCCCTAAACCACCACTGGATCGTCCCCTTATATACACAGGTTAACGCCCCGCGGCTCACGGAGTCCTGGCCGGGTCATACACAACGTGTCCGGTTCGGTGACTAACTAGCCCTACCTTATAATACAAGTCACAAATATATGGCGGTTTACACTTGTAGGCCTCAAGTCGCCTTTGGGCTTCGGGCCTTTTGTAAGCCTACTTCATGAACAACCATCTTCAACATCTTCATGGGATTTGTTATAGTGAACCGCCGGTGGTATGACCCGGCCCCTTCTAGGCAGGTCATACCCAATAGTCATATCCCCAACATTAGGCCCCAGGTTGATGTGAACTTTGTTCATTTCAATCTTTCAACACTTAGAAAAAATCCCTCTTCATTTGCTCTTGCAAGATTTTGTAACCTGCCATAGTGTCATCTCCCAAGATTGCGATAACCCACCGTGACATCACTTGTCATTAATATCATGCAAGGCCCAATTTTTTTAATATATATTCTCTTTTAATGAACTCCCGAAAATTGAGGCGTTTGTGTCATCGCATATCCATTTTTTGGCCTTCCTCGATTCCCGTGCATGCCACTTATCCTTTCGACCTTATAAATAGGGCCAGGGGTCCCTTTCACTTCCCCCCCTCGCCTCTTCGTCTCTTTCTTCTTCCTCGCATCGCATCAGTGCCCGAGCTCCGCCGCCGTCAACTTTGCCCCTACTTCGACAATGGCCACTGCATCAACCTCAATCGATCAGAGTTCGTCCGCGCACCTTGGTTGTTCAACAACTCTGGTAAGTTCTCCTCTTTCCTTTTCCCACAGATCTCATTAGGGTTTTTACGAGTTCGTCGGAGTTCATCTCTGCCCTTCCCTGTATCTTGTGTTTTTTTATTCAACTTGGTACTTCTCCTGCGCAGCGGTAGTTGTAGTACTCATTTTTTCTATTAGGGCATCTCCTTTTGTGTAAGAAATCCAATCTGGATACATGAACTGCTCAAGCACTGCCAATTTAGGTCTAGATATTTTTCTATTATCTGAAATGTCGTAGATCCAAAATTAGAGCATCAATCTGTGGAATCTGTTTTCCATCACTGAGCAATTTTTCCACTCAGATCTGTCGACAAATAATTGAGTGGGCGGCTTAACTCATAAACCGTAACCCGCCATCATATGTTTTATAGCCTACATGTTCTGAAAAGGCACCTCTGGTCTAACCATGCTTGCTCAAGATTAATAATTCTGCAACACATATATCTTGACTGCTAAACTCTGTCCGGCTTAACAACAAAAATCCTTAATCCGGTAGGTACCGTTAGTCCCCTTTTAAGCCTCCAAATCTTCAATGTTCAATCACCGGTTTAATCTTCCAACCGTTAACACTTTATCTTCGAAGCGATGATCCTAATTCAATAGAATAACTTTAGCTTGAAAATATTTCCTTTATTTAGGTCCTTGTTCTTCAAGATGGTTAAAACCATCACTTCTTGCAACTGGGTTGTTTCCCGGGTTACGGAGGAAGATCTAAATGCATACGTTTAGACTGGCGTTTTAGCCAAGAAAGAGGCCATCCACTGGAGGGTTCCGGGTGTTGAAACTCGCCCTGAGCCCAAAGACGACGAAGTGGTAGTCTTTATGGATCATATGACCGGAGCTTTAGTCCTCCCGATTCAAAGTTCTTTTGTGACGTGCTACACTTCTTCAAGCTTCACCCATAAGATATCGCACCCAACTCTGTCTCAAACATCTACAATTTTCAAGTATTCTGTGAGGTGTATCTTCAGCAGGAGCCTTGAACTGTCAGGGAGTTCTACTATTTGAACCGGCAGAATGAATTTACAGATGGCCCTAGCCTTGAAGTGGGCGGCATATCTATCCAACGCCGTAAACAAACCACCTTCCCAGCTGCTAATCTGCCCAGTCATCCCAAAGACTGGAACCAGAGTTGGTTTTACTGTCAAGACTGTTGGGGAACGTAGCAGAATTTAAAATTTTCTACGCATCACCAAGATCAATCTATGGAGTTATCTAGCAACGAGGGAAAGGGGAGTGCATCTACATACCCTTGTAGATCGCGAGCGGAAGCGTTCAAGAGAACGGGGTTGTTGGAGTCGTACTCGTCGTGATCCAAATCACCGATGACCGAGCGCCGAACGGACGGCACCTCTGCGTTCAACACACGCACGGTTGTGGAAGACGTCTCATCCTTCTTGATCCAGCAAGGGGGAAGGAGAGGTTGATGGAGATCCAGCAGCACGACGGCGTGGTGGTGGAAGGAGCGGTGATCTCGGCAGGGCTTCGCCAAGCTCAGCGAGAGGGAGAGGTGTCACGGGACGGAGAGGGAGACGCCAGGGGCTTGGGTGCGGCTGCCCTCCCCCCACTATATATAGGGCCCCTAGGGGGGCGCCGGCCCTAGAGATTGGATCTCAAGGGGGGGCGGCGGCCAAGGGGGGTGGCTTGCCCCCCAAGCCAAGTGGGGCGCCCCCCACCCCTAGGGTTTCCAACCCTAGGCGCAGGGGGAGGCCCAAGGGGAGTGCACCAGCCCACCATGGGCTGGTTCCCTTCCCCACTTCAGCCCATGGGGCCCTTCGGGATAGGTGGCCCCACCCGATGGACCCCGGGGACCCTTCCGGTGGTCCCGGTACAATACCGGTGACCCCCAAAACTTTCCCGATGCCCGAAACTGGACTTCCTATATATAATTCTTCACCTCTGGACCATTCCAAAACTCCTTGTGATGTCCAGGATCTCATCCGGGACTCCGAACAACTTTCGGGTTACCGCATACTAATATCTCTACAACCCTAGCATCACCGAACCTTAAGTGTGTAGACCCTACGGGTTCGGGAGACACGTAGACATGACTGAGACGACTCTCCGGTCAATAACTAACAGCGGGATCTGGATACCCATGTTGGCTCCCACATGTTCCACGATGATCTCATCGGATGAACCACGATGTCGAGGATTCAATCAATCCCGTATACAATTCCCTTTGTCAATAGGTATGTTACTTGCCCGAGACTCGATCGTCGGTATCCCAATACCTCGTTCAATCTCGTTACCGGCAAGTCACTTTACTCGTACCGTAATGCATGATCCCGTGATCAACCACTTGGTCACATTGAGCTCATTATGATGATGCATTACCGAGTGGGCCCAGAGATACCTCTCCGTCATACGGAGTGACAAATCCCAGTCTCGATTCGTGCCAACCAAACAGACACTTTCGGAGATACCCGTAGTGCACCTTTATAGTCACCCAGTTACGTTGTGACGTTTGGCACACCCAAAGCACTCCTACGGTATTCGGGAGTTGCACAATCTCATGGTCTAAGGAAATGATACTTGACATTTGGAAAAGCTCTAGCAAACGAACTACATGATCTTGTGCTATGCTTAGGATTGGGTCTTGTCCATCACATCATTCTCCTAATGATGTGATCCCGTTATCAATGACATCTAATGTCCATAGTCAGGAAACCATGACTATATTTTGATCAACGAGCTACTCAACTAGAGGCTCACTAGGGACGTGTTGTGGTCTATGTATTCACACATGTGTTACGATTTCCGGATAACACAATTATAGCATGAACAATAGACAATTATCATGAACAAGGAAATATAATAATAACCATTTTATTATTGCCTCTAGGGCATATTTCCAACAATCTCCCACTTGCACTAGAGTCAATAATCTAGTTACATTGTGATGAATCGAACACCCATAGAGTTCTGGTGTTGATCATGTTTTGCTCTTGGGAGAGGTTTAGTCAATGGATCTGCTACATTCAGGTCCGTATGTACTTTACAAATATCTATGTCTCCATTTTGAACACTTTCACGAATGGAGTTGAAGCGACGCTTGATATGCCTGGTCTTCCTATGAAAGCTGGGCTCCTTGGCAAGGGCAATAGCTCCAGTGTTGGCACAGAAGAGAGTCATCGGGCCTGACGCATTGGGAATGACTCCTAGGTCGGTAATGAACTCCTTCACCCAGATTGCTTCTTGTGCTGCCTCTGAGGCTGCCATGTACTCCGCTTCACATGTAGATCCCGCCACAACGCTCTGCTTGCAACTGCACCAGCTTACTGCCCCACCATTCAAAATATACACGTATCCGGTTTGTGACTTAGAGTCATCCAGATCTGTGTCGAAGCTAGCATCGACGTAACCCTTTACGGCGAGCTCTTCGTCAGCTCCATAAACGAGAAACATATCCTTAGTCCTCTTCAGGTACTTCAGGATATTCTTGACCGCTGTCCAGTTTTCCATGCCGGGATTACTTTGGTACCTTCCTACCAAACTTACGGTAAGGTTTACATCAGGTCTGGTACACATCATGGCATACATAATAGACCCTATGGCCGAGGCATAGGGGACAACACTCATCTTTTCTCTATCTTCTGCCATGGTCGGGCATTGAGCCGTGCTCAATTGCACACCTTGCAATATAGGCAAGAACCCCTTCTTGGACTGATCCATATTGAACTTCTTCAATATCTTGTCAAGGTACGTACTTTGTGAAAGACCAATGAGGCATCACGATCTATCTCTATAGATTTTGATGCATAATATATAAGCAGCTTCTCCAAGGTCCTTCATTGAAAAACACTTGTTCAAGTAGGCCTTTATGCTTTCCAAGAATTCTATATCATTTCCCATCAACAGTATGTCATCCACATATAATATGAGAAGTGCTAGGGAGCTCCCACTCACTTTCTTGTAAACACAGGCTTCTCCATAAGTCTGTGTAAACCCAAACGCTTTGATCATCTCATCAAATCGAATGTTCCAACTCCGAGATGCTTGCACCAGCCCATAGATTGAGCGTTGGAGCTTGCACACCTTGTTAGCATTCTTAGGATCGACAAAACCTTTTGGCTGCATCATATACAATTCTTCCTTAAGAAAGCCGTTAAGGAATGCCGTTTTGACGTCGATTTGCCATATCTCATAATCATAGAATGCGGCAAGTGCTAACATGATTCGGATGGACTTAAGCTTTGCTACTGGTGAGAAAGTCTCATCGTAGTCAACCCCTTGAACTTGTCGATAACCCTTAGCGACGAGTCGAGCCTTGTAGATGGTCACATTACCATCCGCGTCTGTCTTCTTTTTAAAGATCTGTTTATTTTCTATGGCTCGCCGATCATCGGGCAAGTCAGTCAAAGTCCATACTCCGTTTTCATACATGGATCCTATCTCGGATTTCATGGCTTCTAGCCATTTGTCGGAATCTGGGCCCGCCATCGCTTCCTCATAGTTCGAAGGTTCACCGTTGTCTAACAACATGATTTCCAAGACAAGGTTGCCATACCACTCTGATGCGGAACGTGTTCTTGTGGACCTACGAAGTTCAGTAGCAACTTGATCTGAAGTTTCATGATCATCATCATTAACTTCCTCTCTAGTCGGTGCAGGCACCTCAGGAACATTTTCCTGAGTTGCACCACTTTCCAGTTCAAGAGGTAATACTTCATCAAGTTCTACTTTCCTCCCACTTACTTCTTTCGAGAGAAACTCTTTCTCTAGAAAGGATCCATTCTTGGCAACAAAGATCTTGCCTTCGGATCTGAGGTAGAAGGTATACCCAATAGTTTCTTTAGGGTATCCGATGAAGACACATTTTTCCGACTTGGGTTCGAGCTTTTCAGGTTGAAGTTTCTTGACATAAGCATCGCATCCCCAAACTTTTAGAAACGACAGCTTAGGTTTCTTCCCAAACCATAATTCATATGGTGTCGTCTCAACAGATTTTGACGGAGCCCTATTTAAAGTGAATGCGGCAGTCTCTAAAGCATAGCCCCAAAATGACAGCGGTAGATCGGTAAGAGACATCATAGATCGCACCATATCCAATAGAGTGCGATTACGACGTTCGGACACACCATTATGCTGAGGTGTTCCAGGCGGCGTGAGTTGTGAAACTATTCCACATTTCCTTAAGTGCGTGCCAAATTCGTGACTCAAGTATTCTCCCCCATGACTGATCGCAAGAACTTGATTTTCCTGTCATGTTGATTCTCAACCTCACTCTGAAATTCCTTGAACTTTTCAAAGCTCTCAGACTTGTGGTTCATTAAGTAGACATACCCATATCTACTCAAGTCATCAGTGAGGGTGAGAACATAACGATAGCCACCGCGAGCCTCAACACTCATTGGACCGCACACATCAGTATGTATGATTTCCAATAAGTTGGTTGCTCGCTCCATTATTCCTGAGAACGGAGTCTTGGTCATTTTACCCATGAGGCATGGTTCACACGTGTCAAATGATTCATAATCAAGAGACTCCAAAAGTCCATCTGCATGGAGCTTCTTCATGCGTTTGACACCTATGTGACCAAGGCGGCAGTGCCACAAGTATGTGGGACTATCATTATCAACCTTACATCTTTTGGTATTCACACTATGAATATGTGTAACATTACGCTCGAGATTCATTAAGAATAAACCATTCACCAGCGGGGCATGACCATAAAACATATCTCTCATATAAATAGAACAACCATTATTCTCGGATTTAAATGAGTAGCCATCTCGAATTAAACGAGATCCTGATACAATGTTCATGCTAAAAGCTGGCACTAAATAACAATTATTGAGGTTTAAAACTAATCCCGTAGGAAAATGTAGAGGTAGCGTGCCGACGGAGATCACATCGACCTTGGAACCATTCCCGACGCGCATCGTCACCTCGTCCTTCGCCAGTCTCCGCTTATTCTGCAGCTCCTGCTTTGAGTTACAAATGTGAGCAACCGCACCGGTATCAAATACCCAGGAGCTACTACGAGTACTGGTAAGGTACACATCAATTACATGTATATCACATATACCTTTAGTGTTGCCGGCCTTCTTGTCCGCTAAGTATTTGGGGCAGTTCCGCTTCCAGTGACCACTTCCCTTGCAATAAAAACACTCAGTCTCAGGCTTGGGTCCATTCTTTGGCTTCTTCCCGGCAGCTTGCTTACCGGGCGCGGCAACCCCCTTGCCGTCCTTCTTGAAGTTCTTCTTACTCTTGCCTTTCTTAAACTTAGTGGTTTTATTCACCATCAACACTTGATGTTCCTTTTTGATCTCCACCTCCGCTGATTTCAGCGTTGAATATACCTGAGGAATGGTCTTTTCCATCCCCTGCATATTGAAGTTCATCACAAAGCTCTTGTAGCTCGGTGGAAGCGACTGAAGGATTCTGTCAATGACCGCGTCATCCGGGAGATTAACTCCCAGCTGAGTCAAGCGGTTGTGCAACCCAGACATTTTGAGTATGTGCTCACTGACAGAACTATTTTCCTCCATCTTACAAATGAAGAACTTGTCGGAGACTTCATATCTCTCGACCCGGGCATGAGCTTGGAAAACCATTTTCAGCTCTTCGAACATCTCATATGCTCCGTGTTGCTCAAAACGCTTTTGGAGCCCCGGTTCTAAGCTGTAAAGCATGCTGCACTGAACGAGGCAGTAATCATCAGCACGTTGTTGCCAAGCGTTCATAACGTCTTGGTTCTCTGGGATGGGTGCATCACCTAGCGGTGCTTCTAGGACATAATCTTTCTTGGCAGCTATGAGGATGATCCTCAGGTTCTGGACCCAGTCCGTATAGTTGCTGCCATCATCTTTGAGCTTGGTTTTCTCTAGGAACGCGTTGAAGTTGAGGGCAACATTAGCGTGGGCCATTTGATATACAAGACATATTGTAAAGATTTTAGACTAAGTTCATGATAATTAAGTTCATCTAATCAAATTATTCAATGAACTCCCACTCAGATAGACATCCCTCTAGTCATCTAAGTGAAACATGATCCGAGTCAACTAGGCTGTGTCCGATCATCACGTGAGACGGACGAGTCAACATCGGTGAACATCTTCGTGTTGATCGTATCTTCTATACGACTCATGCTCTACCTTTCCGTCTTCAGTGTTCCGAGGCCATGTCTGTACATACTAGGCTTGTCAAGTCAACCTAAGTGTATTGCGTGTGTAAATCTGGCTTACACCCGTTGTATTCGAACGTTAGAATCTATCACACTTGATCATCATGTGGTGCTTCAAAACAACGAACCTTCGCAATGGTGCACAGTTAGGGGGAACACTTTCTTGAAATTATTACGAGGGATCATCTTATTTAAGCTACCGTCATTCTAAGCAAATAAGATGTAAAACATGATAAACATCACATGCAATCAAATAGTGACATGATATATGGCCAATATCATTTTGCTCCTTATGATCTCCATCTTCGGGGCGCCATGATCATCGTCGTCACCGGCATGACACCATGATCTCCATCATCATGATCTCCATCATCGTGTCTCCATGAAGTTGTCTCGTCATCTACTACTATGGCTAACGGTTTAGCAATAAAGTAAAGTAATTACATGACGTTATATGTTGACACGCAGGTCATAAATAAATTAAGACAACTCATATGGCTCCTTCCGGTTGTCATACTCATCGACATGCAATTCGTGATTCCTATTACAAGAACATGATCAATCTCATACATCACATATATCATTCATCACATCCTTTTGGCCATATCACATCACACGGCACATGCTGCAAAAACAAGTTAGACGTCCTCTAATTGTTGTTGTAAATTTTTACGTGGCTGCTATAGGTTTCTTAGCAAGAATGTTTCTTACCTACGCCAAAACCACAACGTGATATGCCAATTTCTATTTACCCTTCATAAGGACCCTTTTCATCGAATCTGATCTGACTAAAGTGGGAGAGAAAGTCACCCGCTAGCCACCTTATGCAACTAGTTCATGTCAGTCGGTGGAACCAGTCTCATGTAAGTGTACGTGTAAGGTCGGTCCGGGCCGCTTCATCCCACGATGCCGCCGAATCAAGATAAGACTAGTAACGGCAAGTAAATTGACAAAATCAACGCCCACAACAACTTGTGTTCTACTTGTGCATAGAAACTACGCACAGACCTAGCTCTGACACGACTGTTGGGGAACGTAGTAGAATTTAAAATTTTCTACGCATCAGCAAGATCAATCTATGGAGTTATCTAGCAACGAGGGAAAGGGGAGTGCATCTACATACCCTTGTAGATCGCGAGCGGAAGCGTTCAAGAGAACGGGGTTGATAGAGTCGTACTCGTCGTGATCCAACTCACCGATGACCGAGCGCCGAACGGACGACACCTCCGTGTTCAACACACGTACGGTTGGGGAAGACGTCTCCTCCTTCTTGATCCCGCAAGGGCGAAGGAGAGGTTGATGGAGATCCGGCAGCACGACGGCATGGTGGTGGAAGCAGCGGTGATCTCGGCAGGGCTTCGCCAAGCTCAGCGAGAGGGAGAGGTGTCACGGGAGGGAGAGAGAGGCGCCAGGGGCTTGGGTGCGGCTGCCCTCCCCCCACTATATATAGGGCCCCTAGGGGGGGCGCCGGCCCTAGAGATTAGATCTCAAGGGGAGGCGACCAAGGGGGTGGCTTGCCCCCCAAGCCAAGTGGGGCACCCCCCACCCCTAGGGTTTCCAAACCTAGGCGCAGGGGGAGGCCCAAGGGGGGCGCACCAGCCCACTAGGGGCTGGTTCCCTTCCCCACTTCAGCCCATGGGGCCCTCTGGGATAGGTGGCCCCACCTGGTGGACCCCCGGGACCCTTCCGGTGGTCCCGGTACAATACCGGTGACCCCCGAAACTTTCCCGATGGCTGAAACTGGACTTCCTATATATAATTCTTCACCTCCGGACCATTCCGGAACTCCTCGTGATGTCCTGGATCTCATCCGGGACTCCGAACAACTTTCGGGTTACCGCATACTGATATCTCTACAACCCTAGCGTCACCGAACCTTAAGTGTGTAGACCCTACGGGTTCGGGAGACATGTAGACATGACCAAGACGACTCTCCGGTCAATAACCAACAGCGGGATCTGGATACCCATGTTGGCTCCCACATGTTCCACGATGATCTCATCGGATGAACCACGATGTCGAGGATTCAATCAATCCCGTATACAATTCCCTTTGTCAATCGGTACGTTACTTGCCCGAGACTCGATCGTCGGTATCCCAATACCTCATTGAATCTCGTTACCGGCAAGTCACTTTACTCGTACCGTAATGCATGATCCCGTGATCAACCACTTGGTCACATTGAGCTCATTATGATGATGCATTACTGAGTGGGCCCAGAGATACCTCTCCATCATACGGAGTGACAAATCCCAGTCTCGATTTGTGCCAACCCAACAGACACTTTTGGAGATACCCGTAGTGCACCTTTATAGTCACCCAGTTACGTTGTGACGTTTGGCACACCCAAAGCACTCCTACGGTATCCGGGAGTTGCACAATCTCATGGTCTAAGGAAATGATACTTGACATTCGGAAAAGCTCTAGCAAACGAACTACACGATCTTGTGCTATGCTTAGGATTGGGTCTTGTCCATCACATCATTCTCCTAATGATGTGATCCCGTTATCAATGACATCTAATGTCCATAGTCAGGAAACCATGACTATCTTTTGATCAATGAGCGAGTCAACTAGAGGCTCATAGGAACGTGTTATGGTCTATGTATTCACACTTGTATTACGATTTCCGGATAACACAATTATAGCATGAACAATAGACAATTATCATGAACAGGGAAATATAATAATAACCATTTTATTATTGCCTCTAGGGCATATTTCCAACAAAGACACCTCACCAGAAGGAGAGAACCCCTTGCCGGGTTATCGCGCTAGCCAGCTCAATGGTAGACATGACCTTCCGGACCGTATCAGCACAGCAGAACGGAAGAAGTATGTGCCGATTTTCACCAAGGTATGGGCCTTCATGGCCAATGGCCTAACCGGAATTGATCTAGTCCGCTGCTGGGTCGCCTGGAGAGTCTTGCCACTGAGCATCCGGCCCGGTTTAATGTGTGAATACACAGGCGAGCTAACAGATCCTCAACGCCACTGCAACACTGAAATGACCGAGGAAGACATCAACAACATGACCAAGACTCTGCTAAACGAGAGCCTAGAAGACTGCAGTCAATTTGGATTGAGCCCTTTCTGCACATTGAATGAGCCGCCAGCTGTAAGCTTTGAACCTAGCTCATGTTTTACTAATACTCCCATATTTGTTGCTTGCTTGTGCTTATTTATTGTTTAGAGGCCGACTCAGCTTTCTAGGCCAAGAAATTACCAGAGAAACCAAAAAAGCCTCGGACAAAAACTAAAGCCGATAAGAAGCCCACTAAGAAGAAGTCCAAGACTGCTGAGTTATTTGATTTGGATGACAGAGATGACAATGATGAGTCGGAGGTAGAACTTGATTCCCTTGGCTCGTTTTTCGTACATCTTATTGACAATGACCGTTATCACGATGACGTGGAAGCCAGATGTGCATATGACGCAGAGGTAATTACTCTTTCCTCCGGCTCAGAGCCTCTGCCAACACAGAAAACCCAATGAGCAAGCCGGAATGTAAGCTTTTCTCACCCTTTAGCTCACTTGGATCCCAAATTTCTTTTGAAGAAACAGCAACACGAAGCTCGGCGTACCACCTGGCATAGTGGTGGCGTGATTACTTCCTCCGGCTTAGCGAACACGCCGGTTCGCAAACGTTGTCCAGAGGTCTTACATACTTCTGACATACTTTATCCCAAGGCGGGTCATTTCCAACATCCTCTTAACCCGTCTGATTCAAACTATTAGGGGACTTCTCATTCTTATTCTGGTGAGTCAATGGGAACTCAAATCCCAACTTTCAAGAATGTACCTGGGTAAGAATATATTCAATCACTCAAACCTTATGCCAGATCATTATACTAACCTCTTTATGCTTCTTATTTTCAGGGGCTAGGCCAAACCCAGCAAAAAGGCGAAGCTGACCAAGCTAGTCGATGACTCCAATCCGTCTAAATCGGAAAAGCAATAGACAGAACCTTCTAACCCAATTGTTGAGGCCACCCTTGATGATCCACCACCACAAGATCATGAAGCCTCCATAGATCCTATGGACGTTGAACCGGCTATTCCTAAGCCGTCAAGCCCAATGAAACCTGCTAACGATAAGACTGATGATGTTGTTGTCACTGGGTTTGGATTCACACCCTTGGGTCAACCTACTGCCTTATCTAAGCACAGTGCCAAGGAAGAAATTTCTGCTGAAGATAAATGCAAGTGGAAGGTGGATTTGGAGAGCTATGCCCATTTCAGCGCCCAAGACATCCACTCTTGTTACTTGAACCGCCTGCACACCAGCTGTGACTTTGAAGCCAGCTTAGTAATCCTGATAAGGAGCGCTATGAGGTAATCGCTGCAACTCCTTTTTATATGAATATATTCCCTTAGCCGCCAAGCTTATTGGACATGATAGAATAGAATGTACTATAAAACTTCAATATTTGCATAGATCAGATCCAGTAGCCCCCAAGGGCCGGTTTATACTTCCAATATGAATCTAGGACTTATAATACAAGCACTTCAACTTTGCATGTGTAGCCCCCAAGGGCTGGCTTACTCAGTGATGAATGTTCCAGTTTAAAATCAACAACCCAATCTGTAGTCTTTATAAACCTGTCGGATTTCGGGTTCCGGCAGACCCTTAAGGTTCGAACACTGGGGTGCGCGCGGAGATCACGTCCTCAACCTCCCCGTCTCAGAAAGATGTAAATTACTAAAGGAATCACACAAGAGACACAAGATTTATACTGGTTTGGGCCGCCATTGTGGTGTAATACCCTACTCCAGTGTGTGGTGGGTGGATTGCCTCTTGGGGCTGATGATGAAGAACAATACAAGGAAGAACAGCCTTGCGAGGGTCTGTTCTTGGCTGGGGCGATGAACTGCTAGGAGGAGTTCTGCCACCTCTCTCTCTCTCTCTCTCTCTCTCTACTTGCTGGCCGGATGCGTGCGCCGAACCGAACTCTTCGAACCAACTAACCAACCAACCCCTTGCTATGTGGGCGGCCGGTCCCTATTTATAGAGGCCCTGGTCCTCTTCCCAAATATTGGGCGGGAAGGGAGCCAACAATGGCGGGCTAATTTGAAGGGGGACAGCAAGTACTCTCATCCTGACTAAAGGTGGTCTTCACCTGCGAAAGACTCTGCGGTGACGCCGTGCTGGGCTCCATGGTGACCTCCGTCTCATAGTCCGCTTGGTCCTGGTCTTGTTGCACCGAAATGGAAACCTTCGCCTGATGCCTCGGTACTCCGCGGCTGCGCTTGCCCCCTTTGCACCAAAGAGGAAAGAAGGATGCTGCGCGCGCTGGCGCCTGCCTGGCGCCCTCGATCGTCATGGCTTGCGTCACTGGCACCTCGCGAGGTACCCCACCTTGATATCTCCGTCTCCTCGCGAGCCAGCCTGAGGAGGCTGTGCCTGAGGATGCACTGTGTCGTCCGCCTCGCGAGGCTTGGCCCCTCGTGAGGGTCTTGAGTCTTGTGCTTGATGAAGATGGGCCATGTTGGGCCCCCATTCGAGCCACGCCGCAGGCCGCAGGCAGGCAAGTCTGGGGACCCCCGTTCCCAGAACGCCGACAGTAGCCCCCGGGCCCGTGGCGCGCATGGGCTTGGCCGTGCCGAGAGGCGAAAGGGCAAGGGTGAAGCGCCGCGGGCCCTAACAGCCTGCGGCCTTGGGAGCCACGTGGCAGTTGACGGGACGTGGGTGCTTCAGCAACCACGCAGGTTGGTAAAGGAGCGGCATCTGCCCAGACTTCGCCTTTTGCTCTCTTCGGTCGTCGCTCAGATCCCCTTTCTTGCGCCTCCCCTTTCTTCCTCCAAACTTCCAGATCTGCTCCGGTTGCGCGACCTAGGAAGCCATGGCACCTCGCCAGCCTCTGGCCAAAGCTTGGTACTCCCCTGCTTTGGATCCGCCGAATGTGTCCAAGGCGAGCTTCGCTCGGCTGTGCCGGATGGCGACGGTGCAGGGCGTCAATGGGACGGAGGTGTTCAAGGCCGGCTCCGCCACCCCCAAGGACCGAGGGAGAACCTTTTATCCTCTCTTTGTGAGCTCCATTGCTGCGGGCTTGGTGCCTCCCTTCTCCGAGTTCTTCTTCTCCGTCCTCCGTCACTACAACTTGCAGGCTCTGCATCTCCATCCCAACTCTGTCCTTCTCCTGGCGATCTTCACTTACTACTGCGAGGCCCACGTAGGGGTGCAGCCTTCGGTGGCCTTGCTGCGCCACTACTTCTCCCTCCGGGTCTCTGGCAGCTCTCTTTCTGGGTGTGCGGGCTTCGTGGTGTACAGCTGTACCATGGCCATCTCGAGTCCCGGGAAGAGGATTGAGGGCTTCAGGAGCAAGTGGGTCTTGGCAGATGTCGGGCGCATCCACCCTCGGCTGATCTTGCCCACGGAGCAACCCGTGAGCACCAGCGACTGGTGCCGAGTGGAGCTCACGGATCCCCGCGCGAAGCCGGTGTTGGAGAAGATGGACGCGGACCTGAGGCCGGCCAACATGGCAACGACGAAGTTGACCGGTGCGTCGCTACTGAAGGAGTTCCTGAAGCACCAGCTGGCCTCGCTCCGGGAGTACTCTCCTCCAATGTGGAGGCCTCATCCGTGCCCCGAGGCTGTGGACGAAGAGGATGTGACCGCGGTTCTTCAATCTCTGGTCGGGGGCGAGGTGGAAAGGCCGAAGGGCACTCCCAAGCCCTTGTTCCTGCGCGACGACTGGAAGCGGGTGGTGAAGTCCATGCCCGTTTTTAACAGGGACGGGCTCGTGCCCGCGCTGGCTTCTGAAGGGCCGGTGGATGTGCCCTCCGGCGACTCCAGTGATGAGGAGGAGGAAGAGGAGCGGGGAGAGGGGCCCGACTCTGGGGCGACTGATGGAGAGTCGAGGGCTCCCCTCTCCCGGCGCATGTCCCGCACTCTCCGCCTTTCGTCGAGCAACGATGACGATGATGATGATGATGATGATGATGATGATGATGATGATGATGATGATGATGATGATGCTCTGGGTAGCGGGAGCTCGCCCGCGATTCCGAAGAAGGACAGGACCGCGCTGATCTCCCGCGGGTCCGTCCTGACTCCGGGGCGAACCGTGGACGCGCCTTCTGCTTCTGAGGTCGACCCTTCCAGCCGGCTGTCAGGCTTCAAGTTAGGCCGGAGGCTGCCCGAGCTCACCGGCGAAGACTCGTAAGTGCTTGATCCTCGATCTTTTGTTTCTCGTTCCGCCGACGAGGCTTGATGATTGCTTCTCTTGAACAGGCTGGCACCCGCGGCGAAGAAGCCGAAGGGAGCTCCTGAGGTCCCACCTGCGGCGACGCCTTCGCCTGCAGGGGAGGGAGATCATGATGCGCGGGCCTCTCCTGCCCGCGCATCCTTGCGAGGTTTGGCCGAGCTGGCTGGGGCGAGCTCAGCCCCCATGGCCCAAGTGACTCCGGAGGTGCCCTCGTCTGGCTCCACTACTACGGCTGCAGAGGCGCAGCGGACTCTGCTTCGGGACACTACGGCCTCGCCGCCGTTACCTTCTCCTCCCGTTCTACTGGCCGTTGCTTCCTCAGCTCCTCCTGTTGTCCTGGAGTGTGCCGATGCTACTCCGTCTTCTTCTTCCATCTTGGAGCGTGCCGTTGCCGAACTGGACCGGCTGCGGCAGGATCTTCTCGGCGCCGACCCTCGCCTGGTGGCCGGGCGCCTGGAACTGGCTTCGGGGTGGATTCGCTCTGATGCTTCGATTCAGGCGGCGTTGGTTCAGGCCTCAACGGCCTGTGACGGAGAGAGGGAAGCCACCCTCGAAGCGAAGGCTGCTCGTGACGCAGCCCTGGGGGAAGTGGTCGAAGTCCACGGCCATTGCAAGGCGCTAGAGGATGAGCTGCTAGGCCTGTGGGGCCAGCTTGCGGAGGAGGTCCGCCTGCGCCAAGAGCTGGAGAAGGGTGCGAAGGCGCGTGAGGCGGCACTCGTGGACCAGGAGGCCAAGCTCAAGAAGGGCCACGACCACTTATGCGCGTTGAAGAAGGAGCTGGAGGTGACGAAGGCCGAGCTGGACGCGAAGGCCCGGGTTCTTGCTGAGGATCGCGTGGCCTTCGCGGACATGGAGAAAGATGCCCGTGCTTCGCTGAAGATGCTTTACGAGAGTGGCCTGGACAGCCCACTAGCTGGTGACGAGGACGGCCCCTCCAAGCTGCTTCCCTTCCTGGTCAAGGCCCTTGGGGATGTCGCCCTTGGCATCGGCCCCGCGGCCGAGGCCGAGGCGCACGTCTTGTCTTCTGCTGCGCTGACGCGGGTCATCGCCCACGTCTACCTTCGTGATCCCGACGCCGACCTCGACGGCCTGCTGGAACCGGTGAGCGGCGAGGGTGCTGCCGCCGCTGTCGAAGCCGTGAAGGGGCGCACGGAGGCGCTGCTGGGGAAGTTCCCGGACTTCAGCACCAAGCCAAGGCAAGGCGCTGCCGGCCCCGCTGCTCCATGAGGCGAAGCCGCTCCGCACAGCTTCACCGCCGACAAGTGACTCTGTTCCATCCCTGTTCTTCTTTCAATTCCTGCACATGTACCACGTCTCGGGGAGGCATTTAAACTTGCGTTTGGTATTGAGACAAAAGTATGGACTGCAATATTTGCTTTTAAGTTCCTTGGATTTTATGCTTTTCTTCCGTACATGCTTGTGTTCTACGCCGGCAGAGCCCGGCCCCGCGCATGCCTCACCCAGCATTAGCTCCGACCGGAAACCAGGACGAGACCAAAGGAGCGAGGGGCCACGTGACAAGTTAGGCTCCTGAGTCGCGATGCTCAGGAGTCCCCCTTGGCGTGCGAACAACAAGTAGGAGGCGCGATGTAGGTGTATCTTCTGTTCTACGTCTGCAGAGCCCGACCCTGCGCGTACCTCACCCAGCATAGCCTTTCGGAACTAAGGAGTGAGGGGCTATGGAGCCAGTTTGGCTCCTGAGTCGCGATGCTCAGGAGTCCCCCTTGACGCGCAAACAGCGGGTGACGAGGTGCGATGTAAGCGGGGCTACCGTTCTACGTCTGCGGAGCCCGGCCCCGCGCGTACCTCACCTAGCATAGCCTTTTGGAACTAAGGAGTGAGGAGCTACGGGACTAGTTAGGCCCCTGAGTCGCGATGCTCAGGGGTCCCCCTTGACGCGCAAACGGCCTTCATACCTTGGCTCCGCTCGGGGAGAGACGCGCAGCGAACCAGGCCTGAGGGGCCTGGCTGGGCGGCGTACGCCTGGGCGTGACCCAGTCGTAGCCCCCATGCCTAGCCCCCTCGGTGGCACTCCCGAGGGGAGGCGTTGCGACGAGGCCAGCCACTGAGCTCTGGGCTCCCTGAGGTTAATGCGGCCCGGAGGCCACCCTCAGTTGTTTATCACCAGCGCAGAGCATAGCGCTTCCGTATGTGTACGGGCATAGCCGCTCCTCGGCAGTGTCGTCAGCCAGCGCGGAGCATGGTGCTTCCACTGGTACGTGGGAGGGGGCTCCCCTCCGGGAGGAGCCCCTGGGGTGTATACAGCCCCGCCCTGACACGTGACTGGCACGGTAGAGCTAGGTGAGGTGTATCTGGGCACCCGTGAGCCAGCGCGGGACTCACGAGGCCCTACCTCTGGGCGGGTTGCGCCCGGCACTGGGCCATATCTTGAGATGTGTCCCTGCAAAATTTGGTTAGATGCCGGTACTCTACGTCCTCGGGTCCCGGCCCTCGAGCTTGTCTCAGCCGTCGCTGGTATGCCAGGTCGCGATGTCGTGGACAAGGCCAGAGGGTGAGGGCTGGAGAGCCAGTAAGAGCCCTGAGTCGTGATGCTCAGGCACCCTCCTTTAACGTGCAAGTAGTCGACATGGAGAAGAAGGGATGCCGCGGATGGGCATCATGCAATCAAGCGTGATAGGAAAATGCATAGTTGGAAATAAATGCGATGGAGATGCACGCCGCTGGGCCTGGCCCCAGCGGCTTGGGGATGATGCAGCCCGAGGGGCGCCCCCAATCAAGGCAAACTAACAACCGAAAGGTAAATGCAGATACATGCCGCGGGGACGAACCCACGCGGCCTGGGAGTGATGCAACCCTGGGAGGGCGCTCCCAGCTGGGAATGAGGCTTGGAAGATGTCACCTGAGAATGTCGTTGGCGAAGTGGCGTTGGTGCAGTAGGCTTGGTGGGCTGCGGAAGCTGATCCTCACGAGCCCCCAGGCCCCAGGGCCTCGGGAGGCTCCAGAGGCACTGGTGACTCTTCGCGAGTTGCCTTCATCTCCGCCAAGGCCGCGGAACGCCTGTCTTCCTGAGCCTCCATGATGCCCCTCATGAGGCGCTAGTACGCCGCAGCCATGCTCGGCAGGCCGTAAGGCATGCGAACATAGCTGTGGGGTGGACCCCCGCAGCACCCCACTTGTGAGGGCCAGAGACGCTCCCTCGTGGCGATCTGATTGAGCCCTGGTATGTCGACGCAGACACGCAGCCCGGCATCCTCGCCTAGATGTGGGGCCACAGCTGGTAGACGGCGGCAACCTCTCATGATCCTTGACTCCTGTAGTTCTTGGATGGCCTTGTCAAAGAACTCCTGCTGGTCTGACCTTCCTCGCTTGGCTCCCTCTCGACGGAAACATGCTGTGAAGCACGCCTCCACATGGTGCCCAAGCGCCTCCCTCGTGACCCTGGCTAGGTCGGTGGCCCTCCAGGCGAGAGCCCCCGAGCCCTGCCTGAGGAGGGCGCCGGGCGCGCTTTCCTATGCGATGGAAGGAGGGTCCCCCTGGGCAGACGTGGGCCCTGAGGGGCCTGCCTCCTGAGGGGTCGAGCCTGACGATGTCTTCTTCTTCTTGGGGGTGGTCTCAGGAAGCCTCCTGCTTCCGCGATCTGGGTCTTCTAGCGACGCGGCCTGGTAGGCCCGCTCCACGGAACACACTGCATCCTTCTCTTCACAGGGCACCGTGATGACGCCGCCACTTCCTGGCATCTTGAGGACGTTGTAGCCGTGGTGGGTCGCAGCCTTGAACTTGGCCAGCACTGGGTACCCGAGGATGGCGTTGTACGGCAGGCGGATGTGGGCGATGTCGAAGTCGATGAGCTCGGTGCGGTAGTTGCTACAGGCCCCGAAGGTGACAGGGAGGCGGACCTGCCCGATCGGGACTGTGGAACCGTCGGTGATCCCGGAGAAAGGCTTGTTCGGCTGAAGCTGGTCATAGGGCACTTGGAGATTGT
Source organism: Triticum monococcum (assembly GCA_034509565.1). Lineage (NCBI taxonomy): Eukaryota > Viridiplantae > Streptophyta > Magnoliopsida > Poales > Poaceae > Triticum > Triticum monococcum. The sequence continues at coordinate 432,931,311 of CM067841.1, forward strand.
TGAATGTTTCCACGGACAGGACGTTGAGCCCCGCCCCGCCATTGATGAGGGTCTTGGTGACTAGCGCATTGCTGATGACTGGGGAGCAGAGCATCGGGAGGACTCCTGCCGTGGCCGCGCACTCGAGCTGGTCTGCCGAGCTAAACGTGATAGGGCACGCCGACCACCTGAGGGCGCGTGTTGCCTCGAGCTTGGGGAGAACTGCGTTCACTTCGCGGGCAAACTGCTTGAAGATACGTTGGGAGGCTGGGGCTTGAGCTCCTCCCAGGATGCAGGCGATTGCACGCGGCTCCTAGAAGCCCCCAGCCCCCTCGTCTTGATGGCGGTCTTCATTCCTCCTTGGCTGAGGCGGCAGCGGAGGTAGGCCTGCATTGCCATGAGGGCGATCCTCACGAGGCTGATCCCTCCCGTCTCCCTCGCGAGGCAGGTCCCGCCTGCGGTCCTCGCGAGGTTGGTCGCGCCACCCCTAGCGTGGGCCGCGATCTTCCTAGCGTCCTGGGTGTCTTCCTCCTCCTCGGCCATAGCCCCGGTCAGCACGGTCAGGGCGACGGCCGATCCTTCCTTCTCGCACGGCGCGGAGCTCTTGACATTCGTTGGTGTTGTTGGTGTGGAGGTCATGGTACACGCAGTACCGGCTGCCTCTGGAGGGTTCGGGCAGATCCTTGCCCCGCTTTGTGTCTGGTTCTGCCGCGAGTACGGCAGCCCCCTTGCGCTTCGCGTCCTTGGCTTTGGGATTCTTCTCTTCTAGGTCCGCGGCAGGCAGCTCGAGGAGGGAGAGGCGTCCCTCCTCAGCCCTGGCGCACTTGTTCGCCAAGTTGAACAGCTCCAGGGAGGTGCAGAGGTCTTCATGCATCACCAACCCCTCCTTCATCTTGACGTCGCGCACGCCGTCGGAGAAGGCCGAGATGATGGCCTCCTTGGACACCTTGGGGATCTTGAGGCGCGCGCTCTTGAAGCGCTGGATGTACTTTTGCAGGGTCTCTCCGGGTTGTTGCTTGATGTGGCGCATGTTGCTCACGGCGGGCGGCTGGTTGCGAGTACCTTGGAAGTTGGCGATGAAGCGGGCGCACATCTGGTCCCAGGAGGAGATCGTGCCTGGAGCCAAATTCAGGAGCCAGGTTCGAGCTCCTTCCTTGAGCACCATGGGGAACCAGTTCGCCATGACCTTTTCATCCCCGCCGGCAGCCTCGATGCCTAGCTCATAGAGCTGGAGGAACTCTGCGGGATCGGTTGTGCCGTCGTAGCGAGGAGGCAGGTCGGGCTTGAACTTGTCAGGCCACGCGACGCTGCGCAGCTCAGTGGTGTAGACGTGGCAGCCCGCGGTGGCCACGAAAGGCCTCGGTTGGTGGAGAGCTTGGTCTTGAGGGTCCCCACGCGCTGCAGCTAGGAGCAGGGTGGGGTCTTGGCGTGCCGGAGCTGGAACAGGGTCGCGGTGCGCCGGAGCAGGGAGTGCCCTGGCAGCCCCTTGCGGGCGAGGAACTTCTTGGCAGCTCCGCTCTTGCTGCACTGGCGCCTGACGGAGCGGGTTCCGCCCAGGGGCCAAGCGCCTTGGAGCCATGGCATCTTCTTGGAGGGGAGGCGGCTGGTGCGCCTCTGGAGCTTCGTTGCCCGCGCGGGGCGGAGTGTGGCGCAGAGGGACGGACGGCGTGGAAGAGCCTCCTGCGGCACGGACAAGCTCGGCGACACGGTCGAGCCACTCCTTGTAGACGTCGTTGACGGGGCGGTAGCGCAGGAGCTCGTTTGCCGCTAGGAGCGCAGCTCGAGCCTCCAAGGGTGCGCGGAGCGCGCGGGACGAAGAACCGGCTGGAGCGAGTGATGGAGTGGTGGTGCGGCCGTCTTGCCGTACGGACGGGTGCTGAGACGATGCTTGCTGCTCGCCCCCCGCCGGGCCGGTGGCTGCGTTGACGGCGGGCGATGGGGAACGACGAGGACACCCACCGACGGGGGCCGTCTGGGCGACGCGAGAAGCGATGACAGCCAGGCGCTCGGCGCGGGCCCGACGAGCGTCGGACATGGATGCGACGGTCGGAGGAGAACAGAGCGGTGGAAGACGAATTCCGGCGCACCCCTACCTGGCGCGCCAAATGTCAGATTTCGGGTTCCGGCAGATCCTTAAGGTTCGAACACTAGGGTGCGCGCGGAGATCATGTCCTCAACCTCCCCGTCTCACAAAGATTTAAACTACTAAAGGAATCACACAAGAGACACAAGATTTATACTGGTTCGGGCCACCATTGTGGTGTAATACCCTACTCCAGTGTGTGGCGGGTGGATTGCCTCTTGGGGCTGATGATGAAGAACAATACAAGGAAGAACAGCCTCGTGAGGGTCTGTTCTTGGCTGGGGCGATGAACTGCTAGGAGGAGTTCTGCCACCTCTCTCTCTCTCTCTCTACTTGCTGGCCGGATCCGTGCGCCGAAACGAACTCTTCGAACCAACTAACCAACCAACCCCTTGCTATGTGGGCGGCCGGTCCCTATTTATAGAGGCCCTGGTCCTCTTCCCAAATATTGAGCGGGAAGGGAGCCAACAATGGCGGGCTAATTTGAAGGGGGACAACAAGTACTCTCATCCTGACTAAAGGTGGTCTTCGCCTGCGAAAGACTCTACGGTGACGCCGTGCTGGGCTCCATGGTGACTTCCATCTCGTAGTCCGCTTGGTCCTGGTCTTGTTGCACCGAAATGGCAACCTTTGCCTGATGCCTCGGTACTCCGCGGCTGCGCTTGCCCCCTTTGCACCAAAGAGGAAAGAAGGACGCTGCGCGCGCTGGCGCCCGCCTGGCGCCCTCGATCGTCATGGCTTGCGTCACTGGCACCTTGCGAGGTACCCCGCCTTGATATCTCCGCCTCCTCGCGAGCCAGCCTGAGGAGGCTGCGCCTGAGGATGCGCTGTGTCGTCCGCCTCGCGAGGCTTGGCCCCTCGCGAGGGTCTTGAGTCTTGTGCTTGATGAAGATGGGCCATGTTGGGCCCCCATTCGAGCCACGCCGCAGGCCGCAGGCAGGAAAGTCTGGGGACCCCCGTTCCCAGAACACCGACAAAACCGGATTACATCATTTGTCCGGGTCATAAATTTGTCTTGGAACAAAGAAATAGGCATTAGTCCCCAAGTGACAAGGATAATACTTGTGTTGTGCTTGGGACTTCGAAATTTTTTTCTTAAAAAAGAGAAATATGCATTAGCCCCCAAGTGCCAAGAGTAATACTTGTATTGTGCTTGGGACTTCAAAGAGTAATCATGATTGTAATCTTGTCTGTGTGTGCTTATGTCATAGGCTGAATTAACTAAAAAAGACTCACAGCTCAACGATCTTAAGGCCAACATAAAAACTCAGCAATCGGAGACATTTAAGGCCAAGTCAGAACTGAAATCTGCTTTGGAGAATATTGAGCAGTTGAAACAGAACTTCAACTCTGAGAAAAATGGCTGGGAAATTGAAAAGGAAGCCCTATTAAAGAGAGCAGAAGAACCTGAAATCGCGCTTAAACTGGTGACTGAGGAGTTATCCGGCTTAAAGCATCAGATTAATATTATGTCATCAGCTATCTTCGGTAAGACCATGTTTCCCTTGTATTTTAATAATCATATTATAAACGGCTGCCGGCTTACCCATAACTTTACTGATATAGGTTCACGGAGTGCGAAGTTGGGCTCAGACATGCGCGCCCGGCTTAAAGCTGCCTACACTCTTGTAGAATAGTTATATATTATGCCCAACGAACCATTGCTGCTACGCTGCACAAGAGTCTCCCTCAACACTGATCAAAGACACACTGGAGCAGTTATCCGTGCTGCCCCGAAGGATTGACGACTTAAAATGGGGAGCTGCCAGAGCCGGCGCCTTGACTACCTTGAGCCGGGCCAAGGCATGGCAAGTAGATCTTGATCCTGAAGATTTGGCCAATGGCTGCCCCAGTGTCAAAGAAGACAGAACTACCTTCAGTGCTGACGATTTTGCAGCAATAGCAAAAGCAATGCGCCCCTTAGCGAGTAAGCTGGCTAATGAAACCAATCTTGGTACATATCAGTCGGCTTATAACGCTGAAAACAAGAGAATGAGCACACCGGTTCATCAACGAACATACCTCATCCCGCTGATTCATAAGCATACCTTCACTCCTGACATTGATCAATCAAACCTTATTGATGATGAAGTTGTGTTTAGAGCATTGACCGGTATCAACTGGGCTTCGCCTGACTTCCAGCTGATGGGTAAGGAAGGAGCTGAGGATGAAGAAGAGGTGCAGGATGACCCGGAGGCTTCAACCCGCCAATAGTCATGAGCTGGCTTATCAAGCAAAATACTTTGTTGTGTTGACATTTCCAAAACACTTATTCTTATTGGGCCATCAGATGCCTTGTAATAGGCTAGTTGAACTCTTGATCTGCCATGCCATCGTGCATGTTTTATTTTGCATGATACTGCTGATCCGCCAGCTGAAGATACGTGACTTGTGTTTATGATATCATCATATAAACCAGTTGTTTATCCCTTTTTCCTGCACACAAACAAATCACAAGTGCCTTGGCGGTTTACCGCAGGGCGGGTCATGATGCCCAATATAAATCCACTGGTGACCATAGAAGTCCATAACCAGGGCAGGGGGTAACATCCCAAATATGAGACATGGTCAGGGCTGCTTGGCCTGACTTGTGAAAACTATATGGTAAGAAAAAGGGGCGATATAAATCCAAGAAAAAACCAGAAAAATGAGGCTTTCATAGGCCGCCAAGCCCAAATCTTAAACTTAAATCTTTACTTCAGTGAAACTAGCATGATAGCCACTAGAGTATCCTTGTTTTCCATGAGTCGGCTCTCACATGACCCAATCGGCATTTTAACCCGGATAAGTTCAGGGCCTTATTAAAAGATTGAATTATCGAGAGTATGCGGGGTTGGAGTAGCATCGTGCAAACAGGCAGATTTAACCAAGTTTCAGAGAAGGCGGCTTAATAGCCTGAGTTTATCCTTGCTTTCCGTAAGCCGGCTCTCTCATGACCCGATCAATGTTTTAACCTTAACAAAGTTCAGGGTCTTATTTAAAAGATTGACTTGTTAAGAACAGGGTGGGTCATTCAGGATTACCTGGTGGAGAATCTTGCATACAGGCCGGATAACCCGGATTTTTGGTGAATACACCTGGCGTCCAGGACAATCAAAAGGGTGAATATAGCTATGTTCATTGAGCAGGAAGCCCCCAAGTGATATGTTTCTGAGTTGTGCTCAACGGGTAACTATGTTTGAGCTGTGCTGCGCCTCAAACTCTCTTTGGTCCCTGTAACTTGGGCATCAAGCCTCTTAAGTGATCATATGAGATGACAATAAAGACTCAGTTTCGAAGAAATGAAATGACAGAGGCCCTGAATTATCAGGGATGCCAGCTTTATTATATTCATCATAATATATACATCATCAAAGTATGTACATCACAAGAGCCAGTAACTCAGGTGTAATAAGGCCGAAGATGAGCAATATTCCACGGCCGGCGGGTCTCCTCCTCTGACGTGCGTGAGTCCTTGTGTCCTCGAACATCGATAAGGTAGTATGACCCATTGTTTAGGTTTTTCTGACCACAAAAGATCCTTCCCAAGGTGGGGATAGTTTATGCATATCAGTCTGATCCTGGATAAGCCGGAGCACCAAGTCGCCTTCTTGAAAGGTTCTGATTTTAACACGACGGCTGTGATAACAGCGCAAATCTTGTTGGTAAATCGCCGAACCGCCGCAAGGTCATGCTCCTCATCCAATAGGTCAAGTGCATCCTGACGTGCTTTTTCATTATCATCTTCAACATAAGCCGCCACACGAGGCGAATCATGATGGATGTCACTAGGGAGAACCGCCTCTGCTCCGTAAACAATGAAGAAAGGTGTGTTACCCGTACATCTGTTGGGGCTAGTATTGATACTCCATAACACGGAGGGTAACTCCTCCACCCAACAACCCGGTGTCCTTTGCAAAGGGACCATAAGTCGAGGCTTGATGCCTCGCAAAATCTCTTGATTAGCTCGCTCAGCTTGGCCATTGGACTGGGGGTGAGCCACTGAGGACACATCAAGTCGAATATGCTTGTGTTGACAAAATTCTTTCATAGCACCTTTGGAAAGATTAGTTCCATTATCAGTTATAATGCTGTGGGGAAAGCCAAAATAGAAAATCTCCTTTTTGATGAATTGAACCGCCGTCGCTGCGTCACACTTATTAACCGGCTCTGCTTCAACCCACTTTGTAAATTTGTCAACCGCCACCAAAAGGTGAGTCTTCTTATCCTTGGACCTTTTGAAAGGCCCAACCATATCAAGCCCCTAGATGGAAAACGTCCAAGCAATTGGAATCATCCTCAATTCCTGAGCCGGCACATGAGCTCGTCGCGCAAACTTCTGACAACCATCACATTTACTAACCAAATCTTCTACATCGGCATGAGCCATCAGCCAATAAAATCCATGACGAAAAGCCTTGGCTGCGAGAGACTTAGAGCCGGCATGATGGCCACAATCTCCTTCATCAATCTCTTGCAAAATCTCACTGCCTTCCTCAGGAGAAACAAAACGTTGAAACGCCCCTGTGACACTGTGATGATGCAACTCTCCATTGACAATAGTCATTGACTTACACCGCCGGGTTATCTGTCTGGCCAAAGTTTCATCATCAGGTAACTCGCCTCGGGTCATATAAGCCAAATATGGAACTGTCCAATCAGAAATAATATGAAGAGCTGCCACTAATTGTGCTTCCGGGTCAGGAATAGCTAAATCTTCCTCTGTAGGTAATTTGACAGAAGGGTTATGCACAATATCCAGGAAAGTGTTAGGTGACACCGGCTTCCGCTGGGACCCTAACCGGCTCAAAGCATCAGCCACCTCACTTTTCGTACGATCAACATGTTCCACTTGATAACCTTTGAAATGGTCGGCGATAGCATCAACCTCTCGGCGATAAGCCGCCATGAGTGGATCCTTGGAATCCCAAGTACCAGAAACTTGCCGAGCCACCAGATCTGAGTCGCCAAAACACCCCACCCGGCTTAAGTTCATCTCCTTAGCCATCCAAAGACCATGGAGCAAAGCCTCATACTCAGCTGCATTGTTAGTACAAGGGAACATCAACTAGAGACTTAATGGTTGTTCGAGGCATATACTTCAAACCATGAGGTCCAAGCTCAATGGCCCACTTGGCTACCCGACCTGTGGCTTCTCTATTCTGAATAATATCCCCTAAAGGAGCAGAACTGACCACAGTGATGGGGTGACCCAGAAAATATTGCTTGAGCTCTCGACTAGCCATGAACACCCCATACACAAGCTTCTGCCAATGCGGATACCTCCGCTTAGACTCAATAATCACCTCATTGATGTGGTAAACTGACCGCTGAACCAGATGCTCCTTGCCCGATTCCTTCCTTTCCCCCACAATGGCTACACTAACAACTCGGCTATTGGCAGCCACATATAACAACAAAGGCTCCTTATCAATGGGAGCAGCAAGAACTGGCGGCTCAGCCAATTGTTTCTTCAAGGCCTCAAATGCCTGATCAGCAGCATCACTCCAGACAAAGTGGTATGTCTTCTTCATCATCTGGTACAGAGGGATAGCCTTCTCACCCAACTGGCTTACAAACCGGCTTAAGGCCGCAATACGACCCGCCAAATGCTGAACATCATTGATACACGTCGGTTTAGCCAGAGAGGTGATAGCCTTTATAATATCTAGGTTAGCTTCAATACCCCACCCCGAAACCAGAAAACCCAAGAGCTTGCCTGCTGGCACACCAAAAACACACTTGGCCGAGTTAAGCATCATCTTGTAAACCCGGAGATTGTCAAAGGTCTCCTTTAAATCATCTATTAGGGTCTCCTTCTTTCTGGACTTCACCACAATATCATCCACATAAGCGTGAACATTGCACCCAATTTGATTATGAAGGTAATTTTGCACACACCGCTGGTAAGTCGCCTGGGCACTCTTGAGCCTAAAAGGCATAGACACGTAACAGAAGGTTCCAAAGGGAGTAATGAAGGGTGTCTTCTCCTGGTCCTTAACTGCCATCTTGATCTGATGATAACCAGAATAAGCATCCAAAAAGCTCAAATGCTCACAACCTGTCATAGCATCAATAATCTGATCAATACGGGGGAGAGCAAAGGGATCAGCCGGACAAGCCTTGCTTAAGCCCATATAATCCACACACATGCGGCAGGTGCCATTTTTCTTAAGTACCAGCACCGGGTTAGTCAACCACAGAGGATGAAAAACTTCAACAATAAAACTAGTCGCCAAGAGTCAGGCCACTTCTTCGCCAATAGCCTTGCGCCGCTCTTCATTGAAACGGTGAAGGAATTGCTTCACCGGTTTAAACTTTGGATCAATATTGAGAGTGTGCTCAACGAGTTCCCTCGGTACACCTGGCATGTCAGAGGGCTTCGATGCAAAGATGTCCCGTTCTCACGGATGAACTCGATGAGCGCGCTTTCCTATTTTGGATCCACATTAGCACTGATGCTGAACTGCTTGGATGGATCACCAGGAATGAAGTCAACTAGTTTAGTGTCATCTACCGACTTAAACTTCAACAAGGGGTCATCCTCTGTTGTTGGCTTCTTCAAGGATGTCATATCCGTCGGGTCAACATTATCTTTATAAAATTTTAGCTCCTCTATTGCACAGACAGACTCAGCATAGGCAGCATCGCCTTCTTCACACTCCAAGGATATCTTGTGACTCCCATGCACTGTGATAGTGCCCTTGTGACCCGGCATCTTCAGCTGCAAATAAACATAACAATGCCTTGCCATGAACTTAGAGTAAGCTGGCCGCCCAAACAGAGCATGAAAAGGGCTCTTGATTTTAACCACTTCAAAGGTCAACGTCTCAGATCTTGAATCATACTCATCTCCAAAGGCAACCTCTAAAGATATTTTACCCACTGGATGTGCCGACTTACCAGGCACAGATACGTCTCCAACGTATCTATAATTTTGTGATTGTTCCATGCTTTCATATTATCTGTTTTTGATGTTTAATGGGCTTTATTATGCACTTTTATATTATTTTTGGGATTAACCTATTAACCGAAGGCCCAGTGCAAATTGTTGTTTTTTTTGCCTATTTCAGTGTTTCACGGAAAAGGAATATCAAACGGAATCCAAATGGAATGAAACCTTCGCGAGGATCTTTTTTGGAATAAATACAATCCAGGAGACTTGGAGTGGAGGTCAAGGAAGAAATGAGACGGCCACAAGGTAGGGCGGCGCGCCCCCCACCCTCGTGGGCCCCTCGTAGCTCCACTGACCTACTTCTTTCGCCTATATATACTCTTATACCCTGAAAACATCCATGGGAGCCACGGAACCACTTTTCCACCGCCGCAACCTTCTGTACCCATGAGATCCCATCTGGGGACCTTTTGCGGTGATCTGCCGGACGGGGATTCGATCACGGAGGGCTTCTACATTAACACCATAGCCTCTCTGATGATGTGTGAGTAGTTTACCACAGACCTTTGGGTCCATAGTTATTAGCTAGATGGCTTCTTCTCTCTATTTGGTTCTCAATACAAAGTTCTCCTCAATGTTCTTGGAGATCTATTCGATGTAATACTTTTTGGGGTGTGTTTGCCGAGATCCGATGAATTGTGGGTTTATGATCAAGTTTATCTATGAACAATATTTGATTCTTCTCTGAATTCTTATATGCATGATTTGATATCTTTGCAAGTCTCTTCGAATTATCAGTTTGGTTTGGCCTAGTAGATTGATCTTTCTTGCAACGGGAGAAGTGCTTAGCTTTGGGTTCAATCTTGCGGTTTCCTTTCCTATTGACAGCAGGGTCAACAAGGCACGTATTGTATTGTTGCCATCAAGGATAAAAAGATGGGGTTTATCTCATATTGCTTGAGTTTATCCCTCTACATGATGGCATCTTGCCTAATGTGTTACTCCGTTCTTATGAACTTAATACTCTAGATGCATGCTGGATAGCGGACGATGTGTGGAGTAATAGTAGTAGATGCAGAATCGTTTCGGTCTACTTGACACGGACATGATGCCTATGTTTATGATCATTGCTAGATATTTTCATAATATTCGCTTTTCTATCAATTGCCTGGCAGTAATTTGTTCACCCACCGTAATATATGCTATCTTGAGAGAAGCCACTAGTGAAACCTATGGCCCCCGGGTCTAATTTACATCATATAAGTTTACGATCTACAATTCTAGTTTACTATTTATTTTGCAATCTTTACTTTCCAATCTATACAAAAATACCAAAAATATTTATCTTATTATCTTTATCAGATCTCAGTTTTGCAAGTGGCTGTGAAGGGATTGACAACCCGTTTATCGCATTGGTTGCAAGGTTCTTATTTGTTTGTGCAGGTACTAGGCGATTTGCGCATAGTCTCCTACTGGATTGATACCTTGGTTCTCAAAAACTGAGGGAAATACTTACGCTACTTTGCTGCATCACCCTTTCCTCTTCAAGGGAAAACCAACGCATGCTCAAGAGGTAGCAAGAAGGATTTCTGGCGCCGTTGCCGAGGAGATCTACGCTCAAGTCAATACATACTAAGTACCCATCACAAACTCTTATCCCTGTGTCAGCGTCCTCGGAACGGGGGTCCGGCGGCCCGCGGCGTGGCTCCACCAGTGGCCCTGTACGGCCCATCTTCACCAGCAAACACTCAGGACCCTCGCGAGGCGGACGACAGAAGACCTCCTCGGGGGAAGCTTCACCAGGCACGCTCACGAGGGGCGGAGAGGTCAAGGCAAGGGACGCCTCGCGAGGTTTCTCTGACGCAAGCCATGACGACTAGAGCCAAGCGGGCGCCAGCACGCGCAGTGTCCTTGTTTCCTCTTTGGTACTAAAGAGGCAAGCACAGGCGAGGAGTCTCGAGGCATCAGGCAAAGGTTTCCATATCGGTGCAACAAGACCAAGACCAGCAGGACGACAGGACGGAGGTCACCGTGGAGCCCAAGACGGCATCACCACCAGAGCCTCTGGCCGGCGAAGACCACCTTTAGTCAGGATAACTTGTACTAGTTGTCTCCCTTCGAATTTGGCCATTGTGGGATCCCTTCCCACTCAATATTTGGAGAGAGGACCAGGGCCTCTATAAATAGGACTAGTCACCACCGTAGGAGGCAGGGAACATGGGAACGGATCCAGATCATCCTCAACCACACAAGCTCACCAAGCACATGGGCACCTCTCCTCAGGAGGTTGTTCTTCCCTTGTAACTGTTCATCCTCAGTCCGAGAGGCAATCCAGCACACCACACTGGAGTAGGGTATTACACCACATCGGTGGCCCGAACCAGTATAAACTCTTGTGTCTCTTGTTCTTTGGGTTCGTCGAGCTAGGCCGTGAGATCATGAAGTGTGCGAGCTAGAGGGGGGAGAGATCTTCGTGCACACCCAGTATTTGAACCTCAAGGGTTTGGATGGAAATTGAAATCTGACATTTGGCGCGCCAGGTAGGGGTGCGCTGAAGCTTTCCCCTTTGTCAATCCGCGCTTCGCTACTCCACCAAGTTCATGGCCGACGCTCGCCGGGCCCGCGCCGAGCGCCGGGCCGCTCTCGCCACCCGTGTCGCTTAGACAACCCCTATCGGCGGGCCTCCCCATCGTTCTCCGTCACCCACCGTCAACGCCGCTACCGGCCCGACGGCAAACAAGCAACAAGCTTCCTCACTGCACCCCTTCGTGCGGCGAGGCGGCCGCACCACCACCCCATCGCTGGCTCCGACCATCTCATCATCTCACGCTCGCTGCGCACCCATGGATGCGCAGGCCGCACTGCTCATGGCACGTGAGCTCCTACGTTACTGCCAGATTGACGACCTCTACGAGAACTGGTTGGACCGCATTGCTGAGCTCGTTAGCGCCGTGGGGGGCTCCCCTGCACCATCCCTCTCGCTGCCTCGCCCACCCCCGGCTGCGGGCGATGTGGCTCACGGAGCGTCTCCGCCCCCTCTGCATCAAGACGGCGCCCTCGCGCTGAGACGAGCGGCTCATGGAGTGCCTCCGCCCCATCCGCGTCAAGACGGCGTCCTCGCCCCAAGATGTGCAGTCCCGCGACGTGATCCACCACGCCGTGTGCCCGCGCACGAAGAAGGAAGCTACCAAGAGGTTCCCTGGCCGCAAGAAAATGCTCTACCACTCCCAGCACTGCCGCGCCAGGATTTCTTGCCGCGGCGGGGCCATGTGCCACTTGCCGTGATGGCGCGGGGACACCAAGATCAAGCTCCGCCTGCATGACGGGCCCCGGTGGCCACGGCAGGCTGTCGCGCCTTCACTCCTGAGCTGCGTAGCATCGTCTGGCTGGGCAAGTTCAACCCAGATATGCCTCCTCGCTATGACGGCACCCTCGACCCCGCGGAGTTCTTGCAGCTCTACGAGCTGAGCATCGAGGCGGCCAACGGCGACGAACAGGTCATGGCGAACTGGTTCCCCATGGCTCTCAAGGACGGCGCCCGCTCATGGCTCCTGAACCTGCCCCCGGGCTCGATCTCCTCCAGGGATGAGATGCGCGACCGCTTCGTCGCCAACTTCCAGGGCACTCGCGACCGCCCCCGGCCGCGGATGACCTGCGCCGCATCAGGCAACAGCCGGGAGAGACCCTACAGAAGTACATCCAGCGCTTCAACAGCGTGCGTCTCAAGATCCCCAAGGTGACGGGCGAGGCCATCATCTTAGCGTTTTTCGATGGCGTCCGCGACATCAAGATGAAAGAGGATCTCGCCATCCATGAGGAGCTGTGCACGACTTTGGAGCTGTTCAACATAGCAACCAAGTGTGCAAGAGCTGAGGAGGGGCGTCTCTCCCTCCTCGAGCTCCCTGCTGCGGATCCAGAGGAGAAGAAGGCCAAGGTCAAGGACGTGAAAGAGCCAAATACAAAGTGCGACCGAGACCTTCCCGAGTCGTCCAAGGGCAGCCGCGCGTTCTGCGCCTTCCACAACGTGCGCAGCCACCAATGGTTGTCAAGAGCTCAGGGCCATCCGGGATGGACGCTTCGGTCGACGCCCCGAGCGCAATGACCGGGGCTACGACCGAGGAGGTGGACGAGGTGGAGGACGTTGGGACGACCGCGGGCCCCGCCAAGAGTGGCGCGACCAGCCTCGCAAGGACCACTGGCAGGACCAGCCTCGTGAGGGCGCCTGGAGGGACCAGCCTCGCGAGGACCATCCTCAAGGCAATCTTGGTCTCCCTCCACTGCCGCCACCACCAAGGAGGAATGGTGACCACCAACAGGACGACGGGGCTGGGGGCTTCCAGGAGCCGCGCTCCATCGCCTGCATCTTGGGTGGCGCTCCGTCCCCAGCTTCCCAGCGCATCTTCAAGCAGTTCTCTCACGAGGTGAATGCAGCCCTCCCCAAGATCGAGGCCATGCTCCCACTCAGATGGTCCAAGTACGCCATCACCTTTAGCTTGGCGGACCAGCTCAAATGTGCGGCAACCGCCGCTGTCCTCCCGATGCTCTGTTCACCCGTCATCAGCAATGCCCAAGTCACCAAGACCCTCATCGACAATGGCGCAGGGCTCAGTGTCCTGTCCGTTGAGACGTTCGACAGCCTTCAAGTGCCGTACGATCAGCTCCATCCCACCAAGCTTTTCTCAGGAGTGACTGACGGCTCCACCACCCCGACAGGGCAAGTTCGTCTCCCTGTCACCTTCGGTCAGCGCGACAACTACCACACCGAGCTCGTCGACTTCGACGTCGCCCACATCCGCCTGTCGTACAATGCCATCCTCAGGTACCCAGCGCTAGCCAAATTCATGGTAGTCACCCACCATGGCTACAACGTCCTCAAGATGTCGGGAAGCGGCGGAATCATCACAGTCCCCTTCGAAGAAGGAGACGCGGTGTGCTCCCTCGATCACGCCTTCCAAGCTGAAGCAGTCGGAGACCCTGGCAGCGCGTATGTGCAGTAACCTACTGAGTCCAGCCACAAGAAGAAGAAGCAGCTACCCCACACTGGGCCTCAGGGGAGCGGCGCCTCCAACGACACCACCTCAGGATCGGCGCCCGCACCTGAGGCACCTCCTCCCTTGCATAGGGAGGCGCACCCGGCGCCCTCCTCGGGCAGGGCTCGGGAGCTCTCTTCTGGAGGACCTCGGACCTAGCCAGCATCACGAGAGAGGCGCTCGGGCACCACGTGGAGGCATGCTTCGCGGCATGTATCCCTCAGGAGGACACCAGGCGAGGAGCGCCCGACGCTCAGGAGTTCATCACCAAGGCCACCCAGGAGCTGCAGGATGTAAGAGCCATGCGCGGCAACCGCCGCCCACCTGGTGCTGCTCCCCATCCAGGCGCGGATGGCAGGCTGCGCATCTGCTTCAACGTCCCAGGGCTCAACAGGGCCGCATCTCAGGAGCTCTTTTGGCCTTCGCGTGTGGGACGTTGCGAGGGCCCACCTCATAGCTACGTTCGCATGTCGTTCTGCCTGCCGAGCGTGGCAGCCGCCTTCCAGCACAACCTTTGGAGCATCCTGGCAGGTCAGGAGGCCAGTCATATCGTAGTCCTGGTGGAGATGGAGACGGTCCTCGAGGAGCCGCCTGGACCCTCAGGGCCTCCCGGGGCTCAGGGTCCCGGTGGCTCATGAGGAGCAACCCTTTCGCCACGTGTCTTCAGCTACCCCAACACTCCTTCGACAACCAAACCAGGTGACATTTTCCAAGTTTATTTAGCTGGGAGTGCCCCCTGGGCTGCATCATTCCCAGGCCGCATGGGTCTATCCCTATGGCATGTATCGTTTTACGTCTTTAGCTTACCCTGCTGGGGGCGCCCCTTGGGCTGTATCATCCCCAGGCCGATCGGGTCTGACCCAGTGGCATGTATCATTCTTGCAATTACCCAAGCTAGTTCACTTTCCATGCATGATCTATCTATGGTTATCACCTACTTGATTGTCACCCACCACGGGATCTACGCATGCTGGCACGACGCTTGTGCTCAGGTCCATCCCTGCAACGCTGACAAATCTGAGCGGTCAAGCTCTGGCTCGTCGCACGCCCGCGCACGTCACCTCACTGGACCCTCAGTGCCTTCACCTCCTTGTAGAGCGAGCTGCGACAGACCGACAATCATCGTGGCGATCTATGTCCCTCCTCGTGCTAACCTGCAGGGACCTCCTAAGGACGACAGCGGGCGATACCACGGGCTCCTTCTTCTCCCATGCGATTCGCTTGCATGTTAAAAGGGGGCTCCTGAGCATCGCGACTCGGGAGCTCTTACTGGCTCTCAAGCCCTCACCCCCTGGCCTTGACCACGGCATCGCGACCTGGCATACCAACGGCGGCTGAGCTCGCTCGAGGGCCGGGGCCTGAGGACGCAGAGCACACAAAAGAGCATGGAGAAGAGGGGGAGGCTCGCACGGGCCTAACCTAACTACCCAACAGTGGTCGACACACAAGTCTGGCGCAACATAAGGAACCAGCTCCGGAATGCCAAGATAAGTCTCGCGCCTGGATCGACCCAGCGCTACATCATAGGATCCTCACCTGCGGCAGCCTTGTTACGGCAACATCGCCACCCTTTCCTGCCTCTCGATAGTTGCTTGAGCACTAAAGGGGACCTCTTGCGCATCGCGCCTCAGGAGCTCTTACTGAACCTCCGGTCGCTCACCTCCTGGCCTTGACCACGACATCGCGACCTGGCATACCAGCGACGGCTGCATCCTGCCTGGGGACCGGGACCTGTCGGCATAGAGCACCAAGCTGTCGTGGGGTTGGAAAGGGGAGACCGAGCCGAAACAATACATGCGATCGCAAATTTTCATAAGGGATAATATGAACAGAAAACATTACGGACCCTTTACACGCCCCCACGGGGTCCATTTCGATTCCTCGCAGGGAACAAAAAGAAGGGAGTTCCTAGTAGCTCTATCTACACGCGCCGGGGCAGCCGACGCCATCATCAATAGTGGGCCACGGGAGGCCGGTGTCGGATTTCGGGTTCCGGCAGACCCTTAAGGTTCGAACACTGGGTGCGCGTGGAAACCTCGCCTTCAACCCCTCCGTCTCGATGGGATCTAAACTACTAAAAGAACTGCACGAAAGACACAAGATTTATACTGGTTCGGGCCACCAATGTGGTGTAATACCCTACTCCAGTGTGTGATTTGTGGATTGCCTCCTGGGGCTAGTGAGGATGAACAATACAAGGAAGAACAGCCTCGCAAGGGTCTGCTCTTGGCTAGGGTGATGAACTGCTATGGGGAGTTCAGCCACCTTTCTCTCTCTCTCTCTCTCTCTCTCTCTCTCTCTCTCTTCCTCTCTTCCAGATCCCAACTGACCAACCGAACCCCTTGCTATGTGGGTGGCTAGTCCTATTTATAGAGGCCCTGGTCCTCTTCCCAAATATTGAGCGGGAAGCGATCCAACAATGGCGGGCTAATTTGAAGGGGGGCAGCGAGTACGTCTATCCTGACAAAAGCAGTCTTCGCCTGCCAAAGGCTCTGGTGGTGATGCCGGGCTGGGCTCCATGGTGACCTCCGTCTCGTAGTCCTCCTGGTCTTGGTCTCATTGCACCGAAGTGGCAACCTTTGCCTGATGCCTCGGTACTCCGCGGATATGCTTGTCCCCTTTGCACCAAAGAGGAAATAAGGATGCTGCGCGCGCTGGCACCCGCCTGGTGCCTCGAGTCGTCATGGCTTGCGTCATGGGCACCTCGCGACCCCGCCTTGAACTCTCCGCCTCCTCGCGAGCCAGCCTGAGGAGGCTGTGCCTAAGGATGCGCTGTGTCGTCCGCCTCGCGAGGCTTGGCCCCTCGCGAGGGTCTTGAGCCTCGTGTTGATGAAGATGGGCCGTGCTGGGCCCCCACTTGAGCCACGCCACAGGCCGCAGGCAGGCAAGTCCGGGGACCCCCGTTCCCAGAACGCCGATAGTAGCCCCCGGGCCCAAGGCGCGCATGGACTGGGCCGTGCCGAGAGGCGAAAGGGCAAGGGCGAAGCGCCGCGGGCCCTGACAGCCTACGGCCTTGGACGCCGCGTGGCGGTTGATTGGACGTGGATGCCTTAGCAACCGCGTGGGTTGGTAAGGGAACGGCATCTTCTCAGACTCCGCCCCTGCTCTTTCTGGTTGTTGCCTGGATCCCCTTTCTTGCGCCTCCCCTTTCTTCCTCCAAACTTCCAGATCTGCTCTGGTTGTGCGACCTAGGAAGCCATGGCGCCTCACCAGCCGCCGGCCGAAGCTTGGTATTCTCCTGCTCTGGACCCGTCGAATGTGTCCACGGCTAGCCTTGCCCGGCTGCGCCGGATGGCGGCGGCGCAGGGCATCGACGGGATGGAGGTGTTCAAGGCCGGCTCTGCCACCCCCGAGGGCTGAGGGAGCACCTTCTACCCTCTCTTTGTAAGCTCCATTGCTGCGGGCTTGGTGCCCCCCCTTCTCCGAGTTCTTCTTCTCTATCCTCCGCTATTATAACTTGCAGGCTCCGCACATTCACCCCAACTATGTCCTTCTCCTGGCGATCTTCGCTTACTACTGCGAGGCCCACGTAGGGGTGCAGCCCTCGGTGGCCTTGCTGCGCCACTACTTCTCCCGCCGGATCTCTGGCAGTTCTCCTTCCGCGTGCGCGAGCTTCGTCACGTATAGCGGCACCATTGCCATCTCGAACCCCGGGAAGAGGATCGAGGGCTTCAGGAGCAAGTGGGTCTTGGCAGATGTCAGGCGCATCCACCCTCGGCTGATCTTGCCTATGGAGCAACCCGTGAGCACCAGCGACAGGTGCCGAGTGGAGCTCACGGATCTCCGCGCGAAGCCGGTGTTGGAGAAGATGGACGCGGACCTGAGGCCGGCCAACATGGCGACGACGAAGTTGACCGGTGCGTCACTGCTGAAGGAGTTCCTGGAGCACCAGCTAGCCCCACTCCGGGAGTACTCTCCTCCAATGTGGAGGCCTCATCCGTGCCCCGAGGCTGCGGATGAAGAGGATGTGACCGCGGTTCTCCAATCTCTGGTCGGGGGCAGGTGGCAAAGCCGAAGGGCGCTCCCGAGCCCTTGTTCCTTCGCGACGACTGGAAGCGGGTGGTGAAGTCCATGCCCATTTTCAATGGGGACGGGCTCGTGCCCATGCTGGCCTTTGAAGGGCCGGTGGATGTGCCCTCCGGCGACTCCGACGATGAGGAGGAGGGCGAAGAGGAGCGGGGAGAGGGGCCCGACTCTGGGGCGACCGACGGAGAGTCGAGGGCTCCCCTCCCTCGGCGCTCGCCCCGTACTCTCCGCCTTTCACTGAGCGATGATGATGATGATGATGATGATGATGATGTGCTGGGCAGCGGGAGCTCGCCCCCGATTCCGAAGAAGGACTCCGAGGCGAACCATGGACGCGCCTTCTGCTTCTGAGGTCGACCCTTCCAGCCGGCTGTCAGGCTTCAAGTTAGGCCGGAGGCTGCTCGAGCTCACCGACGAGGACCCGTAAGTGCTTGATCCTTGATCTTTTGTTCCTCGTTCTGCCGACGAGGCTTGATGATTGCTTCTCTTGGATAGGCTGGCGCCAGCGGCGAAGAAACCGAAGGGGGCTCCTGAGGTCCCACCTGCGGCGATGCCTTCGCCCGCAGGGGAGGGAGATCGTGCTGCGCGGGCCTCTCCTGCCCGTTCTTCCTTGTGAGGCTTGGCTGAGCTGGCTGGGGTGAGCTCAGCCCCCACGGCCCAAGTGACTCCGGAGGTGCCCTCGTCTGGCGCCGCTGCTACAGCTGCGGAGGCGCAGCGGACTCTGCTCCAGGACACTGCGGCCTTGCCGCCGCTACTTTCTCCTCCCATTCCGGTGACCGTTGCTTCCCCGGCCCCTCTTGTTGTCTTGGGGCTTATCGATGTTTCTCCGCCTCCTTCTTCCATCTTGGAGCGTGCCGTCGCCGAACTGGACCGGCTGCGGCAGGATCTTCTTGGCACCGACCGACGCCTGGTGGCCGGGCGCCTGGAACTGGCTTCGGGGTGGATTCGCTCTAATGCTTCAATTCGGGCGGCGTTGGTTCAGGCCTCGACGGCCTGTGACGGAGAGAGGGAAGCCACCCTCGAAGCAAAGGCTGCTCGTGACGTAGCCCTGGGAGAAGTGGTCGAAGTCCGCGGCCGTTGCAAGGCGCTGGAGGACGAGCTGTGAGGCCTGCGGGGCCAGCTTGCGAAGGAGGTCCGCCTGCGCCAAGAGCTGGAGAAGGGGGCGAAGGCGCGCGAGGCGGCACTCGAGGACCAGGAGGCCAAGCTTAAGAAGCGCCGCGACCACTTAGGCGCGTTGAAGAAGGAGCTGGAGGCGACGATGGCCGAGCTGGACGCCAAGGCCCGGGTTCTTGCCGAGGATCGCGTGGCCTTCGCGGACATGGAGAAAGATGCCCGTGCTTCGCTGAAGATGCTTTACGAGAGCGGCCTGGACAGCCCGCTAGCCAGTGATGGGGACAGCCCCGCCAAGCTGCTTCCCTTCCTGGTTAAGGCTCTTGGGGATGTCGCCCTTGGCATCGGCCCCACGGCTGAGGCCGAGGCGCACGTCCTATCTTCGGCTGCGCTGACGCGGGTCTTCGCCCACATCTACCTCCGCGATCCCAACACCAACCTCGACGGCCTGCTAGAACCGGTGAGCGGCGAGGGTGCTGCCGCCGCTGTTGAAGCCGTGACGGGGCGCGCGGAGGCGCTGCTGGAGAAGTTCCGGGCCTTCAGCACCAGGCCGAAGCAAGGCGCTGCAGACCCTGCCGTTCCACGAGGCGAAGCCACCGCCGACAAGTGACTCCGTTCCATCCCTGCTCTTCCTTCAGTTCCTGCACATGCATCACGCCTCGGGGAGGCATTTAAACTTGCGTTTGGCATTGAGATGACAGTATGGACTGTAATATTTGCTTTTAAATTCCTTGAGTTTTATGCTTTTTCTTCCCTACTTGCTTGTGTTCTACGCCGGCAGAGCCCAGCCACGCGCATGCCTCACCCAGCATTAGCCCCGACCGGAAACCAGGACGGGACCAAAGGAGTGAGGGGCCACGTGACAAGTTAGGCTCCTGAGTCGCTATGCTTAGGAGTCCCCCTTGGCGCGCGAACAACAAGTAGGGAAGCGTGATGTAGGCGTGTCTTCCGTTCTACGTCTGCAGAGCCCGACTCCGCGCGTACCTCACCCAGCATAGCCTTTCGGAACTAACGAGTGAGGGGCTACGGAGCCAGTTAGGCCCCTGAGTCGCGATGCTCAGGAGTCCCCCTTGACGCGCGAATAGCGGGTGATGAGGCGAGATGTGAGCGTGACTACCGTTCTACGTCTGCAGAGCCCGGCCCCGCGCGTACCTCACCCAGCATAGCCTTTCGGAACTAAGGAGTGAGGGGCTATGGGACCAGTTAGGCCCCTGAGTCGCGATGCTCAGGGGTCCCCCTTGACGCGCAAACGGCCTTCATACCTTGGCTCCGCTCGGGGAGAGACGCGCGACGAACCAGGCCCGAGGGGCCTGGCTGGGCGGCGTACATCTGGGCGGGACCCAGCCGTAGCCCCCATGCCCAGCCCCCTCGCGCGGCACTCCCGAGGGGAGGCATTGTGATGGGGCCAGCCACTGAGCACTGGGCTCCCTGAGGTTAATGCGGCCCGGAGGCCACACTCAGTTGTTTATCACCAGCGCGGAGCATAGCACTTCCGTATGTGTACGGGCATAGACGCTCCTTGGCTGTGTCGTCAGCCAGCGTGGAGCATGGTGCTTCCACTGGTACGTGGGAGGGGGCTCCCCTCCGGGAGGAGCCCCCGGGGCGTATACAGCCCCGCCCTGACACGTGACCGGCACGGTAGGGCTAGGTGAGGTGTATCTGGGCACCCGTGAGCCAGCGCGGGACTCACGAGGCCCTACCTCTGGGCGGGTTGCGCCCGACACTGGGCCGTATCTTGAGATGTGTCCCTGCAAAATTTGGTTAGATGCCGGTACTCTACGTCCTCGGGTCCCAGCCCCCAAGCTTCTCTCAGCCGTCGCTGGTATGCCAGGTCGCGATGCCGTGGACAAGGCCAGAGGGTGAGGGCTGGAGAGCCAGTAAGAGCCCTGAGTCGCGATGCTCAGGCACCCCCCCTTTAACGTGCAAGTAGTCGACATGGGAAGAAAAGATGCCGCGGACGGGTACCATGTAGCTGAGCGTGATAGGCAATGCATAGCTGGAAATAAACGCTAGGGGGATACACGCCACTTGGTCTGGCCCGAACGGCTTGGGGATGATGCAGCCCGAGGGGCGCCCCCAACAAGGCAAACTAATGATGGAAATGTAAATGCAGATACATGCCGCGGGGACGGACCCACGCGGCCTGGGAGTGATGCAACCCTGGGAGGGTGCTCCCAGTTGAGAACGAAACTTGAAAGATGTCACCTCAGGATGTCGTCGGCGTAGTGGCGTTGGTGCAGTATACTTGACGGGCTGCAGAAGCTGATCCTCATGAGCCCCCAGGCCCCGGGGCCTCGGGAGGCTCCGAAGGCGCTGGTGACTCCTCGCGAGCTGCCTCCATCTCCGCCAAGGCCGCGGAACGCCTGTCTTCCTAAGCCTCCACGATGCCCCTCATGAGGCGCTGGTACGCTGCAGCCATGCTTGGCAGGCCGTAAGGCATGCGAACATAGCTGTGGGGTGGACCTCCGCAGCGCCCCACTTGCGAGGGCCAGAGGCGCTCCGTTGTGGCGATCTGATTGAGCCCTAGTACGTCGATGCAGACATGCAGCCCACCATCCTCGCCTGGATGTGGGGCCACGGCTGGCAAGCGGCGGCAACCTCTCATGATCCTTGTCTCCTGTAGCTCTTGAATGGCCTCGTCAATGAACTCTTCCTGGTCTGATCTTCCTCGCCTGGCTCCCTCTCGAGGGAAACATGCTGCGAAGCACGCCTCCACATGGTGCCCAAGCGCCTCCCTCGTGACCCTGGCTAGGTCGGTGGCCCTCCAGGTGAGAGCCCCCGAGCCTTGCCTGAGAAGGGCGCCCGACGCGCTTTCCTGTGCGATGGAAGGAGGGTCCCCCTGGGCAGACACGGGCCCTGAGGGGCCGAGCCTGACGACGTCTTCCCCTTCTTGGGGGTGGTCTCGGGAAGCCTCCTGCTTCCGCGATCTGGGTCCTCTAGCGACATGGCCTGATAAGCTCTCTCCAGGGAACACACTGCATCCTTCTCTTCACAGGGCACCGTGATGACGCCGCCACTTCCTGGCATCTTGAGGACGTTGTAGCCATGGTGAGTCGCAGCCATAAACTTGGCCAGCGCTGGGTACCCGAGGATGGCGTTGTACGGCAGGCAGATGTGGGCGACGTCGAAGTCGATGAGCTCGGTGTAGTAGTTGCTGCGAGCCCCGAAGGTGACAGGGAGGCGGACCTGCCCGATCGAGACTGTGGAACCGTCGGTGATCCCGGAGAAAGGCCTGGTTGGCTGAAGCTGGTCGTAGGGCACCTGGAGGTTGTTGAATGTTTCCACGGACAGGACGTTGAGCCCTGCCCCGCCATCGATGAGGGTCTTGGTGACCAGCACGTTGCTGATGACTGGGGAGCAGAGCATCGGGAGGACTCCTGAAGTGGCCGCGCACTTGAGCTGGTCTGCCGAGCTGAACGTGATGGGGCACGCCGACCACCTGAGGGGGCGCGTTGCTTCGAGCTTGGGGAGAACTGCATTCACTTCGCGGGCAAAATGCTTGGAGATACATTGGGAGGCTGGGGCTTGAGCTCCGCACAGGATGCAGGCGATCGCGCGCGGCTCCTGGAAGCCCCCAGCCCCCTCGTCTTGATGGCGGTCTTCGTTCCTTCTTGGTGGAGGCGGCAGCGGAGGTAGGCCTGCATTGCCATGAGGGCGATCCTCGCGAGGTTGATCCCTCCAGTCTCCCTCGCGAGGCAGGTCCCGCCAGCGGTCCTCGCGAGGCTGGTGGCGCGGGCCGCGATCTTCCCAGCGCGCTGGGTTTCTTCCTCCTCCTCGACCGTAGCCCCGGTCAGCACGGTCAGGGTGACGGCCGATCCTTCCTTCTCGCACGGCGCGGAGCTCTTGACATTTGTTGATGTTGTGGGTGTGGAGGTCATGGTACACACAGTACCGGCTGCCTCTGGAGGGTTCGGGCAGATCCTTGCCCCGCTTGGTGTCTGGTTCTGCCGCGAGTACGGCAGCCCCCTTGCGTTTCACGTCCTTGGCCTTGGGCTTCTTCTCTTCTGGGTCCGCCGCAGGCAGCTCGAGGAGGGAGAGGCGTCCCTCCTCAGCCCTGGCGCACTTGTTCGCCAAGTTGAACAGCTCCAGGGAGGTGCAGAGGTCCTCATGCATCGCCAGCTCCTCCTTCATCTTGATGTCGCGCACGCCATCGGTGAAGGCCGAGATAATGGCCTCCTCGGACACCTTGGGGGTCTTGAGGCACACGCTGTTGAAGCGCTGGATGTACTTTTGCAGGGTCTCTCCGGGTTGTTGCTTGATGCAGCGCATGTCGCTCACGGCGGGCGGCCGGTCGCGAGTACCTTGGAAGTTGGCGATGAAGTGGGCGCGCATCTGGTCCCAGGAGGAGATCGTGCCTGGAGCCAGATTCAGGAGCCAGGTTCGAGCTCCTTCCTTAAGCGCCATGGGGAACCAGTTCGCCATGACCTTTTCATCCTCGCCGGCAGCCTCGATGCCTAGCTCATAGAGCTGGAGGAACTCTGCGGGATCGGTTGTGCCGTCGTAGCGAGGAGGCAGGTCGGGCTTGAACTTGCCGGGCCACACGACGCTGCGCAGCTCAGTGGTGTAGGCGTGGCAGCCCGCGGTGGCCACGAAAGGCCTCGGTTGGTGGAGAGCTTGGTCTTGAGGGTTCCCACGCGCTGTAGCTAGGAGCAGGGCGGGATCTTGGCGTGCCGGAGCTGGAGCAGGGAGCGCCCGGGCAGCCCCCTGCGGGCGAGGAACTTCTTGGCAGCTTCGCTCTTGCTGCGCTGGCGCCTGACGGAGCGGGTTCCGCCCAGGGACCAAGCGCCTTGGAGCCATGGCATCTTCTTGGAGGGGGTGCGGCTGGTGCGCCTCTGGAGGTTCGTTGCCCGCGCGGGGCGGAGTGCGGCGCAGAGGGACGGATGGCGCGGAAGAGCCCCCTGCGGACGGACAAGCTCGGCGACGCGGTCAAGCCATTCTTCGTAGACGTCGTCGATGGGACGGTAGCGCAGGAGCTCGTTCACCGCGAGGAGCGCAGCCTGAGCCTCCAAGGGTGCGCGGAGCGCGCGGGGCGAAGAACCGGCTGGAGCGAGTGATGGAGTGGCGGTGCGGCCATCTTGCCGCACGGACGGGTGCTGAGACGATGCCTGCTGCTCGCCCCCCGCCGAGCCGGTGGCGGAGTTGACGGTGGGAAATGGGGAACGACGAGGACGCCCACCGACGGGGGCCGTTTGGGCGATGCGGGAAGCGATGGCGGCCCGGCGCTCGGCGCGGGCCCGACGAGCTTCAGACATGGATGCGACGGTCGGAGGAGAGCGGAGCGGTGGAAGACGAATTCCGGCGCACCCCTACCTGGCGCGCCAAATGTTGGATTTTGGGTTCCGGCAGACCCTTAAGGTTCGAACACTAGGGTGCGCGCGGAAACCTCGCCTTCAACCCCTCCGTCTCGATGGGATCTAAACTACTAAAAGAACTGCACGAAAGACGCAAGATTTATACTGGTTCGGGCCACCAATGTGGTGTAATACCCTACTCCAGTGTGTGGTTTGTGGATTGCCTCCTGGGGCTGGTGAGGATGAACAATACAAGGAAGAACAGCCTCGCGAGGGTCTGCTCTTGGCTGGGGTGATGAACTGCTATGGGGAGTTCAGCCACCTTTCTCTCTCTCTCTCTCTCTCTCTCTCTCTCTCTCTCTCTCTCTCTCTCTCTCTCTCTCTTCCTCTCTTCCAGATCCCAACTGACCAACCGAACCCCTTGCTATGTGGGTGGCTAGTCCTATTTATAGAGGCCTTGGTCCTCTTCCTAAATATTGAGCGGGAAGGGATCCAACAATGGCGGGCTAATTTGAAGGGGGACAGCGAGTACGTCTATCCTGACAAAAGGAGTCTTCGCCTGCCAAAGGCTCTGGTGGTGACGCCGGGCTGGGCTCCATGGTGACCTCCATCTCGTAGTCCTCCTGGTCTTGGTCTCGTTGCACCGAAGTGGCAACCTTTGCCTGATGCCTCGGTACTCCGCGGATATGCTTGTCCCCTTTGCACCAAAGAGGAAAGAAGGACGCTGCGCGCGCTGGCACCCGCCTGGTGCCTCGAGTCGTCATGGCTTGCGTCATGGGCACCTCGCGAGGTACCCCGCCTTGAACTCTCCGCCTCCTCGCGAGCCAGCCTGAGGAGGCTGTGCCTGAGGATGCGCCGTGTCGTCCGCCTCGCAAGGCTTGGCCCCTCGCGAGGGTCTTGAGCCTCGTGTTGATGAAGATGGGCCGCGCTGGGCCCCCACTTGAGCCACGCCGCAGGCCGCAGGCAGGCAAGTCTGGGGACCCCCATTCCCAGAACTCCGACAGCCGGCGCCAACCCCATCCAGATCAGCGACGGCGGCGGCCAGACGTTGCGGAATTGTTCCGAGCCCGGCGAGAGCTCGGAGGCACGTAGCTGTCGTTGCTCGTCTCCGAGGTCTCGTAGGGCTCGGGAGTCGCTGGACTCCCAAGCGCCACCGCTGCTGCTAGAAGAGCCGCTGGGGAAGCCAGCGGCAAGCTTGGCGCTGGCCGCTGCGCCACCCCGACGACCCTCTTTAGGGTAGCACTCCAAGCGGCGGCCTTCCTCGTCTAAGACCTTGAAGAACATCGTGGAGACACCGTCGTATTCGAAGTGGATGGCGAGGGTGTATTCCGCACAGCAGACTCGAGCGACCTCGCCCCAGCCACGAGTCATGAAGATCCTCCCGGAGGAGACGGCTTCATCCTCCGCTCTAGTCGCTGGGGCGTCGCAGTCGGCGTGCTACAACCAAAGCTCAAGGGGGCCCCTCGGCGGCATCTCGGCGGAGAAGAACTGCGGGAAGCGGATCCAAGTGCGCGGAGGCATCACCACCCACATCACGAGTTCGCGCGAGGAGTCCGCGGCGTGGACTCCTGGGGCGACGGCATGCATCACCGCGGCGTGGCGACCATGGCCCTGGCGCGGGCGGCGGCGCTCGTTGCCCCTCCCTCTGGAGCTCTCAGCTTGGGAGTAGAAAGGCAGCGGGTACCCGGGAGGTGGCCGCTCGTACCATGGCCATGACACTTCCGGCCTCACGACTATGTCGCGATGATGGGACCGCCTCTTCTTTGGCGGAAGTGGCTTGGGCTCGCCGAGGGGAGTCTTTCCCTCCTTCGCGGCCGACAACCTCTGTATCGATGCCATGGTCGATGCAGCAAGCGATGAAGCGAGAAGAAGAAGGAGCGGGAGAAGCAAAGGAGGAGATGGGTGATAGGGGCTCCGCCCCCTCTTCCCATTTATAGCCAACGGGAGGCCAACCGCCGGCCTCCATGATCTAAGGTAATAATGATCTTTTCTGCATGCAGCAAGGACTTGTCAAGTCGGGCAGTTGCCGAGGCATCATGGGGAAGCGAAGACGCCCACGTCCAATCAATCGTTGCGTCAAGCGGGGCCACAGGATGTTGGGGCCCGCGGCGCTTTGCACTTGCCCTTTGGCTTCGCCTCGAAGCCAAGTCCAAGCGCGCCTTGGGCCCGGGGGCTACTGTTGGTGTCCTGGGAATAGGGGTCCCCAAACTTGCCTGCCTACGGCGGTGTGGCTCCACCAGCGGCCCTATACGGCCCATCTTCACCAGCAAACACTCAAGAACCTCACGAGGGGCCAAGCCTCGCGAGGCGAACGACACAAGACCTCCTCGGGGGCAGCTTCACTAGGCAGGCTCGCGAGGGGCGGAGAGATCAAGGCAAGGGACACCTCACGAGGTTTCTGTGATGCAATCCATGACGACTGGAGCCAGGCGGGCGCTAGCGCGCGAAGTATCCTCATTTCCTTTTTGGTGCTAAAGAGGCAAGCGCAGGCGAGGAGTCCCGAGGCATCATGCAAAGGTTTCCATATCGGTGCAACAAGACCAAGACCAGCAGGACGGCAGGACGGAGGTCACCATGAAGCCCAAGACGGCGTCACCACCAGAGCCTTTGGCAGGCGAAGACCACCTTTAGTCAGGATAACTTGTACTAGTTGTCTCCATTCGAATTTGGCCGTTGTGGGATCCCTTCCCGCTCAATATTTGGGGAGAGGACCAGGGCCTCTATAAATAGGACTAGCCACCACCGTAGGAGGCAGGGAACATGGGAACGGATCCAGATCATCCTCAACCACACAAGCTCACCAAGCACAAGGTCACCTCTCCTCAGGAGGTTGTTCATCCTCAGCCCGAGAGGCAATCCACCACACCACACTGGAGTAGGGTATTACACCATAACGGTGGCCCGAAATAGTATAAACTCTTGTGTCTCTTGTTCTTTGGGTTCGTCGAGCTAGGCCGTTAGATTGTGATGTGTGCGAGTTAGAGGGGGGAGAGATCTTCGTGCGCACCCCAGTGTTCGAACCTTAAGGGTTTTGCCGGAACCTGAAATCTTACACCCTCGCATTACATTATTTGCCATTCGTCTCTCATTTTCCTCTCCCCCACTTCACCTTTGTCGTTTTATTCGCCCTTTTCCGTTCGTCTCTTTCTGCTTGCCTTTTGTGTGTTCGTTCTTATTACCTTTTGTTTCCATCATGTCTGAAACTGGGGAGGTTATCATTTAAAAGGATAGTAGCAACAATGGGGGAACCGTTGATGCTTTTGATTATCCTCATGAAGAACCTACTATTTTACACACTAAAAAGTTTCGGATTGGTAGTGGTAATATTATTGGAAAAGGAGTTATTCAAGATTTCTTTACTTGTGCCAGTGCTTTGCCCACCATGAGCGTGTCTATTCTTCATAAAACTAGTAGTCATCCGGATGTTATATCTTTTCTCGTGGTTGAACTTGAAAGACAATTTATCCACATGCATCCTTGCATACAGAGGATTTTTCTAGAATTTTCTAATATTGAGCATTCTTCTGTTAAGCGAACAGCTACCATCTTTTTAGCTCATGAGTTCAGATTTAGGGTGGATGTCGGCCGTCCTCCCATAGAAGCAATCCTTTTTTATCAAGAAGACATAATGCGCTTACGATCTTTAGATCATGTTGCTTTTAATGAAAACCTTAGAAAAAAGGTTCCTACCGATGTTCTAGTTGACAGGATTTCTGAACTTAATGATAATTTTGCTATCCAGAACAATGGTTAGGTTTTTCCCTTGAACAAAGGCTCATGACTTTTTGCCAAAAGAATGCTTATAATGATGAATTGGTTGTGCAATATGAGGGGCCAAAGGAGGAACCAATACCTCCCGAGCTTGATCTTGGGGACTTTTGTCCCATTAAATTTAGCCCTTTTGATTACTTTTGCTTTCCTCAAAGAAAACTTGCTACTGAACGTACGGAGTATGAGATGAGTTTTCGCAATTTCCCTTATCATTATCATGGCAATACCTAGATATATTCTTGTTTTTATGCCTAGCTAGGGGCGTTAAACGATAGGGCTTGTCGGGAGGCAAGCCAATTTTATTTTTGTTCCTTGCTTTTTGTTCCTGTTTAGTAACAAATAAATCATTTATCCTCCATTATGATTGTGTTTTTTATGTTTTAATTAGTGTTTGTGCCAAGTAAAGCTTTAGGATCTTCTTGGATGATTGTTGTTTGATCTTGCTCAAAAAAACAGAAAGTATGCCCTCACGAGAATAATTTTCATTTTTTACTAGGGAGCGATAAAATACCAATTCCAACTGCAGTAGATCAACATACAAATTATTTAGGATTTCCTAATTTCTCAGGATTTTTGAAGTTACAGAAGTTTTCGAAACCTACAGATAACTACAGAATGTTCTGTTTTTGACAGATTCTGTTTTCCGTGTGTTGTTTGCTTATTTTGATGAATCTATGGCTAATATCGGGGGTTATGAACCATAGAGAAGTTGTAATACAGTAGGTTTAACATCAATATAAATAAAGAATGAGTTCATTACAGTACCTTAAAGTGGTAGTTTGTTTTCTTATACTAACGGAGCTCATGAAATTTTCTGTTGAGTTTTGTGTTGTGAAGTTTTCAGGTTTTTGGGTAAAGATTTGATGGATTTTGGAACAAGGAGTGGCAAGACCCTAAGCTTGGGGATGACAAAGGCACCCAAAGATAAAATTCAAGGACAACCAAAAGCCTAATCTTGGGGATGCCCCGGAAGGCATCCCCTCTTTCGTCTTCGACTATCGGTAACTTTACTTGAGGCTATATTTTTATTCACCACATGATATGTGTTTTGCTTGGAGCGTCTTGTATGATTTGAGTCTTTGAGTTTTAGTTTACCACAATCATAATTTCTGTACACACCTTTTGGAGAGACACACATGAATCAGAATTTATTAGAATACTCTATGTGCTTCACTTATATCTTTTGAGCTAGATAAATTTTGCTCTAGTGCTTCACTTATATCTTTTTAGAGCACGGTGGTGGTTTTATTTTATAGAAATTATTGATCTCTCATGCTTCACTTATATCATTTTGAGAGTCTTTTAGAACATCATGGCAATTTGCTTTGGTTAAGAAATTAGTCCTAATATGATAGGCATCCAAGATGGGTATAATAAAAACTTTCATATAAAGTGCATTGAATACTACGAGAAGTTTGATACTTGATGACTGTTTTGAGATATGAAGATGGTGATATTAGAGTCATGCTAGTTGAGTAGTTGTGAATTTGAGAGATACTTGTGTTAAAGTTTGTGATTCCCGTAGCATGCACGTATGGTGAACCATTATGTGATGAAGTCGAAACATTATTTTTTGATTGTCTTCCGTATAAGTGGCGGTCGGGGACGAGCGATGGTCTTTTCCTACCAATATATCCCCCTAGGAGCATCCGCATAATACTTTGTTTCGATAACTAATGGATTTTTGCAATAAGTATGTGTGTTCTTTATGACTAATGTTGAATCCATGGATTATACACACTCTCACCCTTCCACCATTGGTAGCCTCTCTAGTACCACGCAACTTTCGCCGACACCGTAAACCCACCATTTACCTTCCTCAAAACAGCCACCATACCTACCTATTATGGCATTTCAATAGCCATTCCGAGATATATTGCCATGCAACTTTCCATCGTTTCGTTTATTATGACACGCTCCATCATTGTCATATTGCTTTGCATGATCATGTAGTTGACATCGTATTTGTGGCAAAGCCACCGTTCATAATTTTTTTATACATTTCGATCTTGATTCATTGCGCATCCCAGTATAGCGCCAGAGGCATTCACATAGAGTCATATTTTGTTCTAAGTATCGAGTTGTAATCTTTGAGTTGTAAGTAAATAAAAGTGTGACGATCTTCATTATTAGAGCATTGTCCCATGTGAGGAAATGATGCTGGAGACTATGATTCCCCCACAAGTCGGGATGAGACTCTGAACGAAAAAAGAGGCCAAAAAATGAGAGAAGGACCAAATAAAAATGAGAGAAAAGATAGAAGGGATAATTTTTCATACATGTCACTCTTGATTCATTGCATATCCCGGTACACCGCTGGAGGCATTCACATAGATTCATATTTTGTTCTAAGTATCGAGTTGTAAGTAAATAAAAGTGTGATGATCATCATTATTAGAGCATTGTCCTAGTGATGAAAGGATGATGGAGACTATGATTCCCCCACAGGCCGGGATGAGACTCCGGACGAAAAAAAGAAAAAAAAGAGGCCATAAAAAGGCCCAAATAAAAAATGAGAGAAAAAGAGAGAAGGGGCAATCCTACTATCCTTTTTCCACACTTGTGCTTCAAAGTAGCACCATGATCTACATGATAGAGAGTCACTTATGTTGTCACTTTCATATATTAGTGGAAATTTTTTATTGTAGAACTTGGCTTGTATATTCCAATGATGGGCTTCCTCAAAATGCACTAGGTCTTCGTGAGCAAGCAAGTTGGATGCACACCCACTTAGTTTCTTTTGTTGAGATTTCATACACTTATAGCTCTAGTGCATTCGTTGCATGGCAATCCCTACTCACTCACATTAATATCTATTGATGGGCATCTCCATAGCCCGTTGATATGCCTAGTTGATGTGAGACTATCTTCTCCTTTTTGTCTTCTCCACAACCACCATTCTATTCCACCTATAGTGCTATATCCATGGCTCACGCTCATGTATTGCGTGAAGATTGAAAAAGTTTGAGAACATCAAAAGTATGAAGCAATTGCTTGGCTTGTCATCGGGGTTGTGCATGATTTAAATTTTTTGTGTGATGAAGATAGAGCATAGCCAGACTATATGATTTTGTAGGGATAGCTTTCTTTGGCCATGTTATTTTGAGAAGACATAATTGCTTAGTTAGTATGCTTGAAGTATTATTGTTTTATGTCAATATTAAACTTTTGTCTTTGTCTTGAATCTTTCGGATCTGAACATTCATGTCACAATAAAGAAAATTACATTGAAAATTATGTTAGGTAGCATTCCACATCAAAAAGTCTGTTTTTATCATTTACCTACTCAAGGACGAGCATGAATTAAGCTTGGGGATGCTTGATACGTCTCTAACGTATCTATAATTTTTGATTGTTCCAAGCAAGGATGTCCCGGTTCTCACGGATGAACTCGATGAGCGCACTTTCCTATTTCGGATCTAGATTAGCACTGATGCTGAACTGCTTGGATGAATCACCAGGAATGAAGTCAACAAGTTTAGTGTCATCTGCCGACTTAAACTTCAACAAGGGGTCATCCTCTATGGTTTCCTTCTTCAAGGACGTCCTATCCGCTGGGTCAACATTATCTTTATAAAATTTCAGCTCCTCTGTTGCACAAACAGACTCAGCATAGGCAACATCGCCTTCTTCACACTCCAAGGCTGTCTTGCGAATCACATGCCCTGTGATAGTGCCCTTGTGACTCAGCATCTTCAGCTGCAAATAAACATAACAAGGCCTTGCCATGAACTTAGCGTAAGCCGCCCGCCCAAACAGAGCATGATAAGGGCTGTTGATTTTAACCACTTCAAAGGTCAATGTCTCGGATCTGGAATCATACTCATCTCCAAAGGCAACCTCTAAAGATATTTTACCCACTGGATATGCCGACTTATCAAGCACCCATACGTCTCCAACGTACCTATAATTTTATATTGTGCCATGCTATTATATTATCTGTTTTGGATGTTTAATGGGCTTTATTATGCACTTTTATATTTTTTGGGGGACTAACCTATTAACCGAAGGCCCAGTGCAAATTGTTGTTTTTTTTGCCTATTTTAGTGTTTCGCAAAAAAGGAATATCAAACGGAATCCAAACGGAATGAAACCTTCACGAGGATCTTTTTTGGAACAAACGCAATCCAGGAGACTTGGACTGGAGGTCAAGGAAGCAACGAGGTGGACACGAGGTAGGGCGGTGTGACCAGGGGGCAGGCATGCCCCCACCCTCATGGGCCCCTCGTAGCTCCACCGACCTACTTCTTTCGCCTATATATACTCTTATACCCTAAAAACATCCAGGGGAGCCACGAAACCACTTTTCCATTGCCGCAACCTTCTGTACCTGTGAGATCCCATCTGGGGACCTTTTACAGCGATCTGCCGGAGGGGGATTTGATCACAGAGGGCTTCTACATCAACACCATAGCCTCTCTGAAAATGTGTGAGTAGTTTACCATAGACCTTCGGGTCCATAGTTATTAGCTAGATAGCTTACTCTCTCTCTCTTTGGTTCTCAATACAAAGTTCTCCTCGATATTCTTGGAGATCTATGCGATGTAATACTTTTTGCGGTGTGTTTCCCAGGATCTGATGAATTCTAGGTTTATGACCAAGTTTATCTATGAACAATATTTGATTCTTCTCTGAATTCTTATATGCATGATTTGATATCTTTGCAAGTCTCTTCGAATTATCAGTTTGGTTTGGCCTACTAGATTGATCTTTCTTGCAATGGGAGAAGTGCTTAGCTTTGGGTTCAATCTTGCGGTGTCCTTTCCCAGTGATAACAGGGGTAGCAAGGCACGTATTGTATTGTTGCCATGGAGGATAAAAAGATGGGGTTTATATCATATTGCTTGAGTTTATCCCTCTACATCATGTCATCTTGCCCAATGTGTTAGTCTGTTCTTATGAACTTAATACTCTAGATGCATGCTAGATAGCGGTTGATGTGTGGAGTAATAGTAGTAGATGCAGAATCATTTCGGTCTACTTGACACGGACGTGATGCCTATATACATGATCATGCCTAGATATTCTCATATCTATGCGCTTTTCTATCAATTGCCCGGCAGTAATTTGTTCACCCACCGTAATATATGCTATCTCAAGAGAAGCCACTAGTGAAACCTATGGCCCCCGGGTCTACTTCACATCATATAAGTTTCCGATCTACAATTTTAGTTTACTATTCATTTTGCAATCTTTACTTTCCAATCTATACAAAAATACCAAACATATTTATCTTACTATCTTTATCAGATCTCACTTTTGCAAGTGGTCGTGAAGGGATTGACAACCCCTTTATCGCGTTGGTTTCAAGGTTCTTATTTGTTTGTGCAGGTACTAGGCGATTTGTGTGTAGTCTCCTACTGGATTGATACCTTGGTTATCAAAAACTAAGCGGAATACTTACGCTACTTTGCTGCATCACCCTTTCCTCTTTAAGGGAAAACCAACAAATGCTCAAGAGGTAGCAGGCACCAAACCGTGGAAAATAGTGTTCGACGGCTTAAGATTTTTGTCGGTCAATCCCATGTGACAAAAAGTTTCATAGTAAAG
The DNA here is from genome assembly GCA_034509565.1 of Triticum monococcum. Lineage (NCBI taxonomy): Eukaryota > Viridiplantae > Streptophyta > Magnoliopsida > Poales > Poaceae > Triticum > Triticum monococcum. The sequence continues at coordinate 432,965,025 of CM067841.1, forward strand.
GATATTAATGCTGCTGCCTCCGTCCATGTGTACTTTAGTGAATTTGTATCCTCCAACCTAAGGCTCCACCACTAGCACCAAGTGACCCAGATTATCAACCCGGGGCGGGTGATCCTCACGGCTCGAGAGAATAGGATGTTCAGACCATCACAAGTAACGGGGTACCGCCGGCTCAACGGTGTTCACTGCCCTTTTATGGAGCTTCTATTCCCGCTTGCATAAACTCGTGGTGAAGACATGGTACGGCCACTATTCAATTACTTCGGGTTACTCTGATAACCAGACTGCTGCTGTTGACTCCCCTGATTATTATGTTAATTGTAACCACCCTGTTTGCCTTGGCCTTGAAAACTGGAATTTGAACCGCCACCTCCATGACCCGAACCATGAGAGCTGGATCCTGAACCGCCATTCAGGCCATGGTTATTCCGGAAAAGATGGGAATCCTTGAACTCTTTCATGATAAAGCAATCTTTCCACAAATGGGCAGATGGCATCTCCGGTGTCCCATGCTTCGAACACGGCTGATTCATTATCGCCTCAAGGTTGAGTTTTGCCCCTCTAGACTGAGCTGGCCTCCCCTTGCGACACTGGTTATTATTCTGCACACCAGTGTTGGCCATGAAATCTAAATTCCCATCGGCTCTGCGCTTACCGTTGCCACCTTCACTGGCCGGGTTGTACTGTTGCCCCTTCATGCCGCTACTCTTCTTTCCCTTGCCCGACCTTTCATCATCAGACTCAGGGTCCTTGTGTTGGTGGAAATGACACCTATGGGATCACCAGGACCCCTTCTACGGTTGGCAGGCGCGGGGCTATGCAAAGAGCGGGTCTGGCGGTCAGCACGAGGATCATTTACCCAGGTTCGGGCCACAAACGATGCTTAAAACCCTAATCCTGCTTGTCTGTGTATATTTTGTGTTCTTGAGCTCTAGCTCCAGGAGCGCTATGTGATGAACCATACACTGTAGCTACCTGTCTCAACTCGGCCAGAAGCCCCCCTTTTTGCTACGCCTTGGGCCTCCTTTTATATGTCCAAGGGTTCTCCAATAGTGGCGTATAGTGCATACAAGAGGTGTAAAATTACTACAGTGTGATCATCCTTATCACTGACAGTGAATTAAATGCACTGCTTGGGTGCATGGCTTCTATTCGGCCACCAGGAAAGTAGCATGCCTAGTCACCACCGCTTGAGCATCTAGCCATGCCATCTTGACACGTGCTTGGGAAGACTCCGATAGAGGTAGTTCTAGGGTGGAGGATGAATATGTGGCCATGCAGTCCTCATTTATCTAGTGACGTGCCTATCATTGATATAGAGTGCCGATAAGGAATTTTGCTTGCCATTCCGAAGCTTGCCGGGTCAATACTTGCCAGGCGGCAAGGAACTTGCTTGCCGATCTGAGGCTTGCTGGGGTCTCAAGGAATTTGCTTAGCCCGTAACAAATCACTCGGGTCAGTGTTTTTCTTGTACTCTTCCAGCTCTGCCGCTGCCATCTGCTCGTCGGCAACTTTGCAGCCTTTCTGGGGGCATTCCTCTGCTCTCTATCGATTCCCCGTGAATGTGATCACACCTCTAGGTCCATGCATCTTCAACTTAAGATACATGTAACATGGGCGGGCCATGAAACGAGCATATGCGGGTCTACCCAGAATAGCATGATAGGCACTGTGAAAATCCACTACTTCGAATGTCAACTTCTCCTTGCGATAATTCGTGGAATCACCAAAAACCACATCAAGAATGATATATCCGAGTGACTCTGCCTTCTTTCGTGGGATGACTCCATGGAACCGCATGTTGCTCTCACTGAGTTTGGAGATTGGAATACCCATCCCTCAGAGGGTCTCAGCATACAGAATATTCAATCCACCGCCACCATCCATGAGAACCTTAGTCAGTCGAGTGCCCCCAACGACTGGGTCGACCACCAACGCTTGCCGCCCAGGGGTAGCAACATGTGCTGGGTGATCGGACTGGTCAAATGTGATGGGAGTCTTTGACCACTTTAAGTACGTTGTAGTTGCCGGAGCAACCATGTTCACTTCTTTGTTGATAACCTTCAGTCGACTTTTGCTCTCAACGTCAGCAAAAAATCACCAAAGTAGCATTTACATTGGGGTAGCCATCATCTTCTTCTTCCTTTTCCTCCTTATCAGAGTCCTTCTCCGGGGGCTGACCTTCTTAGAACTGTTGCATCAGGAGTCGACACTGTCGAGTGGTATGTTTGGGCAGAATCAAGTTACCCTCTTCGTCCTTTTTTGTGTGTATATGACACTGTAAATCAAGGACGTCGTTGCTGGACTGATCTTTCACGTTTTTGGGCACCCACGGCCCATTAGGTTTCCTTTGAACTTTCCCTGATTCAGAACTGCAACCTCTGTGGAACCTGCAACTTCTGCTTTACGTTTCTGTTTCCGATTGGTGTTTCCACCTCCCGTGTCCTGGTCGACTGGTTTCCATTTACCATTACGGAGTTGATACATCTCCAACGTATCTATAATTTTTGATTGTTCCATGCTATTATATTATCTGTTTTGGATGTTTAATGGGCTTTATTATACACATTTGTATTATTTTTGGGACTAACCTACTACCCAAAGCCCAGTGCAAATTGTTGTTTTTTTTTGCCTATTTCAGTGTTTCGCAAAAAAGGAATATCAAACGGAATCCAAACGTAATGAAACCTTCAGGAGAGTTATTTTTGGAACAAACGTGATCCAGGGGACTTGGAGTAGACATCGAGAAAGAAGCGAGGCGGCCACGAGGCAGGGAGGCGGGCCTACCCCCCTAGGCGCGCCCCCACCCTCGTGGGCCCCTCGCAGCTCCACCGATCTACTTCTTCCTCCTATATATTTATCCATATGCCCCGAAAACATCGACGAGCACCACAAAACCCTATTTCCACCGCTGCAACCTTCTGTACCAAGAGATCCCATCTTGGGGCCTTTTCCGGAGCTCCGCCGGAGGGGGGATCGATCACGGAGGGCGTCTACGCAACACCATAGCCTCTTCGATGATGTGTGAGTAGTTTACCATAGACCTTCGGGTCCATAGTTATTATCTAGATGGCTTCGTCTCTCTCTTTGGATCTTAATACAAAGTTCTCCTCGATCATCTTGGAGATCTATTTGATGTAACTCTTTTTGCAGTGTGTTTGTCGAGATCCGATGAATTGTGGGTTTATGATCAAGATTATCTATGAACAATATTTGATTCTTCTCTGAAATATTTTATGTATGATTGGTTATCTTTGCAATTCTCTTCGAATTATTAGTCTGGTTTGGCCTACTAGATTGATCTTTCTTGCAATGGGAGAAGTGCTTAGCTTTGGGTTCAATCTTGCGGTGTCCTTTCCCAGTGACAGCAGGGGCAGCAAGGCACGTATTGTATTGTTGCCATCGAGGACAAAAAGACGGGGTTTATATCATATTGCTTGAGTTTATCCATCTACATCTTGTCATCTTGCCTAATGCGTTACTCTGTTCTTATGAACTTAATACTCTAGATGCATGCTGGATGGCGGTCAATGTGTGGAGTAATAGTAGTAGATGCAGAATCGTTTTGGTCTACTTATCGCGGACGTGATGCCTATATACATGATCATGCCTAGATATTCTCATAATTATGCACATTTCTATCAATTGCTCGACAATAATTTGTTCACCCACCGTAATACTTATGCTATTTTGAGAGAAGCCACTAGTGAAACCTATGGCCCCTGGGTCTATCTTTTATCATATAAGTTTACCATCTATTTTGCAATCTTTATTTTCCTATCTATATCATAAAAATACCAAAAATATTTATCTTATTATCTCTATCAGATCTCACTCTCGTAAGTGAGCGTGAAGGGATTGACAACCCCTTTATCGTGTTGGTTGCGATGTTCTTATTTGTTTGAGTAGGTACAAGGGACTTGCGTGTAGTCTCCTACTCAATTGGTACCGTGGTTCTCAAAAACTGAGGTAAATACTTACTCTACTTTGCTGCTTCACCCTTTCCTCTTCAAGGGAAAACCAACGCAGTGCTCAAGAGGTAGCAAGAAGGATTTGTGGCGTCGTTGCCGGGGAGATCTACCCACAAGTCAAGACATACCAAGTACCCATCACAAACTCTTATCCCTCGTATTACATCATTTGCCATTTGCCTCTTGATTTCCTGTCCCCCACTTCACCCTTGCCGTTTTATTCGCCCTCTTTTCCGCTCACCTCTTTTTGCTTGCCTTTTGCTTGCTTGTGTATTGGACTGTTTGTCATGATGGCTCAAGATAATACTAAATTGTGTGATTTTTCCAATACCAACAATAATGATTTTATTAGCACTCCGATTGCTCCCCTTACCGATGCTGAATCTTGTCGTGAAAGATCCGTTTTCTGGCCTTCCTAGTGAAGATGTCGCTACCCATCTAAACAGCTTTGTTGATTTGTGTGATATGCAAAAGAAGAAAGATGTGGATAATGATATTGTTAAATTGAAGCTATTCCCGTTTTCGCTTAGAGATCGTGCTAAAACTTGGTTTCCTTCTTTTCCTAAAAATAGTATTGATTCTTGGAACAAGTGCAAAGATGCTTTTATCTCTAAGTATTTTCCTCCCGCTAAGATCATCTCTCTTAGAAACAATATTATGAACTTTAAGCAACTAGATCATGAGCATGTTGCACAATCTTGGGAGAGGATGAAATTAATGATTCGCAATTGCCCTACTCATGGTTTGAATTTATGGATGATCATACAATTTTTTATGCTGGATTGAATTCTGCTTCTAGAAATCTTTTAGATTCGGCCGCGGGAGGCACTTTTATGGAAATCACTTTAGGAGAGGCTATCAAACTCCTAGATAATATTATGGTTAATTATTCTCAATGGCACACCGAAAGATCAACTAGTAAAAAGGTTCATGCTATAGAAGAAATTAATGTTTTGAGTGAAAGATGGATGAACTTATGAAATTGTTTGCTAATAAGAGCGTTTCTTCTGATCCTAATGATATGCCTCTTTCTACCTAGATTGAGAATAATAATGAATCTATGGATGTGGATTTTGTTGGTAGGAACAATTTTGGTAACAATGCGTATAGAGGAAACTTTAATCCTAGATCATATCCTAGTAATTCCTCTAATGATTATGGTAATTCCTACAACAATTCTCATGGAAATAATAATAATATGCCCTCTGATTTTGAATCTAGTATTAAAGAATTTATTAGTTCTCAAAGGAGTTTCAATGCTTTGATTGAAGAAAAATTGTCAAAGATTGATGAGTTGGCTAGAAACGTGGATAGAATTTCTCTTGATGTTGATTCTTTGAAACATTGATCTATTCCACCTAAGCATGATATCAATGATTCTATCAAAGCCATGAGAATTTTCATTGATGAGTGCAAAGAAAGAACCGCTAGGATGCGTGCTAAAAAAGATTGCTTTATAAAAGCATGTTCTTCTAGTTTTGATGATAATAAGGATGAAGATCTAAAAGTGGTTGATGTGTCTCCTATTAAATCTTTGTTTTGCAATATGAATCTTGATAATGATGGGACTAGAGATGATTCAACTTTAGTTAGAAGGCGTCCCAATGATTCAGAGTTTCTAGATCTTGATGCAAAAAATGGTAAAAGTGGGATTGGAGAGGTAAAAACTTTACATAGCAATGGACCCACTGTTTTGGTTTTCATGGAATTTAATTATCATAATTGTTCTTTGATAGATTTTATTTCCTTGTTGCATTCCATGCTAAATTCTTTGCATGCTTATAGTCAAAATAAAGCTTTTACCAAACATATCGTTGATGCTTTAATGCAATCTTATGAAGAAAAGCTTGAATTAGAAGTTTCTATCCCTAGAAAACTTCATGATGAGTAGGAGCCTACTATTAAAATTAAAATTAAAGATCATCAATGCTATGCTTTATGTGATTTGGGTGCTAGCGTTTCCACGATTCCAAAAACTTTGTGTGATGTGTTAGATTTCCGTGAATTTGATGATTGTTCTCTAAATTTGCACCTCGTGGATTCCACTATTAAGAAAACTATGGGAAGGATTAATGATGTTATTATTGTTGCAAATAGGAATTATGTTCCCCTAGATTTCATTGTTCTTGACATTGATTGCAATCATACATGTCCCATTATTCATGGTAGACCTTTTCTTAGAACAATTGGTGCAATTATTGATATGAAAGAAGGGAATATTAGATTCCAATTTCCATTAAGGAAAGGCATGGAACACTTTCCTGGAAAAAAATTAAATTACCTTATGAATCTATTATGAGAGCCACTTATGGATTGCATACCAAAGATGATAATACCTAAATCTATTCTTGCTTTTATGCCTAGCTAGGGGCGTTAAACGATAGCGCTTGTTGGGAGGAAACCCAATTTTATTTTTGTTTCTTGCCTTTGGTTCTGTTTAGTAGTAAATAATTCATCTAGCCTTTGTTTAAATGTGGTTTTATGCTTTTAATTAGTGTTTGTGCCAAGTAGAACCTTTGGGAAGACTTGGGGGAAGTTTCAGCAATCATGTTGTAAAAAACAGAAACTTTAGCGCTCACGAGATTTGCTGCCATTTTTTACTGGAGAGTGAGATTAGGTTGATTATTTTTGAAGATGATTAATAGACAAATTCCTCACGTCCACCAAATTATTTCAGAATTTTTGGGGTTACAGAAGTATTCGAAACCTGCATATTACTACAGACTGTTCTGTTTTTGACAGATTCTGTTTTTCGTGTGTTGTTTGCTTATTTTGATGCATCTATAGCTAGTATCGGAGGGTATGAACCATAGAGAAGTTGGAATACAGTAGGTTTAACACCAATATAAATAAATAATGAGTTCATTACCGTACCTTAAGTGGTGGTTTGTTTTCTTATACTAACGGAGCTCATGAGATTTTTTGTTGAGTTTTGTGTTGTGAAGTTTTCAAGTTTTGGGTAAAGATTTGATGGATTATGTAATAAGGAGTGGAAAGAGCCTAAGCTTGGGGATGCCCAAGGCACCCCAAGGTAAAATTCAATGACAAACAAAAGCCTAAGCTTGGGGATGCCCCGGAAGGCATCCCCTCTTTCGTCTTCTTCCATCGGTAACTTTACTTGATACTATATTTTTATTCACCACATGATATGTGTTTTGCTTGGAGCGTCTTGTATGATTTGATTTTTAGTTTACCGAAATCATCCTTTCTGTACACACCTTTTGGGAGAGACACACATGAATTTGAATTTATTAGAATATTCTATGTGCTTCACGTATATCTTTTGAGCTAGATAATTTTGCTATAGTGCTTCACTTATATCTTTTAGAGCACGGTGGTGGTTTTATTTTATAGAAATTATTGACCTCTCATGCTTCACTTATATTATTTTGAGAGTCCTTTAGAACAGCATGGTAATTTTCTTTGGTTATAAAAATAGTCCTAATATGATAGGCATCCAAGATTGGTATAATAAAAACTATCATAAAAAGTGCATTGAATACTATGAGAAGTTTGATACTTGATAATTGTTTTGAGATATGAGGATGATGATATTAAAGTTGTGCTAGTTGAGTAGTTGTGAATTCGAGAAATACTTGTGTTGAAGATTGCAAGTCCCGTAGCATGCACGTATGGTAACCGTTGTGTAACAAATTTGAAACATGAGGTGTTATTTGATTGTCTTCCTTATAAGTGGCGGTCAGGGACGAGCGATGGTATTTTCCTACCAATATACCCCCCTAGGAGCATGCACGTAATCTTGGTTTTTGATGACTTGTAGATTTTTGCAATAAGTATGTGAGTTCTTTATGACTAATGTTGAGTCCATGGATTATACGCACTCTCACCTTTCCATCATTGTTGGCCTCTTCGGTACCGTGCATTGCCCTTTCTCTCCTTGAGAGTTGGTGCGAACTTTGTCGGTGCATCCAAACCCCGTGATATGATACGCTCTATCACACACAAACCTTGTTATATCTTCCTCAAAACAGCCACCATACCTACCTATTATGGCATTTCCATAGCCATTCCGAGATATATTGCCATGCAACTTTCCACCATTTCATTTATGACACGCTTCATCATTGTCATATTGCTTTGTATGATCATGTAGTTCACATCGTATTTGTGGCAAAGCCACCATGCATAATTTATCATACATGTCACTCTTGATTCATTGCCCTTCCCGGTACACCGCCGGAGGCATTCATATAGAGTCATATTTTGTTCTAGTATCGTGTTGTAATCATTGAGTTGTAAATAAATAGAAGTGTGATGATCATCATTAATAGAGCATTGTCCCAAATAAAAAAAAGAGAAAGGCCAAATAAAAAAAGGCCCCAAAAAAGGAAAATAAAAAAATAAAAAGGGAATAAAAAGGGACAATGCTACTATCCTTTTTTCCACACTTGTGCTTCAAAGTAGCACCATGATCTTTATGATAGAGAGTCTCTTGTTTTGTCACTTTCATATACTAGTGGGAACTTTTCATTATAGAACTTGGCTTGTATATTCCAACAATGGGCTTCCTCAAATTCCCTAGGTCTTCGTGAGCAAGCAAGTTGGATGCACACCCACTTAGTTTCTTTTGTTGAGCTTTCATACATTTATAGCTCTAGTGCATCCGTTGCATGGCAATCCCTACTCCTTGCATTGACATCAATTGATGGGCATTCCCTAGCCTATTGATTAGATGCGTCGATGTGCGACTTTCTCCTTTTTTGTCTTCTCCACATAACCCCCATCATTATATTCTATTCCACCCATAGTGCTATATCCATGGCTCACGCTCATGTATTGCGTGAAAGTTGAAAAAAAATTGCTTGGCTTGTCATCGGGGTTGTGCATGATGAGAGCATTCTTGTGTGATGAAAATGGAGCATGACCAAACCATATGATTTTGTAGGGATGAACTTTCTTTTGCTATGTTATTTTGAGAAGACATGATTGCTTAGTTAGTATGCTTGAAGTATTATTATTTTTATGTCAATATTAAACTTTTGTCTTGAATCTCTCTGATCTGAATATTCATGCCACAATAAAGAAAATTACATTGAGAATTATGCTAGGTAGCATTCCACATCAAAAATTCTATTTTTATCATTTACCTACTCGAGGACGAGCAGGAATAAATCTTGGGGATGCTTGATACGTCTCCAACATATCTATAATTTTTGATTGTTCCTTGCTATTATATTATCTGTTTTGGATGTTTAATGGGCTTTATTATACACTTTTATATTATTTTTGGGACTAACCTACTAACCCAAAGCCCAGTGTAAATTGCTATTTTTTTGCCTATTTCAGTGTTTCGCAGAAAAGGAATATCAAACGGAATGAAACCTTTGGGAGACTTATTTTTGGAACAAACGTGATCCAGGGGACTTGCAGTAGATGTCAAAAAGTAGCGAGGCGGCCACGAGACAGGGAGGCGCGCATGCCCCCTAGGCGCGCCCCCACCCTCGTGGGCCCCTCGCAGCTCCACCCACCTACTTATTCCTCCTATATATATATATATATCCATATACCCCGAAAACATCCAGGAGCAACAAGAAACCCTATTTCCACCTCCGCAACCTTCTATACCCAAGAGATCCCATCTTGGGGCCTTTTTCAGAGCTCCGCCGGAGGGGGAATCGATCACGGAGGGCTTCTACATCAACAACATAGCCTCTCCGATGATGTGTGAGTAGTTTACCACAGACCTTCGGGTCCATAGTTATTAGCTAGATGGATTCTTCTCTCTCTTTGGATCTCAATACAAAGTTCTCCTCGATCTTCTTGGAGATCTATTCGATGTAACTCTTTTTGTGGTGTGTTTGTCGAGATCCGATGAATTGTGGGTTTACGATCAAGATTATCTATGAACAATGTTTGATTCTTCTCTGAAATCTTTTATGTATGATTGGTTATCTTTGCAAGTCTCTTCCAATTATCAGTTTGGTTTGGCCTACTAGATTGATCTTTCTTGGAATGGGAGAAGTGCTTAGCTTTGGGTTCAATCTTGCGGTATCCTTTCCAGGTGACATCATGGGCACCAAGGCACGTATTATATTGTTGCCATCGAGGATAAAAAGATGGGGTTTATATCATATTGCTTGAGTTTATCCCTCTACATCATGTCATCTTGCCTAATGCGTTACTCTGTTCTTATGAACTTAATACTCTAGATGCATGCTGGATAGCGGTTGATGTGTGGAGTAATAGTAGTAGATGCATAATTGTTTCGGTCTACTTGTCGCGGACATGATGCCTATATACATAATCATGCCTAGATATTCTCATAATTATGCACTTTTCTATCAATTTCTCGACAGTAATTTTTTTCACCCACCGTAATACTTATGCTATCTTGAGAGAAGCCACTAGTGACATCTATGGCCCCTGGGTCTATCTTTTCTCATATAAGTTCCCCATCTATTTTTCAATCTTTGTTTTCCTATCTGTATCATAAAAATACCAAAAATCTGTATCTTATTAACTCTATCAGATCTCACTCTCGTAGTGACCGTGAAGGGATTGACAACCCCTTTATCACGTTGGTTGCGAGGTTCTTATTTGTTTGTGTAGGTACGAGGGACTTGCGTGTAGTCTCCTACTGGATTGGTACCTAGGTTCTCAAAAATTGAGGGAAATACTTACGCTACTTTGCTGCATCACCCTTTCCTCTTCAAGGGAAAACCAACACAATGCTCAAGAGGTACCAGGAGTCGATCTTCTTCTTCACCATTTGCATACCGAGTGGTTATTTCCATCATTCGACCTAGAGACATGTTTTCGGATCATCCAAACTTCAGGATGAGCTCTCGGTATCGGAGCCCACTTTGAAGGCACGGACTGCCTGGTGCTTTGACACATTTTCCACCACATGGTGAAGGGTAGTCCATCTCTGGATGAAATCTCTCAAAGTTTCATTCAGCTTTTGAACATAATATTGCAGTTTGGTTAGCCCAGCAGGTCGCTTGCATGTGCCCTCAAATGTCTTGATGAACACTCGGGACGAATTTTCCCAGCAAAGAATACTCCCTGGGGTCAATTGATTCAACCAAGCTCTGGCCGAACCTTCAAGCATGAGGGTGAGGTGCTTCATGGCCACATCATCGTTGCCCCCGCCAATCTGAACTGCCACTCGGTAGTTCTCTAGCCAAGTATCTGGCTTCGACTCACCGGTGAACTTGCTTACCCCAGCAGCCAATCTGAAGTTGGGAGGGATCTCAGCGGCCCTGATGGCCCTGCTCAAACACTCGGGGATTGAAACAAATTCTCTACTATTAACTAGACAATCTCTTTCCTGACCTTCCCTGTGTGTTGTGCCTCTGTCGACCAAACATTAAACAAGAACAGACCTTGCATCAAATCCAGGCTCTCTTGGGTCGACTAGAGCTCTCCATTCGTCCCCACACGGGCGCCTGTCATCATACCGCCAGGGCGCGTACGATCCGCCTCTCGGAGGAGGCGTAAGCACTCGATGACGGTCATCACAAGGATCAAACTAACTGTAGCCCTGACCGAGGTACTGATCTTGGCGGTCACCGCGATCTTCACACCACAGAGGCAATCTTGGGTTATGCGCCAACTAAACTATATCTGCATCCACGGATCTGCTATGGATTCTTTTGCGCGACTGAGAAACAGCTGAGTTCTATTCACCCGCTGCTCGGAGCAACGCTAGGATCTGCAGCAAACCTCTACCAGCTTCTGAATGAGACAGCTGAATTGACTCTGCTATACGTATCGCAACTGCAAGATTTTGGACCGGAGTGCAGTATACCTGAGGTTCAGGTGGAAACAGTTGTCGTGACCGTCGATTGGATCCAGGGATCTATTGACCAGCACGTTCGTCGAGTGAATGTTGGAGATTCTCCAGACACGCACACTCAGCCAAGGTGGCTAGGCGCGCAGCCTCCAAGGCCCGAGCCTCGGAGGTCTCCCCAACGATGGGGGTCTGAAGTGCCTCCACGTTGCGGCGATGCAGCTCTTCCCTCTGCTCCGAAGTGAGGGCTTGGGGATGATACTCGTCATGACCGTACGACGGGCCGTCACCGTTGCTGCCGCCGCCGCGATGGAAACCAGGCAGGCTGCGACATGAGTCAACCATGAGGACCTCCGCCGCAGGGTCGCTGCTTCCGCACTCGGAAGTTGTCTCCGCGGAACTAGTCGACAGATCGAATGACTCATAGAGAGATTCATCAGGCTCGATTGCCGCGACTTGAGGTGGTTGACTGACGACCCACAACATGCTTCACCCACCGCTGGAGCCACAACCGACCGGATCATTTGCGATGGCGTACATCGGGGAGCGTGGATGCTACGGGAGTCGACCGATACTGGGTCGATGGTTGCCGCTGTAGGACGCCCCAGGTGCTCACACGGAAGTGCTTTGTCCTGCGGATCGGAAGGGCCTCGATGTCAAGGGGGGCTTCTTGGAGCCAGGCGGAGTCATCGTCGATGAATATGAGTGCACTAAGAAGGATCTCGTGGCCCACAGCCAAACCACCGCCGGAAACCATGTTGGTGGAGATCAGAAAAACGGTCATGGGAGTGAAATGGGCAGTAAGAGTCGCTAAGATGGATGCCCCATGGTGGGCGCCAACTGTCGTGGGAGTGAGACCGATAGTAAGAGTAGGGGGGTACATAGGAGGAGGTAGGATCCTATCTACAGCAAGGTTGTACACACAAGTTTACGAGTTCAGGACCCTCTCGGATGAGGTAAAATCCCTGCGTCTCGATGCCGCTGAGGTTGGTCGACTGGATATGTGTAAAAGATACAGGGGAGCAAACCCTTGTGCCAGAGGAGGGGGTGGCTTATATAGAGTGCACTAGGCCCCTCTAGCCCTCATTTACTATGACGCGCCTGATTCAATCGTACACTAATCATACACGCAAACGTGTACGATCAAGATCAGGGACCCACGGGAAGATATCACAACACAACTCTACAAATAAAATAAGTCATACAAGCATCATATTACAAGTCAGGGGCCTCGAGGGCTCGAATACAAGAGCTCGATCATAGACGAGTCAGCGGAAGCAACAATATCTGAGTATAGACATAAGTAAACAAGTTTGCCTTAAGAAGGCTGGCACAGACTGGGATACAAATCGAAAGAGGCGCATGCCTCCTGCCTGGGATCCTCCTAAACTACTCCTGGTCGTCGTCAGCGGGCTGCACGTAGTAGTAGGCACCTCCTGAGCAGTAGCATTCATCATCGACAGTGGCGTCTGGCTCCTGGACTCCAACGTCTGGTCACAACAATCGGGTATAGAAAAGGGGGGAAAGGGGGAGAAAAGCAACCGTGAGTACTCATCCAAAGTACTCGCAAGCAAGGAGCTACACTACATATGTATGCATTGGTATCAAATGGAAAAGGGGGTATCATATGTGGACTGAACTGCAGAATGCCAGAAAAAGAGGGGATAGCTAATCCTATCAAAGACTAAGCTTCTGGCCACCTCCATCTTGCAGCAGGTAGAAGAGAGTAGATGGTAAGTTAACCAAGTAGCATCGCATAGCATAATCCTAACCGATGATCCTCCCCTCGTCGCCCTGTGAGAGAGCGATCACCGGTTGTATCTGGCACTTTTAAGGGTGTGTTTTATTAAGTATCCGGTTCTAGTTATCATAAGGTCAAGGTACAACTCCAAGTCGTCCTGTTACCGAAGATCACGGCTATTCGAATAGATTAACTTCCCTGCAGGGGTGTACCATTTTTCCCAACATGCTCGATCCCCTTTGCCCGGACACACTTTCCTGGGTCATGCCTGTCCTCGGAAGATCAACATGCCGCAGCCCTACCTAGGCACAACGGAGAGGTCAGCACGCCGGTCTAAATCCTATGGCACAGGGGTCTGGGCCCATCGCCCATTGCACACCTGCATGTTGCGTACGCGTCCGGTGAGCAGACCTAGCCTCCCTTATACAAGAGCAGGCGTTCCAGTCCAACCGGGCGCGCGCCGCTCAGTCGTTGACATCACGAAGGCTTCGGCTGATACCACGACGTCGAGTGCCCATAACTATTCCCGCATAGTTGGTTAGTGTGTATAGGCCAGTAGACAGACTCGGATCAAATACCTAGATCTCGCTAAGCGTGTTATTTTTAAGTAACCGCGAACGCCGACTAGGGCCAGGCCCACCTCTTACCTAGGTGGTCTCCGCTTGCCCTGTCGCTCCGCCTCAAGGTAACAGTCAGGAACCTAGGCCCACCACTACCTGGGTGGAACCACCTATCCCTTCAGCCCCCAACAACAGAATCACTTGCGGGTACTCAAAGAGTTGACCCGACTTTCGTCACAACATGTATAGAATGTATGTATAGTATATACCCGTGATCAACACCCGACGTGATCATAGCCCGGTAGTATAGTATGACAGACTGGCAAGAATGTATGGCCACGGATGACAATCTAGCATCCTATACTAAGCATTTAGGATTGCAAGTAAGGTATCAACAGTTGTAGCAACAATGACAGGTTATGCATCAGAATAGGATTAACAGAAAGCAGTAACATGCTACACTACTCTAATGCAAGCATTATAGAGGAGAGTAGGCGATATCTGGTGATCAAGGGGGGGGGGCTTGCCTGGTTGCTCTGGCAAGAAAGAGGGGTCGTCAACAGTGTAGTCGATCGGGGCACCAGCAGCGGCGTCAGTCTCGTAGTCTATCAGAGAGAAGAGGGGAAGAAACAATGAATATAATGCAAACAGATGCATAGCGATGCATGACATGACAAGTAGCGGTGCTAGGGGTGCCCTAACGCGGTATGAGGTCGTACCGGTGAAGGGGGGAAACATCCGGGAAAATATCCCCGGTGTTTCGTGTTTTCGGACAGATGAATCGGAGGGGAAAGTTGCGAGTTCGCTATGCTAGGGATGCGTGAGGACGAACGGGCTACGAATCCGGATTTGTCTCATCGTTTTGAGCAACTTTCATGTACAAAGTTTTCCCATCCGAGCTACGGTTTATTTTATATTGATTTTAAAAGATTTAAATAAATTTTAGCATTTATTTATTTAATTTAATTCAGCATTATCTAGAATAGTGTTTGCTGACGTCATCATGACGTCAGCAGTTGACCTGGTCAACCTAACAGGTGGGTCCCACCTGTCAGCGACTGTTTGACTAATTAACAGTAGTTAATTAGGTTAACTAGTTATTAGGTTAATTAATCTTAATTAGTTAAATTAAACAGAATTAATTAAGTTAATTAATTATTTTTATTATTTATTTATTTATTTTTAAATTCTTTTAAAAAAATCATTCTCGGGTGGGCCCCCTATGTCATAGGCAGGGGGGCCTTGCGGGCGTCGGGCTATCGGGCGCAAGCGCAGGTGCGGGCGGACCTGACAGGGGCCGGAGCAGGGGAGCGGTGGCCGCGGCGAGGCCATGGTCGGAGCGGGGGGCGCTGGCCATGGCCGGTGGAGAGGCGGCCGCGGGGAGGAGCGCAGAGGGCCGCCGCGTGGCCGCGCAGCTGGTGCGGCAAGGCGAGGAGCGGCGCAGGGCGAGTGCTGCGGCGGAGCGGGACGGCAAGTGCGGCGGCGGCCGCGAGCAGCAGCGGGGCGGAGCGGCGAGGCGGCAGGGTGGAACGGGGTGCCGCGAGCATGGGCGCAGGTGGCTGCGGGGCGAAAGCAAGGGCAACGTAGGCGAGGCCTGGGCGGCGCGGCCATGGGCGCGGTGGTGCGGGCCCGTCCGGGGCCAAGCGGCGCGGCGGAGGGAGCTGCGGGATACGATGCACGGGCGCGCGCGAGCAGGGGCTGCGTCGACGAGCGCGAGCGCACCCACAGGAGGGGTCGCGCGAGTGAGAGAGAGGGGGGGAGGGGCGCGTGCTCACGGGAGGATGCAAGGAACGGGGCAGTGGTTCTTGGGGAGGACGACGGAGATGAAGTGGCGGAGAGGAAGCATGCCGGTGAGGGAGGAGGAGGCAGGCCGGCGAGGTGCTCCGGCGGCGGCGACGTTCGGCGGCGTCGAGCAGTTCCCCTCCTCGATCCCGATCCAATCGGGGGAGAGGGGGATATTTTGCGGGGGGGGGGGGGGGGTGGGGGGGGTGGGGGTGTCGGTGTGTGTAGTGGGGGAGTGGGGGAGGATAAGGTGTGCAGGGTGGGCCGTAGCTAGGCCGGCCTGTGGCCTGCTGGGCCGAAGCCCCGGGGGGTTCTGTTTTCCTTTTTTTGTTAGTTTTGTCTTTTCCCTTTTTCTTTTATTCATTTCTCTTTTCTGTTTTAATTCCTTTTATGTGTTTAGGTTTTTTATAAAAGCATGGATCCCACACAAGAGATTCCTAGGCATTTATTTGCACACCCCAAACATTTTTGTTTTAAATTTTGAAAAACTTTTATTGTTGACATTATTTTGAATTTAAATTTTGAAAAGTTTTGATCCAACGCGATATTAACAACAGTAACCGGGGTGACGTGGCACCGTTAACATGGGATTACTATAGCTTAATTACCCGGGCGTTACAAAACTCCTCCACTACAAGAAATCACATCCCGAGATTTTAGGAGGTAGAAGGAAACAGTGCGGGGTTTTCATCACGCAGGCGGTCCTCGCGTTCCCAAGTGGCTTCATCTTCAGAGTGATGCGACCACTGGACTTTGAGGAATTTGACCGCCTTCTGACATGTGCGGCGTTCAGCTTGGTCAAGAACGCGGACCGGATACTCTTCATAGGAGAGGTGTTATTGCAATTCGAGCACTTCGTGATCCACTACTCAGGTTCGATCGTTGAAGCAACAGCGGAGCTGTGACACGTGCAACACATCGTGAACCTGAGAAAGGTTTGGCGGAAGCTCCAATTGATATGCCACTTTTCCATGCCTTTCGAGAACAGTGAAGGGACCGATATAGCGAGGAGCTAGCTTGCCCTTGATCCCGAAGCGGTGAGCACCCTTCATTGGTGTAACTCGAAGATAAGCCTTTTCGCCAGGTTGATATACCATGTCTTTGTGATGACGGTCATACTGACTTTTCTGACGTGACTGAGCAGTCTTGAGATTCTCACGAATAATGCGGACTTGTTCTTTGGCCTGTTGGATAATATCCGGACCGAAGAGTGGGCGTTCCCCAGTTTCTGACCAGTTCAGAGGGGTCCGACACTTTCATCCATATAGCACTTCGAAGGGGGACATCTTCAGACTAGCTTTATAGCTATTATTATAAGAGAACCCGGCATACAGAAGAGATTCCTCCCATTTCTTGCCGAAGGAAATTACACAAGCTCGAAGCATGTCTTCGAGAACTTGGTTGACACATTCAACCTGTCCTTGCGATTGAGGGTGAAACGCGGTACTGAATGACAGATGAGTTCACATAGCTTCTTGGGAACTTGCCCAAAATCTTGAAGTGAATAAGCTGCCACGGTCCGAACTGATAACTAGTGGAATACCGTGAAGTGAAACAATTCTGGACATGTAGAGAGTTGTAAGCTGACTAGCAGTGATTGTTTCTTTGACCGCGAGAAATTGTGCAACTTTAGATAGCCGGTCAATGACGACAAGAATAGCATCATTACCTTTCTGCGATTTTGGAAATCCAGTGATGAAGTCCATCTCAACATGGTCCCATTTCCATCCAGGTATAGTTATAGGTTGCAGAGTTCCAGCAGGCCTTTGATGTTCTGCTTTGATACGACGGCAAACGTCACACTCAGCAACATAACAAGCAATGTCCTGCTTCATATTAGACCACCAAAATCTCTGACGAATATCCTGATACATCTTTGTATTGCCAGGATGGATGGACAGAGGCATATCATGAGCTTCTCTCATAACCTTTTTAGTCTGATCCAGGTTTTTCCTCAAACATGGTACCACTAGGCGGCCTTTGAAGTACAAGGCGCCATCATCGGCGATAGTGAAGAATGAGGGCTTTCCTTGTGTGAGATGGCATTTAATCTTCTGGACTTCAGAGTCATAACCTTGAATAGTCTTTATACCATCAACGAGATCTAGTGCGACAGCCAGGGCATTTAGAGAACCCTTAGTAACAACACGGAGATTCATCTTCTGAAACTCTGGGGGGAGTGAGTGCCCCAGGAGGAACAATATGAAGGTTCACCTTTCTAAATTCTTCGACAAGCGAGGGCTGAACTTTGTGAACCTGGAGGTGGTTGCAGTAAGACTTGCGGCTCAAGGCATCAACCATTACATTAGCCTTGCCTGGGGTATAGGATATACCCACGTCAAAGTCTGCAATAGTCTCCATCCATCTCTGCTGACGGAGGTTCAGGTCTTGCTGAGTAAACAGATACTTCAGACTTTGGTGGTCGGTGAAGATCTCGCAACGATTACCGAGAAGGTAATGTCTCCACTGCTTCAAAGCATGAATGACAGCAGCAAGCTCGAGGTCGTGAACTGGGTAGTTTTCTTCGTGTGGGCGCAATTGACGAGAGGCATAAGCAATCACTCTGCGCTCTTGCATTAGGACACAGCCTAATCCTTGACGGGAAGCATCGCAGTAAATGATGAAGTCCTTAGTATCAGGTGGAGCAAGCACTGGGGCAGAAGTCAACTTGTCTTTGAGTGCCTGGAAACTTTCCTGACACTTGTCTGTCCATTGGAACTTGACACCCTTATGCAATAGATTAGTCAGAGGCCTAGCGATCTTGGAGAAGTTCTCGACGAATCGACGGCAATAGCTGGCGAGACCGAGAAAACTTCGTACTTGCTTGACATTCTTCGGAGGAGTCCAATCGAGAATAGCCTGAACTTGTTCAGGGTTGATGGCAATACCATCCTTGGAGATGACATGCCCAAGATAGGTTACTTCGGGGAGCCAGAATTCACACTTGGAATACTTAGCATAGAGTTGATGCTCTCGAAGCTTTTCCAGCACAAGACGAAGATGTTCAGCATGTTCTTCCTTGTTCTTGGAAAATACAAGGATATCATCCAAATAAACCACGACGAACTTGTCGAGGTAATCCATGAATATGTAGTTCATCAGACGAGAGAAAGTGGCTGGAGCATTCGTTAAGCCGAATGACATGACGGTGTACTCGTATGATCCATATCAAGTGACGAAGGAGGTCTTTGGGATATCCTCTTCACGAACACGGATCTGGTGGTAACCCAACCTCGAGTCGGGTTTGGAGAACACTGATGAACCAGCCAGTTGATCATAAAGATCATTGATCCGAGGTAGGGGATATTTGTTCTGAATAGTGGCTTGGTTAATAGGACGATAGTCTTGGACTAATCGATTCGTCCCATCCTTCTTCTTAACAAAGAGAGAAGGTGCTCCCCAAGGAGAGCAACTAGGGTGAATGAAACCTTTGCTAAGAGATTTATCGATTTCCTCCTTAAGCTCAGTGAGCTCATGCGGCAGCATCTTGTAGGGTCATTTGGCTATAGGGGTGGTGCCTAGTTTCAAGTCGATGATGAATTCGATAGCTCTAGCAGGGGGAATCGCTGAAAGTTCTTCCTGAAAGACGTCTTAGAATTCACGAACGACAAGAATGTTTTCAATGCCCTCAAGTGGTGCAGCGTTCAATGCATTCAAGGCATAAAGTCATGCCTCGGCATTTTGAACCAGATGAGCCTGGTAAGTAACTATTTCATCGGAAGTGAGGGAGTCCTGGATTAGGGGGTCTCCGGACAGCCAGCCTATATCCTTTGGCCGGACTGTTGGACTATGAAGATACAAGATTGAAGACTTCGTCCCGAGTCCGGATGGGACTCTACTTGGCGTGGAAGGCAAGCTAGGAAATACGGATATGTATATCTCCTCCTTTGTAACCGACCTTATGTAACCCTAGCCCCCTTCGGTGTCTATATAAACCGGAGGGTTTTAGTCCGTAGGACAATATACAATCATACCATAGGCTAGCTTCTAGGGTTTAGCCTCTCTGATCTCGTGGTAGATCAACTCTTGTAATACTCATATCATCAAGAATAATCAAGCCGGATGTAGGGTTTTACCTCCATCAAGAGGGCCCGAACCTGGGTAAACATCGTGTCACCTAACTCCTGTTACCATCCGCCTTAGACGCACAGTTCGGGACCCCCTACCCGAGATCCGCCGGTTTTGACACCGACATTGGTGCTTTCATTGAGAGTTCCACTGTGTCGTCACCATAAGGCTTGATGGCTCCTTCGATCATCGTTAGCGATGCGGTCCAGGGTGAGGCTTTCCTCCTCGGAAAGATCTTCATATTCGGCAGCTTTGCACTGCGGGCCAATTCGCTTGGCCATCTGGAGCAGATTGAGAGCTACGCCCCTGGCCATCAGGTCAGATCTGGAAACTTGAACTACACGGTCGATATCCGCGGAGGCTTGATCTTCGACGGATGCGTGATACGTCTCCAACGTATCTATAATTTTTGATTGCTCCATGCTATATTATCTACTGTTTTGGACTATATTGGGCTTTATTTTCCACTTTTATATTATTTTTGGGACTAACCTATTAACTGGAGGCCCAACCTAGAATTGATGTTTTTGCCTATTTTAGTGTTTTGGAGAAACATAATATCAAACGGAGTCCAAACGGAATAAAATCTTCGGGAACGTGATTTTCTCACCGAACGTGATCTAGGAGACTTGGACCCTACTCCAGGGAGTCAAAGAGGAGGTCACGAGGGTGGGGGGCGCCCCCCTAGGGCGCGCCCCCTGTCTCGTGGGCCCCTTGGTGCTCCACCGATGTACTCCTTCCTCCTATATATACCTACGTACCCCCAAACGATCAGAAGAGGAGCCAAAAACCTAATTCCACCGCCGCAACTTTCTGTATCCACGAGATCCCATCTTGGGGCCTGTTCCGGAGCTCCGCCGGAAGAGGGCCGTCATCTCGGAGGGCTTCTGAATCATCCTAGCCCCTCCGATGAAGTGTGAGTAGTTTACCTCGGACCTTCGGGTCCATAGTTAGTAGCTAGATGGCTTCTTCTCTCTCTTTGAATCTCAATACAAAGTTCTCCCCCTCTCTTGTGGAGATCTATTCGATGTAATCTTCTTTTTGCGGTGTGTTTGTTGAGACCGATGAATTGTGGGTTTATGATCATGTCTATCTATGAATAATATTTGAATCTTCTCTGAATTCTTTTATGTATGATTGGTTATCTTTGCAAGTCTCTTCGAATTATTCATTTGGTTTGGCCAACTAGATTGGTAGTTCTTGCCATGGGAGAAGTGCTTAGCTTTGGGTTCGATCTTGCGGTGTCCTTACCCAGTGACAGAAGGGGTAGCAAGGCACGTATTGTATCGTTGCCATCGAGGATAACAAGATGGGGTTTATTTCATATTGCATGAATTTATCTCTCCACATCATGTCATCTTGCTTAAGACGTTACTCTGTTTTTAACTTAATACTCTAGATGCATGCTGGATGGCGGTCGATGAGTGGAGTAATAGTAGTAGATGCAGAATCGTTTCGATCTACTTGTCACAGACGTGATGCCTATATACATGATCATGCCTAGATATTCTCATAACTATGCTCAATTCTGTCAATTGCTCAACACTAATTTGTTCACCCACCGTAGAATACTTATGCTCTTGAGAGAAGCCAATAGTGAAACCTATGGCCCCCGGGTCTATTCTCATCATATCAATCGCCATCACTTTAATCTTGCTTTGCTTTTTTTTTACTTTGCTTTTACTTTTGACTTTGCATATTTATACCAAAAATACCAAAAATATTATATCTATCAGATCTCACTCTCGTAAGTGACAGTGAAGGGATTGACAACCCCTAATCGTGTTGGTTGCGAGTAGCTATCGTTTTGTGCAGGTACGAGGGACTTGAGCGTGGCCTCCTACTAGATTGATACCTTGGTTCTCAAAAACTGAGGGAAATACTTACGCTACTCTACTGCATCATCCCTTCCTCTTCAGGGAAATCCAACGCAAGCTGAAGACGTAGCAATGCGAGCCCATGCCGGACGTGCCGCGCAGTCACGACGAGCAAGACGTAACTCTACCTTCGGACAGTGTTCGGGAGATCGCATCCGCAGCTACTCCGGCCTTTAATCCGGAGCAAGTCGTGCCATCCGAGAGCGGAGGGATGGACCCCGCCATGGAGGCCGCACTCTCAGTGGCGATAGAGTCGGTTACTAACTTCACCCCGTACGAGAGCCGTGTCGCCGAACCACTGGATTTATCCCCGGCCACAGACTCCGAGCCGCCTACATCTGTGCATGTCGAAACCGATGGGGCACCGATCATGGAGTTCACCTCCGCGGATATCTTTCAGAACTCACCTTTCGGAGATGTGCTAAATTCATTAAGGTCTCTCTCCCTGGGAGGAGAACCCTGGCCGAACTATGTCCGGCTAGAATGGGATGCGGACGACGAAGAAGTTCGCTGCCCACCCACCACCCACTTAGTAGCCACTGTCGACGACTTAACCGACATGCTCGACTTCGAATCCGAAGACATCAACGGTATGGACGACGATGTAGGAGACGAACAGGAACCACCGCCCACAGGGCGCTGGACGGCTACTTCATCACATGACGTATACATGGTGGACACACCCAAAGAAGCCAACGGCGGCGAGACAGTAGAGGATGACACCTCCAAGAAGCAACCCAAGCATCGACATCAGCGGCGCCGCTCTGAGTCCCGCCATAGCAAGAACAGCGATAATAATAGTCCACGCGACTCTGGAAGAGACGACAACTGCACCACCCCGGTGGCAGAACACGATCAAGACGCAAACTGCAAACATAGTACAGATCCAACATCCGAACACGATGAGGCCAAAGATCAGCCTCATCAATCCCCATCTAGGGAAGAAAACAGTCCGGACGAAGATGCACCCATCATCCCGGAAACACACTTGGAGCAAGAGAACCTCCGCAAAAGGCTTATTGCCATAGCGAGAAGCCTGAAGAAACAGAAGCAAAGGCTCAAGGTCGCACAAAATACGCTCAACAGCATGTGGAACAAAGTAACAAAGTATGGTGGAAGTTACCATCCAAATAGCTATCCAAAGCGCAAGCTATTACCGGAATTCGATGATGAGGCCTTAGAGCCCATACAGCCGAAAAGCGATACGGCCAGCCGGCCGGATCCACCACCCTGTGAACGCGATAGAGCGGCGAACAATGCCACGCATAAGTCAACACACGATCTACATGAGAACTTGCGTCAAAAATCCGACGCGACCAGATCTATCTATGGATCTAGGAAGCGCGCTACGGTACACAACCACCACCGATTACTACAACCGTCTGACACCATGGCGCATCCCAATACAGGGGTGCCAGACACCCCTTATGTTTCACTGATGAGGTGCTGGATCACGAATTCCCAGAGGGATTCAAACCGGTGAACATAGAGGCGTACGACGGAACCACAGACCCTGGAGTCTGGATAGAGGACTTCATCCTCCACATCCATATGGCTCGTGGAGACGATCTCCATGGCATTAAATACTTGCCCCTCAAGCTTAAAGGGCCAGCTAAGCACTAGCTAAAAATCCTCCCCGAAAACTCAATTGGAAGTTGGGAGGAGCTCGAGGACGCTTTCCAGGCCAATTTTCAAGGGACTTATGTCTGACCTCCGGATGCAGACGATTTAAGTCATATAATCCAACAGTCCGGAGAGTCCGCCTGAAAGCTTTGGAACAGGTTCCTCACCAAGAAGAACCAAATTGTCGACTGTTCGGACACTGAAGCCTTAGCAGCTTTCAAACATAGCGTCCGAGACAAATGGCTCGCCAGACACCTCGGTCGAGAAAAACCAAGAACAATGGCAGCCCTAACAAGCCTCATGACCCTCTTTTGTGCGTGTCAGGACAACTGGTTGGCCCCTAGCAGCACCAGCGACCCAAGCACATCCGAAGTCAGGGATGGCAATGGTAAACCACGACGCAACAAAAACAACCGTCAAAATAAAGACGATAGCCCAGATAACACAGCGGTAAACGCCGGATTCAGGGGCTCTCGACCAGGTCAGCGGAAAAAGCCTTTCAAAGGCAGCAGAGAAGGACAGTCTGGCCTAAACAAAATTCTTGACAAACTCTATCAGATTCATGACACCCTAGGCAAACCTGCAAATCATACCCACGGAGAATGTTGGGTCTTCAAGCAGGCCAGTAAGCTAAATGCCGAACACAAAGGGGAAGAGACACGAAGCGAATACAAGGATGAACCTCGCCAGCAAAGCGCCGGAGGACAGAAAAAGTTCCCACCAGAGGTTAAAACAGTAAATGTGATCCAGGTGACAAAAAGGAGAAGCAATCACGCACTCTGATGCACACGCGCCATAGAGCCCGTCACCCCTAGGTCCAACCCCTGGTCGGCCTGCCCAATCACTTTCGATCGCAGGGATCACGATACACATATCCGGCGCGAAGGACTGACGGCCTTGGTGTTAGACCCAATAATAAATGGGTACCATTTCACAAGGGTCCCCATGGACAGCGGCAGTCATCTAAATCTGATATATCAGGACACAGTCCGCAAAATTGGGATAGACCCGACACAAATAAGCCACAATAATACTACCTTCAAGGGAGTAATACCAGGCAAAGAGGCCCACTGCACGGGCTCTCTACTACTAGAGGTGGTATTCGGTTCTCCCGATAACTTCCGGAGTGAAACGTTAACTTTTCACATCGCTCCATTCCAGAGTGATTTTCAAGCTCTACTGGGAAGGGCGGCTTTCACTCGTTTTATACCGCATTATGCTTTTCTCAAGCTGAAGATGCCCGGTCCACGAGGCATCATTACAGCTAGCGGAAATACCAATCATTCTTTATGAACGGAAGAGGACGCGACGGCTCTAACAATCGCACGCTAGACGGCCTCACCAACCAGAAAAAATGGCAGGTCGTCAAGACCACGGACATGGTTAGACGAGTCTGACGTTCCATCATACATGCATGAGATTGGTTTTCGAACCCTCATAAAACGATACTAGGGGCTTCCCGCATGTAATCAGAGCCAGCCCGGCTCAACTAGGCCTCTCTAGAATTTTGATAATTCACTCTTCTTTTTGGCACAACAACTTTCACCTAAGTTCTTTCCTTTTGCAGGTGACAATCGTGATACACTCGTCCAGGACACGGCACAACGGAGACACAGGCGCAAACATGCAGCAGGGACCCGCCCAAAGGTTTCTCTTTAGATTAAGGCCCTCGGTAAACCTTTCTTATTGTCTCTTGTTGCTCACATCCTCCGGATACTCCACACAACCGAGAAGGATGCTGGCGTAATTGGCATGTGGCCACGCCAGGATTTCGCACGTACCTGGACACATGGGGTTTCTTATAAAGGGAATTGTTTAGCCCGGTATATGTTATAAAGACCAAACACCTTAGGGAGTGTTCGGCGTCGCGAGTTTGGCCCTATCTGCATCAGCTCCGAATCATGTCTTTGGTCAAATGTTGGGTTTGCCCGGCTCCCACGTTTTGGTACCTTACGTTCCATTATATCGGCTAAGGTAGCACTGGGAGAACTACTGCGATTGTGCCCTGGTTTATCCGGATGAGCACCTCAGTAGAGAAAGCCGAAAACTGACTATCATGATATAGCAAGAGACTGGTCAACCACTCGATGACTAATCAGAATCTTTGGGATTCCTCCACATTAACGAAGGGTCGTTTCCCGGTCATGTACATACGCACCCCATATTCGGACAAGCGCAGAAGTACCAGGGGCTATATAGTAGCCCCACTGTCAAACTCGGCTAAGTGAAAGTGTTAAAGCAATATAGTTCGATTGCCTCGTTCGCTATGCTATCACCTCCTTAACGGACCAAGATGTTGGATCAAGTGTGGATATGCATCTTTTGCGAACACCCCCGCATTATATGCGTGGGGGCGGAAGCCGACGACTACAAACTTTCAGGTTATATACATATATACATAAACGGCCGCACAGGAGGCATCATAGTACTTTCGGGCAAAAGTATAAATACAGCCTTAATTAATTTAGAAAAACATTGTTTGTACAATGGGACTACATGTCACTGGAAAACAATATTCTTCAAGCACTGAGCCTCTATCGAACGAGCGCCTTCAAGGACTTCTTCAAAGTAGTGCTCGGCAGCCACTCGGCCTATGGTTGAACCCTGTGCCGCAACAGTGGTGGCCTCCATCTCCGCCCAGTATGTTTTGACACGGGCAAGGGCCATCCGCGCACCTTCTACGCACGCCGATCTGTTTACAGCATCGATGCGTGGCACATCATCAAGGAATTGTTGCACTAAGCTAAAGTAGCTATTCGGCCATGGCCCTCCCAGCCACAGGTGATCCGCAACAGACCTCATGGCAAGTCCGGACAACCTATGGAGCTCGGCCCAACCGGTCAATCGCTCATTCAGCAGCAGTGGACGGACTGGAGCATGAAACTGTGACCAGAACATCTTTTCCTCTTCGGGACCTTTCTGATCCCTGAAGTACTCGGCTACATCAGCAGCACTTGCAGCCAAATCCATGTACGCGTCCGCAGAACTCCATAGCCGGGCCAGAGGAGCATACTTCGGATCTCCGAACTTAGTCCGCAACAAGAAGGGCTTCCCAGACACGATATCTGCAGCTTGATTCAGCTCCTCCTTCGTCGCTGTAATTTTGGAGCGGGCTTCCTTGGCAGCCACCCGGGCCTTCTCCAGGTCCGTCGCCTTCGCCCGGTTTTCTTCTTCAAGAAGCTGGTAACAGTCAGTAGCATCTTTTAACTCTAAAGCCATCTTGGCTATTTTTTTCCTTGCTCTCGCAATGCGCGGCCTGTTCGGCCCTTAACTCTTCGGCCACCTTTAAAGCGGCCGCATTGCTACTCCTCGCTTGCTCCTTGGCTCGGGAAAGCTCCGCCCGAAGGGTCTCCATGGTGGCAGCTCCATCTGCAGTCACAACATATTAAAGATACTGGCATCATGCTGCTCTTATTATGTGACGATCACCAGAAAAATCACTCACCATGTGCCTCGTCAAGCCGCTTGTCGACAAGCACGATGTCGGCATCTGCCGCATCCAGTTGCCGCTTTAGTTTGGCAAACCCATCAGTCCGGCTAGCCACCGGAGCTTCAACCACCTGCACATAAAGGCGGTCCGGTTATTACCTAGGACTATGATCCTCTGTTTGCCGCCGTTCTCGACGACAACCAGAGTCTCAGGGGCTACTATCTGCATAGGCATACCTAACGTATGCGGTACTGTTAAAAGCATACATTATTTCACATACCTCGAAGCCTTTCAGCATTCTCATAAAAGCTTCATGCAAACCACTTTTAGCGGATGAAATCCTTTCAATTACCGTACCCATTAGCGTACGATGTGCTTCCGAGACGGCAGCTTGCCCCAGAAGATCCTTCAGTGCGTCCGACCGCACACCGTACGGATCCTTGCTGTCGCTCTCCTTAGGAGCCGGATACTGGGGATTCCGGGCAGCCAAAGGGTTCTCCTCTGGCCCTAGTGGATCCGGAGATACCCTTCGCGACGACACTTCAAGGTCGCCTGCTTCATGAGATGGGGAGTCCGAGGGAGGCGTTTCGCTCTCCATCATCTCCGGAAGAAGATCCCCCGAAGATGAACTCTGTCGAGAAGGGTTGTGATCCGGACTACAATTTATAAGCATCGGTTATTTTCTTCGGAAGTAAGGTAGGATATCTTCACCATTAAGTACTTTTTGATTACTTACAGCTCGGTAGAGGGCTGATCCCTGCGCGGACATTATGCGGCAAGAATACCCTTCGAGGCAGGACCCTCTGGCGGAGATTTCTTCTCTCATTTGGAAACCTTAGTTTCCGGATCTTCAGTGGTAGTCCTCTTCCTTCTCCGGGGGTAGAGAATGTCAGATTCTTCCCCTGTGTTATCCTCCCTCGCGGAGGCACTCATTCCCTCGGTTAGGCAGCGAAGGAGGCCTGCTTTCGCCCTCTTTATTCCCCCCTTCATCTTCCTTTGAGGGCACTAGACTAGGTGCTGGCTCGAGCATCTTTTCCAGCACCGGATTATCCAAGCCCTTAGGAAGGGGGGCCGAACACCGGATCATCTTCGCCTTTGTTATCCAGTCCTGGTCGAAGAGCGATTCTTCAGAATGATGTCATGATAAATAAAGGACGGTGTGTTCGGCCATGGGATTACTTACTTGGGCAGTGGGGCGGTTGCAGCTTAGGCCCACGTCCTCAGTGGTGTCCGGACACTCTATTTGGGATCTGAAGAACGATTTGTACATCTCCTCGTGCGTCATGCCGAGGAAATGCTGAATAGTGAGCAGTCCTTCCGGGTTGAATTCCCACATGCGGAGGGGTCGGCGTTTGCAAGGCTGGACTCGACGAACCAGCATAACTTGCATTACCATAACTAGACTGAAATCTCCCTCGTAGAGATCTCGGATACGGCTCTGCAGTATTGGCACGTCCTTGGCTAGACCCTAGCTCAGCCCCCTGCTGATCCATGACATCAGTTGTGGTGGGGTGCCCGAGCAAAAGGTGGGGGCAGCTACCCATTTGGCACTTCGGGGAGCTGTGACGTAAAACCACTCCCGCTGCCACTATCCGGACACCTCTCGAAAGGAACCCTTTGGCCATTGAGCGACAACAATTTTGCTTATTAAAGCACCTCCACACACTGCGTACTACCCTTCGACCGTCTTCGGCTTCACATCGAAGGTCTTGAGCCACAGGCCGAAGTGAGGGGTAATGCGGAGGAAGGCCTCCCATACGACAATAAATGACGAGATGTGAAGAAGTGAATCCGGGGCTAGATCATGAAAATCCAGCCCGTAATAGAACATAAGACCCCTAACAAAGGGATCCAGAGTGAGGCCTAGTCCTCGGAGGAAGTGGGAGACGAACACAACGCTCTCGTTGGGTTCGGGAGTAGGGACGACCTGCCCTCGGGCGGGCAGCCTATGCGAAATTTCGGCGGTCAGGTATCTGCCCTCCCTCAACTTCTTGATGTCCTCCTCCGTGACGGAGGAAGGCATCCACCGGCCTTGAAGGCTTGATCCGGGCATGATTGAAGGTCCGAAGCACCTGACCTGAGCTTTGGGTGTTAGAGCTCGAGGTGGGGGAAGGATTCAATTGAGCGCAGGAGGGAAAAAAAGAAAAAGCCTTGTCCCCTTTATAAAGAGGGTGAATATCAGGCGTCCTCCTCGTGGCCGTTTGAGACTTACCTAAGATCTATGAGTCATACCAATAGGCACGGTTGGGTTACCCATGTTTGTATTGATGAGAATCCCATGATAAGGGGAACACAATCTCTGCTTTGACAAGACGTGTCAAGGAAACCGCCTCGCGTTATGTGCGGGGCTGGTTAAAGAAAAACGGTTCAAATAATTACCAGGCCGTGGCGTGATGTCATGCTGCCAAAACATGTCAGCAGATTAGATTCATGGAAATATTATTCTCTCTACGGTGGTATGTGGAACTTATTTTGCAGGGTCAGACACTATCCTTGTATTCAAATTCTTCCGTGGTGTATTCGGAGGAGGAACCCGCCTTGCAATGCCGAAGACAATACTGCACGCCGGACTCATCGTCATTGAAGCCTGGTTCAGGGGTTACTGAGGGAGTCCTGGATTAGGGGGTCTCCGAACAGCCGGACTATATCCTTTGGCCAGACTGTTGGACTATAAAGATACAAGATTGAAGACTTTGTCCCGTGTCCGGATGGGACTCTACTTAGTGTGGAAGGCAAACTAGGCAATACGGATATGTATATCTCATCCTTTGTAACCGACCTTATGTAACCCTAGCCCCCTTCGGTGTCTATATAAACCGGAGGGTTTTAGTCCGTAGGACAATATACAATCATACCATAGGCTAGCTTCTTGGGTTTAGCCTCTCTGATCTCGTGGTAGATCAACTCTTGTAATACTCATATCATCAAGAATAATCAAGAAGGATGTAGGGTTTTACCTCCATCAAGAGGGCCCGAACCTGGGTAAACATCGTGTCCCCTGCCTCATGTTACCATCCGCCTTAGACGCACAGTTCGGGACCCCCTACCCGAGATCCGCCAGTTTTGACACCGACAGGAAGGGTGTAGCAGATGGACGGTCTTAGTGGCGCAAACTATAGAAGCAGTATGTGCTTTCAACCAATCCATCCCCAGAATGAGGTCGATGTTAGACGACTTCGGGATAATGGGAGAGGCCTAGAATTCTAGCTCTTCAATTTCCACGAGGACGTCGATGCCAACCAGTGAGGTTTGACATTGTCCCATGGGGGTTTTTACCACTACCGAAGTGTTCATCTCCTCACATTTAACGTCGTGCTTGTATGCAAAATCTTTTGACATGAATGAATATGATGCTCCTGAATCGAATAAAACAGATGCAGGTACTGAATTTATGAGGAGTGCACCCATCACAGTAGTAGGCTGGTCTTGAGCTTCATTAAGATCAACATGGTTGGCATGAACACGACCATAAGTCCTGGCATTGTTGTTGCGAGGCTGATTGCTTCCACGGCCAACTGGAAGAAGGGCCAATTGATTCTTGTTCTGGTTGCATTCCCTAGCATGGTTTCCTGGTTGACCACACCTGAAGCACAGACCATTATTGGGAATGGGAACAGGAGCTCGGGGTGGTGGAGCTGGAAGTCTTGGTTGCCTGGTTGGTGGGGGAGGCAGACACGGTGCAGCATAGGACTACCTTGGAGTAGGTGCAGTCGGCTGGTACATGCTATTGGGAATCCATATCCTACGCTTATGCAAGGACGGGCCGGAAGATGAGCCCGTGTCATGGTTGCGCCTGTGAGAGCTCTCGTGTTCTTGCAGACCAGTTTCGACATTGATGGCCTTGTTCACCAAGGTGGCGAAATCAGCAAAGTCATGCACTAGAAGTGGGAGCTTGATGTCGGCTTGATGGCCATCACGGAACTTCTCATGTCTGCGTGCATCAGTTGCAATGTCTTCTTCAGCATAGCGGGACAAGTCCAGAAACTCCTGCTGATAAGCTTGCACAGTTTTGTTGGCTTGGGTGAGGCTGCGGAATTCGCGCTTCTTCTGGTCCATGACTCCCTGAGGAATAAAGCAGGCACGGAAAGTAGCTTGGAAGTCTGGCCAGGTGATGATTGTTCCAACCGGCAGAGTACGCCTGTGGCTGTCCCACCATTGACACTACAAAAAAAGACACATCCGTGACATTTTGGGCCGAACAAATTTTTTTCCTGTCATACATATGACACTTCTATGACAATAATTGTGACAAAACCCGGTATCATCATAGATGTGGTGGGCTCCTACTTCTATGACAAAAAATGGGTTTTTCGTCCTGGGCAGGCCAGAGACGCAGCTTCATGACATTCTTTGGGCCATCCATGACGGAAAAAACCATGGTAGAAGTGAGGGGGAGGAAAATTTCGGGGAGTTCCCGGTTACGGTGGGAGGTCGGGGGCTGAGCGATGCGCGTTTCTCTCATACACGTACGTGCATGTGTGCGAGGCATTGGCTCTAACTGAACCCGAGCGAGGCGTTGGGCTCTAACTGAACCCGAGCGATTGCACTGCAGGCTACACGTTACTGAACCCGAGCGATCGATTGATGGCTGTTAACTGAACCCGATGGAGTATTCATTTTTTTTGTGCGTAATAAGGAGGCACTTCAAGTGGCTCCGAGCTGACAGCAGGGGGAACGTTTTTTCGCAAAATACGATGGCCTGTCCGGTGGGTCCCAGCAGTCAGGGGGAAACGATTTTTTAGCAAAATACTGGTAACCCGTCCGGTGGGTCCCCACTGTCAGGTGGAGGAATAATTATTTTGCGCGTAATAAGAAGGCACTTCCTTGCGGCTGCCATCACTAGTAGAAAAAGGGTCAAACGTGAAGCACATTAGTGCCGGTTTGTATTTGAGCCGGCACTAATGTATACATTAGTGCCGGTTCCAACGGCTAACCGGGCCGCTTTCATTAGTACCGGTTCGTGGCGAACCTTTAGCACCGGTTCGTGCCACGAACCGGTACTAATGAGAGTGGTGGCAGGATGTTGTCAGAATGGGGCCCCTCCAGCCCCTTTAGTACCAGTTGTTGGCACAAACCGGTACTAAAGGTCGTCCTACATAAACCCTTCGTCCACCCGAGCTCGCTCTGTTCTTCCCCTTTCCCCTCTCCTCTCTGTTCTTCCCCTCTTCCTCTCGAGCTCATCACACATTTTGCCCAAAATTTGTCAAGATTTGAAGCCCCCCATCCATTCAAATGATCACAAAGGTTAGCAACTTTGTCCTTTCATCTCTCATTGCTAGATTAGCTCTTGCAATGCTTTATATAGTGATTAATTTGTGAGTTTAGTAATTTGGGAGGATATATATATATGTGCTAGTATTTGATTTATATGCAATTTGAGGTCAAAAATAACACTTAGTTTGCATATGTAGGTGTGGTTTACTTAGTGCCTTCTAAATCTCCATCGTAGCCACCGTCGAGAGCCCGCATCGTCCTGTCGCTGGCACCACCTTGTGGTGAGCCTCTTGTTCATGAAATTTTATATAAAAATTGATGTTTGTGTGATTTGGATATATAGTTACTCGTATAATTATCTTACCCGTACGTTGTTTGTTATACATATAGTGCCATGGTTTTGATATCCGTCCCCGTCGGCCCTAGTCCTTGTTATGATTCGGATGTGGTATGTATATTCTCTTTTAAAACTAGTTGCATTTCGTGTTTATGACAAATTATGCCCATCAAGTTGACATAGAATTTTTTTCTAGGAGGTATGTGAACCGGAAATTCCAACCGACCCTATTGCCGAGAGGTTAAATTTAGTTGAAAGAGAAAACGAGTACTTGAAAGAAAAGTTGAAAAGAATTGAGGGGGAGAAGATGGAATTGGAGTTGCATGTTGCCGATGTCATCGATGATCACAAGATCAAGATGGAGAAAATGCGCTTGAAGATTAGAAAGATTAGAAAATATGCCATCGATAGTGAGGCTTGGTATCATTATGCTGTTGGATCCATTGTTACCTTAGTTGCGATCTTGATCGTATTTGTTGTTGCATTTAAATGCTTTAGCTAGAGCGTTATTTGTTTGTTGCATTTAAGTGTTGTATGAACTTTATGTATGAACTTGTATTAATTTGGTCTATTCGGTGTTGTGTAATGTAGATGAGCCGACAATGGATGTACGATGACCGATGCTCTCCCCAGTTCATTGAGGGCGTGCATACTTTTCTGCTTGCGGCTGAGGCAAACAAGCGGGCGGATAGTTTTATGCCTTGTCCATGTGCTTGCTATAAGAATGGTCACAATTACTCTACGTCAAGAACCATTCACGTCCACCTGTTTAAGTCCGGTTTCATGCCCCATTATAATGTTTGGACCAATCATGGAGAAAGAGGGTTATGATGGAAGACAATGAAGAAGAAGAGGACGACGACAGCTATCCTGGCCATGGGTTCCCTGAATACGATGATACAACAATGCAGGAAGAAGCTGAGCCGGCAATGCGGGAAGAAGCTGAAGAAGAGGCTTCAGATGAGCCCGTTGATGATCTAGGTCGGGCCATTGCCGATGCAAAGAGAAACTGCGCAAGTGATTTGGAGAAGAAGAAGTTGCAGCGCATGTTAGAGGATCACAAAAAATTGTTGTACCCGAATTGCGTAGGTGACAAGAAAAGGCTGGGCACCACACTGGAATTGCTGCAATGGAAGGCAGAGAATGGTGTATCTGACAAGGGATTTGGAAAGTTGCTGGTAATGATAAAGGATATGTTCCAAAGGACAACGAATTGCCCGAGAGTACGTACGAAGCAAAGAAGGCTGTCTGCCCTCTAGGGTTAGAGGTGCAGAAGATACATGCATGCCCTAATGATTGCATCCTCTACCGTGGTGAGTACGAGGATTTGAACGCTTGCCCAGTATGTGGTGCATTGCGCTATAAGATCAGCCGCGATGACCCTGGTGATGTCAAGGGCCGGCGCCCCAGGAAGAAGATTCCTGCCAAGGTGATGTGCTATGCTCCTATAATACCACGGTTGAAATGTTTGTTCCAAAACAAAGAGCATGCCAAGGCGATGCGATGGCACAGAGAAGACCGTAAGAAAGACGGAAAGTTGAGAGTACCCGCTGACGGGTCGCAGTGGAGAAAAATCGAAAGAAAGTACGGGAAGGAGTTTGCAGATGACACAAGGAGCGTATGGTTTGGTCTAAGCGCAGATGGCATTAATCCTTTTGGGGAGTAGAGTAGCAACCATAGAACCTGGCCTGTGACTCTATGTTTGTATAACCTTCCTCCTTGGTTGTGCATGAAGCGGAAGTTCATTATGATGCCAGTGCTCATCCAAGGCCCTAAGCAACCCGGCAATGACATTGATGTGTACCTAAGACCATTAGTTGAAGAACTCTTACAACTATGGAATGGAACAGGTGTACGTGCGTGGGATGAGCACATGGGGGAAGAATTTGACCTAAAGGCGTTGCTGTTCGTGACCATCAATGTTTGGCCTGCTCTCAGTAACCTTTCAGGACAGACAAACAAGGGATACCGCGCATGCACGCACTGTTTGGACGATACCGACAGTATATATTTGGCTAATAAGAATGTGTACCTGGGACATCATCGATTTCTTCCGAGCAGGCATCCCGTAAGAAAGAAAGGCAAGCATTTCAAAGGTGAGGCGGATCACCGGACGAAGGCTCGCCACCGTACTGGTGCTGATGTACATGATATGGTCAAGGATTTGAAGGTGGTCTTTGGAAATGGTCCTGGTGGAAACCTGTTC
The DNA here is from genome assembly GCA_034509565.1 of Triticum monococcum. Taxonomy (NCBI): domain Eukaryota; kingdom Viridiplantae; phylum Streptophyta; class Magnoliopsida; order Poales; family Poaceae; genus Triticum; species Triticum monococcum. The sequence continues at coordinate 432,999,587 of CM067841.1, forward strand.
CGAATGACGCTGACGGACGCGCACCCATGTGGAAGAAGAAATCTATATTTTGGGACCTGCCCTATTGGAAAGACCTCGAGGTCCGCTCCGCAATCGACGTGATGCACGTGACGAAGAATCTTTGTGTGACCCTGCTTGGCTTCTCGGGCGTGTATGGGAAGACAAAAGATACACCTGAGGCATGGGAGGACCAGCAACGTATGCACGGAAAAGACGGCATACATCAGGGTCATGCAAGCTATGCTCTTACCAAAGAAGAGAAGGAAATCTTCTTTGAATGCCTGCTCAGTATTAAGGTACCATCTGGCTTCTCGTCGAATATAAAGGGAATAATAAACATGGCAGAGAAAAAGTTCCAGAACCTAAAGTCTCATGACTGCCACGTGATTATGACGCAACTGCTTCCGGTTGCATTGAGGGGGCTTCTACCGGAAAACGTTCGTTTAGCCATTGTGAAGCTATGTGCATTTCTCAATGCAATCTCTCAGAAGGTAATCGATCCAGAAATCATACCAAGGTTACAGAATGATTTGGTGCAATGTCTGATAAGTTTCGAGTTGGTGTTCCCACCATCCTTCTTCAACATCATGACGCACGTCCTAGTTCACCTATGCGAAGAGATTAACATTGTGGGTCCTGTATTTCTACACAATATGTTCCCCTTTGAGAGGTTCATGGGAGTCTTAAAGAAATATGTTCATAACCGTGCTAGGCCAGAAGGAAGCATCTCCAAGGGCCGTCAAAATGAGGAGGTCATTGAGTTTTGTATTGACTTTATTCTTAAGCCGATTGGTGTTCCTGAATCGTGGCATAAGGGCAGACTGGATGGAAAAGGCATGCTAGGAGGGGAACAAATAATATGTATGGACGGACATTCTCTCACTGAAGCACACTACACAGTTCTACAGAATTCCACCTTGGTGGCTCCGTATATGGATGAACACAAGAATTTGCTACGCTCCAAACACCTGGAGCGGTCTGATGACTGGATTACACGTGAACAAACCAGGAGTTTCGCCAGCTGGTTGCAATCACGTACCATGCATGACACCTCTATTGAAGATGACATGTACTTGCTGTCCCAGTTACCATCTTTGAATATAATGACTTTCAAAGGGTACAAGATAAATGGTAATACATTTTACACGATCGCCCAAGATAAGAAGAGCACCAACCAAAACAGTGGTGTCCGCTTTGATGCAGAAACCAAGACGGGAAAGGAAACATATTATGGTTATATACAGGACATATGGGAACTTGACTATCGACCTGGTTTGAAGGTCCCTTTGTTTCAGTGCAAATGGGTCAATATGACACGAGGCGGGGTAACGTAAGACCCGCAGTACGGAATGACAACAGTGGATCTCAACAATCTTGCGTATGTAGACGAACCATTCGTCCTAGCCAATGATGTGGCACAGGTTTTCTATGTGAAGGACATGTCTACCAAGCCAAGAAAAAGAAAAGATAAGGAAGCGAATGCATCGTACGATGAGCCAAAGCGGCACACAGTTCTTTATGGGAAGAGAAACATCGTGGGAGTGGATGACAAGACAGACAAGTCAGAAGATTATGAAAAGTTTGATGAAATTGCTCCATTCATAGTGAATATTGACCCGAGCATCCCGTTAAATGATGAAGATTTTCCATGGCTACGACGCAAAGGGACACACAGGAAGAAAAAGTTTCACACCCAAAGATCTGGGATGTGATCGGCTTAACTAACATCACTTTCTTCTGTGTTTCACACCCAGGAGGGAATCTCTGTAATAGTTAGGGTAGCTAGTTATGTGTTTTGGCATTTGAAACGCGAAGAAATTTTATGTGCAAGCAAATTCGTTCATGCATTTACTGACTTTTAAAGTTAAGTTATTCACAAACTAGTGATTCACACTAATTTCAAATAATTCAAAATTTAAACTATTCAAATTTGAAAACTACGGGCACTAACAGAAAGTTTGTAATTTTTTGTACCTAAAGAAAAAATATTCAAAAAGAAACTCTAAATACACAAAAAACAACTCAAAAATAAAAAAAGCAAAAAAATAAAAAAAGACCGCCTACTAGGCCAGAGCGGCCTACATATGACTAGAAACCCAACATGTTGTTGGGCCAGGATGCAGGCCCGCAAAGGCCCAGTAGGCCCATAGGGCAGCACAGCACAGATAGGCCGAGATGGCCTGCATTTTAGAGGAGCTCAAAGGAGCAGTCGCGGCTGAGTTTATAAACCAGTGCGGCTGCCCTTCGCTAAGCGAGGTGGGACTAAACTTTGCGCCCCTTGCCTGGCAGCGCACCCCCCTTTAGTACCGGTTCGTGGCACCAACTGGTACTAAAGGGGGGGCCTTTAGTACCGGTTGGAGCCACCACCCGGTACTAAAGGGGGTCGCTTCCCGCCGCTTGGCCTGGCCAAAACAGGCCTTTAGTACTGGTTGGTGGCTCCAACCGGTACTAAAGGTGTCCCCTATATAAGAAACACTTCGAAAAATTTCAGTTTCTCATCTCCCACTTCTCTCTGCCGCCGCCCCATCCCGCGCCGTCGCCGCCCCTGTCGCGCCGTCCCCGTCGACTCTGCGACACCCCCGTCGACTCCGTGACGCCCCCGTCCTCGTCGCGTCATCCCCGTCGACTCCATGGCGCCCCCGTCGCCGGCCTATCCCGGTCGCCGCACCGGCCCATCACCGTCCCCTCGCTTCATCGTCGCCGTGGCCTTTGGATCGACCTCGCCTCGCCGTCGCCGTCGCCTCGACCTTGCCCGCGCGCGCTGTGAGCCCCTCCCCCGGCCCCTCTCCTCCCTCCAATCGATCAAAGCCACACCATGCGCCGGCGCCGATGACCGTAGCGCACACACACACTACATGCACACACACACACTACACACACACACTACACGCGCACACACACACAATTTTTTTGTTTTTAGCTTTTTCTGTTTTTCTATTTTTCATACAAAGTTTTAGATGAATTAATTAATTAGATTAGATTAATGTCAAATAGTATATAGAAATGTTAGTTATAATATATATAATGTCAAATGTTATAGAAATGTTAGTTATATAGAAATGTTAGAAATTTTGGAAATGTTAGTTTTAGCTAGCTAGATGAATTAGATTAATTTCAAATTGTTAGACGATGATCGATGTTTCTTTAGTTTCTTATATTTTTAGTTATAAAATTCAGAATTTGCATATATGAAATCACAATCCATCATTTAAAAAATGTTACTTTACTTTCGCGGCATATAGTATTTGTTGTCGACGATGCCCGGCCAGCATCCTCGCCGTCGACCCGTTCGCGACGACGTCCTGCTTCAGAGGACCCATGTCCGGGACTGGGCTCCGCCGGGCTGGCACTGGGAGGTGCTACCTTCAGGGGCGCGACGCTTGGTGAGGGACCCGGCCCCGGGTCCCGTCGTCGACCCTCATCTCCTTTGGTGGCATTCGCGTGGGCCACTTTCGGTGCGGAGGGAGCCGGCCCCGCCGGAGGTGGTACGTCGTCGTGTCAGGGAGGAGGACAAGCACGTCCATCGCTACATGGCTGCTATGGACGTCAGGTTCTCCAATACCTGGCAGGTTCTTTGGGGAGATCACCCGAGCTATGATCCAGTGATGGTTCCTTCACTTTGGTTGTCCACCGCCTAGATTACTCTCTAGTATTCGATCTTTATTAGCTAGCTAGCTAGCTAGTGATGTATTCGATATATAATATTCGAGATTATATATATTATTTGAGACGATGTATTCAAGATTATATCTATTATTCGAGACGATGTATTCGAGATTAAATCTATTATTCGAGACGATTTATTCGAGATTATATCTATTATTCGAGATGATGTATTCGAGATTATATCTATTATTCGAGATTATACTAAATTGTTTTATATTTCTTTTGGCATAGTTAAATAAAAGCTATGGCGGACAATACCGACAGGGAGAGAGAACAGACCATGTTCGATATCATACGCGGGCCAGATGATGATCAGAATGAAGAAGATTTTGACGGCTCCGAATTTCTAAACAACACCGGAGAGGGTGATATGATATTCGATCACGACGACCGAGAAGATGAAGTCATGAACTACGACGAAGAACATCTTGATCCTGAAACAACAAACACCGGCGAGGTATATATATTTATATAAGCAGGAATCTGGTGATCATCGCATGTTTTAAATGAGTTGAAGATATATTAACGAATCGATCTTTCTTCTTTCAGCCATCCGGATCGAGCAAATCTTCAGGCAAAAGGATGAAACGAGGCCCGAACAAAAGGTTGAAGGAGGGCGTAAAGTACAATATCAAGGCATTCAAACCTAATGGCGAACCATTAGCGCCTAAGAAGATTGCGGACAAGTTCGTTCGTCAGTGCGGAGTTCTTGTGAAGGACCAACTCCCGATCTCCCTTCAAGAATGGAGAAAGCCAGCAAAGCCACGTCCAAATGTTACTTTTGTCGACGAGAATCAAAAAAACTGCTTTGGGATACTCTCATGGAACATTTCACCCTACCAGATCATTTCACAGAAGCAGATGTGCTGGAAGTCAAGGACGCTGCTTTTAGGAAGATGGCGGTTGCATTCAAGAACCACAAGAGAACGACATGGAATAAGTACGTTGTAGGATCTAGAAGAAGGAGTGTCTAGAGGGGGTGAATAGACACTTAATGCTAAAGTTGCACTTTTTAAGGTTTTTCGGTTTTAAGTGGAGTCCGGGTACAATTTTAACATACACGATACATATCAAGCAAGCATGCAAAGAGTATATAGGCAGCGGAAAGTAAAGCATGCAACTTGCAAGAATGTAAAGGGAAGGGTTTGGAGGATTCAAACGCAATTGGAAACACGGATGTTTTCCCGTGGTTCGGATAGGTGGTGCTATCCTACATCCACGTTGATGGAGACTTCAACCCACGAAGGGTAACGGTTGCGCGAGTCCACGGAGGGCTCCACCCACGAAGGGTCCACGAAGAAGCAACCTTGTCTATTCCACCATGGCCATCGCCCATGAAGGACTTGCCTCACTAGCGGTAGATCTTCACTAAGTCGGCGATCTCCTTGCCCTTACAAACTCCTTGGTTCAACTCCACAATCTTGTCGGAGGCTCCCAAGTGACACCTAGCCAATCTAGGAGACACCACTCTCCAAGAAGTAACAAATGGTGTGTTGATGATGAACTCCTTGCTCTTGTGCTTCAAATGATAGTCTCCCCAACACTCAACTCTCTCTCATAGGATTTGGATCTGGTGGAAAGAAGATTTGAGTGGAAAGCAACTTGGGGAAGGCTAGAGATCAAGATTCATATGGTAGGAATGGAATATCTTGGTCTCAACACATGAGTAGGTGGTTCTTTCTCAGAACATATGAGTAGGAATGGTGTATGTGTTCTGATGGCTCTCTCCTCGAATGAAGAGGTGGTGGAGGGGTATATATAGCCTCCACACAAAATCCAACCGTTACACACAATCTACCAATCTTGGTGGGACCGAATCAGAAAACTCGGTCTGACCGAAATAGTAAACCTAGTGACCGTTAGGAATTTCGGTGGGACTGAGATGCAACTCGGTAGGACCGATTCGGTTAGGGTTTGGGCATAACGTAATCTCGGTGAGACCGATCGCACAAACTCGGTGAGACCGAGTTCGGCAATTAGCTAATCAGAGAGTTGGTCAGGCAAACTCGGTGGGACCGACTTGCTCTTTCGGTGAGACCGAAAAGTTACAAGAAGGAAACATAGAATTTACCTTGCATTCTCGGTGGGACCGAAGATATTGCAACAGGTAACAGAGAGTTTGCAAGCCCATCTCGGTGAGACCGAGAACGTTATCGGTAGGACCGAATTGCTAGGGTTTGGCAGTGGCAAATGACAAGTGAAACTCGGTGGCGCCGGATTGACAGAATTGGTATGACCGAGTTTGTCTTAGGGTTTAGGTCATTTGTGGATGTGGGAAAGTAGCTGAGGATTTTGGAGCATATCATTAAGCACATAAAGCAAGAGGCTCATTAAGCAACACCTCATCCCTCCTTGATAGTATTGGCTTTTCCTAAAGACTCAATGTGATCTTGGATCACTAAAATATATAAAATGAAGAGTCTTGAGCTTGAAGCTTTAGCCAATCCTTTGTCCTTAGCATCTTGAAGAGGTTCCCACAACCTTTAGTCCATGCCATTCCATTGTTGAACTTATCTGAAATATACTAGGTAAGGGTATTAGTCCAACAAGAGATATGTTGTCATCAATTACCAAAACCACCTAGGGAGCACTTGTGCTTTCAATCTCCCCCTTTTTGGTAATTGATGGCAACATACATCAAAGCTTTAGATAAAGATATAAAGAGCAGCAAGTAAAGCTTTGGAAAGACATGTAACAAGCATAGGCTCCCCCTACATGTATGCACTCATGTGAATATGAAATATAGAGGCATGTGAGGGCATAACCATGACAGAGTGGGCAATGTGTTACATGTATCTTGGCCATATGCATCAGAGTAAAAGATTGTTAAGGAAAATACCTTCATGCTCATGAGTCCTTCTTGCAAACAGTATGTACATAAGCAAGAACTTCTCATACTCATGATTTTGATGCATACACTTACCTTGTAGTCTTTGGTTGACTTAGGACGGAATGAACCTGCACAGACAAGGTTAGATAACATAGGTACATCCACTAGCCAGAGTAAACTGAAGAAACCACAAGAATACCAAGACTGGGATGACATGTAGAGAGTAAGTACTAGGTACTGCATTGAATTCAACATGTCCCCAAGAGTAAAGATATGCAATGAATCTGACTGATTTCTTTCCCATAGGTGTCTTGCTCCCCCTGAATCTTATATGGGATATTGGGAGAAGATAGGGAATAGAAAATCAGAGATAAAAGAAACAAAACAAATGAACATGTCTTTCCCCCTAAAAAGACATGTGACATCTCTCCTCTTGATCATCAATCATCTGGGATCCTTGAGTATTGTCTCTCCCCCTAGGGATCTCTTTCTCCCCCTTAATACATTATCTGGGACATCTGGGATCCTTGAGATGTTCTCTCCCCCTTTAGTGCTTCGATGTGATCTCTTTCTCCCCGAAGATAAGCTTTGATGTGATCTCTCTCTCCCCCTTTGACATCAATTTCCAAGAAGGTTCTTCTGGAGTCAGTCTAAAAGGTTTGGTCCTTGAGACTCAGCATAAAGCTAAGAATAAAATTGGGATGCTTGTAGTGGACAAGATTCATTGAGTGGAGCTGGATCAGAAGAATTATAGGTTATGTGACAAACTATTTTTCCTGTTGCGAAGTCGGTGGCACCGAGTGGTAAGATTCGGTGGTACCGAAGGAATTCGGTTGGACCGAAAATTACAATTCGGTGAGACCGAGTTCACACAGAGAAAAACACTTGTAACCTCAGCTCACTAGACATGCAGGATCTCACAAAGATTTGCAATGAATTGAATGCGGGAAATGCAGAATAAAAAGAAAAGAAACTGAAGGATCTAGATGAAGTGGAAGGAAACACATAAACAAGCATGAGACAAATGCAATAACACAGAAAGAAACACAAGAGAACTTCATCTAGAGTTGGGCGGTGACATAGTCACCTATGTTAGAGTATATTGACTTAGGAGTCAAGTGAGAACACTTGATCATAGGTCATACTCATCGTTTAAGCTTAAAATGGGGTTGCCATTTTTCGTTTAAGCATCTTGATGTATTCACATCTTGTTGAGTTGCTTTGACTCATGTCTTGGAGTAAAGCTTCTCTAAGATGGGATAACATACCTGGGTGGTGGAGTGATTCTTGCTGATGTAGTTGAACTTGTGTGGATGCTCAAGTTTGATGTAGTCCATCAAGAATTTGGAGCACCACTTGGAGTTTGAGTTCATCTACCTACATGGGTTAGTTCTTGCAAGGAAGAGCACTTGTGTATCCAAAAATGACAATCATGAAGCTCAACATAGAATTTGTCAAAGGATATGTTTGAATGGTTTTGTGCTTCCTTGTCTTCAACCACCATTGTGTAGAGACTTGGTGATGTAAAGATTGCTCAAGATATGAGTGAGTCGCAATCCCATGGAATTAGTTTCAACCAAGTACCTACATGGGTTAGACAACATGCAAGGTACAAATATATCCAAGACATAAGATAGTCATCATAAGAGATATATCATGGATTAGTCATAAGCTCATGTCTTGCATGTGTCCAATGGAGTTCCTACTCCACGTTTGAAGCATCAATGATGTTCAATTCTCCTCTTAGCCTGCAAAATACTTTCTCATCAAGTGGTTTAGTGAATATATCCGCTAATTGCTTGTCAGTGCGAACATGCTTAAGATTAATGTCACCCTTAGCAACATGATCTCGAATGAAATGATGACGAACTTCAATATGCTTAGTTTGAGAATGTTGTACGGGATTATGACCAATTTTGATAGCGCTTTCATTGTCACAAAGCAGTGGAACATGTTTCACATAAATTCCATAATCTTTAAGAGTTTGGGTCATCCAAAGTAATTGAGCACAACATGAACTAGCGGCAATGTATTCCGCTTCGGCGGTGGATAAGGATACCGAGTTTTGTTTCTTGGAGGACCAAGACACAAGAGATCTGCCAAGAAATTGACAGGTACCCGAAGTGGACTTCCTATCAACCTTGTCTCTGGCATAATCCGAGTCAGAATAGCCAACAAGATCAAAAGAAGACCTCTTAGGATACCAAATGCCAAATTTTGGTGTGTGAATTAAGTATCTCACTATCCTTTTCACATCCTTAAGATGACATTCTTTAGGAGCAGCTTGATATCGTGCACACATGCATACACTTAGCATAATATCGGGACGTGAAGCACATAGGTATAGTAATGAACCAATCATAGAACGATAAACCTATTGATCAACTGGTTCACAACCTTTAGTCAAATCATTATGTCCACTAGTGGGCATGGGTGTAGACATACCTTTGCACTCTTGCATATTGAACTTCTTGAATAAGTCCTTGGTGTACTTTGTTTGAGAGAAAAATGTACCTTCCTTAGTTTGCTTGATTTGCAAACCGAGAAAGAATTTGAGTTCACTCATCATAGACATCTCAAACTTCTCTGACATTAGCTTTCCAAACTTTTCACTAAAGAGAGGGTTAGTTGAACCAAATATGATATCATCAACATAGATTTGACATACAAATATTTCTCCATTAACCCTTTTTGTAAAAAGAGTAGAATCAATTTTACCAATTTCAAAACCACTTGCAATAAGGAACTTGGTCAAGCATTTATACCATGCTCCAGGAGCTTGTTTAAGACCATAAAGAGCTTTGTGAAGTTTGTAAACATGATTAGGTTTCTTAGGATTGACAAAGCCGGGAGGTTGTTTGACATAAACTTCCTCCTCTATTTCACCATTTAGAAAAGCACTCTTAATGTCCATTTGGTACAAGGTGATATTATGGTGATTAGCATAGGCAAGTAAGATGCGAATGGACTCAAGTCTAGCAACAGGAGCATATGTCTCACCATAGTCCATACCTTCGACTTGTGTGTATCCTTGGGCGACGAGACGTGTTTTGTTGCGGACCACTTGTCCATCTTCATCTTGCTTGTTGCAAAACACCCATTTGGTACCAATGATGTTGTGGTTGTTGTCGGGCTTCTCAACCAATGTCCAAACTTGGTTTCTCTCAAAATTGTGTAGCTCTTCATGCATAGCGTTTATCCAATCCGGATCTTCCAATGCTTCTTCAACCTTCATAGGTTCAATGCTAGAGATGAATGAATAGTTTTCACAAAAGTTAGCTAAACGAGTTTTTGAGCGAGTGATTCTCCCGGTTTGTATATCATTGAGGATTTGCTCGACGGGATGATCTTTGGCAATTCTTGCTCGAACTCGTGAGAGCTTTTGCTTGGGTCTTCGTTGAGCATCTTCTTCATCTTGTTCTTCTTCTTGGCCTTCTTCATTGTTGACGTTGTCATTCTCTTGTCGTGGTGGGGAAGGAGGTTGTTGATGTTCGTCTTGATGTACTTCCTCGTCTTCTTCATCTTGGCGTGTCCCACTTGTGGATGCTTCCGTGTCGATTCTTGGTTCACCTTGTCGTGAAGTAGAAGCTTCCACTTGGACGGATGACGTACTCTCCTTCACCTCCGTTGGACGTACTTTGCCAATGGATAAGTCTTGGATTGCTTCTGAAGGGTCTTTATCTCCTACATCAATTGGCAATTGCTCTACTTGCGAGCCATTAGATTCATCAAACTTCACATCTACCGTCTCTTCAACCTTTTGGGTGAAATTGTTGTAGACACGGTAAGTGTGAGAGTTTGAGCCATAACTGAGTAGGAAGCCTTCATGAGATTTAGGAGCAAACTTTGAACGATGATGCTTATCAAGAATGTAGCACTTTGAGCCGAATACTCGAAAGTATCCAACTTGGGGTTTGTTACCGGTGAGGAGCTCGTATGCTGTCTTGCCGAGTAGCTTGTGAAGATACAAGCGATTTGTTGCGTGACAAGCTGTCTCAACCGCTTCTGCCCAAAAGTGCTTTGGCGTCTTGTATTCATCAAGCATCGTTCTTGCCATTTCGATGAGCGTCCGGTTCTTCCTCTCAACAACTCCATTTTGTTGAGGTGTGTACGTAGCCGAGAACTCGTGTGAAATCCCTTCTTCGTCAAGAAAGGTGTCCACATTTGCGTTCTTGAACTCCGTTCCGTTATCACTCCGAACCTTCTTGATCTTCACTTCAAACTGATTTTGGGCTTTCCTAGCGAAGTTTTTGAAGATCTTCTGGACCTGCGACTTGTCATTAAGAAAGAACACCCACGTAAATCTTGAAAAATCATCAACTATAACAAGACCAAAAGAATTTCCACCGAGACTTTTGTAGGCGTTGGGACCAAAAAGATCCATATGAAGTAGCTCGAGTGGCCTCTTTGTGGTCATGATGTTCTTCACAGGATGCCCTCCTCCAACCTGTTTACCTGCTTGACAAGCACTGCAAAGTCTATCCTTATCAAATATGACATCGTTAACTCCAAAGATATGATTTCCTTTAATAAGCTTGTCAAGATTTCTCATGCCAACGTGACCTAGTCATCTATGCCACAACCAACCTTTTGAGGATTTAGCAATGAAGCAAGTTTTAGGTTGTGCCTTTTTAGAGAAATCGACAATGTAAAGATCACCTCTACGCATACCGGTAAAAACCATTTTTATGATTGTCTCGACGAAACACTTGGCAATCTACCTCAGTAAATAGAACATTTAGGCCAAAATCAGCAAGTCTAGATACTGAAAGTAAATTGTAGCCGAGAGATTCAACGAGCATGACATTTTGAATGGAGCTATCATGTGAGATGGCCACCTTACCAAGGCCAACTACTTTACCCTTTGAATTATCACCAAAGGTGACATATTTTCGAGGGCCGTCATTTTCAGCAAGCTCACGCAACATCTCTTCATCTCCGGTCATATGATCAGTACACCCACTATCAAGAACCCATTCCTTTCCACCGGACGCATATCCCCGAAGATTTGCCATAAGACCAAAATGTCTCATTGCATCATCAAGATTGAAGTCACTATCATCATCATCATAGTATCCATGTTCATCATGATCTTGTGACTCATCATTTCCTAGAGAGGGTAATTCATTAGATAAATGGTCATCAAAGTGGTCACTTTTATGAATTCTTATAACTTCAAATATAATATCACTAATGATTCCAACATCTCCTTTAGCATGCTTGAGATTGGTAAGCTCAAATAGACAATCACTAAACTTAGTATCACTAGAGTTCATCTTACTCAAGGCAATAGATTTATGGAGAATTTTATCCAAATTTTTCAAGGAATGATCGGGAAATCATTGCTCAAGAAATTTCCATATAGTATAGGCACAATTAAGAGTAGGCAAACTAGCAATCAAATTTTTGGGCAATCCTCTAACGATGAGCTCAATGGTTCTAAGATTGTGAATCATGTCAATATCTTCATCTAGGGTAGGATGCAAAGGATCAATATGAGGTGCACAAGGGCTAGCAATATACTTGTTTAAATGATATTGATTGAAGATTACAAGCATCTCATTTTTCCACTCATGAAAGTACCCTCCATCAAGAATAGGCACTCTATGTCTAAGACTCCCTAAAGTAGACACATCCATCTTCCTCCAATGGTGATTAAACCAAGGCAATGGAGACCAAAGCTCCGATACCACTTGTAGGATCTAGAAGAAGGAGTGTCTAGAGGGGGTGAATAGACACTTAATGCTAAAGTTGCACTTTTTAAGGTTTTTCGGTTTTAAGTGGAGTTCGGTCACAATTTTAACATACACGATACATATCAAGCAAGCATGCAAAGAGTATATAGGCAGCGGAAAGTAAAGCATGCAACTTGCAAGAATGTAAAGGGAAGGGTTTGGAGGATTCAAACGCAATTGGAGACATGGATGTTTTCCCGTGGTTCGGATAGGTGGTGCTATCCTACATCCACGTTGATGGAGACTTCAACCCACGAAGGGTAACGGTTGCGCGAGTCCACGGAGGGCTCCACCCATGAAGGGTCCACGAAGAAGCAACCTTGTCTATTCCACCATGGCCATCGCCCACGAAGGACTTGCCTCACTAGCGGTAGATCATCACGAAGTAGGTGATCTCCTTGCCCTTACAAACTCCTTGGTTCAACTCCACAATCTTGTCGGAGGCTCCCAAGTGACACCTAGCCAATCTAGGAGACACCACTCTCGAAGAAGTAACAAATGGTGTGTTGATGATGAACTCCTTGCTCTTGTGCTTCAAATGATAGTCTCCCCAACACTCAACTCTCTCTCATAGGATTTGGATCTGGTGGAAAGAAGATTTGAGTGGAAAGCAACTTGGGGAAGGCTAGAGATCAAGATTCATATGGTAGGAATGGAATATCTTGGTCTCAACACATGAGTAGGTGGTTCTTTCTCAGAACATATGAGTAGGAATGGTGTATGTGTTCTGATGGCTCTCTCCTCGAATGAAGAGGTGGTGGAGGGGTATATATAGCCTCCACACAAAATCCGACCGTTACACACAATCTACCAAATCTCGGTGGGACCGAATCAGAAAACTCGGTCTGACCGAAATAGTAAACCTAGTGACCGTTAGGAATTTCGGTGGGACTGAGATGCAACTCGGTAGGACCGATTCGGTTAGGGTTTGGGCATAATGTAATCTCGGTGAGACCGATCGCACAAACTCGGTGAGACCGAGTTCGGCAATTAGCTAACCAGAGAGTTGGCCAGGCAAACTCGGTGGGACCGACTTGCTCTTTCGGTGAGACCGAAAAGTTACAAGAAGGAAACATAGAGTTTACCTTGCATTCTCGGTGGGACCGGTTGCATATCTCGGTGGGACCGAAGATATTGCAACAGGTAACAGAGAGTTTGCAAGCCCACCTCGGTGAGACCGAGAACCTTGTCGGTAGGACCGAATTGCTAGGGTTTGGCAGTGGCAAATGACAAGTGAAACTCAGTGGCGCCGGATTGACAGAATCGGTATGACCGAGTTTGGCTTAGGGTTTAGGTCATTTGTGGATATGGGAAAGTAGCTAAGGATTTTGGAGCATATCATTAAGCACATAAGGCAAGAAGCTCATTAAGCAACACCTCATCCCTCCTTGATAGTATTGGCTTTTCCTAAAGACTCAATGTGATCTTGGATCACTACAATATATAAAATGAAGAGTCTTGAGCTTGAAGCTTTAGCCAATCCTTTGTCCTTAGCATCTTGAAGAGGTTCCCACAACCTTTAGTCCATGCCATTCCATTGTTGAACTTATCTGAAATATACTAGGTAAGGGTATTAGTCCAACAAGAGATATGTTGTCATCAATTACCAAAACCACCTAGGGAGCACTTGTGCTTTCATACGTCAAGGGAGGAAGGAAGACTCCAGTATTCGAGGGGATACTAGAGAATCAAAGTGCTCATTGGGACGATTTCATGAAATTCAAGGATTCAGAATTAGCTAAGGAACGGTCGATAATAAACAAGAAGAATGCCGAAAAAAAGGATAAGTTCCATAAGCTGGGGCCAGGTGGCTATGCGGTGGCAATGCCTAAGTGGGATAAGTCTGAGAAAGAGATGGAGGATGCAAGTGTCACTCCAGTTACTAAGAGCTGGCCCTCCAGGTGCAGGACTTGGTTCAATGCGCATGGGGGGGAGTTGGACCCAAAGACAGGCAATGTTTCGACGAAGGCATGTCTGAATGGAGCCGATGATGCGCTACTTGTTGCAATAGAAGAGGCTCGATCGGGGGTGTTCCAGCCCAACAGAGAGAACGACGAGCTTACGCGTGCCCTGGGAAATCCTGAACACCCGGGAAGAACACGAGGCAAGGGCGCTATTCCGTGGTATGAGGGGTTTTCGGACTGGAACGCCGACTACAGAACCCATGCGAGAAAGAAGATTGCGGAGGAGAAGAAGAGGAAGATGGAGGAGGAGCAGAGGAAGCGGGACTATGAACGCCTTCAAGGCCTAGAAGCAAGTCAAGCGGAATTGGCAGCTAAATTCCAGCGGCAGCAGGAGCAGATCGACTCACTTAGCCAGCAAAGGGGGTCTCAGCAGCTACAGCAGCTAGCGGATGATCCAGCATTGGATACCACCGCCCCATCCATGCCGAGAAGCAGCGTGGGTTCCGCCCCGGGCGACGCAGTGCTAGATATATACCCCGTGGATGACATCACGGAGAACACTAACTGCGAGCTACACTTCAAAATGAAGAACATATCCATGAAGGTGGCGGACGCCGTTGCTTTTTCAAATTCCCCCGAGGCAATCTTCCATTGCAACCCGATTCCAGCGGGCTATGCTCGTGTCTTGGTTGATGAGGTCGTGGACCCATATTCGGTGCTACAGCTTGACATTCCTGGAGGTGACGACGAGCACACATTGGGAGAGGCCATACATCGTGTCATCCTATGGAGAAAGGATTGCATCATCTTTCGAAGGCCACCGACACCGCGTCACCCGACTCCTCGTCGAAGTCCGCCACCAAGTCAGCAGACTCCCGCTCCAAGTCCACCAATGCGTGAGGCCACTCCTCCTCCAAGTCCGGCAAAGTGTCAGGCCACTCCTCCTCCAAGTCCGACACAGCGTCAGACGTCCACTCCTCCTCCAAGTCTGGCACAACCTCAGGCCACTCCTCCTCCAAGTCCGGCACAGCTTTAGGCCACTCCTCCTCGTCCAACTCAGCCCCGTCAGCCGTCTCCGCCGCCTCAGCAATCGCAGAAGAGACACCCCGCAGCTATGGTGCGTAGCGGTACGAGTCAAGGTGGTAGTACAGGAAGTACAGGCGGAGGCAAGCGATATAAATATGGTCCAAACCTCAGTACTCCTCTTCCTATGAGGGCTTATGACAGGACCGAGGAGCAAACCAATGCCATAGTGCGGGCAGAAGTCGACGCCCATTTTGGACCGAAACCGCCACCGCCGCCAAGGGAGAAAGTGCCTGTGGAAGTAGTTGACCACTTCATTCGTATGGCTCAACCACCAGCTCCTAAGCCTGTTGACACAGACTATGAGCGCCACATCAGGAAGTTACATCGACAACGTCTACAGAAGGAGGCGAGCTCGAGCTCGAGCAAACAACAAGCAGCTGTCAAAAAATGCGGGAAAACCGTTGCCCAGCTAGGAAAACAGGCAGCGCAATCGATCCCCTCGCTGGTTGTGCCACCAACAACACGTGACAATACGTGCGCCCAATATTATTGTGGCCAAACAGTTTACGTTCCCGAGGTGGGCGATGTGGTAATAACCCAGGAGCATATAATGCAGGCTGAAGAACTCAAGATCACTGTTGGACAACTCCTCGAGATCGAAGACATGCCTCTGATTACAGAGGAGGAAATAAAATGGAAATTTATCCGGGGCCAACCTTTGGTCAAGCCAGAAGATGTCAACAAGCTCCCAACGAGAATGTATGAATTGCATCAATGGTACATGGACATTATCAAGAGATCCGATCGAGAGTCCCTCATGGTGTATGTCAAGAAGGATGATTACTACCATGGGAAAGCTGTGGCCGTTGAGTATTCTGAACTGTTTCAGTTATACAATCAAGCCGCACTCGACAAATCTATCGTCAGTTGCTATTGTCTGTAAGTGATTTCTTTCTGTAATTTAAATCTCAAGCAAGCTGTAGTGATCATTTTGATCAATCATTATGTGTAATTATCCTCACTATATTCTTTTCTGTGGTATTATGCAGGATGAAGATGTATGAAATGAGAAAAGGTGGACGCTATGGCATTGGGTTCATTGACCCAAACACCGTTAATGAATACACATGGAAAATAAAGAAGCATCATGAAAAAGAGGTAGAGGACAGCATGCTAGAGTTCTTGAAGCACCTCAAATACAATGAAGATATACTACTTCCTTACAACTTCCAGTGAGTCACACTTTCTTGTACTACAAATTCTCTGTTTTTTGCCTACTAGCTAGCTACATGTTTTTGCTTACATATGCCCGCTTAATTAAGACATGCAAACGTGTGTGCATGCAGATATCACTGGATCTTGTGTATCATTAAAGTTGACGCCGGAACAGTTGAAATACTGGACTCGCTACTCAAAGCAAATAGTGACTATAACATCTTGTTTGGGATAGTCAACAGGTAATTTCAATCATTATTAACTATATATCTCGGCCTATTTAGTTCGTCATTTCATGATATGAACTATTTAATAACCCCTTTATTCATTTTCTTTGTCGGCGGGCAGGGCTTGGGCAAGGTTCATCAGCGTCACTCCAGGCGAATGGAAAGCACATCTGAAATGGTTTCGAGACAAGGTAAGTAATTAAATAGTACTAGCTAGCTAGCTGCCATCTCTTTAATTATCATGCTTGATTAATTATTATCTGATCAAATTAAATTCCATTCTCGTAATAAAGGCCCTGAAGCAGGCGCAGGGGACTGATCTGTGTGCATTCTGCGTTTGCGAGAACATTAGCATGATGGCGTCCGAAAGGAGCAGATCTCAAAGACAGGAATGGGTACGCTTGTCAGAACACTATTCACAATTTTACACTATTATCGATATCTAGTCACACAACTAATACACATGCATATTGATCTCCTTCTTAACAGTTCAAAGAGGTGCGGGACAAGCTCCTAGAAACGGAGCGCGTAGAAGCACTTCAAGAGGAAATAGCGGGATTTTTGCTCGACCAGGTCATAAATCCGAAGAGAGAATACTATTACCCGCTACCGCCCCCATCGACCAAGACATGAACCACTTCCAATTGTCATCGTGCTCCAAAGGCACCAATCAGGCTAATGCGCCACTGGCTCCGAAGGCAACATGCATATGTAGGAGAAATTGTATATAGCTATACATGTGTGTGTGTGTGTGTGTGAATTAATATGGTGGTTTGTGAGACACGATTGATGATATATATATGATTGGTTCTACTAGAAACTCTATTTATATATATATATATGCATAACGTGTACAATGTGTAGTACCATAAAATACTAGCAAACGAAAAAGAATTAAAATGGAAAACACAAAATTAAATGAAAAAGAAATCATAAAACCAAAAACCCCCCAAACATTTTAGTACCGGTTGGTGTTACCAACCGGTACTAAAGGGCTCCCGGCCCCCGGAGCTGGCTCGTGCCAGGTGGTTTCCCTTTAGCACCGGTTCATGCTGAACCGGTACTAAAGGGGGGGGCTTTAGTGCCGAAATTTTAGTGTCGGTTACCTAACCGGCACTAAAGGGCCTTACGAACCGGTGCTATTGCCCGGTTCTGCACTAGTGCGTGGACCCAACTGTCAGCCTCTCCACGTATAGTACTGTTCCGATGGAAGTCGGTTGTTGACCACATTGACCACGCCGCGCCGAGATTACCACGGCGGTGGATGACGACAAGGCATAGGAAGGGGACGATGCGGAGCCGGGGAAGACGCGGCAGTGGATGCCCACGCGGAGAGGAGTACGAGCGTTCATCGGTTCGGCTGTGGTGTGAGGCTGCCGTCACCGCAGAATAACAGGGGTATGGGTGAGTAGAGGATGCCTTGGCCAGCGGTGGGAGTAGTAGGAGGCGGGAGTAGGCGGTCCTGCCGGCGCTACTTTGGCGGCTGGAGCAAGAAGATCAGAGATTAAAGAAACGCGATGGCCGTTGGATTGACATCCAACGGTTACGTCTGCCAGAATGGTTTGCTGGCGTATATAATAACTAAAAAATCTTGCATACGCGTCAACTAAACAGGCCCATAAGTCAGACCACTCCCTCTTTTTTTAATAATTTATATATAGCTCATGGCAACTTCTTATGCAATTTATTGCAATCGTTTTTTTGGTTGGCCAGGGCCAATTTCACATATTTCTATGGGTTCCAAACTATTTTTAATACCGAAATGTCCAGCCAGATTTAAATTACTTTGAAGATATATTTAAATTAGGTTAATGCCAAGTGAAATAGGAATCTGAAAATGTAATAAAATTCAGAAATTATAAAGTAATTGCCAATTTTTCATCTGTTTTTATATTTACAACCCATTTCATATTACTTTCAAGATTTGCATGCGTCTTGAAAGAGTTGCAGCCCATAAGGGCGTAGAAAAATGAGTAGGCCTGGATTGGGTATTCTTCAGAAAAAATAAATTGGGCTCATTTTCACAAAGAAAAAATAGCTGGGCTGGTCACATGGTGAACATAAAATATAAGCCTGAGCTAGACGGGCCACAGCCTAGTTCAAACCCTGCTCAGTCTCAACAATACCAAACAAAAAAATACTGCTCGAGTAGCTACATCCTAGGTGTCAGCCGATCTTGTGCTGTTCTCTTGTCTATTGACTATATACGCTCCCAATGTCATGGGTCCCAGATGTCAGGAAACACTAGGAGGAAGCATTTTATTTTTCCATACGCTGACGTGGTGGGCCCCTACTGTCATCCTCTCCACGTACTTCTACTGGTTCCTATTGTTTGTTGACCATGTTGACAATGCGAGAGGGCGGCGCCGCGGTGAGCGCACCAAAGCGCACGGAGGACGTCGGCGTTAACGATTTAGCAGACGGTGGGGCGGAGATGCGTGCGCTGAGGCGCAGCCAGCTGTGGGAGGCGGAAGCAGGCGGCCCCACCGGCGTTGGTTTGGTTTTGGCGGCTGGAGGAAGACAGGACTGATGAAACACGACAGACTATAGTACTTAACAACCTTAACTGAAACCAGCAGGGGCACTTAACAACCAAAGCTGAAAGCAGTATGAGTACTTATACAGGTTCAACCATACAAAGCACGCCTCGAATAGTGCTACTTCGCCTACAATTAACCAAGGGTGAGGCCACCAAGCCCCAGGACAAGGCCCAGGCGCCACCCCGCGCATCCACAACCTTCTGGAAGCGGCTTCATCTCGCAATGTGGTCAATAAATAGGATATTTGCTTTAGAGCCATGGAATAGCATGAACATGATCTTCTGTCCTATTCTCCAAGATGGATGGGCCTTCATTATTTGAGACCACCCATGAATAAGTATCTTTTCACCTCCAAGGGGAATTGAGTAGGTCGACATAAACATCATGTTGTGACCAAGTACAAGTCTGACCCGACCATGGTCAGGCATCTGTATAGGAACAATAGAACTCGGCAATTCCTGTTTCAAGAAGATCACGGCTATAAAACTGTGTATAAGCAATAGTTTATGAACAACATATATAACAGAAAACAGCTCCTACCATAAGTTTCTCGACACAGTTGGACCTGTTCAACAAGTGCAGCAGTGGCACACATATCCCACGTGGCCTTCCACCATTGAAACGCCCCACAAGGACCTCAAGACGATCAATAAAGTGTAGGAACTTGTGGATGTCGATCCAGTCAACTTCAGTGCCATTAGTAACAGCCGAGTTATTACAGAGTAACAAACGAGCAGACTGCTTTACTCTGAAAAAACCTACACGTGCCACCAATTATAAGAAAATATTAGTTAGAAGTATCATCTTCGTGAGAGATTCGTTGCTACTTCTAAAGTTAAATTGTGATTAGTTAGACATAATAGGTGGATTAAGAAGTAATCAAGGCAACAAGCAAGAACCAGATACAAAACTAACATGGATGAACAATTGGAATGACGTCGGGGTGGAAGATCACAGTGAAGATGAGAGCAGGTTCTACTATTTCCATCAACATTCGTGCGCCAACTTTCAATCCGTAACACTTGAGAAAGTTTATCCAAGTTCGGCCATAAAAAAGCAGCGATCTTCTTGGTTCATGAACCCAACTCGAAACTTATATACATGGCTTGTCTTCACTGTGACCATTAAACTAGTGTATTCAGTTATGGCAAGGCCGACCATCTTGAGTACATGTGTTCTGGCAGAGCAAATAATACACTGCAGGAAAAATAATATGCGGACATAGCACGTTCAAAAAAACCCCACCCTTCCGGATAGAAAAGAGGATTCTAGGAACATACTATGCGCGTTTCAAAATGCTGTGTTAGGATGAGAAGGAACAAGTGTGGCGTCTCGCCGAGGGCGCAGAAACCTGTAGGGTACTCGCACTTTGGGCACTGCAAATGAAACACACTAGATTCAGTAGGAAGAAAAATGCATCAACGGCAGCGGCTGCCATCCTAGGATTACCTGCGACCAAGGGACTTGGGTTTATCGGGGATGGATGAAGAATTCGTACCTGGTTCTCCATGAGAAAACCCTATGCAATCGCCGAGAGGGGGTTTTCTCTGAACAAGCAGACGAGGGAGAAAGGGATTTAGGCCCAGTGAAATATTGCCGCTTCGTTCGTCCAGCTTACTGCTAAAGCTGTAAAGGGAGGGTTGTGATTTGACGGCTCATTGGGCATTACTGCGGCGCTACGACCGGGGTGTGTCTACAGTGAAGTTGTGCACTCTAATTTGTGCATATGGCACGTGGACCCCGTTGTCGGTTGCCCCACATATCAGCGAAAGGAAGTAGAAAGACAGGATTAACTAGTTACACATAAATATATTTTTTGACAGAGAGATATTCCCTCTGTAAAGAAATATACAAATCTTTTATATCACAGGCTCACCTTGCCGAGAAAAGTACTCTGCAACGCACGGGCATTATGGGGGTTCAGCTAAGAATATAATACTCAGATGTTTTTTTGAGGCATAAAAGCTGCTTTATTGAAGATTAACAGTCATAGGTATACAAATAATTTCGGGGGTTCCTGTGAGCCAAAGATGACGTCCACAGGGCAAATAAGTAGCAGCTTTTGCGAGCACATGCGCTTCAACATTACACTCGCATTTTTCATGTATGATCTCCATGGTTTGGAACATATTCTTCTTCATCTTGATCTCGTCCATAATAACTTTGCTGGGCCCCAAGTATGCCTCTCCGATATGCTTGACTGTTGCTGAACAATCGGTGCTAATCTGAACTTGTTGCAGGTTTAAGTCAAGAGCCAGAGATAGCCCCTCGCAACATGCCATTGCCTCTAGGATCTCTGGATCAGTAACACTTTCGCACACCAGTGCCGATGCTCCAAGGAAGACGCATGTATGATCTCGGCTCACAACTTGCAGGGCTCCCCTTTCACCATTGCGAGATAACGCAGCATCAACATTCATATTTGCCCAACCCACATCAGGAGGAGGACGCCACTTCTACACTGAGCTAGTGCTTCTCGAAACCAGGTCCTGGACTTTGGGCCGCAGGCCGACCCTGCATGTTTGGGGGGCCATGTGTTCTACCTCGGCGCTTTTCATATTGCAAGCGATTGGTACGATGCTGGTTTTAGATGCTGTCGCAAGGCGAATACACAAAATTGAATAAAGCACGGTAGCTGTTGGAATGAAATCGAACGACATATCCTAACCAGCAATCAGAGTTGCAATTCTATCAACGATATACCATGTGATAAATAATACTATTGTACTACTTATACACACAGGACACTTGTTTCACCATGCCAGATTATTACATCAAAATCTCTCGGAGGATAGATCAGTTAGGCAGTTGCGTGCTGCTACTGAAGAATTTCAAAGTTGATTTGGACCAACTCTCCTTGCCGAGAAAGTTTGATTTTGACATCATCCCCTACCGCAAGATATGATTTAGATTTGAACCTTGACCATCCTTTAGCATCAATCATCATATGACCATCCTTTGTACTTACGATATATTGAGCAGGTTCATTCACACCAAGGCTGCGCATGGTAAGAGAAACTTGGCCGCGATCGCTCGGATTGTTGAACGACTCCCTCGTTGCTCTAGGAATTCTCTGTTTGCAAACAAGAAGACATGCCCAAACAGTTAGATCAACATAGTGAATCATGTGAAACAACATGGAAAGAAAAAAGAATGAAGCACTTGGGCGGCCAATGCTTACCAAGAAGGTGGACATGTCGGTTTTTGTAAGGACTTTGGTATATGAAGTGCAAACTGCAGCCCAGTCTGTTGCCGGTGCAACTCCACGGGGCGGAGCAGATGCAAGGCAAGTGTTGGTGCAAGTGCCGAAGCCGCTGCTGCTGCCGGAGATGGTGCTCCTTGTAGAGCTGGTGCCGGTAGCGGAGCAAGTGCCGGTGTTGATGCCCGATCCTCCGGTAGATCAGACTGATCCGCTAATGCGGTCGGTGCCCAATCCTCAGCTGGATCAGACTGAGCTCCTGCTGCTATCAGTGCTAGAGCAACTGTCGGTGCTCGATTTGTGCGAGACAGCGGTGATCGTGTCTGGTCTGCTATGATCAGCTTTCTAACTTGACTAGGATCCGTGACCGTGATCCAGTCTTTTTCTTCATTTCTTTTAAATGCGAGAAGGACTAATTGTGGCGTTTTTGTTAAACCAAACTGCAGTTCATCATAGGGATTCAGCTTGTACTCAGACAACAGACTGATCCAATTTTTTCAAGTAATATAAGTGATGGATAGTGCCTTCGTTACTGACACGACATAAGAAGTGAAACCTGCAAAAATAGCCATCGTAGAGCAAACCAAACGGTTTATTCTGTGATGAATGTCACATGGCAAAACCTGCATCGTAAAATTGCAAGAAAAGAAAGAAAACATGACATTAAATCAATAAGATTTAGACAGTAAATCAATAAGATTTACTTGATGTGACACGAGTGAATCCTTACCAGGAAATCACTATGTTGAAGTACTAAACAAAAGATTGATCGTTCAACTACGCGTGGCATGCAGGGGCCCCGCCTACTCCCACAAGCAGGACAGTCCAAAGGTCGTGACAAATCGTATGGACCGAATATCCATGGGGCTGGAAATCCTGGTGGGTGCGATAAACCCTGCAATGCATACAGATATTGGAGTGTAACCATAATTGATAGACCGTCCTCACAAAAAATATGATATGGATACTTCAAAATATACAGACTGAATTGAGTGGACAGACATTAACATGGACCATTCTCAGGACTGACCACACACCAAAAGCGGCAGTACTAATAAACAATACAGGGTTCACAAACACAAATCAAGTACTGAACAATTGTACTTACTATAGACAAGCAAAGTTGCACTAACTAAACTCTGCAGACTATTTTTTGCCACCGACCTACGGGATGAACCCCGCATAACTGACTAGGCCATGGACTTCGTGTGAGATGTCTACATGCACCATCACCATCTTGTCAACCTTGGAGAACCTAACAGAGTGGTCTTTCCACTCATAAACATGATGATGAAGACAGGCCGCATCAGATTTGTTGGGAAGCTTTACAAGAACCACACCCTTCGTAATCGAAGGCACATCCAGGAAATTGTTGTGGTCAAGTACAGCCTCAAGAACACGCCTGACAACAATGCTACAGGAAAACACTAGTACAGGACACGTGGCGACAAGGACACATCAGCTGGATAGTTCATCAGTAGAACTCATCATCAGGTCTGCCAGTTCACACGGCATGACTTTGAGAACTTCATCTCCACCGCGGACCTGGTTCTAATTCAAACAGAAACCATATTTTATTACTACCTCCGTTCAGAAATATAAGATGATTTTCGATATTATACTCCATATATGACTACATATACGCACAGAAATGAGTGAACAAAACACTAGAACATGTCTTCAAAGGCATGAGAGCAGAGGGATTACATGCAATATCCATAACACAAGTTACTGAGGCAAATATACCCTCTTAAAAGGTAGCATTGATGTTCATAAAGTATTCCCTCCGTCCCAAAATTCTTGTCTTAGATTTGTCTAGATACGGATGTATCAAGTCACATTTTAGTATTAGATACATCCGTGTCTAGACAAATCTAAGACAAGAAATTTGGGATAGAGGGAGTAGTTGAAAGTAATCTATAAGAAATCAGTGTCAACTTCTCGCATGTTTTGGTCAAAAGAGGAATTTAGAACCGTCATTTGGCACACAAAAATCACATGCAAGATCACCCAGAAAGTTGTACTACTAGTACTAGTACTGCGAGTTAGATGAAAAAACACGATCAAGATCGAGAAAAAGATCATCAAGAAGAGATATTACCTGGATTTGCTTAATGAGGGATCCCGGAGAGGGGGGCTTGGACAGGGCGATGGCTTTGAGCTTGTCTACGGTAGTCTCGGCGGGGTGCTTGCGCTTCTTCGTACCATGAGCCTCGACGGTTTTGGCCAGAGCCATAGACATCACTTCGGCCAGTGCTCCAGCGTCCATAAAGAAACTATCAAATAGAAATAAAAGAAAAGAAACCATAATCACAAACCCAAAAGAAGAAAAGAGAGGGAGTTATAGGATCAGTCTCGGGGTTGCAAGACCGGGCCTTGGCCAGAATCAACACCATTGATGCGCTCACCTTTCCTTCTTTGGGAGAGAAGAACAATGGCAGAAGCAGGTCGGGGTTTTCTTGAAGAAATGAGGAAAAGGATGAGGCAGAACCGCAGAAGCGAGGGTTGGGTAGAGACGAAGCTGAGAGAGAAGAGTGAAATGATGGTGGCTTCGTCCGTCCAACTTACTGCTAGAAAGGAGGGGGTTTTGTGATTTGACGGCTCATTGGGCATTACTGCGGCGCTTCGATCGGGGTAGTCTACCGTCACTCTACTGCGGAGTAATTTATTGCATGGCTGGTGGACCCCAATGCTGGCTGTCCCACACGTCGGCGAAAGTGAGTAATTTAGTGCATGGCTGGAGGAGGATCCGCACGGTAGACCATGTCCACTGTTTTTCAGAAGAAGAAAATTATTACAGCAAGCGTTTCCACTCTTACGACGGAGGAGTGCGAAACACGGCAGCCACTTGAACATACACAGAGCTCCTACTACTAGGCATGTGCAGTGGTTCATACGTCAGTACTACACAATCTTGTTGCTAGTGTACTAAGATATGACGATAACAAATGATGTTGTGCACATGTCAACTACTCCTACATGTAACATAGTACCGCTTTTTTGACTGTCCGGTCGAGAATGGACGGTGAGATCAATGTTAACAGAACTAGGTCCACAGTGCACGGAGAGTACGGTGCTACAGTACTCCATGAAACATGAACCACATGAAGCACGAATAGTGTTAGGCAGGGTGTATGAAGGGTGCACGGGATGGGAGCAAAAGTTCCCTTCTCGGCCCACTTTTGGGTGTTTGGCAGAGTGCATGAAGGGTGCATGAGTCCACACTAGTAGGTTGAGAAAAATACACGAAGAGGAAACAACTATATTGAGATGAGAATGCAACCAAACACACCCACACGCTTTGTGCTACAATGACTGATCTGCATCGTCTGAGTTTGATCCAACGGTCATGTTGCGCCAAGACATGGACATGCCCATGCAGAGGGTTTAGCCCGATGGCCGGCATCGTCGTGCTGGCACGACGGTAGGCATCACGCAGCCGCAACACGTGCGTGGCAACTTGGTTCACCAAGTGGCTGAGGCGATCCTAGACCTCGTCACGATCGGCCCACTCGCACTCTAGCCGACTCCCCTAACGGCCTATCGTATCTCCCGCTTTCTGCAGCAACACCGTCGATGCCTCGAGAATCTTTGTGGTGGACGCCTGCCGCTTTTGAAGCTCCGTGAACTCCCGCACATAACGGAGGAGCATGGCACTCCTCTCCTCCTTGAGCTCACGGAACTCCACGTCCTTGGCCCTGAGCTCCGCATCCTTGGCATGGAGCTCCTGTGTTAGGAGCCTCACCTCAGACTCCGTGATCTGCTAGGCCGCCATGGCACCAGGTAGAAGCAATGGGGAGAGGAAGTAAAGGGGGCGAAATGGCTGAAAGGCAATGCAATCTACGGGAAGGCGGAGGGAGCGGGGAATCTTTTGGTTTTCACCACAGTAAAACACCAGTCGACGACTTCTCACATCAGGGAGCAGTGGGTATAGGCGGAGTCATCGTGACTAATTGCTGCCGCGCCTGCTCCCGTCAATCAAAAAATTAAAAATCCTGCTGCGCCTGCTCCCGTCAATCAAAAAATTAAAAATCATGCCGCACCCAAACACCAGAGCAATGCCGCGGTGGATATTTAAATTTACCTGCCGGCAAGTAGATAAAAAAGGGGTGAAAAAACAAATGTGGCGGCGGCCTAGCTAATCGGTCGAACTAGCCCAACTAGCTAGCCACCGTGCTTCACTGATGTACTCGGCGGGAAAGGTGGTCTTTCGTGATTTGACGACTCATTTACTTGCTTCGGCGCTACGACCAAGGAGGACCCAGAAAACGCGCGGTAGGGCGTCCCACGTCAGGAAGAATATATGCGTGCACCACCCGGGAGGACCCCGAAACCGTGGGGTAGGGTGTGCTACGTCTCGCCACGGAGGAAAAATGTGCGTGTAAAAATATACTGTATCAGACGTCATAGAGTACCTATGGTTCGACCTCAGGACCCAGCCAGTCGGTTGAAAACACCCCACTAGCCACACAGCTTCATCATGCAAACGTGGCATGGAAGAGAGATGTGGTTAGCTCCGTCTCGACCAGTCACAACGTCTCTTGTTCTAGGCGATTCTTCTATTTTCCAAGTTTTTTTAGTTGTAATAACACCACGGCAAGCTAGCACCGCTCTTCGTGTGTGCCCGTGCAAAGGTTAGACGATGGAGAGAAGAGAGATTGAGATCGCAGACCTGGGACCCACCAGTAAGTGAGATAACGGTCATGCACGTGTTGATGAGGCACTCCCTCTACCCTACTCAACGCAAGTACTGTATAAAATCAAGTTATGGGACAAAGCCAACAACCGTTCGTTTTTTCAGGCTATCGACTTACGCTTTGTAGTCCAGGTTGCCAGTTCAAATCTCGTCTTTCAGATTTGTTAGTTTTAGGTCCAAATTTGATTAATGACAAGTGGGACCCCCGTGTGTTGTTCCGATATTTCAGTGTAGGATGGTTTTTTGAACAAACACTTTGCGCAGTTAGACAAGTAACGACACGAGTTACACGTTTTTTGCAAGTTTACGAACAAAAATGACAGCGACATAGAATATCACATCCACCCCGCAGCTTAGATACTATGGTGATACGAGTTTTTACACCATTGGAAGTGAGATCCAATGGCTTGGGAGTAGTCTTTGTAATTATGTGCAATTTCCTAACTCTCCAAAGGTTTTTTTGCAAATAAAACATTCAGGCCTCGTGTGCGCCGCTGCATCTTCGATCCAACGGCTCCCCGGTGCTCATATTAGGTGCTCCCCGTAGCTTAATTACCCACTACGGTGATTGGAGTAATTGTGGGCCGAATGCTACGAAATTATAATCTAAACCGACCGAAATAAATGCCTACACAAATTAATCCAAGGTTGGAGTGCCCCTTGCAATGTAAATAGCTCCGGCTTTGCGAGGAATGGAGAGGTAGTACCTTCAATGCATGGAAGATACGGTGTGAGAAAGCGAGGTCAATTGAGAGACATATAGATAGAGAGACAAAGTGAGTGTGGTCCGACATTCGTTGAACAAATATATATGCTCTAGAGAGATATTGTCCGATTGAGCTTTTTGGCAAGGGTGAGGGCTGTAAGATGGAGCTTGAGAGATGATCCAGTCACAGACGTGTAGATATATTTTGTGTGTGAGAGGAAGCAAGGTCAACCGATCACATAAGGTCGCCGTGCGATCGAAAGAGTGAGACGGGTTGGAGAGAGTGACCTAGATAGACGATGTGCGTGAGAGAGTATACAATGTGAATAGGTCGAATTGGGCTCAACATGGTGATATATCGCTTTTGTCCGAGAAAGAGCGAGGTCAATCGAGACATACAGAGAGAGATAGATAGAGAGAGAGAGAGATTGAGTGAGTGTGGCCCACCATGAGGTCGAAAGAGTGGTGGCGGCTTGGATGGACTGACCTAGATAGACAATCTGCGTGAGAGAGTATAGAGTATGTCAGTCGAGGCTCGAACAGGGAGATATATCATTTGTGTGTGAAAGAAAACGAGGTTAAACGAGACTCGGTTAAAGAGAGCGAAATTGAGCGAGTGTGGCCCGCCGTGTGGAAGAAAGAGTGAGACAGTCTCGAGGGAGTGACCTAGATATACAACGTGCGTGCGTGCGCATGCACGAGGTTGGGGGGCTAGATAGGCAATGCATGTATTTAGCGCGAGAGGGTGGGAGGGAGAGGGGGGAGAGAGAGAGCTCGGCATGGGGTGCAATGGCGGGTGTGTGAGGTAAATACATTTGGTAACAGAGTGGAAAAGGGGGTTGTGTGGTTGAGAGACTAAGAGATCGAAACATGGACAGAAAGAATGAAGGTGTGTTGGAAACCGATAGCTTCCTAAGGTGGTTAGGAGAGGAAGATTGACCGATACAGGAAGTATGTAGGGTTTGTGCGGGGGGGGGGGGCTAAAAACTACATTTGAATGTACATAGTACGAGACTTAATATCGATGTTTCAATTCGGTGTACATTGTAAGATTTGAACCGAGGACCAGGCATACAGGTAATTCTTTCGAATTCGTGCCATACTAAGTTTCGAAAATTTGACATTGACTCGGTTTGTTGTGCTATTTTGTAGGTCATATGTTTGAATCCATCCAAAAGTTTTCTCACTACCATGGTGGTCATCACATACATATGAATTTGTATTAAAAAAGTAGCGTGGTACAGTGAAATGCGAAATCCACGTTAGAATTGGAGATCGCTACGTGACACACACTCTAATTGAAATAACTAACTACGTGACACACACTCTAATTCAAATAACTAATTATGTGACACACACTCTAATCCACGTTAGCGTGGTGGGTACCGTTTCGATTTTTTTTCAAATAACTCCTCATTAATTAATTTATAGTACTCCCTCTGTTCACTTTTATAAGACCTTGAAGACATTTCAGACAATGTGCAAAATAGTTCATTTTAAGTTGTCTGAAACGACTTACAAAAGTGAACGGATGGAGTATCTCGTTTCGAATGACTAATGATTGCAAGGAAAACACGGGCATGGTAATACATACAGATTCGTTTGCAAATGAAAGAAGATTCATTTGGATTCTCAAATGTAGGCGCACCAGGCAAACCAGGGTCGTGTCGGGGTGGACGTTGCTTCGGTGCCTTAAAGGCAACTGCCTTTGGGTCACTGACATGTGGGCCAGCCACCTGTTGGGCCAATATGTCATGGACACAAAGCCAGGTGCCTTAAGGCACCGAAGCATAGTCCTGTCGGGGTGGTCGAGTGTGTCGGACGGACGCGTAGCACCCAGCCACCCACCCCCTCCCCCCCCCCAAAAAAAAGGACGACGACAATATAAGTTCGCTCATCCACATTTTGGATTGAAATATCTGGCGGCCCCAATTCCAGCCCTGCAAAATGTCTCTTCTCCACCGTCCCCTTCCGCGCCCAGATTGCTCAAATCCCCAATTTGCCGCCAACCCTCGAATCGCCCCTCGTCTCATCTCTTTCCCCACCATTCCGCACCTCTGTGTCGGACGACGATGACGAAGACGACAGTCGCGCTTCACCACCGCACCGAAGCTACCTCATCTACGCCCTAGTCCACCGCACCGGGTGGTTCACCGACAACGTCGGCCGCTGCAACCGACGTGCCTCACAGACACCGAGTTCCACCGCATCAGATGCGCTTCACCGACGTCGTCTCCCAGCTCATCGGGGCTACTTCACCGAGCACATCGTCGCACCTCCGCCCCCCGAGGCCGTTGGGGCTTCACCAACGGTCTCGTCCACCGCATCGTAGCGCTCCGCTGCCACTCAAGATCTGCATCCGTGCGTGGCCAGCCAACGCCAGTGCATCACCCTCAACGGATCTGAAGTGACCCGCACTCTAGCTAAGCGAGCATGCCCAAACGCCGGCCCGAACTAGGTATCCACACATCACTCCCTTGTGCACTGTTCCGACGATGTTTGGATATCCTTTCACTGCTCTCTTAGCTTACCCGCCTATGCAACTCTGACCTTAACTATTATTTCTTCTGGAGATATCATCTGAAACAAGCAAATCCATATTTTAGCGAAGCATGACGGCGCTACGGGATCTGGCACACATCTTGCACACCCGTATAACCTTGTAAGTATATGTCCTCCGGTACAACATCAAGGTCGATTCCTCTTATTTGATCAACCATTCGCCATGTCAAAAATGCAGATGGGGATGCAAGGAGCACAAGGCCTGCACATCCAAGCAAGTGGTAACATGGACTTGTACATGGAACATCCCAAGCGCAAGCAGAGCTGCAGTGAGCCTGTACAACGAGCTAGCGTAAGTCCCTGCATTTCATTTAATTCATACTGGCATTCGTGTATGATTGTGTGAAGTGGCTGATCCACGAATTCAAGTTACCAGGGCGAACATTTAACTTAAAAACTACGAAGGCACTTGCACTCCGGAAATCAACATAACTTGAGAAATGTGAAGCTACATGCACTTTGAAAACCAGCTAATGATCCAAAGTAGTTCAGATTATAAACACTAAATGATGCAAGCACCAAAAAACACAAAATGCAACATGGTGTACAAGGACTACAAACATGGTCAGTACCTGCTTGAATTATTCGTTCTCTGGATGAAAATATCAAAGTGTAATTGCAAGTATAACCAGTGCACAAACTGCATATCAATATATCTATCCTGCACAAGTATGCCAATAGTTTCAAACTACAGATTAGAAAAGTATTTATGCTATGTTGTCATGATACGGGGACTTTCTGTAGTTGGCCTCGACGTTTCCTCAAGCTATGAAAATGCACTATAATTTGCCTGTCATCAATGCCTGCAAATCTCTGTCTCTCTCAACATAGTAGATCATCATTAGACACTAAATCCTTCAATGAGCTTGCAAAATGCTTGCATTAGATCCCACATTAGACACTATATGTTCATCACCAGGAGCATGTAAAATGTTTGCATCAAATCCTTCATTAGCAGTCTGTTCATTAGACACTTCAGGCTCAAGAACAACATGAGCTTGTATGTTTGCACCGGAAACTTGATTAGATACATCAAATTCAGTCAGTTCAGTATTGATTGGGGGAGTTATAAAATAAGTAGAAATTGGTTTCACTTTCTCATAGAGTCCCTACATACAAGCAGTTTTACAACACCGTCAGGTTTAACTATTGGCCAGAAATTGAAGAGTTGAATTAGATATAATCAGGGATGTGATGTACCTGCTCGTTGCGCATGCTACTCTTGCAAGCTGTGACTGTTCGTTTGCGCAAGCTCGATGCCATGCCCGTGCTGCCGCCGCTGCCTCCCACGTAGGCTACACCTAGGGTTGGATCTTCATCTTCTTGTCCTTCCGTTCGCTTGAAGCCTGGCGTCCGCCCTCTAACAAGGGCGCGAGGAAGTGCTGTGTCGGTCTGTCCAGCGGGGGCTAGGTTAGGAGTGAACCAGACTGGAGGCTGGAGTGAATGAATTGGGATTTTTCCTGCTGTTGATCGATATGGGAGGCGCTCGTTTGGGCCGCGAGCCTGCTATAGGGCCTGCCTTGCACTTATGTTATTGGCCCATCCAAATTGAAACATTTTTCTTCATTTTTTACATTGCCTGCTCGTGCGTTGGGACGAACAAAACTAGCATGGGCCAACCTGGACGACTCAAACTAGGTGCACACTTTCCAGCCACCTGAGGAGGCCGCCCATACCAGCCCCTATGGTGGCGTCCCCCCTTTTTGTGTGTATGATTGGATAGTGAAAAATATTCCAGTGGCGCTTTTGATTTACCCACAGAATGGTTGAATTGCTTGTTTCTATGAACTGAGTTCGCCAACAATGTGAAGGTTGCCAGTCTTTTCATCCTATTGTAGATTGCTTAGATCTCGATATGCCAAAAGTAATCGCATGAAATATACAGTAAAAGCCAGTGTGATGTGTTTGGCTACAACTAGTCTGACTACACGTCCTCATATAACATATCAAGGACGCACGATCTTACCAGATTAACCATTCGACTTACCCATGCAGTGTGGGAAGAAAGACGTATTGGGACTGCGTATCCAACAATTGATGCCATGGACTCCTTCATACAACCTTGTAAGCGAAAAAGAAGTTGTTGTGTGCCTGTACAAAGAACTAGCGTAAGTTCAGTTACCTACTTCTCGGAATTTTAGTTAGCCACTTATTGCAAAATTGTTCAATTACGTTGCTTGGCTTAATTTAGTTTGCTACTGATTACATAATGGCACAACCTGTTTATCATATTGTAGACTGCGCCTATCTATGTGTTTGATACTTACTGTTAAGAATTACCTGTTTTCCTTAACTTAAATATCTACTTGTTTGTTTAACTGCTTTGCTGCTGCAACAGCGGGTTATAGTGATGTTAATAACTACTTTTCAGCATCCAATTGAAACTCTTTAATTCCTTGTTTGTTTAACTGGTTTGCTATTATAACTCCCAGTTGAGATGTTTTGCTAACTTCAACTTTTCTGAATCCAATCGGAACTTTAATGGCAAAACAGGTTAGCCCAAGATCAAAGAGCGAGGTCCCCATGGGCGTTGCATCATCCCACAACAGTGGCACCGGCCCAATCGTGCATTATGAATTGCCAACTGCTGATGCTCTAGAGGCTAAACTAGTGGTAGAAAGAGATTCTGCTTCCGCACTTAGAGATGAAGTTGACATGTTGAGGAAGCAAACAGCACAATCACAAGCAGTACTCAAGACAACCATTAAATATTTGGTGGATTTCAAAACGAAGCAAGCTGAGACTGACCAGATTGTTAAGGTCCTGAAGGAAAAAAGGAAATTAAATTCCTACTTGGTAAATCATAGGTGAAATGTTCTTTCCATAGTTGAATAACCTTTGTGTTGTCTATTCATGTAATCAATCAAACCATTTGTTTTAGAGATCATGTAATAATTGTTTTTTTGTAATTTTATTTGAGCACAAGTCTGTATTAATTGATAAGACTAGGAGACATTTCATTTGGATTGTTGTGCCAGACCTACAAATATGCCAATCGGGCTGAATGTGCATTCAGCAATAGTAGTATAGATGGACCTTAAGTGGCACGCATCGGAAAGGGCCAAGATGCTAGCTAAAAAAAGGATCCTGTTGTAGCCAAAAAAAAGTACAGCGGCCTGGCTTATGTATGTTAGTTGATATTATTGATCCATATACTCTATAAGTGTTTATATGTCTGTTAGTTCTGTACATTCTTGGTTGATTGACTCGGTATTTGAATCTTGATACATCGCTTGTGTACATATCTAAATGGGAGTACATATTATGCTGCGTGTGACATTTGAGTTGGACATGAAGTGTTCCAAATATTCGAATTCACCTTAAACTGGATTCTAGTTTCTGAATTTGAGTATCGGCATTTGTAAACCATATTCATATATGACAGTGGAATACATCTTTGTCGTCCTTTTGAAGATATATAAAAACACATAGAATGATTTATAAAGATTCATATAGGAATACAAAATGGATTCGAATTTAGTTGCCAGGGTAAACATGGATGCTTATTGTCCCAAAATTCGAAAGAAACAGCAAAATGTCCACTCCCACATCGGCT
This sequence comes from Triticum monococcum, assembly GCA_034509565.1. Taxonomy (NCBI): domain Eukaryota; kingdom Viridiplantae; phylum Streptophyta; class Magnoliopsida; order Poales; family Poaceae; genus Triticum; species Triticum monococcum. The sequence goes on from CM067841.1 coordinate 433,033,449, forward strand.
GCCCGAAGCCAAGTGTTTGGGAGATGGAAATTATTATCTACCCATTACACGGACAATCCGTCGGCCCGATTTCCACTACTCTAAATAGGGGTAGGTTAGTAACTTCAATTAGACGTGACACGACCGCCTCTGAGCCCATTCCGACACGGTGGGCGTCAAACATGGGCGGCAAAACTCATTTCATTCAAGCTCGTCCGAAAGACCTCTGTTTCTCCCTCCATTCCCCATTCATACACGGTGGGCGGCAAAACACCCTCTCCTCGTCCGAAATAGATGTAGGCTAATATTTTAAATAGGGGCAGATGTGTAACTTCCATCATATGTGACACAACCGCCCTACCTGTCAGCCCCGTTCATACACCGTGGGCGCCAACCGTGGGCGGCAAAACACCCTCTCCTCGCCCGAAATAGTTACCGGCAAATATTTGGGAGATGCGAGATTACCGTCCTATCCCCAACCGACGAGACGTCCAAATTTGAAATGGGGGATAAGTTCGTAACTTTCCCATATTTTAGACAGGTCCGTCCCAAAAACATGGTTCCCCGTACCTCTCCCTCCATTTTCCCATTCATACACCGTCAGCGCTAGAACACCCCATTCCCACACCAGCCTCCGTCCGCCACCCCATCCATCGCCGCCGTCCTCCACCACATCCAGCGCCACCGTCCTCCACCATGCCGGAGCGCCTACCAAGACCGCGTCGTCCACTGCTAGAGATGGATGTTTCTCATCCACGGCGACGGACCAATAGCCTTGCATCACGTCCTCTCGCTTCATCGGCGCTGTCATCCTCTTTGCCGAGGCCGCTCACATGACCTTCTCTTCCACTGCAACGAGACTTATCCCCCGATGCATCCGTCTACCGTCGCAGATCTGCTTCAACGCCACCGACAGCCATCGCACCCCCGATGCCTACACGGCACCGCAAGAGAGGTGGTACTTCATATCTCCTCAACTTTTTGATCTCAACCAGAAAATAGATCTTAACTTGGTTACTCTACTTTCTTTTCAGCTCTTAGAATTTAGTTCTTACTTCGAAGCAAACAATGGATGCTAAATATCATTTCTCCGGTTTTTAGCTTCAAATCTGCCATGGCATAGCCATAATACGGTTTAATTGATCATGCTTAGGGTTTAATTGATCATGTTGGTTCTGTGGTGGTTTCTTTAATAGAAATCAGAGGGGAAACCCTCTTTTGCTAAAAAAAATATGTGCTTAGAGTTTCCCCTTTTATGACCACTATACAATCACAATACATGATCTGTGTCATAATAACACTGCTCCACCCATCAAGCTAAACAAGCTTAGTTGTTCAAATACGAATCTGATATTATTAAAACAGAGTTGTTTAATTGGTCAGCTAAATGTTCCTAAATTAGTTTCGAAAATTCATGTTCGCCGCTCGGGTGTGTATCTCTGTGTGTGGTATGGTCAGCATGGTTGGGGAGGTGAACTTTGCATATGCAGGGGTTTATAGGGAGACACTCTCCGAGTTGAAACCGCAATGCATTCCATAGATAATCTGACTACTTTTTATGTTTTCATGAATCTCAGATTCTGAACAGCATCATAATGATTATGAGCTTGCGCGCATGAAAAGAATAAAGTAGAACAATGCCATGGCTGTCAAACTTGGCATTAAGGGACTGAAATCAAGTCTGGATGCAATGCAAACACTCTCCACCTACAGATTCATTCTTAGAATATGATCCTAACAGTGATTCTGAGCTAGAGGGAGACCTAAGTCAATGTAGCTCCCTAGTGGAGGAGTCAGAGGAAGATGCCCTATCTTATTCACCCATCAAGGTACTTGCTCTAACTTTCCAAGGTTACATTGCTTGCACATATCTTGCGACTGATGCTTTGCATTGCTTCTACTTTGTTGAACTGCCATTAGCTTAGTTTACACATCGTGTATGTGAATACGCCCTGCCTATCCATTTTCAGTACATATTCCATCTGTCATCATACCATATTTATCCATTCAAATGATGTTCTTGTGTATCAGATGTTCAAAAGGAAGAGGGCGATTGCTGATCATGGAGGAGCACAAGCAAAGTATTTGGAAAAGGTAGTGGCACCTAATAAATCAAATAGCCCATTAGGTGTAGTTGCAATATCACCTGGCCCACAAAATACCCCAACTCTAGCAGACTCTAGCCCTACTACACTGGTCATTTCTGATGCCCCAACTCAGCAGACCCCAACTGCAGCAAACAGTATGATTATGCCAGTTGAAATAGCACCAGTTGTACGACGCAAAATCCCCATTCCAGCAAAGAGTACACCAAATCCAGTTGCCAAATCCCTTTTCGAACCAGAGAGAGCCCCAATTGCAGCAAATAGGACCCCTGTTCCATTTCTTCCTAGTTTAGAAGACGAAGCTTATGTTGTTGTCAGGAACTTTATGCGCATCTTTCCTTCATGGAAAGATTATACCGCAGACACAGAACAATTTCCAGTCTTCCTCCGCAACTTACACGTAAGTAATGTACTAATGTTATTCACGGTCATTACAGCATATGTTTCTACTGACAGAAGACACAATATTTCATTCTTTTAAATAGGCGAGGCGCAAACTGGATTGTGATGACGAGCAAGGGTTGGTTGCGCTTTTCAAGCACTCGTTGATGAAGTATCGTTCCTACCTGAGGCAAGCGCACTTCGATGGCAAGCCTCTGAACGAAATTTCTATAAAGTCTCTGGTGCTACATTTATCCGACGGTGACTGGAATAATCTTGTTACACATTGGTCTCGGCTGCAGCGTAAGGTACTGTCTATGATATCACATCACAATTTGAACTACATTTTTGCATTTGCCTTAATGTCTCACTTGTATGAAAACTCTTAGCAAAAGAACATTCGTTCTCAAGGGACCACAGAATCTCGCAACTATACTGCACACTGCATTGCTCTTGTGAGTACCTCTTGCCCTGTATGACCATACTTACTTTCATAGCTGTTTGATTACGTAGCATCACTGCACATGTTAGCCTCGTAATCGTCCATTTGGTGGACATTATAAGATCTGTATGGACTCTTACATAAATTTAGAATCAACCCAATGCTTTTGAAGAGGTTTAGCTCTGCAGTCCTCTTGTAAGGACTGAACGTGGTCTATCACTATACTTACATTAACAGCTACTCCCTCCGTCCCATAATATAAGAACGTTTTGTACAGTACACCAGTGTTCAAAACACTCTTGTATTATGGGAAGAGGGATTGGTTCATTTTGTAGCATTCTGCATCTTATCTCCCTCACCCACCATTTACTAAAAAAGATCAGATCTATATTTAATCTTACCAACAAGTAGAATACACAGACAATGCCAGTGTAGAAGTGTAGCCCATTGCTCTTGTCAGTACATTTTGTCCTATAGCGCTTGTACTTCCAGGGATTGGTAGTTGATTATGTAGCATCAATCTGCATCTTATCTTCATTATCCTCTATCCCTTCCAGTATTATCATATCTATAATTACTCTCTATAAAATGTAGAGTACAAGCAATGCTTATGAAGAAGATTCTGTGCTGAAATTATTGAGTTATCCTTCCCTTGCCATGGAGAAGGGCATTATAAAGTCGGTGTTAACTGTTAATCTAAGTCAGTCCTTCTAAAGCCTTTATCCTCACCTGCTGTTTAATTTGCTCATACTCCCTATCGTTTACTGCTGTTTAGTTTGCTGTTTCTACCAAAATGCATGTTCGTAAGAACCGTAAGTTCTAAGTTTTACTTGTAAAACCAAATTCCTTATTCATACCATGCACATTACTTAATACTCTCGATATGTATGCTTGTTTTTGTGGATTTATAATCCAGTGTGTGGTGATGCAGCCCACGTTTGCACCTTGTCATCTCCTGTTTTATCTTACTGATGTGGCTGATGATATGAACAACATGCCATGCACATTATCCAAAATAGATACAATGATTTTCTTTGCCCTTCATCTATGCTTGTTATGTTGACATGGTAATCCAGTAGTGTGTTGAAGCTCCCCGCATTATGAACAATGCCAAATTATGCTATTGATATTTTGAACATACTCTTTATTTCTAATTTGAAATTGGATAGAATTGACAGAACAGTTATCATCTTCGTTTATACACGTGCAAAACCTATCATCTCTCTGCTTTGTTTCAGGGTGATATGCCTGATGGCATGCACAAGTCTACTGAAGGCTGTGAGACAAACCCAACATATATTGCAGCAAAGAAGGCAAAACATCTTGAAGATAGCGAGACAACCCCAAAGTCTTGTCTTGATGCAGTGTTCAAGTTACTTGAGACTAACAGTCAGGCAAGCTCACAGAATTCATTGTCTGAATCAGTTCGACTTCTTTAGTCCCAAGTTCTAGCAGAAAGACATTCTGCAACTCAACTTCGACTTGAAGTCCTATCTCTAAGAAAGATTGCAGAGAACACCAATGAGAACCTCATCGCTAAATAGCTACACCTGGAAGCTATGACCGACATGCTAGGCCGGTCTCACAGCCTTGCTCAGCAGCTTGTGTAGCAGTTCCCCCGCAAGGATAACCTTTCTTGAACTGTCTTGGAAGTGGTCTCAGTTCAGTATTATTTTGTTACGCTGCAATGGTGCCCAGTTTTTGTAATCTGCTTCTTCGTTGCGCTTTATGATCACTGGTGGCGAACTTTGATGCCCAGTGGATGTAATATACCTTAAATCCTTTATTGTGTAGTGTAGGTTTATTCTTAGTTACTATGCCGTAATTTCTTTATTGTATAGAGTAGGTTTGTTATTAATTCCTACTAGTTACGCAGCAGCCCGAAATGAACTCCGACCCATGATTGTGCGAATCAAATCATGGGCTTTTAACAGGCCAAAATTGTCTGGGTCCTTGTTTGGCCCAATCAGATATCGGCTACGAGCAGGCCGGATGCAAACCGGGTCATAGTTAGGCCCAACTATATGACGGGCTTTTAACAGACCAAATTTAATATAGGGACGAAATGTTAAACGGGCCCTTAACAGGCCAAAACTAATATCAGGCCGAATTACTAAGTGGGCCTTTAGCAAGTGGGCCCAAAAGCATAGTGTCCTCTTGACGGACCGAATCTGATATGGGCCATAATTGATCACAAAGCCTCTTAAAGGGCCTGACCTGATCTGGGCCGTAATTTGGCCCAAAACGTGGTAGGCTTTTAACGGGCCGGATCTCATATGGGCCACTATTATGCCCGGAGCGTGGCAGTCCATTAATGGACCGGATCAAATATGGGCCGGCATTTGGCCCAAAACATGGCAGCCAGTTAATGGGTCGGCCTACTAGGGTCCTCAAAATCTTGTGGGCCTATAGCTGGGCCGGCCCATTAATGTCGGCGAAATCTTGTGGGCCTTTAGCTGGGCCGGCCCATTATGACCCGCAAGAATCTTGTGGGCCTTTACCTGGGCCGGCCCATTATGGCACAAAAAAATCTCGTGGGCCTTTACCTGGGCCAGCCCATTATGGCCCGCAAAATCTTGCGGGCCTTTAGCTGGGCCAGCCCATTATGGTCCGCAAAATTTCGTGGGCCTTTAGCTGGGCCGGCCCATTATGGTTTGCAAAATCTTGTGGGCCTCTAGTTGGGCCGGCCCATTTAAACTTGTTGGGTCGTGCCATGTGTCGACGTATCATAGGCGCCTTCTATCTAGTGAGTGGATGACATCTGTCCCGATGATGAGCCAACACATGTTTCCTCTAGCCAATGATGATTTTACATGTGGTAAATCCCCATTGGTCGGGGCTGTTAATGGGTTATCGGATCCAAAACCCGACTCGATAGCTTAACGGTGTTCCATTATGGTGGATGCCATGTGTCGGTCACCCTTGACGAAAGCACTTCTGTGACACGCGATTTATCATCATGGAAGTGGACACTTCCGTGATGATAATTTTGGTAATGTCATGGAACACTTCTACGATAGCACAGGTATGACTATCTTGATTCTGTCATAAATTTTTCATGGATGTACATGCATGACAAAAAAAGCGACCTACTGTGACAAACACGTATCATCACAGAAGTGTATTTTTTTTGTAGTGTGAGCAGCGGGTCCTTTCAGGAAGAAGGATGCAAAGGTGACATAGCTGGCAGGGGCTACATCAGCAGACTCCATCTCATAGGTGATGTCACGGAGCCAGTCATCAGCAACCAGAGGCTGAGTTGAGCTGCGGTACACGGTTGGGTTGAGGCGCATGAAATCCTGCAGAGTCACTTGGGTTGGCTACTGGTTCATATTGGGGCGAGGAAACTGAGCCATAATATTCTCCGTGAACTAGCGATTCAGCTCAAACTGTTGCATCATCCCAGCCATGTACTCAGGCAGTGGGGGGGGGATGGCCACCACGACCACGACCACCTGGTCTAACCATCCTGCTAATTTATAACAGGGGTAGCTCCGCATTGAGAAATTGCAAGGACAAGAATCATTCATGACGAAACATGCATAATGAAAGGAACACGATAGTTACTACATAGTAGTTGGCATATCTTACAAAAGAGATCATGCATAGAGTTCGATACACGGAGGTCAGTACATAGCCTAAAATCATCATAGGCGGCACACAGGCTCGTGGTGAATGCATCTAACACTAACAAGCAAGCCTACATCAGTCCCAGGAGGAACTGTGGAGGTAGGTGTAGCCTGACAGCTGGTAGTGACGCGACGAGAAGTCCTCCACGTGAGTAGCCTGGGGTCCGCGAATACTCTGGTGTGGAACCCGACGCGCAGGTGGCAGAAGAGGACCAAGTGCGGGAGAGTAGCCTCCCACATCTGGCCAGCCGACGCCCTACGGCATCACGGTCCTGGCAGGGTAGATCGCAGAACGCGACAGATCACCAGATCAGACAGACGGGTGCAACAGCGTCAGAGCACGATACAAGTGCTGACGGGTGGTGTACAACTCATGGTGAAGAGCTCGATTAGCTCTATCCATCCCATCAGCATGCAGAACCAGGTTCTGATAGTAGAAGGGCTCTCGGGTGACAGTGGAGTAGGCAGCAGTGTAGTATCCGTCCGCACCAACATCGGATGCGATAGCAATGTACCTGAAAGGGGAGGTGTCCAACTACCGATACTGTCGGCGTTCTGGGAACGGGGGTCCCTAGACTTGCCTGCCTGCGGCATGGCTCAAATGGGGGCCCAGCATGGCCCATCTTCATCAACACAAGACTCAAGACCCTCGCGAGGGGCCAAGCCTCGCGGGGCGGACAACACGGCGCATCCTCAGGCGCAGCCTCCTCAGGCTGGCTCGTGAGGAGGCGGAGAAATCAAGGTAGGGTACCTCGCGAGGTGCCCATGATGCAAGCCATGACGACTCAGGGCGCCAGGCGGGCGGCAGCGCGCGCAGCGTCCTTCTTTCCTCTTTGGTGCAAAGGGGGCAAGCGCAGCCACTGAGTACCGAGGCGTCAGGCAAAGGTTGCCATTTCGGTGCAACGAGACCAGGACCAAGCGGACTACGAGACGGAGGTCACCATGGAGCCCAGCACGGCGTCACCGCAGAGCCTTTCGCCGGCGAAGACCAACTTTAGTCAGGATAAGTGTACTAGATGTTCCCCTTAGAATTGGCCAATTGTTGGCGCCCTTCCCGCTCAATATTTGGGGAGAGGCCCACGGCCTTTGCCTATAAATAGGACTAGCCACCTGCAGAGAAAGGGGGATCGACGACCGGCCACCCACGTAGCAAGGGGTTCGGGGGGGTTGATCCGGCTAGCAAGCAGAGAGAGTGAGTGAGAAAGAGAGAGAGGGTGACTGAACTCCTCCCAGCAGTTCATCGCCCCAGCCAAGAACAGACCCTCGCGAGGCTGTTCTTCCTTGTATTGTTCATCATCATCAGCCCCAAGAGGCAATCCACCCACCACACACTGGAGTAGGGTATTACACCACAATGGTGGCTCGAACCAGTATAAATTTTGTGTCTCTCGTGCAATTCTTTTAGTAGTTTAGATCTTTGTGAGACGGGGAGGTAGAGGGCGTGATCTCCGCGCGCACCCCAGTGTTCGAACCTTAAGGGTCTGCCGGAACCCGTGAATCCGACATTTCTGCGCGCCAGGTAGGGGTGCGCCGGAATCTGTCCTCCACCACTCCGTTCTCCTCCGACCGTCATGTCCATGTCCGACGCTCGTCGGGCCCGCGCCGAGCGCCGGGCCGCCATCGCTTCTCGCGTCGCCCAGACGGCCCCCGTCGGTGGGCGTCCTTGTCGTTCCCCGTCGCCCGCCATCAACGCCGCCACCGGCCCGGCGGGGGGCGAGCAGCAGGCGTCGTCTCAGCATCCATCCGTGCGCCAAGACGGCCGCACCACTACTCCATCGCTCGCACCAGCTGGTTCTTCGTCCCGCGCGCTCCGCGCACCCTTGGAGGCTCGAGCTGCACTCCTCGCGGCAAACGAGCTCCTGCGCTACTGCCCCGTCGACGACGTCTACGAAGAGTGGTTCGACCGCGTCGCCGAGCTTGTCCGCGCCGCAGGGGGCTCTTCCGCGCCGTCCGTTCCTCTGCGCCACACCCCGCCCCGCGCGGGCAACGAAGCTCCAGAGGCGCACCAGCTGCCTCCTCTCCAAGAAAATGCCATGGCTCCAAGGCGCGTGGCCCCTGGGCGGAACCCGCTCCGTCAGGTGCCAGCGCAACAAGAATGGAGCTGCCAAGAAGTCCCTCGCCCGCAAGGAGTTGCCCGAGCGCTCCCTGCTCCGGCACGCCGCGACCCTGCTCCAGCTTCGGCACGCCAAGAGCCCGCTCTGCTCCTAGCTGCAGCGCGTGGGGACCCTCAAGGCCAAGCTCTCCACCAGCCGAAGCCTTTCGTGGCCACCGCAGGCTGCCGTGCCTACACCACTGAGCTGCGCAGCATCGCGTGGTCCGGCAAGTTCAAGCCAGACCTGCCTCCTCGCTACGACGGCACAACTGACCCCGCAGAGTTCCTCCAGCTCTATGAGCTGGGCATCGAAGCTGCCAGCGGGGATGAAAAGGTCATGGCGAACTGGTTCCCCATGGCGCTCAAGGAAGGAGCTCGCACCTGGCTCCTGAATCTAGCTCCAGGCACGATCTCCTCCTGGGACCAGATGCGCACCCGCTTCATCGCCAACTTCCAAGGTACTCGTGACTGGCCACCTGCCGTGAGCGACATGCGCCGCATCAAGCAACAACCCGGAGAGACCCTGCAAAAGTACATCCAGCGCTTCAACAGTGCGCGCCTCAAGATCCCCAAGGTGTCTGAGGAGGCCATCATCTCGGCCTTCTCCGATGGCGTGCGTGACGTCAAGGTAAAGGAGGAGCTGGCGATGCACAAAGACCTCTGCACCTCCCTGGAGCTGTTCAACTTGGCGACCAAGTGTGCCAGGGCTGAGGAGGGATGTCTCTCCCTCCTCGAGCTGCCTGCCGCAGACCCACAAGAGAAGAAGCCCAAGGCCATGGACGTGAAGCGCAAGGGGGCTGCCGTACTCGCGGCAGAACCAGACACCAAGCGGGGCAAGGATCTGCCCGAACCCTCCAGAGGCAGCCGGTACTGTGTGTACCACGACCTCCACACCCACAACACCAACGAATGTCAAGAACTCCACGCCGTGCGAGAAGGAAGGATCGGTCATCGCCCTGACTGTGCTGATCGGGGCTACGGCCAAGGAGGAGGAAGAAACCCAGGACGCTGGGAAGATCGCGGCCCGCGCCAGGGTGGCGCGACCAACCTCGCGAGGACCGCTGGCGGGACCTGCCTCGCGAGGGAGACTAGAGGGATCAGCCTCATGAGGATTGCCCTCATGGCAACGCAGGCCTACCTCCGCTGCCGCCTGAGCCAAGGAGGAACGAAGACCGCCATCAAGACGAGGGGGCTGGGGGCTTCCAGGAGCCGCGCGCAATCGCCTGCATCCTGGGCGGAGCTCAAGCCCCAGCCTCTCAACGTATCTTCAAGAAGTTTGCCCGCGAAGTGAATGCAGTTCTCCCCAAGCTCGAAGCAACGCGCCCCCTCAGGTGGTCGGCATGCGCCATCACGTTCAGCTCAGCAGACCAGCTCAAGTGCGCGGCCACGGCCGGAGTCCTCCCGATGCTTTGCTCCCCAGTCATGAGCAACGTGCTGGTCACCAAGACCCTCATCGATGGTGGGGCAGGGCTCAACGTCCTGTCCATGGAAACATTCAACAATCTCCACGTGCCCTACGACCAGCTTCAGCCAACCAAGCCCTTCTCCGGAATCACCGACGGTTCCACAGTCCCGATCGGGCAGGTCCGCCTCCCTGTCACCTTCAGGGCTCGCAGCAACTACCGCACCGAGCTCATCGACTTCGACGTCGCCCACATCCGCCTGCCGTACAACGCCATCCTCGGGTACCCAGCGCTGGCCAAGTTCATGGCCGTGACTCACCACGGCTACAACGTCCTCAAGATGCCAGGAATTGGCGGCGTCATCACGGTGCCCCTGTGAAGACAAGGATGCAGTGTGTTCCCTGGAGCGGGCCTATCAGGCCGCGTCGCTAGAAGACCCAGATCGCGGAAGCAGGAGGCTTCCTGAGACCACCCCCAAGAAGAAGAAGACATCGTCAGGCTCAGCCCCTCAGGAGGCAGGCCCCTCAAGGACCGTGTCTGCCCAGGGGGACCCCCCATCCATCGCATAGGAAAGCGTGCCCGGCGCCCTCCTCAGGCAGGGCTCGGGGGCTCTCACCTGGAGGGCCACCGACCTAGCCAGGGTCACGAGGGAGGCGCTCGGGCACCATGTGGAGGCGTGCTTCGAAGCACGTTTCCCTCGAGAAGGAGCCAGGCAAGGAAGGTCAGACCAGCAGGAGTTTGTTAACGAGGCCATTCAAGAACTACAGGAGTCAAGGATCATGAGAGGTTGCCGCAGTCTACCAGCTGTGGCCCCACATCCAGGCGAGGATAGTGGGCTGCGCGTCTGCGTTGACGTACCAGGGCTCAATCAGATCGCCACGACGGAGCGTCTCTGGCCCTCGCGAGTGGGGCGCTGCGGGGGTCCACCCCACAGCTATGTTCGCATGCCTTACAGCCTGCCGAGCATGGCTGCGGCGTACCAGCGCCTCATGAGGGGCATCATGGAGGCTCGGGAAGACAGGCGTTCCGCGGCCTTGGCGGAGATGAAGACAGCTCGCGAGGAGCCACCAGTGCGTCCGGAGCCTCCCGAGGCCTGGGGGCTCGTGAGGATCGGCTTCCGCAGCCCACCGAGTCTGCTGCACCAACGCCACTTCGCCGACGACATCCTCAGGTGACATCTTTCAAGCTTCATTCCCAGCTGGGAGCACCCTCCCAGGGTTGCATCACTCCCAGGCCGCGTGGGTCCGTCCCTGCGGCATGTATCCCGTTTTGTTTCTCGGTCGTTAATTTGCCTTGTTGGGGGCGCCCCTCGGGCTGCATCATCCCCAAGCCGCTCGGGCTAGGCCCAGCGGCGTGTATCTCCCCCGCGTTTATTTCCAACTATGCATTGCCTATCGCGCTTGATTGCTTGGTGCCTGTCCGCGGCATCCCTTCTTCTCCATGTCGGCCACTTGCACGTTAAAGGGGGGGGTGCCTGAGCATCGCGACTCAGGGCTCTTACTGGCTCTCCAGCCCTCACCCTCTGGCCTTGTCCACGGCATCGCGACCTGGCATACCAGCGACGGCTGAGACAAGCTCGAGGGCCGGGACCCGAGGACGTAGAGTACCGGCATCTAACCAAATTTTGCAGGGACACATCTCAAGATACGGCCCAGTGCCAGGCGCAACCCGCCTAGAGGTAGGGCCTCGTGAGTCCCGCGCTGGCTCACGGGTGCCCAGATACACCTCACCTACTCCAACCAGCGAGCTCTTGAGCGACTAATGATCGACTAATGACTGCCATGGCAACCCCATCTTCTCTCTGTGATGAACCTGCAGGATCCTTGGAGGGAACTGCCCTAGCCAAGGCCCTTGCGGAGTTCCCTTCACCCTCGCCCGCGCAAACCGCTTGCACGTTAAAGGGGGGCGCCTGAGCATCACGACTCAGGGCTCTTACTGGCTCTCCAGCCCTCACCCTCTGGCCTTGTCCACGGCATCGCGACCTGGCATACCAGCGACGGCTGAGACAAGCTCGAGGGCCGGGACTCGAGGACGTAGAGCAGAAAGGGGAGCAGAGGCGAGGGAGAAGGGGCGCATGAGGACCTCGCCGAGCAAGTCCGTCCCAACTACCCCACGGACCCGACGATGCGCTGGGGGCGATCCCCGATCCTCAAGATAAGTCACCATCCAAAGCACTGGCTACTGTGGCACTAGCCCCGCACCTAAAGCAATTCCGTACTAGCAACGTTGCTTCCCTTTCTCACCAAGCGATGGCTGCTTGGGCGCCAAAGGGGACCTCCTGAGCATCGCGACTCAGGGGCTCTTACCGGACCCTGGGTCGCTCACCTCCTGGCGTTGACCACGGCATCGCGACCTGGCATACCAGCGACGGCTGACGCCGCCTTGGGACTGGGACCTGTCGACGCAGAGCACCAAGCCCTCGCGAGGTTCGAAAGGGAGAACTAAGCTAAGACGAAATCAGCAACTCACACAGCTCTGCGGCAAAGGTTATGTATTAACAAACGGGACTACAGGCACCTTACAAGCCCCCGCGGGGCGCATTTTGATTCCTCGTAGGGAACGGATCCTAAGGGGTGCTAACTACACGAGCTCCTGCAAAAGATGCCATCATCAACAGTGGGCCGTCAGGCGCCGGCGCCAACCCCATCCAGATCAGGGTCGGCGACGGCCTGACGAGCCCGCCCTGCTCCGGGAGCGGCGCCGACTCGGGGGCTGGTAGCTGTCGTCGCTCGTCTCCGGATTCGCAAAGATTTCGCTGGAGTCACTGGACCCTCCGGCGCCCCCGCCAAGGGAGCGGTCAACGGGCCTAGCCCTCACCAGGGCAAGGTCCTGGCCACCTCTCTCGGAGCAACACTCTAGCCGGCGCCCGATCGCGTCGAAGACCTTGAAGAACATCACCGCAGCGCCATCGTACTCCCGGTGGACCGCGAAGACGACCCTCTCCTTGCAAACCCGGGCAATCTCTCTCCAGCCGCGGGACATGTAGACCTCACCCGGGGCAGCGACCACGACCTCTGCTTCAGCCGCGAGGGCGCTGCAGCCGGCGTGCTGCAGCTAGGGCTCCAGGGGTCCTCCTGGAGGGATGATGGAGGCGAAGAAGGGAGGCAGACGGATCCAGGACTGGAGAGGAACGATGACATGGAGCATGAACTCTTGGGAGGAGCCCTCGGCATGGACTCCAGGAGGAACAACCCACGCCTTCACGACCCGACGGCGCCTAAGACGGCGCCGGCCGCGGAAATCGGCATCGACAGCTTCGGGGCCCTCGACGTGGGCATACAAGGGAACTGGGAACCCCGGCGGAGCCCGCTCGCACCAGGGCCTCGGCACCACCTGACGGTCTTCCTCGCCCCGGCTGCAAAGGGCGAGCCGTTTCTTCGGCGGGAGCGGGTCTGGCCCCTCTCAAGGAGCCTTTCCCTTCTCTGCTGCAGAGAACCGGCAGATCGGAGCCATCGCAGCAAGACGGAGCAAGGATCGGGAAGAAGGAGAAGCCATGAGGAATGGACTGGAAGGGCACGCACAGCTTCGTACTTATAGCCGGCGAAGACCAACCGCCGGCCTCCACGATCACAGGTAATCATGACACGATCTGCATGCAGGGACTTGTCCAACTCGCGCGATCACCGAGGCGTCGTGGGGAAGTGCAGACACCCACGTCCCATCTACCGCCACGCGGCGCCCAACACCGCAGGCTGTTAGGGCCCGCGGCGCTTCGCCCTTTCCCTTTCGCCTCTCGGCACGGCCAAGTCCATGCGCGCCTTGGGACCGGGGGCTACTGTCGGCGTTCTGGGAACAGGGGTCCCCAGACTTGCCTTCCTGCGGCCTGCGGCGTGGCTCAAATGGGGGCCCAGCATGGCCCATCTTCATCAACACAAGACTCAAGACCCTCGCGAGGGGCCAAGCCTCGCGGGGCGGACGACATGGCGCATCCTCAGGCGCAGCCTCCTCAGGCTGGCTCGCGAGGAGGCGTAGAAATCAAGGCAGGGTACCTCGCGAGGTGCCCATGACGCAAGCCATGACGACTCAGGGCGCTAGGCGGGCGCCAGCGCGTGCAGCGTCCTTCTTTCCTCTTTGGTGCAAAGGGGGCAAGCGCAGCCGCTGAGTACCGAGGCATCAGGCAAAGGGTGCCATTTCAGTGCAACGAGACCAGGACCAAGCGGACTACGAGACGGAGGTCACCATGGAGCCCAGCACAGCGTCACCGCAGAGCCTTTCGCAGGCGAAGACCAACTTTAGTCAGGATAAGTGTACTAGATGTTCCCCTTCGAATTGGCCAATTGTTGGCACCCTTCCCGCTCAATATTTGGGAGAGGCCTAGGGCCTTTTCCTATAAATAGGACTAGCCACCTACAGAGAAAGGGGGATCGAGGACCGGCCACCCACGTAGCAAGGGGTTCGGGGGGGTTGATCCGACTAGCAAGCAGAGAGAGTGAGTGAGAAAGAGAGAGAGGGTGACTGAACTCCTCCCAGCAGTTCGTCGCCCCAGCCAAGAACAGACCCTCGTGAGGCTGTTCTTCCTTGTATTGTTCATCATCATCAGCCCCAAGAGGCAATCCACCCACCACACACTGGAGTAGGGTATTACACCACAACGGTGGCCCGAACCAGTATAAATCTTGTGTCTCTCGTGCAGTTCTTTTAGTAGTTTAGATCTTTGTGAGACGGGGAGGTAGAGGGCATGATCTCCGCGCGCACCCCAGTGTTCGAACCTTAAGGGTCTGCCGGAACCCGTGAATCCGACAGATACTCTCCACGAAGATGCGTCAGAGCAGCATAAGCAGCATCGTGGACCGCCATGTCGATAGTCACTCCAACAACATGAGCAGTGTGCAGCACGGTAGTGGAGTCATACTCCCGAGAGTAGAGGTGGACAATGGCACGGTACTGCTCCTAGTTAAAGTCTTGGTACTCCTCGTAGACGGTGTACTCAGGGTGATAGCGATAACCCAGATAGGTCGTCATCTCAACCAACACAACAGGGGATCCTGATGTTGGAGAACGTAGCAGAAATTCAAAATTTTCCTACGTGTCACCAAGATCTATCTATGGAGAAACCAGCAACGAGGGAAGGAGAGTGCATCTACATACCCTTGTAGATCGCTAAGCGGAAGCGTTCAAGAGAACGGGGTTGAAGGAGTCGTACTCGTCGTGATCCAAATCACCGGGGATCCTAGTGCCGAACGGACGGCACCTCCGCGTTCAACACACGTACAGCCCGACGACGTCTCCCATGCCTTGATCCAGCAAGGAGAGAGGGAGAGGTTGAGGAAGACTCCATCCAGCAGCAGCACAACGGCGTAGTGGTGGTGGAGGAGCGTGGTGATCCAGCAGGGCTTCGCCAAGCACCGCGAGATATGAGGAGAAAGAGAGGGGTAGGGTTGCGCCAAGAAGGAGAGGAACTCGTGCGTGTTGGGCAGCCCAAACCTCAAGTATATATAGGGGGAGGGGAGGGGCTGCGCCCCCACCTAGGGTTCCCTCCCTAGGGGTGGCGGCAGCCCCCAGATCCCATCTGGGTGGCGGCCAGGTGGAGGGGAGAGGGAGGCGCACCAGGCATGGGCCCTAAGGCCCATCTGCCCTTAGGGTTTGCCCCCCTTCCTCCCCTTAGGCGCCTTGGGCCCTTGTGGGGGGGCGCACCAGCCCACCTGGGGCTGGTCCCCTCCCACACTTGGCCCATGCAGCCCTCCGGGGCCGGTGGCCCCACTTGGTGGACCCCCGGGACCCTCCTGGTGGTCCCGGTACGTTACCGATAAAACCCGAAACTTTTCCGGTGACCAAAACAGGACTTCCCATATATAAATCTTTACCTCCGGACCATTCCGGAACTCCTCGTGACGTCTGGGATCTCATTCGGGACTCCGAACAACATTCGGTAACCACATACAAACTTCCTTTATAACCCTAGCGTCATCGAACCTTAAGTGTGTAGACCCTACGGGTTCGGGAACCATGCAGACATGACCGAGACGTTCTCCGGTCAATAACCAACAGCGGGATCTGGATACCCATGTTGGCTCCCACATGCTCCACGATGATCTCATCGGATGAACCACGATGTCAAGGACTTAATCAATCTCGTATACAATTCCCTTTGTCTATCGGTACGATACTTGCCCGAGATTCGATCGTCGGTATCCCGGTACCTTGTTCAATCTCGTTATCGGCAAGTCTCTTTACTCGTTCCGTAATACATCATCCCATGATCAACTCCTTGATCACATTGTGCACATTATGATGATGTCCTACCAAGTGGGCCCAGAGATACCTCTCCGTTTACACGGAGTGACAAATCCCAGTCTCGATTCGTGCCAACCCAACAGACACTTTCGGAGATACCTGTAGTGCACCTTTATAGCCACCCAGTTACGTTGTGACGTTTGGCACACCCAAAGTATTCCTACGGTATCCGGGAGTTGCACCATCTCATGGTCTAAGGAAATGATACTTGACATTAGAAAAGCTTTAGCATGCGAACTACACGATCTTGTGCTATGCTTAGGATTGGGTCTTGTCCATCACATCATTCTTCTAATGATGTGATCCCATTATCAATGACATCCAATGTCCATGGTCAGGAAACCGCAACCGTCTATTGATCAACGAGCTAGTCAACTAGAGGCTTACTAGGGACATGGTGTTGTCTATGTATCCACACATGTATCTGCGTTTCCCATCAATACAATTCTAGCATGGATAATAAACGATTATCATGAACAAGGAAATATATTAATAACTAATTTATTATTGCCTCTAGGGCATATTTCCAACAATCTCCCACTTGCACTAGAGTCAATAATCCAGTTCACATCGCTATGTGATTAACACTCAAGGTCACATCCCCATGCGACTAACACCCAAAGAGTTTACTAGAGTCAATAATCTAGTTCACATTACCATGTGATTAACACTCGATGATTTCTGGGTTTGATTATGTTATGCTTGTGAGAGATGTTATAGTCAACAGGTCTGAACCTTTCAGATCCGTGTGTGCATTACAAATCTCTATGTCATCTCCTAGATTCAGCTACCACGTTCTATTTGGAGCTATTCCAAATAACTGTTCTACTATACGAATCCAGTTTACTACTCAGAATAATCTGGATTAGTGTCAAAGTTTGCATCGGCGTAACCCTTTATGACGAACTCTTTTACCACCTCCATAATCGAGAAAATTCCTTAGTCCACTAGTTACTAAGGATAACTTTGACCGCTGTCCTATGATCCATTCTTGGATCACTCTTGTACCCCTTGACTGACTCATGGCAAGGCACACTTTAGGTGCGGTACATAGCATAGCATACTGTAGAGCCTATGTCTAGAGCATAGGGGATGACCTTCGTCCTTTCTCTCTATTCTGCCGCGGTCAGGTTTCGAGTCTTACTCAATGTTCACACCTTATAACACAGCCAAGAACTCCTTCTTTGCCGATCCATTTTGAACTCCTTCAAAATCTTGTCAAGGTATGTGCTCATTTGAAAGTACCATTAAGTGTTTTGATCTATCCTTATAGATCTTGATGCTCAATGTTCAAGTAGCTTAATCCAGGCTTTCCATTGAAAAACACTTTCCAAATAACCCTATATGCTTTCCAGAAATTCTACGTCATTTCTGATCAACAATATGTCAACAATATATATTCATCAGAAATTCTATAGTGCTCCCACTCACTTCTTTGGAAATACAAGTTTCTCATAAACTTTGTATACACCCAAAATCTTTGATCATCTCATCAAAGCATACATTCCAACTCCGAGATGCTTACTGTAGTCCTTAGAAGGATTGCTGGAGCTTTGCATATAGCATCTTTCAGGATTGACAAAACCTTCTGGTTGTATCACATATAACCTTTCCTCAAGAAAATCGTCGAGGAAACAATGTTTTTTTAACATCCTATGTGCAAGATTTCATAAATAATGCAGTAATCGCTAATATAATTCCAACAGACTCTTAGCATCGCTACGAGTGAGAAAGTATCATCGTAGTCAACTCCTTGAACTTGTCGGAAAACATCTTAATGACAAGTCGAGCTTTCTTAATGGTGATACTTACCATCATTGTCCGTCTTCCTTTTAAAATCCATATGTACCTAACAGCCTTACGACCATCAAGTAGTTCTTCCAAAGTCTACACTTTGTTTTCATATATGGATCCTCTCTTGGATTATATGGCCTCGAGCCATTTTGGAATCCAGGCCCACCATCGCTTCTCCATAGATCGTAGGTTCATTGTTGTCTAGCAACATGACTTCCAAGACAGGATTACGTACCACTCTGAAGTAGTACGCATCCTTGTCATCCCATGAGGTTTGGTAGTGACTTGATCTGAAGTTTCATGATCACTATCATAAGCTTCCACTTCAATTAGTGTAGGTACCACATGAACAACTCCCTGTGCCCTGCCACACACTAGTTGAAGAGACGGTTCAATAACCTCATCAAGTCTCCACCATCCTCCCACTCAATTCTTTTGAGAGAAACCTTTCCTCGAGAAAGGACCCGATTCTAGAAACAATCCCTTATTGCTTTCGGATCTGAGACAGGAGGTATACCCAACTGTTTTGGGTGTCCTATGAAGATGCATTTATCCGCTTTGGGTTCGAGCTTATCAGCCTGAAACTTTTCACATAAGCGTCGCAGCCCCAAACCTTTTAACAAATGACAGCTTAGGTTTCTCTAAACCATAGTTCATACGGTGTCATCTCATCGGAATTACGTGGTGCCCTATTTAAAGTGAATGGGGTTGTCTCTAATGCCTAACCCATAAACTATCGTGGTAATTCGATAAGAGACATCATGGTATGCATCATATCCAATAGGGTGCAGCTATGATGTTCGGACACACCATCATACTATGGTGTTTCAGGCTGTATTAGTTGTGAAACAATTTCCACAATGTCTTAATTCTGTGCCAAACTCGTAATTCAGATATTCATCTCTACGATCATATCATAGATATTTTATCCTCTTGTCACGACGATCTTTCAACTTCACCCTGAAATTACTTGAACCTTTCAATATTTCAGACTCGTGATTCATCAAGTAAATATACTCAGTATCTACTCAAATCATCCGTGAAGTAAGAACATAACGATATCCACTACATGCCTCAGCACTCATGGGACTGTGCACATCAAGATGTATTACTTCCAACAAGTTGCTTTCTTGTTCCATTTTACTGAAAACGAGGCTTTCAGTCATCTTGCCCATGTGGTATGATTTGCATGTCTCAAGTGATTCAAAATCAAGTGAGTCCAAACGATCCATCTGTATAGAGTTTCTTCATGCATATCTACCAACAAACATGGTTCGCATGTCTCAATCCTTTCAAAAATGAGTGAGTCCAAAGATCCATCAACATGGAGCTTCTTCATGCGTTTTATACCGATATGACTTAAGTGGCAGTGCCACAAGTAGGTGGTACTATCATTACTATCTTATATCTTTTGGCATGAACATGTGTATCACTACGATCAAGATTCAATAAACCATTCATTTTAGGTGTAAGACCATTGAAGGTATTATTCAAATAAACAGAGTAACCATTATTCTCCTTAAATGAATAACCGTATTGCGATAGACGTAATCCAATCATGTCTATGCTCAACGCAAACACCAAATAACAATTATTTAGGTTTTAATACCAACCTCGATGGTAGAGGGAGCGTACGATATTTGATCAACCTTGGAAATACTTCCAACACATATCGTCATCTCACCTTTTAGCTAGTCTCCGTTCATTCGGTAGCCTTTTGTTTCGAGTTACTAACACTTAGCAACTGAACCAGTATCTAATACCCTGGTGCTACCAGGAGTACTAGTAAAGTACACATTGTAATGCATATCCAATATACTTTTGTCGACCTTGCCAGCCTTCTCATCTACCAAGTATCTAGGGTGGTTCTGCTTCAGTGACTGTTCCCCTTATTACAGAAGCATTTAGTCTCGGGCTTGGGTTTAACTTTGGGTTTCTTCACTAGAACACTAGCTGATTTGTCGTTTCATGAAGTATCCCTTCTTGCCCTTGCCCTTCTTGAAACTAGTGGTTTCACCAACCATCAACAATTGATGCTCCTTCTTGATTTCTACTTTTGTGGTGTCAAACATCGCGAATATCTCAAGGATCATCATATATGTCCCTGATATATTATAGTTCATCACGAAGCTCTAGCAGCTTGGTGGTAATGACTTCGGAGAACTATCACTATTTCATCTGGAAGATCAACTCCCACTTGATTCAAGCGATTGTTGTACTCAGACAATCTGAGCACAAGCTCAACAATTGAGCTTTTCTCCCTTAGTTTGCAGGCTAAGAAAATCGTCGGAGGTCTTATACCTCTTGACGTGGGCACGAGCCTGAAATCCCAATTTCAGCCCTCGAAACATCTCATATGTTTCGCGACGTTTTAAAACGTCTTCGGTGCCTCAACTCTAAACCGTTTAACTGAACTATCACGTAGTTATCAAAATGTGTATGTCAGATGTTCGCAACATCCACAGACAACGTTCGAGGTTCAGCACACTGAGCGGTGCATTAAGGACATAAGCCTTTTACTGTCTGCATAATTGCTACTATCAACTTTCAACTAATTTTTCTCTAGGAACATATCTAAACAGTAGAACTAAAGCGTGAGCTACGACATAATTTGCAAAATCCTATTGACTATGTTCAGGATAAACAAGTTCATCTTATGACCTCCCACTCAGATAGACATCCCTCTAGTCATCTAAGTGATTACATGATCTGAGTCAACTAGGCCGTGTCCGATCATCACGTGAGACGGACTAGTCAACATCGGTGAACATCTTCATGTTGATTGTATCTTCTATATGACTCATGCTCGACCTTTCGGTCTCTTGTGTTCCGAGGCCATGTCTTTACATGCTAGGCTCGTCAAGTCAACCTAAGTGTTTCGCGTGTGTAAATCTGGCTTACACCCGTTGTATGTGAACGTAAGAATCTATCACACCCGATCATCACGTGGTGCTTCGAAACGACGAACTTTCGCAATGGTGCACAGTTAGGGGGAACACTTTCTTGAAATTTTAATGAGGGATCATCTTATTTACTACCATCGTTCTAAGCAAATAAGATGCAAAAACATGATAAACATCACATGCAATCAAAAGGTGACATGATATGGCCATCATCACTTTGCTCCTTTTGATCTCCATCTTCGGGGCTCCATGATCATCATTGTCACCGGCATGACACCATGATCTCCATCATCGTGTCTTCATGAAGTTGTCTCGCCAACTATTACTTCTACTACTACAGCTAACGGTTAGCAATAAAGTAAAGAAATTACATGGCGTTGCTCAATGACACGCAGGTCATATAATAAATAAAGACAACTCCTATGGCTCCTGCCGGTTGTCATACTCATCGACATGCAAGTCGTGATTCCTATTACAAGAACATGATCAATCTCATACATCACATATCATTCATCACATTCTTCTTGGCCATATCACATCACATAGCATACCCTGCAAAAACAAGTTAGACGTCCTCTAATTGTTGTTTGCATGTTTTACGTGGCTGCTATGGGTTTCTAGCAAGAACGTTTCTTACCAACGCAAAAACCACAACGTGATATGCCAATTGCTATTTACCCTTCATAAGGACCCTTTTCATTGAATCCGATCCGACTAAAGTGGGAGAGACAGACACCCTCTAGCCACCTTATGCAACTAGTGCATGTCAGTCGGTGGAACCAGTCTCATCTAAGAGTACGTGTAAGGTCGGTCTGGGCCGCTTCATCCCGCAATGCCGCCGAATCAAGATTGGACTAGTAACGGTAAGCATATTGAACAAAATCAACGCCCACAACTACTTTGTGTTCTACTCGTGCATAGAAACTACGCATAGACCTAGCTCTGATACCACTATTGGAGAACGTAGAAGAAATTCAAAATTTTCCTACGTGTCACCAAGATCTATCTATGGAGAAACCAGCAACGAGGGAAGGAGAGTGCATCTACATACCCTTGTAGATCGCTAAGCGGAAGAGTTCAAGAGAACGGGGTTGAAGGAGTCGTACTCGTCGTGATCCAAATCACCAGAGATCCTAGTGCCGAAC
Source organism: Triticum monococcum (assembly GCA_034509565.1). Lineage (NCBI taxonomy): Eukaryota > Viridiplantae > Streptophyta > Magnoliopsida > Poales > Poaceae > Triticum > Triticum monococcum. The sequence continues at coordinate 433,055,556 of CM067841.1, forward strand.
GGACGGCACCTCCATGTTCAACACATGTACAGCCCGACGACGTCTCCCAGGCCTTGATCCAGCAAGGAGAGAGGGAGAGGTTGAGGAAGACTCCATCCAGCAGCAGCACAACGGCGTGGTGGTGGTGGAGGAGCGTGGTGATCCAGCAGGGCTTCGCCAAGCACCGCGAGATATGAGGAGAAAGAGAGGGGTAGGGCTGCGCCAAGAAGGAGAGGAACTCGTGCGTGTTGGGCAGCCCAAACCTCAAGTATATATAGGGGGAGGGGAGGGGCTGCGCCCCCACCTAGGGTTCCCTCCCTAGGGGTGGCGGCAGCCCCCAGATCCCATCTGGGTAGCGGCCAGGTGGAGGGGAGAGGGAGGCGCACCAGGCATGGGCCCTAAGGCCCATCTGCCCTTAGGGTTTGCCCCCCTTCCTTCCCTTAGGCGCCTTGGGCCCTTGTGGGGGGGCGCACCAGCCCACCTGGGGCTGGTCCCCTCCCACACTTGGCCCATGCAGCCCTCCGGGGCCGGTGGCCCCACTTGGTGGACCCCCGGGACCCTCCTGGTGGTCCCGGTACGTTACCGATAAAACCCGAAACTTTTCCGGTGACCAAAACAGGACTTCCCATATATAAATCTTGACCTCCGGACCATTCCGGAACTCCTCATGACGTCCGGGATCTCATCCGGGACTTCGAACAACATTCGGTAACCACATACAAACTTCCTTTATAACCCTAGCGTCATCGAACCTTAAGTGTGTAGACCCTACGGGTTCAGGAACCATGCAGACATGACTGAGACGTTCTCCGGTCAATAACCAACAGCGGGATCTGGATACCCATGTTGGCTCCCACATGCTCCACAATGATCTCATCGGATGAACCACGATGTCAAGCACTTAATCAATCCCGTATACAATTCCCTTTGTCTGTCGGTACGATACTTGCCCGAGATTCGATCGTCGGTATCCCGATACCTTGTTCAATCTCGTTACCTGCAAGTCTCTTTACTCGTTCCATTATACATCATCCCGTGATCAACTCCTTGATCACATTGTGCACATTATGATGATGTCCTATCGAGTGGGCCCAGAGATACCTCTCCGTTTACACGGAGTGACAAATCACAGTCTCGATTCGTGCCAACCCAACTGACACTTTCGGAGATACCCGTAGTGCACCTTTATAGCCACCCAGTTATGTTGTGACGTTTGGCACACCCAAAGTATTCCTACGGTATCCGAGAGTTGCACAATCTCATGGTCTAAGGAAATGATACTTGACATTAGAAAAGCTTTAGCATGCGAACTACACGATCTTGTGCTATGCTTAGGATTGGGTCTTGTCCATCACATCATTCTTCTAATGATGTGATCCCGTGATCAATGACATCCAATGTCCATGGTCAGGAAACCGCAACCATCTATTGATCAACGAGCTAGTCAACTAGAGGCTTACTAGGGACATGGTGTTGTCTATGTATCCACACATGTATCTGAGTTTCCTATCAATACAATTCTAGCATGGATAATAGACGATTATCATGAACAAGGAAATATAATAATAACTAATTTATTATTGCCTCTAGGGCATATTTCCAACACCTGAGGCACCAATGGCCGTCGTGTGGTGCACGACCTGTCTCATGGGTTCCATCTGAAAACAAAGATGTTTCAAAGGAGTCAAATGACAGTGTGGATAATGTTCAAAATACTACTCTAAAGAACAACTAGGGCTTATCCAACTTTGGGGTGAACGTGGTCACGGGATCCTAATGTTAGAGTTAGTAAATTCGTTTAACCCGGGTAGAAGAGAGTTCAGAGTCCCAGAGTAAAGATCGAGGAGTAAAAGATCCTAATACCACCCAAATGGTGATGTGGGCCCGTAAGACACACAACCATGTTAGTAAAAGTTTTGCAATGTCTAGACTCGACTTCAGCCAAGGAGTGTGGAAGGGGAAATCCTACAGGCAGTCGGCTCTGATACCAACTTCTGACGCCCCCGATTCAATCGTACACTAATCATACACGCAAACGTGTACGATCAAGATCAGGGACCCACGGGAAGATATCACAACACAACTCTACAAATAAAATAAGTCATACAAGCATCATATTACAAGCCAGGGCCTCGAGGGCTCGAATACAAGAGCTCGATCATAGGCGAGTCAGCGGAAGCAACAATATCTAAGTACAGACATAAGTAAACAAGTTTGCCTTAAGAAGGCTAGCACAAACTGGGATACAAATCGAAAGAGGCGCAGGCCTCCTGCCTGGGATCCTCCTAAACTACTCCTGGTCGTCGTCAGCGGGCTGCACATAGTAGTAGGCACCTCCCGAGTAGTAGCATTCATCATCGACAGTGGCGTCTGGCTCCTGGACTCCAACGTTTGGTCGCAGAAATCGGGTTTAGAAAAGGGGGGAAAGGGGGAGCAAATCAACGGTGAGTACTCATCCAAAGTTCTCGCAAGCAAGGAGCTACACTATGCATTGGTATCAAATGGAAAAGGGGGTATCATATGTGGACTGAACTGCAGAATGCCGGAATAAGAGGGGGATAGCTACTCCTATCAAAGACTACGCTTCTGGCCACCTCCATCTTGCAGCATGTAGAAGAGAGTAGATGGTAAGTTAACCAAGTAGCATCGCATAGCGTAATCCTAACCGATGATCCTCCCCTCGTCGCCCTGTGAGAGAGTAATCACTGGTTGTATCTGGCACTTGGAAGGGTGTGTTTTATTAAGTATCCGGTTCTAGTTTTCATAAGGTCAAGGTACAACTCCAAGTCATCCTGTTACCGAAGATCACGGCTATTCGAATAGATTAACGTCCCTGTAGGGGTGCACCACATTTCCCAACATGCTCGATCCCCTTTAACCGGACACACTTTTCAGGGTCATGCCCGGCCTCGGAAGATCAACACATCGCAGCCCTACCTAGGCACAGCAGAGAGGTCAGCACGCTGGTCTAAATCCTATGGCGTAGGGGTCTGGGCCCATCGCCCATTGCACACATGCACGTTTCGTACGCGGCCGGTGAGCAGAGCTAGCCTCCCTTATACATGAGCAGGCGTTCCAGTCCAACTCGGCGCGCGCCGCTCAGTCGCCGCCATCACGAAGGCTTCGGCTGATACCACGACGTCGAGTGCCCATAACTATCCCCGCGTAGTTGGTTAGTGTGTATAGGCCAATAGCCAGACTCGGATCGAATACCCAGATCTCGTTAAGTGTGTTATTTTGAAGTAACCGCGAACGCCGACTAGAGCCAGGCCCACCTCTCACCTAGGTGGTCTCGGCCTGCCCTATCGCTCCGCCTCAAGGTAACAGTCGGGGGCCGTCGGGAACCTAGGCCCACCACTACCTGAGTGGAACCACCTGCCCCTTCAGCCCCCAACAACAGAATCACTTGCTGCTACTCAAAGAGTCGACCCGACTTTAGTCACAACATGTATAGAATGTATGTAGTATATACCCGTGATCAACACCTGACGTGATCATAGCCCGATAGTATAGCATGGCAGACTGACAAGAATGTAGGGCCACTGATGATAATCTAGCATCCTATACTAAGCATTTAGGATTGGAGGTAAGGTATCAACAGTTGTAGCAACAATGGCAGGTTATGCATCAGAATAGGATTAACGGAAAGCAGTAACATGCTACACTACTCTAATGCAAGCAGTATAGAGGAGAGTAGGCGATATCTGGTGAACAAGGGGGGGGGGCTTGCCTGGTTGCTCTGGCAAGAAAGAGGGGTAGTCAATAGCGTAGTCGATCAGGGCACCAGCAGCGGCGTCAGTCTCGTAGTCTATCGGAGAGAAGAGGGGGAAGAAACAATGAATATAATGCAAACAGATGCATAGCGATGCATGACATGACAAGTAGCGGTGCTAGGGGTTCCCTAACGTGGTATGAGGTGGTACCGGTGAAGGGGGAAAACATCAGGGAAAATATCCCCGGTGTTTCGCGTTTTCAGACAGATGAATCGGAGGGGAAAGTTGTGAGTTTGCTATGCTAGGGATGCGTGGCGGATGAACGGGCTGCGAATCCGGATTCGTCTCATCATTCTAAGCAACTTTCATGTACAAAGTTTTTCCATCCGAGCTACGGTTTATTTTATATCTATATCTATACCTACTATTAAAGGGAATAGTTATTCTTGGTTTGGTTCAGTCCAATTATTAAAGGGAATATATTTTTTTTGGTTTGGTTCAATCCTTTTCATTTCCATGGGCCTTTTATGGGCTTCATAGAGTCTGTAAAAAATAATTAGGTCAAAATAAATTAGCATTGTGGGAATTTAAACATGACCTCCTATCTGGATCTTCGATGCAACAACCTATGTGTCATTCACATTTACTAAATTCCAACTCGCTCTAAATATATGAGTGATAGTCCTCACGTTTAAGCAAATGAGCTAATTAAAGGAAGGATTGTGGACTTAAATAAAATATTTAAACGGATGTGGCTAATTAAAAAAGATTATGGGTAAACCGGTGGAATAATTAAAAGAAACCTTGTGGTCTTAATAAATAGAATTTTCAAATAGATGAGGCTAATTAAAGGAAGGACTTGAGGTAAAAAGGTAGGATAGTTAAAAGGAAGGATTTGTATGCTTCAATGTGTTGGGGATATTAACTTAGAAAAGGAAGGATTTGATTCCCGACTAAAAACGGGTGAAGACGTCACGGTAATTAAAGGAAGGATTATACTTAGATGGAATCAGTGGGAGATTATGCCCAATAAAGAAAATATGAACACGCTAAATTGCATCATATTTTTTATGTTCATTTTGTAGAAGGAGCGTTGCAACATTTTTTCATAATGAATCCGGTGTTGTGGGACATTATACTTGCACAAAACATCAATTTTCCCGTTGCAACGCACGGCCATATGTGCTAGTTGATTTTAAAAGATTTAAATCAATTTTAGCATTTATTTAATTAATTTAATTCAACATTATCCAGAACAGTGTTTGCTGACATCATCATGACGTCAGCAGTTGACCTGGTCATCCTAACAGGTGGGTCCCACCTGTCAGCAACTGTTTGACTAATTAACAGTAGTTAATTAGGTTAACTAGTTATTAGGTTAATTAATCTTAATTAGTTAAATTAAATAGATTTAATTAAGTTAATTAATTATTTATTATTTATTTATAAAAAATCATTCTCAGGTGGGCCCCCTGTGTCATAGGCAGGGGGCCTTGCGGGCGCCGGGCTATCGGGCGCGAGCCCAGATGCGGGCGGACCCGACAGGGGACGGAGCAGGGGAGCGGTGGCCGCGGCGAGGCCATGGCCGGAGCGGGGCGCGCTGGCCATGGCCGGTGGAGAGGTGGCCGCAGGGAGGAGCGCAGAGGGCCGCCGCGTGGCTAGTGCGGCAAGGCGAGGAGCAGCGCAGGGCGAGTGCTGCGGTGGAGCGGGACGACAAGTGCGGCGGCAGCGGCGAGCAGCAGCGGGGCGGAGCGGCGCGAGGAAGTGGCAGAGGCGGGGCTCGGGTAGCGCAGCGGGGCCACATCGAGCGAAGCCGGTAGCGGGGCCACGGCGCGCGCAAGCGCGTGGCGCGGCCGCGGGCGAGCGTGGGCATGCAGGGCGGCAGGGTGGAACGGGGTGCTGCGAGCGCGGGCGCAGGTGGCTGCGGGGCGGAAGCAGGGGCGACGGAGGCGAGGCCTGGGCGGCGCGGCCACGGGCGTGGTGGTGCGGGCCCAGCCGGGGCCAAGCAGCACGGTGGAGGGAGCTGCGGGATATGATGCACGGGCGCGCGCGAGCGGGGGCTGCGGTGAAGAGTGCGAGCGCGCGCGCATGAGGGGTCGCGCAAGTGAGAGAGAGAGGGTGGGGCGCGTGCTCACGGGAGGATGCAGGGAACGGGGTAGTGGTGCTTGGGGAGGACGACGGAGACGAAGCGGCGGAGAGGAAGCAGGCCGGCTAGGGGGGAGGAGGCAGGCCAGCGAGGTGCTCCGGTGGCGGTGACGTTCGGCGGCGGCGAGCAGTTCCCCTCCTCGATCCCGATCCAATCGGGGGAGAGGGGGTATGTTTTGCGGGGGGAGTGGGGGTGTCGGTGTGTGTAGTGGGGGAGTGGGGGAGGATAAGGGGTGCGGGGTGGGCCACAGCTGGGCCGGTCTGTGGCGTGCTGGGCCGAAGCCCAGGGGGGTTCTGTTTTCGTTTTTTTGTTAGTTTTGTCTTTTCCCTTTTTATTTTATTTATTTCTCTTTTATGTTTTAATTCCTTTTATGTGTTTAAGTTTTTTATAAAAGCATGGATCCCACACCATAAATTCCTAGGCATTTATTTGCACACCCTGAACATTTTTGTTTTAAATTTTGAAAAACTTTTATTGTTGACATTATTTTGAATTTAAATTTTGAAAAGTTTTGATCCAATGCGATATTAACAACAGTAACCGGGGTGACGTGGCACTGTTAACGTGGGATTACTGTAGCTTAATTACCCGGGCGTTACAGTTACACAGGGTTCAATTGAGTTAAGACAGGAGCGTTACTTGTAACGCCGGCTATAAATGACTATTAATGATCTTTAAGACTACGGAGTGAACACCTGACCGTTGCTATATTTGGGTGACTGTAGGTCCTCTATATTCCGAGTGATTCTTCATATGGTCGAGTGGCGTTACAATGGTCGATTGGAATTGGGGTATCTGAGTGGAATATACCGTCGAGTGGATTCCATTCAAGGGTTGTTTCAATCGATATCTTCTGTTGGTCTTTCAATGTCTTCGACTCTAGGCGGTGTCCTTGGGTAGGGTGTCTAGGACAGGCCTAAGACCCTACCCTAAGTACATGTTATCATCACTTATCACACCCAATCATCATGTGGTGTCTTAGCACAGCGAACTGTCGCAACGATGCATACTTAGGGAGAACGCTTATACCTTGAAATTTTAGTGAGGGATCATCTTATAATGTTACCGCCGTACTAAGCAAAATAAGATGCATAAAAGATAAACATCACATGCAATCAAAATATGTGAAATGATATGGCCATCATCATCGTGTGCCTTTGATCTCCATCTCCAAAGCACCTTCATGATCTCCATCGTCACCGGCTTGACACCTTGATCTCCATCATAGCATTGTGGTTGTCTCGCCAACTATTGCTTCTACAACTATCGCTAACGCATAGTGATAAAGTAAAGCAATTACATGGCGTTTGCATTTCACACAATAAAGCGGCAACCATAAGCCTCCTGCCAGTTGCCGATAACTTCCACAAAACATGATAATCTCATACAATAATGTATATCACATCATGTCTTAACCATATCACATCACAACATGCCCTGCAAAAACAAGTTAGACGTCCTCTACTTTGTTGTCGCAAGTTTTACGTAGTCGCTACGGGCTTCTAGCAAGAACCATTCTTACCTACGCATCAAACCCACAACGGTGATTTATCAAGTTTGTTGTTTTAACCTTCAACAAGGACCGGCCGCAGTCAAATTTGATTCAACTAAAGTTGGAGAAACAGACACCCACCAGCCACCTTTATGCAAAACTAGTTGCATGACTGTCGGTGGAACCGGTCTCATGAACATGGTCATTTAAGGTTTGTCCGGGCCGCTTCATCCAACAATACTGCCTAATCAAAATAAGACATTTGTGGTAAGAACTATGATGATCACCGCCCTCAACTCTTTGTGTTCTACTCATGCATATCATCTACGCATAGACCTGGCTCGGATGCCACTGTTAGAAAACGTAGCATGCAATTTGAAAAAAATTCATACGCTAAGGCAAGATCTATCTAGGAGATGCATAGCAATGACAGGGGGAGAGTGTGTCCACGTACCCTCGTAGACCAAAAGCGGAAGCGTTTGACAATGCGGTTGATGTAGTCGGACTTCTTCTCATTCCGACCGATCAAGCACCGAACGTACGACACCTCCGAGTTCTGCACACGTTCAACACATTGACGTCCCTCGAACTCTTGATCTAGTAAAGTGTCAAGGGAGAGTTTCATCAACACGATGACATGGTGATGGTGATGGTGAAGTGATCCGTGCAGGGCTTCCCCTAAGCAGTACGACAATATGACCGGAGGCGTAAATTGTGGAGGGGGTGCCGCACACGGCTAACAGATGTTTGTGTGTCCTCTAGGCGCCCCCCTCCCCACATATATATAGGTTGAAGGGGGAAAGAGGCAGCCAGGGGGCACCCAAGTAGGCCGAGTCCTACTTGGGCTCCCACCCTAATTCGCTCCCCCCTCCTTGTTTTGGCACTAGGAGAAGGAAGGAGGAGGTGGCGCCCCCCCCCCCCCCCTTTCCTTTCTCCCTTGAGAAGGGGAAGGAAAGGGGGGCTAGCCATCTTCCCTTGCCCTCCCTAGGGCTGGCCAACCTGGTGGAGAGGCGCACCAGCCCCTTGTGGGCTGGTCTGTCCCTCCCTAGGCCCATTAAGCCCATATAGCTTGCCGGGGGTTGCCCGGAACCCCTTCCGGTGACCCGATACGTACCCGGTACCCCCAGAACACTTCCAGTGTCCAAATACTATCGTCCTATATATGAATCTTTACCTATCGACCATTTTGAGACTCCTCGTCATGTCTGTAATCTCATCCGGGACTTCGAACAACATTTGGTCACCAAATCACATAACTCATATAATACAAATTGTCATCGAAGTTAAGCATGCGGACCCTACAAGTTCGAGAACTATGTAGACATGACCGAGACACCTCTCCGGTCAAGAACCAATAGCGGAACCTGGATGCTCATACTGGTTCCCACATATTCTACAAAGATCTTTATCGGTCGTACCGTAATGACAACATACGTTATTCCCTTTGTCATCGATATGTTACTTGCCCGAGATTCGATCGTCGGTATCTTCATACCTAGTTCAATCTTGTTACCGGCAAGTCTCTTTACTTGTTCCATAATACATCATCTCGTAACTAACGCATTAGGCTTATTATGATGTCCATTACCGAGAGGGTGCAAAGATACCTCTCCGACAATCGGAGTGACAAATCCTAATCTCGATTTATGCCAACCCAACAAACACCTTCGGAGATACCTATAGAGCATCTTTATAATCACCCATTTACGTTGTGAACTTTGATAGCACACAAGGTATTACTCCGGTATCCGGGAGTTGCATAATCTCATAGTCAAAGGAATATGTATAAGTCATGAAGAAAGCAATAGCAATAAAACTTAACGATCATTATGCTAAGCTAACGGATGGGTCTTGTCCATCACATCATTCTCCTAATGATGTGATCCCATTCATCAAATGACAACACATGTATATGCTTAGGAAACTTAACCATCTTTGATTAATGAGCTAGTCTGGTAGAGGCTTACTAGGGACACGATGTTTTGTCTATGTATCCACACATGTATCAAGTTTTCGGTTAATACAATTCTAGCATGAATAATAAACATTTGTCATGAAATAAGGAAATATAAATAACAACTTTATTATTGCCTCTAGGGCATATTCCCTTTAGTCTCCCACTTCCACTAGATTCAATAATCTAGATTACATTGTAATGATTCTAACACCCATGGAGTCTTGGTGTTGATGATGTTTTGCTCATGGAAGAAGCTTAGTCAACGGGTCTGCCACATTCAGATCCGTATGTATTTTGCAAATCTCTATGTCTCCCTCCTTGACTTGATCATGGATGGAGTTGAAGCGTCTCTTGATGTGCTTGGCTCTTTTGTGAAATCTGGATTGCTTCGCCAAGGCAATTGCTCCAGTATTGTCACAAAAGATTTTCATTGGACCCGATGCACTAGGTATTACACCTAGATCGGATATGAACTCCTTCATCCAGACTCCTTCATTCCCTGCTTTCGAAGCAGCTATGTACTCCGCTTCACACATAGATCCTGCCACGACGCTTTGCTTGGAACTGCCCCAACTGACAGCTCCACCATTCAATATAAATATGTATCCAGTTTGTGACTTAGAGTCATCCGGATCATTGTCAAAGCTAGAATCGACGTAACCATTTACGACGAGCTCTTTGTTACCTCCATATACGAGAAAGATATCCTTAGTCCTTTTTAGGTACTTCCTGATGTTCTTGACCACTGTCCAGTGATCCACTCCTAGATTACTTTGGTACCTCCCTGCTAGACTTATAGCAAGGCACATATCAGGTCCGGTACACAGCATTGCATACATGATAGAACCTATGGCTGAGGATAGGGAATGACTTTCATTTCATCTCTATCTTCTGCATTGGTCGGGCATTTAGTGTGACTCAAATTCACACCTTGTAACACAGGCAAGAACCCTTTCTTCGACTGATCCATTTTGAACTTCTTCAAAACTTTATCAAGGTATGCGCTTTGTGAAAGTCCAATTAAGTGTCTTGATCTATCTCTATGGATCTTGATGCCCAATATATAAGCAGCTTCACTGAGGTCTTTCATTGAAAAACTCTTATTCAAGTACCCTTTTATGCTATCCAAAAATTCTATATCATTTCCAATCAATAATGTGTCATCCACATATAATATTAGAAATTCTATAGAGCTCCCACTCACTTTCTTGTAAATGCAGGCTTCTCCAAAAGTCTATATAAAACCATATGCTTTGATCACCTCATCAAAGCATATATTCCAACTCCGAGATGCTTTCACCAGTCCATAAATGGACCGCTGGAGCTTACACACATTGTTAGCACCTTTAGGATCGATAAAACCTTTTGGTTGCATCATATACAACTCTTCTTTAAGAAATCCATTAAGGAATGCAGTTTTGACATCCATTTGCCATATTTTTCAATAATCATAAAATGCGGCAATTGCTAACATGATTTGGACAGACTTAAGCATCGCTACGGGTGAGAAAGTCTCATCGTAGTCAACTACTTGAACTTGTCGAAAACCTTTTGCAACAAGTCGAGCTTTGTAGACGGTAACATTACCATCGGCATCAATCTTCTTCTTGAAGATCCATTTATTCTCTATGGCATGCCGATCATTAGGCAAGTCAACCAAAGTCCATACTTTGTTCCCATACATGGATCCCATCTCAGATTTTATGGTCTCAAGCCATTTTGCGAAATCTGGGCTCATCATCGCTTCCTCATAGTTTGTAGGTTCGTCATGGTCTAGTAACATGACTTCTAGAACAGGATTACCATACCACTCTAGTGCAGAACGTACTCTGGTTGACCTACGAGGTTCGGTAGTAACTTGATCTGAAGTTTCATGATCATTATCATTAGCTTCCTCTCTAGTTGGTGTAGGCATCATGGGAACGGTTTCCTGTGAGGAGCTACTTTTCAATTCGAGAGAAGGTACAATTACCTCATCAAGTTCTACTTTCCTCCCACTCACTTCTTTCGAGAGAAACTCCTTCTCTAGAAAGGATCCATTCTTAGCAACAAAGATCTTGCCTTCAGATCTGTGATAGAAGGTGTACCCAACAGTTTCTTTTGGGTATCCTATGAAGACGCACTTCTCTGATTTGGGTTCGAGCTTATCAGGCTGAAGGTATTTCACATAAGCATCGCAACCCCAAACTTTAAGAAATGACAGCTTAGGTTTCTTGCCAAACCACAGTTCATACGGTGTCATTGAGGGAGTCCTGGATTAGGGGGTCCCCGGGTGTCTGGGCTATGTGATGTGGGCCGGACTGGTGGGCCGTGGAGATACAAGATAGAAGGCTTCCCCCATGTCCGGATGGGACTCTCCTTCACGTGGAAGTGAAGCTTGGCGTTCGGATATGAAGATTCCTTTCTCTGTGAACCGACCGTGTACAAACCCTAGCCCCCTCCGGTATCTATATAAACCAGAGGATTTAGTCTGTAGGGGCAGTCATAATTATACAGGCTAGACATCTAGGGTTTAGCCATTATGATCGCATGGTAGATCAACTCTTGTAACCCCTATACTCATCAAAGTCAATTAAGCAGGATGTAGGGTTTTACCTCCATCAAGAGGGCCCGAACCTGGGTAAACATCGTGTCCCCGGCCTCCTATTACCTTCGATCCTTAGACGCTCAGTTCGGTACCCCCTACCCGAGATCTGCCGGTTTTGACACCGACATTGGTGCTTTCATTAAGAGTTCCTTTGTGTTGTCGACAAAGGATTCGATGGCTCGCTCAATCATCCACAATGATGCTATTTCGGGGGGATTCCCCCCCCCCCGGCCAAATTTTCGTATTCGATGGCTTTGCGCTGCCTGCCAATTTGATTAGCCACCTCGAGCAGATCGACAGCTACGCCCCTGGTCATCGGATTAGTTTCGGGAACCTAAACTATGTCGCATATATCCGAGGAGATATGACCTTCGAAGGGCTCGCGGCCCCAATTACCGCTCAGGCCTTAGATCCAGAGCAGGTCGACAGGTCCGAAGAGGGGAGTCTAGAGCCCGCCGGACTCTCTGCACTTATGGAGCTTGTTGTCGGAGAAGCGCCGGACACTCCACCGGACTCTAGGTCCGAACTCTCGAGGTATGTGTCAAGCGGGCGCCGCCAGGAGGCTCCAACTCCGGATAGCTCCAAGGACTCTCGTTTCTCCGTCCAACCCTCTCCTTCAAACGAGGCTCTGGACTTAATGCGATCACTCGCCATTACGGATGGATCGCTTCCGAATTATGCCCAGCCCAGACTAGGGGCTAAAAGCGGGGAATTTTACGTCCCACCCACCACCAACTTCATAGCCATTGTCCAAGATCTAACTGACATACTGGACTACGCCTCCGAAGACATCGACGGTATGGACGACGATGCTAGAGACGAACAAGGCCAAAACCCTCCATTTACCGGACGATGGATGGCCACCTCCACATACGACGTGTACATGATGGACACACCCAAAGAGGACGGCGACGATGGCAAGGAGAACCCGGTCGAGGACAAGCCTGCCGAAGCCCCTCCGAAGCATCGACATCAGTGGCGCCGCTCAAAACCGCGTCGCGACAACGACGGCAATACCGGCACCGAAGACAATAATACTCCGGATAATGCCCAAGACCCTGAAGCCCTGTAGAGCCAACATCCAAATAGGATGATTGGGAGGATGGGCAGGTAAACCCCGATGATCTTATCGAGAATGAGGGTTCGGAGGATAGTAACTACCTACCGACCTCCGAAGAAGACGTGAGGCTCGGTGACAAAGATTTCATCATGCCGAAGGAACCCCTCAAACAAGAGCGCTTCAAGCACCGGCTAATCGCCACAACAAGAAGCCTGAAAAAAATAGCAGCAGCTTCAAGCTGATCAGGACTTACTCAATGAAAAATGGACTAACGTCTTGGCAGCCGAGGAATACGGCCTTGAACGCCCAACAAAGAGCTATCCGAAGCGCAAAATGCTACCCCAATTCGACGACGAGGTACTGGAGCCTATACCGCCAACGCGTGACGCTGCTGACAGATCTGACCGACCACCGCGTGGCCGAGACAGAGTGGCAACTCAAGCCGAGCACCAGCCCGCACCACCTCGCCATAAAAGCAGGGGAACGACGGCTCCAGAATACACATATGACGTACGACAGGACCTGGACAATAGAGCCTGTCAAACTAGATCAATCTATGGATCAAGGGGACGTGCCCCATCACGTGAGGATGGCCATCGGGCCTAGCGCGACAAGCACAACCTCACTCGGGCCAAAAATCGCATATGGACTTCTTCCGAACTACGTCGTGACATTGCCTGATACAGAGGCGTCGCACACCCCCTATGCTTCACCGATGAGGTAATAGAGCACCTGTTCCCAGAAGGGTTTAAACCCGTGAACATCGACTCATACGACGGCACGACGGACCCCGCAGTCTTGATTGAAGATTTTCTTCTCCACATACACATGGCTCGCGGTGATGACCTACATGCCATCAAATATCTCCCCTTGAAACTTAAGGGACCAGCACGGCACTAGTTAAACAGCCTCCCAGAAAATTCTATTGGTAGTTCAGAAGATTTGGAAGATGCCTTTAGAGACAACTTCCAAGGTACATATGTATGGCCCCGTGACGCCGATGACCTCAGCCACATAGTCCAGCAACTCGGTGAGTCAGCCCGGAAACTCTGGACAAGGTTCCTAATCAAAAAGAACCAAATTGTTGACTGTCCGGATGCCGAAGCCCTCGTGGCCTTTAAACACAGCGTCTGCGACAAATGGCTTACCCGACACCTCGACCAAGAAAAACCGAAGTCCATGGCAGCCCTTACCGCACTAATGACCCGCTTTTGCGCAGGAGAAGACAGCTGGCTAGCCTGCAGAAGCAATAGCATGAGCGACCCCGGCACCTCTGAAGCCAGGGACGGCAATGGCAAACCACGATGCAACAAGCACAACCATCGAATCAACAACAAAAGTACTGAAGACACAACGGTCAACGCTGGATTCAGCGGTTCTAAATCCGGTCAATGGAAGAAGACATTCAAAGGAAACAGAGATGGTCCATCTAGTTTGGACAGAATACTCCATCGGCCTTGCCAGATTCACGGCACCCCCGATAAGCCTGCCAATCATACCAAATGAAAATGTTGGGTCTTTAAACAGGCCAGCAAGCTTAACGCCGAACATAAAGGGAAAGGGCCGCCCAGCGAGGACGACGACGAAGAGCCTCGCCCACCGAACACGGGGGGGCAGAAGAAATTTTCCCCCAAGGTAAAAACGGTGAATATGATATATGTCACACACATCCCCAAGTGGGAGCGCAAGCGCACGTTAAGGGATGTCTATGCCGTCGAGCCGGTCGCCCCAAAATTCAACCCATGGTCGGCTTGTCTGATCACCATCGATCGAAAGGACCACCCGACCAGTATTCGTCATGGAGGTTCGGCAACTCTGGTCCTTGATCCTATCATCGACGGATTCCACCTTACGCGAGTCCTCATGGACGACGACAGTAGTCTCAACCTGCTCTATCAGGACACTATCCGCAAAATGGGCATTGATTCGTCAAGAATCAAGCCCACTAAAACTACATTTAAAGGAGTAATACCTGGTGTAGAGGCCCGTTACACCGGCTCAATAACATTGGGAGTGGTCTTCGGTTCGCCAGACAACTTCCGAAGCGAAGACTTGGTCTTCGTCTCTTCGATATTGTCCCCTTCCGCAATGGATACCATGCACTGCTCGCACGAACTGCTTTCGCTTGTTTTAACACGGTCCCACACTACACTTATCTAAAGCTCAAGATGCCCAGCCCACGTGTGCTACCTCTTGAGCATGCGTTAGTTTTCCCTTGAAGAGGAAAGTATGATGTGGCAAAGTAGCGTAAGTATTTCCCTCAGTTTTTGAGAACCAAGGTATCAATGCAGTAGGAGACAACACGCAAGTAACCTAGTACCTGCACAAAAAATCAAGAACCTTGCAACCAACGTGATAAAGGGGTTGTCAATCCCTTCACGGTCACTCGCAAAAGTGAGATCTGATAAAGATAGTAAAGTAAATATTTTTGGTATATTTCTTGTATAGATTGGAAAGTAACGATTGCAAAATAGTAAACGAGATGCGATGTAAATAAAAGAGATGCAATATAATAAGAACGAGACCTAGGGGCCATAGGTTTCACTAGTGGCTTCTCTCAAGATAGCATGTATTACGGTGGGTGAACAAATTACTGCCGAGCAATTGATAGAAAAGCGCATAGTTATGAGAATATCTAGGCAATGATCATGAATATAGGCATCACATATGTGTCAAGTAGATCGAAACGATTTTGCATCTACTACTATTACTCCACACATCGACCGCTATCTAGCATGCATCTAGAGTATTAAGTTCATAAGAACAGAGTAACGCTTTAAGCAAGATGACATGATGTAGAGGGATAAACTCAAGCAATATGATATAAACCCCATCTTTTTATCCTCGATGGCAACAATACAATATGTGCCTTGGTGCCCCTACTGTCACTGGGAAAGGACACCGCAAGATTGAACCCAAAGCTAAGCACTTCTCCCATTGCAAGAAAGATCAATCTAGTAGACCAAACTAAACCGATAATTCGAAGAGACTTGCAAAGATATCAAATCATGCATATAAGAATTCGGAGAAGAACCAAATAATATTCATAGATAATCTTGTTCATAAACCCACAATTCATCGGATCTCGGAAAACACACCGTAAAAGAGTATTACATCGAATACATCTCCAAGAACATCGAGGAGAACTTTGTATTGAGAATCAAAGAGAGAGAGAAGAAGCCATCTAGCTAATAACTATGGACCCGAAGGTCCGTGGTAAACTACGCACGCATCATCTGAGAGGCTATGGTGTTGATGTAGAAGCCCTCTGTGATCGATTCCCCCTCCGGCAGATCACCGGAAAAGGCCCCAAGATGGGATCTCACAGGTACAGAAGGTTGCGGCGGTGGAAAAGTGGTTTCGTGGCTCTCTGCGATCGATTTAGGGTATAAGAGTATATATAGGCAGAAGAAGTACGTCGGTGGAGCTACGAGGGGCCCACGAGGGTGGGGGTGTGCCTACCCCCTGTGCGCCCCCTCCTGCCTCGTGGCCGCCTCGTGGTGTTCCAGACTTCAACTCCAAGTCTTCTGGTTTGCTTTCGGTCTAAGAAAGATCATCGCAAATGTTTCATTCCATTTGGTATTCCTTTCCTATGAAACTCTAAAATAGGTAAAAAAACAGAAACTAGCACTGGGCCTCCGGTTAATAGGTTAGACCCAAAAATAATATGAAAGAGCATATTAAATCCCATTAAACATCCAAAACAGATAATATAATAGCATGGAACAATCAAGAATTATAGATACGTTGGAGACGTATCAAGCATCCCCAAGCTTAATTCCTGCTCGTCCTTGTGTAGGTAAATGATAAAAACAAAAATTTTGATGTGGAATGCTACCTAACATAATTATCAATGTAATTTCATTATTGTGGCATGAATATTCAGATCCGAAAGATTCAAGACAAAAGTTTAATATTGACATAAAAAATAATACTTCAAGCATACTAATAAAGTAATCATGTCTTCTCAAAATAACATGGCCAAAGAAAGCTATCCCTACAAAATCATATAGTCTGGCTTTGCTCTATCTTCATCACATAAAATATTTAAATCATGCACAACTCCGATGACAAGCCAAGCAATTGTTTCATTCTTTTGATGTTCTCAAACTTTTTCAATTTTCACGCAATACATGAGTGTGAGCCATGGACATAGCACTATAGGTGGAATAGAATGGTAGTTGTGGAGAAGACAAAAAGGAGAAGATACTCTCACATCAACTAGGCATATCAACGGGCTATGGAGATGCCCATCAATAGATATCAATGTGAGTGAGTAGGGATTGCCATGCGACGGATGCACTAGAGCTATAAGTGTATGAAAGCTCAAAGAGAAACTAAGTGGGTGTGCATCCTACTCGCTTGCTCACGAAGACCTAGGGCATTTTGAGGAAGCCAATCATTGGAATATACAATCCAAGTTCTATAATGAAAAATTCCCACTAGTATATGAAAGGGACAAAATAGGAGACTCTCTATCATGAAGATCATGGTGCTACTTTGAAGCACAAGTGTAAAAAGGATAGTAGCATTGCCCCTTCTTCTTTTTCTCTCATTTTTTTATTTGGGCCTTTTCTCTTTTTTATAGCCTCTTTTTCCCTTTTTTAATTTTTCGTCTGGAGTCTCATCCCGACTTGTGGGGGAATCATAGTCTCCATCATCCTTTCCTCACATGGGACAATGCTCTAATAATGATGATCATCACACTTTTATTTACTTACAACTCAAGAATTACAACTCGATACTTAGAGCATAATATGACTCTATGTGTATGCCTTCGGCGGTGTACCGGGATGTGCAATGAATCAAGAGTGACATGTACGAAAAACTATGAATGGTGGCTTTGCCACAAATACGATGTCAACTACATGATCATGCAAAGCAATATGACAATGATGAAGCGTGTCATAATAAACGAAATGGTGGAAAGTTGCATGGCAATATATCTCGGAATGGCTACGGAAATGCCATAATAGGTAGGTATGGTGGCTGTTTTGAGGAAGGTAAAAGGTGGGTTTATGGTACCGGCGAAAGTTGTGCGGTACTAGAGAGGCTAGCAACGGTGGAAGGGTGAGAGTGTGTATAACCCATGGACTCAACATTAGTCATAAAGAACTCACATACTTATTGCAAAAATCTATTATTTATCAAAACAAAGTACTACTCGCATGCTCCTAGGGGGGGGGGTAGATTGGTACGAAAAGACCATCGCGCGTCCCCGACCGCCACTCATAAGGAAGACAATCAAAAAAATCATGCTCCGACTTCATCACATAACGGTTCACCATACGTGCATGCTACGAGAATCACAAACTTTAACACAAGTATCTCTCAAATTCACAACTACTCAACTAGCATGACTCTAATATCACCATCTTCATATCTCAAAACAATCATAAGGAATCAAACTTCTCATAGTATTCAATGCACTTTATATGAAAGTTTTTATTATACCCATCTTGGATGCCCATCATATTAGGACTAATCTTATAGCCAAAGAAAACTACCATGCTGTTCTAAAAGACTCTCAAAATAATATAATTTAAGCATGAGAGATCAATAATTTCTATAAAATAAAACCACCACCCTGCTCTAAAAATATATAAGTGAAGCACTAAAGCAAAATTATCTAGCTCAAAAGATATAAGTGAAGCACATAGAGTATTCTAATAAATTCCGATTAATGTGTGTCTCTCCTAAAAGGTGTGTACAGAAAGGATGATTGTGGTAAACTAAAAATCAAAGACTCAAATCATACAAGACGCTCCAAGCAAAACACATATCATGTGGTGAATAAAAATATAGCCTCAAGTAAAGTTACCGATAGATGAAGACGAAAGAGGGGATGCCTTCCGGGGCATCCCCAAGCTTAGGCTTTTGGTTGTCCTTGAATTTTACCTTGGGGTGCCTTGGGCATCCCCAAGCTTAGGCTATTGCAACTCCTTATTCCAAAATCCATCAAATCTTTACCCCAAAACTTGAAACTTCACAACACAAAACTTCAACAGAAAATCTCATGAGCTTCATTAGTATAAGAAAATAAACCACCACTTTAAGGTATTGTAATGAACTCATTATTTATTTATATTGGTGTTAAACCTACTATATTCCAACTTCCCTATGGTTCATACCCTCCGATACTAGCCATAGATGCATCAAAATAAGCAAACAACACGCGAAAATAGAATCTGTCAAAAACAGAACAGTCTGTAGCAATCTATAGGTTTCGAATAATTTTGTAACTCCAAAAATTCTGAAAAATTAGGATGACCAGTATAATTTGTATATTGATCTACTTCAGCTTTAATTGATATTTTATTGCACTTTGGTAAAAAATGAAAATTATTTTCCTGAGCGCATACTTTCTGTTTTTATCAGCAAGATAAACAACAATCACCCAAGAAGATCCTAAAGGCATTAATGGCACAAACACTAATTAAAACATAAAAACACAATCATAATAGAGGCTAAATGAATTATTTATTACTAAACAGGAACCAAAAAAATCAAAAACAATAATAAAATTGGGTTGCCTCCCAAGAAGCGTTATTTAACGCCCATAGGTAGGCATTGAGATTTCAATGATGCTCACATGAAAGACGAGAATTGAAGCACAAATAGAGCATCATAAAACATATGACAAACAAGTTTAAGTCTAACATGCTTCCTATGCATAGGGATTTCATAAGAAAACAAATTATCAAGACAACCAAAAACCACCATATGCAAGGAAGAAGAAAGAAACAATAGCAATCTCAACCTAACGAGATGTAATTTTGTAACATGAAAATTTCTACAACCATATTTTCCTATCTCATAATAATTACATGTAGGATCAAAATAAAATTCAACAATATAACTATCACATAAAATTTTCTCTTCATGATCCACATGCATGCATAGTTGACACTCTTCCGAAATAGTGGGATTATCATAAAATAAAGTCATGACCTCTCCGAACCCACTTTTATCAAAAACTTCATAAGATTGAACATTATCCAAATATGTGGGATCTAAAGTTAACACTCTTCCAAACCCACTTTCAGTATTATTGCAAGCATTATTATCAATCTCATATTCATCATAAGAAGAATCACCCCAATCATGATCATTGCAACAAGTAGTAGACATAGCAAAATTAGCATCCCCAAGCTTAGGGTTTTGAATATTATTAGCACAATTGACATTAATAGAATTTATAGTAACATCATTGCAATCATGTTTTTATTCAAAGATCTATCGTGAATCACTTTATAAAGCACTTCATCAAAATTTTCAGATTCACGGATTTCAAGCAAAACTCCATAAAGATAATCTAGTGCACTCAACTCACTAGCAATAGGTTCATCATAATTGGATCCTTTAAAAAGGTTAGAAAGTGGATGGGTATCCATAAACTCTTAGCAAGCAAAGATGTAAGCAAAAAGAAGGCACATGGTAACACAAGATCGAACGGGACAAGGGCGAAAGAAAAGGACAAATCTTTTTAAAATCGTTTTAGAAGTGGGGAAGAGGAAAATGAGAGGCGAATGGCAAATAATGTAATGCGAGGAAGAAGAGTTTATGATGGGTACTTGGTATGTCTTGACTTGGCGTAGATATCCCCGGCAACCGTGCCAAAAATCCTTCTTGCTACCTCTTGAGCATGCATTGGTTTTCCCTTGAAGAGGATAGGGTGATGCAGCAAAGTAGCATAAGTATTTCCCTTAGTTTTTTAGAAAAAAGGTATCAATCCAGTAGGAGACAACACACAAGTCACCTGGTAACTGCACAAACAATCAAGAACCTTGCAACCAACGTGATAAAGGGGTTGTCAATCCTTTCACGGTCACTCGCAAAAGTGAGATCTGATAAAGATAGTAAAGTAAATATTTTTGGTATATTTGTTTTATAGGTTGGAAAGTAAAGATTACAAAATAGTAAATGAGATGCGATGTAGATAAAAGAGATGAAATATAATAATAAAGAGACCCGGGGCCATAGGTTTCACTAGTGGCTTCTCTCAAGATAGCATGTATTACGGTGGGTGAACAAATTACTGCCAAGCAATTGATAGAAAAGCGCATAGTTATGAGAAAATATCTAGGAAATGATCATGAATATAGGCATCACGTCCTTGTCAAGTGGATCAAAACAATTATGCATCTACTACTATTACTCCACACATCGACCGCTATTCAGCATGCATCTAGAGTATTAAGTTCATAAGAACAGAGTAACGCTTTAAGCAAGATGACATGATGTAGAGGGATAAACTCAAGCAATATGATATAAACCCCATCTTTTTATCCTCAATGGCAACAATACAATACGTGCCTTGCCGCCCCTGCTGTCACTAGGAAAGGACACCGCAAGATTGAACCCAAAGCTAAGCACTTCTCCCATTGCAAGAAAGATCAATCTAGTAGGCCAAACTAAACCGATAATTCGAAGAGACTTGCAAAGATATCAAATCATGCATATAAGAATTCAGAGGAGAACCAAATAATATTCATAGATAATCTTATTCATAAACCCACAATTCATCGGATCTCGGCAAACACACCGCAAAAGAGTATTACATCGAATAGATCTCCAAGAACATCGAGGAGAACTTTGTATTGAGAATCAAAGAGAGAGAGAGAAGAAGCCATCTAGCTAATAACTATGGACCCGAAGGTCTATGGTAAACTACTCACGCTTCATCGGAGAGGCTATGGTGTTGATGTAGAAGCCCTTCGTGATTGATTCCCCCTTAGGCAGATCGCTGGAAAAGGCCCCAAGATGGGATCTCACGGGTACAGAAGGTTGCGGAAGTGGAAAAGTGGTTTCTTGGCCCTCTGCGATCGATCTAGGGTATAAGAGTATATATAGGCGGAAGAAGTACATCGGTGGAGCTACGAGGGGCCCATGAGGGTGGGGGCGTGCCTACCCCCTAGGCACGCCCTCCTGCCTCGTGGCCGCCTCATGGTGGTCCACACTTCAACTCCAAGTCTTTTGGTTTGCTTTTGGTCCAAGAAAGATCATCGCGAAGGTTTCATTCTGTTTGGATTACGTTTGGTATTACTTTTCTGTGAAACTCTAAAATAGGCAAAAACAAACAGAAACTGGCACTGGGCCTCCAGTTAATAGGTTAGTCCCAAAAATAATATAAAAGTGCATATTAAAGCCCATTAAACATCCAAAGCAGATAATATAATAGCATGGAACAATAAAAAATTATAGATACATTGGAGACGTATCAACGTGGCGTCATTACAATCAATGGAAACACGGAACACTCCCTCTGTACTAAGAAGCACACGGCGGCCATCACGGCCGAAGTACAGAACGGCCCTGTCAAGCCGCACACCTCATCGGCCATCAAGCCGTCGGACTTCATTAAACAAGACCAGTCAGTTCCTCCTGCTAACGGCTCGACAATTCTAGAGCTGGACTAGCAGTTTCGCCTTTGTCAATCGCCACACACATCCATGAAATTCGTACCGAGCGTGCATAATTATGCACTCAAAATACCTTGGGCACCAGCGGAGGCACAATATGGACAAGCCCATAGTATGGTTCGACCCTATTTGGCCTTCCCATTTTCCTTAATTATTTTCTCTCTCTTACCACAGGTGAATTAAAACTTATTCGTCCTACGGACCTGCAAGGACTCTTTTCGAGCCCGGTTTCAAATAGCCGAAGACGATTCCTCTCAAGGAATCTCTCTCCCAGGTGAAAGCGGCGCAGACGTGCGGCAGGAGGTCCAAAGGATTTTGTAGACCAAAACTTTATTCAAGAACCTGTATAGAGCTTTTCCCCTTCTTCTTAGAGCCCTGACATGTAAAATGGCCTTGGTGATTATAGTGCCCTCTGTAAGATCACGTTTTGACGTTTCAATCAGATTTCAGTGAAAACAATTTTTTCGGTATCGCCTTTATTCATAGACTGTATGCCGTCTCCTTAGTTGTCTCACTCACCTCGGCACAAACAGCCATGGGCTCTATATGGCCACACATGTGTTGCCACACAAAAGCCCGAATAGCTTTGTAACACAATTCGGCATCCCGAGCTTATATGCATCGGCTCCGAATCATGTCTTTGGTCAATAGTTGGGTTGCCCAACTCCTGTGTTTGCTACCTTACATTCCGTTTGTTCGGCTAGGGTAGTAAAGGGAGAACTACTACGATTGTGTTTCTGGTTCGTCCGATCAAGCACCTCAGTAGAGAAAGCCAAAAACTGACTGTTATGATGCGGCGGGAGCTGGTCAGCCACTCGGCGACTTACTAAAATCTTTAGCGATTGTTTCTGTATTACACGAAGGACCGCTTTTCCGGTCACATACGTAACACATCCGCATCCGGATAGCCACGTACATACCAGGGGCTATCTTCTAGCCCCATCGTCAAACTCCTATGACTAAGTGAGAGTGGTAAAGCCACATAGTCTGATTGCCTGGTTCGCCACACGGACACCTCCTTCACGGACCAAGACGTTGTGTTAAGTGTGATCATGTGCTATTCTGAACACCCCCGTAGTATATACGTGGGGGCCGAAGCCGACGACTGGAAAACTCTTAGGAATACAAAAAAGGCCGCACAAGAGGAAAGAACTTTTAGACAAAGGCACAAATATATTACAAAGCCTTCATATATAATAAAAAGTCCGGACAATTCAGGTACATTTATTCGAACATAATGTCCTTTGAGCATTGACCCTCTATCAAGCGGGCACCCTCTAGGACGTCCTCTAAATATCGCTCCGGCGTGCCGTGGTTCTTGCCTCCGGGAGGGGCCTCAACAGCCACTTCGACAGCCTTCATCTTTGCTCAGTGCATCTTTACGCGAGTGAAGGCCATCCGTGCACCTTCTATGCACACCGACTGCATGATTGCGTCGATTCGGGGCACTGCATCGATGACTCACCACGCTAGGCCAAAATAGCTGCTTGGAATGGGTTCGACTGGCCATAGCCGAACTATGACGTCCTTCATGGCCCTCCAGACATCTTATGCAGCTCAGCCCATTGCGCCATTTGGTCGTTCAGCAATGCTAGGTGCTCCTGCGCCACGAACTGTGACCAAAACAGCTTCTTCGTCGCATGTCCCTCCTAAGACTGGAAGAATTGCGCGGTGTCAGTGTCAAAACCGGCAGATCTCGGGTAGGGGGTCCTGAACTGTGTGTCTAGGCCGTATGGTAATAGGAGGCAGGGGACACGATGTTTTACCCATGTTCGGGCCCTCTTGATGGAGGTAAAACCCTACGTCCTGCTTGATTAATATTGATGATATGGGTGGTACAAGAGTAGATCTACCACGAGATCAGAGAGGCTAAACCCTAGAAGCTAGCCTATGGTATGATTGTATGTTATGGTTGTTGTCCTACGGACTAAAACCCTTCGGTTTATATAGACACTGGAGAGGGTTAGGGTTACACAAGGTCGGTTACAAAGGAGGAGATATCCATATCCGTATTGCCTAGCTTGCCTTCCACGCCAAGTAGAGTCCCATCCGGACACGAGACCAAGTCTTCAATCTTGTATCTTCATAGTCTAACAGTCCGGCCAATGGAGATAGTCCGGCTGTCCGGAGACCCCCTAATCCAGGACTCCCTCAGTAGCCCCTGAACCAGGCATCAATGACGATGAGTCCGCCGCACAGTATTGTCTTCGGCATTGCAAGGCGGGTTCCTTCTCCAAATACATCACAGAAGAATTTGAATACGAGGATAGTGTCCGACCCTGCAAAATAAGTTCTACATGCCGCCGTAGAGAGAATAATATTTTCGCAAATCCAATTTGCTGACTTGTTTTGGCAGCATGACGTTATGTCATGGCCCGGTGATTATTCGAACCATTTTTCTTCAACTAGCTCCACACATAACGCGAGGCGGTTTCTTGACACGTCTTGTTAAAGCAGAGATCGTGTTCCCCCAATTACGGGATTCTCATTAATGCGGTCGTGGGTAACCCAACCATGTCTAGGACTCCTAGATTATAGGCAAGTCCTAAACGGCTACAGAGAGGACGCTTGATATTCACCCTCTTTATAAAGGGACAAGGTTTTTGCTTTTTCCCTCTCGTGCTCAATCGAACCCTTCCCCCGCCTCGAGTTCCAACACCCAAAGCCCAGGTTAGGTGCTCCGGATCTTCAATCATGTCTGGATCCAGCCTTCAAGGTCGATGGATGCCCTCCTCCATGACGGAATAGGACATCAAGAAGTTGAGGGAGGCCAGATACCTGACCGCCGAGGTTTCACATCGTCTACCTGCTCGAGGGCAGGTCGTCCCTACTCCCGAACCCAATGAGAACACCGTGTTCGTCTCCCACTTCCTCCGAGGCCTAGGCCTCACTCTGGATCCCTTCGTCAGGGGTTTGACGTTCTATTACAGGCTAGATTTCCACGATCTAGCTCCGGACTCCTTTCTCCACATCTCGACATTTATTGTCGTGTGTGAGGCCTTCCTCCGCATTACCCCTCACTTCGGCCTGTGGCTCAAGACCTTCGAAGTGAAGCCGAAGATGATCGAGGGGCAACATGCAGCGTGCGGAGGTGCATCAATAGGCAAGATGGCAAGAGCTCCATGGCTGAAAGGTTCCTTTCTAGAGGTGTCCGAATTATGGCAACGGGAGTGGTTTTACGTCACGGCTCCCAGAAGTGCCAAGTGGGCGGCTGCCCCCGCTTTCCGCTCGCCCCCCCCCCCCACCACAACTAATGTCATGGATTAGCAGAGGACTAAGCTGGGGTCCAGCCAAGGATGTGCCTATACTGCAAAGCCACATTCGAGATCTCTTCGAGGGATATTTTAATTTGGTCGTGGTAATACAAGTTATGCTGGTTCGTCAAGTCCAGCCTTGCAAATGCCGGCCCCTTCGCTTATGGGAGTTCAACCCAGAAGGACCGCATGCCATTCAAAGTTTCCTCGGCCTGATGCATGAGGAGATGTACAAGTCATTCTTCGGACCTCAAATAGAGTGTCCGAATACTACCGAGGACGTGGGCCTAAGCAGTAACCGCGCCGCCGAACAAGTAAGAAATCCTCTAGCCGAACACATTGTCTTTTATTCATCATGAAGTTATTTCTGAGAGTTCGCTCTTTGACCAGGACTGGCTAACAAAGGCGAAGATTATTCGATGTTTGGCCCCCCTCCCTGAGGGTTTGGAAAATCCAGTATTGGAAAAGATGCTCGAGCTCGCACCTTGCCCGGAGCCCTTGAAGGAAGATACGGGGGGATAATACGGGCGGACGCAGGCCCCCATCGCTGCCAGTTCCAATCGAGGGAATGAGCGTCTCCATGAAGGAGGATAACCGGGGGAGGAAAAGGACTGCTTCCGAGGATCCGGAAGCCTTGGCCTCCAAACGGGAGAAGAAGTCTCCCACAGAGGGTCCTGCCTCGGGGGGTGCTTTTGCCGCACAAAGTCCGCGGGAGATCAGCCCTCCAACGAGTCGTAAGTGATCCAAAAAATACATTAATAGTGAAGGTATACTATCTTTCTTCTGAGAAAATAACCGCCGCATATATCTTGCAGTTCGGGTCTTAGCCCTTCTCAGTTGAGCTCGTCTTCGGGGGATCTTCTTCCGGAGATGATGGAGAGTGAAACGCCTCCCCTGGACTCCTCCGCTCAAGAAGCGGGCGACCCCGAAGTGTCGTCACGGAGGGCCTCTCCGGATCCGGTGAGGCCAGAAGATAATCCCATAGACCCCCGAAGTCCCCAGCATCCGGCTCTCGAGGAGAGCAAACAAAAGAGTCCGGCACCGTCTGGTATGCGGTCGGACGTTCTGAGGGAGCTGTTGGGGCGAGCAGCCATCTCAGAAGAACACCGTACGCTGATGGGTACGGTGATGGAAAGAATTTCGTCCGCCGAAAGCGGATTACATGAAGCCTTTATGAGTCTACTGACAGGCTTTGAGGTATGTGATAGTACCGCACATGTTAGGTGTGCCCTGTGTAGATAGTAGCCCCTGAGACTCTGGTTGTCGTCGAGAACGGCGGCGATCAGAGGATCATAGTCCCAGGAAATAACCAGACTGCCCTTATGTGCAGGTGGTGGAAGCTCCAGTGGCTAGCCGGACTAGTGAGTTTGCCAAATTAAAACGACAACTGGATGCGGCAGACGCCGACATCGAGCTTGTTAACAAGAGGCTTGAGGAGGCACATGATAAGTGTTATTATCTAGTGAACACCGCATAGTAAGAGCAGCATGATGCCAGTATCTTTAATATGTTGTGACTGCAGATGGAGCTGCCACCGTGGAAACCTTGCGGGCAGAACTTGCCCGAGCCAAGGAACAAGCGAGGATTAGTAATGCGGATGCTTTGAAGGCGGCCGAAGAGTTGAAAGCCGAGAAGGCCGCACATTGCGAGAGCCAAGAGAAGATGGCCAAGATGGCCGTAGAATTAAAAGACACTGCCGACCGTTGCCGGCTCCTTGAAAAAGAAAACTGAGCGAAGGCAACGGAGCTTGAGAAGGCCATGATGGCGGACAAAGACACCCGCTCTGCTATGAGAGCGAAGAAGGAGGAGCTGCGGGAAGCCGGGGATATTGCGACTGGGAAGCCCTTCATGCTATGGAGGAAGTTCGGAGATCCATGGTATGCCTCTCTGGATCGGCTGTGGAGTTCAGCAGATGCGTATATGGACTTGGCGGCAAGCGCTGTCGATGTGGCCAAATACTTCCAAGGTCAAACAGATCGTGAAGTGGACAAGTTGTTCTGGTCGCAATTCAACGTTCCAGAGCGTCCGCTTCCATTGACTGATCAGCTAGCCGAATGGGTCGAACTAAATAGGTTGTCCGGACTCTCCATGAGGTCTGTCGTGGATCAGCTATGGCCGAAAAAGCCAAAGCCGAACAGCTATTTCAGTTTAGTGCAGCGGTTCCTTGGTGCGGTGCCGCGCATTAATGCGATGAAGAGGTCGGCGTGCATAGAAGGCTCGCGGATGGCCCTTGCCCGTGTTAAAGCATACTGGGCGGAGATGGATGCTACCACTGTTGTGGCGCAAGGTTCGGCCATAGGCCGAGTGGCTGCCGAGCACTATTTTGAGGAGGTTCTCGAGGGTGCTCGTTTGATAGAGGCCCAGTGCTCGAAGAATATTATGTTTGAGTGATATGTATTCTCATTGTAAACACAATGCTTTTATGAAATTTTATAAGGCTATGCTTATACTTTTGCCTGAAAGTAGTATGATGCCTCATGTGCGGCCGTTTATGTATACATGTGCATAACCTGAAAGATTGCAGTCGTCAGCTTCCACCCCCACGCATATAATGCGGAGGTGCTCGCAAAAAACGCGTGTTCACACTTAACCCAGCGTCTTGGTCCTATTAAGGAGGTGATAGCATAGTGAATGAGGCAGCCGGGCTATAATGCTTTAACACTTTCACTTAGCCATAGGAGTTTGACAGTGGGGCTACTAGATAGCCCCTGGTGGCTCCGCACTCTCCCGATCTCGGGGTGCGTACATGCCTGGCCGGAAAACGGCCCTTCATTAAGGCTGAGGAATTCTAACATTCCGATAGGTCATCGAGTGGTTGACCAGTCTCACACTATATCATGACAGTCAGTTTTCGTCTTTCTCTACTGAGGTGCTCGTCCGGATGAACCAGGGCACAATCGCAGTAGTTCTCCTGGTGCTGCCTTAGCCGATAAAGCGGAACGTAAGGCAGCAAAACACAGGAGCCGGGTAAACCCAACATTTGACCAAAGACAATGATTCGGAGCTGATGCATATAAGGCCAAACTCGCGATGCCGAACACTCCCTAAGGTATTCGGTCTTTATGGTATAAACCGGGCCTAAATAGTGCCCTTTGTAAGAAGCCCCTTGTGTCCAGGTACGTGCATTATTCTGACGTGGCCACATGCCAAGATGTCAGCATCCTTCTCAATTGTGCTGAGAATTCGGTGGATGTGTATCAACAAGAGACAGTAAAAAAAGGTTTACGCAGGGTCTTAATCTAAAAAGAATCCTTGGAGTGGGTCCCTGATGCACGTCTGCGCCTGTGTCTCTGTTGTGCCGTATCCTGGACGGGTGTAGCACGGTGGTCATCTGTAAAAGAGAGGAATTTAGGTGAAAAAGTTGCCGTGCAGAGAGATAGTTTTTAAAGAAACCATGTATAACTAGAAATGAGTATAAATTGCCACTTGTCTGCGCACGTTGGGCCCCTTGTATTTGTAATAGGGGTGTGGCCATTAATCCGGTACAAATTATATATAGCAGCGTCGGACTCGTCTAACCGCGTCCGTGGTCTTGACGACCTATCAAATGCTTTAGTTGGTGAGGCCGTTTTTAGTGTGTGGCTGCCAAGGCAGTCGCATTCTCTTCGGCGCGCAAAGATCGCTTAATACTTCCGTTCACTGTAATGATGCAGCGTGGGCCGGGCATCTTGAGTGTGAGGGAAGCATAGTGCGGTATTGCATTAAAGCGAGCGAAAGCTTCGCCTCCAAGTAGTGCTTGATAGCCACTTTGGAACGGAGCGATGTGGAAGGTTAAATGTTCGCTATGGAAGTTATCGGGGAAGCCGAATATAACCTTTAGTAGTAGGGAGCCCGTGCAATGAGCCCCTGGGCCTGGCGTTACTCCTTTAAAGGTAGTATTGCTATGGCAAATTTTCGTTGGGTCTATCCCCATTTTGCGGATTGTATCCTGGTATATCAGGTTTAGACTGCTGCCACCGTCCATCAGGACTCGTGTGAAGTGGTATCCGTCAATTATTGGGTCTAATACCAGGGCAGCCCATCCTGCACACCGGATACTTGCTGAGTAATCACGATGGTCGAAAGTGATCGGTTGAGACGACCAGTGGCAGGACTCCGTAGTGATAGGCCCTTGGGCATATTTTTCTGGGAGTGCCGTTTTGTTTATCCCCTTGATCACGTGTAACATGTTTACTGTTTTGACTTCTGGTGGAAATTTCTTTTGTTCCCCAGTGTCTTGCTTGAGAGGCTCATCCTCGTCTTCGCTTGGTGTATCCTTCCCCTTGTGTACGGTGTTGAGCTTGCCGGACTGCTTGAAGACCCAACATTCTCTGTGGGTATGATTAGCGGGTTTACCAAGGTGCTATGGAGCTGACATATTTGGTCCAGAATTTTGTTTAGGCTGGACAGTTCGTCTCTAGCGCCTTTAGAGGGCGGCTTTTGCTGAACTGGCCGAGAGCTTTTGAATCCGGCGTTTACTGTCGTGCTCTTCGTGTTATCTTCTTTATTCCGGCATTTGTTATTGCTATTGCGCCGTGATTTCCCGTTTCCATCTCTAACTTCGGATGTACTGGGGTCGCTGGTGCTGCGTCTAGCTAGCCAGCTATCCTCACCCGCGCAAAAGCGGGTCATGAGGCTTGTTAATGCTGCCATTGTTCTCGGCTTTTCTTGGCCGAGGTGTCTGGCAAGCCATTCATCACGGACGCTATGCTTAAAAGCTGCCAAGGCTTCGGCGTCCGGACAGTCGACAATTTTGCTCTTTTTAGTAAGAAACATGTTCCAAAGCTTTCGGGCTGACTCTCCAGGCTGTTGAGTTATACGACTCAAATCATCTGCGTCCGGAGGTCGGACATAAGTCCCTTGAAAATTTGCCCGAAAGGCATCTTCGAGCTCTTCCCAACTTCCAATGGAGCTTTCGGGGAGGCTCTTAAGCCAGTGCTGAGCTGGCCCTTTGAGTTTGAGGGGTAAATACTTAATGGCATGGAGATCATCTCCCCGAGCCATGTGGATATGGAGGATATAGTCCTCAATCCAGACCCCCGGGTCTGTTGTTCCATCGTATGCCTCTATGTTTACGGGTTTGAATCCCTCTGGAAATTCATGGTCCAGCACCTCGGTGAAACATAGGGGGTGTGCGGCACCCCTATATCTGGGTGTACCGCGTTGTTCGGGTGTTTGTTCTGCTGCATCGTATGCTGGAGCACGCTTGCGTGGTCCATAGATGGATATGGTTTCGCCGTCCTTTTGATGCGAGCCCTCGCGTAGAGCGCGTATTGGCTTATGTGCGGCGTTGCTTGCCGCTTTATGTTGGCCGTGAGGTCGTCTATCCGACCAGATGGATGTTTTAATTTTTGGTTGTGGGGGGTCTAAGGCCTCCTCATCGAATTTAGGTAGCAACTTCCGCTTTGGGTAGCTCTTAGTGGGGCGATTGCCGCCGTACTTCACTGCTGTGTTGAGTACTTTACTCCATCTGATTTGGAGTGTGTCCTGCGCAGCCTTGAGCCTTTGCTTCTGCTTTTTCAGACTCCTCGCAGTGGCAACAAGCCTTTGACGGGCATTCTGCTGCTCCGGGTGCCTGTCAGGCGTTCTGTCGTCCGGACTATTATCTTTGACAGAATTGGTTTGTTCAGTTTGATTCTCCGTATTGTCGTGGTCCGACGGTGGTTCTCCCTCCTCCAACGCTGGGTCTGTATGATTGTTATTTCTGCCGAGGCGGGATTTGGGGCGGCGCTTACGCCACCGCTTTGACTGCTTCTCGAGGGAACAAGCCTTCGTTGTGTCCTTCTATTCCTCGTCGTCGTCTTCTTTTGGTGTGTCCACCATGTATACGTCATATGATGAGGTGGACGTCCAGCGCCCTGTGGGCGGTGGTTCCTCTTCGCCTCCCGCATCATCGTCCATACCGTCGATGTCTTCGGAGTCGAAGTCGAGCATGTCGGTTGAGTCATCGATAGTGGCTATTAAGTGGGTGGTGGGTGGGCGTCGAATTTCTTCGTCGTCCGCATCCCGATCTTGCCGGACATAGTTCGGTCAGGATTCTCCTGACAAGGAGAGAGACCTTAATGAGTTCAGTATGTTGCCAAAGGGCGAGTGCTGAAAAATATCTGTGGAGGTAAACTCCATGATCGGCACCCAATCGGATTCGATAGGAACGGGTGCAGGCGGTTCAGAGTCCGTGGCCGAAGAAGGATCCGGCAGTTTAACAACACGGCTCTCGTGCAAGGCAAGGTCGATGTTCGGCTCGATCACCGCTGAGGGTAAGGCCTCCGTGGTGGGGTCCATCCACCCGTCCGCGGAAGGCGCGACTGGCTCTGAATTGAGGGTCGGAGCGGCTGCCAGTGCGATCTCCTTAACACTGTCCAATGGGAGAGCTAAGTCATGCTCATCGTGACCGCGTGGCGCACAAGGCAGAGGCTTGAATCCGTCGAAGATTAAATCTCCACGAATATCAGCTGTGTAGTTTAAGCTTCCAAATCTGACCTGATGGCCAGGGGCGTAGCTTTCAATCTGCTCCAGATGGCCAAGCGAATTAGCCCGCAGTGCAAAGCCGCCGAATACGAAGATCTGTCCGGGGAGAAAAGTCTCACCCTGGACCGCATCGTTATCGATGATAGTAGGAGCCATCAAGCCTAATGGCGATGACATAGAGGAACTCTCAATGAAAGCACCAATGTCAGTGTCAAAACCGGCGGATCTCGGGTAGGGGGTCCCGAACTGTGCATCTAGGCCGGATGGTAACAAGAGGCAGGGGACACGATGTTTTACCCAGGTTCGGGCCCTCTTGATGGAGGTAAAACCCTACGTCCTGCTTGATTAATATTGATGATATGGGCAGTACAAGAGTAGATCTACCACGAGATCAGAGAGGCTAAACCCTAGAAGCTAGCCTATGGTATGATTGTATGTTATGGTTGTTGTCCTACGGACTAAAACCCTTCGATTTATATAGACACCGGAGAGGGTTAGGGTTACACAAGGTCAGTTACAAAGGAGGAGATATCCATATCCGTATTGCCTAGCTTGCCTTCCACGCCAAGTAGAGTCCCATCCGGACATGAGACGAAGTCTTCAATCTTGTATCTTCATAGTCTAACAGTCCGGCCAATGGAGATAGTCCGGCTGTCCGGAGACCCCCTAATCCAGGACTCCCTCACGCGGCGTCGGCGGCACTCTTCGGAAGATCCGCAAAAGCATCTGGAGAACTCCACAGTTGATTAAGAAAGGCATATCTCTGATCGCCAAACTCGGTCTGTAAAAGAAAGAGCTTACCAGCCGCTATCTGTCCGGCCTGCCGAATCTCCTCGTGAGCCGCCCTAGATTTGGACTGTGCCTCTTTGGCCTCCTGAAGGGCCTTGGCGAGCTCGGTCACCTTGGCTTTATTCTCCTCCTCAAGAGACTTGCACTTGCGGGCGGCGTCCTTGAGCTCTTGCTCTACTACGGATACCCGCTCCTCGACCTGGCATTGGGTGGCCTATTCGGCCTTCAAATCTACAACCGCTTTATCAGCAGCCACATTGCTCACTCTCGCCTGCTCCTTGGCCCGGGCAAGTTCACCCCTGAGGGTCTCGACCTCAGCAGCGCCATCTGCAATTTCACATATAACAAAGTCCAAGTTTCAACTTGGCATTCGCACATTCATATAGGCACAAACGGGGTGTTCGCGGCATACCTTGTGCCTCGTCGAGCCACTTGTTAATAAGGACGATGTCCTCATCGGCCTGCTTTAGTTGTCGTTTCAGTTCGGAAACCTCCGCGGCCTGGGCAGTTGCCGCTAACAGCGAAGCCTGTTTTTCCAGCCAAATAAGTATATTACTTGCTGCAGATATACATAGATCCTCTGTTCGCCCTTCTTCCTAGGCCGACAAAAGTCTCAGGGGCTACTATCCATATACAGGCATATTTTCCATATGGAAAGTGGCTAAAGACATTACATCGCATACCTCGAAGCATGTTAGCAGGCTCGTAAAGGCTTCATGTAGCCCGCTTTTAGCGGACTGAATCTTCTCAGCCACCGTACCCACCAAGGTATGGTGCTCCTCCGATACGGACGCACTTCGTAGTCCATCCCTTAGCATGTTCGGCGCCTCCGGATTCATGGAGGTCGCCGCAAGAATAGGCGCTCCCCCTCCCTTGAAGGGGGCCGCTCACTCGACTCCTGATCTGTCTCTGGAGCGGTATTTGGCTAGGGGCCGAACAATCAAGGGCCCCTGCTACCTCTTGAGCATTGTGTTGGTTTTCGCTTGAAGAGGAAAGAGTGATGTAGTAAAGTAGCGTAAGTATTTCCCTTAGTTTTTGTCAACCAAGGTATCAATCCAGTAGGAGATCACGCTCGAGTCCCACGCACCTACACAAAGAAATAAGAACCTCGCAACCAACGCGATAAAGGGGTTGTCAATCCCTTCACGGTCACTTACGAGAGTGAGATTTGATAGATATGATAAGATAATATTTTTGGTATTTTTATGATAAAGAGAAATAAAGATGCAAAGTAAAATAAACGGAAATAGAAATAACTAAGTGTTGGAAGATTAATATGATGGAAGATAGACCCGGGGGCCATAGGTTTCACTAGTGGCTTCTCTCAAGAGCATAAGTATTACGGTGGGTAAACGAATTACTGTCGAGAAATTGATAGAATTGAGAATAGTTATGAGAATATCTAGGTATGATCATCTATACAGGCATCACGTCCGAGACAAGTAGACCGAAATGATTCTGCATCTACTACTATTACCCACACATCGACCGCTATCCAGCATGCATCTAGAGTATTAGGTTCATAAGAACAGAGTAACGCCTTAAGCAAGATGACATGATGTAGAGGGATAAACTCGTGCAATATGATATAAACCCCATCTTTTTATCCTCGATGGCAACAATACAATACATGCCTTGCTGCCCCTACTGTCACTGGTAAAGGACACCGCAAGATTGAACCCAAAGCTAAGCACTTCTCCCATTGCAAGAAAGATCAATCTAGTAGGCCAAACCAAACTGATAATTCTAAGAGACTTGCAAAGATAAACCAATCATACATAAAAGAATTCAGAGAAGATTCAAATATTGTTCATAGATAAACTTGATCATAAACCCACAATTCATCGGATCTCGACAAACACACCGCAAAAGAAGATTACATCGAATAGATCTCCAAGAAGATCGAGGAGAACTTTGTATTGAGATCCAAAGAGAGAGAGAGAGAGAGAGAGAGAGAGAGAGAGAGAGAGAAGAAGAAGCCATCTAGCTAATAACTATGGACCCGAAGGTCTGAAGTAAACTAGGCCATGGAGTTGATGTAGAGGCCCTCCGTGATCAATGCCCCCTCCGGTAGAGCTCCGGAAAAGGCCCCAAGATGGGATGTCTCAGGTACAGAAGGTTGTGGCGGTGGAATTAGGTTTTCGTGGTGCTCCTGGATGTTTGGGGGTACGTGGATATATATAGGAGGAAGAAGTACGTCGATGGAGCAACAAGGGGCCCATGAGGGTGGAGGGCTGATACGTCTCCAACGTATCTATAATTTATGAAGTATTCATGCTATTATATTATCAACATTGGATGTTTTATATGCATTTATATGCCATTTCATATGGTTTTTGGGACTAACCTATTAACCTAGAGCCCAATGCCAGTTTCTATTTTTTCCTTGTTTTTGAGTTTCACAGAAAAGGAATATCAAACGGAGTCCAATTGATGTGCCAATTTTTGACGATTTTTTATGGACCAAAAGAAGACCCCGGAGTAAAAGAGTTGGGCCAGGAGAGTCCCGGGGAGTCCACGAGGGTGGGGGCGCGCCCACCCCCCCCCCCCCCCTCCCAGGCATGTGGGCCTGACTCGTGGATGCCTCGGGCACCTCCTTGACGTGAGACAGACGCCAAAAATTCCTATAAATACAGAAACCTAGGAAAATTAACCTAGATCGGGAGTTCTGCCGCCAGAAGCCTCCGTAGCCACCAAAAACCAATCTAGGCCCTCTCTGGCACCCTGCCGGAGGGGGCCATCATCGCCGGAGGGCATGGAGGAGGATCCCGGAGGGGCTATCATCACCATGAAGGCCAAGGACCAGAGGGAAAACCTCTCGCCATCTAGGGGGGAGGCCATGGAGGAGGAAGCACAAGGGGGAGAACCTCTCCTCCTCTCTCTCGGTGGCGCCGGAGTGCCATCGGGAGGGGAATCATCACCGCGGATCATAATATCTTTTACGCGGTCCACTCTCCCGCACCCCACTGTAATCCCTACTTGAACATGGTGCTTTATGCCACATATTATGATCCAATGATGTGTTTCCATCCTATGATGTTTTGAGTAGATATCCTTTGTCTTTGGGCCGATTAATGATCTAGATTGGTATGAGTTGTATGTTTTACTTTGGTGCTGTCCTATGGTGCCCTCCGTGTCGCGCAAGTGTTGGAAGATTAATATGATGGAAGATAGAACCGGGGCCATAGGTTTCACTAGTGGCTTCTCTCAAGAGCATAAGTATTACGGTGGGTAAACGAATTACTGTCGAGCAATTGATAGAATTGAGCATAGTTATGAGAATATCTAGGTATGATCATGTATATAGGTGTCACACCCTAGCTAGGTTATGCATTAGAGTGTGCATCATGTCTACATTCATCAGAAATTGAAATGGGGAAAGCAGAACCCCCCAGCACCCCCCCCCCCTGAAATCAACTAGGGTTCACTAAAAATAAATTCAATGAACCTGAAATGCCCTTCAAATATGTTCACCCTCTTTGCCTTGGGTTAGAACCCTTGGGAAAAATGGTGCATATAATTTTAGGTCAACAAAAGGGGCATTGGTTTAATTCATAAATATTTGAATTTGGGCATTTAAATACTATTAAATAATTCAAATGCTCAAATAATGTTGGAATTATTTTTGGGCCACTGAAATATTTCAGAAAGTGCCCATAAATATTTTCAAGATTTTATAAAATGATTTAGTATTTAAACTAAATCAAAACAGAATAACAGAAATAGAAAAATAAAATGAATTAGAGAGAGAGACAGAGGCTCACCTGGACTCACCTGGCGGCCCAGTTGTGGCCCAGCACTGTTGGCCCAGCCCACCAGGCCGTGCCAGTCGTCCCCTAGCTGCTGCCAGGACGACGCCGGGCGTGTGCCCGCGGTGCGCCGGCATGCGCGCGGCCACCGACGGCCACCTCCTGCTTCGGCCGCCCCCCGCCCCCCCCCCCCCCCCCTCGACGCCTGGACGTCGCTATGGACGCCACGAACCCCCTGGCCCCCTCTTATCCCTCTCCCTCGCTCTCCCTCCTCCCCTGGTTCTCTCCCGCGTGACCGCCCGAGCATTGCCGTCGCCGCCGTTCGCCATTTCCGTAGCCACCGCCTCCCCCTCGCTTCTCCGACCAGCTCAGAAGCTCCGCCGCGTCGCCGTCCACCTCTCTGTCGAGCCACGTGACGCGGGAAGCCCCAGAGCACCGTCATTGCCATCGTCTTCGCCTCGGCCGCCGTGGATCGCCGCCGTCAAATTCGCGGCAACCAACGCTTCCCCGAGCCCGCTTCGACGCCCTCTGCGACTGCTGTGAGCTCCATCATCGTTTTCCCCTCTTCCCCTTGCTTCTCGAGCACCGCAGCCGCCGTTTCGACCAAAGCCGTAGCACCTCGCCGCCGGCCATGGCGCCACCGTGGCCAGGGGCTGAGCCAGCCGCAACCGAGCACACCATCGTGCTCAGTGCAACGCCAGGACCCCAAAACCCTCACCTGCTGCCCCTGTCATGCACCGTAGCCCCTTCTCCCCTCCCCGCCGAACTCCGGCCGCCGCACAAGTGGTCGCCGCCGTCGACTTAGGCCGTCTCCGGTGAAACGGAGGGCACTAGTGGATGCGCGCGAGCACCAGCTCCTCGGAGATGGTCTCCGCGGCCCATTTGGTCACCGGAGACGCATTTGCGACGCCCTCTGCCGCGTCTGGCTCGCCGGCGACAAGCCGCCGGTGGCTTTGACCCCGCTGACCAGGGTTGACCCTCCCCCTTGTGTCACTGACGTGTGGGCCAGGCCCCTTTTTAATTAGTGTTAGTTTTAGTTAGTCCTAATTAACTTAATTACGTTAAATAGACACTGACATGCGGGCCCAGGCTCTAATTAATTTTAATTAGTTAATTAGTCACTGACCAGTGGGACCCACTGGTCAGGTTTGACCTGGAGGCAGCTCAGTTGACTTGCTGATGTCATGCTGACGCAGGGCTGACGCAGTAAATCATTTTCTAGTTTAAAAATAATTCAGGAAATTCCAGAAAATACCCAAAACTTCAAAAATTCATAGAAATTCAACCATAACTCCAAATGAGACAAATTATATATGAAAAATTATCAGAAAAATTCAAGGAATCCATCTGTATCATTTTC
Organism: Triticum monococcum; assembly: GCA_034509565.1. Lineage (NCBI taxonomy): Eukaryota > Viridiplantae > Streptophyta > Magnoliopsida > Poales > Poaceae > Triticum > Triticum monococcum. The sequence goes on from CM067841.1 coordinate 433,093,511, forward strand.
ATGCATGTTTGAACAATGTTTGTCCTCTGTTTTGGACAAAACAAATAAAGGGCATTTAAATAATCATATATGGGGTTGGAATTTGAATCTTGTACTCAAACCAACTCCATTTAAATCATAGCTAGTTGCATTAGCTCAAGACACATCCATATTGCCATGTCATAGCATGCATCATATTGTTGCATATCGTCATGTGTTGATTGTGCTCGGTTGTGTTCTTCGTGGTAGGTTCTGCCTCCGAGGATATTCACAAGTATCCAACTGAAGGGCAGTATCCCGTTACCACTCCATCAGGCAAGCAACCATTGATCATTCCGATACAACCCATGTTCTCGCTCTTGCTCTTGTTTACTGCATTAAGACAACACGATTCAAACTGCTGTGTGCTACGGTAGTTGAACCTTTATCCTCTGCATGACCTGTCATTGCCACAGTAACTAGATGGAACCCTCTAGCATGTGTAGGAGTTGATTGAGCCATGTTTGTGATTCCTACCTTGCTATGCCTACTATGCTTAGAGTTGTGTCAGGTCTGGTTCATCTGGGAGATGGGCTAGAGTGAAATGCTTGTGCCAGTAATATGTGGGATGTGTTGAACATGTTTGGTAAAGGTATCGATGAGAGGCCATGTAGGAGTACATGGTGGGTTGTTTCATTGAAGCCGTCCCTAAGAACTGAGTTCTGTATGCGTGAATTAAGATTCAGCTACTACCACACATTGGGCCCTGAAATATGACCCCGCTCGACTTACCGACCCCTCTCGCCTCAGTCCAGGAGTTGCAACTAGTTTCTGGTGTTTGTAGGATATGTGTTGGCGGCCGTGCGTAGCGCTGACCCTAGGGGTGGGCTATGTTGCGGTAGATACACCGTGGCACGGTGTACCGAGTCACCCGTTTGGTGTCTCGGGAACCCTGTTCACATCGTTCGGGGCCGTTGAGGACACCCCGGCCGGATTTCCTTGCGGATGGAACCTGAATAGGCGATGACCCTGGACTAGAGACTTGTGAGGTTAGTCAGGTCGTGGTCTACACCCACGTCGGTTTTCGCTTGAAGTCTGCCGAGCACATTTCGTGTGCAGACGCTAAGTGGTGGAAACATGTGTGACGAAGTACACCCCTGCAGGGTATGAAACTATTTGAATAGCCGCGTCCGCGGTAAAGGACTACTTGATTGCATATACAGTTCATAGACAAGTAAATGGATACTAAAAGACTCAAGATAAGTGTGAGTACCGAGGATGGCCCCCTCGCAGGATACGAGGGAGGATCCACGGTGGAGTATTGTGTTGGTGAGTAGTGGACTCGTGTGCGAAAACTATTTTGCTAAAAGATTCCATAGGATAGCTTAGCCAAGAGTCAAAGCTGGCTTGCTGCATAAACCCCACCACCTTCTTGAGAATGAGCATGTACAGTAGGTTCTGATGTAAGACTTGCTGAGTACCTTTGTACTCATGTTTGCTTATTTATTGTTTTCAGACGACAACACTGCCCCCTCCGATGGGTTTTACGTAGATCTTGACGTCAACGAGTGACTTGCCACCCAGGTGGTGATCCAGGCCATGGAGGGCCCTATGTAGATAGACAGGCTTCGAGAAGCCTTCTTTCTTTCTAGAGTCTGTACTCAGACTAGTTGCTTCCGCTTGTGCTTGTATGACTGTATGACTTGAGTGTCGGGTCATGTGACCCCTACCTGTATGGATATGTTATGTATGGCTCCCTGGAGCCTTTAAATAAAGTACTTGAGTTGTAGAGTTTTGTTGTGATGCCATGTTGTATGTACTCATATCGAGCATATTGTATGTATGATTGAAATGCTTGGTATGAGTGGGATCCGACAATCTAGTTGTTTGTCCTTCGCAGCCTTTCTTATGGGAAAATGTAGTCTAGTGCTCCTCGAGCCATAGTAGTCCGCTACAGCCCGGTTCACCGGAGTCCTGCTAGCGCAGCACTACTGTTCAGGACACTTGACTGGCCGGCATGTGTTTCACTTCGTCCCTATGTCTGTCCCTTCGGGGAAATGTCACGCGGTGACCTCCGGAGTCCTGTCTAGCCTACTACAGCCCGGGATTTTCCGGAGTCCTGTTGGCCCAGTGCTACAGCCCGGAATCATTCGTTGATGACCGACATGTTCGTTGTGAATCATGTATGCCTGTCTCCATAGGTCTGTGCCGCTTTGGGTTCACGACTAGCCATGTCGGCCCGGGTTCTCGGTCATATGGATGCTAGCGACATTGTCATATACGCGAGCCAAAAGGCGCAAACGGTCCCGGGCCATGGTAAGGCGACACCCGTGGGATACCGTGCGTGAGGCCGCAAAGTGATATGAGGTGTTACCGGCTAGATCGATGTGGCTTAGAATCGGGGTCCTGACAGCGTTGGTATCAGAGCCAGACTGCCTGTAGGTTCGTTCAGCCAAACTGGTCGATGTTGAGTCTAGAAATGCTTTAGTTATATGTAAGGGAATTGATTGTGGGAGGGAACATAAGGTTCTTTTACTCCTTTACCCTATGCTTCTGATCTGAGTCATTCTCTTCTCATTCAACGTGGGTTAAGGACTAGGCTCTCTTCTTCTATCAGGTTCACGTGTTACTAATCCGTAGTAGTTCATAGGATTATTGTTACGAGTTCTAGTCCAGTTTCTACTATTCTAGTACGTTGCTATTTGAATCAGAACCTTGATATGATGCTGTTGAGCGGTATTGTGAACTGTTGTGGATGTCTCAAATCTTTTTCTGAGCATTTACAGCCGTTATGCTGCCCAATTTTCCCTAGGAATTCTGATGTCTTTGTCTTGTGGCTGTGCTTTCAGATGGCCAACCAGTCTCAAAATCAAGTGGTTCGCCTGACCAGGTGCCTCGATGTGCCCGGTCATACTGCTATGTTGGTCCGGGTCATGATCGAGACAGGATACCGTTGGTATCCCGAATACACTGTTGAAGAGCAGTTCCACGACTTTAATCAAAGCCAGTATTTATGCACCGTCAGGATATTTCCTTCCTATCCTGGATCTACCGAGCCCCTTCACTGTTCCTATGGACTCGGAGTTACCATTGAGATGGCTGTGCAGGATGCTGCCTATTCCATCATGACCATCTTGCGAGTCCGGACTGGCCTGCTTCGGAACACTGACTTCCGTTACATGCCAGCTTCACTTCCGGGAGCGCAGGGGTATCTTCAGGCTATCTATGCTGACTCCACTCAGGAGGACTCATTAACTCGTACCACCGCTGAGATGCTCGAAGATAAGGACCGAGAGAATCGGGCCTTGAGGCTGGAGCTCTTTAATACCCGTGCTGATCATTGGGCCACATTGACTCGGTTTGCACCCGCGGTGCTAGCGGGATGTATGGATACCAGGGATCTGTATCCTGTGAGAGCAGCTCTACCAGACATGGTGGATTGGCGTGATGTGGGAGGCATCACCCCACCCCTTGGTCCCCGCAGGCCACCGTTTGTTGGTCCAAGACCTTATCCTAGCCCCTATGGTCCACAGGCTCCTCAGGACCGTCTGTTTCCGGATGATCACGTTGAACTTCCAGGCTATGGAGGTGACTTCTATGAGGACTACTACGGAGCTATCTGAGTTAGTAGTAGTACCACTAGTATTGTAGTAGTTGTATCTCCACTGTCCTGTGTGACTTGTGGAATACGACTTGGTGTGTAATCGATTCCGGAGGTGTAGACAAATAATGTATAGGGACTCGGAATGCCTCCGATGAGATGTAACGTCTACCTTCATAGTTGTACTGTAGCATGGGCTTGTACTAAACTATGTATGACGAGTATGACCGTTGGTGTATATATGGCAGTTTTATATTACCATGGCATACGAATGAGCATCTCTGCATTCCGCGTTATCCTTTACATTCTGCACTTCCCTGTTAAGTTTGAGCCATCCTTGTCTAAACCGTTGTCTTGTTTCCTTCTAGGATGGTCAACACCCGCGGAAACCCTGCTGCCCCGGAGCAGGGGGAAGCCAATGCAGCTAGAGGTGAAAATTTGCCTCACCCGCCTTCCCTGGCCAAAGTGATGCTGGAGGCGGAAAGGAACAAGCGTGAGACCAACCGCCTGCTGGAGCGGATTGAGCAGAACACTGCACGCCACCCACGAAATGACTTGGTGTCAATCAACGACTTTATCAAGCTGTACCCACCAAAGTTTAACCATTCCGTCGAGCCCCTCGACGCGGATGATTGGCTTCGCAGCATCACCCACAAGCTACGTTCTGCCAACGTAGCTGAAGCCGACAAGGTTACCTATGCCGCTTATCATCTTGAGGGCCCCGCTAGCCATTGGTGGGAAAACTACGAAGCTATGCGCCCGGTCGGCCAAATCACTACCTGGGCTGAGTTCAGCGAGGCTTTCCGTGAGCATCATATTCCGGAAGGTCTTATGGATCGCAAGAGGGAGGAGTTCTGCAACTTCACCCAAGGAAGGCTGACTGTGGATGCATATAGCCGAGAATTTGGAAACCTGGCACGCTATGCTCCTGAAGAGGTTTCTACTGACACCAAGAAGCAGGCAAGGTTCCGTAAGGGACTTAGCCCTGAGCTTCGCCGCGATCTCCGTCTGCACGAATGCACATCCTTCCAGAAGCTGGTCAATAAAGCTATCAGTGGTGAGACAGGCCAGACTGATTATGACGCTTCACGCAAGCACTCCCGTGATTTTGGGTCTTCATCCGGCTCTGGAGCTCAGAAGCGCCGGGTGTGGATTCCAAGCACCGCACTGCCACCCAGATTCACCCCGAGGCCATCCTTTGAGGCGCCTCATCCCAACCAGCAAATTGCACCGTCCAAGCCCTATGGTGGCCCCACTGCTAATGTTGCTCCACGCCCCACTGTGGTAACATGCTTCAAGTGTGGAGAACCGGGTCACTATAGTCGAGAGTGTCCCCAGAACAACCCCAATCAAGCTGGAAAGTCCGTTGGCCGTGGTAAGCCCGCGGGAAAGACTTTCTATGCCAAGCCGGCCACTACTGCACGTGGCCATGTCAACTACGTCTCAGCCGAAGAGGCTCATGAGGATCCCAACGTCGTCCTTGGTACGCTCCTTGTTAACTGCCATCCAGCATCTGTTCTTTTCGATACTGGAGCATCTCATTCATTCATATCCGAGAATTATGCTCGGTTGCATAACACGACATTCTGTGACATGCCCACTTCCATGGTAATTCAAACTCCGGGTTCCAAATGGCAAACTTCTAGGGTAAGCCATGGGAACGAAATTCTTGTCGATAGGCTTGTTTTCCTTGCATCTTTAATAGCTCTCAAGTCCTCCGACATAAACATCATCTTGGGTATGGACTGGATGTCGGCTCATTATGCCAAGATCGATTGTGCCACTAGAACCGTTCAACTTACTCATCCCTCGGGCAAGACAGTTAATGTCGTAACTCGAGTGGCCAAGCGCCAACTTTACTCTCTCAATGCCAACCCTCTTCCAGACCTTGAGGACGTTCCGGTAGTCCGAGACTTCCCGGATGTGTTTCCGGAAGAACTGCCAGGTGTTCCACCTGACCGGGATGTCGAGTTTGTGATAGACCTTGTTCCAGGAACCGTTCCAATTGCTAGAAGACCCTACAAGATGGCACCCTTAGAACTAGCCGAGCTTAAGAACCAACTCGATGAGTCCTTGAACAAAGGGTTCATCCGTCCTAGCTCCTCTCCTTGGGCTTGCCCCGTCCTCTTCGTCAAGAAGAAGGATGGAACGGATCGAATGGTTGTGGATTACCGACCTGTCAATCTGGTCACCATCAAGAACAAATACCCGCTTCCCAGGATCAACGACCTGTACGATCAGCTCGCTGGATCCTCAGTCTTCTCCAAGATGGATTTGAGGTTGGGCTACCATCAAATCAAAATCAGAAACGGGGACATTCCCAAAACGGCTTTTGTTACTCGTTATGGCCAATACGAGTACACCGTCATGTCCTTCGGTTTAACCAATGCCCCGGCCACTTTCTCCCGGTTAATGAACTCGGTTTTCATGGAGTACTTGGACAAATTTGTCGTAGTGTACCTCGATGACATACTCATCTACTCCAAGAATGAAGAGGAACATGCCGAACATCTAAGGCTGGTATTGATGAAACTTCGAGAGCATCGCCTTTATGCCAAATTCTCCAAGTGTGAATTTTGGTTGTCAGAAGTGACCTATCTAGGCCATGTAATCTCTGGTAAGGGTATTGCTGTCAATCCCGAGCGAGTTCAAGCCGTCCTTGATTGGACTCCACCTGTTACGGTCAAGCAAGTTCGGAGTTTTCTTGGCCTAGCGAGCTATTGCCGCCGCTTCGTCGAGAATTTCTCCACGGTTGCTAAACCTCTAACTGAACTCCTCAAGAAAGATAAAAAGTTCGAGTGGACTCCGCAGTGCGAGTTCAGTTTTCAGGAACTGAAAAGATGCCTGACATCTGCTCCCGTACTGGTACCACCAGATTTCTCCAAGGACTTTATTATCTATTGCGACGCCTTGCGACAAGGACTAGGTTGCATACTCATGCAAGATCGTCAGGTAATTGCCTATGCTTCATGGCAATTACACCCACATGAGGAAAATTATCCCACACATGATCTAGAGCTTGCAGCTGTAGTCCATGCACTCAAAACCTGGCGACATTACCTCCTCGGTAATCGTTGCGAGATATTCACCGATCACCAAAGCTTGAAATATATCTTCACCCAACCAGATTTGAATCTCAGGCAAAGACGTTGGGTCGAGTTGATCTCGGATTACGACTTAGGAATAACTTACACCCCTGGCAAAGCCAATGTCATGGCCGATGCGCTAAGTCGTAAGTCCTACTGTAACAACCTGCTGTTACAACAAAGTCAACCACTTCTCCATGAGGAATTTCGCAAGCTTAATCTTCACATTGTTCCTCAAGGATTCTTGTCTACTCTGGTGGCGAAACCTACCCTTATGGATCAAATCATAGCTGCCCAAAAGCGTGATAAGGGCATATCCCGGATTAAGGAAAACATTGCTAGCGGAGTAGCTAAATGTTCTTCCATGGATGAGCAAGGTGCTGTCTTCTTTGAGAACCGCCTGGTGGTTCCCAAGAACCAACATCTACGCCAGATGATCCTTAAGGAAGCTCATGAATCCCCTCTCACCATTCATCCCGGTAGTACCAAAATGTATCAAGACCTACGCCAGAGGTTTTGGTGGACTAGGATGAAGAGAGAAATTGCTCAATACATTGCTAATTGCGACGTTTGTCGTCATGTTAAAGCAGAGCATCAACGGCCTGCTGGCACCCTTCAACCTTTGGCTATTCCTGAATGGAAATGGGACAAAATCAGTATGGATTTCATCACTGGGTTTCCCAGGACCAAGAGGGGGAATAATGCCATCTTCGTCGTGATCGACCGTCTTTCCAAAGTATCCCATTTTCTACCTGTTCGTGAGAGTATCACCGCTAGCCAGCTAGCTGACCTATACATCTCCCGGATAGTGTCTCTTCATGGTGTCCCATTGGAAATTAACTCAGACCGTGGAAGTCTCTTCACCTCTCGATTTTGGGAAAGTTTCCAAAATGCTATGGGAAATCATCTCTCCTTTAGCACCGCCTTCCATCCTCAATCAAGTGGTCAAGTAGAGCGAGTAAATCAAATTCTGGAAGATATGCTCCGAGCTTCTGTTATCTCGTTCAGAATGAGTTGGGAGAAATGCCTTCCATTCGCGGAGTTTGCCTATAACAACAGATATCAAGCTAGTTTGGGCAAGGCTCCCTTCGAAGTTCTCTATGGACGAAAATGTCGAACGCCTCTTAACTGGTCAGAAACCGGGGAAAGACAACTCTTTGGCCCGGATATGATTCAGGAAGCAGAAGAGCAGGTTTGCGTTATTCGTGAGAAATTGAAAACGGCCCAATCTCGCCAAAAGAGTCAATATGATCGTAAGCATAAGCCTATGACATTTGAAATTGACGAGAAAGCTTACCTTCGGGTTACCCCGTTAAAGGGAACCCATCGCTTTGGTATCAAAGGCAAATTGGCTCCTCGTTACATTGGACCTTTTCGCATTCTTGCCAAACGAGGAGAAGTTGCCTACCAATTGGAACTACCTCCGCATCTTTCCAGAGTTCACGATGTCTTCCACGTTTCGCAACTCAGGCGTTGCTTCGCGGATCCTATCCGTGGAGTGGACCACGAAACGCTTGATTTACAAGATAACCTCTCTTATCGGGAATACCCCGTTTGTATCCTTGATCAAGCCGAGCGTACCACTCGACGTCATAATATCAAGTTTCTCAAGGTTCAATGGTCACACCATTCCGAGGAAGAAGCCACTTGGGAAAGGGAGGATCGACTTCGACTCGAGTACCCCGCCTTCTTCCCAGATGATCCTAAATCTCGGGACGAGATTCTTTTGAGTGGGGGTGAGTTGTCACACCCTAGCTAGGTTATGCATTAGAGTGTGCATCATGTCTACATTCATCAGAAATTGAAATGGGGAAAGCAGAACCCCCCAGCACCCCCCCCCCCCTGAAATCAACTAAGGTTCACTAAAAATAAATTCAATGAACCTGAAATGCCCTTCAAATATGTTCACCCTCTTTGCCTTGGGTTAGAACCCTTGGGAAAAATGGTGCATATAATTTTAGGTCAACAAAAGGGGCATTGGTTTAATTCATAAATATTTGAATTTGGGCATTTAAATACTATTAAATAATTCAAATGCTCAAATAATGTTGGAATTATTTTTGGGCCACTGAAATATTTCAGAAAGTGCCCATAAATATTTACAGGATTTTATAAAATGATTTAGTATTTAAACTAAATCAAAACAGAATAACAGAAATAGAAAAATAAAATGAATTAGAGAGAGAGACAGAGGCTCACCTGGACTCACCTGGCGGCCCAGTTGTGGCCCAGCACTGTTGGCCCAGCCCACCAGGCCGTGCCAGTCGTCCCCTAGCTGCTGCCAGGAGGACGCCGGGCGTGTGCCCGCGGTGCGCCGGCACGCGTGCGGCCACCGACGGCCACCTCCTGCTTCGGCCGCCCCCCCTCGACGCCTGGACGTCGCTATGGACGCCACGCACCCCCTGGCCCCCTCTTATCCCTCTCCCTCGCTCTCCCTCCTCCCCTGGTTCTCTCCCGCGCGACCGCCCGAGCATTGCCGTCGCCGCCGTTCGCCATTTCCGTAGCCACCGCCTCCCCCTCGCTTCTCCGACCAGCTCAGAAGCTCCGCCACGTCGCCGTCCACCTCTCTGTCGAGCCACGTGACGCGGGAAGCCCCGGAGCACCGTCATTGCCATCGTCTTCGCCTCGGCCGCCGTGGATCGCCGCCGTCAAATTCGCGGCAACCAACGCTTCCCCAAGCCCGCTTCGACGCCCTCTGCGACTGCTGTGAGCTCCATCATCGTTTTCCCCTCTTCCCCTTGCTTCTCGAGCACCGCAGCCGCCGTTTCGACCGAAGCCGTAGCACCTCGCCGCCGGCCATGGCGCCATCGTGGCCAGGGGCTGAGCCAGCCGCAACCGAGCACACCATCGTGCTCAGTGCAACGCCAGGACCCCAAAACCCTCACCTGCTGCCCCTGCCATGCACCGTAGCCCCTTCTCCCCTCCCCGCCGATCTCCGGCCGCCGCCCAAGTGGTCGCCGCCGTCGACAGGCCGTCTCCGGTGAAACGGAGGGCACTAGTGGATGCGCGCGAGCACCAGCTCCTCGGAGATGGTCTCCGCGGCCCATTTGGTCACCGGAGACGCATTTCCGACGCCCTCCGCCGCGTCTGGCTCGCCGGCGACAAGCCGCCGGTGGCTTTGACCCCGCTGACCAGGGTTGACCCTCCCCCTTGTGTCACTGACGTGTGGGCCAGGCCCCTTTTTAATTAGTGTTAGTTTTAGTTAGTCCTAATTAACTTAATTACGTTAAATAGACACTGACATGCGGGCCCAGGCTCTAATTAATTTTAATTAGTTAATTAGTCACTGACCAGTGGGACCCACTGGTCAGGTTTGACCTGGAGGCAGCTCAGTTGACTTGCTGATGTCATGCTGACGCAGGGCTGACGCAGTAAATCATTTTCTAGTTTAAAAATAATTCAGGAAATTCCAGAAAATACCCAAAACTTCAAAAATTCATAGAAATTCAACCATAACTCCAAATGAGACAAATTATATATGAAAAATTATCAGAAAAATTCAAGGAATCCATCTGTACCATTTTCATGCATGTTTGAACAATGTTTGTCCTCTGTTTTGGACAAAACAAATAAAGGGCATTTAAATAATCATATATGGGGTTGGAATTTGAATCTTGTACTCAAACCAACTCCATTTAAATCATAGCTAGTTGCATTAGCTCAAGACACATCCATATTGCCATGTCATAGCATGCATCATATTGTTGCATATCGTCATGTGTTGATTGTGCTCGGTTGTGTTCTTCGTGGTAGGTTCTGCCTCCGAGGATATTCACGAGTATCCAACTGAAGGGCAGTATCCCGTTACCACTTCATCAGGCAAGCAACCATTGATCATTCCGATACAACCCATGTTCTCGCTCCTGCTCTTGTTTACTGCATTAAGACAACATGATTCAAACTGCTGTGTGCTACGGTAGTTGAACCTTTATCCTCTGCATGACCTGTCATTGCCACAGTAACTAGATGAAACCCTCTAGCATGTGTAGGAGTTGATTGAGCCATGTTTGTGATTCCTACCTTGCTATGCCTGCTATGCTTAGAGTTGTGTCAGGTCTGGTTCATCTGGGAGATGGGCTAGAGTGAAATGCTTGTGCCAGTAATATGTGGGATGTGTTGAACATGTTTGGTAAAGGTATCGATGAGAGGCCATGTAGGAGTACATGGTGGGTTGTTTCATTGAAGCCGTCCCTAAGAACTGAGTTATGTATGCGTGAATTAAGATTCAGCTACTACCACACATTGGGCCCTGAAATATGACCCCGCTCGACTTACCGACCCCTCTCGCCCTAGTCCAGGAGTTGCAACTAGTTTCTGGTGTTTGTAGGATATGTGTTGGCGGCCGTGCGTAGCGCTGACCCTAGGGGTGGGCTATGTTGCGGTAGATACACCGTGGCACGGTGTACCGAGTCACCCGTTTGGTGTCTCGGGAACCCTGTTCACATCGTTCGGGGCCGTTGAGGACACCCCGGCCGGATTTCCTTGCGGATGGAACCTGAATAGGCGATGACCCTGGACTAGAGACTTGTGAGGTTAGTCAGGTCGTGGTCTACACCCACGTCGGTTTTCGCTTGAAGTCTGCCGAGCACATTTCGTGTGCAGACGCTAAGTGGTGGAAACATGTGTGACGAAGTACACCCCTGCAGGGTATGAAACTATTCGAATAGCCGCGTCCACGGTAAAGGACTACTTGATTGCATATACAGTTCATAGACAAGTAAATGGATACTACTAAAAGACTCAAGATAAGTGTGAGTACCGAGGATGGCCCCCTCGCAGGATACGAGGGAGGATCCACGGTGGAGTATTGTGTTGGTGAGTAGTGGACTCGTGTGCGAAAACTATTTTGCTAAAAGATTCCGTAGGATAGCTTAGCCAAGAGTCAAAGCTGGCTTGCTGCATAAACCCCACCACCTTCTTGAGAATGAGCATGTACAGTAGGTTCTGATGTAAGACTTGCTGAGTACCTTTGTACTCATGTTTGCTTATTTATTGTTTTCAGACGACAACACTGCCCCCTCCGATGGGTTTTACGTAGATCTTGACGTCGACGAGTGACTAGCCACCCAGGTGGTGATCCAGGCCATGGAGGGCCCTATGTAGATAGACAGGCTTCGAGAAGCCTTCTTTCTTTCTAGAGTCTGTACTCAGACTAGTTGCTTCCGCTTGTGCTTGTATGACTGTATGACTTGAGTGTCGGGTCATGTGACCCCTACCTGTATGGATATGTTATGTATGGCTCCCTGGAGCCTTTAAATAAAGTACTTGAGTTGTAGAGTTTTGTTGTGATGCCATGTTGTATGTACTCATATCGAGCATATTGTATGTATGATTGAAATGCTTGGTATGAGTGGGATCCGACAATCTAGTTGTTTGTCCTTCGCAGCCTTTCTTATTGGGAAATGTAGTCTAGTGCTCCTCGAGCCATAGTAGTCCGCTACAGCCCGGTTCACCGGAGTCCTGCTAGCCCAGCACTACTGTTCAGGACACTTGACTGGCCGGCATGTGTTTCACTTCGTCCCTATGTCTGTCCCTTCGGGGAAATGTCACGCGGTGACCTCCGGAGTCCTGTCTAGCCTGCTACAGCCCGGGATTTTCCGGAGTCCTGTTGGCCCAGTGCTACAGCCCGGAATCATTCGTTGATGACCGACATGTTCGTTGTGAATCATGTATGCCTGTCTCCATAGGTCTGTGCCGCTTTGGGTTCACGACTAGCCATGTCGGCCCGGGTTCTCGGTCATATGGATGCTAGCGACATTGTCATATACGCGAGCCAAAAGGCGCAAACGGTCCCGGGCCATGGTAAGGCGACACCCGTGGGATACCGTGCGTGAGGCCGCAAAGTGATATGAGGTGTTACCGGCTAGATCGATGTGGCTTAGAATCGGGGTCCTGACAATAGGCATCATGTCCGAGACAAGTAGATCGAAACGATTCTGCATCTACTCCTATTACTCCACACATCGACCGCTATCCGGCATGCATCTAGAGTATTAAGTTCATAAGAACAGAGTAACGCCTTAAGCAAGATGACATGATGTAGAGGGATAAACTCATGCAATATGATATAAACCCCATCTTTTTATCCTCGATGGCAACAATACAATATGTGCCTTGCTGCCTCTACTGTCACTGGGAAAGGACACCGCAAGATTGAACCCAAAGCTAAGCACTTCTCCCATTGCAAGAAAGATCAATCTAGTAGGCCAAACCAAACTAATAATTCGAGGAGACTTGCAAAGATAAACCAATCATACATAAAAGAATTCAGAGAAGATTCAATTATTGTTCATAGATAAACTTGATCATAAACCCACAATTCATCGGATCTCGACAAACACACCACAAAAGAAGATTACGTCGAATAGATCTCCAAGAAGATTGAGGAGAAATTTGTATTGAGATCCAAAGAGAGAGAAGAAGCCATCTAGCTAATAACTATGGACCCGAAGGTCTGAAGTAAACTACTCACACATCACCGGAGAGGCCATGGAGTTGATGTAGAGGCCCTCTGTGATCAATGCCCCCTCCGGTGGAGCTCCGGAAAAGGCCACAAGACGAGATCTCTCGGGTACAGAAGGTTGCGGCGGTGGAATTAGGTTTTCGTGGTGCTCCTGGATGTTTGGGGGTACGTGGATATATATAGGAGGAAGAAGTACATTGGTGGAGCAACGAGGGGCCCATGAGGGTGGAGGGCGCACCCAGGGGGGTAGGCGCGCCCCTTCCTCGTGGACTCCTCGATTGTTTCTTGACGCCCACTCCAAGTCTCCTCGATCATGTTTGTTGAGAAAATCATGTTCCCAAAGGTTTCATTCTGTTTGGACTCCGTTTGATATTACTTTTCGGCGAAACTCTAAAATAGGCAAAAAAAAACAGCAATTTGGGCTGGGCCTCCGGTTAGTAGGTTAGTCCCAAAAATAATATAAAAGTGTAAAACAAAGTCCATTAATATCCAAAATAGATAATATAATAGCATGGAACAATCAAAAATTATAGATACGTTGGAGACGTATCAGCCCCCATCCCCGGTCTTCATGGGGGTCGCGTCCCCCTTTTCTTCAACGGCCAAGGTATTACCCTCCGGTGTCGTATTGATTGTCCCCTGCACCTCTCGGCAACCAGGAGAAATCCTCTGTGATGACACCTCAATGTTATCCGCCCTAGGGGGCGAGGAAACTTGCGGAGTCGTCTCGCTCTCCATCATCTCCGGCGGCAAATCCCCTTACGAGGAGGATTGTTGAGGGGGATCGCGGACCAGACTGAAACACGTGATTTAATGTTATTCTCACAATTCATAAAGGAGCGGATGTATGTAAAGTGTCCTCAGGTACTTACGATTCAGCAAGGGGCTTGGTCCGGGGGCAGGTCTTGGGTATATCCTCGGTGTCCGAACCCGAGTCATCCGAAAGGGATAACTTTCCCCTTTTGGACGCCCTTGCCTCCGGGTCTATGGAGGCCGCCCTCTTTTTCCCTTTGAGAAGAGGGTTATCTTCTTCTTCCTCCTCCTCGTCCTCGTTTTCGTCTCCCTCGTGAGAGGAGGGAGCCTCGGTCCCTCCAAACATAGCGTCCAAGGTACCTTCATGGTGGAGGCCACTTTCGGCCTCCTTGTTCTTCTTCTTCTTGTCCTTTTTTACTGGCACCTAGTATGGCGCTAGGACCAGCATCCCCATTAATTAGGAGGGAATCGGCTGAGCCTTCGGGGAGGGGGGCCAGACACCTGATCCGCTCCGCTTTCTTTGTCCAGACCTTTTTAAAGGATGTAATGGTTAGTGTATCCCCTGGATTAATAAACCAAGCTATAGGTGGAAGCTTAGCCCTTACCTGGGGGCGGATGGTTGCAGTCAAGACCAACGTCTTTAGACGTCTCCGTCCACGACTTTTGAGATTTAAAGAGCAATTTCCAGATCTCTTTGTGTGTCGTGCCGAAGAATTGTTGCAGAGTTCGTGTCCCTTTCGGATTAAACTCCCATAAACGGAGAGGCCGTCACTGGCAGGGAAGGGTTCGGCGGATGAGCATCACCTGAATCACGTTAGTAAGGAGGGTGTTCTTCTCTATGATACTTTTGATGCGCTTTTGCAGCATTAGCACCTCATCGGTTGATCCCCAGTCTGGACCCTTGTTGGTCCATGAAGCGAGTCGCAGAGGGGGTCCAGATCTAAATGCAGGAGTGGTCGCCCACTTGGTGCCACGGGGTTCGGTAATATAGAAACACTCCTGCTTCCATGTCTTGATGGTATCCACAAAGGGCCCTTTTAGGCCAGATAGCATGAGGAAGCTTGCTCACCATGGCTCCGCCACAATCCGCGTGCTCCCCGTCGACCACCTTCCGCTTCATGTTGAAGGTCTTGAGCCACAGGCCGAAGTGTGGGGGGATGCAGAGAAATGCCTCGCACATGACGATGAACACCAAGACATGGAGGAAGTAGTTTGGGGCTACATCGTGAAAATCTAGCCCGTAGTAGAACATGAGGCCGCGAACAAAGGGGTGAAGGGGAAACCCTAACCCGTAGAGGAAGTGGGGGATGAACACGACCCTTTCGCCAGGCTCTGGAGTAGGGATGACTTGCCCCTTTGTTGGAAGCCTGTGTGCGATTTCCGCGGTTAAGTACCTCGCCTCCCGGAGTCCCTGGATATCCTTCTTCGTCACGGAAGAGCCCACCCACTTGCCTTGAGAACCAGATCCGGACATGGTCAGAGCGCGTGGTGGCAATGGAGAAGGATTGGGACTTGGGCGCTGGAGCTCAAAGATGGGAAGGCTAAGGAAGGAGAAGGTGTGGGGTAAAATAGGGGTCCTTATCCTTTTATAAAGGCAACGAATAACAAACGACCTCGCACAAGCCTTAAAATTTTCCTATTCCCAAGGGGTCGAGCGGATGGCATGGTTGGATTACCCAAGCCCTCATTGATGAAAATCCCGCAATAAAGGGACACGGTCTTTGCTTTGACAAGACGTGTGCTACCTCTTGAGCATGCGTTGGTTTTCCCTTGAAGAGGAAAGGGTGATGCAACACAGTAGCATAAGTATTTCCCTCAGTTTTTGAGAACCAAGGCATCAATCCAGTAGGGGGTAACACACAAGTCACCTAGTACTTGCACAAACAAACAAGAACCTCACAACCAACGCGATAAAGGGGTTGTCAATCCCATCACGATCACTTACGAAAGTGAGATCTGATAGAGATAATAAGATAAATAAATATTTTTGGTATTTTTATGATATAGATTGGAAAATAAAGATTGCAAAATAAACGGTAATATAAATAGCAAATTGATATGGAAATAATATGATGGAAGGTAGACTCGGGGGCCATAGGTTTCACTGGTGGCTTCTCTCAAGATAGCAAATTCTACGGGGGGTGAACAAATTATTGTCAGGCAATTGATAGAAAAGCGAATAATTATGAGAATATCTAGGCATGATCATGTATATAGGCATCACGTCCGGGACAAGTAGATCGAAACGATTCTACATCTACTATTATTACTCCACACATCGACCGCTATCCAGCATGCATCTAGAGTATTAAGTTCATAAGAACAGAGTAACACATTAGGCAAGATGACATGATGTAGCGGGATAAACTCAAGCAATATGATATAAACCCCATCTTTTTATCCTCGATGGCAACAATACAATATGTGCCTTGCTGCCCCTGCTGTCACTGGGAAAGGACACCGCTAGATTGAACCCAAAGCTAAGCACTTCTCCCATTGCAAGAACGATCAATCTAGTAGGCCAAACCAAACTGATAATTCGAAGAGACTTGCAAAGATATTTAAATCATGCATAAAAGATTTCAGAGAAGAATCAAATATTGTTCATAGATAATCTTGATCATAAACCGACAATTCATCAGATCTCGACAAACACACCGCAAAAAGAATTACATCGAATAGATCCCCAAGAGAATCAAGGAGAACTTTGTATTGAGATCCAGAGAGAGAAGAAGTCGTCTAGCTAATAACTATGGACCCGAAGGTCTGTGGTAAACTACTCACACATCATCGGAGAGGCTATGGTGTTGATGTAGAAGCCCTCTATGATTGATTACCCCTCTGGTGGAGCGCTGGAAAAGGCCCCAAGATGGGATCTCACGGGTACAGAAGGTTGCGGCAGTGGAAATAGGGTTTTGTGGTGCTCCTGGATGTTTTTGGGGTATATGGGTATATATAGGAGGAAGAAGTACATCGGTGGAGCTGCGAGGGACCCATGAGGGTGGGGGCGCGCCTCCCTGCCTCGTGGCCTCCTTGCTTCTTTCTTGGCATCCACTCCAAGTCTCCTGGATCATGTTTGTTCCAAAAATAACTCTCCCGAAGGTTTCATTCCATTTGGATTCCGTTTGATATTCCTTTTCTGCGAAACACTGAAATAGGCAAAAAAAAGCAATTTGCACTGGGCCTTTGGTTAGTAGGTTAGTCCCAAAAATAATATAAAAGGTAAATTAAAGCCCATTAAACATCCAAAACAGATAATATAATAGCATGGAACAATAAAAAAATTATAGATACGTTGGAGACGTATCAACGTGTCGCTGGGAGTTGCGTCTCGAAACGCGAAACGGGAGGCTGGAAAAAACGGTTCAAAATAATAAAAGGCCGGGATTCAATCACTACTGCTGGATGGTCCAAATGCGACAATCGAATCAGAGACCCTTCGACGAAACTGTGTGCGATGCCATAATCGCAAACAGTGGTGTAAAAACTGTCAAAAAGGTGCAAAACATTTGAGATGATAGATGCATCAAACATGATTCAAAATTTAGTTGCGTGTGCGATGCAGGGCATATAGCTCAGCTCAATGAACTATTTGTGATGAGGAGGCACAAAAGAAACGGGCAGCCAAATGAAGGCGTGTGCGATATACAACATATGGTTCACTGGGATGAACTGTGTGTGATTAGGCAACATAATGGAAAAGGTTCAAATGAACAAGATGTGTGTGATACGCGGCAAACAGGTCTGTAATCTGAAATGTGTGCGAAGACCAATAATAACACAGACGATTGCTGCTAATAAGCCGTGTGAATTGCTCTGCCTATAGTAGAATAACATGTATATATATATATAACTAAAATAAACATCCAATTACATAAGGGACTATACAGATCATTCGCACACACCTCAATAAACAATTGCATGCATTCTAAAGTAGGAGAAACGATCGTCTAGTAATCTACTTCTCGTGACACTCATGCCATTGCTATGTGGCTCGTTCCCTTGTCTGGGTCAGGAAGAAGACAGTTCCTCATGTCAACGATGCGCATGTACATCTCGTAGCTTGTGTACACGTCCATGGCAGCGTACTTGACATGTTGTTCATCCAGTCTCTTATGCCACACACTGTGCCAGGCGTCCTTGTCCTTATTGCTCTCTTGCTTCATCTTCGCATAGTAGGGGTCGATGATGGCCGAGGCGAGGTCAACCGGGGAGTTTAGTTTGCTTTTGTCGGCGCCCCAAACCTTGTAGTGGTGCTGGATGTTGACAAGATTCCGGCATTTCAAGTCTGAAACCTTGAGCGCTTTTAGATCATTGGTGGTGTCCACCATAGCGAAACTACAGTTGGAGCTCTTGATAAACCTGGAGAAATACTCACAAGGCCTTGTGGCAAGGTGGAAGTGGTGCACGAGGACGTCATGTCGCATGCACAACTGGGCGACTGCTACCTTCTGATCATGTCCGGCACGACTGATGGTGTACTCGAGGTCGAAGCCGACCACTCGGTACTTGTCCTCGGCAAGGAACTGCTCCATAGTTTTGATGGAGCTTTCCACTGATACCGGATCATTTGTGTACACCACCGAGAGGGCCTTCCCCCTCACGTGGGTGTCCACTACGTGATGCGTGGTGAACTGCCCGCCGATGTCGTCGTCGGCCGCTGGGAGCACCATTGAAACCGCTGGATGTCCTCTCTGTATGTGTCCTTGTGTGTGTGCTTATTGTGACGTGTGAGACGAGAGATGAAGGTAAATGGCCGCAGGAATAAAAGGGGGTCGGCCGGCGTGGATTCTCGATGCGTCCGCATGGCAGTTTTTGCAGCGGGTAACTGCATCGTCGCACCGTGCCCGGCGCAACCGCTTGCACACGAACATGCGTGATCATGTGCCGGCCCAAAACACTGGCAGTGCACATGGAGGGACGAGGGAAGAGCACCTGGAGGGACGCGAGAGTAGAGCGCGCGCGGCGGGACGCGAGCAGAGCACGCCGCGGCCGCCTAAACCGCAAGCAACCACACACATGGAGCAGTTGAACATGCAGCAAATGGTCGCCTAGAAGCCGGCCGACAGTTGCGTCGCTGCGTAGAGAGTGGTCGTGTGGTACCACCTCCATTTAGTCTATAGTATCCTTTATATTTCGTGCCATACTTTGCCCTCAAATTTAACCAACAAAATGTTAATGGATATTTCAAAAATTATATAATTGGAAACTATGTTCAAATACAAATCCAACTATATAATCTTTGGCGACATGCATTCATATTTTATTAGTTAAATCATACTTATAAACCAGGATGGTGGTATAGTAGGTAATTAAATTGCAAACGTTTTTTTATTAACCGTATGTGTATGTGGCCTTTCGTCCTCCTCTCGCATGTCTTGTTACCCCGCTGCTGCAGACGGCTTATAGCTCAAGCTTGCGCAGCGCGCAGGGGCGTTCTTTTTGCCAAACGGTGGCGCCAATGAATCATCGGTGAGCCCGTTCCCGCGCAACCTCACAGGTTCCTGCGCAAGATTCCCACCCGACTCGGTGAAATCCCCCAAAATCCCATGCTTACCGTCTAGCTATAAAAACCCTCATGGCCGGCGAGTCCTGCGTCACATTTTCCCCTCCATCCCTGTAGCTTATCTCGTCTGCTTCTCTCATATTCGCCAATAGAACCGGTCCATCATCGTTGCTCAGCCACTCCGCCATCATCAGAGGACAGCTCCAGCTGGGAGGCTACACCACGGCGGCGGCGCAGTCCCCGGCGTAGTGTAGTGCGCGTGGCGTCCCTGTTGGGTGTGCACGGAACACCCACCACATGCTCCGTCGCCGATGCCCATCGGCAGCTTTTGCCGGCTGCCGTTGCCGCCACATCACCGTCGAAAGCCAGGGCCATCGCCCGCTCCGCCGTTGTGGCCGCCACCCCACTGCCGGCCATTGTGGCCATCACCCGCTTTGCCACCACGGCCCGAAGGCGGGAGGTGGTGGTTGTGGCCGCCACCCCGTCGTCGGCTGCCGTGGCCGCCGGCCCACTGTCGACCGCCGGGGTCATCACCCGCTCCGCCACCGCCGCCCGAAGGCGGGAGGCGGAGGTGGATGCCCGCACGTGCGACAGCAACCTTGCACGCTACACCGAGTTCCTGCGGGAGGAGGAGGAGCGCCTCATCAAGCACGCAAAGAGCCTTACCGCTGCAGTGGCAGCGGCACACGCTGCCTCAGAGGCGAGGAATCAGGAGATCTACAAGGAGAACCACCGCTCTGAGAGGGGTCGTATGGAGTGGCTGAGGGCGTTCGAGGCGAGCGTTGCTGAAGCTGCATTAGCGGCAGGCACCGCATTGCTGTTGCCCAGCTCGTCGGTAGGCTCCTCCTCGCTGCCTCTTACTGAGCGCACTCGGCAGAGGAGAGGCAACCGGAAGTACTACAAAGCCCCTCCGCAGTAGTAGTAGTATTTAGGGGCTATTTTGTTTAGTTCATCTGACTATAGATGTGGTGGAGCTGTACAGCATACTTAAAATTAGCTAGTATATATAGTTGAACTAGCTATTTCAGTATGTGGTTGGCAACAATTGAGGAAAAGTTTGGTCAGTTCAGCTGCCGAGTTCAACTAGCTATCCCGTGTCCGAATTAGGGACCGGAGCCGATGCGGGTGCCGCCTCCAAGGCACTGTTCGGCGGTAGAACTAGATCATGCTCGTTGGGACAGTGCGGCGCGCTCGGCAGTGGCTCGAATCCGTCGAAGATCAAGTCCCCACGGATGTCAGCCGTCTAGTTAAAACTTCCGAATCTGACCTGACGGCCAGGGGCGTAGCTTTTGATCTGCTCCAGATGGCCAAGCGAATTGGCCCACAGTGCGAAGCCGCCGAAGACGAAGATCTGTCCGGAGAGGAAGGTCTCACCCTGGACTGCATCGCTGTTGAAGATCGTAGGAGCCATTGGGCCTGGCGGCGATGGCACAGAGGAACTCTCAATGAAAGCACCAATGTCGGTGTCAAAATCGGCGGATCTCGGGTAGGGGGTCCCGAACTATGCGTCTAGGCCGGATGGTAACAGGAGGCAGGGGACACGAAGTTTTACCCAGGTTCGGGCCCTCTCGATGGAGGTAAAACCATACGTCCTGCTTGATTAATATTGATGGCATGGGTATTACTGTCGGATTTTGGGTTCCGGCAGACCCTTAAGGTTCGAACACTGGGGTGCGCGCGGAAATCACGTCCTCAACCTCTTTGCCTCGCAAGGATCTAAAACTACTAAAGGAATCACACGAGAGACACAAGATTTATACTGGTTCGGGCCACCATTGTGGTGTAATACCCTACTCCAGTGTGTGGTGGATGGATTGCCTCCTGGGGCTGGTGATGACGAACAATACAAGGAAGAACAGCCTTGCGAGGGTCTGTTCTTGGCTGGGGCGATGAACTGCTAAGAGGAGTTTAGTCGCCCTTCTCTCTTTCTCTCTCTCTCTCTCTGATTTCCGATCTTCGATCCGATCGAACCCCTTGCTATGTGGGTGGCTGGTCCTATTTATAGGGGCCCTGGTCCTCTTCCCAAATATCGAGCGGGAAGGAAGCCAACAATGGCGGGCTAATTTGAAGGGGGACAGCAAGTACTCTTATCCTGACTAAAGGCTGTCTTCGCCTGCGAAAGACTCTGCGGTGACGCCGTGCTGTGCTCCATGGTGACCTCCATCTCGTAGTCCGCTTGGTCCTGGTCTTGTTGCACCGAAATGGCAACCTTTGCCTGATGCCTCGGTACTCTGCAGCTGCGCTTGCCTCCTTTGCACCAAAGAGGAAAGAAGGACGATGCGCGCGCTGGCACCTGCCTGGTGCCCTCGATTGTCATGGCTTGCGTCACGGGCACCTCGCGAGGTACCCCGCCTTGATATCTCCGTCTCCTCGCGAGCCAGCCTGAGGAGGCTGTGCCTAAGGATGCGCCGTGTCGTCCACCTCGCGAGGCTTGGCTCCTCGCGAGGGTCTTGAGTCTTGCGTTGATGGAGATGGGCCATGTTGGGCCCCCGTTCATGCCACGCCGCAGGCCGCAGGCAGGCAAGTCTGGGGACCGCTGTTCCTAGAACGCCGACAGTAGCCCCCGGGCCCAAGGCGTGCACGGACTTGGCCGTGCCGAGAGGTGAAAGGGCAAGGGCGAAGCGCCGCGGGCCCTAACAGCCTGCGGCCTTGGGCGCTGCATGGTGGTTGACGGGACATGGGCGTCTCCACTTCCCCACGACGCCTTGGTGATCGTGCGAGTTGGAGAAGTCCCTGCATGCAGATCATGTTATGATTACCTGCGATCGTGGGGGCCGGCGATTGGCCTTCGCCGGCTATAAGTACGGCACCGCGCGTGCCCTTCCAATCCATCTCTTCTTGCTCTCCCATTCGCCTCAGTTCTCGCTCCGTCTTGGTGTGATGGCTCCATCGAGGAGGTACTCGGCTGCAGAGAAGGGGAAGGCCCTCCAGGTTGGTCCTGCCTCTCCCCCGCCCAAGCGTGGTCGTGGGCGCCCTCGGAAGCATCCGGTGGCCGCCCCGGCCGCGCTTGGTGGCCATGGAGGTGGCTCCCAGCGCGGCGGCGGGCGAGCCGCCATAGCCGAAGGACGTGCCTGGGTCGCGCATTCTCCCAAGACGCGCTTCCGCGTTGTGCAGGCGCTGGCGGAGTTCGTCATCTGGTTGGCGGAGCCGACTCGCGCCCGGCTCCCGCTCCCTTGCTTCCTCCTTGGTGAACTCCCGGCCGGCGCTCCTGGCGGCCTCTGGCTCCAGGCGGAGGGCTGCTGTAGCAGGTCCTCGTGGGTCGCGCTGGAGGTCTCCGCCAGTGGGGGCTTGGCCTTCACTCGTGGCTGGCAGGCGTTCGCCCGTGCTCGCGGCCTGGAGCGTCGGTGCACTCTGCACTTCAGGTTCGACAGCGACGCCACCCTCTATGTGAGGGTGTTTGGGGAAGATGGTCGCCGCGCGGGGTGCTGCCCTGAGGACGACGACCGCGTCCGCGGGCCCCGCTCCGATGGCGATGGAGGAGATAGCGTCCGCCTGGATGGCGGCGTCCGCGACTCCCCAAGCTTCGTCAGCTCCTCCTCAAGCGACTCCTCCAGCGGTGGCAGCAGTCCTCCTCGGCGCCATCGAGCTTGCTTGGGAGGTGGCGGTTCGTCCGCCCGCCGTCGTGCCCCGGTGAAGCGCGAGAGGGAGTCCGCCTGAGGCCCTGAGGCAGCCCGTGTCGCCTCCGCGGGCCAATGTGAGGGGGGGCTGCGCCGGGCTCGTCTTTTTCCTTTCTCTTTTGTTACCTGTGTAAGACAGAACAGCTACATGGAGCCCCCTTGGGCGTGTTGGGAAACATTGCCATTTTGGCTATTACCTTGATCTCATTTTTTGCACCTCTTGACTTCTTGCCGGTGCGTAGATAGTTTTTGACCCCTGCCGGGGGGTGGGGCGACCGACCCAGGCCCTGTGTGCACGTCGCGGTGCCCGAGGCGCACGGACTAGGAGGGGTGCTCCTGTAATGTGCCAGGGTCGTGAGAACCTTCCTGCGGCTAGGGCAGAAACCCTCGCGAGGACGTCTGAGCACTATCCCTCGCGAGGTCGTTTACGAGAGAAACCAAAGCGAGGGGCGAAAATCGACGAACCACAAATCAGCAACAGCGACAACTTCAATAACACTCCAAATGCAAACAAACATGTCAACTGCGGAAAGCAAATGAAAAAGGCGCGTCCGACACCTAGTCTAGTCTTCGACGTCTTCTCACCAGCGCGGAGCTAAATACTGCCACTGGGCGTGGGAGGGAGCCCCAGGGCCTGAGGCCGGCGCTCCTGAGACTCCGGGGCGTGTACAGCCCCACTCATTATTACGTGAGAGTGTCACGGGGCGGCGAGCTTCACAGGCATTGGCCTTGCTTCACAGGCTCCGGGCCTTTTCCCAAGCGATAGCTTCACAGGCGCTCGCCTTGCTTCACAGGCTCTGGGCCTTTTCAAAGAGATGATCTTCACAGGCACTCACCTTGCTTCACAGGCTCCGGGCCTTTTTCCAAAGCGACGATCTTCACAGGCACTCGCCTTGCTTCAGAGGCTCCGGGCCTTTTTCCAAAGCGATGATCTTCACAGGCTCCGGGCCTTTTTCCAAAGCGATGATCTTCACAGGCACTCGCCTTGCTTCACAGGCTCCGGGCCTTTTTCCAAAGCGATGATCTTCACAGGCACTCGCCTTGCTTCACAGGCTCCGGGCCTTTTTCCAAAGCGATGATCTTCACAGGCACTCGCCTTGCTTCACAGGCTCTGGGCCTTTTCAGCGGTAGAACCTCCGGAGGTGCTGGATGTTCCACGCATTCTGGATTCGCACTCCCTCCTGAGTCTCCAAGCGCGCGGAGCCGGACCTGGAAACATGAACAACCTTGAACGGGCCCTCCCACATGGGAGAGAGCTTGTGCAACCCCTCCCTGGAGAGAACCCGCCTGAGCACGAGGTCTCCTACCTCGAGAGTCCTGGGGCGGATGTTGCGGCAGTGATATCGCCGCAGCGCCTGTTGATACCTCGCCGCTCGCAGCGCGGCCTCCCGGCGACGTTCCTCCCCCAGCACGAGGTCCATCCCCCACATGGTGTCCTGTTGCGCCTCAACGAACGCCAGGACCCGCGCGGAGCGACATCTGACCTCGTGAGGGAGGACTGCTTCCGCTCCGTAGACCAGGAAGAATGGGGTCTCCCCAGTCGGTTTGGTCGCGGTGGTGTGGATGGACCACAGCACGGACTGCAACTCGTCGTACCATCCTATGCCGCAGGCCTCCAGCTTCTTCTTGAACGCCCTGGTCTTGAGGCCCCTCAGGACCTCCGCGTTGGCTCGCTCAGCCTGGCCGTTGCTTCGGGGGTGCGCTACTGAGGCGTAGCATATCTGCGTTCCAAGGTTAGCACAGTATGTTTTGAAGAGGTTACTGGTGAACTGCGAACCATTGTCTGTGATGATGCGGTTCGGCACCCCGAACTGGCTCACGATGCCCCTGATGAACTTGACCACGGAGCCCGCGGGGATGGTGCGAACGGCCTCCACTTCAGCCCACTTGGTGAACCTGTCCACGGCGATGTAGAGGTAGCGGTAGCCCCCTGGCGCCCGAGGAAACGGGCCCAGGATGTCCAGCCCCCAGACTGCGAATGGCCACGAAAGGGGTATAGTCTACAGGCCTCCCGCCGGCTGATGAATTTGCTTGGCGTGGAACTGGCAGGCCTCACAAGCTTTCACCAGTTCGACGGCGTCATTGAGTGCGGCGGGCCAATAAAACCCACTGCGGAACGCCTTGCCGATGAGGGTCCGTGATGATGAATGATGTACACAGTCTCCGCCGTGTATGTCTTCCAGCAGTTCCTTTCCTTGCTCCCTGGAGATGCAGCACAGGGATACATTGTTTGGTCGCTTCCGGTAGAGCTCTCCATCCTTGATGCAGTACGCCGTGGCCTGCCGTGCCACACGCTCCGCTTCCTCCTCCTTCTCTGGCAAGGTCCCTTGTGTTAGGTAGCTCAGGAGCTCTATGATCCAATAACCCTCCTGAGGTTCCATCGCCAGGAGCAGGCGTGCCCCTGAGGCTGGGCCACAGGTCGGAGCTCCCAAGGTAGGTGGCTGGGGGAGCTCCTCCCGAGGCTGAGCCGTGTTTGACAACGACGGCAAGGCTGAGGGCTTGAAGAGCCGCTCCTCGAAGACACCAGGCTCCTGAGGTAACCGCCTGGACGCCCGTTTAGCGATGTCGTCGGCCTCCTGATTGGTGCCACGGGGCACATGCTGCAACTCCACCCCCAGAACTGCTTCTCCATCCGGCGGACCTCCGCAAGGTAGGCTTCCATGTGCTCATCTTTCGGCTCGTATACCTTGTTGGAGAAATTAACAAGGAGCTGTGAATCGCCCTTAATGTTGAGGCGTTTCACCCCAGGGCTGCCGCGGCCTTCAAGCCCGCTATCAAACCTTCATACTCCGCTATGTTGTTGGAGACCTTTTCACCTTGCTGGAAACATAGTTGTACGGCGTAGTAGAGCCTATCCTGAGTGGGCGATATAAGCACCGCCCCAGCCCCAGCACCATGTCTGGAGAACGCCCCATCGAAGTGCATGACCCAGCCTTCTAGCGCCTCGCTCCCCGGGGAGAGGGACCGATCCTCGTCGGCCTTGAGGCCTGGTGCCTCTGTCCATTCTACCACAAAATCCGCCAACGCTGCTCCTTTGATGACCCTGGTTGTGCTAAACTCGAGCTGAAACACCTGCAGCTCTATGTTCTACTCAGCGACCCTTCTGGCTGAGTTAGGGCTCCTGAGGACTCTCTCTAGGGGGTATGACGAGACGACTTTGATGGGATGAGCCTGGAAGTAGTGACGCAGCTTGCGCGAGGCTACCAGTAGTGCGAGGAGGAGCTTTTGAGGCATTGGGTACCATGCCCTCGCGTCCCGTAGCACCGTGCTAACAAAGTAAAATGGGTGCTCGACAAGGCTGGGAGCATCTGGGGTTGCTGCGCCCTCGGGAGGTAAGGGTGCCTCACGGGGCGTCGTGGCCTCGGGAGGTGGACCATCTAGTCGGGCGGCCTCTCCTGCCCCCGGTGCATTCCTCGGCAGCTGACCCTCCTCAGCTGCGGTTGCGGCTTCTGCAGGCTTTCCTTGTTCCCGTTTTGTCCTGCCTCGGGCTGCCGCTGCGGCCTTGACTTGGCGCTCCTCCCTAACCGCCACCAGGGCTGCGCTGGCGGAGTAGGGTGTGGCGGCGAGGTACAGCAGCAGGGGCTCCTGAGGGCGCGGAGCCACCATGACTGGGGGACTGGTCAGGTATCCCTTGAGATCTTGAAACGCCTTATCTGCCTCTTCAGTCCATTCAAAGGGCCCCTTTCTCTTCATCAGCTGGAAGAAAGGCAGCGCTCGCTCCCCCAGTTTGGAGATGAAGCGCCCTAGCGCGGTCATGTGCCCAGTGAGCTTCTGCATTTCTCTGAGGGTCTTTGGTAGACTCATGTCTTCGACCGCCTTGACCTTCTCGGGGTTGGCCTCGATGCCGCGATGGGACACGAGGAATCCCATGAGCTTGCCCGAGGGGACGCCAAACACACATTTCTCCGGGTTGAGCCGCAGGTTTACTGCGTCGAGGCTCGCGAAGGTCTCCTCTAGGTCTTGTATCAGTGTCTTGGCCTCCCGAGATTTCACTACAATGTCATCAACGTAGGCTTCGACATTCTTTCCGAGCTGCTGGCCCAAGGTGATGTGCATCAGTCGCTGAAAGGTTGCCCCTGCGTTACGCAGCCCGAACGGCATGCATGTATAGCAGTATACCCCGCATGGGGTCAAGAAGGCGGTCTTATCAACGTCTTCCACAGCCATCTTGATCTGGTGATACCCGGAGAAGGCGTCCAGGAAGCACAGCAGGTCACACTCCGAAGTGGAATCGACAATCTGGTCGATGCGGGGGAGCGGGAACGGATCTTGCGGGCATGCCTTGTTGAGGTTGGTGAAGTCGACACACATGCGTTCTTTCCCCCCCTTCTTGGGCACAACGACAGGGTTGGCCAACCAATCCGGGTATCGGACCTCGCGAATGACCCCAGCGGCTTCTAGCTTGCGGGTCTCTTGAACAATGAAGGCCTGCTTCTCCACGGACTGCCGCCTGGCCTTCTGCTTCATGGGGCGCACATTTGGGCACACGTTGAGATGATGCTCGATGACACTCCTGGGGATCCCCGCCAGCTGATCGGGCTCCCAAGCAAATACCTTCTTATGTGCGCGCAAGAACTTGACCAAGGCCTCCTCCTGCGCAGGCTCGAGGTTGGCGCCTATGGTGAAAGTGGCACTGGAGGACCCGTCCTCGTCGACGGGTATCTGCTTGGTCTCTGCCTTGTCCTGGGTGAATAACTGCTTCTTCTTGGCGGGCGCAGCCCCCTTGGGCTCAGAGGCCTCCGCGTTGGCGGGCCGTGCCAACGCCGTTGTCTTGAAGGCGAGCTCGAGTACTCGCAGGGTGTCCCTGGTGCCCCCGCGCACGGTGAGGGTACCATTGCTCCCGGGCATCTTCATGAGGTTGTACGCCGGGTGCGTGGCGGCCATGAACTGGGCCAGTGCCGGGTAGCCGAGGATGGCGTTGTAGGGAAGGCCGATGGGGGCGATGTCGAAGTCGACCGTCTCCGTGCGGAAGTTGTCGTAGGTGCCGAAGTCACCGGGAGCCGGATCTATCCTAGGGAGTCGGATGATCCGCCCCCGACGCCCGAGAAGGATCGGTTGCGTTGCAGCCGCTCCCGGGGTATGCAGAAGAGGTCGAAAGTCTCGACCGAAAGCACGCTGAGGCCCGCGCCGCCGTCGATGAGGGTTCGGGTGACGGCCACCTGGCAGATGGTGGGGTGCACAACAAGGGGAGCGCGCCTGAGCCGACCTGGTTGGTGGGGTGGTCCTCCGAGCTGAAGGTCAGATCGACCTCGCTCGCCGCCCGGTCCGGGGGAGCCCCCTGCCGCGCGGCAGCGGAGCTAACCTGGCGGGCAAAAGGCTTGACGTGGCGACTTGTGGGCAGCGCCTGCGAGCCGCCCAGGAGGGCCGCAACGACCGGAGGCTCCGGTGCCGCGGTGCAGTTGCTCTGTCGCGTAGGCAGATGCTGGGGTGGTGCTTGCAGCTTGTTTCCTGCCGAGCCGGTGGCGGTGTTGACGGCGGGCGGCGGGGGACTGTCGGGGTAAATAGCCACGGGTAGCCCAGCCGGTTTCCCCTGGCCCCTCAGAAAAAATTGTGAGCCCGTCCGGCTCATAAGAAGACTCAAGACTTAGGCCGGCTTCCCCCCTAGCCGGCTAACTTCCTAGCCGGCTCGGGGGGCGGCCCGCTCTTTCTACCCCCGCAAAGAAAACTATGGAGGGCCGGCTACGACACGGCCAGCTGCGGCAAGGCCGGCTATGGCACGGCCGGCTATCGCAGGGCCGGCTCCGATAAAGCAGTCAACGCCGTACCCGCGATGTACGCGTCCACTCTGCGATGATGAAGCGGGGCGTGGCTACAGTGGAGCCTGCCACCCCCAAAACCCGGAGCACGCCTGGTACAGCGCGTCGTGCGGGCAACTGCGGCCCGCCCAACGCGGCACTGTAGCCTCGGCGGCTCTGACGCCGTCCATGACGGGCCGCCAGTGTGGCCCCCGGGGCGGTGGGCCCCTTCGGGCAGAGAGATGCCGAAGGCGGCCACGCCTCCTCTCAAGCCGGCAAGACAGAGGGCCGGCTTCGCGCAGCCGGCCTGCCGCCTTCCCCGAAGGAGACGCCCATTAAGAAGACAAAGTGCGGCGGGGCTACAGTAATCGCCCGCCAGGGCGGCGTTACTGTAGCCACGCTTACCCCGACCAAGCCTGCGCCAACAAACACGGAGCAACAGTAACCGGCCGCCGACAAGGCCCTGGCCGGTGGGGCCGGCCTGTCGTCCCAGGAGCCGGCAGTCGGCGGGACCCACCAGCCGGCGGGCCCCAGAAGCTGGCGGAGAAGCCAGCGAGCATAGTCACCGACAGCTGGGCCTCGCGCCCAGTCGGATTACCATTGTACCCCCGGGGGGTAGGCCTATATAAACCCCCCGGTGCACCCATGCAAAGGGTTGAACTCTTGTTCTAGACATAGACACTTACGAGGAGAAGAGGCAGGCCGTGCTAAGCCCTTCTTCCTCCTTCCCTCCCAAACAGCTCAAGGAGCATTGTAGCCACCTGTGAACTTAGTAACCATGCGGAGACCCCGCAGAGCAGCAGTAGGGGTGTTATCTCCCCGGAGAGCCCTGAAGCTGGGTAAGATTCGCCGGCGTGCATGTCTACGCCTCATCCCATTTCCAGGCACCGGCGACGTTCTTTTGGCCCCCGCAATGATAAGCCACCCGTTGGCATATGTCGATCCTACCACCCGACAGGGACGACGAGAGCGCCCACCGGCGAGGGCCGCCGGGGCGGCGTGAGCCCGGCTAGCGCCGCGCATGGTTGCGGCGGCCGGAGAAGGGCGGAGCGGTGGAAGACGGATTCTGGCGCACCCCTACCTGGCGCGCCAAATGTCGGATTTTGGGTTCCGGGAGACCCTTAAGGTTCGAACACTGGGGTGCGCGCGGAAATCACGTCCTCAACCTCTCCGCCTCGCAAGGATCTAAAACTACTAAAGGAATCACACGAGAGACACAAGATTTATACTGGTTCGGGCCACCATTGTGGTGTAATACCCTACTCCAGTCTGTGGTGGATGGATTGCCTCCTGGGGCTGGTGATGACGAACAATACAAGGAAGAACAGCCTCGCGAGGGTCTGTTCTTGGCTGGGGTGATGAACTGCTAAGAGGAGTTCAGTCGCCCTTCTCTCTTTCTCTCTCTCTCTGATTTCTGATCTTCGATCCGATCGAACCCCTTGCTATGTGGGTGGCTGGTCCTATTTATAGGGGCCTTGGTCCTCTTCCCAAATATCGAGCGGGAAGGAAGCCAACAATGGCGGGCTAATTTGAAGGGGGGACAGCAAGTACTCTTATCCTGACTAAAGGCGGTCTTCGCCTGCGAAAGACTCTGTGGTGACGTCGTGCTGGGCTCCATGGTGACCTCCGTCTCGTAGTCCGCTTGGTCCTGGTCTTGTTGCACCGAAACGGCAACCTTTGCCTGATGCCTCGGTACTCCGCGGCTGCGCTTGCCCCCTTTGCACCAAAGAGGAAAGAAGGACCCTGCGCGCGCTGGCACCCGCCTGGTGCCCTTGATCGTCATGGCTTGCGTCACGGGCACCTCGCGAGGTACCCCACCTTGATATCTCCGTCTCCTCACGAGCCAGCCTGAGGAGGTTGTGCCTGAGGATGCGATGTGTCGTCCGCCTCGCGAGGCTTGGCCCCTCGCGAGCGTTTTGAGTCTTGCGTTGATGGAGATGGGCCATGTTGGCCCCCCGTTCAAGCCACGCCGCAGGCCGCAGGCAGGCAAGTCTGGGGACCCCTGTTCCCAGAACGCCGACAATTACAAGAGTAGATCTACCACGAGATCAGATAGGCTAAACCCTAGAAGCTAGCCTATGGTATGATTGTTGATGTGTATGTTGTCCTACGGACTAAAACCCTCCAGTTTATATAGACACCGGATAGGGTTAGGATTACATAGAGTCGGTTACAATGGTAGGAGATCTGAATATCCGCATCGCCAAGCTTGCCTTCCACGCCAAGGAAAGTCCCTTCCAGACACGGGACGAAGTCTTCAATTTTGTATCTTCATAGTCCTGGAGTCCGGCTGAAGGTATAGTCCGGCCATCCGGACACCCCCTAATCCAGGACTCCCTCAGTAGCCCCTGAACCCGGCTTCAATGACGACGAGCCCGGCGCACAAATTGTCTTCGGCATTGCAAGGCGGGTTCCTCCTCCAAGTACTTCATAGAAGATTTTGAACACAAAAGTAGTGTCCGGCTCTGCAAAATAAGTTTTCCACATATTGCCATAGAGAGAATAATATTTACACAAATCTAATCCGTTGACGTATTCCGTAGTGTGACATCACACCACGACCAAGCTTTTATTCGAACCGTATTACTGTCCCATCTCAGCGCGTTATGCGAGGCGGTTTCCTTGGCACGTCTTGTTAAAGCATAGATCGTGTCCCCTTATTCCGAGATTCTCATCAATACGGGCGTGGGTAACCCAACCGCGCCTTTGATTACGGTGCTTGGGAGATAAGCGAGTTTTACCAGGCTGGTGGGGACATGTAGTTGCGTCCACCCGTATAAGGGGATAAGGATCCACCTTTTCACCTACGCCTTCTTCCTCCTTCGCCTATCCATTCTCGCGCACTCGAGCTCCAGTGCCCAAGTCCGCACTCCTCACCTCAACCTTCTCCAGCCATGTCCGGAGTAGGAGGCAAGTGGATGGTCTCCTCCGTCACGGAGGGACACATCAAAAAGCTAAGGAAGTCTGGATATCTGGCTAGCGACATCGCGCACCGGCTTCCCGAAACGGGGTAGCTCATCCCCACTCCCAGGCCCCATGAGAGGGTGGTATTCCTCCCCCATTTCCTCCATGGACTGGGCTTCCCTCTGCATCCATTTGTCCAGGGGCTCATGTTCTACTACGGCCTGGATTTCCACGATCTGGCCCCAAATTTTGTCCTCAACATCTCGGCGTTTATCGTTGTCTGCGAGGCTTTCCTCCGCATCCGCCCCCATTTCGGCCTATGGCTTAAGACTTTCAACGTCAAGCCAAAGGTGGTGCGTGGCAGCCAGGCGGAGTGCGGCGGGGCCATGGTTGGCAAGATGGCCAACGTCCTATGGCTCGAGGGCTCCTTTGTGGAGACCCTGAAGGGGTGGCAATCGGGGTGGTTTTACATCATCGAGCCGCGCGACGCCGAATGGGTCGCACCCCCTGAGTTCTGGTCCAGACCCCCAATGCGGCTCATGTCCAGGAAAGAGACGGGCCTGTCGTGGGGTAAAAAAGGAGAGCTGACCGGACTCCAACATGCATCAAAACCTTGGTGGACAGGAAGCTTAAACTTGTCAATGTAGTCCAGGTTATGCTCATCCGCTTGATCCTCTCGTGTCAACAACGGGCTTTCAACCTGTGGGAGTCCTACCCGGCGCAGCACCAAACTCTGAGCAGGCTCTTCGACACGACGTATGAAGATGTCTGGAAGGTGCTTTTCAAGGGCGTCGTGGCTCCCGCATCCGCTACTGAGGATCGCGGATTCAGTGCACAGCGTCATGCTCTTGCGGTAAGCTGCCTTTTTCCTTTTACAGGGTATCAGTGTTTCATAGTTTGACTCCATGCGGGATCTAAGCTCCCTTTCCTTTGACAGGATTGGAAGGTGACGTCCGGACAGATCAACTGTCCGGCTCCTTTGCCCGAAGGCCCAGTGGATGCTCAACTGGCGAAGCTGCTGGTTCCGGCACCCTATGTGGTGCCAGAGAAGAAGGCCAAGAACAAGGCCACGGTGACTCGAAAGAGTGCCCGGCGCCCAGAGGTGTCGGATTCATCATCCGACGAATCCAAGACGCACTCCTCCCACGAAGATGAGGAGGAGGAAGAAGAGACCCCTCCCCCTCCAGCGGGGGAAGGCAAGAAAAGGAAGGCCACCCCAACTGGGGAGGCCGAGGGGTCCAAGAGAGGGAGAACCCCTCCTCCGGACTACTCCACCAACGCCGACGACGGCGAAGAAGAGTGGCTGCCTAGGGCCAAGCCCCTGGCGAAATCATAAGTATCCAGATACCGGAGTGATTTCATAGTATTCGTTTATTGCACAGCTTTCCCTTATGTCGAATATGTTTATGCAGCCCACCCAAAGACCGGCTCGACGCATCGTCGAGCGGCTCACTGGACTCGTCGGACGTGAACTTGCTGTCGACGGCTTCCTCCCCCCGCCCTACGGATGACACCGAAGTGTTGTCCCAACAGGGTCCAATCCGGGAGGAGGTGGTCCTGGAGGCGCCGCAAGGCGACCTCCCGGACTCCAGGAGTAAAGGGGACGAAACCCCCCAGGGCTCCAAGTCCGGCCCTAGGCCGGACACCGCTCCGGAACCTTCAAAGGTTCCAGAGTCCGGTGGGGAACCTCCTTCCAAGAGCAGCAGGCCCGCCGTGCCGATGACCTCCGTCCAACCGGAGGCGCCGGGCAATATGTTGGAGGCGCTCCAAGGCGCCTCCATCGACGAGGGGCACTGCACTATTATGAGTGCGGTGATCCAGAAGGTTCAGTCCACCAAGAGCGGACTGACTGAAGCTTGTACAAGCCTTTTAACAGGCTTTGAGGTAAGTAAAGAATGTGTAAATAACATTACCGCATAGACAGTAGCCCCTGATGCTCTGTTTGGCGTTCGGAAAGAAAAGCCGAATAGAGGATCAAATAAAAATCGCAGGAGTCTAAAAAGAGTCAATATGCGTGTGCAGGCTTCCCTGTTGGCGTCCGCCGCACTGACTGCGGAAGTGGACGTGCTAAAGCGGAACCTCGAGCGGTCCGAGCAAGAGCTCGGACGTGCCAAGAAGCAGCTCGAGGATAATGAAGGTAAGAAATACCTTGTTTAAATTAAATATATGTATATATAAAAAGGTGCAATTGCAAAAAATGACAGGATTATCGTGGCTATTGTAGGGGCCACGTCTAAGGTGGCGACCCTGAAGCAAGCGTGCTCGAGGCCGAGAATAGGTCGGCTGCGGAGCGTGTTGAGCGAGAAAAGTATGAGGCCGAGGTTGGCAAGGTGTGGCAAGAGCTCCAGGCTCTCATGGAGAGACATGAGAGTTTGGAGCGTGACTCAAAGACGCGAGCGTCCGAGCTCGCGGCGGCTACTGAAAGTGCCAAGTCTACCAAGGCCGAATCCCAGAAGACCCTCCAGGAGTTGGATGAGGTGAAGAAGATAGCGGCGGGTAAGGCATTCTTTATGCAAAGTAAACACATAAGCGTGAGTTACTTGTTACTTACCCGAATCCGGAGTTCTCCAGGCGTGTTTGCAGACCTTCCCTGGAGTGTATCTGATGCTGCCACGTTCTATCGAGCCGAGGAGGGCAGCTCGACGGAGAAGGTGTTCTGGTCTCAGTACGCTGAGGCCGGACACCCTGTGCCCCTGAGCGACTAGTTGAAGCATCTGGTCGAGCTCCACAAGGCGGCCGAACAGGCCATGAAGGGCCTCATAGTTCGGCTATGGCCTGGAGAGGCTCAGCCTGGGAGCTATTTCGGGCTGGTGCGGCGGCTGGTGGAGGCCTGTCCAAGGCTCGAAGTCATCAAGCGCTCTGTCTGCATTGAAGGTGCCTGTAGGGCCCTTGCCCGTGCGAAGGTGCACTGGGGCAAGCTGGATGCTGAGAAGCTTGTGAAGGATGGGCCACCGCCGGGGAAAGAGCATCGTAAGCCCGAAACTTATTATAAGGATATTCTAAAGGGTGCCCGCCTTGTGGCGGAGGAATGTTCTATGGATGTAATTTTTGAGTAAAACTCGCTCGTTTTGTCCTGTGCGCTGAAAACTTGTTCATATGCGCTTAACCAATGATGTTTAAATTTAAAGTATTACCTTCTATGCGGCTGTTTATCAATACTGAGAGATGGCGAGTCGTCGGCTTCTGCCCCCTTGCTGCTAGTGCTGGGGTGTTCGGGGATAAACTTGGGCGCTCTTTTTCCCATATTTGGGTCCTTCGAGGGAGGCGCTCAGCCCGACGAATGAGGCAATCGGACTATAATGCGTGAACAATCTCACTTAGCCATAGAATTCTATAATTTTAAATTTCGGCGAAGCCCCTAGTATTCGGAAGACCGAGTTCGGGGCGCTATCCACGCCTTGGCCGGACAGAGTCGGCTCCTCGCCCTAAGCGGCATAAGTCTTTAGGGACTCAAAAAACCTCTCAAACAGCGACCAGCTCTCGCCTCATCATGACGGTCAATTTTAGCTTTCTCCACTGAGGTGCTCGACCCAGCTCAACCGGGGCACAATCGCAGTGGTTCTCCTAGTGCTACCTTAGCCGATATAGCGGAACGTAAGGCACCAAAACATAGGAGCCGGGCAAACCCAACTATTGACCCAAGACATGATTCGGAGTCGATGCATATAATGCTATAAGTTCGGGGTGCCGTACTTGTTAAAGAGTTCGGACTTCTCACACCATGTTGAGGGGTATGGAAGCCCCTAGCATATTTTGGCCGTACCAAAGTGTACGGGTGCAGCATGTCGTTAAGGAACATATATAAATATATAAAAAAGAGTAATGCAAAAATAGACAAAAGCTATCCATTGTTTATTAAAAAGAGCTGCGATCAAAGCAGAACGATACAACTAATGCGATAAGCAAAAGGTTGGACTATGTACCATGTCCGCTCCAGGGGCAAGCTGCGGAATAATGTGCGAAATAGGTATACTGCTCATGATAGAGACCACCTGGGAGTTCCATAATGCGGCGTGGCTTGGCTGCTTCCCTGGTTCTTGCATCGTTTGTGCGGCAACTGAACTGCCGAACAGGCCTTCCGAAGAGTGGAGTCCTGAAAGTAAGAGAAAATTTAAAAAATCGGCAGCCCCTGGTGCGGTTTAAGCCGTGTTTCAGGCGTGCCATGGTGGTGCCCCTCCCCCTGTGCCCATGGTATCTCTAGAGCGTAGTTATGTACGTGAAGTACTAGCGTCGCCTTTTTGCGAGGGTTGGGGTTGGGGCCGCATTGCTACGCCTACTCGGATCGTGCCAGGCGGTCTTGTTGTAGGTTACTCTGGGCACGCTTGACGGTGTCTGGTCGTTTAGTGGCTGTACTGGAGAACTGCCTAAAGAGGCTGCTTTGAACTTTCGCCGCAAGGGCCACCATGTGCTCCTCCTTTCGGAGGGAGCGTTCGGTGTTTCCATAGACCGTAATTACTCCTCGAGGGCCTGGCATCTTGAGCTTAAGGTATGCGTAATGCGGTACCGCATTGAACCTAGGAATGCGGTTCGCCCGAGCAGTGCGTGATAACCACTGCGAAACGGGACTATGTCGAAGATTAACTCCTTGCTTTGGAAATTATCCGGAGATCCGAAGACCACT
Source organism: Triticum monococcum (assembly GCA_034509565.1). Taxonomy (NCBI): domain Eukaryota; kingdom Viridiplantae; phylum Streptophyta; class Magnoliopsida; order Poales; family Poaceae; genus Triticum; species Triticum monococcum. The sequence goes on from CM067841.1 coordinate 433,129,755, forward strand.
TCAAGTGTGACTGAGCCTGTATAGTTGGTCTCTACACCTGGTATTACGCCTTTAAAGGTCGTTTTGGTGGGCTTAATCCTCGAGGGATCTATGCCCATTTTCTGCACTGTATCCTGGTAAAGCAGGTTCAGGCTGCTGCCGCCGTCCATAAGGACTCTAGTGAGATGAAATCCGTCAATAATTGGGTCTAGAACCAATGCGGCGAAGCCGCCGGACGGGTGCTAGTGGGGTGGTCCCTTCGATCAAAGGTGATCGGGCAGGAGGACCATGGGTTGAACTTTGGGGCGACTGGCTCTATCGCATATACATCCCTTAATGTGCGCTTCCGCTCCCTCTTGGGATGTGGGTTGCGTATATCATGTTCACCGTCCGCACTTGTGGGGGAAAACCCTTATGTCCCCTGTTGTTCGGTGGTTGGGGCTCCTCGTCGTCATCGCTATGCAGCCCCTTGTCTTCGTTTTCGGCGTTTAGCTTGCCTGCCTGCTTGAACACCCAACAATCCCTGTTGGTGTGATTGGCCGGCTTTTCGGGGGTGCCATGTATCTGGCATAAGCGGTCGAGTATTCGGTCCAAACTGGACGGGCCCCTAGGCTTCCTTTTGAATGGCTTCTTCCGCTGACCGGATTTAGAGCGTCTGAATCCGGCATTAACTGCCGTATCCTCAGCATTGTCGCCGTTAATGCGGCGCTTCTTCTTGGTTCGACGCGACCTGCCACCACTGTCCCTGGTGTCCGAATTACCAGGGTTTTTGGTTAGATTGTTGCTACGAGCAAGCCAGCTGTCTTCTCCCGCGCAAAAGCGGGTCATGAGTGTCGTGAGTGCTGCCATAGATTTCGGCTTTTCATGTCCAAGGTGCCAGGCTAGCCACTCGTCGCGGATATTGTGCTTGAAGGCTGCTAGGGCCTCAGCGTCTAGGCAGTCGACTATTTGATTTTTCTTTGTTAAGAACCGTGTCCAGAATTGCCTGGCCGGTTCATCTGGCTGCTGAATTACATGGCTTAGGTCATCGGCGTCCGGGGGTCGCACATAAGTGCCCTGGATATTGTCGAGGAATGCGGCTTCCAGGTCCTCCCAACAACTGATTGATCCTGTTGGCAAGCTGTTAAGCCAATGCCGAGCTGGTCCTTTAAGCTTGAGTGGGAGGTATTTGATGGCGTGGAAATCGTCGCCGCGGGCCATATGGATATGAAGGAGATAATCCTCAATCCATACCGCAGGATCTGTTGTGCCATCATATGATTCGATGTTTACGGGTTTGAAACCCTCGGGCATTTGATGATCCATTATTTCGTCTGTGAAGCAGAGTGGGTGTGCGGCGCCTCTGTACTAGGCTATATCCTGACGTAGCTCTAGTGAGCCTTGTCTACTGTGTTCGGCCCTGCCGAATTTGTGGCCGGCGTGACGGATGCCGTCTCGAGCCGTGGGGCGCCCACGCAATCCGTAGATCGATCTTGTTTGTTTAGCCTTGTCCTCCAACATATCTTGTAAGTCCGGCGCATAGTCTCGTGCCTTGGTACGGGGTGCGGCTTGAGTGGAGGGCCGAGAGGCCTCTCTGTCGCGGCCATGAGGTGGCCAGTCGGCCGCATCGAGTGCTTCCTCCTCTAATTGGGGTAGCAACCTGCGCTTTGGGTAGTTCTTGGAGGGGCGTTCGAGTTTATGCTCTTCGGCCGCAAGGACTTCAGTCCATCTATCAACTAGGAAATCTTGATCAGCTCTGAGTTGTTGCTGTTTTTTCTTGAGGCTTCTTGCCGTGTCCATAAGCCTGCGTTGAAAACGCTCTTGCTCGACCGGATCCTCTGGCACGACGAATTCGTCGTCATCGAGGCTTGCCTCGTCTTCGGAGGGAGGCATATAATTATCGTCCTCGACCTCTCTGTCTGCCGCTCTCTCATGAGGGCTGGTTTCTCCATCCTCCTGTGCTAAATCTTGCTGGAGGGGGTTTTCTTCGGCGCTTTCCGGAGTGTTATTATCTCCCGTGCTGGAATCACCGTGTTTGTTTTGGCGGGATTTTGAGTGGCGCCGCTGACGTCGGCGCTTAGGCTGTTTCTTGGAGGGGTCATCCTCCGCTGTTCCATTGCCATCTCCCTCTTTTGGGGTGTCCACCATGTATATGTCATACGACGAGGTGGCTTTCCAGGGCCTAGTAGGCGCTGGTTCTTCATTATCTCCTTCATCGGCGTCCATACCGTCGATGTCTTCATAGTCGAAGTCGAGCATGTCAGTTAAGTCGTCGATAGTGGCTACAAAGTGGGTGGTGGGTGGGCTTTTGAATTTCTTCATCGTCCGAATCCCAACCTCGCTGGGCGCAGTCCGGCCAGGGTTCTCCTGATAAAGAGAGAGACTTCAGTGACTTCAGAATATTGCCAAAAGGCGAGTGCTGAAAGATGTCCGCGGCAGTGAACTCCATGATCGGCGCCCAATCGGATTCGATGGGCCAGGGCGCGGAGGGTTCGGAGTCCGGAAAGGAGTCCGGCTCCTTGGAGTCATGAGTCTTGTGGAGTGCGGGGCTGGTGTTCGGCTCAATCGCCGTTGGGATCGCAGCCCCCAAGGTGGCGTCCAACTGCCCATCCTCGATCGGCGCAGTTGGCTCCGAATTAGGGACCGGAGCCGATGCGGGTGCGGCCTCCAAGGCACTGTTCGGCGGCAGAGCTAGATCATGCTCGTCGGGACAGTGCAGCGCACTCGGCAGTGGCTCGAATCCGTCGAAGATCAAGTCCCCGCGGATGTCAGCCGTGTAGTTAAAACTTCGGAATCTGACCTGACGGCCAGGGGCGTAGCTTTTGATCTGCTCCATATGGCCAAGCGAATTGGCCCGCAGTGCGAAGCCGCCGAAGACGAAGATCTGTCCGGGGAGGAAGGTCTCACCCTGGACTGCATCGCTGTTGAAGATCGTAGGAGCCATCGGGCCTGACAGCGACGGCACAGAGGAACTCTCAATGAAAGCACCAATGTCGATGTCAAAACTGGCGGATCTCGGGTAGGGGGCCCTGAACTGTGCGTCTAGGCCGGATGGTAACAGGAGGCAGGGGACTGGAAGTTTTACCCAGGTTCGGGCCCTCCCGATGGAGGTAAAACCCTACGCCCTGCTTGATTAATATTGATGGTATGGGTATTACAAGAGTAGATCTACCACGAGATCAGAGAGGCTAAACCCTAGAAGCTAGCCTATGGTATGATTGTTGATGTGTATGTTGTCCTACGGACTAAAACCTTCTGGTTTATATAGACACCGGATAGGGTTAGGGTTACATAGAGTCGGTTACAATGGTAGGAGATCTGAATATCCGCATCGCCAAGCTTGCCTTCCACGCCAAGGAAAGTCCCTTCCGGACACGGGACGAAGTCTTCAGTCTTGTATCTTCATAGTCCTGGAGTCCGGCTGAAGGTATAGTCCGGCCATCCGGACACCCCCTAATCCAGGACTCCCTCAACGAGAAAAAAATTGAAAACAATAAGAGGCAATGGATATCGTTTCGTCCACAAAGGTGGGACATTCCCTACCGAAAACCATCATGCTTGTTGTGAGAAGCTCCGGTTTGTGAGAAGCATATACCAAACCTGCCCCAAATGGGACAAAATTTGTACCACGGCATGTTGATGCCGCTCCATGATAGCATGCCAAGTTTCATGAATTTCATATGAGTTTTGGATTTACTAGAATTTAAAAACCAGGCATCTCAATGTTTTGCCGGCAATCAACAGTGCCCCGGTGTTTGAAATTCATTCCCATTTCTTGCATGGGACCTAAGCATGCATCCAAGGACACAGATTTGATTTTTCAACCAATTTATATGCACTAGAGCATGTGCATGTAGTTCAAATTTGAATTATGCACATAAAATGCATTGAAAACTCAGTTAATGCATAAAATGTCCAAACGAACCCCGAAAAATCACAAAAAATCACACAACACTCATGTTGTTCTATGTTTTCACGAAAAAAAAATTGAAATCAATAAGAGGCAATGTATATCGTTTCGTCCACAAAGGTGGGACGTTCCCTACCGAAAACCATCATGCTTGTTGTGAGAAGCTCCGGTTTGTGAGAAGCTCCGGTTTGTGAGAAGCATATGCCCAAACCTGCCCCAAATGGGACAAAATTTGTACCACAGCATGTTGATGCCGCTCCATGATAGCATGCCAAGTTTCATGAATTTCAGACGGTTTTTGGATTTACTAGAATTTAAAAACAAGGCATCTCAATGTTTTGTCGGCAATCAACGGTGCCCTGGTGTTTGAAATTCATTCCCATTTCCTGCATGGGACCTAAGCATGCACCCAAGGACACAGATTTGATTTTTCAACCAATTTATATGCACTGGAGCATGTGCATGTAGCTCAAATTTGAATTGTTCACCTGAAATGGCTAGAAAACCAATTTAATGTATAAAATGTTCAAACGAACCCTGAATAATTCCAATTCTTTTATGACACACATATAGTTGCATGTTCACTACAGATAAAAGGTCTAGCAATTCAAACACCGTCCATTGCCGCTTTGACCCCATTATGTAATTCAAATCAAGATGAAAAATCAAGTAGATCGCACACAGTTTATTATCAGCAACCGTGTGAGATGTAGTACAAAATATCTTGGAGCATCCTTGGTGTATAGTATGCATATGGCTTACGCGAGAAGGTGCGTCGGCTACAGTCCATAGCCGGCGTCTCAAGCACACTAGCTCGCTCCCCAAATATCATTTCACTGTTCAATCGTCGCCGGTGAAAGATGGGCACGTGGACCCGCGTCGTGAGGGAAACTTCGGTGGCCCACTTCGGCGAGAGTGCGGCCGTAGCCGGCATGCACGTGCTAACAAGGTGCATGAGCACGGCCGCAATTTGCGACCGGGCGGCAAAGGCAGCCCAAACGGCCGATGTTGCTTCTCAGGTGGCGGCAGCAACATCTGCCTCGGGGATAGCAACTGGCGAGAGCGGCACAGCAGCTGTCTGTTCCACAGCGGCGGCCTTAGCCCTGATGGAGGCCGCCCACGCCCAGCTCCTGGCAGTCACCGCACAAATCGAACGAAGCTTCTTCGATAATGGTCGGCAACCCACGGCCGAAGAGTTGGCAATCGCCGAGAGCGTTCGAGCAGTCGTTCGTTCCTCCGTCGCATACCTTACGACGACGGAGCCGTCCAAGCCCAGATCGCGTTCGCCCACGCCTAGCTCATGGCGGCCTTTTCCAAAGAGATGGCGGATGCGGATGGCGAGATGCTTGCTGAGTATCGTGCGATGGATGCCATGGAGCCCCTTCCCCAGGAGATCGTCGGGCGCGAGCTGGACATGGAGGCGGCAGCAGAGATCGACGAGCACCATCCGTAGCAGTACTCTATGTGTTTTTAATTAAGAGCATCGGTCTTTAATTTGTTAGAGTAATGTTTAGGTTACCTAGCTCTGTTTAATTGATGAACTTGCTCGATTAAGAAGTGTGGGTGTGTTGTAGTCTCCTTTGTGTACCCAAATTATGCAATGACGTGGATAACCACTGTAACCATGGAAATTAGAACCAAAACTTTTGATGTTCAAACTCATCACACATGGGTTAAGCTATCTAAATCGTTTGTGATGTCCACATATCGTATACAGTTCAGAATAAGGGACCGTGTCTGATGACACTTTGCGCGCCATTTTTTTGGCTGAAACGATTCCAAATTTTCGGCTTCCACGGAAATATCTACCTCCCCGCCCCCTCCCCCTTACCAAAAGCCACATTTCCCCTCTTTCCGCCTTCCTTTCCAAGTTGAAACCTTCACTCCTTGCTTGCAGCACCGCCGCCTCCTCACCAGCGACCCTCCTTCATGCTGCTCGGCCTCCTCTATCCAAGCAGGTAATCCACACCTGACCCCATCCTCCTCCTCCTTCCACATCCCAGATGCCCCGGCCGCTGGTGCAAGCGCGACACCTTCCACCCAAATCACTGACCCCTCCACCAAATAAGCGTCGGCCTAAGCCATGGTGCACGCAGTATAGCCAGGACCTCAAGGAGCATTTGGCAGCGGAGAAGCAAATCGCGGCCGCATGCGCGGATGAGGTCACGATGGCTGCCATTCGTGCCGACCCTCAGATCTTGGAGGAACACCTTGCCAATGGCTAGCTACGCCAGTTAAGCATGCTTGGTTTACCCGTTGCGTGTGCTGCTCCTGCCTTTCCATCATAAAATCTAGTAAATTGTGCTTTCTAATTTCACCATGCAATCTGTTGCTCTAGTGTATATGTTCTATATGTCGTGCAGTGTGGTGCTCACTTATTAACTGTTTTGTTAATTAGTTGTCGTCTTTAGTTAACTGTTTGGTTCAATTCTGCAAATGTGATGTTCAATTCTTCAGACTGCAATTTTGTATTGTCTTCCATGTGAGAAATAAATCGAATTTATGTTTACAAAATTGTGAGTGCATTCTGTTATTGTATACCATGTGAGGAATAAATTGAATTTGGCTATATTAAATACATGAGAAACAAATACAATTGCTACAATTGGCTGTAGTTAACTGTTTGGTTAACTCTCTGATATTCTATTAATTAGGAGTATGTTATATTGTGCAATGTGGTGCTTAGTTAATGGTTGGTTCATTTGTTGTGGTGTTTAGTTAACTGCTTGGTTCAATGTTATATTAGCAATGTGGTGCTCAGTTAATGTTTGGTTCATTTGTTGTGGTGTTTAGTTAACTGCTTGGTTCAATTCTGCAATGCGATGTCCAGTTGTCGTGGGTAGAATTTTGTATTGTTGTGCATGTGAGGAATAAATCGAATTTGGCCACACTTAATACATGAGAAACATATACAAGTGCTATATTTCCTAGTTCTTAATCATGCTTGGTTTGGGTAAATGGGTTTTCTGTGTGGCTTCAATTAATCTGATGAATCTGCAATGTGCTTATTTTTCATCAACATATTTTACTGATAGCATGCGAACCCTTACTTAACCTGATGACTAACTACCTTATATGTGTTGCAGGGAAACAATGGGAAGCACTGACGTTTACAATCGAGGTTAGCATGTGCATGGTCCGTTGTCTAATAGCAAATTATTGTGTAATTGCAGGAACCATTCTAATATTTTGGTTTTTAACAATTTGGTCTTGCACATTGATACGTCTCCGCCATATCTAATTTTCCAAACACTTTTGCCCTTGTTTTGGACTCTAACTTGCATGATTCGAATGGAACTAACCCGGACTGACGCTGTTTTCAGCAGAATTGCCATGGTGTTATTTATGTGCGGAAACAAAAGTTCTCGAAATGACCTGAAACTCCATGGAGCGTATTTTTGGAAATAATAAAAAATACTGGCAAAAGATCAAGGCTAGGGGCCCACACCCTAGCCACGAGGGTGGGGGGCACGCCTGCCCCCCCAGCTCGTGGGCCCCCTGGAGCTCCTCCGACCTCAACTCCAACTCTATATATTCTTGCTCGGAGAGAAAAAAATTAGAGAGACAGATTCATCGCGTTTTACTATATGGAGCCGCCGCCAAGCCCTAAACTCTCTCAGGAGGGCTGATCTGGAGTCCGTTCGGGGCTCCGGAGAGGGGAATCCGTCGCCATCGTCATCATCAACCATCCTCCATCACCAATTTCATGATGCTCACCGCCGTGCATGAGTAATTCCATCGTAGGCTTGCTGGACGGTGATGGGTTGGATGAGATTTATCATGTAATCGAGTTAGTTTTGTTAGGGTTTGATCCCTAGTATCCACTATGTTCTGAGATTGATGTTGCTATGACTTTGCTATGTTTAATGCTTGTCACTAGGGCCCGAGTGCCATGATTTCAGATCTGAACCTATTATGTTTTCATGAATATATGTGAGTTCTTGATCCTATCTCGCAAGTCTATAGTCACCTACTATGTGTTATGATCCGGCAACCCCGAAGTGACAATAATCGGGACCACTTCCAGTGATGACCGTAGTTTGAGGAGTTCATGTATTCACTATGTGTTAATGCTTTGTTCCAGTACTCTATTAAAAGGAGGCCTTAATATCCCTTAGTTTCTGCTAGGACCCCGCTGCCATGGGAGGGTAGGACAAAAGATGTCATGCAAGTTCTTTTCCATAAGCACGTATGACTATATTCGGAATACATGCCTACATTACATTGATGAATTGGAGCTAGTTCTGTGTCACCCTAGGTTATGACTGTTACATGATGAACCACATCTGGCATAATTCTCTATCACCGATCCATTGCCTACGAGCTTTCCATATATTGTTCTTCGCTTATTTACTTTTCCACTGCTATTGTTATCATCACTACAAAATACCAAAAACATTACTGTTGCTACCGTTACTTTTGTTATCGTTACCACTACTATCATATTACTTTGCTACTAAATACTTTGCTGCAGATATTAATTTTCCAGGTGTGGTTGAATTGACAACTCAGCTGCTAATACTTGAGAATATTCTTTGGCTCCCCTTGTGTTGAATCAATAAATTTGGGTTGAATACTCTACCCTCGAAAACTGTTGCGATCCCCTATACTTGTGGGTTATCAAGACTATTTTCTGGCACCATTGCCGAGGAGCATAGCTCTATTCTTTGAGTCACTTGGGATTTATATCTGCTTATCATTATGAAGAACTTGAGAGATCCAAAAACCAAGATTTATCCCTCAACTACGAGGGGAGGTAAGGTACTGCCATCTAGCTCTGCACTTGATTCACCTTCTGTTTTGAGTAAGCTTGCGACACCTAAACATGCTTCTGCTATTGATTCTGATATGTCGCATGTTATTGATGATGCCACTTCTGCTATGCATGATACTTATGATGAAACTATTTCTATGAATGATACTACTATGCCACTCGGTGAATTTCTTGATGAACAACTTGCTAGGGCTAGAGAGAATGAAATTATTGAAACTGATAATACTGATGAAAGTGATTATGAAGGCTCTCCTAATAAATATGAATTACCTGTGGTGCCTGAGGGCTATGTTATGGATGAAGAAACTAAAAGAGACTTTCTTGCTTGCAATGATAGAAGTGATCTTAAGAAATTATTAGCTAAGCTTAAACAAAAAAACTCTGAATGCTAGAATGAAATATGATCCTGCTTATGCTACTTCACCTATCTTTGTTACTGATAAGGATTATGAATTCTCTATTGATCCTGATATAATTACTTTGGTTGAATGTGATCCTTTTTATGGCTATGAATCTGAAACTGTTGTGGCACATCTTACTAAATTAAATGATATAGCCACCCTGTTCACTAATGATGAGAGAACTCGCTACTTTTATATTCTTAAAATATTTCCGTTCTCATTAAAGGGTGATGCTAAGATGTGGTTTAATTCTTTTGATCCTGGTTGTGTGCGTAGTCCCCAGGATATGATTTATTACTTCTCTACTAATATTTCCCTGCTCATAAGAAACAAGTTGCCTTAAGGGATATATATAATTTTGTGCAAATTGAAGAAGAGAGTCTCCCACAAGCTTGGGGGAGGCTTCTCCAATTACTTAATGCTTTGCCTGATCACCCTCTTAAGAAAAATAAAATACTTGATATCTTTTATAATGGACTAACCGATGCTTCCAGAGATTACCTTGATAGTTGTGCTGGTTCTGTTTTCAGGGAAAGAACACTGGATGAAGCTGAAATTCTATTGAATAATATGTTGACAAATGAAAATAATTGGACACTTCCTGAGCCAACTCCTGAGCCTATTCCTAAACCAACTCCGAAGAAAAGGGGTGTTCTATTTCTCAGTCCTGAAGATATGCAAGAGGCAAAGAAATCCATGAAAGAAAAGGGTATTAAAGCTTGTCAGCATTCTGGGAACGGGGGTCCCCAGACTTGCCTGCCTGCGGCCTGCGGCGTGGCTCAAAAGGGGGCCCAGCATGGCCCATCTTCATCAACACAGACCCAAGACCCTCGCGAGGGGCCAAGCCTCGCAGGGCGGACGACACGGAGCTTCCTCAGGCACGGCCTCATCGGGCTGGCTCGCGAGGAGGTGGAGAGATCAAGGCGGGGTACCTCACGAGGTGCCCGTGACGCAAGCCATGATGACCAAGGGTGCCAGGCGGGCGCCAGCCCGCGCAGTGTCCTCCTTTCCTCTTTGGTGCAAAGGGAGCAAGCGCAGGCAAGAGCATCAAGCAAAGGCACTCGTTTTGGTGCAACGAGACCAAGACCAGTCCAATGATAGGGAGGAAGTCATTGTGGAGCCCAGGCCAGCGTCACCACCAGAGCCTTTGGCAGGCGAGGACCAACTTTAGTCAGGATAAGTGTACCAAATGTTCCCCTTCAAAATGGCCAATTGTTGGCGCCCTTCCCGCTCAATATTTGGGAAGAGGCCCAGGGCCTTTGCCTATAAATAGGACTAGCCACCCACAAGGTAGAGGGATGGAAATCGTAGAGAGAATCGAGAAGAGAGAGAGAGAAGGGTGACTGAACTCCTCCTAGCAGTTCATCCCCTCAGCCAAGAACAGACCCTCGCGAGGCTGTTCTTCCTTGTATTGCTCATCATCATCAGCCTAAGAGGAAATCCACCACACCACACACTGGAGTAGGGTATTACACCACAACGGTGGCCCGAACCAGTATAAACCCTGTGTCTCTTGTGCTGTTCTTTCCATAGCTTAGATCTTAGCGAGGCGGAGGGGTGCAGGTAGGTAGAAGGCGAAATCTCCGCGCGCACCCCAGTGTTCGAACCTCAAGGGTCTGCCGGAACCCAAAATCCGACATTTGGCGCACCAGGTAGGGGTGCGCCGGAATTCGTCTCCCACCACCCCATTCTCCTCCGACCATCGCGTCCATGTCCGACGCTCGTCGGGCCCGCGCCGAGTGCCGGGCCGCTCTCGCTCCCTGCGTTGCCCAGACGGCTCCTGTCGGCGGGCGTCCTCGCCGTTCCCCGTCAACGCTGCCACCGGCCCGGCGGGGGACGAGCAGCAAGCGTCGTCTCAGCATTCGTCCGTGCGGCAAGACGGCTGCACCGCTACTCCCTCGCTCACCCCAGCTGGTTCTTCGTCCCGCGCGCTCCGCGCACCCATGGAGGCTCGAGCTCCGCTCATCGCGGCTAACGAGCTCCTGCGCTACCGTCCCGTCGACGACGTCTACGAAGAATGGCTCGACCGCGTCGCTGAGCTCGTCCGCGCCGCAGGGGGCTCTCCTGCGCCGTCCGTTCTGCTGCACCGCACACCGCCCCGCACGGGCGACCCGGGGGCGCCCCAGCCGCCTCCTCCTCAAGAAGGCGCCATGGATCCAAGGCGCGTGGCCCCTGGGCGGAACCTGCTCCGTCAGGTGCCAGCGCGGCAAGAGCAGAGCTGCCAAGAAGTCCCTCGCCCGCAAGAAGCTGCCCGGGCGCTCCCTGCTCCAGCATGTCGCGACCATGCTCCTGCTCCCGCACGTCAAGACCCCATGTTGCTCCCAGCTACAGCGCGTGGGGACATGCAAGACCAAGCTCTCCGCCACCCAAGGCCTCCCGTGGCCACAGCAGGCTGTCGTGCCTTCACCACCGAGCTACGCAGCGTCGCGTGGTCCGACAAGTTCAAGCCAGACCTGCCTTCTCGTTACGATGGCACGGCCGACCCTGCGGAGTTCCTCCAGCTCTGTGAGCTGGGCATCGAAGTTGCCAACGGAGACGAGAAGGTCATGGCGAACTGGTTTCCCATGGCGCTCAAGGACGGGGCCCGCACCTAGCTCCTGAACTGGCTCCAGGCACGATCTCCTCCTGGGACGAGATGCGCACCCGCTTCATCGCCAACTTCCAAGGTACTTGCGACCGGCCACCCGCCGTGAGCGACATGCGCCGCATCAAGCAACAACCCGGAGAGACCCTGCAGAAGTACATCCAGCGCTTCAACAATGCACGCCTCAAGATTCCCAAGGTGACCGAGGAGGCCATCATCTCAGCCTTCTCCGACGGCGTGCGCGATGTCAAGATGAAGGAGGAGCTGGCGATGCATGAAGACCTGTGCACTTCCTTGGAGTTGTTCAACTTGGCAACCAAGTGCGCCAGGGCTGAGGAAGGGCGTCTCTCCCTCCTCGAGCTGCCTGCCGCAGACCCAGAAGAGAAGAAGCCCAAGGCCAAGGATGTGAAGCGCAAGGGGGCTACCGTGCTCGCGGCAAAACCAGACACCAAGCGGGGTAGAGATCAGCCCGAATCTTCCAAGGGCAGTCGGTACTGTGTGTACCACGACCTCCACACCCACAACACCAACGAATGTCAAGATCTCCGAGCCGTGCGAGAAGGAAGGATCGGCCGTCGCCCCGACCAAGGTGACCGGGGCTACAGTCGAGGAGGAGGAAGGAACGTAGGACGCTGGGAAGACCGCTGCCCGCGCCAAGGGTGGCGCGATCGACCTCGCGAGGATCGCTGGCAAGACCCGCCTCGAGAGGGAGACTGGAGGGATCAGCCTCGCGAGGATCGCCCGCAAGGCAACGTAGGCCTCCCACCGCAGCCGCCGCAGCCAAGGAGAAATGAGGACCGCCATCAGGATGAGGGGGTTGGGGGCTTCCAGGAGCCGCGCGCGATCGCCTGCATCCTGGGCGGGGCTAAAGCCCCAGCCTCTCAACGCATATTCAAGCAGTTCACCCGTGAAGTGAATGCAGTCCTCCCCAAGCTCGAAGCCACGCGCCCTCTTAGGTGGTCAGCGTGCGCCATCACGTTCAGCTCAGCAGATCAGCTCAAGTGTGCGGCCACAGCCAGAGTCCTCCCGATGCTTTGTTCCCCAATCATCAGCAACGTGGTGGTCACCAGGACCCTCATCGATGGCGGGGCAGGGCTCAACGTCCTGTCCGTGGAAACATTCAACAATCTCCAAGTGCCCTATAGCCAGCTTCAGCCAACCAAGCCTTTCTCCAGAGTCACCGACGGCTCCACGGTCCCGATTGGGCAGGTCAGCCTCCCTGTCACCTTTGGGGCACGCGACAACTACCGCACCGAGCTCATCGACTTCGACGTCGCTCACATTCGCCTGCCGTAAAACTCCATCCTTGGGTACCCAGCGCTGGCCAAGTTCATGGCCGTAACTCACCACGGCTACAACGTCCTCAAGATGCCAGGAAGTGGCGGAGTCATCACGGTGCCCTGTGAAGAGAAGGACGCAGTGTGTTCCCTGGAACGAGCTTTTCAGGTCGCATCACTGGAAGACCCGGATCGCGGAAGCAGGAGGCTTCCCGAGACCGCCCCCAAGAAGAAGAAGACATCGTCCGGCCCAGCCCCTCAGGAGGCAAGCCCCTCAGGGCCCGTGCCTGCCCAGGGGGAACCTCCTTCCATCGCATAGGAAAACGTGCCCGGCGCCCTCCTCGGGCAGGGCTCGGGGGCTCTCCACTGGAGGGCCACCGACCTGGCTAAGGTCACGAGGGAGGCGCTTGGGCACCAAATGGAGGCGTGTTTCGAAGCACGTTTCCCTCAAGAAGGAGTAAGGCAAGGAGGGCCAGACCCTCAGGAGTTCGTCAGCAAGGCCATCCAGGAGCTACAGGAGTCAAAAGTCATGAAAGGCGGCCGCCGCCTACCAGTTGTGGCTCCCCATCCAGGCGAGGATGGTGGGCTGCGCGTCTACATCGACATACCAGGGACTGGGACCTGTCGGCGCAGAGCACCAAGCCCTCGTGAGGTTCGAAAGGGAGAACTGAGCTAAGACGGAATGAGCAACTCGCACAATTCTACGACAAGGGTTATATTAACAAAACAGGATCACAGGCACCTTACAAGCCCCCACGGGACGCGTCTTTGATTACTCGCAGGGAACAGATCCTAAAAGGACGCTAACTACACGCGCCCCTACAAAATATGCCATCATCAACAGTGGGCCGTCAAGCACGAGAGCCAACCCCATCCAGATCAGAGTCGGCGACGGCCTGACGAGCCCAACCTGCTCCAGGAGCGGCCGCGGCTCAGGGGCTCGTAGCTATCGTCGCTCGCCTCCGGAGTCGCGAAGAGCTCGCCGGAGTCACTGGAACCTCCGACGCCTCCGCCGCCTGAGGAGCCGCCAAGGGAGCGGTCGGCGGGCCCAGTCCTCGCCGTAGTAGGGTCCCGACCACCTCTCCCAGGGCAGCACTCCAGCCGGCGCCCGTTCGCATCGAAGACCTTGAAGAACATCACCGAAGCACCGTCGTACTCCAAGTGGATCGCGAAGGCGCCTCTTGTCCTGCAAACCCGGGCGATTTCGCTCCAGCCTCGAGTCATGAAGACCTCGCCCAGGGCAACGACCGCGACCTCTGCCTCGGCCGCGAGGGTGCTGCAGCCGGCGTGCTGCGGCCAAAGCTCCAGGAGTTCTCCCTATGGGATGATGGAGGCGAAGAAGGGAGGAAGGTGAATCCAAGACTGAGGAGGCATGGCGGCGTGGAGCACGAACTCTCGGGAGGAGCCCTCGGTGTGGACCCCAGAGGGGACGACCCACACCTTCGTGACCCGTCGGCGCCGACGGCGGCGCCGCCCGTGGCGATCGGCATCGACTCCTTCAGAGCCCTCGATGTGGGCGTACAAGGGAAGCGGGAACCCCAATGGTGGCCGCTCGCACCAGGGCCTCGACACCACCTGATGGGTCCCCTCGTCCCGGCCGCAGAGGGCGAGCCGTTTCTTCGGCGGGAGTGGGTCTGGTTCCTCTCGGGGAGCCTTTCCCTTCTCTGCCGCCAAGAACCGGCGGATCGGAGCCATCGCAGCAAGACGGAGCAAGGACCGGGAAGAAGGAGAAGCAAGAAGGGATGGACTGGAAGGGCGTGCGCCGCTCCGTACTTATAGCCGGCGAAGGCCAACCGCCGACCTCCACGGTCGCAGGTAATCATGACCCGCTTTGCATGCAGGGACTTGTCCAATCCGTGCGGTTGTCGAGGCGCCGTGGGGAAGTGGAGACGCCCACGTCCAATTAACCGCCACGCGGCGCCCAAGGCCGCAGGCTGTTAGGGCCCGCGGCGCTTCGCTCTTGCCCTTTTGCCTCCCTACACGGCCAAGTCCGGGCGCGCCTTGGGCCCGGGGGCTACTGTCGGCGTTCTGGGAATGGGGGTCCCTAGATTTGCCTGCCTGCGGCCTGCGGCGTGGCTCAAAAGGGGGCCCAACACGGCCCATCTTCATCAACACAGACCCAAGACCCTCGCGAGGGGCCAAGCCTCGCGGGGCGGACGACACGGAGCTTCCTCAGGCACGGCCTCATCGGGCTGGCTCGCGAGGAGGCGGAGAGATCAAGGCGGGGTACCTCACGAGGTGCCCGTGACGCAAGCCATGACGACCAAGGGTGCCAGGCGGGCGCCAGCCCGCGCAGTGTCCTCCTTTCCTCTTTGGTGCAAAGGGAGCAAGCGCAGGCGAGAGCATCAAGCAAAGGCACCCGTTTCGGTGCAATGAGACCAAGACCAGTCCAACGGCAGGAAGTCATTGTGGAGCCCAAGCCAGCGTCACCACCAGAGCCTTTGGAAGGCGAGGACCAACTTTAGTAGGATAAGTGTACCAGATGTTCCCCTTCAAAATGGCCAATTGTTGGCGCCCTTCCCGCTCAATATTTGGGAAGAGGCCCAGGGCCTTTGCCTATAAATAGGACTAGCCACCCACAGGGTAGAGGGATGGAAATCGGAGAGAGAATCGAGAAGAGAGAGAGAGAGAGAAGGGTGACTGAACTCCTCCTAGCAGTTCATCCCCTCAGCCAAGAACAGACCCTCGCGAGGTTGTTCTTCCTTGTATTGCTCATCATCATCAGCCCAAGAGGCAATCCACCACATCACACACTGGAGTAGGGTACTACACCACAACGGTGGCCCGAACCAGTATAAACCCTGTGTCTCTTATGCTATTCTTTCCATAGCTTAGATCTTAGTGAGGCGGAGGGGTGCAGGTAGGTAGAAGGCGAAATCTCCGCGCGCACCCAAGTGTTCGAACCTCAAGGGTCTGCCGGAACCCGAAATCCGACAAAGCTAAAGATGTTAAGAATTTACCTCCTATTGAAGAAATACATGGTCTTAATTTACCGCCTGTTGAAGAAATATATGGTTTTAATCCATCACCTATTGAGGAAACAAATGGTCTTGATAACCCGACACAGGTAGTAAAGGTAAATTCTCTCTACAGATATGATAAAGCTGAAATCCCATTTACTAAGTTTTCTAGCCCATGCTTAGATGAGTTTGATAAATTAATGGTTAATCAAGAAGACTTCAATGCTTATTTTGGTAGAGAATTAAAACTCAATGCTGATATGCTTGAACACTTGGGTGATTATATGGCTAATGTCAAAGGTGAACTTAAACTTATTAGTAAACATGCTTCTATGGTTACCACTCAAGTAGAACAAGTACTTAAAGCTCAAAATGATTTTCTCAATGAATTGAATAGTAAGAATAAGGACTATGTTGTTAGAGTGGCTACTAGAACTGGTAAAATGACTCTGGAACCTTTGTATCCTGAAGGCCACCCTAAGAGAATTGAGCAAGATTCTCAGAGAAATAATATAGATGCACCTAGTCCTTTTAAAAGGAAGAAAAAGAAAAATGATAGGACTTTGCATGCTTCTAGTGAACCTATTGCTAAAACACCTGAGGATCCAAATGATATTTCTATTTTTGATGCTGAAACACAATCTGGTAATGAACCTGAAACTAGTGATAGTGTTAATGATAATGTTCATGTTGATGCTCAACCTAGCAATGATAATGATATAGAAATTGAACCTGCTGTTGATCTTGATAACCCACAATCAAAGAATCAATGTTATGGTAAGAGAGACTTTGTTGCTAGGAAACATGGTAAAGAAAGAGAACCATGGGTTCAAAAACCCATGCCTTTTCCTCCCAAACCATCCAAGAAAAAGGATGATGAGGATTTTGAGCGCTTTGCTGAAATGATTAGACCTATCTTTTTGTGTATGCGATTAACTGGTATGCTCAAAATGAATCCTTATGCTAAGTACATGAAAGAAATTGTTACTAATAGAAAAAAGATACCGGAAGCTGAAATTTCCACCATGCTTGCTAATTATACTTTTAAGGGTGGAATACCTAAGAAGTTAGGAGATCCAGGAGTACCCACTATACCATGCTCCATTAAAAGGAATTATGTTAAAACTGCTTTATGTGATCTTGGAGCCGGTGTTAGTGTTATGCCTCTCTCTTTATATCGTAGACTTGATTTGAATAAGTTGACACCTACTGAAATATCTTTGCAAATGGCTGATAAATCAACTGCTATATGTGTCGGTATTTGTGAGGATGTGCCTGTTGTGGTTGCTAATGTTACTATTTTAACGGACTTTGTTATTCTTGATATTCCTGAGGACGATAGTATGTCTATTATTCTTGGAAGACCCTTTTTGAATACTGCAGGGGCTGTTATTGATTGCACCAACGGCAATGTCACTTTTCATGTTAATGGTAATGAGCATACGGTACACTTTCCGAGGAAACAACCTCAAGTCCACAGTATCAATTCTATTGGAAAAATTCCATCGATTATTTTTGGAGGTTTTGAATTTCCTCTTCCTACTGTCAAGAAGAAATATGATATTCTTATTGTTGGGGATGTGCATATCCCCGTTGAGGTAACCTAGTGTTATTCAAAAATTCTCCGTTTCCATGTTATTCGGAATGAGTTTGCTAACAAGACTTGATCAACCTTGTTAGTGGATTCCTTTTGATGAGCATGAGATGGATGAATTAAGAAGGCACAACTCTCTGTACCCTCTTTTTACTTTCTGTTATTTATATTAAATAAAGCAAAAATAGTATCTTCTGTCTGTTATCTGAATTATCCGTGCAATATAAAAATACCCCGAAAATAAAAGTTCTCCAAATGCCCTGAAATTTAAATATGATTTTTATGGAATATTTTGAGAATATTTGGCACTGAGAACACAGCAGGGGGGCATCCACCTGGCCACGAGCGTGGAGGGCACGCCCTATCCCCTGGGCACGCCCCCTGCCTCGTGGGCCCACGGTGGCCCTCCTCCACTTATTCCTGCACCCACACTCCTTCTTCCTCCCATAAACACCATTATACAGCTCAAGCACGAGTTCTAGCTCATTTTGCTGCGATTTTCGATCTCCTTGCTCAAAGCACCTCTCACAAAACTGCTTTGGGGGATTGTTCCTTGGTATGTGACTCCTCCATTGGTCCAATTAGTTTTTGTTCTAGTGCTTTATTCATTGCAAATTTGTGCTGCCTAGGTGACCATGTTCTTGAGCTTGCATGTCAAATTTATGTGGTTCCAAGTAGTTTTGATGCATGATATAGGCTCTAGGCACTTGTAGGAGTAGTTGTTATCAATTTTGTTGAGTTTGGTTCACTTTTATTTGAAGTTACTAAAAATTTCAGAAATTTTTCAGAGGAAGAAATATGTTTAGGAAAATGTACCAAGGTGGTTCTTCAAGGAAACAAGGACCCAGGCTTGCAATGTGTGATGCTGATCATGAGCCACCAAAGGACGCTCCAGTGCGGCCTTGTGAATGGGCTTCAGAGGACTTCATGGATCGAGCGGTAATTAAGGAAGAATTTAACGCATATTTGTGTAATGCTGATCTTGTGAGCTTCGAGGCAAAAAAATGTCGTCAGTACCACTATCTCACTAGTTCCTTTGTGAGGAGGTTTGAATTTTCATCTTCACGTAATTCTCAAACTGTCCTGTTTGATCTTTATGAAAATTCTTACACTATGGACTTAGAGGAGTTTACCACTGCTTGCAAACTTCCACAATGGGGTAGTGCTAGTGAACCTCGCAAATCTGAATTTAGAGATTTTCTTGGTAGCATTCACTTTCCTACTATACATTATTTTGCTCTCTTCATAGGTAGATGCATTAACGGTAAAGATGAAGCATGTCACATGTGTGTCCCTGACCTCAGTATTCTTAGGAGTGTTGTGTTAGGAGATAAATCTTATAATTTGGGAGCCATTGTTGCACGTAGGTTGCATCTTAATAGATTTAATGGAGATTTCTTTGGTGGAATTTATGCAACCCGCATAGCTAATTTTCTTGGTATAACCATACGTGAAGATGATATTGAGTTGCCCCTGCTTATTTGGATTATGAGACTATGCTTCGTCATCAGTTTGTTGAGAGGAACGATCAGTTCCTCCAGTATTGACTAATCTTTGACAGACGACGCACCTATCACGTCGCTCTCCCTGCTTCTACTTTCTTTGACTTTCAGGCAAAAGGGAGATATTTTATAACCAGAGAGGAGGCAGAAGAGTATAAGAGGAGTGCTAAGATAGCTTGCCTCCAAGCTGCAGCCCATGATGCAATGATTGCTGCATCTCAGTACGACCCCAACTACAACTTTGGATATCCGCCAGGCCATCCGTGGCATTAGACCAACTTAGGCCAAAAGCCTGAGCTTGGGGGAGTACGTATTTCTCACCGACATTACATTCATGTTCACACACTCATTGCTAGATGTCGGTGCTCATACTTTTTCATTGTAATATCCATGCTAGTTTATTTCCTTTTATTGCTTTCTTCTTGTGTGTTTAATAAACCTTAAGAAAAACAAACCAAAAAATTAGTTGTAGCTTTTAATTAGTTTACTTTCCATGCTTGTAGTAGTAATTAAAAGAAAACCCCAAAAGATTTCTTGTTCTTCTTTTGCTTGTTGGGAGCTTTCCCGTGTATATAGTTTTATTTCTTTTCTTTTCTTTGGGGGTCGACAGGAGAAGACCTTAATTAAATTGTTGAAGTGGCTCGTATATGCATTATTGTTGATCTGACAAAAGAGCCCATATTGCCTTGTCTTCTCCTGTTTATTGAATGCTTGTAGATTCTAGCTTAGTCCAATGCACGTGCACTATTATTATTATTCACATCATTCGGTCGTGCAAGTGAAAGGCAATTATGACGATATATGACGGACTGATTGAGATGGGAGAAGCTGGTATGAACTCGACCTCTCTTGTTTTTGTAAATATGATTACTTCATCGTTCCTGATTCAACCTATTATGAATAAACATGTTTGCGATGACAATTAGAGATCATAGTTCCTTATGCCATGCTTAATTAGCTAGGAGCTTATAATGGTTTACCTTGCGTGCCAACATGCTATTAAAATGGTTGTGATGTGGTATGATAGGGTGGTATCCTCTTTTGAATGATTCGAGTGGCTTGACTTGGCACATGTTCATGCATCTAGTTGAAACAAAATCAACATAGCCTATACGATATTTACGTTCATGGTGCATTATATCCTACTGATCCGTCTCCAACGTATCTATAATTTTTGATTGCTCCATGCTATATTATCTACTGTTTTGGACATTATTGGGCTTTATTATCCACTTTTATATTATTTTTGGGACTAACCTATTAACCGGAGGCCCAGCCCAGAATTGCTATTTTTTGCCTGTTTTAGGGTTTCGAAGAAAAGGAATATCAAATGGAGTCCAAATGGAATGAAACCTTCAGGAACGTGATTTTCTCACCGAATACAACTCAGAAGACTTGGACCCTACGTCAAGCCAACTAACAGGAGGCCACGAGGTAGGGGGCGTGCCTGCCCCCCCCCCCAGGCGCGCCCTCCACCCTCATGGGCCCCCTGTTGCTCCACCGATGTACCTCTTCCTCCTATATATATCCACGTACCCCCAAACGATCAGGACAGGAGCCAAAACCCTAATTCCACCGCCATAACTTTCTGTATCCACGAGATCCCATCTTGGGGCCTGTTCCGGAGCTCCGCCGGAGGGGGCATCGATCACGGAGGGCTTCTACATCAACACCATAGCCTCTCCGATGAAGTGTGAGTAGTTTACTTCAGACCTACGGGTCCATAGTTAGTAGCTAGATGGCTTCTTCTCTCTTTTTGGATCTCAATACAATGTTCTCCCTGAGGGAGTCCTAGATTAGGGGGTGTCCGGATGGCCGGACTATACCTTCAGTCGGACTCCTGGACTATGAAGATACAAGATTGAAGACTTCGTCCCGTGTCCGGAAGGGACTTTCCTTGGCGTGGAAGGCAATCTTGGCGATACGGATATGTAGATATCCTACCATTGTAACCGACTCTATGTAACCCTAACCCTATTCGATGTCTATATAAACCGGAGGGTTTTAGTCCGTAGGACAACACATTCATACACAACAATCATACCATAGGCTAGCTTCTAGGGTTTAGCCTCTCTGATCTCGTGGTAGATCTACTCTTGTACTACCCATATCATCAATATTAATCAAGCAGGACGTAGGGTTTTACCTCCATCGAGAGGGCCTGAACCTGGGTAAAACTTCATGTCCCTTGCCTCCTGTTACCATCCAGCCTAGACGCACAGTTCGGGACCCCATACCCGAGATCCGCTGGTTTTGACACCGACATTGGTGCTTCCATTGAGAGTTCCTCTGTGTCGTCGCCATCAGGAAGGATGCCTCGCCCCGTCTTTAAAGATGACACCGTTGCTAAGGGAGCTTTGGCTATCGGCCAAACCCTCCGGCTAGGTGGTTTTCTTATGACCGCCTGTTCGGCTTCTGCGCCGACGATGACCTCTCGAGCCCTCGAAAACAATCTTCATGTCAGCTCGGAACTCGCCGAGTAGTTAGATCCAATGGAGCTCTCCTCCATAAACGAGCTCTTGGATTGCATCGCCGCCCTGGGAGTCGCTACGGATTACGACCAGATTGGGCCCAAGCCCGATCTGAGAGAGATTAACTCTCCCCAAGTCACCCATCACGTTGCCGTGGTAGAGGGACAGTGCGACGACCCCTCATCTATCTTAAGGACTAGCTACGTCCGGATTCCCGATCCCTCCAAGCCGGATACCCGCGGAGGGGAGGATATCACTCAAGACCTGAACTTAGAGTCAGGCGGCGGACTGGATTCATTGGACAACATCGAGGAATCCAAATTTTCGAGTTCGGAAATTCCTCGGCCTCTGAGCCTCAGATGGGGTGAGGCTTCGGATTTAATTCCACCCACCCACCCAAACATTAGTGATCTATCCCAAATTAGGCAGGAGCCCGAAGAAACAGTACATCATTACTGGGCTAGATTCCTCCTGGTTATGAACAGGATAAAGGACTACCGCGAGGAAGACGCGATTTCATTCTTCTGCAATAATTGCACGGACAAGGGAATCCTCAACGCCATAAGTCGCCGTGATATTACACGCTTCGCTGACTTGGCGTCCATAGTATGAAAGTACTGTGCGATGGAAAGCGCCTGGAAACCCGAAATAAAATTTTGGGACAATCCGGCCCTGAATGCAAACCCAGTCTGAAATAAAAGGGTGCATCATCGCCAGACACCCGGGTCAAACACCAAAAAGCAAAAACCCTCTACAGGGCATGGAACCGTATTGGAAGGATGGCTTAATGGACCCTGTAAAATTCACAGTACAGAGGACGCCACACCAACTCACAGCCTTAGAGCATGTTGGATACTCCGGCAGGTGGCCAAAATTGGCGAAGATCTCCTAATTCCGGAGGCCACAGAAAGCCACCCCAGAGACACCAATACGGTATTAACAGTCTTCGAGACTTTCGCATCAAATAACATGCGAAAAAGGACACTCCGCAGCCTTGCCGAAATCTACCAAGTGGCAACAATAAACCCATGGAGTGACACGGCTATTACCTTTAACGCCAGTGATGAACCTAAATTCCAAACAGCCCGAGTACCAGCTGCATTGGTCCTCAGTCCAATAGTGGACGGCTTTCGTCTTACCAAGGTACTCATGGACGGCGGCAGCGGATTGAACCTCATTTATGAGGAAACCCTTCAAAAAATGGAAATAGACTGGAACCGCATTGAGCGAAGCAGCACAACCTTTAGAGGAATAATCCCCAGTCGGGAAGCACGTTGTATAGGAAAAATCACACTAGATGTGGTGTTCGGCACGCCGGATAATTACAGGTCCAAAGAGGTCACGTTCCATGTGCTCCGTTCAGCAGCAGTTATCACGCTCTGCTAGGGCGGGAAGCGTTTACAATCTTCCAAGCAATACCCCATTACGGGTACATGAAGCTCAAGATGTCCGGGCCCAACGGGATCATCACTCTCGCTAGTGATCCGGACATAGCACTCCGCGCCGAAAACAAGACAGCCGCACTGGCCCTTGAGGCACTATCCAAAGCCCTAGAGGCTGAGGAACTGACTGCGCTGCGCTCCACGGTGAATAGAGACGACATGGTACTCGACAAAAGATCCAAGTCCACCTCCTTTAAACTGGCGGACGAAATAGTCAAATTCCAGGTCCATCCAATGGACCCCAATAAAATAGCTTCCATCGGGGCACATTTAAACCCTAATGTAGATGCCGCACTGCGAGAGTTCCTACAAGAGAACTGGGACATTTTCGCCTGGCACCCTTCAGACATGCCAGGAATCCCACGCAGGTTGGCCGAGCACAGCTTAAATATCCTAAAAGAATTCAAACCTATCAAGCAAGCTCTTCGGCATTTTTCCGAACCTAAGAGACAGGCCATGGGAGAGGAGCTAGCAAAGCTATTGGAGGCCGGATTCATCAGAGATATAAACATCTGGACTGGCTAGCAAACCTGGTGATGGTACCAAAGAAGGACAAATCCTGGCGCATGTGCATTGATTTTAAAGACCTTAACAAGGCTTGCCCAAAGGATCCCTTCCCCCTCCCCCGCATCGATCAAATTATCGATGCTACCGCAGGACACGACTCGTTGTGTTTCCTCGACGCATATTCCGGCTACCATCAAATCAAGATGGCAGAATCAGACCAAGCCGCAACGGCATTTATCACACCATACGGCCCATTCTGCTTCA
This sequence comes from Triticum monococcum, assembly GCA_034509565.1. NCBI lineage: Eukaryota > Viridiplantae > Streptophyta > Magnoliopsida > Poales > Poaceae > Triticum > Triticum monococcum. The sequence continues at coordinate 433,153,399 of CM067841.1, forward strand.
ACACAATGCCCTTCGGGCTCAAAAACGCCGGTGCAACATATTAGCGCATGATTTAGACATGTCTGGCAAACCAGATTGGCAAAACAGTGGAGGCATATGTAGGTGATGTGGTCGTCAAAACAAGACATGTCGAATCTCTAGTAAACGACTTGAGGCTCACATTCGATAACCTCCGGACATACGGCATCAAGCTCAACCCGGAAAAATGCGTTTTTGGCATCCCAGCCGGAAAGCTCTTGGGCTTCATTGTATCCAGTAGAGGAATTGAAGCAAATCCAGCCAAGATCCGAGCTCTGTCACAATTGGATATCCCAAAGGACCTCAAACAAATACAAAAATTAACCGGATGCGTGGCGGCTCTAAGCCGCTTTATCTCCCGCTTGGGAGAAAAGGCCCTACCCCTTTACCGCCTCCTTCGGCGCATCGAACACTTCGAATGGACGGATGCAGCCATGGCCGGACTCGACGAAATAAAAGCCATACTGGCAACAAACCCAGTCCTGGCCACGCCAAACATTGGCGAACCAATGCTATTATACATTGCAGCAACACATCAGGTTGTAAGCGCAGTGCTCGTCGTCGAACGAGAAACGGACGGACACAAATTCCCCCTTCAAAAGCCAGTCTATTATGTGTCCACTGTCCTCACTCCCTGCAAATCACGGTACCTACATTATCAAAAGATTGCGTACGCAGTATTCATGGCATCCCGGAAGCTACGACACTACTTTCAAGAGTGTTCAATAACAGTAGCCTCGGAAGTACCACTTAACGATATTATAAACAACCGTGACGCAACAAGCCGGATTGCAAAATGGGCCATTGAACTCCTCCCGTTCGACATAACTTCTAAGCCACGGCGAGCCATCAAGTCGCAAGTCTTGGCCGACTTCGTCGCAGAATGGATGGAGGCCGAACTCCCTAAAGAGTATGGCACATATTCAAATTGGATCATGCATTTCGACGGCTCCAAGATGTTGGATGGACTGGGGGCTGGCGTCATTTTGACGTCCCCCACAAGAGACACAGTTCAATACGTACTCCAGATTATGTACACGTACTCCAACAATGTAGCCGAATATGAGGCCCTTCTACATGGTCTCCGGATGGCAGTATCCATGGGCATTCAACGCCTAGAGGTGCGCGGGGACTCGAACCTCGCAATATCCCAAATAAATGGAGACTTCGATGCCAAGGATCCAAAAATGGTAGCTTACCGCAACGCCGTCCTAAAAATGTCAGCTCGGTTCGAAGGGCTTGAATTCCACCATGTAGCCCAGGAAAATAATCAGGCGGCAGATGTCCTGGCACGCATCGGCGCAAAACGCGATGTAGTCCCCCCCCCCCCCAACATCTTCTTGGAAAGGCTGTTCAAGCCATCCGTAGTATGGGAAGGGGAGCCGAACAATAACAGCCCGGACCCAACCGCACTGCCCGACACCAAACTCCGACACAATCGGAGGCTCTGCCAACGAAATAACACCTTCAGCCCAAGTAATAATGGCCGTTATCGCCCTGTGGACGGAACCATTCCTCGCCTACCTTACTAGGCAGGAACTCCCCAGGACCAAAATGAGGCACGCTGCATAGTGCGGCGATCCAAAGCCTACAAAGTCCACGAGGGAGAGCTTTATAAGAAAAGCACTACCGGAGTCCTTCAAAGGTGCATCTCCGAAGAGGAAGGGCGAAACCTCCTGGCTGAAATTCATGCTGGACTCGGCGATCATCACGCGGCAGCTCGGTCCCTTGTAAGCAAGGCCTTCCGTACAGGTTTTTATTGGCCGACGGCCCGGGCAGACGCCCAGGACTTAGTCCAACGATGCACCGGTTGCCAGCTCTTTGCAAACCAAAGCCATATGCCACCCACCGCCCTCCAAACTATCCCCATCACTTGGCCCTTCGTGGTCTGGGGGCTTGACATGGTTGGACCCCTTAAAGGCGGAACCCACAAGCAAAAATACTTACTGGTCATGGTGGATAAGTTCACCAAATGGATAGAAGCCAAGCCTGTTAAGACGGCCGAATCCGGACCGGTGATAGACTTTATATCCAGGGTTGTACACCGTTACGGCGTCCCCCACAGCATCATCACGGATAACAGCACGAACTTTACGGCCGACGAGGTAAAACTCTGGTGCAAAAACATGGGCATCAAGCTCGATTATGCTTCCGTCTATCACCCACAAACTAACGGCCAGGTCGAACATGCAAATAGTCTCATCATGAGCGGCATCAAACCCAGATTAGTGCGGTCCCTCAAGGAATCTAACACGCACTGGGTAGAGGAGCTCGACTCCGTACTCTGGGGGCTGCGGACCACGCCGAATCGCACCACCGGATACACACCATTCTTTATGGTGTACGGCGCAGAGGCAGTTTTACCTTGTGACATAATTCAAGACTCACCTCGAGTGTGCATGTACGAAGAAAGAGAAGCCGAGCTCGATCAGCAGGACACCTTGGACGCATTAGAGGAGGAGCGTGACGTGGCAAAAGCCCGTTCCGCATTCTATCAACAGCAGGCTCGAAGATACCAAAGCAGAGAAGTACGGGCCAAAAATTACAACGTTGGCGAATTAGTTCTACGACTACCGAACAAGAAAAAGGACAAACTCAAGCCCAATTGGGAAGGTCCCTTCATAATTAACCAAGTCCTGACTAGTGGAGCGTACCGCCTGCGAGATGCATCGGATAACCGAATCGAGCCGAACCCATGGAATGCAGCCCGTCTCCAAAGATTCTATGCCTAGCGCCAGACTCTGTGTTCGTCTCCTTCCTCTGTCCATTTTTTATACTTTCTATCTTACATTCCTCTTCTTCTCTCCCTCTCTCTTATAGCCTTTAAAGGCTCATAAAGTGACGCTCTATCCGTGCTCATTAAACCTGGGGGCTTCTTTAAACAGAAGCTTATTTATACGGGCTTCATGCCCAACACATGTGTCACACTTCCGCATGTACCTTTTATTCACCATTATATGCATCGATATGACTTAAGTTTTAAACAAGCTGGGTTGCCTGGCTCCTGTGCTTACCCCTACGTTCCCGATTGTTCGGCTAGGTGGTAAAGGGAGCACCTCTGCGATTGTTACTGCCGGGTCAGCCGGACGTGTACCTCAGACTGGGTGAAGCCGAAAGCTAGCGTTCTTAAGGGAATATTCGATCGGTGAACTAAATATGATCTTTTTTATTTTATTTATCTATACGCCCCAGATGTTTTTCCTGTGTTTCTTTTCGCAGCATGGACATGCACTTTAGGGCATGCCTCCGAGGGAAAGGAACCCCTAATGGAACTATTCTCCCTGGAAGATGTTTCTTACTAACCATGTAATATAACATAACTAGTCGGGCACTCGTCTGTTCACACACTAATGACCCCTACGCCTGGTCTCCATGCATTCCCCGATTCCTATATAACCGCATGGGAATTCGGACACACTACGGACCGTCAGGTCCCGAGGCTGAAGCGAAAAGGTCGGCCATGACAAATGATCTACAATCCGGCTAGAAGGCATTATAAATGTCAATTAAATTACATAGTCATTTTGACTGATTGTATTCCTCTTCAATACCATCTAACAGGCTGTCTAATTTACAGTCCTGCTGGGAATACTTTGCGGCCAACTCTACTTTGCTGCATACTAAGCTTACAGGGATCTCCTTCCCATCGGGCCCTACAGGAACGACCTCGGCCATGTGGTTGGGGTCAGCCTTTGTGTACCGCGTCTTCACCATGGCCCAGGCCTCCCTAGCGCCTTGACGGCAGGCCGATATCTTCCACAATCGGAAGTGCCGCCGTGCTCCCTTTAGCTTCTCCGCAAGCTCTCCAAGACCTTCGGGCATGGAGATGGATGGCCACAGGGCCTGGGCGACGTCTTGCATCGCCTGCCGAACTCGATCAAGCAGTTGCAAGAGCTCGGGAAGAAGGTCACCCATAGAACCGGGCATCTCCTCTGTAGGACGACTTGTTAGCACACCTACAGACATTGCTCTGTTAGTCGACTTCCCCGCCGAACTTTCTTTCAAAGGTTCATTCAAGAACTTACTAAATATGCCGTGCCGAAGCCGCTGATTCTCCTTAACGGAGTCTGACAGCTGGGCACGAACATCTTTCAGCTCGACGCCCAGCTTGGTGTTGGCATCTTGGAGATCGTTCTTCTCCCGCCTCACCTTTGTCAGCACCTTCTCACCAGCCTTTAGCTGGCGTAGGAGGTGTTGCCTTTCCGGATTCAATCCGGCGCCATCTGCAATTTCATTTGTCAGATTCGCACCCATGTCGTGCTTCGCAAAATACTTATCTTTCGAAGTATATATTACCAGAGGGGGTCTCCTTGGGCTCCCCTGCCGCGGCTAGTGTGGCCTCAAGTTGGGCTTTGCACTCTTCCAGCTCCTTGGACAGTCGGGAATTCTTTTCTGTAAGAACCTACATAACAAATGATCCTTAAATTAGTTATTCTAACTGTTTCAAGTCTCGGGGGCTACTGCTATCTATATATAATTACCAAAATTTTCTTACCTGTATGTCTTTTACATATTGCTCCATGGCTCTGGCTAGACCATTTTGAGCGGCGCGGAGGTATGCATCTCCCGATTTGAAGGCATCTAACGCCTCTTAGGAGAAACAAGCGTCGCGAAGAATTGTCTGGCGACGCCTGTGGTTCATGGCACTCTCCACCTCAGAGTTGGTGGCAGACAACCTATCCACATCCTCCGTCGGAGGAGCGCCCGGTGCGCGCCTTGTGTTCGCCTCCACCTCCAGACCAGGCTTTGGAGCCTGGCTGGTGGAGGCGCGATTGGCAGCCTCTCCGAATCTAGTCCGGCGAGGTCTCTTTGTCCTGAAGAGAGCACGAGTGTTAATGTGCCTTGAAGGTGTAACACCTGGGATAAGGGGGCGCGCCATACCTTTGCGCTGACGTCTCGGTCCGGACTGCACCTCTTTTCTGCCCACGAGGCCCTACGGCCCCTCGTTGTCTTATTGCCGCAGGTTCGGCCTCCCGTTTTTGGGAGGCCGGGATTAGTCCTGGGTAATCAGCCGTAATGGCCACCAAGGCGTTGTCCTTGTTCAATTGATGGAACACTCCATCAATCAGCTCCACCGAAAAGTCCGGATCCTCTTGAGAGTCCGGGTCGAGGAACCGTCCTGGGTCCTCGGGTTGTGGAGGTGGGCTGTTTATTTCTTTAACAGCCTGGCGCAGTTCCTGCGTTGAAGTCGCTAGACTGAATATTTAACAATGGGAATATAAAACGAATGCGCAAGATGCGACCACTTACCCAGTTTGGAGGATTGTACATAGAAAATCCACCCTTTGGGTCGACGCGGAGAAAATCCTCCTCTTCTCCCTTGTACAAAGCGGACAAGGTCTTTATTAGAGCCGCAGCTGAATCCGGCCCCTTACGGCCGTAGCAGGTGGTGTCATCCTCCCCATTGAAGTCCCACATGGGGTGGCCTCTATACTGTAGCGATTGCACCCCTCGCATGATGCATGCGGCCATGACCCCGATCATGGTCAGTACGGAATGAGCTAACAATCTTATCCGGCCCATCAGGTAAAAAACGTCCTTGTCGCTTTCCCTCTAAGGGCTCTGTGGACGCCAACTTAGGCGCTTCTTTAGTGGGGCACTGTCAAACTCAGGGAGGCCGATCCGGACAGGATCCGGCAGCGGGACGTCTTCTATGTAAAACCATTCCGAAGGCCAGTCCTCGGACGCTTTCTTTGGGGTTCCGGATAGGTATCCGGTCCCGGCGATGCGCCGCACTTCGGCTCCGCCCACTTGATACATTGACCCCTTCTTAGAATGGGGCACAAGGCAGAATAGCTCTTTCCACAGCCCGAAATGAGCCTCAACACCCAAAAACAGCTCGCAGAGGGCTACGAAGCCCGCGATATGCAATACGGAGGCGGGCGTAAGATTGTGTAGCTGGAGGCCATAGTACTCCAGTAGCCCCCGGAGAAATGGATGGATTGGAAATCCGAGCCCTCTTATTAGATAAGGGACAAGGCATACCCGTTCTCCTTTGGAGCGATTGGAGGCACTCTCCGCTTGCTCTCCACCATTATAAACGGCAAGACCGGCTCGAACCGGGACCATATAGGCCGGGGGGAGAAATCCCTTGGTCTGGAGCGTCACTAGCTCGCTATGCGGGATGGAGCATCTCTCCCAATATCCAGGCTTAGGGCTGGAAGGGCGAAGGGAGGAGTTGCAACGGCTGGCCATGGTGGAATGGACCTTTGTCGGATGCGCTCTGATGAACACTCGCGAAGGGGAGAAGGTGTGGTTTGGATCTAAATCCTCGTCCCCTTAAATGGGTGGCTCATTTATGCGGCTAGGGGTGTGGATGTACATGGAATTTGGAGGAGAACCCGCCTTGCAATGCCGAAGACAATCTGCGCGCCGGACTCATTGTCATTGAAGCCTGGTTCGTGGGTTACTGAGGGAGTCCTGGATTACGGGGTGCCCGGATGGCCGGACTATACCTTCAGCTAGACTCCTGGACTATGAAGATACAAGATTGAAGACTTCGTCCCGTGTCCGGAAGGGACTTTCCTTGGCGTGGAAGGCAAGGTTGGTGATACGGATATGTAGGTCTCCTACCATTGTAACCGACTCTATGTAACCCTAACCCTATCCGGTGTCTATATAAACCAGAGGGTTTTAGTCCGTAGGACAACACATTCATACACAACAATCATACCATAGGCTAGCTTCTAGGGTTTAGCCTCTCTGATCTTGTGGTAGATCTACTCTTGTACTACCCATATCATCAATATTAATCAAGCAGGATGTAGGGTTTTACCTCCATCGAGAGGGCCCGAACCTGGGTAAAACTTCGTGTCCCTTGCCTCCTGTTACCATCCGGCCTAGACGCATAGTTCGGGACCCCCTACCCGAGATCTGCCGGTTTTGACACCGACACTCCCCCTCTCTTGTGGAGATATATTCGATGTAATCTTCTTTTTGCGGTGTGTTTGTTGAGACCAATGAATTGTGGGTTTATGATCAAGTCTATCTATGAATAATATTTGAAGCTTCTCTGAATTCTTTTATGTATGATTGGTTATCTTTGCAAGTCTCTTCAAATTATCAGTTTGGTTTGGCCTACTAGATTGATCTTTCTTGCAATGGGAGAAGTGCTTAGCTTTGGGTTCAATCTTGCGGTGTCCTTTCCTGGTGACAGTAAGGGCAGCAAGGCACATATTGTATTGTTGCCATCGAGGATAACAAGATGGGTTTTCTTCATATTGCATGAGTTTATCCCTCTACATCATGTCATCTTGCTTAAGGCGTTACTCTATTTTTAACTTAATAATCTAGATGCATGCTGGATAGCGGTCGATGAGTGGAGTAATAGTAGTAGATGTAGGCAGGAGTCGGTCTACTTGTCTCGGACGTGATGCCTATAAACATGATCATACCTAGATATTCTCATAACTATGCTCAATTCTGTCAATTGCTCAACAGTAATTTGTTCACCCACCGTAGAATACTTATGCTCTCGAGAGAAGCCACTAGTGAAACCTATGGCCCCGGGGTCTATCTTTATCATATTAATCTCCTACTACTTAGTTATGTACTTTGATATTTACGTTGCCTGGTAATTTGCTTAAAATCCTAATATGCTTGGTATGCAAGATTAATAATAAAACTTTCTTATGAGTGTGTTGAATACTAAGAGAAGTTTGATGCTTGATGATTGTTTTGAGACATGGAGGTAATAATATCAAAGTCGTGCTAGTTGAGTAGTTGTGAAATTGAGAAATACTTGTGTTGAGGTTTGCAAGTCCCGTAGCATGCACGTATGGTAAACGTTATGCAACAAATTTGAAACATGAGGTGTTATTTGATTGTCTTCCTTATGAGTGGCGGTCGGGGACGAGCGATGGTCTTTTCCTACCAATCTATCCCCCTAGGAGCATGCGCGTAGTACCGAGGTTTTTGATGACTTGTAGATTTTTGCAATAAGTATGTGAGTTCTTTATGACTAATGTTGAGTCCATTGATTATACGCACTCTCACCCTTCCATCCTTGCTAGCCTCTTCGGTACCGTGCATTGCCCTTTCTCACATTGAGAGTTGGCGCAAACTTCGCCGGTGCATCCAAACCCCGTGATATGATACACTCTTTCACACATAAACCTCCTTATATCTTCCTCAAAACAGCCACCATACCTACCTATTATGGCATTTCCATAGCCATTCCGAGATATATTGCCATGCAACTTTCCATCATTCCGTTCATCATGACACATTCATCATTCTCATATTGCTTAGCATGATCATGTAGTTGACATAGTATTTGTGGCAAAGCCACCGTTCATAATTCTTTAATACATGTCACTCTTGGTTCATTGCATATCCCGGTACACCGCCGGAGGCATTCATATAGAGTCATCTTTGTTCTAGTATCGAGTTGTAATCATTGAGTTGTAAATAAATAGAAGTGTGATGATCATCATTTTCTAGAGCATTGTCCCAAGTGAGGAATATATAAAAAAAGGGGGAAAGGCCATAAAAAGAGAATGCCCCAAAAAAGAGAGAAAATCCATAAAAAGAGAAAATGCCCAAAAAATGAGAGAAAAAGAGAGAAGGGACAATGTTACTATCCTTTGCCACACTTGTGCTTCAAAGTAGCACCATAATCTTCATAATAGAGAGTCTCTCATGTTATCACTTTCATATACTAGTGGGAATTTTTCATTGTAGAACTTGGCTTGTATATTCCAACAATGGGCCTCCTCAAGTGCCCTAGGTCTTCATGAGCAAGCAAGTTGGATGCACACCCACTAGTTTCTTTTGTTGAGCTTTCATACATTTATAGCTCTAGTGCATCCCTTGCATGGCAATCCCTACTCCTTGCATTAACATCAATCGGTGGGCATCTCCATAGCCCATTGATTATCCTCGTTGATGTGAGACTTTCTCCTTTTTTGTCTTGTCCACATAACCCCCTCATTATATTCTATTCCACCTATAGTGCTATGTCCATGGCTCGCGCTCATATATCGCGGGAAAGTTTATAGGTTTGAGAGTACTAAAGTATGAAACAATTACTTGGCTTGTCATCGGGGTTGTGCATGATGATAGCATTCTTGTGTGACGAAAATAAAACATGACTAAACCATATGATTTTGTAGGGATGAACTTTCTTTGGCCATGTTATTTTGAGAGGACATAATTGCTTAGTTAGTATGCTTGAAGTATTATCATTTTTATGCCAATATGAACTTTTGTCTTGAATCTTTTGGATCTGAATATTCATATCACAATTAAGAAGAATTACATTAAAATTATGCCAAGTAGCACTCCGCATCAAAAATTCTGTTTTTATCATTTACCTACTCGAGGACGAGCAGGAATTAAGCTTGGGGATGCTTGATACGTCTCCAATGTATCTATAATTTTTGATTGCTCCATGCTATATTATCTACTGTTTTGGACATTATTGGGCTTTATTATCCACTTTTATATTATTTTTGGGACTAACCTATTAACCGGAGGCCCAGCCCAGAATTGATGTTTTTTGCCTGGTTTAGGGTTTCGAAGAAAAGGAATATCAAACGGAGTCCAAACGGAATGAAACCTTCGGGAACGTGATTTTCTCACCAAATACAACTCAGGAGACTTGAACCCTACGTAAGGCCAACTAACAGGAGGCCACGAGGTAGGGGGGCGCGCCTGCCCCCCCCCCCCCAGGCGCGTCCTCCACCCTCGTGGGCCCCCTGTTGCTCCACTGACGTACTTCTTCCTCCTATATATATCCACGTACCCCCAAACTATCAGAACAGGATCCAAAACCCTAATTCCACCGCCGTAACTTTCTATATCCACGAGATCCCATCTTGGGGCCTGTTCCGGAGCTCCGCCGGAGGGGGCATCGTTCACGGAGGGCTTCTACATCAACACCATAGCCTCTCCGATGAAGTGTGAGTAGTTTACTTCAGACCTACGGATCCATAGTTAGTAGCTAGATGGCTTCTTCTCTCTTTTTGGATCTCAGTACAATGTTCTCCCCCTCTCTTGTGGAGATCTATTCGATGTAATCTTCTTTTTGCGGTGTGTTTGTTGAGACCGATGAACTGTGGGTTTATGTTCAAGTCTATCTATGAATGATATTTGAATCTTCTCTGAATTCTTTTATGTATGATTGGTTATCTTTGCAAGTCTCTTCGAATTATCAGTTTGGTTTGGCCTACTAGATTGATCTTTCTTGCAATGGGAGAAGTGCTTAGCTTTGGGTTCAATCTTGCGGTGTCCTTTCCCGGTGACAGTAAGGGCAGCAAGGCACGTATTGTATTGTTGCCATCGAGGATAACAAGATGGGGTTTTCTTCATATTGCATGAGTTTATCCCTCTACATCATGTCATCTTGCTTAAGGCGTTACTATGTTTTTAACTTAATACTCTAGATGCATGCTGGATAGCGGTCGATGAGTGGAGTAATAGTAGTAGATGCAGGCAGGAGTCGGTCTACTTGTCTCGGACGTGATGCCTATATACATGATCATACCTAGATATTCTCATAACTATGCTCAATTCTGTCAATTGCTCAACAGTAATTTGTTCACCCACCGTAGAATACTTATGCTCTCGAGAAAAGCTACTAGTGAAACCTATGGCCCCGGGGTCTATCTTTATCATATTAATCTCCTACTACTTAGTTATTTACGTTGCCTTTACTTTACTTTGCATCTTTATCATAAAAATACCAAAAATATTATCTTATCATATCTATCAGATCTCACTCTCGTAAGTGGCCGTATAGGGATTGACAACCCCTATTTGTGTTGGTTGCAAGGATTTATTTGTTTTGTGCAAGTACGAGGGACTCGCGAGTAGCCTCCTACTGGATTGATACCTTGGTTCTCAAAAACTGAGGGAAATACTTACGCCACTTTGCTGCATCATCCCTTCCTCTTCGGGGAAAACCAACGTAGTGCTAAAAGAGGTAGCACCTACTCATGCTTGTATTTGGTGTTGATTAATTTTAATGCATGTTCATGACTGTTGTCGCTCTCTAGCTGGTCGCTTCCCAGTCTTTTTCTAGCCTTCACCTGTACTAAGCGGGAATACTGCTTGTGCATCCAATCCCATAAACCCCAAAGTTATTCCATATGAGTCCACTATACCTTCCTATATGCGGTATCTACCTGCCGTTCCAAGTAAATTTGTATGTGCCAAACTCTAAACCTTCAAATAAATATCATGTTTTGTATGCTCAAATAGCTCATGTATCAACTAGGGTTGTCCATATCTTCCATGTTAGGCGGGTTATTCTCAAGAGGAGTGGACTCCGCTCCTCACTCATGAGAAAGTGGCTGGTCACCGAGATGCCCAGTCCCATGCTTTATGCAAATCAAATCAAAATAATTGCAAACAAAACTCCCCCTGGGACTCTTGTTAGTTGGAGGCACTCGTTGTTTCGAGCAAGCCATGGATTGATGCTTGTTGGTGGAGGGGGAGTATAAACTTTACCATTCTGTTTGGGAACCGCCTATAATGTGTGTAGCATGGAAGATATCACCATCTCTTGGTTGTTATGTTGACAATGAAAGTATACCGCTCAAAATATTACTCATCTCTATTTCAAAACCAAGCTCTGGCACCTCTACAAATCCCTACTTCCCTCTGCGAAGGGCCTATCTATTTACTTTCATGTTGAGTCATCATCCTCTTATTAAAAAGCACCAGTTGGAGAGCACCACTGTCATTTGCATTCATTACTGTTAATTTACATTGAGTATGACTTGACTGGATCTCTTTTACCATGAATTACAATGTCTAGTCAGTCCTTGATCTTTAAAGGTGCTCTGCATTTATGTTTTGCGGTCTCAGAAAGGGCTAGCGAGGTACCATCTTGTTATATCATATTATGATTGTTTTGAGAGAGTGTTTTCATCCGAGATTTATTATTATTGCTCGCTAGTTGATTATGCCATTGATATGAGTAAACATGAGACCTAAGCATTATTGTGAATATGGTTAGTTTATAATCTTTGCTAAAAACTTGAATGCTGGGTTTACATACTTACAACAACAAGAGCAAACAGAGTTTGTAAAAGTTTTTCTTTATCACTTTCAGTTTGTCAACTGAATTGCTTGAGGACAAGCAAATGTTTAAGCTTGGGGGAGTTGATACGTCTCCATCGTATCTACTTTTCCAAACACTTTTGCCCTTGTTTTGGACTCTAACTTGCATGATTTGAATGGAACTAACCCGGACTGGCGCTATTTTCAGTAGAATTGCCATGGTGTTATTTATGTGCAGAAACAAAAGTACTCGGAATGATCTGAAACTACACAGAGCGTATTTTTGGAAATAATAAAAAATACTGGCAAAAGATCAAGGACAGGGGGCACACCCTAGCCACGAGGGTGGGGGCGCGCCTGCCCCCCTACCTCGTGGGACCCTAGAGCTCCTCCGACCTCAACTCCAACTCTATATATTCGTGCTCGGAGAGAAAAGAATCAGGGAGAAAGATTCATCGCGTTTTACGATACGGAGCCGCCGCCAAGCCCTAAACTCTCTCGGGAGGGCTGATCTGGAGTCCGTTCGGGGCTCCGGAGAGGGGAATCCATCGCCATCATCATCATCAACCATCCTCCATCACCAATTTTATGATGCTCACCGCCGTGCGTGAGTAATTCCATCGTAGGCTTGCTGGACGGTGATGGGTTGGATGAGATTTATCATGTGATTGAGTTAGTTTTGTGTGGGTTTGATCCCTAGTATCCACTATGTTCTGAGATTGATGTTGCTATGACTTTGCTATGCTTAATGCTTGTCACTAGGGCCCGAGTGCCATGATTTCAGATCTGAACCTATTATGTTTTCATGAATATATGTGAGTTCTTGATCCTATCTTGCAAGTCTATAGTCACCTACTATGTGTTATGATCCGGCAACCCCGAAGTGACAATAATCGGGACCACTTCCGATGATGACCGTAGTTTGAGGAGTTCATGTATTCACTATGTGTTAATGCTTTGGTCCGGTACTCTATTAAAAGGAGGCCTTAATATCCCTTAGTTTCCGCTAGGACCCCGCTGCCACGGAAGGGTAGGACAAAAGATGTCATGCAAGTTCTTTTCCATAAGCACGTATGAATATATTCGGAATACATGCCTACATTACATTGACGAATTGGAGCTAGTTCTGTGTCACCCTAGGTTATGACTGTTACATGATGAACCACATCCGGCATAATTCTCTATCACCGATCCATTGCCTACGAGCTTTCCATATATTGTTCTTCGCTTATTTACTTTTCCGCTGCTATTGTTATCATCACTACAAAATACCAAAAACTTTACTTTGCTACCGTTACTTTTGCTATCATTACCACTACTATCATATTACTTTGCTACTAAATACTTTGTTGCAGATATTAAGTTTCCAGATGTGGTTGAATTGAAAACTCAGCTGCTAATACTTGAGAATATTCTTTGGCTCCCCTTGTGTTGAATCAATAAATTTGGGTTGAATACTCTACCCTCGAAAACGGTTGCGATCCCCTATACTTGTGGGTTATCACACATGTAGGTCCTGTTGTCAGAGGTTTTGACCCACTGTTCGACCCTTTTTGCATATGGGGAAATGAGTTGTCCATGAATATCAATCAAATCAAGAAACTCAGAAAGAATGTTAGGATAAAGAAATTAGCGACAAAAACAACAAGATCTTTATCTGCACAATGAAGGAGACATCAGTTCACTACAAGATGGTACTAACTATTATACCTTGCCTTTTTTCATTCCTTTGCCCCATTTCCAATATAGAGAAGATATTTATGCACATCCTTGTTTTCAAGCCTTTCCAAAGCAGTTCACTAATGATTACCTCTCAAACCACCTCTATGGTCAGGAGGCGAGGAAGGCTGTCATACAACACCCACGGTTCAATATTGAAGTGTTCCTGAAGAGGTCAAAGGACGAGCGATCAATCATCCACAGGCACTGGCCTAAAGTTGCAAAGACCTTCAACATGAATGAAGGCTCAATATTCGCCTTCCGCTTCAGCAGTTTTCCAGATGAGATGCATCTGTCTATTTACCGTCTATGATGCTAATTTCCGAAGGTTCTACATGTTGCATGTGGAACTTGTTGCTGGTGCAATTGTGTAATGGGGTAGCTGAGTGCTAAAGCTATATCATGTTGTACTCTGGTGTATTTCAATTATGAAATTCTGCTTCCTTGATATGGAAATGAAATATATTGTGTGCTTAATATGAATGTCAATTAGATTAATAATAGGGCAATTAGCCTGCTAATGGTGAATTAGCCTGCTAATTGGGTTTTGATATTGCAAACGGTTGTTGAAAAAATACTGTGGGCGATGACCTCAGGCAACGCACACAGTTTCTAGGAATAAACCGTGTTGGATCAATGAACAATCACACACGACTTTCTCTTGAAAACTATTTGCGTTAGGCCACCTTGTGCAAATGTTTACCACATAAAAACTGTGTGTCATGGACAGCCTTTGCCACACAGTTTCTTCTACGGACCTGTGTGCTACATTCAATAACGCAAACGATTTAACGGGAAAAATTGTGTGTGATGTACCTGTGAACGGAAACATTTTCCTTGGAGCGACTGTGTGGGATGTGCATACGGACGAAAACATTTAGCGAGGACTGACTGTGTGGGATGTACTTGCGACCGGAAACAATTTTGCCGTATAATTGTATTTTTTAGCTCTATTGTACGTATTTCCGTATTTGAGTGCTCGCCGGTCGCACATGACCTCATTTTGCCGAACGTGTGTGCCAGGAGGGCATATCCCCGACGGTTTCTAGGTCGTGTGGGAAGGACCCACCTATCGCCCACACTCACTTGGCGACGGTTCCAAATGCCGTCGTGGAAAGGAGTAAAAACCCGTTTGTTTAGGACCTACGCGCACCAGTGAATGCCTCGCCGAAAAAGTTGTCAGAAGACATGACCTATTTTTTGCTTAAGTATTTTGCCTTTATGGTTCAGGGTTGTGACTATTGTACAGAGCCGGATATAGTTCTCTTGGTCGAGCTACTTTGGAGTATTCAGAGGAGGAACCCACCGTGCAATGCCGAAGACAATCTGCGTGCCGGACACATCATCATTGAAGCCTGGTTCAGGGGCTACTGAGGGAGTCCTGGATTAGGGGGTCCCCGGGCATCCGGGCTATGTGACATGGGCCGGATTGGTGGGCCGTGAAGATACAAGATAGAAGGCTTCCCCCGTGTCCGGTTGGGACTCTCCTTGGCGTGGAAGGCAAGCTTGGCGTTCGGATATGAAGATTCCTTTCTCAGTAAACCGACTCTGTACAAACCCTAGCCCCCTCTGGTATCTATACAAACCGGAGGATTTAGTCCGTAGGGGTAGTCATAATCATACAGGCTAGACATCTAGGGTTTAGCCATTGCGATCTCGTGGTAGATCAACTCTTGTAACCCCTATACTCATCAAAGTCAATCAAGCAGGACGTAGGGTTTTACCTCCATCAACAGGGCCCGAACCTGGGTAAACATCGTGTCCCCTGCCTCCTGTTACCTTTGATCCTTATACGCACAGTTCGGGACCCCCTACCCGAGACCTGTCGGTTTTGACACCGACAGTCGTCTCAACAGATTTAGATGGTGACCTATTTAACGTGAATGCAATTGTCCCTAATGCATAACCCAAAAACGATAGTGGTAAATCGGTAAGAGACATCATAGATCGCACCATATCTAATAAAGTATGGTTACGACATTCGCACACCATTACGCTGTGGTGTTCCAGGTGGCGTGAGTTGTGAAACTATTCCACATTGTTTTAAATGAAGGCCAAACTCACAACTCAAATATTCACCTCCGCAATCAGATCATAGAAACTTTTTTTTCCTTGTTATGATGATTTATTCATTTCTCTCTGAAATTCTTTGAACTTTTCAAATGTTTCAGACTTGTGTTTCATTAAGTAGATATAACCATATCTGCTCAAATCATCTGTGAAGGTTAGAAAATAACGATACCCGTCGCGACCCTCAACACTCATCGGACCACATACATCGGCATGTATTATTTCCAATAAGTCAGTGGCTCGCTCCATTGTTCCGGAGAATGTAGTCTTAGTAATATTTCCCATGAGGCATGATTCGCAAGCATCAAATGATTCATAATCAAGTGATTCCAAAAGTCCATCCGCATGGAGTTTCTTCATGTGCTTTACACCAATATGACCAAAACGGTAGTGCCACAAATATGTTGCACTATCATTATCAATTTTGCATATTTTGGCATCAATATTATGAATATGTGTATCAGCACAATCGAGATTCAACAAAAATAGACCACTCTTCAAGGGTGCATGACCATAAAAGATATTACTCATATAAATAGAACAGCCATTATTCTCTGATTTAAATGAATAACTGTCTCGCATTTAAACAAGCGCCCCGTCGCCCAAACCCTAGCCCACCGCAGCCCAAACCAGCGCCCCGCCGCCCGAACCCTAGCCCCGCCCGAGCCGCCGCTGCCTCGCCTTGCCGCCGCCGTTCCTCGAACCTCACCGGAGGTAGTTGCCGTCGCCGCCTCGATTTTCGCGAGAAAATCGATCGGTATTTTTCGAAACCCTAGATTCCATTTTTTTTATTTTTAGATCGGTTTGTTTTTCCGTTTTAGTTATTTAGCGGAGTTCGTCCGTACGTTCGTTTTAACGAACGGTTTTCGTCCGTTAGCCGCAGATAGCAAACGTTCGTTCGTTAGTTTTTCTTTTTCTCGGATTTTTCGCGATTATTTTCGATGGTGATTTCTGATCCGATTATCGTTTTAGTTTATCTTTTCACTCGTTTATCGGAATCAGGCGATTCAAGCGCCTAGAGTTTCGTCTCGAAGCCCTCTTTCTGTTTAACCAACTTAACCAAGTTTTTGCTACTGTAAAATTTGACTTTAGTCCAGATTAGTAAACAAAGATTGTTTCTTTCGCTGTTTGAGTTTCGTTGTTTCGTTTGATTTGATTCTTTTTGCAAACCAGAGTTCATAAGTTGAACTTTCTGGTTAGATCTTCTTATTTGAGTTTTACCCGTGCCCCTTGCTTGATTGCGTATTGTATGCTTGTTTGATTGTGATAGAGTACCCGGAGTGCGAAGCGTGCTACTACGAGTCTCTAGGTTTCACGGATCATTGGCAAGGCAAGTAACACTTTGATCATACCTCTTTACTACCTAGTTTTATTGCATTAGATCAATCCTCAAACAATTGCATGGTTAGGATCTGAATAAATTGTGGGTTGGGAAGTAGATGAGGTAGAACCTATTCACCCGTTTTAATATCAAACCCTGGGAGTTACTTCTACGCTATGCTTATATTGCCATGCTATGCTCGTAGACGTGGATTGGGTTTGAGTGTATCCATGACAGATGTGAGTTGTTAATTAATGGTTAACTTAAGGTGGCAACTTTAATACACATCTGGGTGGATTGAGGCACCTGGGGAACCGAGTGATTGCCTGTATTTTTTAAAATCCTGGGGTACCGTGTGATATTCCTATGGACTTCCACCCAGGCTCAAAGGGATCATAAGATTATTCATGCTAGAAACTTCCGTGTGCAGCCACATGCCATTATGGGCTCTGTCATAGTTGAGTAAGTTGTGGGAAATCTTTCCATGATGGGCTAGCAGATGTAGGGGATTGTAGGTGTACCGGCCTATCTATCGGTTAAGGGCACCTCTTCGGAAACACTGTGTCTCGGTCATCCGTTTCTCAAACATCATGTAGTGCGAGAAATCCAACGAAGGAGATCGAGTCTTGTGGGGAAAAGTGCAGAAACCTCTGCAGAGTTGTGACGCCCGGATAATCATGCTACAGTAATCTCACGTTAATGGTGCCATGTCACCTCGGTCATTGTAGTTAATCTCACGTTGATTCAAAAACGTTCAAATTCAAATTCAAATTAATGTCAAACGACTAAGTTTTCAAAATATCAAACTAAAATGTTCGGGGTGTGCAATTAAATGCCTAGGTAATTAAAATAAAGCAAACACATTTTTATAAAATGCCTAGATAATTTAAAATGATTTAAAACAGAAAAGAAAATAAATAAATAAAAGAAAAGAAACTACAAAAACAAAAAAAAAGACCCCCCCCCCCACGCTGGGCCTCGGCCCAGCTGGCCACCCACCCTCAGCCCACCAGGCCCAGCTGGCCACCCACCCTCGGCCCAGCCAGTGGCCTGCCAGGCCGGTCCACTCCCTCCCCTAGCCTATAACCCCGTGGGGGCACCGAACCCTAGCACGATCCCCATTCCCCCTCGCACTCCTCTCTCTCCCTCCTCTGCCCGATCTGGATCGGGGCGAACCCCGATCCCATCGGCCCGACGCCGCCGTCGATCCCCGCGGCCACTACGCCGGGTCCCCCTCGCCGGGACGCCCTCCCGCCTCTGCACGAATGCCCCAACGCCGCGGAGCTTCGTCACCAACCCGCCGGAAGCCGCGGCCTTGACCCGGTGCCGCCTCGCCGTGCCGCCGCCTCCACCTCGCCGGACCCCCCCCCCACTGCCCCGTCCCTACTCCCCGCAGTGAGCATGCGCCCCTTTCCTCCTGTCTCCGTTGCTGCACAGCACCGTCGCGCTCACAGCCAGGCCCCGTGCGCCCGCTGCTCGCCGTCCCGCACCCGCGCACGCCGCTCGGGGCCACGCCCCTCGCCCCGCCCCTATCTCGCTGCTGCGGCTGGCCGCCGCGCTCGACGGTGCCCACGTTGGCGGCCCCGCTCCGCTGCTCTGCTCGTCTGTCGCCCGAGCCATCGCCTCGCCTTGCCTCGCGCCACAGCCGCTCGTCGCCCGCTCGCCCTGGCCTGCTTCCCCGCCGACGGGCCCGCCTCCGTTGACGCCTGCAGGCCCGCGCGCCGCTGCTAGGCCCCGCCAGCCGCGACCCCTGCCCTGGTCGACGACCTCCTCCGTCCCGGCCGGCGTCTATGGCCATCCGGGCTGCGCCCATCCCTGGCCGGCGCCGTGCCCCGCCGTGGCCGCCAGCGCCCACGCCCGCGTGCCCCTGCGCATGCGCCCGAACAGGGCGCGCCCGTAACCGTCGCCCGCGCCCTGTATGGCCTCGGCCTATGACACATGGGCCCTGCCCAGAGAACGATTAAAAAAAATAAAGAAATAAAAATTTAAAAATAAATAAATACTAATAATAAAATTAATTAATTAATTAATTATGGAGTTAATTAATTACAATTAGATTAACCTAATCACTAATTAACTGTTAGTTAATTAAAACAGAGTATGACGAACAGGACCCACCTGTCAGGTTGACCAAGTCAACTACTGACGTCATGCTGACGTCATGATGATGTCAGCAGACACTATTCTGGATAATGTTGATTAAATTAATTAAATAAATCCTAAAATGATTTAAATCTTTTAAAATTAATATAAAATAAACCGTAGCTCGGATGAAAAAACTTTGTACATGAAAGTTACTCAGAACGACGAGACGAATCCGGATACGCAGCCCATTTGTCTGCCACACGTCCCTAGCATAGTGAACCTGCAACATTTCACCTCCGGTTCATCTGTCCAGAAACTCGGAACACCGGGGATACTTTCCCGGATGTTTCCCCCCTTCACCGGTATCACCTCATACCGCGTTAGGGCACCCCTAGCACCGTTACTTGTCGTGTCATGCATCACTATGCATATGCTTGCTTAAATATTTATTGTTTCTTCCCCCTCTTCTCTCGATAGACACCGAGACCGACGCCGCTGCTATCTAGTATGACTACGGTGTTGACAACCCATCTCTCTTGCCAGAGCAACCAGGCAAGCCCCCCCCCTTTGATCACCAGATATCGCCTACTCTTCTCTATACTGCTTGCATTAGAGTAGTGTAGCATGCTACAGCTTTCAGTTAATCCTATACTGCTGCATAGCCTGTCCTTGCTACTACTGTTGTTACCTTTACCGCAAACCTAATGCTTAGTATAGGATGCTAGTTTATCATCAGTGGCCCTACACTCTTGTCCGTCTGCCATGCTATACTATCGGGCCGTGATCACTCGGGAGGTGATCACGGGTATATACTATATACTTTATACATGATACATGTGGTGACTAAAGACGGGTAGGCTCGTAGGAGCACCCGCGAGTGGATCTTTGAGGCGGAGCGACAGGGCAGGTTCCGACCACCTAGGAGAGAGGTGGGCCTGGCCCTGTTCGGCGTTCGCGGACACTTAACACGCTTAACGAGATCTGGGTATTTGATCTGAGTCTGGCCATTTGGTCTATACGCACTAACCATCTACGCGGGAGTAGTTATGGGTATCCCGACGTCGTGGTATCAGCCGAAGCCTTCGTGACGTCAGCGACTGAGTGGCGCGCGCCGGATTGGAACGTAAGCCTGCTCTTGTATTAAGGGGGCTAGTTCTGCTTCCGGCCGCGTTCGCAACGTGCAGGTGTGCAAAGGGCGATGGGCCCAGACCCCTGCGCCATAGGGTTTAGACCGGCGTGCTGACCTCTCTGTTGTGCCTAGGTAGGGCTGTGACGTGTTGATCTTCCGAGGCCGGGCATGACCCAGGAAAGTGTGTCCGGCCAAATGGGATCGAGCGTGTTGGGGTATGTGGTGCACCCCTGCAGGGAAGTTTATCTATTCGAATAGCCGTGTCCCTCGGTAAAAGGACGACCCGGAGTTGTACTTTGACCTTATGACAACTAGAACCGGATACTTAATAAAACACACCCTTCCAAGTGCCAGATACAACCGGTGATCGCTCTCTCACAGGGCGACGAGGGGAGGATCATCGGTTAGGATTATGCTATGCGATGCTACTTGGAGGACTTCAGTCTACTCTCTTCTACATGCTGCAAGACGGAGGCTGCCAGAAGCGTAGTCTTCGACAGGATTAGCTATCCCCCTCTTGTTCTGGCTTTCTGCAGTTCAGTCCACCGATATGGTCCTTTACACATTTACCCATGCATATGTAGTGTAGCTCCTTGCTTGCGAGTACTTTGGATGAGTACTCACGGTTGCTTTCTCCCTCTTTTCCCCCTATCCCTTCTACCTGGTTGTCGCAACCAGATGTTGGAGCCCAGGATCCAGACGCCACCGTCGTCGACGACTCCTACTACATCGGAGGTGCCTACTACTACGTGCTGCCCGCTGACGACGACCAGGAGTAGTTAGGAGGATCCCAGGCAGGAGGACTGCGCCTCTTTCGATCTGTATCCCAGTTTGTGCTAGCCTTCTTAAGGCAAACTTGTTTAACTTATGTCTGTACTCAGATATTGTTGCTTTCGCTGACTCGTCTATGATCGAGCTCTTGTATTCGAGCCTTCGAGGCCCCTGGCTTGTAATATGATGCTTGTATGACTTATTTTATTTGTAGAGTTGTGTTGTGATATCTTCTCGTGAGTCCCTGATCTTGATCATACACGTTTGCGTGTATGATTAGTGTACGGTCAAACCGGGGGCGTCACAAGTTGGTATCAGAGCCGACTGCCTGTAGGAATCCCCCTTTCCAACTCCTTGGCCGAAGTCGAGTCTAGACATTACAAAACTTTTACTAACATGGCTGTGCGGCTTACGGGCCCACGTCGCCATTTGGGTGGTATTAGGATCTTTTATTCCTCGCCTTTACTCTAGGACCCTGATCTCTCTTCTAATCGGGTTAAATGGTTTTGCTAACTCTAACTCTAGGTTCTCGTAAATACTTTCTCCCGGAGAGCCCCTTCATTCCAGATGATGGCCTGCTTCACCAGAAGATTCCGAAGATACTCTTTGCTATTCCTCTCGAGACTTTGTGCCCATCACTTTTGCTATTCCCGACCACTGATAAATCCTTATGGATAACTACTTACACTTGCCATTCATACGATCATTCCCCATTGATCTTGTTATTACAAGATACCCCGAAGTCTTCTCTATTGTTCCGAGAATACTTTGTGCCTACTGCCTAGCAGTTCCTTGCCACATGAATACCCCTTCACTTAAATCCTCGCACTTGTCGAGTATCCACTCATCCCCAGTTGTTCATGTGTTTCACAATGGTCTTCGAAATACTATTCGATTCTCCAAAAATCCCTAGTAGCTTATTGCTCTGCAATACTTGCCTGCTTGCATTATGGATGCTTTCCATATGTCTGGCAATATTCGTTAGTATCCTTAGGCATCATCTTTTGATCCTATTGATTCAACTTGAGTGCGAATGCACGCAATCATCAGTTGATCCTTTTAAATTATCTTTCCGGCTCAGACGTTATTTTAAAACATGAGCTGGATCTCGGCCAATCAAATTGCTGTCGATTGTACCCTTAAGGCTATTCAACTTATCCATCCCTGATCAGAGCATTGCTTCTGATCCCTTGTCTTGGAATTGATAATTCCTTTGCATTTGAGCCTTGAATTAGTCAGTTGTTTCTAAAGTCTAATCTCATTGCATTGTTTCTCCCTCTGGTTGAGTACCGATGCTCACACCAGATCCCTTGAGGACCACCAGATCATTTGCTGGATTTTATCCGACAGCGTCCTTCATATTCAATAAGTCTGTGAGCCTTTCCTCGGATACATAATACCTTTGGTAAATTGTATCCTCTGCTTTCTCAAACATGCTCTACTATCGAGCTGGTGTTATTTATTCTTGAAACTTGTGGTATATGTTTCTAAGAAGCCCCTATGGGTTGAACATATGCCTTCTCTAAACTATGTGAACTCGAAAGCTTTCACGAGTCATACACCTCTGGTATTTTGCCAGATAAAATTTCAAACACTACAACTTCTTCGAAAGTGAGAAGTGAATGAAAGGTTATGCATTGGAGAAGTGGGAGTCGACCTTGAACTTGTGTTCATGCCCATGGACACGATGTATATCCTATCATGGAAGCTTCTTGTAATAATAACTATCCCCTTGATATAATATCATTTGGTATCTGTGAATTGATCCTTGCAATCGTGGTTCCGACCATATGTTCTTCTTTGATCCCATTTCTCGGGCAAGTTTAAGCGCTTGTCTTCTGTAGAGCAATACCCCAGTCCAACCTCTACTTTGATCCGTCATCGAGTATTACCCCCTCTGGTATCTCGAGATTAGCATGGAACTGCATAACTTCTTATGGGTTCTTCTTCAAGTATTATTTGACTTTCGCTGCGTCATCATTTGACTTGATGTCATCGCCAACCGATTACATCTTCATGAAATTTCTCGACAAATGTGTCGTGGTCATCATCAACATCCTGAGCTCTTCCAAGATATATATTGAATTCTTGATGAGAAATACCATCATCGCCCCTCAATAGTTTGTGTTATCACTGACCACTTTATTGCCTTCCGTTCAACACAAACTTATTCGTGTTTTGAGTTATACCTTGAGATCCTTGCTATACGGCATTCGTTCTTCTTTACCTTGGAATGTTACCACCTTTTATGTCAAGAATGTCGTGGTAATTTTACCACCTCTTGAGAATTCTTGATATAGTAATATCTCTCGCCTTTTGCGTTCATTTCTTGGTCTCCGTATTGTTTCTAACCGGAATACCGACTAATGGTCTGTGTTGTGCAAATTCTAAACTTCTAGCAACCCTATTGCTTGAAGTTATTGGTCTACAGTTTCATTCTAAGTCTATTGATTATTGAATCATCATTCAAACATTGATCGTGCTACCTAGTCCAAATTCCTGGTTGCACCCTTCTATCATTGTTCAGTAGTGTATGTTTCCCTCGAGCACACATCATTATGTTGATCCGACAAAGGATATTTCCTTGTTCACATAATTGTGGAAATCAATCCTTTGGAAATCTCGATGATTTGTTGCTGAGCCTATCAGCCACCTCCTCATCCTCTCCTTGGTTTACTGATGGCCTCTTGTTTCAGAGCTCACTTACATAGACCACTTCTGAGAATCTCACAATGTCATCTCGTCAAATTGTGTTGCACCTTTTCTTCTCAGGCATCCCGAGTCTGAGGTATCCTGACACCAATCAAATCTGAATCTCGGTCAGATATGATGGTTGGAACATATTTCCAAGAGCTATAACGTTGGTCTTTATATGACCCGGTAAGGTGGTATCATACCTAGCCCACCTGGCCGGAGGCCCTATTGTTATAGATTCCTTTTTCAGTAAGGTTATCCATTCTTTCATGAGGAAATTGTAAGCCTTATTCTATAAGTTATTCCTGATGGATCCTTTGTGTTTCCAAAGTCTGATCTTCACCTGTTGACCATGTCCATGCTACCTCGAAGCATGTCTGTGGTACTTCGATTTTCAATAAGAGCATTGAAAGCGCAATGCTAAGTTTTCTTTAACCATTATCCAAACACCGTTGTATAGGTAATGTCATGAAATTTCTCTCCCCTTACTTAAAGGGTTTTCTACATGATATCCTGCCATGGATATCATGCTCTGCTTGTCCTTGGGAAGGGTATACCCCTGAAATATGTGTTTAATCACATTTTCCTTTCCATTCTTCTGTTTAACCTAATAATCACATTTTTTTCTTTCCATTGGTTTGTTTAACCTTTCTAGTGATCACTATGATCTAAGCAGTATTAATTCCCTGCTTATGTAAACCCCTCGGTGTACAATTCTGTCAGTAAGACCCTGTTACTTTTGTTGATGACATTCCGGTAGCCACCGATGGACGAGAACTTTGCCTACTGGTCCGCCTCGTTTCAACGAGCAGGAAAATGGTTCTCTTCGTCCCTCGCCCTTGGTACCAATGATGCAGCCAACATAACTGGCCGGTTATTCTTTGACATGCCTTACTATCATGATCGTGCAGGATGTCAACGCCCTTCCTACTTTTACCCCACATGGTGGGCCCATAACCCACAGGTCCCAGGATCGAAACCTGACTCCTATACACCCCTTGTTCCCAAAGTTATTCCTCCCGCGTGGACTCGTATGTAATTCATGAGCCACCTTCCGATGAGATCATCAATTCTGACATCGGAAACAATAATTATTTCGTTGCTTGAAACCCCTTTCACCTTCTGACTAGGCATTGAACGATTGCCTGGCTGCCTGAAACTTCTTGTTGGACCTTCCAACTTTACTCTCGATGTGTTCTATTTGTTCAACTCGAGAGGTACTCATATGCTCATTCATGGGCTAATCCCAGGCTATTACCCTTATAGCATTCTGTCGTTTCCGATCTACCACGTTACCTATTCGTAAATACAATGAAGATCCCGAAGAAAGGATGTTGACTTCATCATAAGGGTCTGAAGCAGAAAAATGAAGACATTGATGTATTGGACCGGTTCTCTTCGAGAAGAGCAAGCCAGAATGGGAAGACCCGCTAGATTCGTAACCAAACCTTCCCCCCTTTCACTACCTCTTAAATCTCGGGACGAGATTTCTTGTAGTGGAGGAGAATTGTGACGCCCGGATAATCATGCTACAGTAATCTCACGTTAATGGTGCCATGTCACCTCGGTCACTGTAGTTAATCTCACGTTGATTCAAAAACGTTCAAATTCAAATTCAAATTAATGTCAAACGACTAAGTTTTCAAAATATCAAACTAAAATGTTCGGGGTGTGCAATTAAATGCCTAGGTAATTAAAATAAAGCAAACACATTTTTATAAAATGCCTAGATAATTTAAAATGATTTAAAACAGAAAAGAAAATAAATAAATAAAAGAAAAGAAACTACAAAAACAAAAAAAAAGAAAGACCCCCCCCCACGCTGGGCCTCGGCCCAGCTGGCCACCCACCCTCAGCCCACCAGGCCCAGCTGGCCACCCACCCTCGGCCCAGCCAGTGGCCTGCCAGGCCGGCCCACTCCCTCCCCTAGCCTATAACCCCGTGGGGGCACCGAACCCTAGCACGATCCCCATTCCCCCTCGCACTCCTCTCTCTCCCTCCTCTGCCCGATCTGGATCGGGGCGAACCCCGATCCCATCGGCCCGACACCGCCGTCGATCCCCGCGGCCACTACGCCGGGTCCCCCTCGCCGGGACGCCCTCCCGCATCTACACGAATGCCCCAACGCCGCGGAGCTTCGTCACCAACCCGCCGGAAGCCGCGGCCTTGACCTGGTGCCGCCTCGCCGTGCCGCCGCCTCCACCTCGCCGGACCCCCCCCCCCACTGCCCCGTCCCTACTCCCCGCAGTGAGCACGCGCCCCTCTCCTCCTGTCTCCCTTGCTGCACAGCACCGTCGCGCTCACAGCCAGGTCCCGTGCGCCCGCTGCTCGCCGTCCCGCACCCGCGCACGCCGCTCGGGGCCACGCCCCTCGCCCCGCCCCTATCTCGCTGCTGCGGCTGGCCGCCGCGCTCGACGGTGCCCACGTTGGCGGCCCCGCTCCGCTGCTCTGCTCCTCTGCCGCCCGAGCCATCGCCTCGCCTTGCCTCGCGCCACAGCCGCTCGTCGCCCGCTCGCCCGTGGCCTGCTTCCCCGCCGCCGGGCCCGCCTCCGTTGACGCCTGCAGGCCCGCGCGCCGCTGCTAGGCCCCGCCAGCCGCGACCCCTGCCCTGGTCGGCGACCTCCTCCGTCCCGGCCGGCGTCTAGGGCCATCCGGGCTGCGCCCATCCCTGGCCGGCGCCGTGCCCTGCCGTGACCGCCAGCGCCCACGCCCGCGTGCCCCTGCGCATGCGCCCGAACGGGGCGCGCCCGTAACCGTCGCCTGCGCCCTGTATGGCCTGGGCCTATGACACATGGGCCCTGCCCAGAGAACGATTAAAAAAATAAAGAAATAAAAATTTAAAAATAAATAAATACTAATAATAAAATTAATTAAGGAGTTAATTAAGTTAATTAATTACAATTAGATTAACCTAATCACTAATTAACCTAATTAACTGTTAGTTAATTAAAACAGAGTATGACGAACAGAACCCACCTGTCAGGTTGACCAAGTCAACTACTGACGTCATGATGATGTCAGCAGACACTATTCTGGATAATGTTGATTAAATTAATTAAATAAATCCTAAAATGATTTAAATCTTTTAAAATTAATATAAAATAAACCGTAGCTCGGATGAAAAAACTTTGTACATGAAAGTTACTCAGAACGACAAGACGAATCCGGATACGCAGCCCGTTTGTCTGCCACACGTCCCTAGCATAGTGAACCTGCAACATTTCACCTCCGGTTCATCTGTCCAGAAACTCGGAACACCGGGGATACTTTCCCGGATGTTTCCCCCCCCCCCTTCACCGGTATCACCTCATACCGCGTTAGGGCACCTCTAGCACCGTTACTTGTCGTGTCATGCATCACTATGCATATGCTTGCTTAAATATTTATTGTTTCTTCCCCCTCTTCTCTCGATAGACACCAAGACCGACGCCGCTGCTATCTAGTACGACTACGGTGTTGACGACCCATCTCTCTTGCCAGAGCAACCAGGCAAGCCCCCCCTTTGATCACCAGATATCGCCTACTCTTCTCTATACTGCTTGCATTAGAGTAGTGTAGCATGCTACAGCTTTCAGTTAATCCTATACTGCTGCATAGCCTGTCCTTGCTACTACTGTTGTTACCTTTACCGCAAACCTAATGCTTAGTATAGGATGCTAGTTTATCATCAGTGGCCCTACACTCTTGTCTGTCTGCCATGCTATACTATCGGGCCGTGATCACTCGGGAGGTGATCACGGGTATATACTATATACTTTATACATGATACATGTGGTGACTAAAGACGGGTAGGCTCGTAGGAGCACCCGTGAGTGGATCTTTGAGGTGGAGCGACAGGGCAGGTTCCGACCACCTAGGAGAGAGGTGTGCCTGGCCCTGTTCGGCGTTCGCGGACACTTAACACGCTTAACGAGATCTGGGTATTTGATCTGAGTCTGGCCATTTGGTCTATACGCACTAACCATCTACGCGGGAGTAGTTATGGGTATCCCGACGTCGTGGTATCAGCCGAAGCCTTCGTGACGTCAGCGACTGAGTGGCGCGTGCCGGATTGGAACGTAAGCCTGCTCTTGTATTAAGGGGGCTAGTTCTGCTTCCGGCCGCGTTCGCAACGTGCAGGTGTGCAAAGGGCGATGGGCCCAGACCCCTGCGCCATAGGGTTTAGACCGGCGTGCTGACCTCTCTGTTGTGCCTAGGTAGGGCTGTGACGTGTTGATCTTCCGAGGCCGGGCATGACCCAGGAAAGTGTGTCCGGCCAAATGGGATTGAGCGTGTTGGGGTATGTGGTGCACCCCTGCAGGGAAGTTTATCTATTCGAATAGCCGTGTCCCTCGGTAAAAGGACGACCCGGAGTTGTACTTTGACCTTATGACAACTAGAACCGGATACTTAATAAAACACACCCTTCCACGTGCCAGATACAACCGGTGATCGCTCTCTCACAGGGCGACGAGGGGAGGATCATCGGTTAGGATTATGCTATGCGATGCTACTTGGAGGACTTCAGTCTACTCTCTTCTTCATGCTGCAAGACGGAGGCTGCCAGAAGCGTAGTCTTCGACAGGATTAGCTATCCCCCTCTTGTTCTGGCTTTCTACAGTTCAGTCCACCGATATGGTCCTTTACACATTTACCCATGCATATGTAGTGTAGCTCCTTGCTTGCGAGTACTTTGGATGAGTACTCACGGTTGCTTTCTCCCTCTTTTCCCCCTATCCCTTCTACCTGGTTGTCGCAACCAGATGTTGGAGCCCAGGATCCAGACGCCACCGTCGTCGACGACTCCTACTACATCGGAGGTGCCTACTACTACGTGCTGCCCGCTGATGACGACCAGGAGTAGTTAGGAGGATCCCAGGCAGGAGGACTGCCCCTCTTTCGATCTGTATCCCAGTTTGTGCTAGCCTTCTTAAGGCAGACTTGTTTAACTTATGTCTGTACTCGGATATTGTTTCTTCCGCTGACTCGTCTATGATCGAGCTCTTGTATTCGAGCCTTCGAGGCCCCTGGCTTGTAATATGATGCTTGTATGACTTATTTTATTTGTAGAGTTGTGTTGTGATATCTTCCCGTGAGTCCCTGATCTTGATCGTACACGTTTGCGTGTATGATTAGTGTACGGTCAAACCGGGGGCGTCACAAGAGTGTACAAACTAATCATGGTTAGCCATGTCCCCGGTTATGGACATCTTGAGTATCTAGTTCTTGGATTATCATGTGGATCTCATCACTCTTAAACATAATTTGATTTGGTTATTAATTACTTTTAATTGGGATTGAGATGGGGTTTACCATTCTGAATGCTTTTCAACCAACTTTATAGTAAAATAAAATATATTCCTTTGTAGTAGGGAAAATTGGCTTTGCGCAAAACCTATTAACCATACAGCCTCCACCAGCCATATATGCATGTAGTGATAGCATTATTCTGTTCATTACTCTCTTGTGTTACATTGCCAGCATATTCCATGCACTGACCCGTTTCGGGCTGCAATGTATTATGTTGCAGACTTTTCAGACGATGAGTAAGGTGCCTTAGGTCGTGGTCTTTCACTCAATGATGTCGTTGGAGTTGATGGACTCACTTTATCTTCCAAGCCTTCCGTTGTTATCGTATTAGATGGCCTTAAGCCATATTTATTGTAATAAGTTCTCTTTTGAGACATTCGATGTAATAAGTGTGTGATTGCTACTCTGTTATAAATCCTCAAGTACTGTGTGTGTCAACATTACCGATCCATGGATGACACTGATGCACAGAGATCAGACTGTTTGAGGTCTGGTCGCTACAAGAGGTATCAGAGCACACGCTGACTGTAGGACACGACCACTAAGCTAAAGCCCTAGATCACTACTCTCTCCTCATTTCTGACTCCTCTCCATTTTCTACTCTTTAGGATGGCGAACGCAAGGAACAAGTTTGCACAACCAGATGAAGAAGCACCTTTTGGATGACACTTGAAGGAAGTCACTAAGTACCTGAACATTGGAATACCAAGCTTCACCGGGACCTACAACACCACTTTACCAGAAGAGGAGAGTTGGATGATTCAAGTTCAAGTTCCAGGAAGGACATTTACGTCAGTCACTAAGCCCATAGAGTTTTCCTTTGATGCACCAACCTAGAGTCTAGGAAATAGTATGGCAGCCCACATCACCATGGGATGCATTGGAGAAGTATATCATAAGGAGCTTAAGGATACTATCTACCAGATTTGTGGGCGCCGAGATGAGCAATGGGAGATGATCAGCACCAGGAAGGATAGATCCATTGCAGCTTTCATCCAGGAGTTAAACCAGCATATTCGCCTCCAGGAGAATCAGATGTGCGCAGGTATGATAGATCTGAAGAAGGCAATGACAAGGATCACGGAGCTGGAGGAATAACTCAAGGCTACTCGCGAAGATTATGAGGAGGAAATCGTCGTACTAGTGGAGAAGAATGACGACCTGAGAAGGAAGCTGGGAGTATTCATGGGAGACCCCGCGGCAGGAGGAGAAGACGATGAACCCAAGGAAATTTGTTCTGAAGACTACATCATCATCAACGACACCGACTCAGACCCCGACGATAGCGATGATGACTATGTTGATGAAGCTGGAGCAGATATCATGGAGTCTTCGACCGATCAATATTTCTAGTCGACCACCAAAACAGTAGTAGTATTCCACCATGTATATAGTATAGTCCGAGCACTTCTGTAACGATAGTTCTAGACCGATTGTGTGCCTTGCTTGATTGATTGAGTGATATGTTTGTGTTTGTCTCATGTGCATATGGGTAGTGTTTTCTCACTAGACCTCATTCTATTCTATTCTATTCCCTCTAAACCCTTAGATGCCTTCGAGACGTGACCCCGGATTTACCTTTCCACCGGAGCTCACTCAGTTGATCCAGCAGCAGAATACCTTGATGCAGTTGTTAGTTCAGAACCAAGGCAACAACAACAACAACAACCCACCACCACCACCCCCAGTTTACAACTTAGCCCGTTTTCTGAGGTTGCAGCCACCGGTGTTTTCTAGTAGCACCGAGCCGATAGTAGAAGATGATTGGCTCCGCGGGATTGAAAGGGAGTTAACCACTGCAGGATGCACAGATGCTGAGAAGGTGTGTTTTGCCGCACACCAATTGGATGGACCAGTAGCCTCATGGTGGGAGAATTACACTGTCACCTATCCTATAGCCACTGTTACATGGGACCAGTTCCAGTGGGCCGTTCGCACTGCCCATGTATCAATAGGAGATATGACCATGAAGAAGCGTGAGTTTCACAACTTACGCCAAGGAGGACGCACAGTGGGCCAGTATGTTGATGACTTTAGTAAGCTAGCACGTTATGCCCCAGATGACGTCGCTACAGATGCAGCTAAGCAAGAGAAGTTCCTAGAAGGACTAAATGATGAGTTGAGCATGCAGTTGATGGTGGCAAAATTTTAATAACTACCATGAGTTGGTAGATAGAGCTCTCATGATTGAAGGGAAGTAGCAGCAGATTGATAACCGCAAGAGGAAGTATGGACAGGGGAAGTATAATTCTGGAGCTCAGCAGAGACCCCGTTTTACCTCAAACTCGGGAGGACCCCTTCAGCATGACCATGGAGGTCACAATCACCCTAGAGGGAGTTTGCACAACCATAGTGGCTCCAAGAACATGAATGGCAATGGAGGAAGCAACGGACAGAACCATTCCAACCCAGCAACGCCTGCCAAGAAAGATCTAAGCCACATTACTTGCTACAAGTGCCAGAAGACCGAGCATTATGCTAATGAATTTCCTGAAGTGAAGAATGGGAATGGCAATGGAAGCTCTGGGAAGAAGCCCAACCCATTCAATCAGGGACAAGTAAACCACGTTAACGTGGAGGATATTGAAGCCCAGCCGGATGCAGTAATAGGTAAGTTTTTGGTTAAGTCATTTACTGCAGTCGTTCTTTTCGATACTGGTGCATCACATTCATACATATCAAGGGGATTTATGGATAAGTATAAGTTGCCTACTAGAGTTCTTAAGACACCCATGCTAGTAACCTCACCCGGAGCCGAGTATATGGCAAGCAGTGGATGTTTTCAGTTGCCATTAACCATAGGTAATCATGTTTTCCCTTCGGACTTGATAATTTTGGAGTCGCAAGGTTTGGATGTGATTCTAGGTATGGATTGGCTATCGATGTACGGAGGAAACATCGACTGCGCCAGTAAGTCGATTTTGCTCACCACCCCAGAAGGAAGAAGGATCAAGTATGTATCCCGACATGTACCGATTAGGACTCAAGTAAATTCCTTATCAGGAGTTGTGCAGGAGGAAGTACCAGTGGTGAAGGATTTCCCAGATGTATTTCCAGAAGAGTTGCCAGGCATGCCACCAGATAGAGACATCGAGTTCTTGATTGAGCTTTTGCCAGGCACAGGGCCAATATCTAAGAGACCATACAGGATGCCTGCACAGGATTTAGAGGAAATTAAGAAGCATATTAAGGAGTTACTAGATAAAGGATATATTTGCCCAAGCTCGTCACCTTGGGGATTGCAAGTACTTCTAGTGGAGAAGAAGGATGGATCGTTAAGGATGGTTGTTGATTATCGAGGATTGAATGAGGTGACGATCAAGAACAAGTACCCACTTCCTATGATCAATGATTTTTTGGATCAGCTGCAAGGAGCTAAGGTGTTTTCCAAGATCGATCTACAATCAGGATACCACCAACTGAAGATCCGAGAGCAGGATATACCTAAGACAGCTTTTACCACAAGGTATGGGCTATACGAGTATACCGTTATGTCATTTGGCCTGACTAACGCACCTGCCTATTTTATGAACATGATGAACAAGGTGTTTATGGAGTTTTTTGATAAGTTTGTTGTGGTGTTCATAGATGATATTCTGGTCTACTCAAAGAATGAAGAGGAGCATAAAGAGCATTTGTGTTTGGTACTTGGGAAGCTCAGAGAACATCAGCTATACGCCAAGTTCAACAAGTGCGAGTTTTGATTGAAGGAAGTTGGATTCCTTGGACATGTTATATCCGGATAAGGAATAGCGGTAGACCCCACCAAAGTTGTCACTGTGACAAATTGGGAGGCACCCACGTCAGTTGGAGAAATTCAGAGTTTTCTTGGACTCGTAGGATACTACCGGAGGTTCATTGAGAATTTCTCAAAGATTGCAAAGCCTATGACGGAGTTGTTGAAGAAGGACACCAAGTTCAACTGGACTGAAGAATGTGAGGCTAGTTTTCAGGAATTGAAGAAACGTTTGGTTACCTCACCAGTGTTGATTCTGATAGATCAACGCAAAGATTATGAAGTGTATTGCGACGCTTCTCGTCGAGGACTTGGAGCAGTGCTTATGCAGGAAGGAAGAGTTGTTTCATATGCCTTATGACAGCTTAAGCCCCATGAGTTGAATTATGCTATGCATGGTTTGGAGTTAGCAACCATAGTGCATGCGTTGAAGACTTGGAGACATTTTCTTATCGGAAACCACTGTGAGGTATATACGGATCACAAGAGTTTGAAGTATATCTTCACGCAGAAGGAGTTGAATCTCAGGCAGAGGAGATGGTTGGAACTCATAAAGGATTATGATATGAAGTTGCACTATCATCCTGGAAAGGCTAACGTAGTAGCCGATGCATTGAGCCGAAAGAGTCTTGTCCACACACTCATGACCGGAGGGTTACCCAAGGAGTTAGCCGAAGACCTTCATGAGCTATGTTTGGAGATAGTTCCGAGAGGCTATGTAGCAGCTTTGGAGATTAAATCTACTTTGATGGATAAGATCAGAGAAGCTCAGAGGACGGACAAGGAGATTGCCGAGATAAAGGAAAGGATGAGCAAAGGAAAAGCCAAGGGATTTCATGAGGATGAGCACGATGCCTTATGGTTTGAGGACCGCGTATATGTGCCAAATGATCAGGAGATCAGGAAGCTGATTTTACAGGAG
This sequence comes from Triticum monococcum, assembly GCA_034509565.1. NCBI lineage: Eukaryota > Viridiplantae > Streptophyta > Magnoliopsida > Poales > Poaceae > Triticum > Triticum monococcum. Next base: position 433,187,159 of record CM067841.1, read on the forward strand.
GCCCATGATTCGCCATATTCGATTCACCCAGGAAATACTAAGACGTATCTGGATTTGAAGGATAGTTTCTGGTGGACTGGAATGAAGAAGGATATTGCGGAGTATGTAGCAGTTTGTGATGTATGTCAAAGAGTGAAGGCAGAGCATCAGAAGCCAGCAGGATTGCTACAGCCATTGTCGATACTCAAATGGAAGTGGGATAAGCTAGGTATGGATTTTATCACGGGATTACCCAGGACTCGTTCAGGCTATGACTCGATATGGGTTGTAGTCGATCGTTTGACGAAAGTATCTCATTTTATCCCAGTGAAGACCACTTACACCAGTGCTAAGTTGGCAAAGATATACATGACCAGGATCGTATGTTTGCATGGAGTTCCGAGGACAATTGTATCAGATAGAGAAACCCAGTTTACCTCAAAGTTTTGGAATCAGTTGCATGAAACTTTGGGAACCAGGCTAGAGTTCAGTACAGCTTTTCACCTGCAGACGGATGGACAGACTCAGAGAGTCAATCAGATTCTGGAGGACATGTTGAGAGCTTGTGCACTAGATTATGGATCTAGTTGGGACGATAATTTGCCTTACGTAGAGTTCTCTTACAACAACAGTTACCAAGCCATCTTGAAGATGGCCCTTTCGAAGCATTGTACGGAAGGAGGTGCAGAACACCGTTGTTGTGGGATGAAGTTGGAGACCGACAGTTGTTTGGACCAGATTTGATTAAAGAGTCTGAAGAGAAGGTTAAGCTAATTTGCGATAGGCTCAAAGTAGCCCAATCCAAACAGAAGAGTTATGCGGATTCTAAACGCAAGGAGACAGTTTACGAAGTCGGAGACAGAGTGTATCTTCGTGTATCACCACTTCGAGGAGTGAAGCGTTTTCAAGTTAAAGGGAAGTTAGCACCACGTTTTGTGGGACCATACAAAGTTTTGGAACGTATGGGAGAAGTTGCTTACAAGTTGGAATTGCCTGAAGGATTGTCGGGAGTTCATGATGTGTTCCATGTTTCTCAGTTGAGGAAGTGCCAGCAGAGATGGCTGATATCCCTCTGAGAGATACAGTGCCACTGGAAGCAATACAGTTAGATAGCGATTTGACCTACGAGGAGAAGCCAGTCAAGATTCTTGATTGTGCCAGCCGAGTCACGCGCAGCAAAGTTATCAAGTTTTGCAAGGTTCAGTGGAGTCACCATACTGAAGATGAAGCCACCTAGGAACGAGAGGAAGACCTACGGAAAGATCACCCTCACCTATTTTCTAGCCAACCCAAATCTCGAGGGCGAGATTCATCTTAAGGGGGGTAGGTTTGTAACATCCCAAATTTTCAATTTGGAATGTTATACATTAGATCATCATTGCATATAATATTTTATTACATTTTGGCTTGATCCTAGAAATTCTACGCAACTCAAGGACCCACGGAGAGAGTTGGGAATTTCGTTATTTTCATATTTAAGTTTTTCTCAAATTTTGAAAAGAGGATCGTTTGATTTTAATTCTTTTCTCTTTGAATATTTATTTTATAAAAATAAAAGAGAGAGTATAAAATGACTTCCTCAAAATAAAGAAATATTGGAGATTTAATATGAAAATCAAATAAGATTTTATTCAGAGTTTTGTTGCTATTTTATTTGAATTGGGAAAAATTGCGTTTTTCAAAATTGCATTTTGGGCCCAAATAAATGTTCACCTTGTCCGGCATAGTTTTAGAGGACGGGGAAAATATATTTCGGGATTTTTGGAGTCCGTTTAGTATTTCTTTTCTTTCTTTTTCTGGACGGCGGAATTATTAAAAAAAACGACTTCGAGCCGTACCCGAGCGGGACTTCGCTCGGGGGGGATTTATAAGCCGGGGCACCGCAGCCCAAACCAGCACCCCGCCGCCCGAACCCTAGCCCCGCTCGAGCCGCCGCCGCCGGATGCCACCCCGCCGCCGTTCGCCGGACCTCACCGGAGCTAGTCGCTGCCGCCGCCTCGGTTTTCGCGAGAAAACCGATCGGTTTTTTCTCGAAACCCTAGATTCCATTTTTTATTTTTAGATCGGTTTTTTCGGTTTAGTTATTTAGCGGACATTAGTCTGTACATTCCTTTTAATGAACGGTTTTCGTCCATTAGCCGCAGATAGCGAACGTTCGTTCGTTAGCCTGTTCATCAGTTTTTCTTTTTCTGGATTTTTCGCGATTATTTTCGATCGCGATTTCTGATCCGATTTTCATTTTAGTTTATCTTTTCGCTCGTTTATCGGAATCAGGCGATTCAAGCGCCTAGAGTTTCGTCTTGAAGCCCTCTTTCTGTTTAACCAACTTAAACAAGATTTTGCTACTGTAAAATTTGACTTTAGTCCAGATTAGTAAACGAAGCTTGTTTCTTTCGCTGTTTGAGTTTCGTAGTTTCGTTTGATTTGATTCTTTTTGCAAACCAGAGTTCTTAAGTTGAACTTTCTGATTAGATCTTCTTAGTTGAGTTTTACCCGTGCCCCTTGCTTGATTGCTTATTGTATGCTTGTTTGATTGCGATAGAGTACCCGGAGTGTGAAGCGTGCTACTACGAGTGTCGGTGTCAAAACCGGCGGATCTCGGGTAGGGGGTCCCGAACTGTGCGTCTAAGGCGGATGGTAACAGGAGGCAGGGGACACAATGTTTTACCCAGGTTCGGGCCCTCTTGATGGAGGTAAAACCATACGTCCTGCTTGATTAATATTGATGATATGGGTAGTACAAGAGTAGATCTACCACGAAATTGGAGAGGCTAAACCCTAGAAGCTAGCCTATGGTATGATTGTATGTTGTAGTTGTTGTGTCCTACGGACTAAAACCCTCCGGTTTATATAGACACCGAAAAGGGTTAGGATTACACAAGGTCGGTTACAAAGGAGGAGATACACATATCCGTATTGCCTAGCTTGCCTTCCACGCCAAGTAGAGTCCCATCCGGACACGAGACGAAGTCTTCAATCTTGTATCTTCATAGTCTAACAGTCCGGCCAATGGAGATAGTCCGGTTGTCTGGAGACCCCCTAATCCAGGACTCCCACAGTAGCCCCTGAACCAGGCTTCAATGACGATGAGTCCAGCGCGCAGTATTGTCTTCGGCATTGCAAGGCGGGTTCCTCCTCCGAATATACCACGAAAGAATTTGAATATAAGGATAGTGTCTGACCCTGCAAAATAAGTTCCACATACCACCGTAGAGAGAATAATATTTTCACAAATCTAATTTGCTGACTTGTTTTGGCAACATGACATTAAGCCGTGGCCCGGTGATTATTCGAACCGTTTCCTATAACTAGCCCCGCACATAACGCGAGGCAGTTTTTTGACACGTCTCGTCGAAGCAGAGATCGTGTCCCCTTATTACGGGATTCTCATCAATACGGGCGTGGGTAACCCAACTGTGTCTAGGACTCCTAGATTATAGGCAAGTCCAAAACGGCTACGGAGAGGATGCTTGATATTCACCCTCTTTATAAAGGGACAAGGCTTTTACTTTTTTCCCTCCCGTGCTCAATCGAATCCTTCCCCCGCCTCGAGTTCTAACACCCAAAGCCCAGGTCAGGTGCTCCGGATCTTCAATCATGTCCGGATCTAGCCTTCAAGGCCAGTGGATGCCCTCCTCCGTTACGGAAGAAGACATCAAGAAGTTGAGGGAGGCCAGATACCTGACCGTCGAGGTTTCGCATCGGCTGCCTGCTCGAGGGCAGGTCGTCCCTACACCTGAACCCAACGAAGACGTCGTGTTCATCTCCCACTTCCTCCGAGGTCTAGGCCTCACTCTGGATCCCTTCGTTAGGGGGCTGATGTTTTATTACAGGCTAGATTTCCACGATCTGGCCCCGGACTCCTGTCTCCACATCTCATTATTTATTGTTGTATGTGAGGCCTTCCTCCGCGTTACCCCTCGCTTCGGCCTATGGCTCAAGACCTTTGACGTGAAGCCGAAAATGGTCGAGGGGCAGCATGTAGAGTGCGGAGGCGCATTAATAAGCAGGATTGCCGGAGCTCCATGGCCAAAGGGTTCTATTCCAGAGGTGTCCGGATTATGGCAACGGGAGTGGTTCTACATCACAGCTCCCAGAAGTGCCAAGTGGGTGGCTCCCCCTGCTTTCCGCTCAGGCCCTCCACCACAACTGATGTCATGGATTAGCAGAGGGCTGAGCTGGGGTCCCGCCAAGGATGTGCTTGTACTGCAAAGCCGCATTCAAAATCTCTTTGAAGGAGATTTCAGTTTGATTATGGTAATGCAAGTCATGCTGGTTCGACGAATCCAGCCATGCAAACGCCGGCCTCTTCGCATGTGGGAGTTCAACCCAGAAGGACTGCGCGCTATTCAGGATTTCCTTGGCCTGAGGCACGAGGAGATGTATAGATCATTCTTCGGACCTCAGATAGAGTGTCCGGATACTACCGAGGACGTGGGCCTGAGCAATAATCGCACCGCCGACCAAGTAAGTTATCCTCTGGCCGAACACACCGTCTTTCATTTATCATGACGCTATTCTGATAAATCGCTCTTTGACCAGGACTGGATAACAAAGGCGAAGATGATTCGGTGTTCGGCCCCCCTTCCTGAGGGTTTGGAAAACCCGGTACTGGAAAAGATGCTCGAGCTAGCACCTTGCCCGGAGCCCTCAAAGGAAGACAAAGGGGGGAATAATGAGGGCAAAAGCGGGCCTCCATCGCTACCTATTCCGACCGAGGGAACGAGCGCCTCCGTGAGGGAGGATAACCGAGGGGAGGAATTGGACATTCTCTCACCCCGGGGGAGGAAGAGGACTACCTCTAAAGATCCAGAAACCAAGGTTTCCAAGCGGGAGAAGAAATCTCCACCAGAGGGTCCTGCCTTGGAGGGTGCTCTTGCCGCACAAAGTCCGCGCGGGGATCAGCCCTCTAACGAGCTGTAAGTAATTAAAAAGTACTTTAATAGTGAAGATATATTACCTGACCTCTGAGGAAAATAACCGAAGTATTTATCTTGCAATTCGGATCTTTGCCCTTCTCAGCAGAGCTCGTCTTCGGGGGATCTTCTTCCGGAGATGATGGAGAGCGAAACGCCTCCCCCGGACTCCTCCGCTCAGGAAGCAGGTGACCTTGAAGTGTCATCACGGAGGGCCTCTCTGGATCCGGTGAGGCCAGAAGATAATCCTATAGTCACCCGAAGTCCCCAGCGTCCGGCTCTCGAAGAGAGCAAACAGAAGAGTCCGGCACCGACTGGTATGCGGTCGGACATACTGAGAGAGCTGTTGGAGCGAGCGGCCATCTCAGAAGAACACCGTACATTGATGGGTATGGTGATGGAAAGGATCTCATCCGCCGAAAGCGAGTTGTATGATGCCTTTATGAGTCTATTGACGGGCTTTGAGGTACGTAAAATGATGTACATTTGTGATGGTACCGCACATTTTTAGGTGTGCCCTGTGTAGATAGTAGCCCCTGAGACTCTGGTTGTCGCCGAGAACGGCGGCAAACAGAGGATCGTAGTCCCAGGCAATAACCATACCGCTTTAATGTGCAGGTAGTGGGAGCTCCGGTGGCTAGCCGGACTCATGAACTTGCCGAACTGAAGCGGCAACTGGATGCGGCGGATGCCGACATCGAGCTTGTTAACAAGAGGCTTGACGAGGTACAGGGTAAGTGTTATTTTCTGGTGAATGCCACATAGTAAGAGCAGCATGATGCCAGTATCTTTAATATGCTGTGACTGCAGATGGAGCTGCCACCGTGGAAACCCTCCGGGAGTGATACGTCTCCAACGTATCTATAATTTTTGATTGCTCCATGCTATATTATCTACTGTTTTGGACTATATTGGGCTTTATTTTCCACTTTTATATTATTTTTGGGACTAACCTATTAACCGGAGGCCCAGCCCAGAATTGATGTTTTTTGCCTATTTCAGTGTTTCGAAGAAACGGAATATCAAACGGAGTCCAAACGGAATAAAATCTTCGGGAACGTGATTTTCTCACCGAACGTGATCCAGGAGACTTGGACCCTGCTCCAAGGAACAAAAGAGGCGGTCACGAGGGTGGGGTGCCCCCCCTAGGGCGCGCCCCCCTGCCTCGTGGGCCCCTCGTTGCTCCTCCGGCGTACTTCTTCCTCCTATATATACACACGTACCCCCAAACGATCAGAACAGGAGCCAAAAGCCTAATTCCACTGCCGCAACTTTCTCTATCCATGAGATCCCATCTTGGCGCATGTTTCGGAGCTCCGCCAGAAGAGGGCCGTCATCACGGAGGGCTTCTACATCATCCTAGCCCCTCCGATGAAGTGTGAGTAGTTTACCTCAGACCTTCGGGTCCATAGTTAGTAGCTAGATGGCTTCTTCTCTCTCTTTGAATCTCAATACAAAGTTCTCCCCCTCTCTTGTGGAGATCTATTCGATGTAATCTTCTTTTTGCGGTGTGTTTGTTGAGACCGATGAATTGTGGGTTTATGATCAAGTCTATCTATGAATAATATTTGAATCTTCTCTGAATTCTTTTATGTATGATAGGTTATCTTTGCAAGTCTCTTCGAATTATCCGTTTGGTTTGGCCAACTAGATTGGTAGTTCTTGTCATGGGAGAAGTGCTTAGCTTTGGGTTCGATCTTACGGTGTCCTTACCCAGTGACAGAAGGGGCAGCAAGGCACGTATTGTATCGTTGCCATCGAGGATAACAATATGGGGTTTATTTCATATTGCATGAATTTATCTCTCTACATCATGTCATCTTGCTTAAGGTGTTACTCTGTCTTTAACTTAATACTCTAGATGCTGCTGGATAGCAGTCGATGAGTGGAGTAATAGTAGTAGATGCAGAATCGTTTCGATCTACTTGTCATGGATGTGATGCCTATATGCATGATCATGCCTAGATATTCTCATAACTATGCTCAATTCTGTCAATTGCTCGACAGTAATTTGTTCACCCACCGTAGAATACTTATGCTCTTGAGAGAAGCCACTAGTGAAACCTATGGCCCCCGGGTCTATTCTCATCATATCAATCGCCATCACTTTAATCTTGCTTTGCTTTTTACTTTGCTTTTACTTCTTACTTTGCATCTTTATACCAAAAATACCAAAAATATTATATCTATCAGATCTCACTCTCGTAAGTGACCGTGAAGGGATTGACAACCCCTAATCGCGTTGGTTGCGAGTAGCTATCGCTTTGTGCAGGTACGAGGGACTTGAGCGTGGGCTCCTACTGGATTGATACCTTGGTTCTCAAAAACTGAGGGAAATACTTACACTACTCTTCTGCATCATCCCTTCCTCTTCGGGGAAAACCAACGCAAGCTCAAGACGTAGCAAGAAGGATTTCTGGCGCCGTTGCTGGGGAGTCTATGCAAAAAGTCAACATACCAAGTACCCATCACAATCCCTATCTCTCGCATTACATTATTTTCCATTTACCTCTCGTTTTCCTCTCCCCCCAATTCACCCTTGCCGTTTTATTCACCCTCTCTCTCTCTATCCTCCCTCTCTATTTGCCTCTTTTTGCCCGTTTGCTTTTTGTTTGCTCGTGTGTTAGATTGCTTGTTTGTCGCGATGGCTCAAGATACTACCAAATTGTGTGACTTCACCAATACTAATAATAATGATTTCCTTAGCACTCTGATTGCTCCTCTTACCGATGCTGAATCTTGTGAAATTAATACTGCTTTGTTGAATCTTGTTATGAAAGATCAATTCGCCGGCCTTCCTAGTGAAGATGCCGCTACTCATCTGAATAGCTTCATTGATTTATGTGATATGCAAAAGAAAAAAAGATGTCAATAATGATGTCGTTAAATTGAAGCTATTTCCTTTTTCGCTTAGAGATCGTGCTAAAGTTTGGTTTTCGTCTTTGCCTAAGAATAGTATTGATTCATGGAACAAGTGCAAAGATGTTTTTATCTCTAAGTATTTTCCTCCCGCTAAGATTATCTCTCTTAGAAACGATATTATGAACTTTAAACAACTTGATCATGAACATGTTGCACAAGCTTGGGAGAGAATGAAATTAATGATACGTAATTGCCCTACTCATGGTTTGAATTTGTGGATGATTATACAAAAAATTTATGTCGGATTGAATTTTGCTTCTAGAAATCTTTTAGATTCGGCCGCGGGAGGCACTTTTATGGAAATCACTTTAGAAGATGCTACTAAACTCCTAGATAATATTATGGTTAATTATTCTCAATGGCATACTGAAAGAACTTCTAATAAAAAGTGCATGTGATAGAAGAAATCAATGTGTTGAGTGGAAAGATGGATGAACTTATGAAATTATTTGCTACTAAGAGTGTTTCTTCTGATCCTAATGATATGCCTTTGTCTACTTTGATTGAGAATAACAATGAATCTATGGATGTGAATTTTGTTGGTAGGAATAATTTTGGTAACAACGCTTATAGAGGGAATTTTAATCCTAGGCCATATCCTAGTAATCCTTCTAATGATTATGGTAATTCCTACAACAACTCCTATGGAAATTATAATAAGATGCCCTCTGAATTTGAGAATAGTGTTAAAGAGTTTATGAATTCACAAAAGAATTTTAATGCTTTGCTTGAGGAGAAATTGCTTAAAGTTGATGATTTGGCTAGAAACGTTGATAGAATTTCTCTTGAGGTTGATTCTTTAAAGCTTAGATCTATTCCTCCTAAACATGATATCAATGAGTCTCTCAAAGTCGTGAGAATTTCCATTGATGAGTGCAAAGAAAGAACCGCTAGGATGCGTGCTTCCAAAGATGCCTTTATTAAAGCGTGTTCTTCCAATTCCTATGAAAATCAAGATGAAGATCTAAAAGTTATTGATGTGTCCCCTATTAAATCTTTGTTTTGCAATATTAATCTTGATGAAACTAAATATGATCTTCCTTTACCTAGAAGGTGTTCTAAAAATTCGGAGTATTTAGATCTTAATGATGAGATTGATGAAAGTGGGATTGAAAGAAATAAAAATCTAGATGTTGCTAAACCCACTATATTGGATTTAAAGGAATTTAATTATGAAAGTTGCTCTTTAATTGATTGTATTTCCTTGTTGCAATCCGTACTAAATTCTCCACATGCTTATAGTCAAAATAAAGCCTTCACCGAACATATTGTTGATGCCTTGATGCAATCTTATGAAGAAAAACTTGAGTTGAAAGTTTATATCCCTAGAAAACTCTATGATGAGTGGGAATCAACTATTAAAATTAAAATTAAAGATCATGAGTTTTATGCTTTGTGTGATTTGGGTGCTAGTGTCTCTACTATTCCCAAGACTTTGTGTGATTTGCTAGATTTCCGTAATTTTGATGATTGCTCTCTAAACTTGCATCTTGCGGATTCCACTATTAAGAAACCTATGGGAAGGATTAATGATGTTCTTATTGTTGCAAATAGGAATTATGTGCCCGTAGATTTCATTGTTCCTGATATAGATTGCAATCCTTCTTGCCCTATTATTCTTGGTAGACCTTTCCTTAGAACGGTTGGTGCGATTATTGATATGAAGGAAGGGAATATTAGATTTCAATTTCCATTAAAAAGGGCATGGAACACTTTCCAAGAAAGAAAATAAAATTACCATATGAAACTATCATGAGAGCCACTTATGGATTGCCTACCAAAGATGGCAATACCTAGATCTATCCTCGCTTTTATGCCTAGCTAGGGGCGTTAAACGATAGCGCTTGTTGGGAGGGCAACCCAATTTTATTTTTATTCCTTGATTTTTTTTTCTCCTGCTTAGTAATAAATAAATTATTTAGCCTCTATTTTGGTTGTGTTTTTTGTGTTTAATTAGTGTTTATGCCAAGTAGAACCGTTGGGGAGACTTGGGGTAAGTCTTGTTGAACTTGCTGTAAAAAACAGAAACTTTGGCGCTCACGAGAACTGCTGTAATTTTTATTTGAAGAGTGCTATTTAGTTAATTATTTTTGCAGATGATTAATAGATAAATTCCTCACGTACAGAAATTTATTTTAGAATTTTTGGGGTTCCAGATCTTGCGCTAGCTACAGATTACTACAGACTGTTCTGTTTTTGACAGATTCTGTTTTTTGTGTGTTGTTTGCTTATTTTGATGAATCTATGGCTAGTAAAATAGTTTATAATCCATAGAAAAGTTGGAATGCAGTAGGTTTAACACCAATATAAATAAAGAATGAGTTCATTACAGTACCTTGAAGTGGTCTTTTGTTTTCTTTCGCTAACGGAGCTCACGAGTTTTCTATTTTGAGTTCTGTGTTGTGAAGTTTTCAAGTTTTGGGTGAATTCTTTTGATGGATCATGGAACAAGGAAGTGGCAAGAGCCTAAGCTTGGGGATGCCCATGGCACCCCCAAGATAATCCAAGGACACCAAAAAGTCAAAGCTTGGGGATGCCTCGGAAGGCATCCCGTCTTTCGTCCACTTCCATCGGTAATTTACTTGGAGCTATATTTTTATTCACCAACATGATATGTGTTTTGCTTGGAGCGTCTTGTATTATTTGTGTCTTTGTGTCTTAGTATGCCACAATCATCCTTGCTGTACACACCTTTTGAGAGATCCATACATGGATTAAAATTTGATAGAATACTCTATGTGCTTCACTTATATCTTTTGAGCTAAGTAGTTTTGCTCTATGTGCTTCACTTATATCTTTTGAGCTAGATAATTTTGCTCTATGTGCTTCACTTATATATTTTGAGCGTTATAATTTTGCTCTATGTGCTTCACTTAGATCTTTTAGAGCATGGTGGTGGATTTGTTTTAAAGAAACTATTGATCTCTCATGCTTCACTTAAATTATTTTGAGAGTCTCTTAATAGCATGGTAATTTGCTTAATAATAATATGCTTGGTATTCAAGATTTGTGAAACTTTCTTTTGAGTGTGTTGAATACTAAGAAAAGATTGAAGCATGATAATTGTTTTGAGATATGGAGGTGATAATATTAAAGTCATGCTAGTTGAGTTGTTGTGAATTTAAAGAATACTTGTGTTAAGGTTTGTGATTCCCGTAACATGCACGTATGGTGAACCATTATGTGATGAAGTCAGAGCATGATTTATTTATTTATTGTCTTCCTTATGAGTGGCGGTCGGGGACGAGCGATGGTCTTTTCCTACCAATCTATCCCCCTAGGAACATGCACGTAATACTTTGCTTTGATAACTTCTAGATTTTTGCAATAAGTATATGAGTTCTTTATGACTAATGTTGAGTCCATGGATTATACGCACTCTCACCCTTCCACCTTTGCTAGCCTCTCTAATACCACGCACCTTTCGCCGGTATCATACACCTACCATATACCTTCCTCAAAACAGTCACCATACCTACCTATTATGGCATTTCCATAGCCATTCCGAGATATATTGCCATGCAACTTTCCACCGTTCCGTTTATCATGACACACTCCATCATTGTCATATTGCATATCCCAGTACACCGCCGGATGCATTCACATAGAGTCATATTTTGTTCTAAGTATCGAGTTGTAATTGTTGAGTTATAAGAAAAATAAAAGTGTGATGATCATCATTATTAGAGCATTGTCCCAGTGAGGAAAGAATGATGGAGACTATGATTCCCCCATAAGTCGGGATGAGACTCCGGACGAAAAATAAAATAAATAAAAAAAGAGGCCAAAGAAGCCCAAATAAAAAGAGGCCATAAAAAAGAGAAAAGGCCCAAATAAAAAAATGATGAGAGAAAAAGAGACAAGGGACAATGTTACTATCCTTTTACCACACTTGTGCTTCAAAGTAGCACCATGATCTTCATAGTAGAGAGTCTCTCATGTTATAACATTCATATACTAGTGGGATTTTTTCATTATAGAACTTGGCTTGTATATTCCAATGATGGGCTTCCTCAAATTGACCTATGTCTTCATGAGCAAGCAAGTTGGATGCACACCCACTTAGTTTCTTTTTGAGCTTTCATATACTTATAGCTCTAGTGCATCCGTTGCATGGCAATCCCTACTCACTCACATTGATATCTATTGATGGGCATCCCCATAGCCCGTTGATACGCCTAGCTGATGTGAGACTATCTTCCCCTCCTTTTTGTCTTCTCCGCAACCACCATTCTATTCCACCTATAGTGCTATATCCATGGCTCACGCTCATGTATTGCGTGAAGATTGAAGAAGTTTTGAAAAAGTTAGAGTATGAAACAATTGCTTGGCTTGTCATCGGGGTTGTACATGATTTAAATACTTTGTGTGGTGAAGATGGAGCATAGCCAGACTATATGATTTTGTAGGGATAACTTTCTTTGGCCATGTTATTTTGAGAAGACATAATTGCTTTGTTAGTATGCTTGAAGTATTATTATTTTTATGTCAATATAAACTTTTGTCTTGAATCTTTCTAATCTGAATATTCATACCACAATTAAGAAGATTTGCATTGAAATTATGCCAAGTAGCACTCCGCATCAAAAATTCTCTTTTTATCATTTACGTACTCGAGGACGAGCAGGAATTAAGCTTGGGGATGCCTGATACGTCTCCAACGTATCTATAATTTTTGATTGCTCCATGCTATATTATCTACTATTTTGGACTATATTGGGCCTTACTTTCCACTTTTATATTATTTTTGGGACTAACCTATTAACCGGAAGCCCAGCCCAGAATTGCTGTTTTTTTTCCTATTTCAGTGTTTCGAAGAAACGGAATATCAAACGGAGTCCAAACGGAATAAAATCTTCGGGAACGTGATTTTCTCACCGAACGTGATCCAGGAGACTTGGACCCTGCTCCAAGGAACAAAAGAGGCGGTCACGAGGGTGGGGGGCGCGCCCCCTGCCTCGTGGGCCCCTCATTGCTCCTCCGGCGTACTTCTTCCTCCTATATATACACATGTACCCCCAAACGATCAGAATAGGAGCCAAAAACCTAATTCCACCGCCGCAACTTTCTGTATCCACGAGATCCCATCTTGGGGCCTGTTCCGGAGCTCCGCCGGAAGAGGGTCGTCATCACGGAGGGCTTCTACATCATCCTAGCCCCTCCGATGAAGTGTGAGTAGTTTACCTCAGACCTTCGGGTCCATAGTTAGTAGCTAGATGGCTTCTTCTCTCTCTTTGAATCTCAATACAAAGTTCTCCCCCTCTCTTGTGGAGATCTATTCGATGTAATCTTCTTTTTGAGGTGTGTTTGTTGAGACCGATGAATTGTGGGTTTATGATCAAGTCTATCTATGAATAATATTTGAATCTTCTCTGAATTCTTTTATGTATGATTGGTTATCTTTGCAAGTCTCTTTGAATTATCCGTTTGGTTTGGCCAACTAGATTGGTAGTTCTTGCCATGGGAGAAGTGCTTAGCTTTGGGTTCGATCTTACGGTGTCCTTACCCAGTGACAGAAGGGGCAGCAAGGCACGTATTGTATCGTTCCCACCGAGGATAACAAGATGGGGTTTATTTCATATTGCATGAATTTATCTCTCTACATCATGTCATCTTGCTTAAGGCGTTACTCTGTTTTTAACTTAATACTCTAGATGCATGCTGGATAGCGGTCGATGAGTGGAGTAATAGTAGTAGATGCAGAATCGTTTCGATCTACTTGTCATGGACGTGATGCCTATATACATGATCATTCCTAGATATTCTCATAACTATGCTCAATTCTGTCAATTGCTCAACAGTAATTTGTTCACCCATCGTCGAATACTTATGCTCTTGAGAGAAGCCACTAGTGAAACCTATGGCCCCCGGGTCTATTCTCATCATATCAATCTCCATCACTTTAATCTTGCTTTGCTTTTTTACTTTGCTTTTACTTTTTACTGTGCATCTTTATACCAAAAATACCAAAAATATTATATCTATCATATCTCACTCTCGTAAGTGACCGTGAAGGGATTGACAACCCCTAATTGTGTTGGTTGCGAGTAGCTATCGCTTTGTGCAGGTACGAGGGACTTGAGTGTGGGCTCCTACTGGATTGATACCTTGGTTCTCAAAAACCGAGGGAAATACTTACGCTACTCTGCTGCATCATCCCTTCCTCCTCGGGGAAAACCAACGCAAGCTCAAGACATAGCAGAGCGGAACTTGCCTGAGCCAAAGAACAAGCAAGGATTAGTAATGCGGCTGCTTTGAAGGCGGCCGAAGAGTTGAAAGCCGAGAAGGCCGCACATTGCAAGAGCAAAGAGAAGATGGCCAAGATGGCCATAAAGTTAAAAGACACTGCCGACCGTTGCCAGTTCCTTGAAAAAGAAAACCGAGCGAAGGCAACAGACCTTGAAAAGGCCACGATGGCGAACAAAGACACCCGCTCTGCTATGAGAGCGAAGAAGGAGGAGCTGCGTGAAGCCGGGGATATTGCGGCTGGGAAGCCCTTCATGCTACGGAGAAAGTTCGGGGATCCACGGTATGCCCCTCTGGATCGGTTGTGGAGTTCGGCAGACGCATATATGGACTTGGCGGCGAGTGCTGCCGATGCGGCCAAATACTTCCAAGGTCAAACAGGTCGTGAAGTGGACAAGCTGTTCTGGTCGCAATTCAACGTTCCAGAGTGTCTGCTTCCATTGACTGATCAGCTAGCCGAATGGGACGAACTAAATAGGTTGTCCGGACTCGCCATGAGGTCTGTCGTGGATCAGCTGTGGCCGGAAAAGCCAAAGCCGAACAGCTATTTCAGCTTAGTGCAGCAGTTCCTTGGTGCGGTGTCGCGCATCAATGCGATGAAGAGGTCAGCGTGCATAGAAGGCTCGCAGATGGCCTTTGCCCGTGTCAAGGCATACTGGGCGGAGATGGATGCTACCACTATTGCAGCGCAAGGTTCGGCCATAGGCCGAGTAGCTGTCGAGCACTATTTTGAAGAGGTTCTTGAGGGCGCTCGTTTGATAGAGGCCCAGTGCTCGAAGAATATTATGTTTGAGTGACATGTATTCCCATTGTAAACACAATGTTTTTATGAAATGTAGTAAGGCTGTATTTATACTTTTGCCGGAAAGTAATATGGTGCCTCCTGTGCGGCCGTTTATGTATATATGTATATAACCTGAAAGATTGCAGTCGTCGGCTTCAGCCCCCATGCATATAATGTGGAGGTGTTCGTAGAAGACGCGCGTTCACACTTAACCCAACGTCTTGGTCCTATTAAGGAGGTGATAGCGCAGCGAACGAGGCAACCGGACTATAATGCTTTAACACTTTCACTTAGCCATAGGAGTTTGACGGTGGGGCTACTATATAGCCCCTGTTGGCTCCGCATTCTCCCGAATTCGGGGTGCGTACGTGCCTGGCCGGGAAATGGCCCTTCGTTAAGGCGGAGGAATTCTAACATTCCGATAGGTCATCGAGTGGTTGACCAGTCTCACGCTATATTATGACAGTCAATTTTCGGCTTTCTCTACTGAGGTGCTCGTCCGGATGACCTGGGGCACAATTGTAGTAGTTCTCCTAGTGCTACCTTAGCTGATAGAGCGGAACGTAAGGTACCAAAACATAGGAGTCGGGCAAGCCCAACATTTGACCAAAGACATGATTCGGAGCTGATGCATATAAGGCCAAACTCGCGACGCCGAACACTCCCTAAGGTATTCGGTCTTTATGGTATAAACCGGGCCGAAATAGTGCCCTTTGTAAGAAGCCCCTTGTGTCTAGGTACGGGCATTTATTCCGACATGGCCACATGCCAAGACGTCAGCATCCTTCTCAATTGTATTTGAGAATCCGAGCGATGTGTATCAACAAGAGACAGTAAAAAAGGTTTATGCAGGGTCTTAATCTAAAAAGAATCCTTGGAGCGGGTCCCTGCTGCACGTCTGCGCCTGTGTCTCCGTTGTGCCGTATCCTGGATGGGTGTAGCACGATGGTCATCTGTAAAAGAGAGAAACTTAGGTGAAAAGTTGTCATGCAAAAAGGTAGGTTTGAAGAAACCATGTATAATTCAAGATGAGTAAAAATTGCCACTTGTCTGCGTGCGTTGAGCCCCTTATATTTGTAATAGGGGTGTGGCTTATCAAACCTGTGTGAGTTACATATAGCTGCGCCGGACTCGTCTAACCGTGTCCGTGGTCTTGACGACCTATCAAATGCTTTAGCTGGTGAGGCCATTTTTAGTGTGCGGCTGTCAAGGCAGTTGCACTCTCTTCGGCGCGCAGGGATCGCTTAATATTTCCATTCACTGTAATGATGCCACGTGGACCGGGCATCTTAAGTGTAAGGGAAGCGTAATGAGGTATTGCATTAAAGCGAGCGAAAGCTTCGCGTCCAAGTAGTGCTTGATAGCCACTTTGGAACGGAGCAATGTGGAATGTTAAATTTTCGCTACGGAAGTTATCGGGGAAGCCGAATATAACCTCTAGTAGCAGGGAGCCCGTGCAATGAGCCCCTGGGCCTGGCGTTACTCCTTTAAGGGTAGTGTTGCTGTGGCAAATTTTTGTTGGGTCTATCCCCATTTTGCGGATTGTGTCATGATATATCAGGTTTAGACTGCTGCCACCGTCCATCAGGACTCGTGTGAAGTGGTATCCGTCAATTATTGGGTCTAATACCAAGGCAGCCCATCCTGCACGCCGGATACTTGCTGAGTAATCCCGATGGTCAAAAGTGATCGGTTGGAACGACCAGTGGCAGGACTCCGCGGTGATAGGCCCTTGGGCATATTTATCTGGGAGTGCCGCTTTGTTTCCCCCCTTTATCATGTGTAACACGTTTACTGTTTTGACTTCTGGTGGAAATTTCTTTTGTTCCCCAGTGTCTTGCTTGAGAGGCTCATCCTCGTCTTCGCTTGGTGTATCCTCCCCCTTGTGTACGGTGTTGAGCTTGCCGGACTGCTTGAAGCCCCAACATTCTCTGTGGGTATGATTAGCAGGTTTACCGGGGGTGCTATGGATCTGACATACTTGGTCCAGAATTTTGTTTAGGATGGACAGTTCGTCTCTGGCGCCTTTAGAGGGCGGCTTTTGCTGACTTGGCTGAGAGCTTTTGAATTAGGCGTTTACTGCCGTGCTCTTCGTGATGTCTTCTTTATTCCGGCGTTTGTTATTGTTGTTGCGCCGTGATTTCCTGTTTCCATCTCTAACTTCGGATGTACTGGGGTCACTGGTGTTGCATCTGGCTAGCCAGCTATCCTCATCCGCGCAAAAGCGGGTCATGAGGCTTGTTAATGCTGCCATTGTTCTCGGCTTTTTTTGGCCGAGGTGTCTGGCAAGCCATTCGTCACGGACGCTATGCTTAAAAGCTGCCAAGGCTTCGGCGTTCGGACAGTCGACTATTTGGTTCTTTTTAGTAAGAAACTTGTTCCAAAGCTTTCGGGCTGACTCTCCGGGCTGTTGAGTTATATGACTCAAATCGTCCGTGTCCGTAGGTCGGACATAAGTCCCTTGAAAATTTGCCCAAAAAGCGTCTTCGAGCTCTTCCCAGCTTCAAATGGAGCTTTTGGGGAGGCTTTTAAGCCAGTGCCGAGCAGGCCCTTTGAGTTTGAGGGGTAAATACTTAATGGTGTGGAGATCATCTCCTCGAGCCATATGGATATGGAGGATATAGTCCTCAATCCAGACCCTAGGGTCTGTTGTTCCATCGTATGCCTCTATGTTTACGGGTTTGAATCCCTCTAGAAATTCATGGTCCATCACCTCGTCGGTGAAACATAGGGGGTGTGTGGCACCCCTGTATCTGGGTGTACCGTAGTGTTCGGATGTTTGTTGTGTTGCATCATATGCTAGAGCGCGCCTGCGTGGTCCATAGATGGATCTGGTTGCGCCGTCCTTTTGATGCGAGCCCTCGCGTGGATCGCGTATTGGCTTATGTGCGGCATTGCTTGCCGCTCTATGTTGGTCGTGAGGTCGTCTATCCGGTCAGGTGACTGTTTTAATTTTTGGTTGTGGGGGATCTAAGGCCTCCTCATCGAATTCAGGTAGCAACTTCCGCTTCGGGTAGCTCTTGGTGGGGCGATTACCGCCATACTTCGCTACTGTGTTGAGTACTTTGCTCCATCTGATTTGGAGTGTGTCTTGCGCAGCCTTGAGCCTTTGCTTCTGCTTTTTTAGACTCCTCATGGTGGCAACAAGCCTTTGATGGGCATTCTGTTGCTCCGGGTGTCTGTCCGGTGTTATGTCATCTGGACTATTATCTTTGACAGAATCGGGTTGTTCGGTTTGATTCTCCGTGTTGCCATGGTCCGGCAATAGTTCACCCTGCTCTAACGCTGGGTCTGTATGATCGTTGTTTCTACCGAGGCGGGATTTGGGGCGGCGCTTATGCCGCCGCTTTGACTGCTTCTCGAGGGGACAACCCTTCGTTGCGTCCTTTCGTTCCTCGTCGTCGTTTTCTTTTGGTGTGTTCACCATGTATACGTCATGTGGTGAAGTGGGCGTCCAGTGCCCTATGGGCAGTGGTTCCTCTTCGTTTCCCGCATCGTCGTCCATACCATCGATGTCTTCGGAGTCGAAGTCGAGCATGTCGGTTAAGTCATTGACAGTGGCTACTAAGTGGGTGGTGGGTGGGCCGCGAATTTCTTCATCGTCCGCATCCCAGTCCTGCCGGACATAGTTCGGCCAGGATCCTCCTGACAAGGAGAGAGACCTTAATGAGTTCAGTATGTCGCCAAAGGGCGAGTGCTGAAAAATATCCATGGAGGTAAACTCCATGATCAGCGCCCAATCGGATTCGATAGGAACGGGCGCAGGCGGCTCGGAGTCTGTGGCCAGAGAAGGATCCGGCAGTTTAACAACACGGCTCTCGTGCAAGGTAAGGTCGATGTTCGGCTCGATCGCCGCTAAGGGTAAGGCTTCCGTGGAGGGGTCCATCCACCCGTCCGCGGAAGGCGCAACTGGCTCCGAATTGAGGGTCGAAGCGGCTGCCGGTGCGATCTTAACACTGTCCGATGGTAGAGCTAAATCGTACTCATCGTGACCGCGTGACACGCAAGGCAGAGGCTCGAATCTGTCGAAGATCAAGTCTCCGTGGATATCGGCCGTGTAGTTTAAGCTTCCAAACCTGACCTGGTGGCCAGGGGCGTAACTTTCAATCTGCTTCAGATGACCAAGCGAATTGGCCCGCGGTACAAAGCCGCCGAACACGAAGATCTGTCCGAGGAGAAAAGTCTCACCCTGGACCGCATCGCTATTGATGATAATAGGAGCCATCAAGCCTAACGGCGATGACACAGAGGAACTCTCAATGAAAGCACCAATGTCGGTGTCAAAACCGGCGGATCTCGGGTAGGGGGTCCCGAACTGTGCGTCTAAGGTGGATGGTAACAGGAGGTAGGGGACACAATGTTTTACCCAGGTTCGGGCCCTCTTGATGGAGGTAAAACCCTACGTCCTGCTTGATTAATATTGATGATATGGGTAGTACAAGAGTAGATCTACCACGAGATCGGAGAGGCTAAACCCTAGAAGCTAGCCTATGGTATGATTGTATTTTGTAGTTGTTGTGTCCTACGGACTAAAACCCTCCGGTTTATATAGACACCGGAGAGGGTTAGGGTTACACAAGGTCGGTTACAAAGGAGGAGATACACATATCCGTATTGCCTAGCTTGCCTTCCACGCCAAGTAGAGTCCCATCCGGACACGAGACGAAGTCTTCAATCTTGTATCTTCATAGTCTAACAGTCCGGCCAATGGAGATAGTCCGGTTGTCCGGAGATCCCCTAATCCAGGACTCCCACAATGAGTCTCTAGGTTTCACGGATCATCAGCAAGGCAAGTAACACTTTGATCATACCTCTTTACTACCCAATTTTATTGCATTAGATCAATCCTCAAACAATTGCATGGTTAGGATCTGAATAAATTGTGGGTTGGGAAGTAGATGAGGTAGAACCTATTCACTTGTTTTAATATCAGACCATGGGAGTTACTTCTACGCTATGCTTATATTGCCATGCTATGCTCGTAGACGTGGATTGGGTTTGAGTGTATCCATGAAAGATGTGAGTTGTTAATTAATGGTTAACTTAAGGTGGCAACTTTAATACACATCTAGGTGGACTGAGGCACCTGGGGAACCCAGTGATTGCCTGTATTTTTGGAAATCCCGGGGTACCATGTGATTTTCCGATGGACTGCCACCCAGGCTCAAAGGGATCATAAGATTATTCATGCTGGAAACTTCCGTGTGCAGCCACATGCCATTATGGGCTCTGGCATAGTTGAGTAAGTTGTGGTAAACCTTTCCATGATGGGCTAGCAGATGTAGGGGATTGTAGATGTACCGGCCTATCTATCGGTTAAGGGGACCTCTTCGGAAAGCCTGTGTCTCGGTCATCCGTTTCTCAAACATCATGTAGTGCGAGAAATCCAACGGAGGAGATCGAGTCTTGTGGGGAAATGTGCACAAACCTCTGCAGAGTGTACAAACTAATTATGGTTAGCCATGTCCCCGGTTATGGACATCTTGAGTATCTAGTTCTTGGATTATCATGTGGATCTCATCACTCTTAAACATAATTTGATTGGGTTATTAATTACTTTTAATTGGGATTGAGATGGGGTTTACCATTCTCAATGTTTTTCAACCAACTGTTGTAAAATAAAATATATTCCTTTGCATTAGGGAAAAATTGGCTTTTCGCAAAACCTACTAACCATACAGCCTCCACCAGACATATATGCATGTAGTGATAGCATTATTCTATTCATTACTCTCTTGTGTTACATTGTCGGCATATTCCATGTGCTGACCCGTTTTTGGGCTACAACGTATTATGTTGCAGACTTTTCAGACAACGAGTAAGGTGCCTTAGGTCGTGGTCTTTCACTCAGTGATGCCGTTGGAGTTGATGGACTCACTTTATCTTACAAGCCTTCCGCTGTTATCGTATTAGATGGCCTTAAGCTATATTTATTGTAATAAGTTCTCTTTTGAGACATTCGATGTAATAAGTGTGTGATTGCTACTCTGTTATAAATCCTCAAGTACTGTGCGTGTCAGCATTACCGATCTAGGGATGACACTGATGCACAGAGATCAGACTGTTTGAGGTCTGGTCGCTACAGAACCGGTCTCATGAATGTGGTCATGTAAGGTTGGTCCGGGCCGCTTCATCCAACAATACTGCCTAATCAAAATAAGACATTGGTGGTAAGAAGTATGACGATCACCGCCCACAACTCTTTGTGTTCTACTCGTGCATATCATCTACGCATAGACTTGGCTCGGATGCCACGTAGCATGCAATTTAAAAAAAATCCTACGCTCAGGCAAGATCTATCTAGGAGATTCATAGCAACAAGAGGGGGGAGTGTGTCCACGTACCCTCGTAGACCGAAAGCAGAAGCGTTTGACAACGCGGTTGATGTAGTCGAACTTCTTCTCATTCCGACTTCTCAAGCACCGAACGTACGGCACCTCCGAGTTCTGCACACGTTCAGCTCGATGACGTCCCTCGAACTCTTGATCCAGCAAAGTGTCAAGGGAGAGTTTCGTCAGCACGACGGCATGGTGATGATGATGGTGAAGTGATCCACGCAGGGCTTCACCTAAGTAGTACAACAATATGACCGGAGGCGTAAACTGTGGAGGGGGGTGCCGCACACGGCTAACAGATGTTTGTGTGTCCTCTAGGAGCCCCCCTCCCCACATATATATAGGTTCGATGGGGGAAGAGGCAGCCAGGGGGTGCCCAAGTAGGCCGAGTCCTACCTGGGCTCCCACGCCAATTCACCCCCTTCCTTGTTTTGGCACTAGGAGAAGGAAGGAGGAGGTGCCCCCCCTTTCCTTTCTCCCTTGAGAAGGGGAAGGAATAAGGATGGCAATTTTACCCATGGACATGGATATCCGACCCGAATGGACAGGGTCTGGATATGCTTTTGTGTCCATGGACGCCGCCCAAACCCGACCCGATTGCTCGTGGGTAGGTCATGGATATAATATTGTACCCATGGATATATCCAAATCCGAACCGATAGTGTGACTTAATGGGCCAAAATCTGCTATCCCTACCCCACAGTCACATGTCCCACTGCAATTTTACACTTTGTTATCTAAAACATGTAAAAGAAATTGCACAATCTCCGCTGTAACTTTTATTAGTTGACATTAAATTCCCACTATAACATTCTCCAATGCCCCTTCCCTTATTTTTATCTCCTTGTTAAATGACTCGTCATTCACAACTATTAGAAAAATACTAAATGATCTTAGCATGTCAGTGGATGTTGATTTACCATAAGTTGATGTTTAGCATAAGTGAGGCCTAGCCTGCCACAAGGTGAAGAATGAAGGAGCTTATGTTAACGCTGGGTTATGTGTAATTTATATTTCTTGAGAGGACCCAATGGATATCCGGTGGGTATGGATATCCATCGGGTTTGGACATGGACACAATTTATCACCCATGGTTTTTTTCGTGGATGGACAAAGACTGTCTTCATGGATATGGATATGGATTTAATATTGTTCAACCCGATCCAAACCCGACCCATTGCCATCCTTAGGAAGGAAAGAGGGGCTAGCCCTCCTACCTTGCCTTCCCTAGGGCTAGACGGTCTGGTGGAGGGGCGCACCAGCCCCCTGTGGGCCGGTCTGTCCCTCCCTAGGCCCATTAAGCCCATATAGCTTGTCGGGGATTGCCCGAAACCCCTTCCGGTGACCCGATACGTACCCGGTACCCCCGGAACACTTCCGGTGTCCAAATATTGTCGTCCTATATATGAATCTTTACCTCTCGACCATTTGGAGACTCCTCGTCATGTTCGTGATCTCATCCTAGACTCTGAACAACATCCGGTCACCAAATCACATAACTCATATAATACAAATCATCATCGAACGTTAAGCGTGCGGACCCTACGGGTTCAAGAACTATGTATACATGACCGAGACACCTCTCCGGTCAATAACCAATAGCGGAACCTTGATGCTCATATTGGTTCCCACATATTCTACAAAGATCTTTATCGGTCGTACCATAATGACAACATACGTTATTCCCTTTGTCATTTGTATGTTACTTGCCCGAGATTCGATCGTCAGTATCTTCTTACCTAGTTCAATCTCATTACCGACAAGTCTCTTTACTCGTTTTGTAATACATCATCTCGTAACTAACTCATTAGTCACATTGCTTGCAAGGCTTACTATGATGTGCATTACCGAGAGGGCCCAGAGATACCTCTCCGATACTCGGAGTGACAAATCCTAATCTCGATCTATGCCAACCCAACAAACACCTTCAGAGATACCTGTAGAACATCTTTATAATCATCCAGTTACATTGTGATGTTTGATAGCATACAAGGTATTCCTCTGGTATCTGGGAGTTGCATAATCTCATAGTCAAAGGAATATGTATAAGTCATGAAGAAAGCAATAGCAATAAAACTTAACAATCATTATGCTAAGCTAACTGATGGGTCTTGTCCATCACAACATTCTCCTAGTGATGTGATCCCGTTCATCAAATGACAACACATGTCTATGGTTATGAAACTTAACCATCTTTGATTAACGAGCTAGTCTAGTAGAGGCTTACTAGGGACACGGTGTTTTGTCTATATATCCACACATGTATCAAGTTTCCGGTTAATACAATTCTAGCATGAATAATAAATATTTATCATGAAATAAGGAAATATAAATAACAACTTTATTATTGCCTCTAGGGCATATTTCCTTCAAAAGTATCAAGTATTAGCGTCCCCTCTAATATTAAAGATGCGTGCGCATTGCTTTTTCCTTGTGTGTTACAGAATATCCAAACCGATTACCCTTCTCTCGATTCTCCGTCGAATGCTAGTTTCCTCGACAAAGAGAGCATGATTCTCTATAATGTTAAAGAATAGGAAACTTCCAGGGCCATATGCACTTGAAGCTTTGCATTGGAGAACTGAAGACGAGAAGCAACAGTCTTCAGCTTATATAAAGAATACGACAAGGCTCCGCATGGGCTTTCTCTTCCTTCCATGCCCTTCTTGACCACCTCTATGAACCTAGGGATTATCCCAACAAAAGATTCTCAAACTTGAAAGATCCCAGGCGTTTTGGGCCCCTGTTGTGTGCCAAAAGTAGAGGGACATATTCCCCGAAGCAGGTGGCTCAATCTTCATTGTTCATAGATTGCATGCAAAGTAAAAAAAGGAAGGAAGAAAAAGTAAACAACATACGAAAGGCATACATATATGGAATTTTATGTTGTCGGGAATGGATCATGGGCGCGCATGTATTACCATCCCCCATTTTCTCCACAAAATCCAAATTCTTTTGCCAACTAAACAAGAACCAGACGATTACTTGGCTTGGATTTTGTGTTTATTTGTGTAGGACCACACGAAAAAGGCACGATCAGATATATACAAGCATGGATAAGATATCCATATATGTGCATTTCCCAATAAATACAAGGTAACATGTTTATCAATTTGATACATGTGAGCCATTTATCTATTTGTCCATATCTAATCAAGTTGAGATGATACCATACTTTGGTTTTATGCTTTTTTTGAATCAACCTGCTAACGTGTACATTATGCCCTAGAAGACGCAATAACTTTTAAGGTTGGGAAAGACGTCCTACAAACATCTCTTTTAGTAGAGTGTGTCTAACTCATTAATGTAACTAATTTTTAGGCTAACGTGCACATTATCCTTATCTTTTCACTCAAGATTTCCCTTTAGTTTTTGTCCCATCTCAAACATGTGTGCCTTAACCTCCCTTTTAAAACACTTCACTTGGGCATGCTAGATAACTAAAGCAATCTACAAATTTCCTTTCCCGTGACATGGTCATTGTTGCATTCACTTATTATGTACACGCATGCCTATACTGGGGGATATGCATGTCCTAGTCATCTCATAGATATGCCTACAAGAATATTATTCGTGCAAGTAAAGAAACAACATGTACACACGAGTGCTATAGGAAAAGATCTCATTATTGTACCCAGCTGGTAGCTATACATTTTGAACAATAGGGAGGGACCCGAGGGCCCCAAAAGTAGGCATTTTCTTTGTAAAATTATTACGTCACTACAATAAGGTACCTCTAAAGAAATAAAAATTACAAACAAGTCCTTTAACTTTTGCACACGTGACCCTAAGGATGCAACCAATAACACAATCCAATCATTATGCAAGTAGCAACCTCATCGGGGATGCATTGGCCACCGTCTCCGACCAAATCCTCGCTGACAATGGGCAATGAGAAAGGGCCTCAAGCTGGAGGTTGAAAGAGGCACATTCGAGGCTCCTCTTAGGACAACCTTCAGCTTAGGTGGTCGAGGTCAATGCAACAGTCGGAGGAGAATGACGAACCACCAACTTAGCTTGCAATCCCCAAAGAGCACCAAATTCGATAGGGAAAAACACAGATCCATCTCCCCTACGACCCCACGGTGGAGAAGAAAAAGGGGAGATGATGTCGTTGTTGCCCAATCCAATGCTATGTTGAGCTTATTATGGGAGTTGTCTCCACATCCACCACCCTCCACCATGGAAACCGGTAGGAGGCGAGAACATGCCTCCTACCGACACCGTTCATTGGCATAAAAAAGTAGCTCTATATCGGCATAGAGACATATGTCGCAAATGGAAACACCTAACCTAGACCTAATTAAGCCTAAAACTACTACCTACAACGATGACCCAACAACCCCTCTGATCCTCACTCCAGCTGGCAACACCATCGTAGGAGGGAAAGCAAGATAGGGAAACCTCTCGAGGGAGGGTGAGGAGGGAGGAATGGAGAAGAAATATGAGCGAGTCATTGTTTTGGGAACTATTTAAGTATGTTATTTTTACATAACATAAATGTGTCCATATCCTATATTCTCATAGCATCCGCAAAGTGTTATCTTGTGGGTAGAAAACTATTCACGTCATCAACTAACGGCACATCATACAAGACACGACGCCTTTACTCTGGTTTCTTGAAACCTTACTTGTCTATCATGTTTCTTCCTTTGTAAAATTAGGGGGTTACTTTTTAAGTCAGTGGGTGTAAGGTTGTTATAAACTACTATACCAAATATATGTTATATGCATCTATATATGATGTAGAGGCCCGATTTAATACACTATTGGTTTCCTTAAAAAATAGAAGCATGACATGGCAACTTGCTAGTACTAAATATCTAGAAAACCCTGCAACCCTAGGTCGTGTAGTCGTCATGCCATGCAGAATTATTTTCATTGTTCAACCATTAAGTTTCTTTCCTTCATCTTTGATTTTTGCCGCTAGTCTTGAACTTGTATAACTCAATAGCTTAATACGAATACATATAACTCCCTTACATGGTTAAAACAAGATATCACTAAGTGTACTCAAAAGTGAAGCTATCTACGAAAAACTGACAACCATGCATAATACCCGTTGTTGCTCTTTTGACCCCACCCAACTAATTAAAGGCACATTTCATCATTCTTTCTCATTAAACATGAAGTGCTCAACCTTCCGACATGATAGAATTTGAAATGTCCCCAAGCTCACACATTCTCGTGTGAGAAGACATGAAGATATATACTACCCCACACTATATGAAGGAGGACATCTATGGTCGTTTCTCTATCCACACATTTGCTCTTTCTCGTTGATATTGGGTACGTCCAGTGCCGTCCCACGGATCAACAAGGAAGAATTATCGTGATTCCTCCATTTAAAACTTGTTTTGGATTGAGAGGGGGAGATGTTCCACCAGCATCATAAGACTAGTTGGAGCTCACCCATTGAGGCCTTGTTCAGTAAACCTTTCTCCCAAGGGGAATAGAGAGGATTGGAGAGGATTTTGACGGTTTTTGACTCGTGGGGATTTAACCTCGTTAAACCCCTCTCAATCCTCTTCAAATCCACCTCAACCAAACAAAGCCCTCAAGGAGGCAACACCCGTGAACTTTCTAATGGCAAGAGAATGGAGTATGTGGTGCCAAAAAACATACATTTTTACCTCAGCTCTGGTATCTCCAGAGGGAGAACCTCAATAAATTTTAATTGTACCAATGGAATGTGAAAGACGGAGAAGACGGTTGTACAACGAACATGCCATAAAAATATTGAAACCATAGTTCTGAAACCGCCAAGCCCCCTCTACTTCACTAGTCGGTCAAATATGAACAAGGATCATTTACCCCTATTCCTTCTCAGAGACGACATGGCTTAGAGTAGGACAGCAAGGAAGAAATACGAAGACAGAATCAGGTCCGACCTCTACATTGTTATTCAAAGGAATTAAGTGCATAGCCACTAAAGCACGGACAACGTGAATATATGACGTGGCCTGGTTTTCTCTTCCCAATTTCTCCGACCAACAAAGTTGGTAGATACATACGTGAAGAAGACACATTAGTGAGTGTGAAGTAAGATGAGAGACATACCTGGATAGAAAGAAAGAGGGAGAAAACTAGCCTTTCCCTCCCAGACGGGTATATATACCTCCATAGAGGGAGGATTAATTCAAAATTTCATAGGATATTGATTTAAGAGAAAACACTTCAATCTATTCGCTAAACTGAAAGAAACCAACATGCAAACTAAATTTCAAAATTTTCACCTAGCCAAAAAAGGCAAATGGGAGCACGTGTTCATTAGGTGCCATAAAAACATTTGGTTTCAGTCGATTAGCTCAGAGCCGTTGGATTGGAAATGGACGGCCATATTATCATCTTCTTCCTCCAAACGTTTTCCTCCCCACGACCTAATATCCATCTTCTTCCTTAAACTGCATGTCCATGTGCCGCATACGGCAAATGGTCTAGCAGTCGGCCTTCATCACACTCCATCGGTGGTGCTGCCGCGCACTCCTCGCCGCCCCACCCTCTTTCGTTGCCTCCGCCATGCTCCCGCTGCCCCAACCATCCTACTAAACCTCCCCGGGCACCAAAATTTCTACGTGAACTAGCCCCCCCCCCCCCCCCTAACCCGTCAACCTTCGGCTCCCCACCACCGGTAGTGTACCAACCCAATGGCCTAGGCGGTCCAACAATGCAAATGTTCACATAAACATATATTTTCACTATAGAAACTTAATTTTCTCTATGCTATACATGCCATGGGGAAAATCGAGGGTGGTCATAGACCAACCTGTCCACCCCCTAGCTACCCACCCGCCCTCCACCTGCGACGTCGCTGGTGCATCGACGCTCCTGATCAAGGCCTTGCCCGTGTCCCCCGTGCCTCGCCGGCGCTTGTCTCGGAGCCCCCTGTCTTCAACCTCGGGCCTACGCCTGGGTCTTTTGTTAGAATCGACTGACCCAAAAGAAATTTTCAGCCGATGAAATAGCATTTGGGAAGGCAAATAAGAAAAACATTCACCCATTGGATTCCCTCCCTGCCCCACCACACCAGATGCTCTTAAATTATTCTCACCAAGAACTAAGCTCTCTTTCTGAGAATTAGGGTACAAACCAAGGGGGGCTCAGCAAAACCTATTGATAATCACCAGTGACTCACATCATCATGTGACCAAAAACCCCATCTGGCGTCCCCGTCACCATCCTCATGGCCCCCTATAAATACGCTCCCCATTCGGCCCTCATTGATTACCCATTGCGCTTCCTTCACTCTCCAAATCGCCTGCGTTAAACCCACCCAAGCCGCCCGTCACTAGACCCCACATGGACTCCGCCTCCGCCTCCTACAAACTGCAGCTCGCCTGCGCCGCGCTCGTGGGCGCCTCCGCGGCAGCCGCCTCCGCCTACTACCTGCACTGCCGCGCCGTCGCGCAGCTCAGCGGCGACATCGTCCGCAACTCCGCCGCCGCCAAAGGCGACCGGGAGCGGCGGCGCCCACGCGAGGCCGCCGGGAGGAACCCCCCTCCCCCTCCCCCGCGCCGCGCCGCCGCCGGCTCCTCCTCGCTCCCCGACCTCTCCTCCATCTACGCCGCCAGCGGCGTCGCCAGGGGGTACCCTGTGGAGGAGTACGACGACGGCGATGGGGAGGGGGTGGGGCCGTACGTGGACGAGGCGCTCCTCGCCGCCGCCGCCTACATGCAGATCCCCACGGGCTTGCCGAGGCTGCAAGTGGGGCCCGAGGGTACGTTTGTCTTTATATATACTGTTAACTGCACGCGTGGGCAAGCGCGGCTGGCTGGGTGCGGCGGAGTGGATAGGACTGGGGCTTGCCTTGGGCTTGAGAGCGCTAGGTTGTGAAATGGCTTGCGGTTGGGGGCAGTTTGTGCGAGGTTTCGTACCGGGTAGCAACAAGACTAGTGTAGTACAGACTGTCGGTATGATAACTTAGTGCGCTTACCCCCTTGCAACAAGGAATAAAACGTGGCACTCTTATCTTATAAGTGTTCCTGCAGTAAACATTTAGTGCTAAAAATTATGTACTCTACGGACATAATTCAGATGGACTTTCTGTAAGATAAATTCAAGCTCCCTAGCTGCTCAAGAAAAATATAGCTGTTGGTGCCATGACAGGGTGCTTAATCATCAGGAGATAGCCTTGTAAATGTTGTGCAGCATCGTGCCCTTTTTTTCTTTTCTATCTATGGTAATGCAGTAACAACTAATGATCAATGCAGGCAATAAACAAATCGTTCGTTCGGGTTCAAGCAGACGGGTTGGATTAATCAGACCAAATTCACCCAAGTCCCCTTTTGCTAGTGCAAGTACTTTAGAGAGTGCAGAGGGGTCAGATGAGGATGCCACGACGAAAGTCAACGGCAAACTTGATAATGGCTATGCGAGCACAAATGGAAATCTTGTAAGTTCCAATCACCCAGTTGCCATCCAGTTCTACCTTTTCTTGTCATAATTGTTAGTCGCTTACTGGCTTACTTATATGCTCATCTTTTATATATTTTTATTTATGCTAGGGTAGACTTGACATAAATTTTCATATCAGAAGTCTGCAGATCATGAACATGAAATAAGTGAATTTATGACTTAACATTGTTTCATACTATTGAACATTAAGTTATTCTTATTGTTTCATCTACTCTTGTTTCTAGAGTTTTATTTCCTTTCCTGTCATTTTGACTTCAATAGATGTGATATTTAATGAGCTGATGTATCCGCATAGCCTTGCTTTATGCTTACAAAAATGAATCATGATCACTGGAATGTATTTAACAATCTATAGTGTACAATTGGGATGCATTATAGAAGGCCTGAGCATCAAACATAATCTTTAGCTGCTGAAAGATGTGCTAGAATAATGTCAGCCTGTTTAATGTTACTCAATGGTAACAACCTTTTGTCTGGTAGTTACTCTACAGTTAGTAACGTTGCATAATCAATCTTCTGGCTAGATTTTGTCATAATTAGGATTTAGGAATGCAATAGCAGTATTGTTTGCTGATATGCACCAATTCTGTTGAAGGCATATATTCTTCACTTTCTTTTGGTACACCAACTGGAAGTCTGGAACTGATCCGAAAAAAGTTACATTTTTATGTTTAATCCTTGAACAGGAGGGAGAACACAAAGGAAATTCAGTTGTGGAGAATGGGGCTGGAACACCATTAGATGCAAAAAACATGACTCGGTCTCATAGTATATCCAATGATCTTCATGCGGTTCAACCTGATCCAGTTGCTGCAGATATTCTTCGAAAAGAACCTCAGCAAGAATCATTTATCAAGCTGTTAACTGCACCTCATGGTATGACAATTGAATATATACAACACTGCTAAAAATTGTATGCAATGAAGTTAACTCTCCTGCAAAAGAAAGGAGATATTAGTTGTATTTACAAGCTTGACAAATGCAGTTTGTGTTTCGCAAATACAGTGCATTTTTCTAACAGAATATTCACATGGTAGCTCCCTTCTTGATTTGCTAGTGATCCTTTTCTTTTGAATGCACACAAGCTAACTTAGACACGCTCAAGATTTGTTTGTTATTCACATGAGTAGATGCTTCTAAACTAATCATCTATTTGTTGCTTTCTCTCCAAGAATTTCTGACCCACTGGGTTGATTTTTTGGTACCATATATGGGTGAAAGGTTATTAAATATTATTTTCTGTCTGATGCCAGAGATTCCATCTCCTGATGAAATAGAGGTCTACAAAATCCTTCAGAAGTGTCTCGAGTTAAGAGATTGTTACCTTTTTAGAGAAGAGGTCGCTCCATGGGAGAAGGAGGTCATAAATGACCCCTGTACACCAAAACCTAATCCTAACCCATTCACTTTTGTGCCTGAACCAAAATCAGAGGTAGCTTACTTCTGCTTGTTTCATTGTCCCAATACCTTTTTTTGTCTGTTTTGCCTTGATTTCAACTCTTGATGGTGGTTTCAGCATGTTTTCCAAATGGTCGATGGTGTTGTCCAAGTCTATGCGGATAAAGACCGTAAGGACTCTTGCCAGTTTGCTTTATTGTTCTTAACTGGGCTATTCCAGCATCCTATGACTCATTTATTTCTCCCTTTTTCTCAGGTACTGAAAGGATTTATCCCGTTGCTGATGCTACAACCTTCTTCACCGACTTACATTATGTTCTCCGGATGACTGCCGCGGGGAACACAAGAACTGTCTGCCATAACCGATTGAATCTTCTAGAACATGTAATCATGTAGTCACTTATTTTGTGGCCTGAGTGATTCGGTGAAATCATTTGAAGCTCTCCTATCAGTCTTTTGTGTGATATAGGTTTTTATTCCCTTGCAGAAGTTCAAATTTCATCTGATGTTAAACGCGGATAGGGAGTTTCTTGCCCAAAAAACTGCACCACATCGTGATTTTTACAATGTTAGGAAGGTCGACACTCATGTTCACCACTCAGCATGTATGAATCAGAAACATTTGCTGAGATTCATCAAGTCCAAACTGAGAAAAGAACCTGATGAGGTACATTTATGAATGTTATTCTGAACACTGCCGTACTTCCTTTTAGTAAATATAGCATGACTGTTGACTTATAATCACAATTATTTATGATCTGTCAATTAGGTTGTCATTTTCAGAGATGGTACATATATGACTTTGAAGGAGGTTTTTGAAAGCTTGGACTTAACTGGGTGTGTTTTGCATTTTACACTGTGTATATGTAATGCTGATTCCGCTGCCAGTTGGTTAATCTTTTTTCTTGTTTTTTTCTTAGGTATGACTTGAATGTTGATTTGCTAGATGTCCATGCGGACAAAAGTACGTTTCATCGTTTTGACAAATTCAACCTTAAATACAATCCATGTGGCCAAAGTAGGCTACGGGAGATTTTCCTTAAACAGGACAATCTTATTCAAGGTATTATTTGTTTCAAAGTCATATTTTTTCCTGGATGGCTTATTTATGTTATTGGCACTTTTGTGCAGTTTCCACATATTGTTGCAGAATGCCATGTTTCCTGTTCTATATTACCATCATAGTTTCTCCTAAACCTTTTACCCTGTGGAAGTCCTATGAAATGTATGTATGCATGTTTATATAAAAGTCAGGTAAATTTGTCTTGATGTACTGCACCTTTGCCCCTTCACTATGATCACATCCAAACTAGTGCTTTTATTGACAATTATGCATGTGTATTGTGTAGTATGCAACTTCTGATGAACTCCGATCAATTTTCTGATAAATTACTTATATCGATCACTGAGCATTAAAAAGCCATGTGTGTTACCAGTACTTGATATCGGCTCAGGCACAATTCCACATATTTAGTATTTACTCAGGCGCATATGATTAGTACACAGTTAGGACCTTGTGAGCTAAATGATTGATGTTGTAAGCCCAGAAAGTGTCAATTGATATACTTGCTAGTCCTCTTTGTTATAGCCAAATGCCAACAATGGTAGCCAGAGCTTTTAAGCTGCTGAGCCGCGTAGTGGTGCAGTTATACCACTTAATGCTTACTGAGTGTGAGCAGTGTTTGTTGCTCTATAAATAGACAAGAAAACATCATGAGATACTTTCGAGAAGAAAATACACGGTCAGGTTAATACATCATTATATGGCTCTTCTTTTTGTTGAAAAATGCTGACGTGTCAGTGTACATCCAGACCAAATAACATGTATTTATTTTCTCCAGGGCACACTATTGTTTTTTTTCTGTTATATGTTTCACAAGGTTCTCTGGCCTAAACTAGGCCTAGTGCGAGCTGATTCTTATCAATTAGCTTCCCAGATAAACACTAAATATTTTTTGCAAACTCAGCTTATGAGCTCCTGTGCTTATGAACTGCAAGCAACCACCCTTAGCTTCAGCTTTTCTTTGGTTGCGTCTTACTGGTTTTGCTTTTTATTGTGATTAGTTCTTATAATCACTTCATTAAAAAAATGTTCATGGTAAATTTTGAGATATTTATATTGCTATTTGATTTAAACTAGGACGATTTCTTGCTGAGCTGACGATGCAAGTTTTTTCTGACCTTAATGCAAGCAAGTATCAGGTAAAACTATCAGTTGGATTATTTATTTTCCCCGTTTCTTATGCAGATGCAACTCTTTTTTGAAATGTTTGAACTTAGTCTACTCTAATTTGCTTCACCAGATGGCTGAATATAGGATTTCAATCTATGGGAGGAAGCAAAGTGAGTGGGACCAACTTGCGAGTTGGATAGTAAACAATGAATTGTACAGTGAAAATGTTGTTTGGTTGATTCAGGTACCCTTTCTCCACTTTTGCTGGTATTTATTATTACCTACAACAAGAAGTTCCTATAATTTCTTGCAGTCGGGGAACTGTACTTTGCAGACCATTATTTCTGTATAGTGACTTCCCACAGCAATCTGGTACTGCCTCCGTTCACAAATATAAGATGTTTTGGATATTTCAATATAGACTACATATGGACCGAAATGAATGAACAAACACACTAAAACGTGTCTATATACATCTGATTCACAAAAAAGTTAGAACATCTTATATTTTTGAACGGAGGGAGTAGTTGGTAAAATTTGTTCATCCTTCTTTTCTTGGGTGTTCCATAGTATATTTTGGATGTTTTCCGTCGTTTGCTCTTTGTAACAAATATATACTTGAAAAACAAACTGTGGGTGCCTAATTATGTTGTCCATCAGTTTATCTAGTGACTGCACTGAACAAATTATTCTTTCTGCATGAACAAAGTCCTCAAAATGTCCATGGATGCAGAGTTGGTATTTTATTCATTATGTTCTGATATGCAGTATCCCATGTAGATAATTATTTTCTCGTACTGTTTTGCAGATTCCACGCTTATATAACGTGTACCAGCAAATGGGCATTGTTACATCATTTCAAAATCTTCTTGACAACATTTTCCTTCCTCTGTTTGAGGTTACTATTGATCCAGCTTCGCACCCGCAGCTTCATGTCTTCCTAAAGCAGGTACAGAAACTCCGTTGTCATCGTTTTTGATTTGGATGCTTATCGTATCCCTGTTGTGTTTCTTGTCCCCACACGTGTCTGCCATTACCATCTGCTGGCTGCTGTTTATCTGCTTTTTATGTAAACCCAAGATTGCTAATCACTAATGTAGAACAAGTCTGCAAAATAACTTTGTGAAATCTCCGTGTAAAAATAAAATGAAACATTCAAGCGATAGATTTTTTGAAACAAACTGTAGGGAAGCCCCCATTGTATGTATCAGAAGTAACCCAAATTCACATCCATGAGACTTGAACAAAGGCGGTAGGCTTGTTTCAAGTGCTCACTTGCTGTCAGTGCTATGGATGGTCCTGGTATTAGTTTGAAATACACATGGCATTACTAGAAAGATCATGTTTATCTGAAACATATACTATTTAATTTGCAACATCTGGAATCGCCTAAACTGGTTAGATACTTAGATTATCTTAGTTTTCTGCATAAAATATCATAGGTTAGATTTCGCCTAAAGTAGTTACACAACCATCTATACCTCCCATAGCATGTAAGCTAGTTTCCATTTCATCTGTGAACTATGAACTTCCAATTCTTCAGAATATACTTGGTCGATCGAACAACTGAGTTGTATGTGGGTGTCTGAGGCTGAGCTAAGGAAGTACTGGGGGCAAGTTGATTCTCACCATTAACTAGATGAATCTGTTGGTTATAACAATTGTCTTCTTGGCCGTTGCAGGTCGTAGGGTTAGATTTGGTTGATGATGAGAGTAAACCTGAAAGGCGTCCAACTAAGCACATGCCTACACCTGAAGAATGGACGAATGTCTTCAACCCGGCATTTTCATATTATGCATACTACTGCTATGCTAACTTGTACACACTGAACAAGGTAGGCATATTCGTCTTCTATCTTTACATGTTACTAGTAAGTAATTCATATATTCAAAACTTCAATTTTCAGCTGCGTGAGTCAAAGGGGATGAATACTATCAAATTCCGTCCACATGCCGGTGAGGTAAAATATCTTCAACATTCCAGTGTTCGACTCTGACGTTCCGGATTTATGCTTTCTCTAATTGGTATGGTCATGCAGGCTGGAGACGTTGATCACTTGGCAGCAACATTTCTTCTTTGTCACAGTATATCACATGGAATCAATTTAAGGAAGTCTCCTGTGCTTCAATATCTGTACTACCTTGGTCAGGTAATACTGCCTGTTTTGGTGTTTCCATCATAGGTGTAAATTTTGAGAAATTTATTATGTGGTTGCATTCTTTTAATACTGTGAACTTACAATTTTTAATGTTTAACTGATGGTGCTATTACTTTTTCACAAATTGCTTTTGAATCTTATCAGATTGGTCTGGCAATGTCCCCTCTCAGCAACAACTCCTTGTTTCTTGATTACCATCGGAACCCTTTTCCTATGTTTTTCCAACGAGGACTGAATGTCTCGCTGTCCACGGATGATCCGTTGCAAATTCATCTGACAAAAGAGCCATTGGTGGAAGAATACAGCATTGCTGCCTCGGTACCCCCTCTTTCGCTATCCTTCCTTTTTTCACGTCATGCAGAAGTATGTATGTGCTTGTGCATAAATGTGTGTTATTCAGTATGCACATACGCCTGTCTACATAACTTGAAATATGGTACAGAACCAGTGCATTCATGCACAAAAAGCATCACGAGCTCATAATCGTTGTGG
Organism: Triticum monococcum; assembly: GCA_034509565.1. Lineage (NCBI taxonomy): Eukaryota > Viridiplantae > Streptophyta > Magnoliopsida > Poales > Poaceae > Triticum > Triticum monococcum. Next base: position 433,222,978 of record CM067841.1, read on the forward strand.
TATTGTTTCAGCTATGGAAGCTCAGTTCTTGTGATCTATGTGAAATTGCGAGAAATTCTGTGTATCAATCAGGGTTTTCACATGCTCTCAAGGTAAGCAGACCTCCTTTTGTTTATCTTTGGAGCACCATTGGTGGTTCTGAGGATTACCATGTTATGTTCACGACTAGAATTCTCATTAAAAAATTGAGCAAATCCTTGCTTGCTAAGTTCAGTAGATGTAAATACAGGAAACCAGCAATGACCCTTTGATCTCTTGGCAGGCACATTGGATTGGCAAGAACTACTACAAGAGAGGCCCTTCAGGGAATGATATCCACAGAACGAATGTGCCCACCATCAGGATCGAATTCAGGGACCTGGTATGCACATCTTTTTCCCTTTCCTCTTTTGTGTAATGCAGATTCGGATGGCCTTACCAGTCCTTTTCCAAAACCTTAACTAAGATTCTGGCACATGATTTCAGATCTGGAGAGATGAAATGCAGCTCGTCTACCTCAACAACGTCATCTTGCCTGACGAGGTGGACCAGTAAGAGGCACCTAGGTGTATAAGCTGTAGCCGTCGTGGGGGATGAATCATACTTCCTCCAGATGAATACCATCTCACCAAACAACCACCACCAAAGTGGAAGAAGAAGACCTACAAAATAATTTCAGATCGCAGGTGCGGCTCACCATTGTGCTAGACTAGCAGTACAGGGAGGCAAGTGCGCAAGTGCTCGGTGTGAAACTGTCGCCCTTTTCGCCTGTAAAGGATTGTAATTAACAAAGGATGCTGTGACTGTTATAACAATATATTGTTAATAAAGTGATGCCGCACTGTTTCGCTCTCACAGAAAATGTACCGAGGAAAGAGTTTTATTGCTGGACCTATTGCTGAACAATCGAAAATTTGTATAGGTGAATAGTTCATGGTAGCATTTTCTTGTCATCGGTATCGATATTATGGGGTACGAAATGACTCAACCTTTGGGTAGTAGACGTATGACGAGTGGTATCCTTGTGAATCAGCAGAAAATGTAGGCCTACGTCACTGTGCGAACTGGCTTTGTGGGCAGTTGGTCTTTCAACATGAATGCGTGTAAAATCTTGCCTAGATGAGCTCACAGCAAAAAATGTAAAATATGACAAAAGAAAAACATGATAGCATTTTCTTCTTTTGAGAGGAAACACCGATATTTTCATTAACCAAATGGAAAAGAAACAAGTTCAAAGTGAAATAACTACTGTCTCCACACTACATATGAAGATATACAAAATCAACCCTTAAAAGTTGCAACACAATTGAAAATCGCAAGACACAGAGTGTTCTTCGTCTCTGAAGTCATGGGTGCTCGGCCTCACTACAAGATATCATGTACAAAGATGACATATATTTCAAGCTCTTTTAATTACGGTGATAAAAAAGCATATACCGCATAAAAGGGAGAACATACAGTTCTTCGAGTGTAAAATTCAATGGAGGGCCGTCTGGTTAAAGATGTTTTTAGGGATTTGTTAGAAGAATTTACAGGGACCACTTGTCAGTTCACTGTTTGGGACTGTTTCGCTTCTCAAAATTCAGCTCCGCTCTTGAAGCTCTTGAAAACACAAGCCAAACGGAGTAACTTCACAATATACCGCTTCGCAAAAAAAAATTTAGGATATGGGTCCAACTTCCTGTTTTTTGTGAAGCTCTTCGGGGGTGCTCCAAAAAACACTAGAAACTTAAATTGGGGGAAAATTACCCACCACTGCCACCAGTAAGGGCATGTTTGGTTGCCCGCATCGAGCCCAACTAGGCCCGCGCGGGAAGGGAGAGGCCTGTTTGGTTGCCCGGTTTTCCTGTTGGGCCTGCATCGCACGCTCCTCAAAGCAGCTCAGAGCCTGGCTCGCTGGACACGCTCGGATCGGCAGTTTCTCGCGAGCCAGGCTGAGTGCGGCGCGAGGTCGCACGGGCGGGAGCGAGGCGAGGGCGAGGGGGGATGGCGGGAGATGGAAATCTGGCGTGCCGTCCCGGCGCCAAATCTAGCCTCACCCCCTTTCACTCGCTCACCCATAGCCACTGCCCCCCTTTCTTCCCTAGTGCCTCACCACCGGCGGCGGCTGCGATTTCATATCTGAGCTATAGGCGGCGGCGGCGGAGGCGTTTGCGGCGGATCTGGTGCTGATGGTCGACCTAGTTTGTGCCATGGTTCCCCCTACGCCATCCTCGTCTCCGATGCCAGTCATCAGCACCCCCTCCCCCCCTTTGTTAGCTCAGTGGTTAGGCCGTTAAGCTAGGTGTAGGATCGATTTCCCACTGAACGAACCGTCGATATCGACTAGGTTATGGACGCACGGATGAGGCTGATAATCCAGGCATCAGCACTGATTAGCGTGATTCAGGCATGGGTCATGTTCATGCACCAGAGAGCTGTTCGTTGTGGTGGGAGACCTTTGATCCGTTATGGTCCATTGTTTCCCCAGGAACAGGAGAGGATCCAAAATCTAAACTACATCTATAACTGCAATGACGTCGAGGCTCTGTGGATGCTTAGAATGAAAAGAGCATAATTTGTCAGGCTTGTCGAGACCTTCAGGAGCAGGGGCTGTTACAAGATAGCATCAACACCAGTGTAGAAGAGCAAGTGGCTATGTTCCTCCATGTTGTTGGCCATAACCAGAGGTTCGGGGTCATTCACAACACGTTTAGGAGGTCAATGGAGACCATCTCTAGGTACTTCAAGCAGGTGCTTTATGCTGTTGGGGAGCTTAGAGGAGATATGATCAGGAGACCATCTGGCCAGACACCACCCAAGATTCGTGGAAGCCCAAGATGGTATCCATACTTCAAGGTGAGCATTGACAATATACACTTTTCATGGCTTGATATGCTTGTATTGTTCAAGTTGAGAACTAACACATGCTTGTGATGCCATTTTCAGGATTGCATTAGGGCAATAGATGGTACTCATGTCACTGCAGAGTTCCTGGGTCACAGTATGCAACATACAGGGGGAGGAAGCACTACAGAAGCCAGAATGTGCTTGCTGCTGTTGACTTTGATCTGAAGTTCACATATGTGCTGGCTGGCTGGGAGGGGTCAGTGCATGATGCTAACATTCTCACTAACAGCATGAGTCGACCTGATGGGATCTACATCCCCGACGGCAAGTTCTACCTTGGAGATGCCGGCTATGCATGTCGGACGGGTATTCTTCCACCCTTCAGGAAAACAAGGTACCATCTCAACGAGTTCTCTAGTAGGAACTATCCTAGGACTGCACAGGAGCTATTTAATCTTAGACACTCCGGCCTTAGAGTAACTGTTGAGAGGGCATTTGGAGCTCTAAAGAATAGGTTTAAGATCCTGGATCAGAAGCCATTCCACCCATACCCCACTCAGGTTAAGCTAGTTCTTGCTTGTTGCATTTTGCATAACTGGATCCTCCAGTGGGGCTTTGATGAACACGTGCCTAAGGAGGAAGATGTCGAGCCTGACGATGTTGTTAGCTCCGGCCATTGTGTGGAGGCATTTGACAATGACGCTTGGAAGAACAAAAAGGTTGGAGTGGGCAGAGGCGATGTGGCTTAACAAAGGTCAGTGCAGGATTTGAATAAGATGGAAGAAGAACAAGTAGCAGAAGCAGCAGCAGAAGCAGAAGCAGAAGCAGATGCAGAAGCAGGAGAAGGGGAGAGGAAGAGGAAGATCTGGTAGCACCGATGAACTATCCCCTGTTTAGCCAATGGCTCTTAATAATTTGAACTGTCATTTGATAGTAGTTAGGATGAACTGTCATTTGTTTAAGTAGATGGCGTTACATGTTCAGATTCTATGTGGTAAGCTCACCACTAGTTACAAGTGGTGACAACACCTTATGTAGGTTGCAACCAAACACCATGTTATACGTGCGCCTAATGCAATGTGTGCAACCAAACGCCGGGTCAAAAATGGTTGTCTTATGCAACTAGGGGCATGCAGGTGAAGGAAATATGCCCTAGAGGCAATAATAAAGTTATTATTTATTTCCTTATATCATGATAAATGTTTATTATTCATGCTAGAATTGTATTAACCGAAAACATAATACTTGTGTGAATACATAGACAAACAGAGTGTCACTAGTATGCCTCTACTTGACTAGCTCGTTGATCAAATATGGTTATGTTTCCTAGCCATTGACATGAGTTGTCATTTGATTAATGGGATCACATCATTAGGAGAATGATGTGATTGACTTGACCTATTCTGTTAGCTTAGCACTCGATCGTTTAGTATGTTGCTATTGCTTTCTTCATGACTTATACATGTTCCTATGACTATGAGATTATGCAACTCCCGTTTACCGGAGGAACACTTTGTGTGCTACCAAACGTCACAACGTAACTGGATGATTATAAAGGTGCTCTACATGTGTCTCCAAAGGTACTTGTTGGGTTGGCGTATTTCGAGATTAGGATTTGTCACTCCGATTGTCGGAGAGGTATCTCTGGGCCCACTCGGTAATGCACATCACTTAAGCCTTGCAAGCATTGCAACTAATGAGTTAGTTGCGGGATGATGTATTACGGAACGAGTAAAGAGACTTGCTGGTAACGAGATTGAACTAGGTATTGAAATACCGACAATCGAATCTCGGGCAAGTAACATACCGATGACAAAGGGAACAACATATGTTGTTATGCGGTTTGACCGATAAAGATCTTCGTAGAATATGTGGGAGCCAATATGAGCATCCAGGTTCCGCTATTGGTTATTAACCGGAGACGTGTCTCGGCCATGTCTACATAGTTCTCGAACCTGTAGGGTCCGCACGCTTAACGTTTCGATGACAGTTATATTATGAGTTTATATGTTTTGATGTACTGAAGGTTGTCCGGAGTCTCGGACATGATCACAAACATGACGAGGAGTCTCAATGGCCGAGACATGAAGATTGATATAGTGGAAGCCTATATTTGGATATCGGAAGTGTTCCGGGTGAAATCAGGATTTTACCGAAGTACCGGAGGGGTTACCTGAACCCCCCGGGGGTTAATGGGCCATAGTGGGCCTTAGTGGAGAAGAGGAGAGGCGGCCAGGGAAAGGGCCGCGCGCCCCTCCCCCTAGTCCGAACAGGACAAGGAGAGGGGGGCGGCGCCCCCCTTTCCTTCTTCTCCTCCACCTCTTTCCCCTCTTCTACTAATCTAACAAGGAAAAGGGAGGGAGTCCTACTCCCGGTAGGAGTAGGACTCCTCCTAGCGCGCCCCTCCTGGCCGGCCGCACCTCCCCCCTTGCTGCTTTATATACGAGGGCAGGGGGCACCCTAGAGACAACAATTGATCGTTTGATCTTTTAGCCGTGTGCGATGCCCCCCTCCACCATAGTCCACCTCGATAATACTGTAGCGGTGCTTAGGCGAAGCCCTGCGTCGGTAGAACATCATCATTGTCACCACGCCATCGTGCTGATGAAACTCTCCCTCAACACTCGGATGGATCGGAGTTCGAGGGACGTCGTCGGGCTGAACATGTGCTGAACTCGGAGATGTCGTGCGTTCGGTACTTGATCGGTCGGACCGTGAAGACGTACGACTACATCAACCGCGTTGTGCTGACGCTTCCTCTTTCGGTCTACGAGGGTACGTGGACAATACTCTTCCCTCTCGTTGCTATGCATCACCATGATCTTGTGTGTGCGTAGGAATTTTTTTGAAATTAATACGTTCCCCAACATTGGCATTCGAGCCAGGTTTTATGCGTTGATGTTATATGCACGAGTAGAACACAAGTGAGTTTTGGGCGATATAAGTCATACTTCTTACCAGCATGTCATACTTTGGTTCGGCGGTATTGTTGGATAAAGCGGCCCGGACCGACATTACGCGTACGCTTACGCGAGACTGGTTCTACCAACGTGCTTTGAACACATGTGGCTGGCGGTGTCAGTTTCTCCAACTTTAGTTGAACCGAGTATGGCTACGTCCGGTCCTTGCGAAGGTTAAAACAACACCAACTTGACAAACTATCGTTGAGGTTTTGATGCATAGGTAAGAACGGTTCTTGCTAAGCCCAGTAGCAGCCACGTAAAACTTGCAAGAACAAAGTAGAGGACGTCTAACTTGTTTTTGCAGGGCATGTTATGATGTGATATGGTCAAGACATGATGCTAAATTCTATTGTATGAGATGATAATGTTTTGTAACCGAGTTATCGGCAACTGGCAGGAGCCATATGGTTGTCGCTTTATTGTATGCAATGCAATCGCCCTGTAATGCTTTACTTTATCACTAAGCGGTAGCGATAGTCGTAGAAGCATAAGATTGGCGAGACGACAATGATGCTACGATGGAGATCAAGGTGTCGCGCCAGTGACGATGGTGATCATGACGGTGCTTCGGAGATGGAGATCACAAGCACAAGATGATGATGGCCATATCATATCACTTATATTGATTGCATGTGATGTTTATATTTTATGCATATTATCTTGCTTTGATTGACGGTAGCATTATAAGATGATCTCTCACTAAATTTCAAGATAAAAGTGTTCTCCCTGAGTATGCACCGTTGCCAAAGTTCGTCGTGCCCAGACACCACGTGATGATCGGGTGTGATAAGCTCTACGTCCATCTACAATGGGTGCAAGCCAGTTTTGCACACGCAGAATACTCAGGTTAAACTTGACGAGCCTAGCATATGCAGATATGGCCTCGGAACGCTGAGACTGAAAGGTCGAGCGTGAATCATATAGAAGATATGATCAACATAGTGATGTTCACCATTGAAAGCTACTCCATTTCACGTGATGATCGGTTATGGTTTAGTTGATTTGGATCACGTGATCACTTAGAGGATTAGTGGGATGTCTATCTAAGTGGGAGTTCTTAAGTAATATGATTAATTGAACTTAAATTTATCATGAACTTAGTACCTGATAGTATCTTGCTTGTCTATGTTAATTGTAGATAGATGGCCCGTGCTGTTGTTCCGTTGAATTTTAATGCATTTCTTGAGAAAGCAAAGTTGAAAAATGATGGTAGCAATTACACGGACTGGGTCCGTAACTTGAGGATTATCCTCATTGCTGCACAGAAGAGTTACGTCCTGAAAGCACCGCTAGGTGTACCACCTACGCCAACAACTACAGACATTGTGAATGCCTGGCAGTCACATGTTGATGACTACTCAATAGTTCAGTGTGCCATGCTTTACGGCTTAGAACCGGGACTTCAACGATGTTTTGAAAGTCATGGAGCACATGAGATGTTTCAGGAATTGAAGTTAATATTTCAAAAGAATGCCCGGATTGCGAGATATGAAGTCTCCAATAAGTTCTACAGCTGCAAGATGGAGGAGAATAGTTATGTCAGTGAGCATATACTCAAGATGTATGGGTACTGCAATCACTTGATTTAACAGAATTCTTCAATCACTGCCACCAAGCTACAAGAGCTTCGTGATGAACTATAACATGCAAGGGATGGATAAGACGATTCCTGAGCTCTTCGCAATGCTAAAGGCTGCGGAGGTAGAAATCAAGAAGGTGCATCAAGTGTTGATGGTCAATAAGACCACCAGTTTCAAGAAAAAGGGCAAAGGGAATAAGAAGGGGAACTTCAAGAAGAACAACAAGCAAGTTGTTGCTCAAGAGAAGAAACCGAAGTCTGGACCTAAGCCTGAGACTGAGTGCTTCTACTGCAAGCAGACTGGTCACAGAAAGCGGAACTGCCTCAGGTATTTGATGGATAAGAAGGATGGCAAGGTGAACAAAGGTATATGTGATATACATGTCATTGATGTGTACCTTACCAGAGCTCGCAGTAGCACCTGGGTATTTGATACTGGTTCTGTTGCTAATATTTGCAACTCGAAACATGGACTACGGATTAAGCGAACACTGGCCAAGGACGAGGTGACGATGCGCGTGGGAAACGGTTCCAAAGTCGATGTGATCGCCGTCGGCACGCTACCTCTATATCTACCTTCGGGATTAGTATTAGACCTAAATAATTGTTATTTGGTGCCAGCGTTGAGCATGAACATTATATCTGGATCTTGTTTGATGCGAGACGGTTATTCATTTAAATCAGAGAATAATGGTTGTTCTATTTATATGAGTAATATCTTTTATGGTCATGCACCCTTGAAGAGTGGTCTATTTTTGATGAATCTCGATAGTAGTGATACACATATTCATAATGTTGAAGCTAAAAGATGCAGAGTTTATAATGATAGTGCAACTTATTTATGGCACTGCCGTTTAGGTCATATCGGTGTAAAACGCATGAAGAAACTCCATACTGATGGACTTTTGGAAATACTTGATTATGAATCACTTGGTACTTGCGAACCGTGCCTCATGGGCAAGATGACTAAAACGCTGTTCTTCGGAACTATGGGAGCAACAGATTTGTTGGAAATCATACATACAGATGTATGTGGTCCGATGAATATTGAGGCTCGTGGCGGATATCGTTATTTTCTCACCTTCACAGATGATTTGAGCAGATATGGGTATATCTACTTAATGCAACATAAGTCTGAGACATTTGAAAACTTTAAAGAATTTCAGAGTGAAGTTGAAAATCATCGTAACAAGAAAATAAAGTTTCTACGATCAAATCATGGAGGAGAATATTTGAGTTACGAGTTTGGTCTACATTTGAAACAATGCAGAATACTTTCGCAACTCACGCCACCCGGAACACCACAACGTAATGGTGTGTCCGAACGTCGTAATCATACTTTACTAGATATGGTGCGATCTATGATGTCTCTTACTGATTTATCGCTATCGTTTTGGGGTTATGCTTTAAAGACGGCTGCATTCACGTTAAATAGGGCACCATCGAAATCCGTTGAGACGACGCCTTATGAACTATGGTTTGGCAAGAAACCAAAGTTGTCGTTTCTTAAAGTTTGGGGCTGCCATGCTTATGTGAAAAAACTTCAACCTGATAAGCTCGAACCCAAATCGGAGAAATGTGTCTTCATAGGATACCCAAAGGAGACTGTTGGGTACACCTTCTATCACAGATCCGAAGGCAAGACATTCGTTGCTAAGAATGGATCCTTTCTAGAGAAGGAGTTTCTCTCGAAAGAAGTGAATGGGAGGAAAGTAGAACTTGATGAGGTAATTGTACCTACTCCCTTATTGGAAAGTAGTTTATCACAGAAACCGGTTCCTGTGACACCTACACCAATTAGTGAGGAAGTTAATGATGATGATCATGGAACTTTAGATTAAGTTGTTACTGAACCTCGTAGGTCAACCAGAGTAAGATCCGCACCAGAGTGGTATGGTAATCATGTTCTGGAGGTTATGTTACTAGACCATGACGAACCTACAAACTATGAAGAAGCGATGGTGAGCCCAAATTCCGCAAAATGGCTTGAGGCCATGAAATCTGAGATGAGATCCATGTATGAGAACAAAGTGTGGACTTTGGTTGACTTGCCCGATGACCGGCAAGCCATTGAGAATAAATGGATCTTCAAGAAGAAGACTGATGCTGACGGTAATGTTACTGTCTATAAAGCTCGACTTGTTGCAAAAGGTTTTCGTCAAGTTCAAGGGATTGATTACGATGAGACTTTCTCACCCGTAGCGATGCTTAAGTCTGTCCGAATCATGTTAGCAATTGCCACATTTTATGATTATGAAATTTGGCAAATGGATGTCAAAACTGCATTCCTGAATGGTTTTCTGGAAGAAGAGTTGTATATGATGCAACCAGAAGTTTTTGTTGATCCAAAGGGAGCTAACAAAGTATGTAAGCTCCAGCGATCCATTTATGGACTGGTGCAAGCCTCTCGGAGTTGGAATAAACGCTTTGATAATGTGATCAAAGCATTTGGTTTTGTACAAACTTTAGGAGAAGCCTGTATTTACAAGAAAGTGAGTGGGAGCTCTATAGAATTTTTAATATTATATGTGGATGACATATTGTTGATTGGAAATGATATAGAATTTCTGGATAGCATAAAGGGATACTTGAATAAGAGTTTTTCAATGGAAGACCTCGGTGAAGCTGCTTATATAATGGGCATCAAGATCTATAGAGGTAGATCAAGACGCTTAATTGGACTTTCACAAAGCACATACCTTGACAAAGTTTTGAAGAAGTTCAAAATGGATCAAGCAAAGAAAGGGTTCTTGCCTGTGTTACAAGGTGTGAAGTTGAGTAAGACTCAATGCCCGACCACTGCAGAAGATAGAGAGAACATGAAAGATGTTCCCTATGCTTCAGCCATAGGCTCTATCATGTATGCAATGCTGTGTACCAGACCTGATGTGTGCCTTGCTATAAGTCTGGCAGGGAGGTACCAAAGTAATCCAGGAGTGGATCACCGGACAACGGTCAAGAACATCCCGAAATACCTGAAAAGGACTAAGAATATGTTTCTCATTTATGGAGGTGACAAAGAGCTAGTCGTAAATGGTTACGTCGATGCAAGCTTTGACACTAATCCGGATGATTCTAAATCGCAAACCGGATACGTGTTTACATTGAACGGTGGAGCTGTCAGTTGGTGCAATTCTAAACAAAGCGTCGTGGCGGGATCTACGTGTGAAGCGGAGTACATAGCTGCTTCGGAAGCAGCGAATGAAGGAGTCTGGATGAAGGAGTTCATATCCGACCTAGGTGTCATACCTAGTGCATCGGGTCCAATGAAAATCTTTTGTGACAATACTAGTGCAATTGCCTTGGAGAAGGAATTCAGATTTCACAAGAGAACCAAGCACATCAAGAGACGCTCCAATTCCATCCGGGATCTAGTCCAGGTGGGAGACATAGAAATTTGCAAGATACATACGGATCTGAATGTTGCAGACCCGTTGACTAAGCCTCTTCCACAAGCAAAACATGATCAGTACCAAGGCTCCATGGATGGTAGAATCATTACTGTGTAATCTAGATTATTGACTCTAGTGCAAGTGGGAGACTGAAGGAAATATGCCCTAGAGGCAATAATAAAGTTATTATTTATTTCCTTATATCATGATACATGTTTATTATTCATGTTAGAATTGTATTAACCGGAAACATAATACTTGTGTGAATACATAGACAAGCAGAGTGTCACTAGTATGCCTCTATTTAACTAGCTCGTTGATCAAAGATGGTTATGTTTCCTAGCCATTGACATGAGTTGTCATTTGATTAACGGGATCACATCATTAGGGGAATGATGTGATTGACTTGACCCATTCCGTTAGCTTAGCACTCGATCGTTTAGTATGTTGTTATTGCTTTCTTCATGACTTATATATGTTCCTATGACTATGAGATTATGCAACTCCTGTTTACCAGGGGAACACTTTGTGTGCTACTAAACGTCACAACGTAACTGGGTGATTATAAAGGTGCTCTACAGGTGTCTCAGAAGGTACTTGTTGAGTTGGCTTATTTCGAGATTAGGATTTCTCACTCCGACTGTCGGAGAGGTATCTCTGGGCCCACTCGGTAATGCACATCACTTAAACCTTGCAAGCATTGCAATTAGTTGCAGGATGATGTATTACGGAACGAGTAAAGAGACTTGTCGGTAACGAGATTGAACTAGGTATTGAGATACCGACGATCGAATCTCGGGCAAGTAACATACCGATGACAAAGGAAACAATGTATGTTGTTATGTGGTTTGACCGATAAAGATCTTCGTAGAATATGTGGGAGCCAATATGAGCATCCAGGTTCCGCTATTGGTTATTGACCAGAGACGTGTCTCGGTCATGTCTACATAGTTCTCGAACCCGTAGGGTCCGCACGCTTAATGTTTCGATGACAGTTATATTATGAGTTTATATGTTTTGATGTACTGAAGGTTGTTCGAAGTCCCGGATATGATCACGGACATGACGATGAGTCTCGAAATGGTCGAGACATGAATATTGATATATTGGAAGCCTATATTTGGATATCAGAAGTGTTCCAGGTGAAATCGGGATTTTATCAGAGTACCAGAGGGGTTACCGGAACCCCCCGGGGGTCAATGGGCCATAGTGGGCCTTAGTGGAGAAGAGGAGAGGCGCATAGGGCAAGGGCCGTGCGCCCCCCCCCCTTTCCTTCTTCTCCTCCACCTCTTTCCCCTCTTCTCCTAATCCAACAAGGAAAAGGGAGGGAGCCCTATTCCCGGTAGGAGTAGGACTCCTCCTAGCGCGCCCCTCCTGGCCGGCCGCACCTCCCCTTGCTCCTTTATATACGGGGGCAGGGGGGCACCCTAGAGACAACAATTGATCGTTTGATCTTTTAGCCGTGTGTGGTGCCCCCCTCCACCATAGTCCACCTCGATAATACTGTAGCGGTGCTTAGGCGAAGCCCTGCATCGGTAGAACATCATCATCGTCACCACACCGTCGTGCTGACGAAACTCTCCCTCAACACTCGGCTGGATCGGAGTTCGAGGGACGTCATCGGGCTGAACGTGTGCTGAACTCGGAGGTGTCGTGCGTTTGGTACTTGATCGGTCAGACCGTGAAGACGTACGACTACATCAACCGCGTTGTGCTAATGCTTCCGCTTTCGGTCTATAAGGGTACATGGACAATACTCTCCCCTCTCGTTGCTATGCATCACCATGATCTTGCGTGTGCGTAGGAGTTTTTTTTAAATTACTACGTTCCTCAACAGCAAGCAACCAAACTATGTGCATCTGTTTTTTTGGCCTGCATCCCCTTAAACCGGCTCAATAGAGCCAGGCTCGCCGGGCCAGGCTGAATCGGCGATGTAACCAAACACGCCCTAAGTGGACACCCTTCGTTTCTTCACGCGCTAGCCAACCAAATAGATCCTTTTCACCAAATTCCCATTTATTGAAGCTGGAGTTAACTGGAAGCCAAATATTCTCTTTACTGGAGCTACAACTCCTGTGTGAAACTGCTTCAGAGAGAATTTGGTGGAGTAAAACTGATTTTCATGGAGCGGAGCAATCGCAAACAGGCCCTAGATTGATGAAGAGTGACTAATTGCATGGATGAGCCCATAACAACCCGTCAATTTTTTGACCCAGTTCAAAAAAAGTTCATGGGAAGTTTCACAAATAAATTTAAATGGACTAATTTTGTAGGCCCTCGGCGAGCACGACGACGAAGCTCAAAATCTCATAAATTATGAACACTGTTTGAAAATTTGTCTTTTGTGCTTTGTCTTTTTTGTATTCACACCAGATTTGTATTTTTAATTATGCATAAGCTATTATTTTTTGCATGATAATACGTGTCTCATTCATATCATAAAGAAGAAAGTACAAGTTACGTAAAGACCGACATGACAAAACTGAAAAGATAACAGAACATTTCTGAGCTTGATACCAACGTCTGTCACCTGCCTCCGATACCACCACAGCAACCACTGAAGAAAAGAATGACGAATCACCTCCTTACCCGAGCTTGACGCGGCTCCATCGCTGATATGCAGCTTTGCGGACCTCCAAGGTGGCTTATCAAAAGTGAAGCTCTTACCGTTGAACAAATCAGACCGAGGCAACACCCCAAACACGCCATCGAACTCCAGATCTGGCACCCCAGCACGACTAAAACGCCGAAGGAGGAAACCATATCTGCCATCCATGAACCACGAGCCCAGCACATCCTCCGTCTTCCAGATGTCGTCGATGCAGACCACAATCTGCATCCGCTCTTGGACTACCTCCCAAGCTTCGCGCTGACGTTGGAGCAAACGCCGTCGTAATGACGGAGTCCGAGGACACAGGTCCACCACGAGGATGCCGCCGCCACGCCATCCTTGCTTGAACAGACTGGTTTCCAAATCCATCCCCAGTCATAGGACCGATGGCCTTGTTAGAGAAGGATCTGAAGAATCTTTATTTAACATTGTCATCGTCGCTGCCGAAGCAAAGACTATGAACAACCTAAAAACCTAGACTACGAGAGTAAAAGCGATCCACACGCGTGGATCCGGTGACCCCCCTCACCATCGACGACTGAGGTCGCCGGCGGAGGGGAGCCGCCGGAGAGCGGCCTTGGAAGATCGGCTTCCCCTGGCGGCGGCTAGGGTTCCAGCCGCCAGGGACAAAGAGGAAAACAGGAAAGAGTACGTGATGCATAAATTGAATTTGATGTTGAACTTTCGAACACTATTTGTGAGCTTGTAGACATATAACTTGTATATTTTCCTCGCAAAAAAAAAACTTGTATATTCTCGCAGTTGTTTTTATTTTAATTGTAACTTTTTTTGCACGGTAGCACCCATATTCTCGTTGGAAGGAAAGTGCGCTATACCACGTTTCAGCCCACTAGGAAAATGGGCCTAAGCCCAACTCAATACCCCACATTTCGTCCCCCCCACTTTGTCTCGAAAAGAAAATTTTCGTTCCCCCCACTAGGGTTCCCCAGTTTCCTCCTTCGCCGCGGCAAATAATTTGGAAGCACCCTGGCGAGCGCGACGAAGGAGCTCGGTTTCCCCCTCACCAGGCGAGACGGCAGCACATTCTGCCTCCCCACTCTCCTCCATCCTCCTCGATGCCGCCACCGGAGAGGGAGATGGCGCCGGCGATCGGGTCGCGGCAGCTCACGGTGCTGCGGGAGTTCCGCCCGCACGGGCTCGCCGCCGAGGAGGCCGACGGCGGGGGCCCCGAGGCGCGGCCGCTGCAGGACTACGACTACTTCCTCTTCGACCCCTCTGTCGCCGCCTCCCCCGCCCCCGCCCCTGAGGACGAGGCCGCCTCCTCCTCCGTCGCCGACGGCGACCACGAGCTCTTCATACGCGGCAACCGGTACGCCCCCCCCCTCCCCCCCCCTCCCCCCCCCCCTCCCCCCCCCCCCCCCTCTCTCTCTACTATGCGTAATCTGTTTAGGAACGACGGGAAACCATTGTTGAACTCCACTCACTACTTTCTACATAATCTGTTTAGGTAGTCGTAGCCCCACGGCTTTGCTTTTCATTTTCTATAATGGCTTCTTCGAGAACACCAAATCATTTTGTTTTTAAACTTACCGGGAGCTCCCGCATTCACCAAACAAGGTCATGGCACTGGTGTCGGTCTGTCTCAGGATTTGAGTTCAAGTTGGTGGGAGGTTAAAAAGTCTCCACACCAGCAGGCTAATTTCCTGTTCCCAACACCAAATCATTTTTTCACACTTGTTAATCAAGCACTAAGAGCTTCCGTGCACAGTGATGGATTTCTTCGAAAAGCATGGCATGAACCTTGCCTATCCTAGCAAAAGACTGCTATATGTGCTTGCATCTCCTCCATACCAAAGGGATTTCATCTGCTTGTTTCCAGTTAACTAGATGAAAACCCATCAAAAGAGCTTTGATGGATCTCCAATTGCATTAAATGGATGCCAAACTTACTTAAAACTTGTTATACTCTAATTGGTCTTACATTTTGTATATGTTGGATTCTTTTAGTCAGTAAGACCTGTTTATGTCTCTCCTGTCTTGTAGGATTATATGGAGTACTGGTTCTCGAGTTCACAAAAGATACGCTTCTCCAAATACAGTCATAATGGTACATTGATTTTGTTGTCTTCCTTGTTTAACAAATTACAGTCTTCCTAGAATTTTCGCATATACTTCCTCTGTCCCAAATTATAAGACGTTTTTCTGAGGTAGTAGTTGCTTATTTCTTGTCCGAGTTAGAAATAACAAAGCTGAACTGGCAATGACTGACACTCAAAACCTCTGCTGGATGTGGTTCTCAATGCAATGTCCCCTCCAATGTACTTCACCCGTTTTTTTTATTACCAGCATACTTATATATTCAACTTTTCTTCTGGACCTCAATTTTTTTCCAATGTTAAACTGTCTACTAAAGAAGGAGATACTCATCAATTAAGTTCTATTCCACACCACTTTTAATTAATGATGGACGATGGAAATTGAATTGTAATCATGCTGCTTACAATAGGTGCTCATTTTCACATCCTAACCTGAAATGTAGGCCTGCTGGTGTCGTATGGAGGCACTCAGTGATGCCCTTCTGTGCGTTCTTCAAGTTGATACTTTATCTATATATGATGTAACTGGTGAGACTATCTTGTTTTACTATAACGCTGAATGGCATAGCACTGAACTGTTTAATACTCTCGTGCTTATAGTATAAACATTTTGTGTTGCAGGTGAGGTTGTTAGTATTCCACTGCCATATGCTGTTTCATCAATATGGTCTCTTCCATTCGGTATTCTACTTCAGAAATCTTCTGATGGAGGCCGCATGGTATCATCCTCTAGTTCACTGCTAAATGCACGGGATTTAACTCGTCCTAACAAGGAATTTGGGTTGAACTACAATGTTGCATGCCAAGCCCAAACGCCGGAGTCGGCCAATAAATCTGATGGGACCATTATTTCTTCTCATCTCATTTTGAAACATCCACTTGAAGTGCCTCAGGTATATTTATGAACTTAGTTCCTTATACTTCATGTACACGTGGATTGTCAAGGGATTGATTTCTCTCCCTTGAGAAAAGGGATGGGTTGCTAACTACCATTATGTGAAAAATACAAGGGTGGACATAGTTACTCATGTGATAGCATTTTAGCAGGGAATTGCTGCCTATCACATCAGGGCATGTGCAGACCGTAGAAATTTGCTACCTGATCCATAGATTATTGGCTGGATGGCTTTCATAATTGTCATCAATAAGAGTATGATCATTTTTTTACCACCAATGCTTTTTCGTTACGTAATCGATCAACCACTTTCAGGCAACATATTTTGAAGAAAGGAGCAGATTAAGTATGATGAAAGATTTTGATGAAAAGACTATATGGACTAGTGATAGAATACCTCTAATGGCATCATATCATAAAGGTAGTGTTGTAGGCTTCTTGAGCTGTACTTTTCCGTCTTTTTATGGCCGGATATGCATTTATCTTTTCTTGTGCAGGAAAATTTCAGCATTCTGTTTGGCAAGTTGATGGTGCAACTTACCAGGAAGCAATGGATGATAATGCGATGTTATCAATTCCCCGTGATATTTCCCAGCATAAGTTTGCATTTCGTAAGATATGGCAGGGAAAATGCTCCCAGTCTGCTGCTAGTAAGGTTGCTCCATTCTAATTATATGTTTAAAAAATTCCATTTGTGTCATGCTTTCTATCTCTAGCACATTTTTCATCTTTGTTCTCCTTCTATTCTTTCCTGTATGCTGCTTAACCTTGCTTTGAAAAGATCTGCCTTATCAGAGCTCAGAAATTACCCATTTTTCTTAAATGCTGGTGTAATTTTCAGGCATGTTATTTTATTTATTTTCTGCGTGATTAAGCAATTGAGTTATATATATCCTTTTTGGTGCTGTTAAGAGCATTGATCTAAAAGGGGTACCTGTAGGCTGTAGTGATCATTTTGGATATACCAAATTAGTGCACATAGCGTACCTAT
Organism: Triticum monococcum; assembly: GCA_034509565.1. NCBI lineage: Eukaryota > Viridiplantae > Streptophyta > Magnoliopsida > Poales > Poaceae > Triticum > Triticum monococcum. Next base: position 433,240,274 of record CM067841.1, read on the forward strand.
CTTGCAACATGATTCAACGTACCAAATTGAGAAGAAGATCTGGACATGAAGTATAATATGATTGAAAACTACAGTTCTCTTTTCTTTTTTGAATGTTTATACATCCTAGTTTTGGATTAACTAATCGTAGATGTGAATTAAGTTAGGATATTACTTAATTATTTCTGTTAGAGTTATAATATAAGTCACGTACCCCTTTGTGTTTATCCCGTTGTATAAGGGGTTTCCTGCATATGTTCCACACCTGTACATGTATATATATCGGCCTATGGCCTCATGGGAATACATGTTGCATATTCCTAACATGGTATTAGAGCTAGGTCAATTTTTTGCACGCTGCAACTCGTGCTATTGATCCGTCGATCGCAGCCGCCGGCCTCGATCTCCTGTTTCCGCTCGTCCGGCTCCCGATCGAAGCTCTCCCTCGATCTCCCGGAGTCTCCCGTATCGGATCGATCTAGTCCGGCTCGTCTCGCTCCCGATCGAAGCCCCCCTCGATCTCCTGGAGTCTTCGATCGGATCGATCCCCAGCCGGCCTCACTCCCCAGCCGGCCCGCTTGTCCCGCTTGGCAGCCGGCCTGCTAGTCCCGGTTGCAGCTCCCAGTCGGCCTGCCCGCTCGTCTCCTGCTTCCAGGACGAATCCTGCTGCCGAGCTGCTCCTCTTCCTGCTCGCCTCCCGATCGGATCCTGCCGCCTAGCTGCTCGATTCTGCCCTCCAGATCGGATCGGGCTTCCACGCAGTCGTTGACCAAAAAAAAGTCTGCTGCATCGGGCTATGTTGCTGTCCCTCGCTGTCCGGTGATCTTTGATGGTACTAACTACACCGAGTTCACTGGCTTCATGCGCATTCACATGCGTGGCATCCGTCTCTGGGGTGTTCTTTCTGGTGAGGTCTGCTGTCCGCCACGTCCAGTTCCTCTGGTGGCCCCTACTCCGCCGACTCCACCGGTTCTTCCTACGGATGCTAATCAGGCCACCAAGGATGCGACTAAGCTTGCTGATGAGGCTGCTGCTCGTGCTTATGATGAGAGGGTTTTGGCTTATGAGGAGGCTCTTCAGACGTATCATGGTGCTCTGTCTGTTTACACCCAGTGGCTTGATGATGCTCGTGCTGCAGCTGTTCTCACTGCTAGTGTTCTGCCTTAGTTTGCTTCTGAGTTTCTGGGTCTTCCTACTGTCTTTGAGATGTGGACCCGTCTTCGTCAGCGCTATCAGCCTCTGGTGATGCCTTATACCTTTCTGTGGTCCGTCAGGAGCATGCTCTTCAGCAGGGTGACTCTACTGTTGATGACTTCTATGCACAGAGGTCTGCTATCTGGCGCCAGCTTGATTCTCTCCGCAGTGCTGGTTGTCGTACTTGCCCCTGTTGCCAGGCTGTCCAGGCCAATTTGGAGTTTCATCGTGTCTACGAGTTCCTGTCTCGGCTCCGTAAGGAGTTTGAGCCCCGGCGTGCTCAGTTGTTTGCTCGTGGCCGTATTTCTCTCATGGAGGCGCTTTCTGAGATTCGTGCTGAGGAGACTCGCTTACGTGGTGCTGGTTTGCTGGAAGTTCCCTCTGTGCTCGCTACTCGGTCTTCTTCCACGCCACCTGCTGCACCGACCCCTTCTCGCTCGAGTGCTCCGCTGCTCTTGCCCACTCCTTCTGGCGGCTCAGGTCGCCCCCGTCCACATTGCGATTGCTGCAACAATGATGGTCATATTGAGTCCCAGTGCTACACGAAGAGGAAACACCTGCGCAAGGCGCGATCATCCTCTTCAGGGACTTCGTCATCTACCTCGACAACTTCAGCCATTGCTTTGACTGAGCAGGATATTCTGATACTTAAGCGTCTGCTCGCGGCTTCAGGTTCTTCCTCGACGGGTACTGCTGGTTCTGTGACTGATGCTTCACGCACTGAGCAACCGCCCTCTACACAGTCAGGTACATCCCCATGGGTTCTGGACTCTGGAGCTTCTTTTCATATGTCTTCTCATTCTTCCACTTTGTCCTCTCTTCGATCGCTGGATTCTCCTGTTCATGTCTTCACTGCTGATGGTACTCCACTTTCTGTTGCTAGTAGAGGCAATCTTACCACTCCTTATTCTGTTCCTGATGTTGCTCATGTTCCTCGACTTACCATGAATCTGTTTTCTGCTGGTCAACTTACCGATTCTGGTTGTCGCGTCATCCTTGGCGTTGACTCTTGTTCTGTCCAGGACCGTCGCAGGCACACTCTGGTTGGGGCTGGCCCTCGCCGCCGTGATTCTCAGGGTCTTTGGGAGTTGGACTGGCTTCATGTTCCTTCCGCTGCCACCACCATCGCCAGTTCCTTCGCTTCAGTCGCCTCCGTTACTGGTTCCTTCAAGCAGTGGCATCATCGACTTGGTCATCTGTGTGGTTCTCAGTTGTCGTCTTTAGTTCGTCGAGGTCTTCTGGGGTCTGTCTCAGGAGATGTCTCTTTAGAGTGTCAGGGTTGTCGTCTTGGCAAGCAGATTCAGTTACCATATTCACATAGTGAGTCAGTGTCTAAGTGTCCTTTTGATTTAGTCCATTCTGATGTATGGGGTCCGGCTCCTTTCGCTTCGAAAGGTGGTCATAAATACTATATTATTTTCATAGATGATTTCTCTCGTTACACATGGCTTTATTTCATGACTTCTCGTAGTGAGGTGTTTGTCTATTTATAAGCGTTTTGCTGCCATGGTTCATACTCAGTTCTCTTCACCCATTCGTGTTTTTCGTGCCGACTCCGCTGGCGAGTATATCTCTAAGATGTTGCGTGGTGTTCTTGCTGAGCAAGGAACTCTCTCTCAATTCTCTTGTCCTGGTGCTCATGCTCAGAATGGTGTGGCTGAGCGAAAGCATCGACATCTTCTTGAGACGGCTCGTGCATTGATGATTGCTGCCTCTCTCCCGCCTCATTTTTGGGCTGAGGCCGTCTCCACCTCCACCTATCTTATCAATATACAGCCTTCCGCTGCTCTACAGGGTGGTGTTCCTTTCGAGCGTCTTTTTGATCGTTCTCCCGATTATTCGATGCTTCGCTTGTTTGGTTGTGTTTGTTATGTTCTTCTTGCCCCTCGCGAACGCACCAAACTGACCGCTCAGTCTGTTGAGTGTGTCTTCTTAGGCTACAGTGATGAGCATAAGGGCTATCGTTGTTGGGATCCTATCGGTCGTCGGATGCGTATCTCTCGAGACGTGACTTTTGATGAGTCTCGTCCCTTCTACCCACGCCCATCTTCCTTGATTTTTTCAGTGGAGGATATCTCTTTCCTCACTTTTCCTGACTCACCTATCACCCCCATCGCGCCTGTGCCTATTCGTTCCACTCCCTCTGCTTCTCCACCTCTAGTCGATTTGCAGCCACCATCTTCTCCGGTCTCCTCGCCTAGCATGTCACCGGATTCTACACCTTCATCTCAGGTGACTTCTTCGTCGCCACCCCCTGATTCTACCTTGGCGATTCCTCCTTCTATTGTTCCATCTTTTCCTCAGCATTACACTCGTCGTTCACGACCTGTGGATGCCTTCTGATTCTACCTTGGCGATTCCTCCTTCTATTGTTCCATCTTTTCCTCAGCATTACACTCGTCGTTCACGACCTGTGGATGCCTTATTGGATGAGTCGTCATCTTCCTCCCAGCCTACTTATGGCTTGCGTTCTCGTCCTCTTTCGCCTGTTGATCGCTTTGGATTTCCCACCGCTGGTGCTGCTGTTCTTGAGCCGACTTCTTATCGTCAGGCTGTTGTTCATCCTGAATGGCAGTTTGCGATGGCAGAGGAGATTGCTGCTCTTGAACGCACTGGTACCTGGGATCTTGTTTCTCTTCCTCCCGGAGTCCGTCCCGTCACTTGTAAGTGGGTCTACAAGGTTAAGACTCGCTCCGATGGTTCTCTTGAGCGCCACAAAGCTCGTCTTGTGGCTCATGGTTTTCAGCAGGAGCATGGTCGTGATTATGACGAGACTTTTGCTCCCGTGGCCCATATGACCACTGTTTGTACACTTCTTGCCGTTGCCTCTGCACGCCACGGGTCTATATCTCAGCTTGATGTTAAGAATGCTTTTCCTAATGGTGAGCTGCGTGAGGAGGTGTACATGCAGCCACCACCTGGGTATTCTGTTCCTGATGGCATGGTATGTCGTCTTCGTCGCTCTCTCTATGGCCTTAAGCAAGCCCCCTGTGCCTGGTTTGAGCGTTTTGCCTCTGTGGTCACTACTGCTGGTTTTTCAGCCAGTGCTCATGATCCAGCATTGTTTATTCACCTTTCTCCCCGTGGTCGGACTCTTCTTCTTCTCTATGTTGATGACATGATCATCACTGGGGATGACCCCGAGTATATTGCCTTTGTAAAGGCACGTCTTAGTGAGCAGTTTCTTATGTTTGATCTTGGGCCTCTTCGCTACCTTCTTGGGATTGAAGTCTCTTCTACCTCTGATGGCTTTTTTATATCCCAGGAAAAGTATATCCAGGATCTTCTTGCTCGTGCTGCTCTTACTGACGAGCGCACTGTTGAGACTCCTATGGAGCTCAATGTTCACCTCCGTGCTACTGATGGTGATCCTCTCCCTGACCCGACGCGTTATCGTCATCTCGTTGGCAGTCTTGTCTATCTAGCTGTCACTCGTCCGGACACCTCTTATCCGGTTCATATTCCGAGTCAGTTTGTCTCTGCTCCCACATCGGTTCACTATAGTCATCTCCTTCGTGTTCTCTGATATCTTCGGGGCACGATCTCCCACCGTCTATTCTTTCCTAGCTCCAGTTCTTTACAGCTTCAGGCCTATTCGGATGCTACGTGGGCTAGTGATCCTTCCGATCGCCGTTCACTTTTTGCTTACTGTGTTTTTCTTGGCGGTTCTCTCATTGCCTGGAAGACGAAGAAACAGATTGCAGTTTCCCGTTCGAGTGCTGAGGCTGAGTTGCGAGCCATGGCTCTTTTGACGGCAGAGGTGACTTGGTTACGGTGGTTACTTTAGGATTTTGGTGTTTCTGTCACTACACCGACTCTGCTCCTATCTGACAGTACAAGTGCTATTAGCATTGCGCGCGATCCTGTGAAGCATGAGCTCACCAAGCATATTGGTGTTGATGCTTTCTATGTGCGCGCTGGTGTGCAGGATCAGGTTATTGCTCTTCAGTATGTGCCTTCCGAGTTACAGTTGGCGGATTTCCTGACAAAGGCCCAGACTAGAGCCTCCGTGCTACTGATGGTGATCCTCTCCCTGACCCGACGCGTTATCGTCATCTCGTTGGCAGTCTTGTCTATCTAGCTGTCACTCGTCCGGACACCTCTTATCCGGTTCATATTCCGAGTCAGTTTGTCTCTGCTCCCACATCGGTTCACTATAGTCATCTCCTTCGTGTTCTCTGATATCTTCGGGGCACGATCTCCCACCGTCTATTCTTTCCTAGCTCCAGTTCTTTACAGCTTCAGGCCTATTCGGATGCTACGTGGGCTAGTGATCCTTCCGATCGCCGTTCACTTTTTGCTTACTGTGTTTTTCTTGGCGGTTCTCTCATTGCCTGGAAGACGAAGAAACAGATTGCAGTTTCCCGTTCGAGTGCTGAGGCTGAGTTGCGAGCCATGGCTCTTTTGACGGCAGAGGTGACTTGGTTACGGTGGTTACTTCAGGATTTTGGTGTTTCTGTCACTACACCGACTCTGCTCCTATCTGACAGTACAAGTGCTATTAGCATTGCGCGCGATCCTGTGAAGCATGAGCTCACCAAGCATATTGGTGTTGATGCTTTCTATGTGCGCGCTGGTGTGCAGGATCAGGTTATTGCTCTTCAGTATGTGCCTTCCGAGTTACAGTTGGCGGATTTCCTGACAAAGGCCCAGACTAGAGCACAACATGGCTTTTATCTCTCCAAACTCAGTGTTGTTCATCCACCATGAGTTTGAGGGGGGGTGTTAGAGTTATAATATAAGTCATGTACCCCTTTGTGTTTATCTCGTTGTATAAGGGGTTTCCTGCATATGTTCCACACCTGTACATGTATATATATCGGCCTATGGCCTCATGGGAATACATGTTGCATATTCCTAACAATTTCAGCTTTATCTGCTTCCTCTAGTGTTCACTATATCCTCTATCCCCTTCCTGCCATTATACGAGCTCATATGACACATGACTTAGTTCTGTTTCTGTTGAGCAAATATTTACTCAACTGTAGTTATGGTACAAATTTTCTCACACCGAAAAGGCTTTACTTTTTTTTTTGCAATTAGGCATGTCAATATTATTTATTGTGGTCACTTCTATTATGTACCGTTTGACTTTATTTTATTGCATTATATGCATTATAACTATTAAGAATTTCGTTATATTTTATCAACATCGTGTTTTTAATATAGCATGTAAATGGTTCTGCTGTATTATGTTTCTGCAATTCTTGTATAGTAATTTTAACCTTTCCTTTCTTAGTGTGTAGTTATTTATGACCACTTAGATCAGTTGGATGAATAGGCCGTCCATTTTCCTTAGTGCTTGTTGCATGCTTTGTAAAATTTAATTTAAGAGAATAAGAGACATTCAAACCTGTTTAGCTGATGGTTTATCTCTATCTCCGCAGTTTCCTTTTTCTCCTATGTTCTACTTTGTGATATTTGCAGTAGCAACATCTTTTGTTTTGTTATTACTTGAAATTGACTTCAGTTGTTCTTACCAGGTGTTCTTGGCAACTGATATTGATGGGATGCCAATAATTTGTTTTTTACTTCATGAACAAAAAACATTGCTTGCTGTAAGGATTCAAGCAGATGAGTCTAATGAAGAAGCATTTGGCGATATTAAATCACACATAAGTTGGAACATCCCTGCATTTGCTGCTGCACCAGTTGTCGTAACTCGCCCAAGGTAGATTTTAGCGCATGGTTTTGGATACTCAATCGACTAGTATTAATATTACTGATTTGTACCTTGCAGGGCACGGGTTGGACTCCTTCCCTTTACAGACATCCTAATTCTGACTCCTGAGAATGATCTACTTCTTTATGTATGTTTTTTTTTCTATATATGTAAGATCACACTGCAAGCATTGCACTTCTTTTTTTATCACATGGATATGATTATAAAGTCAACTTTCTTCTGTTTTTATCCTCCTATCCTGAATGATGCCCAGCTGGCCTTGATTTGCATGCTAGTCTCCTGGGACCACTTGCCTGGGACTATTGATGTTATTGTTTAACATTCCGTCATTCACACACTTGACTTTTGGACCTTCCGGTTTAAGGTGAATGTTGAAATTTTACTCAGCAAGCAAGAGATTATGAAAACGATCAAGCCTCATTGCTTGGTTATCGAACATAATACCTTTTGTTGGCTTGTCTGATAAATAAAATACTTCCAGTGTAAATCTATCATGGTCATACAGTTTAATGAAAAAGGACATTGCTAGGACTTCCACAACATCACTCTCCCTCATGTCTCTTTTCAAGATGTAATTTTAAGCATATTTATTCTTGTTAGATTGCATTGCTTTTTCAGATCTTGTCATCCAGCAGCAGTTTGTATATCAGAAGTAATTCTTACCCCTGTTATATGTGAAATGCAGTCTGGAAAGCAGTGCCTCTGCAGCTACAGTCTTCCTACTGAATTTGGAAAGGGTGTCTTCTCAAATTATGAGCTAAATTCTGAGGTTAAAAAATTGTACTCTAGTGTGAAGATCACAAGCATAGCAGATGCTGTTGAAGGTCGTGTAAATGTAACATGCAGCAATGGCCTGGTAGGTTGTCCATGTACCCCTCCCCTCTGTATTTGAAGTCAAAATTATTCATTTGGTTTGCCCCACACATATTTGTCTAGCACTATGCTAGTTCTCCTTTTCTTTTACTGTGCAATTAATATTATTTAGAAGCTTATCGATCCTTAGCTGTGTGTTGGTTATATGTTCTGCAGAGCTTTTGGATTTCTTATGTTCCTTTATTTGTTATTTCAGCATGTATTTTCAGTTTACTTAGTAAATCATTTTGGTAATCTTGCTTCTGGTAGAAGCTTGCTAGCTTCCGCACTAGATCTTTAGGTGTGATGTGCATGATATTTAGATTTCTGTATGGTTGCGCTGTATATTATACAATGGAGAAATAGTGAAATACTGATGCTATGTGTTTGGTAGTATACACGCTCCATCGCCAGTGAAGGGTGTCAGGACCCATAGGCTGAATCACATAAACCGTTCGCCAAAGCATGACATTACATCATGCTCGCCATGCCTATAGCACTGTGGGTGTCCTTAGCCCAAGATCTCGATTGCCGTTGCCATTTCATTTCTTGCGCCTACACTCAGGCATCATGCTGTATCGTTGATATGATTCAGACATAGCCAACAAACTGTAGTGCAAGCCCCATCCATGGTAGATCGTGGATGCCAAGTCCCCTGAGATGGATAGATGGATTGCTGCATATCTTGCTCCAGTTGACATGACAATGCCCACAGCTAGCCTCTGTTGATCCTTGTCAATCTGCTCGAAGTTTCTCTAGGGTGAAGACTTAGCAAGTAGCAACTGGTGGACGGGGATGGTCGAGAGAGCTGATTTCAGCAGTGCAAGGCACCATACCTTCAGGTGGGCAGCTTGTTCGCTATGCAGTCAACAAGGGCTTGCTGGAAGAGGACATCCAACATGCCGACATTGGAGCTCCTAGGTACTTGAGTTCAGGGGCGGAGCTGGAGCAAATGTTATCCGATGCACCACTTCAACAAAGCTTTAAAAAATTAAGCAATGACTGTATTAAATAAAGGTGTGTTTCATAACTTCTAGCACACATTATTGGATATAACAAGAAGGCGGTTTGTAAAATAAAATGTAGCCATCAAAATGCTTACTATAATAATAAAACAAGGTTCAAAATTACTTGAAAAAGATCACGCTGCATTTCCAAATCCCAAAATACATCATCGGACAAGAAGGTTCAGTAACCTACAAGATACAAATAGAATTAAACATACTAGTAGAGTATACTAAAATGGTCGAATGAAAGTACTTAAATGGCTAAAAATTGCAAGTTACCTGTAGTACGTTCTGTTCCTCCGAGCCATGAAATACTCAACCACTTGTGCATTGGTGACCTTTTTCATTTCTTCTTTCTCCACATAACAAATAAGATCATCACTCAAACTATCATCATTGAGGCGACTGCGCAAGCATGTTTTGACCAGTTTCATAGCTGAAAAGCATCTCTCAACTGTAGCAGTGGCAATAGGCAAGACAATTACTAGTTTCAACAACCGATAAAACAAAGGATACACAATGTGCCTCCCTGTCTGCACCATTTTTTTGAAAGCTCAGTGATTGTTGCTATGTTGGAAAAACTATCATCTGTGCGTATATCAGCAATATAGAGGCGTAGATCCTTATCAAGATCCCTCAATTCCCCAGAATCAAAATCTTGAGGGTATAGTTTAGCCAAACTCATCAGATTCTCCAAATTGAAATCACGAAATGAGTCTCTTGGACTCAAAGCCGCTGACCAAACAAGCAAATTAGTGGATGTCTCACTGAACCGATTGTCAAGCTCTTGAACTAGCCAATCAAAAACATCATTGAAACAATCAACTTGATAGTGATGTTGGTAATTCCAGTTACCTGCCTTCTCTTTTTTGGATTAACATATGCTTCTTCCATGTCCAACTCTACAATATCATGTGTCTCGCAAAACACATGAACTTCACCTAGCATAGATTCCCATTCATTTTCTCTAAGTTCATTCAGAACAATTCTAGTTGACTTCACGCATTTCATGGCATTTACTATGTCTTGATCCTTCCGTTGCAATGCTAATGACAATGTGTTTGTAGTTGTGAGGATTGTCAACATACGATGCAAATAGAATACGAAGTCAAAAGATTGAAAATACACTAGAAGACCATTTGCTTGGTCTCTATTTGTTCTATCAGTGTCTTCTTCTTCCACAAATTCTAGAACTTTAACAACTGACCTGAACATGTGAAGCAAACTCAAGTGTTTTAGCATGGGAACCCCATCGAGTGTCTCCGGGCCTTTGAAGACATTGCTCTTGATTTAATCCTGTTCCTGTTGTAAGCTGTCCACACCCTAAAGCCTTTCTCATTTCTTCAAGATTAATATCTCTAATCATGTCCCTTCGCTTGGAAGATCCACCCACAACATGTAGCAAGGTAGAAATCATGCTGAAGAAATTACTAACTCCTTTATGCTTTCTTACCACAGCCACAACAACTAGTTGAAGCTGGTGAGCAAAGCAATGAACATAATAAGCTGTGCTACTTTCTCTCATGATCAATGATTTGAGGCCATTAAACTGACCTCGCATATTGCTAGCACCATCATACCCCTGTCCTCTAACTTGATTGTAACTCAATTTATATTTTGCAAAAAGAGAATCAATTGAACTCTTGAGGTATGAAGATGATGTTTCTTTCACATGGACAAGACCAACAAAACTTTCTTTTGAATCCCTGGAACTATCAACATACCTCAAGGCCACGGCCATTTGTTCTTTTCCAGAGACATCTCTAGACTCGTCAACAAGCAAACAAAACACATTATTGCGAACTTCTTTCAGAATAGATTGCACTATCACATGCTCAAAACCTTCACCAATATCTTTCTGGACTTCAGGAGCAGACATAAGAGAATTCTTTGCAGCATCTTTTCCCACAGCCTTGCGTACAACTGGATCATGCTCAGCTAAGAAGTCACGAACTTCCAAGAAGTTTCCTCTATTGTGCGAGTTCTTTGACTCATCATGTCCCCGGAAAGGCAACCCTTGCTTCAGCAATAGTCTAGCTGTGTCAATAGCAGCATTCAATCGAGCAAAATATGCAACCTTCAAAGTTTCACCTTGAACCTGCATAGCAACATCAATGTGTTGATCTTTTTTCTGAAAATCAAGTAATTTTTTCATTGCTTGATTATGGACACTGCCCACCTCACCAACATGTTCTTTTAACCTTGATTTCATGTTCCAGCTCTTCCAACCATTCACAACGAATGCCTCATATCCAGCTTCTTTCTTCTGACTACGATCCCTAAATAAGAAGCAAGGAAAACAATATGCCCTTTTCTTCTCTTCGCTGTATTCAAGCCAGCTCTCGAATTCATCAAACCATTCAGGATTGAACTTTCTCTGTTTACCCCCAAAATCTGAGGATTCAAAATCAATCTCTCTTGGCTGACAAGGTCCATTCAACAAATACTTCCTTCTTACCAGATCTTTTAAATTAGGATGATAATGCTCTATCAATTTTCTCTTGCCCGGATCATATTGAATCTCCTCTTCCCAATTTATGTCTTCCGGAACATCCTGTGATGATGCTTTTCTTTTGAGAAGAAACTTGTCCATAGTATCTGTATTTGACAAATAACAAATTACAAATGCGACATTCAGACTTGTATCGGCAGATGAAATATACCCCAATTACGTGTATAAGGACGAATATTAAAGATTGGAAAGGTTGCTAATTACCGAGCTCCGGACCGGCCGGCGGCGTGCGGCGTCGCTCGCGTGCGTCCTGTCGTGAGCGGCTCACTGTCGTCGCTGCGTGGTCAGCGGCGTCCGGCGGCCGGCGCCCTGCTGCTAGCGCCTGTCTACGCGACGGCCGACGGCGATACGCGAGACTGGCTCCGTACGCGTCTACAGAAACCTAATCGATCGGTAGTCGATGGATCGATTGGTTTTTCTTTTTTGGGGGAGACAGGAGATGGATCGATTAGTTGAGTACGTTTTTTCTTTTAAGTGGAGGGAGCTGTACGTGACGTGACTACGTGAGGTGGATCGGTAAGTCGTGCGTGGCGGCAGGCGTACTGCTGTGTTGGGCCGCGGACGCGTCGTTGAAACGGGCCGACCCTGATGCACCATTCCTGGGCCACCCTGATGCACTGGGCTTTTTTTATCTAGATAGGTACTACTAGCCAATTTTTGGACCCGTATTCCTGTGCATACGGGTAGGCCCAATGGGCTCCGCCCCTGCTTGAGTTGGAAACCAACAATCTGGCGCTCAAAGAAGCGAGTGATCTCTATCTTGTCAACGTCGCAATTGGTGGGTTTAGCCAGGCTCTTGTCGAAGTTAGTGTGGAGGCCAGATGCATTGCCGAGGAGCTTCGAGATCCCTTGGGTGGAATGAGATTGTCACTCGAAGTGTGACAAAATAGGACCGTTTGTTGTGCACATAGTACACTCATCGTGATGCCGTGTGTTGTGAGCTGTTGCAGCACGTTGGCTGTTGAAGTGTATATGTGGATTGCTTAGCCCTGTCCATTAATTTGAACTTTTGGTTACGTTGGCTGGTGCATGAAGCTTAACATGGTATCAGGGCCTAAGGTCTTGAGTTCAAGTCTTGGCTTTTGCAATTTATCTAAAAATTGTGTTTCCTCCTCTGTGTCCACGTATAGGCCTCTTGAGCTATACCTCTAAGTCTATTCACATGGTGACTTCCAGCGTCACACGTGAAAGGGGTGTTGAAGTGTATATGTAGATTGCCTTGCCCTTTCCATTAGTTTGGACTTTTGGTTGCATTAGCTAGTGCATGAAGCTTAGCATGGTATCAGAGCCTAAGGTCTTGAGTTCAAGTCCTGTCTTTCATAATTTATCCAAAATTTGTTGTTGTCCCCGCTGTGTCCACGTAGTCATACCTCTGAGTCATACACGTGAAAGGGGCGTTGAAGTGTATATGTGAATTGCCTAGCCCTTTCCATCAGTTATGACTTTTGGTTGCGTTGGCTAGTGCATGAAGCTTAACATGGAATCAGGACCTAAGGTCTTGAGTTTAAGTCCTGGATTTCGCAATTTATCCAAAAATTATTGTTGCCCCCTCTGTGTCCATGTATAGGCCTTTTAAGCCATACCTCCGAGTCTATTTAGGTGTTGACTTCCCGCGTCACACATGAGATGGGGTGTTAAAGTGTATATGTGGATTGCCTAGCCCTTTCCATTAGTTTGGACTTTTGGTTGCGTTGGCTAGTGCATGAAGCTTAACATCTAGAACTCATTAACCCACAGGCCGAGCAAGTCGCGACACCTTTCATGGTGTCAATGGCAAATATACATTACAAGCTGGCTGATGCTTAGAGTTTCCCAAGCTGTTGTTTCTTGCGGGGAGAAACTGCATGGTGGAGAAGCCTCTTGCGGCTTTGGCCCATACATGAGTGTTCCATGGTGCCTGGATGGAGGGCAGGGTCGCGGCCAGTCATGGGCGGATGGACATGGACCCAATGGGTAGTTTGGTGCGCTGGACACCCAACTGTGTTCTTGTACCCAGCCGTGTGGTGGTCCTCAGAGCTGGAGCTGTCACTTTCAGCCGCCTGAGCGTCATGTTGCCAGTCTTTCCTCTGCACAGTGGTCGGCAGCTACAATCCTTGCGCTTTGGCACCTGCAAATCATCATCATCTACATCATTCGACAGAGGTTGTAGGAATGTGGTGGACCCAAAGCCAAAGCCAAGTCACACGGTTGCCGGCAAGCAATGTTCGCCTGCCATGTAAGCCTTTAACAGAGCCAGTTGTGGCAGGAGGTTACAGGCCGGGGGAGGGGGGGGGGGGGGGTGCTTGATTGGCGGCTGGGTTGGGGGAGTAGCTCCCTGTCAATGGTGCCTTCATACTTAATCATTTATTATAATAATTAGGATTGCAGTTCTGACCCTTTAGAGGCTTTTAAGCCTACTGTCAGGGTACTCATATTTCCAGCATAAGCTGTGTCTCGCGTGGCAAATTTCTTCTAGTCTACCAGATATTTTGATTTCCAGTTTGCATTTTTGTTTTTTCTGCAGTTCATCAGCTGCTATGTGAACTGCTACAATAATATCAGTTAAGTTACTCCAACATACAAAGAGATAACTAAAACTTAATACATGTGTTTCGATTAATTGTGATGTTCCTCTCACTGTTGTTTCTGATTTTGTATGGCTTTGTTATTACTATTCAGTTGATCTTATGGTTTATTTTACGTATTTTCTTTCTGCAGATGCTCAGATGTTCATTACGCAAATATCCTACATCTTCTTTGGTTAGTGACTGCATAACTGCTATGGCAGAGGGCCTGCAGATGTGCTTTTACAGTCATTTTGTTTCTCTTCTCTGGGGTGATAATGATCCTGCTTGCCTGTGTTCGAGCTCTCATGTGGATTCAGAGTGGGAATCTTTTAGCTATGAAATATCAAAAGCTTGCGCAAAATATGAACGAATTTTGCCAACTAAATCATCCACATCGTCTAGTACTGCTTGGGACTTTTTGATTGACAGCAAATACCATGCTCAGTACTGCAAAAGATCTCCAATCTCGGGCACATCATTTTTGCCCATGTCATATGGTACTAGCAGCATAGGCTTTCATTCCTTCCTCCAAGATGAACATAGTTCAGATGCGGCATTCTATATTCGGCTTATGAGAGAAACTTTAGACACATTGCATGCCCTATATGAGAACCTGAAGCTGAATGTATTGCGGAAACAGTAAGTCCTGTTTATCCTTTTTCTTTTCTTAAACGGGCTATTAATATTACCTATCTAAATGTCAACCATGTTGATGCTTGTTTTGGTGTACATATCTATTGAGACTGTAAATGTTTAGCCATATCTTTTGTTCCATGCATAATGTATTTCATTCTTATAGTCTGACAAATCAAATTCATATAGAGTACAATTATGGTTCTTTATGTTCCTTATTCTCCCTGAAGCTAATAATTTAGTCAATACAATTAGGAGGAAAAAAGAAAAATCTTCATGTGTAGACTCCTAGATATATGGTATTAGTAGTTTATAGTATGTTGACCTGTGCGAGTTGATTCTGTAACAACAGTAATCCATGGTAGTTATTTCTGAAGTGCCCAGTTTCATATGTCAATTACTATGTAAATGAGATCAAACCATCTCTGTGAGTCTGTTCTAGTTGCAGTTACAATTGTATAAACCTCTTTCCAAATATTCTCAAAACTTAGCTACTCTCTAGTGGTAATTTTCTTAGGTTTCTGGGCACTGGTGATGCTAATTTCCTTAGATTTCTGTGTTGAGATTCGGTGTGATCTTGAATGACTTGGGACTTCTTTGCATATATGTCAGTGCTGTGTTGTTATAATGTATATTGCAGTACTCTCTACGACTCTTTTAACTTATGTTGGGTTTGTGGTTTGTCTTTGCAGGGATCTAGGATGTCTTGCCTCCTTGTTATGTAGGGTTGCTTCATCCCTGGGCGAAAGCAGCTATGTAGATTATTATTGCAGGGACTTTCCCCACAATTTGGTGGACTTCCATTCCCTAGCTTCTGCTACTGCTTTGAAAACTCCACCGTGTCTGTTTCGTTGGTTTGAAAACTGTCTGAATCATGGTTGTCATTTGTCGAATTTGGATGACATTCCTGCTCTAATGTGCAAACAGAAAGGCTCTGCTGTGAGCTGGGGTAGGAAAGTGGTTTCGTTTTATAGTTTGTTACTGGGAGCAGAAAGGCAAGGGAGTAATCTCTCATCTGGTGTATACTGTGAAGTTGCCAATGGTTCAGCGAGAAATACCGAGGAACTTGCTGTTCTGGCTATGGTTGCTGAAAAGTTTGGGCGTCAGCAATTGGACTTGCTACCGATTGGTGTATCTCTTGTTCTCCGCCATGTGTGTATGCTATCTTTGCCATTTGTTATATGCTGCTATGGGGTTTCTTTTAATATGCGGTTTCATGTTACAGGCACTGGACAAATGCCGTGAGTCTCCTCCAGATGACTGGCCTGCACCTGCTTATGTTCTTGTGGGCAGGGAAGATCTAGCTACAGCAAAGATGGGTTCAGCAAGGAAAGAAACTGGGTTTGGGAACAACGATAATTTGACATCAATTTCAGTCCCATATATGCTGCATTTGCAACCTGTAACTGTACCAACTGCATCTGACGTCCCTACATCAGAGGTTTTGAATTCTGAGGATACTGATGCTGTCTATAGATCCGTTGAGGATGGCATGGAACACATCTTCACCTCAACAACACAACTACGATATGGTCGTGATCTGCGTTTAAATGAGGTTTGTTCAGTTTTTCTGTACCAGGAGTTTGTTCTTACTATTGAGCAAATTATTTGTTTCATCATGTATTAAAATTCAAGTGTTTTTACATGTTAGCCCACCTACAGTTATTAAGATCAGATTTTACGAACTCAGTTTCACATGGTCCATTTTTGGTTTGTGACGTTGAACACATTAGAAGATATGCACGTGCAAAAATGTAATCTTATGTGCAACATATGCAAAATACATGTCCACTGTACAAAAGGATAAGAAGTTGACTTATATGTCAAACAATGTTTATGATTTTTTTGTCTTTTTTCCCTACAGTGCAGTATGATCATATTTTTGCGCACTTGGTTGCAGATGCACAGTATACATGTTCTACACCGATGAATCTTTTGCATTTTTGTTAAATGCTCAAATGTTCTGCACAGATTAGAATATGTGTTCATGCAGAAATTTGTGCACAAGCATGATCATATGTGCAATGTATAAAAAAGGAGAAAAGATGACTTATATATTACTACAAAAGAGGAATACAGTCTTTTGTCTTTTTGTACAGTCAGTACAATGTGATCTTTATTTTATTTTGCACTTAACATGTTCTACATTGGGTACATCTGAACCTGAACTGAACATGGATCTGCTCATCTTTAGGGTTTTACTTGTCACTGAACTAAAGTTAATAAAAGGCTGGTTGAACCTGTTAAAAAGGTGTGCAACATAGAAGCAGTCAGAGTTTTTATATCTGTTGTTCGGACTTACTCAACACTTGGCATGGACTGTATCAGATCTGACTGTTAAAATGTTGGGTAATTGCGAATAATATTTTTTAAATAGCCAGTATCCACCATAACTTTTTGATCCATAGGTGATTTTCGTGTCAATGAACTACTGCTGTGTTAATAGGGGGCGTGGTTTGGTATGTCTGTTGCTTTACATTTTGTTCTATGGTTTATATATTTTCATAACAAGAACATTACCTGGTTTGTCTAAGATGCCTGCTTCAATCTTTGGTAGTGCCTTTTATATACTCATACATCCTTTTCTTATTCTGTCATATTGTTTCTACTAGGTTAGACGTCTCTTATGCTCAGCAAGACCTGTGGCCATACAAACATCCACTAACCCTACTGCCTCCGATCAGGACCTACAACAGGTATTCTCTTTCTTGCTGTTTGCTCATGAGTCATGATTAGATAGCACACTTTTAGCCCATTGTATTTGACTAAATTAGGCTATCATAAAATCAGGATCAGATGTAGAATGTGGGCTGTGACAGTTACTCTTTTGAATAATCTTAGTATTATTGTATATGGCGCTTTTTTTTGGGGGGGGGGGGGGGGGGGAGACCAACATCAAGTTGCATCCTCTGATCTAGGGAATGGCTTCAGGATGCTATGGATCTACCTTCCAGTATACGTATTAGCTACATGAATAATGTATTATCATATTGAACTATTGGTTCACCTAACGACAACTGCGCCACAGCTCAACTTCGAATGTTCTGAATTGTGCTCCGATTGCTGCTGCAGCTTTCTTCCATTACCTTGATACTTCCCTATGTACACCTTTCTTTCCTTTATCACATTGTTTCATTGTTTTTAAGTACTGTATCTCACAAGAGAAAAACACAAAATCAGCCTTTTTTATCAGGGTATATGCGTGCCTTTCTGGATATCACTGGTTATAAATGTCCTTGTTGCAATGTTCTTTCCTGTATTTCAGCAACAACTATGGAATTTTGCACAAAGGACAACAGCTTTACCATTTGGACGTGGTGCTTTTACTTTGGCTACAACTTACACTTTGTTGACAGAGGTACGAGTTCATACCAGTGTGTCATTATATCTAGGATTGTTGGTACTTGTATTTTATTCAACATTTTAGCACTCCTGGTACTCACGTTGTCCTCCTGTTATGGTACCATTTGCTTTCCCTGCAGGCTCTTGTTTTTCCAAAGATTATTTTGGCTGGTCGGTTGCCTGCACAGCAGAACGCAACAGTAATATCTCCGTTTCTTTTGCAATTTCAGTTTGTTTTGTTTGTTGTTGTAGATTTTGCTAACTGCAGTGTTGATCTCACTTCATAGCATCATACTGTGCACCATCCTATAAATAAATTCAATGCCGCTGTTAATGCCACCTACTATTAATACTGTGCTAGTCTATAATCAACTTGTTTTGTTCCTTGAAAAGTATTGTGTTAGAGAAAGAGAAGAAATGATCACTTGTTTCTGATTCCATTAGAGCATGTTAATAGTGTAGCCAACAGCTGGCTATATGGAGTTGTCACGTCACCTATAGCCAACCTAATAGCCAACATGTATAGTAGCTAGTTAGTAAGAAATACTACTTTATTAATGCATGGCCCACCTTACACTCACAATGTTTCTTGGAGCGTGTGCTGCAGCTGGCTGTTAATCTACAACCCGCTTCCCTTTGCTCTCCTCTTCTCTCTCATCCAACTCAGCAAAAATATAATACTTTAATCCTTACAGTCTGCTTACATCACCTTATTGTACTTGTTCTTAGCTACTGAATATATATACAGTAGTAAATGACTTTTTGGGCCAACCCTGGACTAGATGGTACAAACGTGCCAAGTTTATTATATATACGTAATACACTTCACAGTTTGAAGAGATTTAATCCTTCTACCTCACCTCGTTTCATCATCAAATTTGGAATATGGATATATATGTGTGGAATGATGAATAGTAAGTCCTACTACAGTTGGGACAAGTCACACAACTTTCTACAACATTGCTTTATCTAGCTTCCTAATTCTCACTTGTGTTTGTTCTATGTTTTACTACTTTATGTAGGTTAATCTTGACCTAAGCACCAGAAGTGTCTCAGAATTCAGTTCTTGGGCTGAGTTTCATAATGGTGTAGCTGCTGGCCTGAGGCTTGCTCCTTTTCAGGTAAACTAGCACCCACAGAGTGATTATCCAGCTGTAGCAAAAACTGCAAATTTTCTTCCTATTTGAAAAAAAATACTGCACACTTTTTGCAGACTCGATCAAATATTTTTTGCTTCTTTGTTGTGTTTTCTATAGTTATGATTCAATCTTATTCTCTTGTGTTTTTCAGGAGAAAATGCTGAGAACCTGGATACAATACAATAGACCTTCTGAACCAAATTTTACTCATGCTGGTCTGCTTCTAGCATTCGGTCTGCATGAGCATCTACGAGTTTTAACAATGACTGATGCTTATCGATATCTCTCCCAGGTTTTACAGCCCATCAAGAAGATAATTAGCTTGACTCATTCTTCTTCTTTGATTGTCCAGTTCATAAGATAATTATATCTACTTATTTTTGTGTTAATGTATCCATTCCCCCCTTGAAACATGTCATACCGCTTGGCACCTTCATTTTCTTGATCAGATGTTGTTTTGAGGAAGCACTTCTATTCTTGACGTGTTAGGAGAAAACTGGTCTATGATATTATTTTCTGCCAAATTTCAAGTCTTCGTTTTTAGGAGTATGGCATAATTTTATCTAATATCTCATTGCAGGAGCATGATATAACTACACTTGGTTTGTTACTTGGTTTGGCAACATCTCATAGGGGAACAATGCACCCTGCAATTTCGAAGGTACTAGATGCCACTTTATTGGGACTTATTATGTGCTTCTTATCTGGGTTGATGTGGGGAATTTGATGTTCATTTCTCCATCAAGAATGTGCTTGTTTGCTTGTTTGGTGTGTAGTTAGAAGGATGTTGACGGGGACACACCTAGGGACAATTTAGGCCTAGTTCTGCTCAGCTTCTAGGGGGCTTTTGGGTGAAAAAGAGCCGAAGCCCAAAAGATCACTATTTGGACCAGTTTCTCAGGCCACCCAAGCCCACCAATTCCTTCACATTGGAAATGAGCCACCCTTATCCCTGTTGAAAATAAGCCCATCAATTCCTTCATTCGGTTGGTGAATTCCAATGTGAAGGGATTGTGCTTGGCTGGCCTGAGAAACTGGTCCAAATCGAGTTCATGTGGGCTTCGGTTCCTTTTCACCAAAAGCCCCCTAGAAGCTGAAAAGAACTGAGCATGGCCATCACAGCAAAAGATAGGGGAAGGAGCTCATAGCTTGGTCCTGTTGCTTTCTAAGTTATTTCGGTTGTATCGTGTTTACTTCGTTGTCAAAAGTTCAGATCTGACCTGCTATTGTTACTGTATAGTCATTTGAATTCTGGGATAATCTGATATGCTGCCGTATCGTTAACTCGAAATGATTTACATTGATATGGTTTATGGTAACTTTTCAGATGCTCTACTTCCATGTTCCCTCTCGCCATCCATCTTCTACACCAGAGTTGGAACTACCAACACTTCTGCAGGTAACACTGATCGGTAATGCCTTCTTGTTATTCAACTTCTAGTTTAAGAATTATGTGTTAAAATGTTTGGTAATGAATATGTATGCTGATTATAACATATCTTCAGAAATTGTGTACAAGTTTGGTTGTTTATACATTATAATGAGTTTAACAGTATGGACTATAACTAGTATGGACAGACATTTTTTGTTAGTCTGGTCTTGTCGTGGTTTTGTTGCATAGAGATTCATGATAATAACTTTACTCAGTCTTTGTTGTGGTAATCCTTTTGTATTGGGCCATTTTCTAAAATGCGCTACTTGAGCTAACTTTACATGACTGCTAGCATGTGATATTACATATCCATTTGTCCTTATACTCGCACCATTTTCTATTGATCCAGTCAGCAGCAGTAATGGGAATTGGACTTCTATATGAAGGTTCAGCACATGCATTAACCATGAAGATACTTCTGGTAATTTGTCCGCATGTCCTATTAAGTACAGATTCTTTTCTTGTGTCGAGTTTCTTTTACTGTTACAAGGTCTTATATTGCCTGCGCCAATGAGTTCCCTGCAGGGTGAGATTGGCCGAAGGAGTGGTGGTGATAATGTGCTAGAAAGGGAAGGGTATGCTGTTGCTGCAGGCTCTGCATTAGGATTTGTTGCCTTAGGTGAACTGCATTTTATGACAAAAATACATGTTGTGTACCTTGAACTGGCATCCTGGCAGAAATAACAGTTTTTTCTCTCCCAAGGCCGTGGAAGTGATGCATTTGGATTCATGGACACTTTTCTGGATCGGCTTTTTGAGTACATTGGCAGTAAAGAAGTCTACCATGTAAGATTTTGTTGTAGCTCTGTACTCTTCTATATTTGGTGTTTCAAGAGCCCCTTAAAGTGCTTCTTTCTTGATGTGTCTTACTCCACAGTGATTGATGATTAATTTGTTTATGTGCATGCTCTTGTTCACAGCACATAATTGACACATGTTAATAGCTGCAAATATTTGACTTTTAAGTTTGTGATATCAGATGTTCACACATATAGGATGAAATGAGAAAGCAGGTACAAAATGGCACCTTCTGATAACCAATCAAAGTGGGTATAAGTAAACACCTTTTCACTACCAAGCCATGGCTGAATTGATTTGCTAGACCCAGTTTTCAATTGCGTCGTACAGTTGTATTGACTCAGCAAGTTCCTTCTCAAACTTGTGTTGGCAAGAGTCTAGTTTTCATGCTGTTTTGAGCAAGGGAAAAGCAAATGTACATGCAAGGGTGGGTGCTTAAGTTTAGGGTTTAGGTACTTGCATTTTGAAATATTCTAAAAAAATGCATCATGTGAAAACTTGTGGAGCTGCAAACTTCGTGCAAAAATATGATCAAAATTTCATGTAGAAAGAAGACTGGTTGCAGTCACTGTTCAAAAAGTAAGTTGAACCTTTTTTGCGTTTTTCTGTTCAAGGTATATGTAGGTGCTCATATTGTAACATGATGCACATCTATGAACTTTTTAAGTTTTTTGAAGATGCACAGAGGGTAAACCGTAAACTCAAGCGCCCACGCATGTACCAAATTTAATCTCACAAAGTGAAAGGCAAAAATATTATTGTTTAGGAGTATCTGGCAGAATACTGGTACATTTAGATATCAAGTTCTTTATATAAACTACCCAGTTTGGTGATGGAAGTGGCATTGGACGCTCCAGTAGGTCTTGACTATATGGAGCCACTAAAATCTGGTCAAACCCTGTCACGTGTGGCTGTAGATCCCATTACTATTGTTTCTCCGTTATCTTTACCCTTCTTTATCACCTTGTCCAACATGCACAGAATTGTTCTTCTATACTCCCTCCGTCCGTGAATAAGTGTATGTCTACCTTTTGTCCTAAGTCAAAGTTTTCAAATTTTGACCAACTTTATAGAAAAGAGTAGTGACATATATGACATCAAATTGGTATATTATGAAAGTACATTTCAAAACGGATCCAGTGATACTAATTTAGTGCCATAAATGCTGCTATTTTTTCCTATAAAGTTCGTCAAAACTGTAAAACTTTGACTTAGGATAAAAGCTAAAAGTACACTTATTCACGGACGGAGCGAGTACCTTTTATGGTACTAGCTTCAAACTGAAGGAAGTTGTCTGCTTATTTATTTATTAATTTAATTTAGTGTCTCTTTGGCCTAACTGAAAGCTACTTCTAAAAGATACTAGTGCCATATTTGTTAGTCAAGTTTTTTTGCTTGATCTGCGTCTTTTTTCACTTCGTAAAACACTTAAATTTGGCTGATGAATTACATATACTTATAATTGTTAATATTCCCAGGAAAAATTCCTAAATGCAACAATAGCCGCTGATGATCAAAGCGGAAACACTGGACAGGTCATCTTCTATTCATTGTGTTATGGACACATTCCATCGGTTATACCTGAACTGTGCATTCATTTGTACTGTTATGTTCTCGTTTGTACAGATGATGGATGGATCACAGATAAATGTTGATGTTACTGCACCTGGAGCAATAATTGCTCTAGCCCTAATATTTCTGAAGGTTTGTTTCGTAGTCATTTGGGTCCCTTAATCCCTTTTCACTTCCACAGAAACTTTTTGCATTATCTACCAACAACCTACTTGGTTTGTATTTCCATGTTCATATTTTACAGGCAGAGTCAGAAGAAATTGCTGCTAGACTTAGTATTCCCGATACTCACTTCGATTTGCAATACGTGAGACCTGATTTTGTTATGCTTCGCATTATAGCCCGGAATTTAATATTGTGGAGCAGGTAATGTTACTAATTCAATCTGAAGGCTTGATATGATTTTCTGATAAATGTTAACATACTTGCAGTAAATGGTAGCACAAGCTAAATAATGATGTGGTTTTGCAGAATACAACCTACTATAGATTGGATTGGATCTCAAATTCCTGAAACTATTAAAGTTGGTGTTTTCAGTATGAGTGAAGAGGCTATTGATTGTGATGAGTTTGATGCTGAAGCCCTTTTTCAAGCTTACGTTAATATTGTGACAGGAGCATGCATTGCAATTGGTGGGTAACCAGTGTTTGTTTTTGAATCCCTCTTTTTACCATATCCTGCTAATATTACTGTATTGATGGCTAGTTGGTTACAGTGACCTGCTTGTGCAGTAATAGCCTTGCTAGCTGGTGGTCATTGTGCCATGACTGCTTGTGTTCGAGCACATCCTTATGTGTTGATTATAGGTCCTTCATACCATATCCCTGCTAATATTACTGTACTGGTAGTTACAATGACTTGCTACTCCAGTAATGCCTTGCGATGAGCCCAGGACTGCTGGTTGACCATGACCAACATATTCTATTGGTTTAGAATGCTATTTGCTTAGGCTCAGTTTGGGGTTGCTGAATTGTGTCGTGTCCTGATTATTTTATAATTTGCTGTAGAAAGTTAGTCATAGAAGTAGGCAAAAGGGGGTGAAATAAACACTAAAGTTGGCAAAAGGTGGTTGGGCAAATGGTATTATCCTCTGCAATGCCAAATGCAGCCTTAGTTGAATTGTTCCGTATATGTTGATTATAGGCTCAATAAACCTTCCTAGTTAATGTCTTCACTATTTCTGATTGCACTACATGACTCTTCTTTCATCCCAAATGATAAGTGCCACAAGTGTGGCACGAAGCATTCCGGCCCTGACGTTTTCTACAACTAAAGTTGCCATCCTCGCGTCACTAAACTTTCCATAGAAAATGTTCAGAGTTCTCATGTGTTCGTGCCACACGTGTGGCACTTATCAGGGTCCCTTTTCATTTGGTTCAATGCATTCTGTACAAAACCCTAAATACTACCCCGAAGCTGTCCATACTATTTCTGATTGCACTACATGACTATCTTCCTAGTTAACGTCTCCACTATTTGTGATCGCACTACATGAGTAAGTCATCATCTGCTCCTGTTTTCCTAGTGTGTTTTTTGGCCAGTGCTCCTGATGTTTCTGCTTTTCTGGCCACTGCCATACTGTCGTCGCTTGACATGATGACTCATGTGTCTGCATCCTCGCTGCCGTGGCTAGGATTTGCTCCTCCTCAACCTAGCCCAGAAGCTCTGATGGCTGCTGACTCAGAGTTCCTGTCTTATTTGGAGTCTTGGTTATGTGCCTCATGTGGTCTATATATTGGCTCTTTCACCTTTGCTGCATTATATCAAATAACACAATGATTTCATTTATAATGTATTTAAATTCACTGAAGTTGCCTGTGCATGGCTGGTTTCGTGATGTTGTTTAACCATCCGAACACCACAGTAAATATCCATATGCCTTAGCAGACTTTAGTTGTCAATGGATCCAGGTCTGAAGTATGCAGGCAGCAGAAACGGTGATGCCCAAGAACTACTCTACTCATACACTGTTCATTTTCTCAATGAGGTACATATATGCCTATACAATCTTAATTCTCATATGGTATTCTGGTAGTATAATTAATCTTTTCTTACGTAGATTAAACACGTATCTGTTCAAACTCCAAGTATATTGCCAAAGGGATTGCTGCAATATGTCGATCGTGGAACTCTTGAGCTCTGCTTGCATCTTATTGCTCTCTCTCTATCTGTGGTAAGTGACAACTCATGTGTTGTGATTCTGTGTAGAAATGGTACATCCTCATAGTTGTTGTCTCATGCACTTTTTATGAAGGATTACAATTGGTGATTTGCATTTCTCCTTTTATAAGGTAATGGCAGGGTCTGGACAGTTACAAACTTTTCGCTTGCTGCGCTATCTTAGGGGAAGAAGTTCTGCAGAAGGACAAGTGAATTATGGACTGCAGATGGCCGTGAGTATTGTTACTAGTTGTCATGAACTATATTTTCTTTGAAGTGCTGGCCGGAGGACCACGAGCTGACATGTTACTTTATTATGTATTTGACAAGTCTAAAGGGGCAACCTGCTGGCCTTTGCCTAGTTCGCAGGAAGTGGCATGGGCCAGGATTCACTCTGGTTCTGGGATCCTAAATTTCACTCTTGACTCTGAAGTAGTGAATTTTGGTTGCGTTTCATGTCAAAAAGATAACTTGCTGATGGTACATTCATATGAGAAATGTGCTGAATACTGCTACCTGTTAAAACTGTACACTAAAGAAAATGATGCATAATGATTTGGAAACAAATGTCCAAATTTAATGTCGTAATTTTGTTATTTTTTCGGAAGACAAAAATTTCATTCGATTGTGTTGATTCTGGTCAAGGTTTTTGGTAGAGGTTACCACAGCTGGTTGGATAATGCTCAAGTTTGCAAACTACATGGATATATCATATGGTTAGCGTATTATCATTTTTAACAAACAAATAAGAAATTCTGCTTATCACCGAGAAATTTCATGTCCATTTTCATATGATAA
This sequence comes from Triticum monococcum, assembly GCA_034509565.1. Lineage (NCBI taxonomy): Eukaryota > Viridiplantae > Streptophyta > Magnoliopsida > Poales > Poaceae > Triticum > Triticum monococcum. The sequence continues at coordinate 433,265,921 of CM067841.1, forward strand.
TAGCTTGGTTTCTGAGGATATCGGTAAATCCATCAGATGATTTACTTGGTTTTTCTGGGATGTAGGTAAGCTTGGCTATAGGGTTCTTATTCCTTGGGGGTGGCACACATTCATTTTCAACTTCAAACAGTGCAATTGCTGCGCTGTTGATCACACTTTACCCACGTTTGCCTACTGGACCAAATGACAATCGCTGCCATCTCCAGGTATTTTCTCTTTTACTTTATGAGTTCTGGGCTTGTCGCGGTATGGTTTCTTCTCTTGTGGCAAACAAGTTAAAGTTCTTTTTATGGCGCTGTATAGGCCTTCAGACACCTGTATGTTATAGCTACAGAGCCTCGACGGGTTCAAACAGTAGATGTTGATACGGGACTTCCGGTGTATTGCCCACTTGAAGTGACAGTCGCTGAAACAGAGTATTATGATGAGACTAATTACTGCGACGTGACACCGTGTCTTCTGCCAGAACGCTCAGTGGTATGTATCTTTGAATCCAATAATAAATTTTCTTGGACTGATATGCTGCATAAGAAATATCTCTTTCACACAAGCAAAAATATGTTTAACATACCACATGTTGTAATATGTAATAACTAATAAGTTGGAGCCAACCTACTGGTCTGTCATGCAACTAAATGCATGCGAGGCAATCGTAAATAACATTCTATTCCTGGTATAGCTAGGCAGTAGATATTTGTTACTTCACACTGTCTTAGTACTTTCAAGACGATTATTACTGTTCATAGGTAAAAGTGCTTCAATACTTGGATGGTCACTCCTGCCCTCTTTTTGGTCCTATGAGCGTAGGTACCATATGTACACCGCAAGCTGCACTTCATTCTGCCCAATCTCCAACTAAAGTAGTGTACCATGGTTAGATTTATTCTTCCTTCTCTGAGTAGTTTCGTAGGATAAAAAGTTAAACCAGATCTCGTAGTGAGAACTTAACTAGTAGTTAGGCAGCAATTTATTTTTAGTCTTTTTCTTCAAAATATTAATCTTGACCATTTGATAAATTGTGATACTTTGCCGAGAGCATCTTCCCCCAACTCATGATCCCCTTGTTTGCATGTCACATTGATGTAATAGTGGTTCCCACTCCATATGTAGTGATGCCCGAATTCGCTGCTCTTCATTGCACTCATTTGCTGTCAATATGTCCAGTAAAAAAGGAGCTATAAATGCTAGTAATAGTGCGAATACCTCAAATATTGGGTGCACATCCCTGCTATGTTGTAAACCTGCTTGGATCTGCACACATGAGAAAGGACATTTTATTGTCACACAGACTTCCATAATCAGCTTTGGATTATTTGGGAGATACAGACACAGCTTATTAAAATTGTGGGTTCTACTGTTTAACAGAACCCCTTTTAGTTTTTTCTTCATTAGGAACACAATCAATATGATCATGAATTGCAGTCTAAATGGCTAATTATGTTGCAGCTGAAGAACGTCCGAGTTTGTGGGCCTCGATATTGGCCTCAGCTGATAAAAATTACACCGGAAGGTACAAACTTGTTCTGAATAATTCACAGTTTTGAGAAAATATCTGTATGATATTTTTATTTCATGCCACTTGAATAGACAAGCCATGGTGGAGATCTGGAGACAAGACTGATCCTGATCCATTCAATGGCGGAGTTCTATATATAAAACGAAAAGTTGGATCGTGCTCCTACTCAGATGATCCAATTGGATGCCAATCTTTGCTTTCACGGGCAATGCATGAGGTTAATGTTTTGTTACACTTTTGACATGTTTCAGGTCAAGTATATATTGCCATGTAATTCGATTGATTTTCAGGTTTGTGATACTCCATCAACAAGCTGCAGTACTCAACTAAACCATGCAAGTCATAGTTCATTTAGAGTTGATCAGCTAGTAAGCACATTCTCTGCCAATCCAAGCTTGATAGCTTTTGCAAAACTCTGTTGCGAATCATGGAAGGACAGGCAAGTTCTATATTCTGTAGATGTTTTTCTTGTTTATTTATACATGCAGTGAATAACACATAGCTTGTTCTGTATACATTCAACTTGGCCGGTTTGTCTTTGTTCTATTTTGTAATGTAACTTCCCTTTGCAGATCTAATGGCAATTTTCAAGATTTTTGCTCTCAAGTGCTGTATGAATGTATGAGCAAAGATAGGCCATCAATTTTACAGGTTTCTTACAGTAACATGTCTCCAGTTTTGTTGACTTTTTTATGCTTTATCGTCTCCTGTGTATTTAGTCATTATTATATTTCATTTTCAGGTCTATATCAGTTTTTACACAATAGTTGAGTCGATGTGGGAGCATCTGAAGATCGGGCAATTTCCTTTCTATGACTCTCTTTTCCCTTCCAGCTTGAAGGTTTGTACTTGGTGTTCTGTATATGACTTGTTCCTCTTTGTTACCAGGTTAGGCTGGTTATTTTTGGGGTTCTGAAAACTGTTCCAAGATAATGTCCAGCCACCGTAAGAGAAACTGGCTTTACATGTTCTGTTATGTTCTTTCTTTTTTTTACAATGGTGGGGGTGGTGGTAGGCCATCAGTGTGAGGTTGCCTTTGCTACAAGCAGACAAATTACAACCACAACACTAGCCATACCCCTAAGCACTAGGCTCTGCCGTTAGTGACGCCTGGAGGCCGTATGCTCTTGCTGTGTCTCTCTGTTGAAGATGGCAGTGTTTCACTGCTTCCAGAGCATCGAGGATACGCCCTTCAGTGACGCCGGGGTTGGGTCAACGGCCGGTCTCGAACTGTTAAGTGGTCACGCCGTTGATTGGATCCAAGAAAGCACCTCACGCCATGGTTGCTCGTGAGAAGGGACAGTACACCAGAAGATGTCCTGTGGTTTCGATGGTTTGGTTGCAAAGGACACATGCGGAGGCATGCTGCAGAATGTTTGGCCTTTCAACATCTGTCCTGGCAATGCCAGCCATATGAAAAAACTTCACATAGAGTGGTTGCCCAGGTTTTCTGCATCAATTTCCAGGAGGCGGACCAAATTGCCCCCTGGAGTATTGACCGACTGCTTTATTTCCAGACTAGCGTGTCAGGCACTGCCTGGATGACCAGTTAATTTCCATCTTCGTGGCATGTGAGACAAAGACATATTCCTCCTTTTCATCGTAATTGCACATGTCAATATGTTATAGAGATCCCTGTGTAGGCCAGAATTGCCACGAGCTTGCTGGCTAGGATTTGTAAACTTGGTCCCTCTTGGTTTGTGGCACTGTACTGGTAACTGGCGAATTTACCAGATGCTATAGTTATTAGTTTCGCATCATCGTTATTTCCGGTCTCTGCTGATTGCCTGTACCTATTACTCGGAATTTCTGGTGACAGTATATCATGTTTTTCCTTTCGAATACGCAGGTTGCCTTGGCCTACAGTGGGGCACTAGTTGATGGCAGAATTTCAAGTGGAGGCATAATACAGGCCACGTTCTTGGAATCCCTCGTAAAGCGTGTGGATAACATCTTTGCGGAATTGCCGAACCTCAAGGCCAACTTTGTCCATTACTTGGGCACAGGCAAATGGCCGGATGCTCAGAGCGACGCGGTGCTCCTCTCTTGGTATCTCCAGTGGTACAGCATCCCACCTCCCCATGTTGTGGCATCCGCAGTTGAAAAGATAAAGCGCAGAGGTTCCACAGGCGTGTCCATGCTCCCACTGCTTCGTCTCCTGCTGCCAACCACACATCTTGTGGGGTTGATGGAGATTGAGAAGGTTCAGATGATGCCCATGAGGTCCTAGAACGTTGAGAAGGTTCAGATGATGCCCATGAGGTCCTAGAACGTTGAGAAGGTTCAGATGATGCCCATGAGGTCCTAGAACGTAGCGCTGGAAATGCAAAGGAATACAAAGGCCTGCATCGATTGTAAGGTTGCTCTAATGTTGTTATTCGATGTACTGCATGTAATTTTGGAAAGCCTTTGGCGGTAGAGGAAAAAACATAAGGAATTGTTCTAATTTGGTACCCCCCCCTCCCCACCCAGCATTTGTCATTCGATAGCTGTAATATTTCAAACACAAAGAAAACCTTGGTCTTCAGAGAAAAAGAAAAGGCAGTGTTTTGATCGAAAGTCCTATTCTGCTCCTGAGTTCAAATGCTCGTTTATAAACATTAAAATCGAATAATAATAATAAACAAATTCAAAAAAAATCTTTTTTGTGGTAAAGTCTGACAAATGTTTTGTTTGCTTGCAAAAATTCAGTACAAAATGACATTCGTGGAAGGCGTTAAAAAAACAAAATCAGCACCCAAGAATGTTTTCAAAACTAGCATTTTTGGAACATAGATTTTGTCTTCTCCTTTCATGAATGTCATTTTGTGTTGACATTTTGCAAGCATATATAACCTTTGTCTCTTATGGAGATGAAACCCAAAAGATTTTCGTTGGGGCGTAACCCTCTCAGCGATGCGCCACATTGGAACCCGGGTGTGGTGGAAAGTGGGCAAGGGCCGGGCCGTCACCCCCCAAGTGGCGCGCCGTATCTTGATCCGGATACGGTGGCAAGTGAGCGAGGATCGGGTCGTCGCATCCTTAGTGGCGCGCTACATCGGCGCCCGGGTGTAGTGGAAAATGAGCAAGGGTCTTCGCATTTGACTCGACGGGTGCGAAGGGTAAGGAAGCTAGCCGAGCCTAGGAGGATTTGCTTAGGTAGCTGGAACGTAGGGTCTCTGTCAGGGAAGCTTCGGGAGCTAGTTGATGCAGCGGTGAGGAGAGGTGTTGATATCCTTTGCGTCCAAGAAACCAAATGAAGAGGACAGAAGGCGAAGGAGGTGGAGGATACCGGCTTCAAGCTGTGGTACACAGGGACGGCTGCAAACAGAAATGGCGTAGGCATCTTGATCAACAAGAGCCTCAAGTATGGAGTGGTAGACGTCAAGAGACGTGGGGACCGGATTATCTTGGTCAAGCTGGTAGTTGAGGACTTGGTTCTCAATGTTATCAGCGCGTATGCCCCGCAAGTAGGCCACAATGAGAACACCAAAAGGGAGTTCTGGGAAGGCCTGGAAGACATGGTTAGGAGTGTACCGATTGGTGAGAAGCTCTTCATAGGAGGAGACCTCAATGGCCACGTGGGTACATCTAACACAGGTTTTGAAGGGGTGCATGGGGGCTTTGGCCATGGCATCAGGAATCAAAAAGGAGAAGATGTCTTAAGCTTTGCTCTAGCCTACAACATGATTGTAGCTAACACCCTCTTTAAAAAGAGAGAATCACATCTGATGACTTTTAGTAGTGGCTAACACTCTATCAGATTGATTTCATCCTCTCGAGAAGAGAAGATAGGCGTGCGTGCCTAGACTGTAAGGTGATACCTGGAGAGAGTGTTGTACCCCAGCATAAGCTGGTGGTTGCTGACTTCCGCTTTCGGATTCGTGTTCAGCGGGATAAGCGTGCCAAAGTCGCTAGAACGAAGTGGTGGAAGCTCAAGGGGGAGGTAGCTCAGGTGTTCAAGGAGAGGGTCATTAAGGAGGGCCCTTGGGAGGAAGGAGGGGATGCGGACAATGTGTGGATGAAGATGGCGACTTGCATTCGTAAGGTGGCCTCGGAGGAGTTTGGAGTGTCCAGAGGAAGGAGAAGCGAAGATAAGGATACCTGGTGGTGGAATGATGACGTCCAGAAGGCGATTAAAGAGAAGAAAGATTGCTTCAGATGCCTATACCTGGATAGGAGTGCAGACAACATAGAGAAGTACAAGATGGCGAAGAAGGCCGCAAAGCGAGTTGTTAGTGAAGCAAGGGGTCGGGCATATGAGGACCTCTACCAACGGTTAGGCACGAAGGAAGGTGAAAGGGACATCTATAAGTAGGGGTGAAAATTGGTAGCAGATAATCCGAAATATCCGATATTCGTATTCGAGAAAATGCCTATTCGTATCCGAAACATCCGCATTCGGACCAAAATGGAAATGGAAATTATCCATATCCGAATTTATTAAACAAATAAAAAATAAAATATGGTAGGAGATTTTGAGACAAATATGGATATGGAAGTGGATATATCCGTATCCGAATAAGATTATGGGAGGTAATTTTCAAAATTCTAGACCCAATATTCCAATTATCCAACATAAAAGCCAAATAAGTGGTCAAATTTTACTATTTATATAATTAAACTTATGAATTATTATGCATTACAATAGTATTTATTCATAAACCTATTTATCATTGACTTATTGTATGTCACAAGTTGATTATTTCAGGTCACATAGGTATCGACTAATTTACTTAAGCAATATGTTGATATTATTCGTATCCATTCCGAATCAAGAAAATATCCCATACGTATCCGTATTCGAATAATATCCGAGCCGTATCCGTATCCGATAACATCCGTATTCGGATTCGTATTCGTTTTGAAAATATGAAAATGGAAGTGGCAAGAGCACTATCCGATCCGCATCCGATCCGTTTCCACCCCTACCTATAAGATGGCCAAGATCCGAGAAAGGAAGACGAGGGACATTGGCCAAGTCAAATGCATCAAGGACGGAGCAGGCCAACTCTTGGTGAAGGACGAGGAGATTAAGCATAGATGGCGGGAGTACTTCGACAAGCTGTTCAATGGGGAGAATGAGAGTTCTATCATTGAACTAGATGACTCCTTTGATGAGACTAGCATGCGTTTTGTGCGGCGAATCCAGGAGTCTAAGGTGAAGCAGGCTTTAAAAAGGATGAAAGGAGGCAAGGCGATGGGCCCTGATTGTATCCCTATTGAGGTGTGGAAAGGTCTCGGGGACATAGCAATAGTATGGCTAACCAAGCTTTTCAACCTCATTTTTCGGGCAAACAAGATGCAGAAGAATGGAGACGGAGTATATTAGTACCAATCTTCAAGAACAAGGGGGATGTTCAGAGTTGTACTAATTACCGTGGAATTAAGCTGATGAGTCATACAATGAAGCTATGGGAGAGAGTCATTGAGCACCGCTTAAGAAGAATGACAAGCGTGACCAAAAATCAGTTTGGTTTCATGCCTGGGAGGTCGACCATGGAAGCCATTTTCTTGGTATGACAACTTATGGAGAGATATAGGGAGCAAAAGAAGGACTTGCATATGGTGTTCATTGACTTGAAGAAGGCCTATGATAATATACCGCGGAATGTCATGTGGTGGGCCTTGGAGAAACACAAAGTCCCAACAAAGTACATTACCCTCATCAAGGACATGTACGGTAATGTTGTGACAAGTGTTCGAACAAGTGATGTCGACACCGATGACTTCCCGATTAAGATAGGACTGCATCAGGGGTCAGCTTTGAGCCCTTATCTTTTTGCATTGGTGATGGATGAGGTCACAAGGGATATACAAGGAGATATCCCATGGTGTATGCTCTTTGCGGATGATGTGGTGCTAGTTGACGATAGTCAGACGGGGGTAAATAGGAAGTTAGAGTTATGGAGACAAACCTTGGAATCGAAAGGGTTTAGGCTTAGTAGAACTAAAACCGAGTACATGATGTGCGGTTTCAGTACTACTAGGTGTGAGGAGGAGGTTAGCCTTGATGGCCAGGTGGTACCTCGGAAGGACACCTTTCGGTATTTGGGGTCAATGTTGCAGGAGGATGGGGGTATTGATGAAGATGTGAACCATCGAATCAAAGCTGGATGGATGAAGTGGCGCCAAGCTTCTGGCATTCTCTGTGACAAGAGAGTGCCACAAAAGCTAAAAGGCAAGTTCTACAGGACGGCGGTTCAACCTGCAATGTTGTATGGCGCGGAGTGTTGGCCGACTAAAAGGCGACATATTCAACAGTTAGGTGTGGCGGAGATGCGTATGTTGAGATGGATGTGTGGCCACACGAGGAAGGATCGAGTCCGGAATGATGATATACGAGATAGAGTTGGGGTAGCACCAATTGAGGAGAAGCTTGTCCAACATCGTTTGAGATGGTTTGGGCATATTCAGCGCAGGCCTCCAGAAGCTCCAGGGCATAGCGGACGGCTAAAGCGTGCGGAGAATGTCAAGAGAGGGCGGGGTAGACCGAATTTGACATGGGAGGAGTCCGTTAAGAGAGACCTGAAGGATTAGAGTATCACCAAAGAGCTAGCTATGGACAGGGGTGCGTGGAAGCTTGCTATCCATGTGCCAGAGCCATGAGTTGGTTGCGAGATCTTATGGGTTTCACCTCTAGCCTACCCCAACTTGTTTGGGACTAAAGGCTTTGTTGTTGTTGTTGTTGTTGTTGTTGTTGTTGTTGTTGTTGTTGTATATAACCTTTGTCAAAGTTTATCACAAAAAATTCAGATTTTTTTGATTTTTTTACCATTTTTTACTCTTCATAAGGGAGCATTTGAGCTCGGGAGTAGATACTTCATGTCGTGTTTTTTTTGAAAAACAACTTGAACTTTATTAATTATAAGGAGAGTCACAAGATTTTCCATGGGCTCCTCTATCCAATCCCTAGTCTTGGAACATTTCGCTAATCTAGCAAGCTCATCAGCTACTTTATTCGCTTCTCTACTACAATGTTCAAAACTGGTGTGAGGAAAATCACATGCCATAAAAAAACAGTGCTCAAAAATTGCAGCCGCCGCTCCCGCTGGATGTCCTCCGTTCTTCATTGTGTCAATGACTTCCATATTATCAGAATTGATAATGAGACGATTGCAACCCGCCCTTTGCGCCAAACCTAAACCAAACCTGAGTGCTAACGCCTCCGTTGTTAGAGCATCTGCACAGTACTGAATCTTCCAGTTACCACCTACTATGTAGTTTCCTTTGTCGTCTCTGATAACAGCACCCGCTATGCCCCTTAGCTGATCATGATCAAAACAAGCGCCCACATTCAATTTAACAAACCCCATGGGAGGTATGCACCATCCTTCAGTCTTCCTCTTTGCTTTAGGTGATTGGGCCATTACATAATTCGTTGTTATAGCCCGAATCCCCATCGAGGTTTGAGACGCCTCTTGAGACTTACCCTCATGGACTAGCTTCCGTCTATTCCACCATAAATACCATGTAGCTATAGCAATCAGTTCCCGTGCATTCTGAGAGACCAAGATAGGTAGTTCATGATCAGGCATGAGGAGTAAGAATTCAAGGACTGTGTCTCCTGCACGATCAATGACACATGCTTTTTTTATCACTTCATACTGAAGGAAATATGCCCTAGAGGCAATAATAAAGTAATTTTTTATATTTCCTTATATCATGATAAATGTTTATTATTCATGCTAGAATTGTATTAACCGGAAACTTAGTACATGTGTGAATACATAGACAAAATGAGTGTCACTAGTATGCCTCTACTTGACTAGCTCGTTAATCAAAGATGGTTAAGTTTCCTAGTCATGGACAAGAGTTGTCATTTGATGAACGGGATCACATCATTAGAGAATGATGTGATTGACTTGACCCATCTGTTAGCTTAGCACTATGATCGTTTAGTTTATTGCTATTGCTTTCTCCATAACTTATACATGTTCCTATGACTATGAGATTATGCAACTCCCGAATACCGTAGGAACACTTAGTGTGCTATCAAATGTCACAACGTAACTGGGTGACTATAAAGATGCTCTACAGGTGCCTCTGATTGTGTTTGTTGAGTTGGCATAGATCAAGATTAGGATTTATCACTCCGTGTATCAAAGAGGTATCTCTAGGCCGTCTCGGTAATGCACATCACTATAAGCCTTGCAAGCAATATGACTAATGAATTAGTTACAGGATGTTGCATTACGAAATGAGTAAAGAGACTTGCTAGTAATGAGATTGAACTAGGTATTGAGATACCGACGATCGAATCTCGGGCAAGTAACATACCAATGACAAAGGGAACAACGTATGTTGTTATGCGGTTTGACCGATAAAGTTCTTCGTAGAATATGTAGGAACCAATATGAGCATCCAGGTTCCGCTATTGGTTATTGACCGGAGATGAGTCTCGGTCATGTCTACATAGTTCTCGAACCCGTAGGGTCCGCACGCTTAATGTTCGGTGACGATCGATATTATGAGTTTATGTGTTTTCATGTACCGAAGGTAGTTCGGAGTCTCGGATATGATCACGGACATGACGAGGAGTCTTGAAATGGTCGAGACATAAAGATCGATATATTGGAAGGCTATGTTTGGACATCGGAATGGTTCCGGAAGAGTTCGAGCATTTATTGGAGTACCGGGGGGTTACTGGAACCCCCCGGGGAGTCAATGGGCCTTATTGGGCCCTAGTGGGAGAGAAGAGGAGGCGGCCTAGGTGGGGCGCCCCCCAGCCCAATCCTAATTGGGTGGGGGGGTGCCCCCCCTTTCCTTTCCCCTTCTCCCTCTTCCTTCTTTTCCTAGTGGGACTAGGAAAAGGGGGAGTCCTATACTCCTACTAGGAGGATGACTCCTCCCCCCTTGGCGCACCTAGAGGGCCGGCCGGCCTCCTCTTCCCTCCTTTATATACATGGGGAGGGGGCACCCTAGAACACATAAAAGTTGATCTTAGCCGTGTGTGGTGGCCCCCTTCACATATTTCCACCTTGGTCATATCGTTGCAGTGCTTAGGCGAAGCCCTGTGCCGGTAGCTTCATCATCACCGTCACCACACCGTCGTGTTGATGCAACTCTCCCTCGACCTCAGCTGGATCTAGAGTTCATGGGACGTCACCAAGCTGAACATGTGCAAATCACGGAGGTGCCGTACCTTCGGTGCTAGGATCGGTCGGATCGTGAAGGCGTACGGCTACATCAACCGCGTTGTCATAACGCTTCCACTTACGGTCTACGAGGGTACATAGACAACTCTATCCCCTCTCGTTGCTATGCATCACCTAGATGGATCTTGCGTGTGCGTAGGATTTTTTTTTGAAATTACTGCGTTCCCCAACAGTGGCATCCGAGCCAGGTCTATGCGTAGATGTTATATGCACGAGTAGAACACAAAGGAGTTGTGGGTGTGGGTATATACATATTGCTTGCCGTCACTAGTTGATTCTATATTCAACGGTATTGTTGGATGAAGCGGCTCAGACCGACATTACGCGTACGCTTACGCGAGGCTGGTTCTACCGACGTGCTTCGCACACAGGTGGCTAGTGGGTGTCAGTTTCTCCAACTTTAGTTGAATCGGATTCAATGAAAAGGGTTTTTTTTGAAGATCAAAAAGCAATCACTATACCGCGTGTGGTTTTTGATGCGTAGGTAAGAACGGTTCTTGCTCAGCCTGTAACGGCCACGTAAAACTTGCAACAACAAAGTAGATGACGTCTAACTTGTTTTTGCAGGGCATGTTGTGATGTGATATGGTCAAGACATGATGCTAAATTTTATTGTATGAGATGATCATGTTTTGTAACAGAGTTATCGGCAACTGGCAGGAGCCATATGGTTGTCGCTTTATTGTATGAAATCCAATCGCCATGTAATTGCTTTACTTTATCACTAAGCGGTAGCGATAGTCGTAGAAGCAATAGTTGGCGAGATGACAACGATGCTTTGATGGAGATCTAGGTGTCAAGCCGGTGACGTTGGTGATCATGACGGTGCTTTGGAGATGGAGATCAAAGGCACAAGATGATGATGGCCATATCATATCACTTATGTTGATTGCATGTGATGTTTATCCTTTATGCACCTTATTTTGCTTAGTTCGGCGGTAGCATTATAAGATGACCTCTCACTAAATTTCAAGGTACAAGTGTTCTCCCTGAGTATGCACCATTGCTACAGTTCATCGTGCCGAGACACCACGTGATGATCGGGTGTGATAAGCTCTGCGTTCACATACAACGGGTGCAAGCCAGTTTTGCACACGCAGAATACTCAGGTTAAACTTGATTAGCCTAGCATATGCAGATATGGCCTCGGAACACTGAGACCGAAAGGTCGAGCGTGAATCATATAGTAGATATGATCAACATAGTGATGTTCACCATTGAAAACTACTCCATCTCACGTGATGATCGGACATGGTTTAGTTGACATGGATCACGTGATCACTTAGATGATTAGAGGGATGTCTATCTAAGTGGGAGTTCTTAAGTAATATGATTAATTGAACTTTAATTTATCATGAACTTAGTACCTGATAGTATTTTGCATGTTTATGTTGTTGTAGATAGATGGCCCGTTCTGTTGTTTCGTTGAATTTTAATGCGTTCCTAGAGAAAGCTAAGTTGAAAGATAATGGTAGCAATTACACGGACTGGGTCCGTAACTTGAGGATTATCCTCATTGCTGCACAAAAGAATTACGTCCTGGAAGCATCGCTAGGTGACAAACCCGCTGCAGGAGCAACACCAGAAGTTATGAACGTCTGGCAAAGCAAAGCGGATGACTACTCGATAGTTCAGTGTGCCATGCTTTACGGCTTACAACCGGGACTTCAACGACTTTTTGAACTTCATGGAGCATATGAGATGTTCCAAGAGTTGAAGTTAATATTTCAAGAAAATGCCCGGATTGAGAGATATGAAGTCTCCAATAAGTTCTACAGCTGCAAAATGGAGGAGAATAGTTCTGTCAGTGAACATATACTCAGAATGTCTGGGTAGCACAACCACTTGACTCAGCTGGGACTTAATGTTCTGATGATAGTGTCATTGACAGAGTTCTTCAATCACTGCCACCAAGCTACAAGAGCTTTGTGATGAACTATAATATGCAAGGGATGGATAAGAAAATTCTCGAGCTCTTCGCAATGCTAAAGGCTGCGGAGGTAGAAATCAAGAAGGAGCATCAAGTGTTGATGGTCAACAAGACCACCAGTTTCAAGAAAAAGGGTAAAGGGAAGAAGGGGAACTTCAAGAATAACGCAAGCAAGTTGCTTCTCAAGTGAAGAAGCCCAAGTCTAGACCTAAGCCTGAGACTGAGTGCTTCTACTGCAAAGGGACTAGTCACTGGAAGTGGAACTACCCCAAGTATTTGGCGGAGAAGAAGGATGGCAAAGTGAAAGGTATATTTGATATACATGTTATTGGTGTGTACCTTACTAATGCTCGGAGTAGCGCCTTGGTATTTGATACTGGTTTTGTTGCTAATATTTGCAACTTGAAACAGGGGCTACGGATTAAGCGAAGATTGGCTAAGGACGAGGTGACGATGCGCGTGGGAAATGGTTCCAAAGTCGATGTGATCGCCGTCGGCACGCTACCTCTACATCTACCTTCGGGATTAGTTTTAGACCTAAATAATTGTTATTTGGTGCCAGCGTTGAGCATGAACATTATATCTGGATCTTGTTTGATGCGAGACGGTTATTCATTTACATCAGAGAATAATGGTTGTTCTATTTATATGAGTAATATCTTTTATGGTCATGCACCCTTGATGGGTGGTCTATTTTTACTAAATCTTGATAGTAGTGATACACATGTTCATAGTATTGAAGCCAAAAGATATAAGTTTAATAATAATAGTACAACTTATTTGTGGCACTGCCATTTAGGTCATATTGGTGTAAAGCGCATGAAGAAACTCCATGCTGATGGGCTTTTGGAATCACTTGATTATGAATCACTTTATGCTTGCGAACCATGCCTCATGGGCAAGATGACTAAGACTCCGTTCTCCGGAACAATGGAGCGAGCAACAGACTTGTTGGAAATAATACATACTGACATATGCGGTCTGATGAGTGTTGATGCTCGCGGTGGGTATCGTTATTTTCTTACCTTCACAGATGATTTAAGCAGATATGGGTATATCTACTTGATGAAACATAAGTCTGAAACATTTGAAAAGTTCAAAGAATTTCCGAGTGAAGTGGAAAATCATCGTAACAAGAAAATTAAGTTTCTATGATCTGATCGTGGATGTGAACATTTGAGTTATGAGTTTGGTCTTCATTTGAAACAATGCGGAATAGTTTCGCAACTCACGCCACCCGGAACACCACAGCGTAATGGTGTGTCCGAACGTCGTAACCGCACTTTATTAGATATGATGCGATCTATGATGTCTCTTACTAATTTACTGCTATCGTTTTGGGGTTATGCTTTAGAGACGACTGCATTCACGTTAAATAGGGCACCATCAAAATCCGTTGAGATGACACCTTATGAACTGTGGTTTGGCAAGAAACCCAAGTTGTCGTTTCTTAAAGTTTGGGGTTGCGATGCTTATGTGAAAATGCTTCAACCTGATAAGCTCGAACCCAAATCAGAAAATGTGTCCTCATAGGATACCCAAAGGAGACTGTTGGGTACACCTTCTATCACAGATCCGAAGGCAAGATATTCGTTGGTAAGAATGGATCCTTTCTAGAGAAGGAGTTTCTCTCGAAAGAAGTGAGTGGGAGGAAAGTAGAACTTGATGAGGTAACTGTACCTACTCCCTTATTAGGAAGTAGTTCATCACAGAAATCTATTCTAGTGATACCTACACCAGTAAGTGAGGAAGCTAATGATGATGATCATGAAACTTCTGATCAAGTTTCTACCGAACCTCGTAGGTCTACCAGAGGAAGATCCGCACCAGAGTGGTACGGTCTGGAGGTCATGTTACTTGACCATGATGAGCCTACGAACTATGAGGAAGCGATGATGAGCCCAGATTCCGCAAAATGGCTTGAGGCCATGAAAGCTGAGATGGGATCCATGTATGAGAACAAAGTGTGGACTTTGGTTGACTTGCCCGATGATCGGCAAGCCATAGAGAATAAATGGATCTTCAAGAAGAAGACTGACACTGATGGTAATTTTACTATCTACAAAGCTCGACTTGTTGCAAAAGGTTTTCAACAAGTTCAAGGAGTTAACTACGATGAGACCTTCTCACCCGTAGCGATGCTTAAGTCCGTCTGAATCATGTTAGCAATTGCCGCATTTTATGATTATGAAATTTGGCAAATGGATGTCAAAACTGCATTCCTTAATGGATATCTTAAAGAAGAGTTGTATATGATGCAACCAGAAGGTTTTGTCGATCCAAAAGGTGCTAACAAAGTGTGCAAGCTCCAGCGATCCATTTATGGACTGGTGCAAGCCTCTCGGAGTTGGAATATACACTTTGATAGTGTGATCAAAGCATATGGTTTTATACAAACTTTTGGAGAAGCCTGTATTTACAAGAAAGTGAGTGGGAGCTCTGTAGCATTTCTGATATTATATGTGGATGACATATTTTTGATCAAAAATGATACTGAATTTCTGAATAGCATAAAAGGATACTTGAATAAGAATTTTTCAATGAAAGACCTCGGTGAAGCTACTTATATATTGGGTATCAAGATCTATAGAGATAGATCAAGATGCTTAATTGGAATTTCACAAAGCACATACGTTGATAAAGTTTTGAAGAAGTTTAAAATGGATCGAGCAAAGAAAGGGTTCTTGCCTGTGTTAAAAGGTGTGAAGTTGAGTCAGCATCAATGCCCGACCACTGCAGAAGCTAGGAAAAAAATGAAAGTCATTCCCTATGCTTTAGCCATAGGTTCTATCATGTATGCAATGCTGTGTGCCAGACCTGATGTGTGCCTTGCTATTAGTTTAGCAGGGAGGTACCAAAGTAATCCAGGAGTGGATCACTGGAGAATGGTCAAGAACATCCTGAAATACCCGAAAAGGACTAAGGATATGTTTCTCGTTTATGGAGGTGACAAAGAGCTCGTCGTAAACGGTTACGTCGATGAAAGCTTTGACACTGATCCGGATGACTCTAAGTCACAAAATGGATACGTATTTTTATTGAATGGTGGAGCTGTTAGTTAGTGCAGTTCCAAGCAGAGCGTCGTGGAGGAATCTACGTGTGAAGCGGAGTATATAGCTGCTTCGGAAGCAGCAAATAAAGGAGTCTGGATGAAGGAGTTCATATCCGATCTAGGTGTCATACCTAGTGCATCGGGTCCAATTAAAATCTTTTGTGACAATACTGGTGCAATTGCCTTGGCAAAGGAATCCAGATTTCACAAGAGAACCAAGCACATCAAGAGACGCTTCAATTCCATCTGCGATCAAGTCAAGGAGGGAGATATAGAGATTTGCAAGATACATACGGATCTGAATGTTGCAGACCCGTTGACTAAGCCTCTCTCACGAGCAAAACATGATCAACACCAAGACTCCATGGGTGTTAGAATCATTACAATGTAATCTAGATTATTGACTCTAGTGCAAGTGGGAGACTAAAGGAAATATGCCCTAGAGGCAATAATAAAGTTATTATTTATATTTCCTTATATCATGATAAATGTTTATTATTCATGCTAGAATTGTATTAACCGGAAACTTAGTACATGTGTGAATACATAGACAAAATGAGTGTCACTAGTATGCCTTTACTTGACTAGCTCGTTAATCAAAGATGGTTAAGTTTCCTAGCCATGGACAAGAGTTGTCATTTGATGAACGGGATCACATCATTAGAGAATGATGTGATTGACTTGACCCATCCGTTAGCTTAACTCTATGATCGTTTAGTTTATTGCTATTGCTTTCTCCATAACTTATACATGTTCCTATGACTATGAGATTATGCAACTCCTGAATACCGGAGGAACACTTAGTGTGCTATCAAACGTCACAATGTAACTGGGTGACTATAAAGATGCTCTGCAGGTATCTTCGATGGTGTTTGTTAAGTTGACATAGATTGAGATTAGGATTTGTCACTCCGTGTATCGGAGAGGTATCTCTGGGCCCTCTCGGTAATGCACATCACTATAAGCCTTGCAAGCAATATGAGTAATGAGTTAGTTACGGGATGTTGCATTACAGAACGAGTAAAGAGACTTGTCGGTAACGAGATTGAACTAGGTATTGAGATACCGACAATCGAATCTCGGGCAAGTAACATACCGATGACAAAGGGAACAACGTATGTTGTTATGCGGTTTGACCGATAAAGATCTTCTTAGAATATGTAGGAACCAATATGAGCATCCAGGTTCCATTATTGGTTATTGATCGGAGATGAGTCTCGGTCATGTCTACATAGTTCTTGAACTCGTAGGGTCCGCATGCTTAACGTTCGGTGACAATCGGTATTATGAGTTTATGTGTTTTGATGTACTGAAGGTAGTTCAGAGTCCTAGATAGGATCACAGACATGACAAGGAGTCTCGAGATGGTCGAGACATAAAGATCGATATATTGGAAGGCTATGTTTGGACATCGGAGTTGTTTCGGGAGAGTTCAGGCATTTACCGGAGTACCGGGGGGTTACCGGACCCCCCCGGGGAGTCAATGTGCCTTATTGGGCCCTAGTGGGAGAGAAGAGGAGGCGGCCTAGGTGGGGCGCCCCCCCAAGCCCAATCCGAATTGGGTGGGGCCTGGCCCCCCTTTCCTTTCTCCTTCTCCCTCTTCCTTCTTTTCCTAGTGGGACTAGGAAAAGGGGGAGTCCTACTCCTACTAGGAGGAGGACTCCTTCCCCCTTGGCGCGCCTAGAGGGCCGGCCGACCTCCTCCTCCCTCCTTTATATACGTGGGGAGGGGGGCACCCTAGAATACATAAAAGTTGATCTTAGCCGTGTGCGGTGCCCCCCTCCATAGATTTCCACCTCGGTCATATCATTGCACTACTTAGGCGAAGCTCTGCGCCGGTAGCTTCATCATCACCGTCACCACACCGTCGTGTTGACGCAACTATCCCTCAACCTCAGCTGGATCTAGAGTTCATGGGACGTCACCGAGCTTAACGTGTGCAGATCGCGGAGGTGCCGTACCTTCGGTGCTAGGATCGGTTGGATCGTGAAGATGTACGACTACATCAACCACTTTGTCATAACGCTTCCGCTTACGGTCTACGAGGGTACATAAACAACTATATCCGCTTTCGTTGCTATGCATCACCTAGATGGATCTTGCATGTGCGTAGGATTTTTTTTTGAAATTATTGCTTTCCCCAACACATACAACCCCAAATGTTCCCACACTTCTTTTGCCTTCTGGCACAGAAACAACACATGTTCCGTGTCCTCTGGTCCATCCAAACATGCTGGGCAGACTGGTTGAGTTTTTATATGTCTGTTGGCTAGTGTAACGCGAGACGGTAGAGTCCCGTGAAGCGTTCGCCAAATAAAATTTTTAACCTTCGCTGGACAAGCTAATTTCCAGATCTTACCCCAAATAGGATTAACCTTACTTCTACCCATGCCATTTGAATATTCCAATTTCCTCCCATGTTTTTTGTTCCATTCCTCCACATAAGCTGATCGAACAATGAATAAACCATTTTTGGTATAGCTCCAAGCAATAAAATCTGGCATATTGTGCATAGGGATCGGGATCGCTAGGACTCTATGAGCATAAATTGGCCACAACATTTGTCTCACCAACTCTTCATCCCAACAATTCGTAACTGGGTCAATATGATCAGAAACTTTTGTCAAGAGATTACCTTTTCTAGGTGTAACAATTTTCCTATCTGCACAATTTGGGATCCATGCATCTCTCCATATGTCAATTTTCTCCTGTTCCCACTCTCCATATATATCCATTCCTGAGAGAATCTACTCCCACCATAATGCTTTGACAAGTAAAAGAGGAGCCCTTTTTAGTACCGCGCTCATCAAATCGCCCTCCGGGAAATACTTGGCTCTCATGATTGTTGCACATAACGATTGAGGATTATCCAAGAGACGCCAAGCTTGTTTCGCTAACAAGGCCAGGTTAAAGCAGTGTATATCACGGAAACCCATTCCTCCTTGGTCTTTTGGGACACACATCTTCCACCACGCCATCCAGTGCATCCTTTTATGATTGTCCTCGTCACCCCACCAGAATTGCGACATCGCGTCTATGATTCCTTTGCAATTTTTTTAAGGAATTTTAAAGACGAACATCGCATATGTTGGGATAGCTTGAACAACACACTTAAGCAAAATTTCCTTTCCACCAGCTAATAATAACTTTTCTTTCCATCCACTAATCTTCATAATAATATGATCAATCAAGAACTAAAAATAATCGCTTTTGTCCATGCCCACATTGGCCGGCAATCCCAAATATTTATCATTAAGGGCCTCAGTCATAATATTTAAAATTATACATATTTGCACTTTGTCCTCCACTTTCGTATTGGGACTAAAAAATATACTGGATTTTTCGACATTCACCCTTTGCCCCGAAGCGGCACAGTAAGAATCCAGAACTGCTCTAAGAGCCTCCGCGTTCATAGCATTTGCTCGCATGAGGATCAACGAATCATCCGCAAACAAAAGATTGGAAACTGAAGGTGCTTCCCCGCTAACCTTTATGCCTAGAATCTTTCCCCTCTCCTCCGCATTTGCTAAAAGGGCCGCCAGGCCCTCCGTACATAACAAGAACAAATAGGGGGATAGGGGGTCCCCCTGCCTTAGCCCTCTAGTGGGTTTGAAGCTATCAGTCTCCTCAGCATTAAACCGAACCCTATACTCCACAGAGGACACACACTACATAATCAAATTCACCCAGTTTTCCTTGAAACCCACCTTCAACAAAATTGCTTTTAAGAAAGGCCATTCCACTCGGTCATAAGCTTTGTGTATGTCCAACTTGATAGCACACAACCCCTCCCTCCCCGTTCTTTTCTTTTTAATTTTGTGAAAACACTCATATGCTACTAAAATATTATCTGTGATCAGTCTCCCGGGAACAAAAGCACTCTGAGTTGGGCTGATAATGTCTAACAGAACTAATTTCAAACGTTCTGCAATCATTTTTGAAATAACCTTGTGCACCACATTGCATAAACTAATAGGTCTAAACTGAGTGACCTTTTCTGGAGAGTTAACCTTTGGGATCATGACAATTGCAGTATCATTCCATCCCACCAGTATCGAACATTTATTCACCGCTTGGAGGACCTCTTCTGTTAGGTCATCTCCCAACATAGACCAAAACCTCTTATAAAAACAGTGTGTAAACCTCCTAAGATCACCCATGGGTGATGACCCATATTATGTAAATTCCGAATATTATCCCAAGATAATTTACGTTCACTCCAAACCGGATGACCATAAAAACCCGTGAACCGCCAATGTACATCATCATCATTCATAAAAAGAATATCAATAAAATTGTGCGCGCTGGAAAACTTGTGAGCGTTGGCCTCTACCAGGGAGGTCAAATTTTGCGGTTCTCTCACCGGGGCTCTTGTGTTGATATTTTCCATTTTCCGCGCTTTTAATTTGTTTTCAATGATTTCACATTTTTGTTTGTTTGACTTTCTGGTTCCCCAAGTTTTTGTGTTGTGATTCTACTGTTGTTTTTGTCTATGGGTGGCGTCTCACTTGGCACGACCGTTGGACTGCTATCGTCCATCTTGGTGTGTGCGTTGTCTGGTGCTCTCTATCGCGAAAATGGCAAATGGAGGTTGAATTTGAAAAATTCAAAATTTTATGTTTCCAATTTTTGGATAAAAAACAACACATACCTAGAGACATGATGTACATGTGTGTAATTTTTTTGGATGAAAAATGTTCAAATGAGGGCTACACACATGAAAATAAAAATCTGCAGCTTTTTAGCGCATGCACCATTCATCTTCAAAGTCCATGATTTTTATATTGTTTGCACATTTCACATTTCAAGGTATTTCATCATGAAAATTTACACATACACATCACATCGTTGTATACTTGTATTTTTCTTCTTCATATTTTCTAAATTGAGAAATTTGAATTTGGAGTTTTTCAAAGTTTTTGGCCTTTATGGAGCCCGGCCTCCAAAACGCCCTACTCTATCTGGGTCTAAGAAAAAATATTGAGCAACCGCCAAGAGCGCCGACTTTTCATTAAAGGGGGAATATTTACTAGGTGGCATGTTTTAAGAGGGGGCATGCTAGAAACCCCAAGGATCACAATGAAAACCGTATCCTAACCACTCATGAATTTGGATAATTCTCAACCGGAAGGCCAGATCACGCTGCATAATCTCCTCGAAGGTCAAATTGGCCACCTCGATGTATGTCAATCTCGTGTCGTTGAAGATGCGCCGGTTCACCTCTTTCCAGTCATTCCACATTATATAAACTAGACGATTCCCCAGAACCTCTGCATACAAACCTATGTAAAATTTTATTTTACCATGGAAAATTAACTGAAGCTCACAATGTACATATTCCAATGAACTTTTCATGAGTTAAATTATAAGTATCTCTTTAAGATATGGACTCCACTATCATATGAGGAATAGTATTGTGTATTCATCAAAATGCTATAGTGATGGGAGCCGAGCAAAAAATATGTTGACCAACTGTGAGAAAACATGACCAAAATTGTGTATTTAGTCTTTCCAAGTGAAGCAACTCCATTCATTCTTCTACAGTTTTATATCTGGTTAGCGGAAGACATGGAAGTCATACATAGTTCATAGATGAACATGATGTTAGCTCATCATCTTATACTTCAAGAGGAGATGTGACATAAAGGAAGAAAAAGGATAGTTGCAATAATTAGTCCAGCTTAGCTGGTGACCTAAATGGGAAGATCTAAATGTCAATGCAATATGCATATACTCTTTCGCCGG
Organism: Triticum monococcum; assembly: GCA_034509565.1. Classification (NCBI taxonomy): domain Eukaryota; kingdom Viridiplantae; phylum Streptophyta; class Magnoliopsida; order Poales; family Poaceae; genus Triticum; species Triticum monococcum. The sequence continues at coordinate 433,287,301 of CM067841.1, forward strand.
TATTGTGTTTCAATTCAAGATGGTATTCCTTATTTTCCTTGATCTAACTTCAAGCCCCGAAAATTGAACCAGTGAAACCAAAGGTGTGAGTAGCATTACAGGAAAGGATGCTAACCTACACCAAATAGAGATTAGAGGTTAGTTGAAAACTAAGTGCTAGTTATAAGGTAAACAATAATTGATTCCAGACAACGAAACTACAATATAGAACAAACAAAAAAGTTATGAGCGTTTGCTGGCCTTCATCTATGGACTCCAAAAAGTCTACTAGCAACAAAATATTTTAGGATGTTCAAAAAATTGTAACAGTAGTGTCAGGATCTATAAAGAGCAGGTCACCATTGTAAATTGGTTCTTCATTAGAATTTTCATTGTGCAATTATATTAAAGTAAAGGGAGACAAAAATATCGCGCCGACAATATTCTATCCAAGAGGAGAGAAATATGAACTCTTGCTGACCTATAGTTAGTGAATGCAGCTGTGTGCATGACCGCCATTGGTTAAAATATGATATTAGAATTTCACTGCAAAAGGAAATTTGCCAATTTGTTCTCTAGATCTGACCAGGACATGTTTGGCAGACAGAAAGCACACCAAGACAAATACAAATATTGTACTAAAGGGCTTATACAATTCAAGCTATATAGTAGTAAAAGGAAGAGGACATGAGAGTAATTATACCATATTCTTCCATTCTTTTGTTGGATGTTATTATAAAAATGGTTCTTTTTTCGTAAAAGGATGCAATGCGTCTCTTGATCTTCACCACCACATTCAGCTAACACGTGGCACACAACATACTTAAGAAAACAATGAATACTTCATTATCTCTCGAAGAGCTATTGCTAAGATCATCTCATTAGTATCATCCAGAAAATACCTATGTTGACTAAGAAAGAAGTATAAACACTACTATGGTGTGGTGCCGATTAGAAGTACAAAAGTTCAATAGTCTTCTTGCCTTTGCAATCTAAATAAATATGTACAAATTTACTTGTGCATGCCCTAGCTTGGAATTCGCAAGAACCAATGAGGCACATGCAGCTGTTGTAGAGAGAAGAAATTATGTAAGTACATGGATATGGCATAAGATTAATATATAAAATGCAAACTAAATCGTGACGTTACAGGAGGGGTTCTCCCAGATAATTGGTACGACTTTTTCACATCCGCAAGAACGAACCTAGAATTAAACCAATGTATGGCATGCTCCAAGCAGACAACCAAGCAAGAATCTTGACATTGCAGGTGGGCTTCTCAGTGGCTAAAACAACATCATCAGTTCGATTTTTGCAGATCTGTAGGAACAAACCCAAAATTAAACCAATGTATGGCATGTTCCAAGTAAATAACGAGGCAACAACAATAACAATTCCCTTGCATAAGCAAAGAAAACTACCACATTGAATCAATATCATTCGAATTAAACCGAGAAACACTTTCAAATTAAACTACGTGATTTCTAATACCTGAGCCTACTTGACATGAAAGCAGGAGGGATGAACTGGAGTACTATAAAATTTGGAATGAAGATGTGTGTACAGATCAAAAGGATTTTGTCACTCGGGGTGATGTGTCCATCGCCTTTTTACCTGGAGATGGCTGCAACATGATCCCCCTCACTCTCTCTCTCGTAACACACAACCTCCACATGCCCCATCCTTATTGTCTCTCCCTCTTGGATTGGCCGAGTGGCGGCATGCAAAATCAACCGAATGGCTGGGCGCAACTACATATGCAAGCGGCGGCCGTTTGAGCATGGACATGTGAACATGGGGGGGGGGGGAGGCATCTCACACCCATGGTAGCTTTAGGCCCTTCCCAGTGCTCCACGGTGGACAGGTGCTAAGCATGCCACATAAGCAAAAGATGACATGGCACATCAATTAAGGAGGAGAGAGTGAGAACACGTTGGTGACCCCAGAAAGAACCAATGCCAAGCACATGAACCTAGGCAAACCAGTTAAATGAAAGAAGCTGACCAATGCATGAAAGAGTTTATGTGCCAAATCATTAAATAAAGTGAGCTTAGCAACAAGAAGTTAAGCACATATGCATTGGAGAGTTGAGTTGCTAAGCTATTTAATGCACTTAGCACCTCATCTAAGCACCTTTGCACTGGAAGATGCCTTATTACAGAAACCAATAAGATGGACTAGGGGAAGCTGTATTGGCTGGGAATTTAAGGATGGGAAGTGGAAGATGAAAAGAGTAGCGGCTGTGTTTTTGGGAAGCAAGGAGACGAGGTGTGTTGTGACGTGCTCTAGTGACGTGGAAGCCTACATGTCAAGATAATTGGTGGTAGCAGGGTTGATGATGTGGACAGGCTGCATGTCAGGAAAAATATGGTAGTGTGATACGTCCATTTTGCATCATGCTTTTATATCGATATTTATTGCATTATGGGCTGTTATTACACGTTATGTCACAATACTTATGCCTATTCTCTCCTATTTTACAAGGTTTACATGAAGAGGGAGAATGCTGGAGCTGGAATTCTGTGCTAGAAAAGGAGCAAATATTAGAGACCTATTCTGCACAACTCCAAAATTCCTGAAACTTCACGGGAGCAAGTTTCAGAATATATAAAAAATATTGGGCGAAAGAAGTACCATAGGGGGGCCACCCACCATCCACGAGGGTGGGGCACGCGCCCAGGGCGCGCCCCCTACCTCATGACCCCCCTGGCAGCCCTCTGATGCCCATCTTCTTCTATATGAGGTCTTTCATCGAGAAAAAAAAATCATAAGCTAGCTCACGGGATGAAACTCCGCCGCCACGAGGCGGAACCTTGGCGGAACCAATCTAGGGCTCCGGCGGAGCTGTTCTGTCGAGGAAACTTCCATCCGGGAGGGGGAAATCATCACCATCGTCATCACCAATGATCCTCTCATCGGGAGGGGGTCAATCTTCATCAACATCTTCACCAGCACCATCTCATCTCAAACCCTAGTTCATCTCTTGTATCCAATCTTTGCCCCAAAGCCTCAGATTGGTACGTGTGGGTTGCTAGTAGTGTTGATTACTCTTTGTAGTTGATGCTAGTTGGTTTATTCGGTGGAAGATCATATGTTTAGATCCTTTATGCATATTAATACCCTCTGATTATGAACATGAATATGATTTGTGAGTAGTTACGTTTGTTCCTGAGGACATGGGAGAAGTCTTGCTATAAGTAGTCATGTGAATTTGGTATTCGTTCGATATTTTGATGAGATGTATGTTGTCTTTCCTCTAGTGGTGTCATGTGAACGTCGACTACATGACACTTCACCATTGTTTGGGCCTAGAGGAGGGCATTGAGAAGTACTAAGTAGATGATGGGTTTCTAGAGTGACAGAAGCTTAAACCCTAGTTTATGCGTTGCTTCGTAAGGGGCTGATTTGGATCCATATGTTTCATGCAAGTAATACTTCTGTTGTAGTTGCAGATGCTTTCAATAGGGGTTAATCATAAGTGGGATGCTTGTCCAAGGAAGGACAATACCCAAGCACCGGTCCACCCACATATCAAATTATCAAAGTACTGAACGTGAATCATATGAACGTGATGAAAACTAGCTTGATGATAATTCCCATGTGTCCTCGGGAGTGCTTTACTTTATATAAGACTTTGTCCAGGCTTGTCCTTTTCTACAAAAAGGATTGAGCCATCTTGCTGCACCTTATTTACTTTTATTACTTGCTACCCGTTACAAATTACCTTATCACGAAACTATCTGTTACCGATAATTTCAGTGCTTGCAGAGAATACCTTACTGAAAACTGCTTATCATTTCCTTCTGCTCCTTGTTGGGTTCGACACTCTTACTTATCGAAAGGACTATGATAGACCCCCTATACTTGTGGGTCATCATAGTGTAGATGAACTATTTAGGTATTATAGATGAGGATGCCACCATGTTGCCTCCTTAGCGGGTCGTCAGTATCCTTGAGCCCCCCATCCCACCAGGCGTCAATCGAGGGGGAGTTAGTCATAGGAGTGAACACCAATGACTTTATCACTGAGGACGGCACTAGGCTGCGGAAGGCGAAAGTGTACAAACAATCCTTACAGAGATTTGAAGGCGGTCACAAGGGAAATGAGGCAAAGCTTGTAGACATAGTCATGTGGCCAGCCATGCGTGGCCAACCTATCACCGATGAGGATCATGTTGTGGAGGCTAAGCCAGAAAAGCTTGCACTTAGGCTCTACACGCGCCTTCTAGATCTTATTGCTCGAGAACCTCATATAAGAGTCAAGAAATTGAGCTTGATAATCCGATATGGTCGAGTACTCGCCACTAGGGTGTCAAATCCAAGAGATGGAGCCCTGTGTGCGTGCTAGTCCAAGGTGGTCGAGGTAACGGTAGAAACCAGATTGTTGAATTCTCACAGCTGGTCTACCCTATTCATCTTAGCCACAGAACGAATCCAGGTCTTGTTTGAGAGCTTGTCGTGCACTGATATGTTCTTTTGAGCTGCAATGGCAAAAAGACTAGGGCATTAGAGTTGCAACATCCCTTTACTGGACTAGTTGTCGTGCCAGAAGGTGGCCTTATGCCTATATCCAATGGTGATAGTCGTGGAGGCCCTGAACGGGGCCATATCAGAAGCATCACATGGGAGTTGAGATCTAGACCATATGGTCGCTAAGGGTAGTCCCATTGCATCCAGATCCAACGCAGTTCTGCGCCCTCCAAAGTGTTCCAGTTCCGTGACACCGAGTCCCTCGAGCTCCTTGGGGTGGCACACTGTCTACCAATTAACTAGCGGATGCCCGCTGGCAGTAGTGTCGCTATCATCTCCGGGGCATACGAAACTGTGTGTGATCTTTTCCACCTTGGCGCTTGCCCACTTAGGCAGGGAGATGACTGTCATGTGAAATGCTGCGATTGAGGTGAGAAAGGACTTGGTGAGATCCACTCTACCTGCTCTAATGATATTCTTGCCATTCCATCTAGTCAGTCTGCCATAAGCCATGTCACTCATTGGTTGGAGGTGAAACTTACGGGGCCGGCGAAAGTGAAGGGAAGACCCAGATATTTCCACGGGAAGGATCCAATTTTTGTCAGGAACACAGTGAGGAGGTCATGCATGTCAATGTCCTCACAGTGGATTGAGAAGACGTTGGTCTTTATGATGTTAGTTACCAATCCAGAAGCTTCTCCATAACAATCAAGGATGGATTTAATTGCAAAGAGCTCATCTTTGTTGGGGTTGGCAAAGATGTGAGCATCTTGGGCGTATTTTAAAATACAGTAACATGCCTCTCTTTCCTGGACTAGTAAGAGGATGCCAAATCGGCAGCTAGGCAGATCAAATGGTGGAGTTGGTCGATGACCCTGATGAGTAGTATTGGTGATAGCGTGTCGAAGCCCCCCTGGGAAAAAGTGGGTCCTGGACAACCATTGTGGACACATGATTGCAAAGAGTTGAGGGACATGCATATCCGATCATGCCAACGCCAATCGAAGCCCACATGGTCTGACACCTCCGAAAGGATGGCCCAGTTAACATGGTCAAGGGCCTTGGATATGTCCAGCTTGAGGAACAGGCTCGAAGGCTTGGCTTGTGGAGTTCCTTGATGAGGTTATGCACCAGGAGGAAGTTATCTTGGATGCATCTCTTTTTAATGAAGGGGCGTTGACTTATGAAATATGAAAATAATGGCAGCAAGGAGGGCAGCAAGCCTATTAGCCAGTAACTTGAAGAAAATATTGGTTAGGCTGTGGATCAGACTAGTGGGACGAAAGTCATTAATGCAGGAGGCACACCTTGGGGAAAGAATAATGTTAACGATGTTTATCAAGCTTGTGTAGTCTCCCTGAAGGTTCGCTAGGTCCCAACATGACTTAAAAAGTGTCGGCCTCGCGAAGGAGAAAACATTGCTCAAGCTTGGGGGAGGCTTAAGTCAATGTTATATCCATGCACCAATCATAAGCTCTCAAGAGAAATTACTATTCAAAATTTTTATGCTCGGCTTTCTCTCTATAATCACTCCATGCTCGATACTTCTTGTACTGGCTGTTTATGATGAAGACTATTGAATTCAAATGGGATTTATTGGAAAGAATTAAAGGCAACCCTGAAGATCGGGATCTCGATGAAGGTAAGGAGTCAGGTATAAGACCTAAGTTTGATTGTGTTAAATCTTTTATGGATACCAATGCTTTCCGTGAATTTAGCACTAAATATGGACTTGACTCTGAGATAGTAGCTTATTTCTGTGAATCCTTTGCTACTCATGTTGATCTCCCTAAGGAGAAGTGGTTTAAATACAATCCTCCCATTGAAGTAAAAGTAGTTGCACCTATTAAAGTTGAAGAAAATACTATCACTTATAATGATCCTGTTGTTCCTCCTGCTTATGTTGAGAAACCACCTTTCCCTGTTAGAATAAAGGATCATGCTAAAGCTTCAACTGTAGTCAACAAAAGTAATATTAGGACACACAAACCCCCTGAGCAAGTTAAAGTTGAACCTAATATTGTTATGGTTAAAGATCTCTTGGCCGATAATATTGATGGGCGTGTTATTTACTTCTGTGATGAAGCTGCTAGAATTGCTAGACCCAATACTAAAAATAAACATAGACCTGTTGTAGGCATGCCTGTTATTTTTGTTAAAATAGGAGATCATTGCTATCATGGCTTATGTAATATGGGTGCTAGTGCAAGTGCAATACCTCATTCCTTATACAAAGAAATTATGCATGATATTGCACCTGCTGAGATAGAGGAAATTGATGTTACTATTAAACTTGCCAATGGAGACACTATTTCACCAGTTGGGATTGTTAGAGATGTTGAAGTATTGTGTGGGAAAGTTAAATATCCTGCTGATTTTCTTGTTCTTGGTTCCCCACAAGATGACTTTTGTCCCATTATATTTGGTAGACCCTTCTTGAATACTGTTAATGCTAAGATAGACTGCAATAAGGATATTGTTTCTATTGGTTTGGGGGATATGTCTCATGAGTTTAATTTTGCTAAATTTCGTAGACAACCCCATGATAAAGAATTACCTAGTAAAGACGAAATTATTGGTCTTGCTTATATTGCCATGCCTCCTAATGGTCCTTCAGAGCAATATTTGCTAGACCATGAAAATGATATGTTTATGAATGAAAGAAGAGAAATAGATGAAGTATTCTTTAAACAGGGGCCTATTTTGAAACACAACCTGCCTGTTGAAATTCTAGGGGATCCTCCTCCACCCAAGGGTGACCCTGTGTTTGTGAAGGAAATATGCCCTAGAGGCAATAATAAAGTTATTATTTATTTCCTTATATCATGATAAATGTTTATTATTCATGCTAGAATTGTATTAACAGGAAACATAATACATGTGTGAATACATAGACAAACAGAGTGTCACTAGTATGCCTCTACTTGACTAGCTCGTTAATCAAAGATGGTTATGTTTCCTAACCATGGACAAAGAGTTGTTATTTGATGAACGGGATCACATCATTAGAGAATGATGTGATTGACTTGACCCATCCGTTAGCTTAACTCTATGATTGTTTAGTATGTTGCTATTGATTTCTTCATGACTTATACATGTTCCTATGACTATGAGATTATGCAACTCCCGTTTGCCAGAGGAACACTTTGGGTGCTACCAAACGTCACAACGTAACTGGGTGATTATAAAGGAGCATTACAGGTGTCTCCAAAGGTAGATGTTGGGTTGGCGTATTTCGAGATTTGGATTTGTCACTCCGATTGTCGGAGAGGTATCTCTGGGCCCTCTCGGTAATGCACATCACATAAGCCTTGCAAGCATTACAACTAATGAGTTAGTTGCAAGATGATGTATTACGGAACGAGTAAAGAGACTTGCCGGTAACGAGATTGAACTAGGTATTGGATACCGACGATCGAATCTCGGGCAAGTAACATACCAATGACAAAGGGAACAACGTATGTTGTTATGCGGTCTGACCGATAAAGATCTTCGTAGAATATGTAGGAGCCAATATGGGCATCCAGGTCCCGCTATTGGTTATTGACCAGAGAGGTGTCTCGGTCATGTCTACATAATTCTCGAACCCGTAGGGTCCGCACGCTTAACGTTCGTTGACGATATAGTACTATGAGTTATGTATGTTGGTGACCGAATGTTGTTCGGAGTCCCGGATGAGATCACGGACATGACGAGGAGCTCCGGAATGGTCCAGAGGTAAAGATTCATATATTGGATGATATGGTTAGGCCAAGGGGTCAAGCCCACAGGGCTATAAGTCGGTGCAAAAGGAGTTTTGCGGAGGCCAAGGGGCCAAATGCCAGAGACCCTGGCGTCTGGCCCTGGGCCAGACGCCGAGGCCCATGGCGTCTGGGCCATATGCCAAGGTTTGTGGCGTTTGGTCCTGGAGTCCGAGTGGGACTCTTGCCTTTCAGGCAAAACCGACTTTGAGGAGGCTTTTGCTCCAAGTTTCGACCCCAGGGCTCAACATATAAATAGAGGGGTAGGGCTAGCACCAAAGACACATCAAGAAACACCAAGCCGTGTGCCGGCAACCCTGTTCCCTCTAGTTTATCCTCCGTCATAGTTTTCGTAGTGCTTAGGCGAAGCCCTGCGGAGATTGTTCTTCACCAACACCGTCACCACGCCGTCGTGCTGCCGGAACTCATCTACTACTTCGCCCTCTTGCTGGATCGAGAAGGCGAGGACGTCACCGAGCCGTATGTGTGCAGAACTCAGAGGTGCCGTGCTTTCGGTACTTGGATCGGTCGGATCGTGAAGACGTTCGACTACATCAACCGCGTTGATATAACGCTTCCGCTTGCGATCTACAAGGGTACGTAGATCAGACTCTCCCCCTCGTTGCTATGCATCACCATGATCTTGCGTGTGCGTAGGGAATTTTTTGAAATTACTACGTTCCCCAACAGTTTGAGCTTAAACCTTTACCTGATACTCTTAAATATGCTTATCTTGATGAGAAAGAGATATATCCTGTTATTATTAGTGCTAAACTTTCAGAGCATGAAGAAAAGAAATTAATGAAAACTCTGAAGAAGCACCGTGCTGCTATTGGATATACTCTTGATGATCTTAAGGGCATTAGTCCCACTCTATGCCAGCACAAAATAAAATTGGAGAAAGACGCAAAACCGGTTGTTGATCACCAACGACGGTTAAATCCTAAGATGAAAGAAGTGGTAAGAAAAGAAATACTAAAGCTTCTGGGGGCAGGTATAATTTATCCCGTTACTGATAGTCAATGGGTAAGCCTTGTCCATTGTGTCCCTAAGAAGGGAGGTATTACTGTTGTTCTTAATGATAAAGATGAATTGATCCCACAAAGAATTGTTACAGGTTATAGAATGGTAATTGATTTCCGCAAATTAAATAAAGCTACTAAAAAGGATCATTACCCTTTACCTTTTACTGATCAAATGCTAGAAAGATTGTCCAAACATACACATTTTTGCTTTCCAGATGGTTATTCTGGTTTCTCTCAAATACGTGTGTCCAAAGAAGATGAAGAAAAGACAACTTTTACTTGCCCTTTCGATACCTTTGCTTATAGACGTATGCCTTTTGGTTTATGCAATGCACCTGCTACCTTTCAAAGATGTATGACTGCTATATTCTCTGACTTTTGTGAAAAGATTGTTGAGGTATTCATGGATGTTTTTTTGTTTATGGAACTTCTTTTGATGATTGCTTAAGCAACCTTGATCGAGTTTTGCAGAGATGTGAAGAAACTAATCTTGTCTTGAATTGGGAGAAGTGCCACTTTATGGTTAATGAAGGTATTGTCTTGGGGCATAAATTTTTTGAAAGAGGTATTGAAGTTGATAAAGCTAAAGTTGATGCTATTGAAAATATGTTGTGTCCTAAGGACATTAAAGGTATAATAAGCTTCCTTGGTCATGCCGGTTTTTATAGGAGGTTCATTAAGGACATCTCTAAAATTTCTCGGCCTCTGACTAATCTCTTACAAAAAGATGTTCCTTTTGTCTTTGATGATGATTGTGTAGAAGCATTTGAAATACTTAAGAAATCTTTGATTTCTGCACCTATTGTTCAGCCTCTTGATTGGAACTTAAAATTTGAAATTATGTGTGATGCTAGTGATTATGCTGTAGGAGTTGTTCTAGGACAAAGAGTTGATAAGAAATTAAATGTTATCCAATATGCTAGTAAGACTCTCGACAGTGCCCAGAGAAATTATGCTACTACTGAAAAAGAATTTTTAGCAGTTGTATTTGCTTGTGATAAGTTTAGACCTTATATTGTTGATTCTAAACTAACTGTTCACACTGATCATGCTGCTATTAAATATCTTATGGAAAAGAAAGATGCTAAACCTAGACTTATTAGATGGGTTCTCTTGCTTCAAGAATTTGATTCGCATATTATTGATAGAAAGGGATTTGAAAACCCCGTTGCAGACAACTTGTCTAGGTGTAACGCCCCAGATATTACTTTCCCAATTTGTACTCCAACTCTTGCCGTTTCCGGCATTAAGTTATATTTATTTCTCGGGTTCGGGTCTTTGTCTCCGTGTGTTGTTTTCGTTTTCGTGCATCTCATATCATGTCATCACGTGCATTGCATTTGCATACATGTTCATCTCATGCATTCGAGCATTTTCCCCGTTGTCCGTTTTGCATTCCGGCGCTTCGTTCTCCTCCGGTGGCCGTTTCTAGCTTTCTTTCGTGTGTGGGGATTAAACATTTCCGGATTGGACCGAGACTTGCCATGCGGACTTGGTTTACTACCGGTAGACCGCCTGTCAAGTTTCGGGTCATTTGGACTTCGTTTGATACTTCAACGGTTAACCGAGGGACCGAAAAGGCCTCGTGTGTGTTGCAGCCCAACACCCCTCCAATTTGGCCCAAAACCCACCAAACTCTGCTCCATGTCCTAGAGCGTTCGATCACGATCGCGTGGCCAAAAACCGCACCTCATTTGGACTCTCCTAGCTCCCTCTATGCCTATATATAGCCCCCCCCCCATTTTCGGATCTCTCTTCCCCGTCCAAAACCCTAGAAAAAAAGGAGATCCATCTCTCTCCGCGCCGGCCGGACGTGTCCGCCCGCGCCGGACTTTGTCCGCCCCGCCGTCGCAGCCAACCGCCTCCCGCCACATGGGCGAGGCCCACATCGCCGCCGCCAGCCCGGATCGGGCCCTCCCCGGCCCGCGAGACCACGCCGCCTCCTCGCCCGGGCCGGTGCCCTTCTTCCCCGAGCCGCCCGTGCGCCGCCGTCCGCCGGCGTCGCGCCGCCCCACTCCGTCCCCGCCGCCGCGCCGCCGCACACCCTCGTCGAGGCACGCCGTCGCCGGCCACCGACTCCCCGCCGTCCTCCTCATCGCCACCGGATCCGGCCCGCCGCCCTCTCCTTCCTTGCCGGCGAGCACGACCTTGACACCGGCGAACCTCGAATCCCGCGCTGGTGAACAGTGCTCGGTCCGGATCTGGTTATCCTCTTGGTTGACTTTTCATCCCCGAAACCCTAGTTTTTATGCATTCTTTGACTGCTCATATCTCCGCATCCGTAGCTCCGTTTTGGACATATGATATATCAAAATCTTCTTCTCGACGAGTACATCATTTCATTCCATTGCATCATTTGCATTTGAGTTCATCTTGATGCCCAAAATGCTGTTAGAAGGAGGCATCATGAGTTAAATTGCAGATCCGTTAGTTCATCATTGACTTTTGTCATTTTTGCCATGATTATTGTGTGCATGATATGCCTGTGAGCCTTTGGGATGAATTGTTAAGCATTTTGTCTTCTTTCCAGAGGTGCCACCCATGCATTTTTAGGATGTGTGTGGTGACTTGTGCATGCTTGCAAAGAGGGGCAACTGAGATTTCTATTTTCAGGGACTTAGTGATTTTCACTGTCTGGGATATTTTAGTTCATGATGCCATATGTTCAGCTTGTTTCCTAGTGATCCGTGCCTCTTTTGAGGATGATCAGTAAGGGAGTTTTGATATTTATGTTATGCTCTATCCATCCATGTCTTTACTTGCTATGTTGGAGCACCCTAGGTTGAGTCAATCGAGCTCAACTTTTGCATCGTTGTGTATTTGGGCAGATCGTCAACTCTTTTGCGATTTTGCCGGTGCTATTGTTAGTGATCCATGCATGCTATGCCATTGTTCTTGCCATGTCTAGCTAGAATTTTGTGCCTTCTTTATGGATATATGCTTGCCTTGCCATGACTTGCACCGTAGTGAGTGCATCGAGCTCGTTTACATGCCTTTGTGAGTTATAATTTCAGCATGTCTCAGTTTTCACTAAGTCTGAAAACTGATTGTGTTTCATCTATGTTCGTGTGCTCGTTAGAGTATTTTGTGAACCCTTTTGGCCCCAGGTCACTTTGGGTGTTTTGCTAAGCTTGTTGAGTAGATCCATGCCATGTTCTTACTTGTCATGTTCAGGTTATGTATCATGTTGTTTTGCTGCTCCGATTTGAGCATCGTGGTCTGAAATTTCAGACGTGTTAATTTCACTAAGTCTGAAATCTGTTTTGCTTATTCAGTTTTGCCATGCTTGTTTGAACCTCATAATGGATGAATTTGGCTATGGCTCAGTCCTAGTGATTTGTTAAGCATCTTGTGTACATCCCTGCCATGTATTTTGTTTTCATGTTTGGTGTCTGTAGCATGTTCATTTCGTTGCATTTAGGAGCCTACTTGCTGTAAATCGCAGATCGGTTCGTTTCGTAAAACACTTGCCATTTCCAAACCGTAGCTTCGATTCCTATGATCTTTATATCGTTTTCAGGTGATTTCATCCCCTCTATCCAGTGGCACACTTGGTTTTCCAAGTTGAGGCCAGGTTCATGCATTTCCTGTCACGTCTTGCATTTTGCATCCCGCATAGCATACCATCTTTGCATCTTATTGCTTGAGTTTGCACGTGGTTGATTGTATTCTTGTTGCTTGTTTGCGTTGTTGGGTAGAGCCGGGAGACGAGTTCGCTAACAAGGAGCCCGTTGAGTATGCTTTTGAGGATCCAGTCAACTCTGACAACTGTGCAGGCAAGATGATCATACCCTCGAAATCACTACTATCTTTGCTATGCTAGTTTGCTCGCTCTTTTGCTTTGCCAATGCTACGATGCCTACCACTTGCTTGTCAGCCTCCCAATTGCCATGATTGAGCCTCTAACCCACCTTTGTCCTTGCAAACCGTTGATTGGCTATGTTACCGCTTTGCTCAGCCCCCTTCTTATAGCATTGCTAGTTGCAGGTGAAGATTGGAGCCGTTCCTTGTTGGAACATTTATTTACTTGTTGGGATATCATTATATTGCTATGTTATCTTAATGCATCTATATACTTGGTAAAGGGTGGAAGGCTCGGCCTCTCGCCTAGTGTTTAGTTCCACTCTTGCCGCCCTAGTTTTCGTCATATCGGTGTTATGTTCCCGGATTGTTGTGTCCCTTACGCGGTTGGGCTATAATGGGAACCCCTTGATAGTTCGCCTTGATTAAAGCTTTTCCAGCAATGCCCAACTTTAGTTTTACCATTTGCCACCTAGCCTTTTTTTTCCTTGGGTTTCCGGAGCCCGAGGGTCATCTTATTTTAACCCCCCGGGCCAGTGCTCCTCTGAGTATTGGTCCAACTGTCAGCTGCCGGTGGCCACCAGGGGCAACTCTGGGCTGGCCTACCCGTACCTAGGACAATCTGAGTGTGCCCTGAGAAAGAGATATGTGCAACTCCTATCGGGATTTGTCGGCACATTCGGGCGGTGTTGCTGGACTTGTTTTAACCTGTCGAATCGTCTTGTTGTACCGAGATACCGAGTCTGATCGGTGTGTCTTGGGTGGAGGTCTATTCCTTCGTTGACCATGAGAGCTTGTTATGGGCTAAGTTGGGACCCCCCTGCAGGGATTGATCTTTCGAAAGCCGTGCCCGCGGTTATGGGCAGATGGGAATTTGTTAATGTCCGGTTGTAGATAACTTGAACCTTAATTAATTAAAATGAATCAACTGAGTGTGTTGCCGTGATGGCCTCTTCTCGGCGGAGTCCGGGAAGTGGACACGGTGTTGGAGTTATGTTTGCGCAGGTTGCTCTCTAGTTCCTCGCTCATGCTTTGCCTCATCTTCTCTCTCTCTTTTGCGAATAAGTTAGCCACCATATATGCTAGTCGCTTGCTGCAGCTCCACTTATACATTACCCCTTTCCTACCTATTAAGCTTAAATAGTCTTGATCGCGAGGGTGCGAGATTGCTGAGTCCCTGTGGCTCACAGATTACTATTACACCAGATGCAGGGACAGATGATACAGCTCCAGATGGCGCGCTTGAGCTCAAGTGGGAGTACGACGTGGACTCTCAGCGTTACTATGTGTCTTTTCCTGATGATCAGTAGTGGTGCCCAATCGGAGTTAGATTCAGGGCCTTGTCGCATGTTGGGGGTTTTTCTTTTCTATTTTAGCGCCGTAGTCGGGCCATGAGTGATTTGTATGATGGATGTTATTTATGTACTTTGATGTGACGTGGCGAGTGTAAGCCAACTATGTTCCTCCCCTTTATATTATTTATGTACATGGGATGTGTGATGATTTCCTGACTTGCGACATTGCTTTCAATGCGGCTATGCCTCTAAGTCGTGCCTCGACACGTGGGAGATATAGCCGCATCGAGGGCGTTACAAGTTGGTAATCAGAGCCTTCCCCGACCTTAGGAGCCCCATTGCTTGATCGTTTTTAGCAGCCGAGTTGTGTCTAGAAAAATGTTTTGAGTCCTTAGGAATTATATATCGGAGAGCTTAGGAATTCTTTTTACTTCCCAGTCTCCTCATCGCTCTGGTAAGGCATCCTGACGTAGAGTTTTGACTATTCTCTTCTCAAATTTCACGAAATTTTTTTTAGGGTCACGCGAGTATCTTGGATTTGTTCCGATGGCTTATGATGAGAATACTGTCTTGGTGCCTCCTATCAGGGGTTTAGTGGAAGTGTCCCGGGGAGTTGAGCTCTGAGGTGTTGTCATCATAATTTTATCGTTGCAATTCTGGTATACTTGAGATATGTTCGCGACATCGAAAATCTCCTTTATGCAGTTCGTTGGTGAGATAACCTCGACGCCACCCAGTACTGGGGCGGGAGTTCGGGAGTATCGCCATAACTTGTATAACGGATGCTTTTTGAAGGTTGAGGTAGATGGTTTCCGAAGGTTTCTTGGTTATGTGTTGAAGGATGGATACAGCTGGATGTAGGTATTGCTAGTTTGGGTGAGATATTATGCTTCCCCTGTATCCCCAACACCTGATTGCATAACCGGAAAGTTTCGGGAGTTTCATAGGTGGGAATTCAAGTAGCTCTTAGGATATCCTTCCGACAGATGTATGATATGAAATTGGGGTTCGACGTCTAGTGGTTCGCCTATTCACGGTCGATTTTACAGTGGTCTCGTTGTGTCTTAAAGAGTCCTTGGCTATGCTGACTCGGGGACGCTTCATATGTCATGTGCACTGCCTTGTACATGATGGTGCTGTACGATCGAGCCCGTGTAGGTCCCACCACAAAAACTTCGGACGAAATCTCTATCATATGTTTGTTCCGGCTTATTCCGCAAGCCAACCCTTGGTTTTATTTTGAGTTGTGGTATTCGAGTTGCTTCGAAGTCATATGTTGATTCCATCCCTCGTTGATTTACCCCTTCTACCTGATTCTTTGTGGCTTCGCAATTTAGGAATATGTGACCACTTCAAGAGAAGTGCATTCGTTCATCTTGTTCGGATGTGAAGACTTTATGTTGCAATTTTCATTCTGTTGGATTCACCTTCAATATTTGTCTATTTGTGTGCTAACGGTGGTCAACCTCTTCAGGATGGCTCCCGCTAAGAGCACCAGTCAGAACCAGAATCAAGATCCGCCACCACCTCCACCTCCTCCGGAAGCATGGCAAGCTGTGATGGCCGCTACTAATGCAAATACACAGTTGATCATGCAAATCCTCCAAGAACGCAATCAAGGCAGTCAAGGGAATCAAGGCAACAATCAGAACCATTTTGCTACTCTGAACCAGTTCCTCGCTAATGGTCCAAAGACATTCAGCAATTGTGTTGAGGCTACCGATGCTGACGATTGGCTAGTGGATCTGGGCAAGCATTTTGAATGCAGCAACGTCAGGCCTGAAGATTTTGTCAAGTTCGCTTCTTTCCAGCTCAAAGATCAGGCTGCAGAGTGGTTCCAGCAGTACAAGGATTCCAGAGGTGTACGTTTGATCACTTGGGATGATTTCCGTCGTGATTTCCGAGATCATCACATCCCTTAGAGTGTGACTGAAAGCAAACGTGAGGAATTCCGCAATCTGAAGCAAGGCTCTTTGTCTGTCTATGACTACAACAAGTTGTTCCAGAAGCTTGCCTGTTTTGCCAAGCAGGATGTTCCTGATGAGAAGAGCATGATCTATCAGTTCAGGGGTGGTCTCCGTGAAGAAATTCAGCTTGCTCTTGTCCTCTTCGAGCCGCTGAGATACGATGAGTTCTACAACATGGCACTGAAGCAAGAGGCTGCTCAGTTGAGGTGTGATGCTTCCAGGAAGCGAGTCAGAGACACTACGCCTTCTTCCTCTACTCAAGTGGCCAAGCAGCAGAAGTATTGGCTTCCTCCTCCTCCGTTCCGTCAGCCGTATTAGCAGAAGAGCAAAGGTGGCAGTGGTTCTTCCCACCCACCCAACCCAGGCTTTCAGAACAAGACTTCGTCTCAAGCTCCAAGATCGAGTGCTCCGTACCACCGTCCGCTCTCAGAGGTCACGTGCAACAAGTGCCAACAAAAGGGTCACTACGCCAACAAGTGTTTCAACCAGAGGCGTCTTCCTCCTCCTCCTCCTGTCAGATCGGCAAGTACAGCTGTGGTCAAGCATAACCCCAAGTCCACCAAGGTCAACTTGATGAACGCAGCTCAGGCAGAGGATTCGTCAGATGTCATCATGGGTAACGTTCCTGTTAACGATATTCCTGCAAAAGTTCTTTTTGATATGGGTGCTTCGCATTGTTTCATCTCGAGGCCATTTACATCTAGGCATGAATTGGTTTCACAAATTCTGCCTAGCCCATTAGCAGTTGTTTCTCCTGGTAAGCGCATGCAGGCTAACTCCATCGTTCCGGATGTTACTATCACTTTCGGCGATTATAAGTTCTTGGCTTCTCCAATGGTTCTTGGTGATTCTGATATCGATCTTATTCTTGGGACGGACTGGCTCTCTAAACACAAGGCTCACCTCGATTGTGCAGCCAGGCAGATTCAACTGACTCATTCGTCTGAGGATGTCATTGTCTTTGCCGCTCGTGATGATACAATCCGGTTGTTTTCTCTCAATGAGAAGGGTGAATTGGATGCTATTTCGCAGATCCAGTTGTTTGTGAGTATCAAGACGTCTTCCCAGAAGAACTCCCAGGAATGCCTCCGCACCGGCCGGTTGAATTTGTGATTGAACTTGAGCCCGGTACAGAACCTGTGTGCAAACGTCCCTACAAGCTCGGCCCCGAAGAGTTGAAGGAGTTGAAGAAACAACTCGATGTTCAAGAAAGAATGGGTCTCATTCGGCCTAGTACTTCTCCGTGGGGGTTGTGGTGTTCTTTTTGTGAAGAAGAAGGATGGAACGGACCGACTTTGTGTTGATTATCGTCCATTGAACAAGAAGACCATCAAGAACAAATACCCACTTCCCAACATCAATGAGCTGTTCAAACAACTCAAGGGTGCCCAAGTATTCTCCAAGCTTGATCTTCGTATGGGTTATCATCAAATTCGTATTCGTGAGCAAGATATTCCCAAGATGGCCTTCAGGACAAGCTATGGGTCATATGAATACACTGTCATGTCTTTTGGCCTCGCCAACGCTCCTCCGACGTTCTCTCGTATGATGAACTTCATCTTCAACCCCTAGACCAATGACTTCATTTTGGTCTATCTCGACGACATTCTGGTTTTCTCCAAGAACAAGGAAGATCATGCCAAGCACTTGCGTTTGGTTCTTGACAAGCTCAGGGAACATCAGTTCTATGCCAAGTTCTCCAAGTGTGAATTTTGGCTCGATGAGGTGCTTTATCTTGGCCATATCATCTCTGCCAAGGGCATTTCCGTGGATCCTGAGAAGGTGTCTGCAATTGTTAATTGGGAACCTCCTCAGAATGTAAAGCAACTCCGTAGCTTCCTCGGTCTCGCAAGCTACTGCCGAAGATTCATTGAAAACTTTTCCAAGATCGCGAAGCCTCTCTCAAATCTTCTTCAGAAGCACATCAAGTACGTTTGGTCTCTGGAGTGTGATATTGCTTTCAACACTTTGAAAGAGAAGTTGACCACTGCTCCAGTTCTGACTCCGCCTGATGAAACTAAGCCGTACGAGGTCTTTTGTGATGCCTCTCTCCAAGGTCTCGGTGCTGTACTGATGCAAGAGAAGAAAGTTGTTGCTTATACCTCTCGCCAGTTGAAGCCTAATGAGAAGAACTACCCCACTCATGATCTCGAGTTGGCGGCAGTTGTGCATGCTTTGTTGACTTGGAGACATCTTCTATTGGGAAGAAAAGTGGACATTTTCACTGATCACAAGAGTCTCAAGTACATCTTCACCCAGCCTAATATCAACCTCAGGCAGACTCGATGGGTCGAAATGATTCAAGAGTACAATCCGAGTATTGAGTATACTCCAGGCAAGGCCAATGTGATTGCTGACGCTTTGAGCAGAAAAGCATATTGCAACAGTCTGATTCTCAAGCCTTATCAACCCGAGCTTTGTGAAGCTTTCCGCAAACTTAATTTGCAAATTGTTCCTCAAGGTTTCCTCGCCAACCTTCAAGTCTCTCCTACCTTGGAAGACCAGATTCGCCAAGCCCAGCTTCTTGATGCTATGGTGAAAAAGGTGAAGATTGGTATCGCAAAGAGTTAGTCCAAGTACAAGTGCTACCGACTTGATGACAAGGACATTCTCTTCTTCGAGGATCGAATTGCTGTGCCCAAAGGTGAACTTCGTAAAGTGATCATGAACGAGGCTCACAACTCTCTCCTCTCCATCCACCCTGGGAGCACGAAGATGTATCAGGATCTGAAGCAAACTTATTGGTGGACTCGAATGAAGCGCGAGATCGCTCAATTCGTGAATGAATGTGATGTCTGCAGAAGAGTGAAGGCAGAACACCAAAGGCCAGCAGGTCTCCTCCAACCTCTTGCCATTCCAGAATGGAAGTTTGACCACATTGAAATGGACTTCGTGACTGGGTTTCCAAAGTCCAAGCGTGGCAATGATGCTATATTCGTTGTCATCGACAAGCTCACCAAAGTGGCTCACTTTCTGCCTATCAAAGAGTCGATCACTGCAGCTCAATTGGAGGAACTCTATACCTCTCGGATTGTCTCTTTGCACGGTATTCCTCAAGTGATATCTTCAGACCGTGGCAGCATCTTTACCTCCAAGTTTTGGGATTCTTTTCAGAAGGCCATGGGCACCAACATCCGCTTCAGCACTGCTTTCCATCCTCAAACAAGTGGTCAAGTCGAGCGTGTCAACCAGATTCTTGAAGATATGCTCAGGGCTTGTGTTATCTCCTTCGGCATGAAGTGGGAGGATTGTCTTCCTTATGCTGAATTCTCATACAACAACAGTTTTCAAGCAAGTTTGGGCAAGGCCCCTTTTGAAATTCTGTATGGTAGGAAGTGCCGTACACCTCTCAACTGGTCTGAAACCGGTGAACGTTAGCTGCTGGGTAATGACCTAATCACAGAGGCAGAAGAAATGTGCAAGGTCATTCGTGATAACCTCAAAGCAGCCCAATCCCGCCAGAAGAGCTACTATGATAGTAAGCACCATGATTTGGCTTTCGAGATTGGAGATCATGTTTACCTCCGTGTCTCTCCTATGAAAGGGACTCGTCGCTTCGGTATGAAAGGGAAGCTTGCCCCTAGATACGTCGGACCTTTCAAGATTGTCAGCAAGAGAGGCGACCTCGCCTATCAACTCGTGCTTCCTTCAAACTTTGCTAATGTTCATGATGTGTTCCATGTCTCCCAACTCCGAAAGTGCTTCAAGACGCCTGAACGCACCATTAACTTCGAGGACATTGAGCTCCAAGAAGATCTCTCCTATCGTGAGCACCCCGTTGCAATCCTTGAAGAGTCTGAACGCAGAACTCGCAACAAGTCAATCAAATTTCTCAAAGTCAAGTGGTCACACCATTCCGACCATGAAGCTACCTGGGAACGCGAGGATCACCTCCGTTCCGAGTACCCGGAGTTCTTTCAGTCCTAGATCTCGGGACGAGATCTTTTCGTAGTGGTGGAGTGTTGTAACGCCCCAGATATTACTTTCCCAATTTGTACTCCAACTCTTGCCGTTTCCGGCATTAAGTTATATTTATTTCTCGGGTTCGGGTCTTTGTCTCCGTGTGTTGTTTTCGTTTTCGTGCATCTCATATCATGTCATCACGTGCATTGCATTTGCATACATGTTCATCTCATGCATTCGAGCATTTTCCCCGTTGTCCGTTTTGCATTCCGGCGCTTCGTTCTCCTCCGGTGGCCGTTTCTAGCTTTCTTTCGTGTGTGGGGATTAAACATTTCCGGATTGGACCGATACTTGCCATGCGGCCTTGGTTTACTACCGGTAGACCGCCTGTCAAGTTTCGGGTCATTTGGACTTCGTTTGATACTCCAACGGTTAACCGAGGGACCGAAAAGGCCTCGTGTGTGTTGCAGCCCAACACCCCTCCAATTTGGCCCAAAACCCACCAAACTCCGCTCCAGTCCTAGAGCGTTCGATCACGATCGCGTGGCCGAAAACCACACCTCATTTGGACTCTCCTAGCTCCCTCTATGCCTATATACAGCTCCCCCATTTTCGGATCTCTCTTCCCCGTCCAAAACCCTAGAAAAAAGGAGATCCATCTCTCTCCGCGCCGGCTGGACGTGTCCGCCCGCGCCGGACTTTGTCCGCCCCGCCGCCGCAGCCAACCGCCTCCCGCCACGTGGGCGAGGCCCACATCGCCGCCGCTAGCCCGGATCGGGCCCTCCCCGGCCCGCGAGACCCCGCCGCCTCCTCGCCCGGGCCGGTGCCCTTCTTGCCCGAGCCGCCCGTGCGCCGCCGTGGAAGGCTCGCCGCCGCCGTCGTCCTCCGGCGTCGCGCCGCCCCACTCCGTCCCCGACGCCGCGCCGCCGCACACCCTCGTCGAGGCACGCCGTCGCCGGCCACCGACTCCCCGCCGTCCTCCTCCTCGCCACCGGATCCGGCCCGCCGCCCTCTCCTTCCTCGCCGGCGAGCACGACCTCGATGCCGGCGAACCTCGAATCCCGCGCCGGTGAACAGTGCTCGGTCCGGATCTGGTTATCCTCTCGGTTGACTTTTCATCCTCGAAACCCTAGTTTTTATGCATTCTTTGACTGCTCATATCTCCGCATCCGTAGCTCCGTTTTGGACATATGATATATCAGAATCTTCGTCTCGACGAGTACATCATTTCATTCCATTGCATCATTTGCATTTGAGTTCATCTTGATGCCCAAAATGCTGTTAGAAGGAGGCATCGTGAGTTAAATTGCAGATCCGTTAGTTCATCATTGACTTTTGTCATTTTTGCCATGATTATTGTGTGCATGATATGCCTGTGAGCCTTTGGGATGAATTGTTAAGCATTTTGTCTTCTTTCCAGAGGTGCCACCCATGCATTTTTAAGGATGTGTGTGGTGACTTGTGCAAGCTTGCAAAGAGGGGCACCTGAGATTTCTGTTTTCAGGGACTTAGTGATTTTCACTAAGTCTGGGATATTTTAGTTCATGATGCCATATGTTCAGCTTGTTTCCTAGTGATCCGTGCCTCTTTTGAGGATGATTAGTAAGGGAGTTTTGATATTTATGTTATATTCTACCCATCCATGTCTTTACTTGCTATGTTGGAGCACCCTAGGTTGAGTCAATCGAGCTCAACTTTTGCATCGTTGTGTATTTGGGCAGATCGTCAACTCTTTTGCGATTTTGCCGGTGCTATTGCTAGTGATCCATGCATGCTATGCCATTGTTCTTGCCATGTCTAGCTAGCATTTTGTGCCTTCTTTATGGATATATGCTTGCCTTGCCATGACTTGCACCGTAATGAGTGCATCGAGCTCGTTTACATGCCTTCGTGAGTTATAATTTCAGCATGTCTCAGTTTTCACTAAGTCTGAAAACTGATTGTGTTTCATCTATGTTCGTGTGCTCGTTAGAGTATTTTGTGAACCCTTTTGGACCCAGGTCACTTTGGGTGTTTTGTTAAGCTTGTTGAGTAGATCCATGCCGTGTTCTTACTTGTCATGTTCAGGTTATGTATCATGTTGTTTTTCTGCTCCGAAGAGAGCATCGTGGTCTGAAATTTCAGACTAGTGTTAATTTCACTAAGTCTGAAATCTGTTTTGCTTATTCAGTTTTGCCATGCTTGTTTGAACCTCATATTGGATGAATTTGGCTATGGCTCAGTCCTAGTGATTTGTTAAGCATCTTGTGTACATACCTGCCATGTATTTTTTTCATGTTTGGTGGCTGTAGCATGTTCATTTCGTTGCATTTAGGAGCCTACTTGCTGTAAATCGCAGATCGGTTCATTTTGTAAAACGCTTGCCATTTCCAAACCGTAGCTCCGATTCCTATGATCTTTATATCGTTTTCAGGTGATTTCATCCACTCTATCCAGTGGTAAACTTGGTTTTCCAAGTTGAGGCCAGGTTCATGCATTTCCTGTCACGTCTTGCATTTTGCATCCCGCATCGCATCCCGCATAGCATACCATCTTTGCATCTTATTGCTTGAGTTTGCACGTGGTTGATTGTATTCTTGTTGCTTGTTTGCGTTGTTGGGTAGAGCCGGGAGATGAGTTCGCTAACGAGGAGCCCGTTGAGTTTGCTTTTGAGGATCCAGTCAACTCTGACAACTGTGCAGGCAAGATGATCAGACCCTCGAAATCACTACTATCTTTGCTATGCTAGTTTGCTCGCTCTTTTGCTTTGACAATGCTACGATGCCTACCACTTGCTTGTCAGCCTCCCAATTGCCATGATTGAGCCTCTAACCCACCTTTGTCCTAGCAAACCGTTGATTGGCTATGTTACCGCTTTGCTCAGCCCCCTTCTTATAGCATTGCTAGTTGCAGGTGAAGATTGGAGCCGTTCCTTGTTGGAACATTTATTTACTTGTTGGGATATCATTATATTGCTATGTTATCTTAATGCATCTATATACTTGGTAAAGGGTGGAAGGCTCGGCCTCTCGCCTAGTGTTTTGTTCCACTCTTGCCGCCCTAGTTTTCGTCATATCGGTGTTATGTTCCCGGATTGTTGCGTCCCTTACGCGGTTGGGCTATAATGGGAACCCCTTGATAGTTCGCCTTGATTAAAGCTTTTCCAGCTATGCCCAACTTTGGTTTTACCATTTGCCACCTAGCCTTTTTTCCCCTTGGGTTTCCGGAGCCCGAGGGTCATCTTATTTTAACCCCCCCGGGCCAGTGCTCCTCTGAGTATTGGTCCAACTGTCAGCTGCCGGTGGCCACCAGGGGCAACTCTGGGCTGGCCTACCCGTACCTAGGACAATCTGAGTGTGCCCTGAGAAAGAGATATGTGCAGCTCCTATCGGGATTTGTCGGCACATTCGGGCGGTGTTGCTGGACTTGTTTTAACCTGTCGAATCGTCTTGTTGTACCGAGATACCGAGTCTGATCGGTGTGTCTTGGGTGGAGGTCTATTCCGTCGTTGACCGTGAGAGATTGTTATGGGCTAAGTTGGGACCCCCCTGCAGGGATTGATCTTTCGAAAGCCGTGCCCGCGGTTATGGGCAGATGGGAATTTGTTAATGTCCGGTTGTAGATAACTTGAACCTTAATTAATTAAAATGAATCAACTGAGTGTGTTGCCGTGATGGCCTCTTCTCGGCGGAGTCCGGGAAGTGGACACGGTGTTGGAGTTATGTTTGCGTAGGTTGCTCTCTAGTTCCTCACTCATGCTTTGCCTCCTCTTCTCTCTCTCTTTTGCGAATAATTTAGCCACCATATATGCTAGTCGCTTGCTGCAGCTCCACTTATACATTACCCCTTTCCTACCTATTAAGCTTAAATAGTCTTGATCGCGAGGGTCCGAGATTGCTGAGTCCCTGTGGCTCACAGATTACTATTACACCAGATGCAGGGACATGTGATACAGCTCCAGACGGCGCGCTTGAGCTCAAGTGGGAGTACGACGAGGACTCTCAGCGTTACTATGTGTCTTTTCCTGATGATCAGTAGTGGTGCCCAATCGGGGTTAGATTCAGGGCCTTGTCGCATGTTGGGGGTTTTTCTTTTCTATTTTGGCGCCGTAGTCGGGCCATGAGTGATTTGTATGATGGATGTTATTTATGTACTTTGATGTGACGTGGCGAGTGTAAGCCAACTATGTTCCTCCCCTTTATATTATTTATGTACATGGGTTGTGTGATGATTTCCTGATTTGCGACATTGCTTTCAATGCGGCTATGCCTCTAAGTCGTGCCTCGACACGTGGGAGATATAGCCGTATCGAGGGCGTTACACTAGGTTAGAGAATGTTCTTGATGACCCACTACCTATTGATGATAGCTTTCCTGATGAACAACTAGCTGTCATAAATGCTTCTCGTACTGCTCCATGGTATGCTGATTATGCTAATTATATTATTGCTAAATTTATACCACCTAGTTTCACATACCAGCAAAAGAAAAAGTTCTTCTATGATTTAAGACATTACTTTTGGGATGACCCACACCTTTATAAAGAAGGAGTAGATGGTGTCATTAGACGTTGTGTACCTGAGCATGAACAGGAACAACTCCTACGCAAGGGTCACTCTGAGGCTTATGGAGGACACCATGCTGGAGATAGAACTGCACATAAGGTATTGCAATCCGGTTTTTATTGGCCTACTCTCTTCAAGGATGCCCATAAGTTGGTCTTGTCTTGTGATGAATGTCAAAGAATTGGTAATATTAGTAGATGTCAAGAAATGCCTATGAATTATTCACTTGTTATTGAACCATTTGATGTCTGGGGCTTTGATTATATGGGACCGTTTCCTTCCTATAATGGGTATACACATATTTTAGTTGATGTTGATTACGTTACTAAGTGGCTAGAAGCTATTCCAACTAGTAGTGCTGATCATAACACCTCTATTAAGATGCTTAAAGAAGATATTTTCCGAGGTTTGGAGTCCCTAGACACTTAATGACTGATGGTGGTTCACATTTTATTCATGGTGCTTTTCGTAAAATGCTTGCTAAGTATGATGTTAATCATAGAATTGCATCTCCATGTCATCCACAGTCTAGTGGTCAAGTAGAACTGAGCAATAGAGAGCTTAAATTAATTTTGTAAAAGACTATTAATCGATCTAGAAAGAATTGGTCCAAGAAACTTGATGATGCATTATGGGCCTATAGAACTGCATATAAAAATCCTGTGGGGATGTCTCCATATAAGATGGTTTATGGAAAAGCATGTCACTTACCTCTTGAACTAGAACATAAGGCATATTGGTCCATTAAAGAGCTCAATTATGATTTCAAACTTGCCAGTGAGAAGAGGCTTTTTGACATTAGCTCACTTGATGAATGGAGAACCCAGGCTTATGAGAATGCCAAACTATTTAAAGAAAAGTTAAAATATGGCACGATAAAAGGATACAAAAACATGAGTTTACTGTAGGTGATTATGTATTATTATACAACTCTCGTTTAAGATTTTTTGCAGGAAAACTCCTCTCTAAATGGGAAGGTCCTTACGTCATCGAGGAGGTCTATCGTTTCGGTGCCATAAAAATCAACAACTCCGAAGGCACAAATCCGAGGGTGGTGAATGGTCAAAGGATCAAACATTATATCTCAGGTAATCCCATAAATGTTGAAACTAATGTAATTGAAACCGTAACCCCGTAGGAATACATAAGGGACACTTTCGAGAATGTTTCAGACTCCGAAAAGGAATAGGTACGTGGTACGGTATGTAAACCGACTCCAAAACATTTCTAATAGCAAATTTTCTCCGTTTTGGAATATTTAAGAAAATAGGAAAATAAGAAGTAGTCTGGGAAGGACACGAGTCGTCCACGAGGGTGGAGGGCGCGCCCTACCCCCTGGGCGCGCCCCTGCCTCGTGGGCACCTCGTGTTCTCTCCGGACTTCGTTTTCTTGGACGATACTTCTTTTGGTCGGTAAAAATTCATTATATAATCTCCCGAAGGTTTTGACCACCGTAACACACAAATATCTCCTGCTTTTGTTTCGAGCTGTTTTTCTGACAGATCTAGATCGCCATGGCGTCTTCAAGTGCCCCCAAGGACAAGTTCTTCGAAAAGGTCATCAACCCCTACCTCGCGGAGGTGCTGCAACACCCTCAAACCATTAAGATGCGTGAGGGGTTGCTGCACATTCGCGATGTTGAGGGGCCAAGGAGGACCGAAAGCGTGGAGACAAGGCTCGAGGCATTGGAGCAACAAGTTTTCAAGTGCCAGGAGATGGTGGAACGTGGACTCGACTCCAATTATATAATGATCGCGGAGTTCACCAACAAGCACAAGCTGGATGACAAGAACATTGAGGAGGCCATCTTCAAGCTTCACGAGAAAATTGAGAGCCTCCAAGCCCAGATCTATGACCTCGAAAACCAAAACTATGAGTATGAATATAGATTCAAGAGGATGAGTTTGGCTGTAGATCTGAGGATCCCGGAGACTCGATCATCCTTCTATGATGGTGAGCATATGCCTTGGAAGATGGATGTAAAACCCCGAGAATCATGCTACAGTAATCCCCTTCTAATGATGCCTTGTCATCATTGTTACTGTTGCTAATCTCACTTTGATTCAAATCCAGTCCAAATTTCAAATTCAAATTAAAGTCTAAAATTCTAATTTCTCAAACATGAAAACTAAAATGTTCAAAGAGTGTCTAATATTCCATAACCAATTATGGTGGTGACCCAACATTATTGTAAGGTGTTTAAGTGCCCTAAACTAGTTAAAACTGTGGCTAAATCAATTAAATTAAATGCCCTTTTAATTTATAAGAATCGCAAACTATTTCTAAAGTCTCATAATCTTTTTATGGTAGTACACAAGAATTCTTTGAAGTTGTTTTGGCCAGTGGCATATTTTTTTGCAAAGTCAATGGTGACTAAAGGAAAAGGCAAAAGCTGCTGGAAAATAAAACAGAAAGGCAAAAGAAAAAAAACAAAACAAACAAAAGAAAAAGGAAACCCCCCCTCACTGGGCTCCGGCCCAGCAGGCCACCGACCCAACTGGGCAAAGGCCAACCGGCCAGCCCACCCCCGCTCCCTTATCCACCCCACTCCCTCCCGGAACCCTAACCCGTAACCCCCACTCAACCCCCCACTCCCTCGTCTCTCCCTCTCCCCCTCGATCCAGATCGGATCGGGGCTGACCTCGTGGCCGTCGCGCGGAGCCGCCTCGCCGGCCCCCGCCCTCTTCCTCGTGCCACCGCCCCCTCTCACTCGACGGCGCCCCTCGCTGTGGCGACCGCGCCCTCGACGCCGCTTGACCAAGTCACCGTCACCCGGAACGCCGCCTCGACCACGCCTCCCTCGCCGGACTGCCTCCCCTGCATACATCGTCCCTATCCCCACCTCGAGCACCACCGCCTTGTCCCCTACGACCCGCCGTGAGGACCCCTCCTCTCCCCCATTCCCTCTGTCGCCGACGCCGTTCGCGACGCCACGGCCACCTCTACCACGCGCATGCACGCACCACGCCCGTCGCGGCCCTCTGCTCGTTGCGCTGCTCGAAGCCGCGCCTCGCCCTTCCCCCATCTCCACTGCGCTCCAGCGCCCACTTGTGGCCGCCGCCGCCCTTCCCCGTTCCGCACCCGAGCGCGCTCGGCCGCGCTCACCACTGCATCCGCCACACTCCCGCGCACTCCCCACCGCGTTGAGCCCGCGCATGCCCCGCTCGCTCCTTTGCCTCATGCTGCTGCTCGCGCCAACCGCGCCACCGTGCGCTCACCACAACACCCTACAGCACCTCCGCCGCCCGACGCCCGCTGCTGCGGCCTTGCTGGCCCGCACGCTTGCAGCCGCCTCCGCTGGTGCTCGCCGCTCGCCATTGCCGCTCGGCCCCGCTGTCCCTTGCCGCGGCCTCGCCCGCGCCTGACCACGCCCGGGGTCATCGGCGCGTCTGCGCCCAGCGCGCCCACGGGCACGCGCCCATTCGGGTGGCGCTTGCGCTTGTCGCCCGTGCCCGCTAGCCCCTTCAGGCCACTGACCAGAGGGGCCCAGCCCATAGAACGTTTTAAAAAAATGAAAAAGAAAATAAAAATGAGTTAATAAAATTAATAATTAATTACATTAATTAATTAGTGAATTAATTAAGTTAATTAATCCTATTTAATTAACCTAATTAATTAGTTAGTTTAATTAAACCGTTATTGGATTAGCTAAACCCTAATTAACCTAAACAGAGGATGACAGGTGGGTCCCGCTGGACCCACAGGCCAGGTTTGACTCTGGTCAGCTGGGTTTGACCTGCTGACATCATGGTGATGTCATGCTGACATCACCTTTCACTGTTCTGGATAATGTTCAATTTAAATAGTTAAAATAATTTCAGAAAATGTTTAAAAACTTTGAAAATCAATTTAAAATAAACCGTAGCTCGGATGGGAAAGCTTTGTACATGAAAGTTGCTCAGAACGACGAGACGAACTCGGATACGCAGTCCGTTTGTCCGTCACGCCTCCCTAACATAGCGAACGCACAACTTTCCCCCTCCGGTTCATCTATCCGAAAACGTGAAACACCGGGGATATTTTCCCGGATGTTTCCCCCCTTCACCGGTACCACCTCTTACCGCGTTAGGGCACCCCTAGCACCGTACTTCTCATGTCATGCATCGCTATGCATCTTTTTGCTTAATATTTATTGTTTCTTCCCCTCTTCTCTCCGATAGACTACGAGACCGACGCCGCTGCTACCCAGTACGACTATGGTGTTGACGACCCCTCTCTCTTGCCAGAGCAACCAGGCAAGCAAACCCTTCTTGAGCATTCTGATATCGCCCATTTCTTTCCCTCTCATGCTTGCATTAGAACTGCTACTGCTTTATGTATGATCCTACTTTGATGCATAGCCTGTTTTTGTTACCTGCTTGCATACCTTACCTGCTTATCCTAAACTGCTTAGTATAGGTTGGTTAGAGATCCATTAGTGACCCCACCTTGTCCCAGTTGCCTTGCTTTATGTTCGATGACTCGATCAACGTGATCGACGTCCAGGCCCCGACACCGCACATCACCCCCCTAGTTGTATGACTCTGCAGAGTTACCATCGAGTGCTGATGGTGGAACCTCTTACATCACTCCTGATGAGATCTCTGTAGTGTAGCTATACGGTCGAGGTCATCGAGGGTGATTTCCTCCTTAACCACTTCCGTTACGGCTCTGTCATGCAACCCCTCAAGTGTGAACCTCGAGGGTGAATCCTCTTACGATCACCTTGATGATAACATCGAGTGGAATTCACCGGGGGTGATTCCTCGGGTTTTCCCCTTGGTGTTAGACACACAGTTACTATGGTTACTATGACTTTACACTGAACCATGTTACTAAAGACGGGTCGGCCCTGAGGGGTACCTACGCGAGCTTAATAGCGAGTGATGTGGAGTCGGGTTGACCTGGGAGGTGCCCGCAAGATACTTACGAGGTGTGGCCGGGCATTCTTAGCCCTTGCCGCAAGTACTCGAGACGGGGCAACGGGGTCACATCGATCGTGAGTCTCTGCTCGTCACCGCGTGCTCCTAATCCACTACGGTTTGGATATTTGATCCGAGGGGCCTCTGGCCTGATAACACTAACCATCATGTGGGCATAGTATGGGCTTTCTGCGTCGTATGCATCAGCCGAAGCTTAATCGACGTCAGCGACTGAGCGGCGTGCGCCGGGTTGGACTGCGTAAGCTCCTGCCTTGTTGAAGGAGGTAGCTAGGTCTGCTCATTGGCCGCGTATGCAACGAGCAGGAGTTCCCGGGGAGATGGCCCATGACCCCTGGGGGCATAGGTTTAGTCTGGCGTGCTGGCCTCTCTATTAAGCCTAGGTCGGGTTGCGGCGTATTGTTTAGCCGAGGCTGGGCATGACCCAGGAAAGTGTGTCCGACCGGAGTTAATCGGGCGTGGTGGGTAAGTTGGTGCACCCCTGCAAGGAAGAAAACATCTATCGATAGCCTGTCCTACGGTAACGGACACTTGGAGTTGTATCCCGATCGATACATATAGAACTAGATACTTGAGATGAGACATGGAGATGAGAACTAGATAGTATGGCTCTAGGATTGCTTTCTCACAGGGAGTCGAGAAAGGATCTCTGGCCGAGGTTGATAACACTTCTACTACTTTACTTTATGCTACTCTACTCCCTCCTGTTGCTGCTAGATGGTGGTTTCCAGAAGATGCTAGTCTTCGATAGGCTAGGCTTTCCCCTTCCCTTCTGGCATTCTGCAGTTTAGTCCACAGATACAACCTATTCCTTTGATACAGATGCATACTTAGTTTAGATCTGATGTAAGTCTTGCGAGTACTTTGGATGAGTACTCACGGTTGCTTTGCTATTTCTTTTCCCCCATACCCAATTGATGCGACCATATGATGGATCCCAGGAGCACGACACCACTGATGCTACTACTACCCGGAGGATGCCTACTACTATGTGAAGACCGCAGACGACTAGGAGTAGTTAGGAGGCTCCCAGGCAGGAGGCCTTGCCTTTTCGATCATTGTTGTTTTTGTGCTAGCCTTCTTAAGGCAGACTTGTTTAACTCATGTCTGTACTCAGATATTGTTGCTTCCGCTGACTCTTGTGTATTCGAGTTGATGTATTCGAGCCCTCGAGGCCCCTGCCTTGTAATATAAAGCTTGTATTATTTTAATTTGTGTCTAGAGTTGTGTTGTGATATCTTCCCGTGAGTCCTTGATCTTGATCGTACACATTTGCGTGTATGATTAGTGTACGGTCAAATCGGGGGCATCACAATGGACGATAAGCCCACATCATCAACAACTCCATCATCACCACCCCCGAGGACGGATACATAAACACATGGGTATGGGCACTCCCCTTGGCATCTGCCAAGCTTGGGGGAGTGCCTCGGTATTGTATCACCATCACTTTTATCTTTACCGTTTTTCTTAGTTCGATCCTTTTGGTAATATCTTGATCTAGTAGAATAAAGTTTTAGCATGATCTAGTTTTGAGTTTTGCTTTATGATCCTTCTATGTAATCAAGTCCGTGAGCTATATATAATAAAGATTAGTGTTGAGTCAAGGGCTTGATTATCTTGCTATGGTCTTAAGGGAATAAAATAAAATAGAAAGAACAAAAAAAAAGGGATCATATGGATCTTATGGAGAGTAATGATTTCACATATAAAGAGTATGATGAATAAAAGTTGTTAAGAGTTGACAAACATAGTTTTGGTCATCGTTGCAATTAATAGGAAGTAATAAAGAAAGAGAGGTTTTCACATATAAATATACTATCTTGGACATCTTTTATGATTGTGAGCACTCATTAAAATATGACATGCTAAAGAGTTGACGTTGGACAAGGAAGACAACGTAATGGGTTATGTTTCTTACATCTGAGATAAATTATATTGTCATGGACCATCCAACATGTTGAGCTTGCCTTTCCCTCTCATGCTAGCCAAATTCTTTGCACCAAGTAGAGATACTACTTGTGCTTCCAAATTTCCTTAAACCCAGTTTTGCCATGAGAGTCCACCATATCTACCTATGGATTGAGTAAGATCCTTCAAGTAAGTTGTCATCGTTGCAAGCAATAAAAATTGCTCTCTAAATACATATGATTTATTAGTGCGAAGAAAATAAGCTTTATACGATCTTGTCATGTGGAAGAAATAAAAGCGACGGACTGCATAATAAAGGTCCATATCACAAGTGGCAATATAAAGTGACGTTCTTTTGCATTAAGACTTCGTGCATCCAACCATGAAAGCACATGACAACCTCTGCTTCCCTCTGCGAAGGGCCTATCCTTTATTCTTGTCTTATACTTCATACAAGAGTCATGGTGATCTTCACCTTTCCTTTTTACATTTTATCCTTTGGCAAGCACAATGTGTTGGAAAGATCCTGATATATATATATAGCTAATTGGATGTGAGTTTTCATGAACTATTATTGTTGACATTACCCTTGAGGTAAAAGGTTGGGAGGCAAAACTATAAGCCCCTATCTTTCTCTGTGTCCGATTAAAACTTCATTACCATAAATATCACGTGAGTGTTAGCAATTGTGGAAGACTAAATGATAGTTGAGTATGTGGACTTGCTGAAAAGCTCTTATATTGACTCTTTCCTATGTTATGATAAATTGCAATTGCCTCAATGACTGAGATTATAGTTTGTTAGTTTTCAATGAAGTTTATGATTCATACTTGAAATTGTGAATGAATTGTTACTTTAGCATAAGAAATCATATGACAATATTTATATATGTTGCTACTATAAGAATGATCATGATGCCCTCATGTCCGTATTTTATTTTTATCGACACCTCTATCTCTAAACATGTGGACATATTTATCGATATCGGCTTTCGCTTGAGGACAAGCGAGGCCTAAGCTTGGGGAGTTGATATGTCCATTTTGTATCATGCTTTTATATCAATATTTATTGCATTATGGGCTGTTATTACACATTATGTCACAATACTTATGCCTATTCTCTCTTATTTTACAAGGTTTACATGAAGAGGGAGAATGCTGGCAGCTGGAATTCTGGGCTGGAAAAGGAGCAATAGAGACCTATTCTGCACAACTCCAAAAGTCCTGAAACTTCACGGGAGCAAGTTCAGAATATATATAAAATATTGGGAGAAAGAAGTACCAGAGGGGGGCCACCCACCATCCACGAGGGTGGGGGGCGCCCCCCCTGCCTCATGGGCCCCCTGGGAGCCCTCTGATGCCCATCTTCTGCTATATGAGGTCTTTCGTCGAGGAAAAAATCATAAGCTAGCTCACGGGACGAAACTCCGCCGTCACGAGGCGAAACCTTGGCGGAACCAATCTAGGGCTCCGGCGGAGCTGTTCTGCTGGGGAAACTTCCCTCCGGGAGGGGGAAATCATCACCATTGTCATCACCGACGATCCTCTCATCGGGAGGGGGTCAATCTCCATCAGCATCTTCACCAGCACCATCTCATCTCAAACCCTAGTTCATCTCTTGTATCCAATCTTTGTCCCAAAGCCTCAGATTAGTACCTGTGGGTTGATAGTAGTGTTGATTACTCTTTGTAGTTGATGCTAGTTGGTTTATTCGGTGGAAGATCATATGTTCAGATCCTTTATGCATATTAATACCCCTCTGATTATGAACATGAATATGATTTGTGAGTAGTTACGTTTGTTCCCGAGGACATGGGAGAAGTCTTGCTATAAGTAGTCATGTGAATTTGGTATTCGTTCGATATTTTGATGAGATGTATGTTGTCTTTCCTCTAGTGGTGTCATGTGAACGTCGACTACATGACACTTCACCATTGTTTGGGCCTAGAGGAGGGCATTGGGAAGTAATAAGTAGATGATGGGTTGCCAGAGTGACAGAAGCTTAAACCCTAGTTTATGCATTGCTTCGTAAGGGGCTGATTTGGATCCATATGTTTCATGCTATGGTTAGGTTTACCTTAATACTTCTGTTGTAGTTGAGGATGCTTGCAATAAGGGTTAATCATAAGTGGGATGCTTGTCCAAGGAAGGATAGTACCCAAGCACTGGTCCACCCACATATCAAATTATCAAAGTACCGAACGCGAATCATATGAACATGATGAAAACGAGCTTGATGATAATTCCCATGTGTCCTCGGGAGCGCTTTACTTTATATAAGACTTTGTCCAGGCTTGTCCTTTGCTACAAAAAGGATTGAGCCATCTTGCTGCACCTTATTTACTTTTATTACTTGCTACTCGTTACAAATTACCTTATCACAAAACTATCTGTTACCGATAATTTCCGTGCTTGCAGAGAATACCTTACTGAAAGCTGCTTATCATTTCCTTCTACTCCTCGTTGGGTTCGACACTCTTACTAATCTAAAGGACTATGATAGATCCCTTATACTTGTGGGTCATCATAGTGCAAATGAGATATTTAGGTATTATAGA
Organism: Triticum monococcum; assembly: GCA_034509565.1. Taxonomy (NCBI): domain Eukaryota; kingdom Viridiplantae; phylum Streptophyta; class Magnoliopsida; order Poales; family Poaceae; genus Triticum; species Triticum monococcum. The sequence goes on from CM067841.1 coordinate 433,321,411, forward strand.
TGAGGATGCCACCATGTCGCCTCCTTAGAGGGTCGTCAGTATCGTTGAGCCCCCATCCCACCAGGCGTCAATCGAGGGGGAGTTAGTCATAGGAGTGAACACCAACGACTTTATCACTGAGGACAGCACTAGGCTGCGGAAGGCGAAAGTGTATGAACAGTCCTTACAGAGATTTGAAGGCGGTCACAAGGGAAATGAGGCAAAGCTTGCAGACAAAGTCATGAGGCTAGCCATGCGTGGCCAACCGATCAGTAGTGAGGATCATGTTATGGAGGCTGAGCCAGAAAAGCTTGCACTTAGGCTCTACATGATCCTTCTAGATCTTATTCCTCGAGAACCTCATATAAGAGTCAAGAAATTGAGCTTGATAAGCTGTGATGGTCGAGTACTCGCCGCTAGGGTGTCAAATGCAAGAGATGGAGCCTTGTGTGCGTGCTAGTCCAAGGTGGTCGAGGTAATGGTAGAAACCAGATTGTTGAATTCTCACAGCTGCTCTAGCCTATTCATCTTTGACACAGAATGAATCCAGGTCTTGTTTGAGAGCTTATCGTGCACTGACATGTTCTTTCAAGCTGCAATGGCAAAAATACTAGGGCATTAGAGTTGCAACGCCTCATTACTGGACTAGTTGTCGTGCCAGAAGGTGGCCTTATGCCTATGTCCAATGGTGATAGTCGTGGAGGCCCCGAACGGGGCCATATCAGAAACATCACATGGGAGTTGAGATCTGGACCATATGGTCGCTAAGGGTCATCCCATTGCATCCAAATCCAACGCAGTTCTGCGCCCTCCAAAGTGTTCCAGTTCGGTGGCACCGAGTCCCTTGAGCTCCTTGGGGTGGCACACTATCTACCAATTAACTAGCGGATGCCCGCCGCCAGTAGTGTCGCTATCATCTCTGGGGCATATGAAACTGTGTGTGATCTTTTCCACCTTGGTGCTTGCCCACTTAGTCAGTGAGATGACTGTCATGTGAAATGCTGTGATTGAGGTGAGAGAGGACTTGGTGAGATCCACTCTACCCGCTCTAACGATATTCTTGCCATTCCATCTAGTCAGTCTGCCATAAGCCTTGTCACTCATTGGTTGGAGGTGAAACTTACGGGGCCGACGAAAGTGAAGGGAAGACCCAGGTATTTCCACAGGAAGGATCCAATTTCTGTCAGGAACATAGTGAGGAGGTCATGCATGTCAATGTCCTCACAGTGGATTGAGAAGACGTCGGTGTTTAGGATGTTAGTTACCAATCCAGAAGCTTCTCCGTAACAATCAAGGATGGAATTAATTGCAAATAGCTCATCTTTGTTGGGGTTGGCAAAGATGTGAGCATCTTGGGTGTATTGTAAAATACAGTAACATGCCTCTCTTGCCTGGCTAGTAAGAGGATGCCAAATCGGCCTTTGGGCGGATCAAATGGTGGAGTTAGTCGATGACCCTGATGAGTAGTATTGGTGATAGCGTGTCAAAGCCCTCCCCTTGGGAAAAGCGGGTCCCGGACAACCATTGTGGACACGTGATTGCAAAGAGTTGAGGTACATGCATATCCAATCATGCCAATGCCAATCGAAGCCCGCATGGTCTGACACCTCCGAAAGGATGGCCCATTTAACATGGTCAAAGGCCTTGGATATGTCCAACTTGAGGAACAGGCTTGGATGCTTGGCTTGGTGGAGTTCCTTGATGAGGTTATGCGCTAGGAGGAAGTTATCTTGGATGCATCTCTTTTTAATGAAGGGGCTTTGAATGATGAAATATGAAAATAATGGCAACAAGGAGGGCAGCAAGCCTATTAGCTAGTAACTTGAAGAAAATATTGGTTAGGCTGTGGATCAGACTAGTGGGACAAAAGTCATTAATGCAGGAGGCACACCTTGGGGAAAGAATAATGTTAACGATGCTTATCAAGCTTGCGTAGTCTCCCTAAAGGTCCGCTAGGTCCCAACATGACTTAAAAAGTGTTGGTGAACGTAGCACGCAATTTCAAAAAAAATCCTACGATCACGCAAGATCTATCTAGTACTCCCTCCGTTCCGAATTACTTGTCTTGGATTTGTCTAGATATAGATGTATCTAGACTCATTTTAGTGCTAGATACCTCCGTATCTAGACAAATCTAAGACAAGTAATTCCGAACGGAGGGAGTATATGCATAGCAACAAGAGGGGGAGAGTGTGTCCACGTACCCTCAAAGACCGAAAGAGAATGCGTTAGGTTAACGCGGTTGATGTAGTCGAACGTCTTCATGATCCAACCGATCTAGTACTGAACGTACGACACCTCCGAGTTCAGCACACGTTCAGCTCGATGACGTCCCTCCAACTCTTGATCTAGTAGAGGGTCGAGGGTGAGTTTTGTCAGCACGACGGCGTGGTGATGGTGGTGGTGATGTGATCCGTGTAGGGCTTCACCTAAGCACTACGACGCTATGACCGGAGGAGTAAATTGTGGAGGGGGGTACCACATATGGCTAAGAGAACAATTGATGTGCTATGGGGTGCCCCTGCCCCCTTATATAAAGGAGGGGGGAGGCGGCCGGCCAGGAGGGGCGCGCCATGGGGGAAATCCTACTAGGACTCCACTCCTAGTAGGATTTGCCCCCCTTTTCCTTTCTCACTGGAGGGGGAAAAGGAAGGAGAGGGAGAGGGAGAGGGAAAGGGGGAAAGGGGGGCGCCGCCCCTTCCCCTAGTCCAATTCGGACTCCCATGGGGGGCGGCCACCCCTTGTGGGTTGTCCCCTCTCTCCCATGGCCCATGAGGCCCAATACTCCCCCCCCCCCGGGGGGGGGGGGGGGGGTTCCGGTAACCCCTTGGTACTCCAGTAAAATACCCGAACCACTAGAAACCATTCCGATGTTCGAATACTACCTTTCAATATATGAATCTTTACCTCTCGACCATTTCAAGACTCCTCGTCATGCCCGTGATCTCATCCGTGACTCCGAACAAACTTTGGTCACCAAAACACATAACTCATAATACAAATCGTCATCGAACGTTAAGCGTGCGGACCCTACGGGTTCGAGAACTATGTAGACATGACCGAGACATATCTCCGGTCAATAACCAACAGTGGAACCTGGATGCTCTTATTGGTTCCTACATATTCTATGAATATCTTTATTGGTCAAACTTCAATAACAACATATGTCATTCCCTTTGTCATCGGTATGTTACTTGCCCGAGATTCGGTCATCGGTATCATCGTACCTAGTTCAATCTCGTTACCGGCAATTCTCTTTACTCATTCCATAATGCATCATCCCGTAACTAACTCATTAGTCATATTACTTGCAAGGCTTATAGTGATGTGCATTACTAAGAGGGCCCAAAGATACCTCTCCGATACTTGGAGTGACAAATCCTAATCTTGATCTATGCCAACCCAACAAACACCTTTGGAGACACCTGTAGAGCATCTTTATAATCACCCAGTAACGTTGTGTTGTTTGATAACACACAAGGTGTTCCTCCGATATTCGGGAGCTGCATAATCTCATAGTCAGAGGAATATGTATAGGTCATGAAGAAAGCAATAGCAATAAAACTTAACGATCATTATGCTAAGATAACATATGGGTCTTGTCCATCACATCATTCTCTAATGATGTGATCCCGTTCATCAAATGACAACACATGTCTATGGTTAGGAAACTTAACCATCTTTGATTAACGTGCTAGTCAAGTAGAGGCATACTAGGGACACTCTATTTTGTCTATGTATTCACATATGTACTAAGTTTCTGGTTAATACAATTCTAGCATGAATAATAAACATTTACCATGATATAAGGAAATATAAATAACAACTTCATTATTACCTATAGGGCATATTTCCTTCAGTCTCCCACTTGCACTAGAGTCAATAATCTAGATTACATAGTAATGATTCTAACACCCATGGAGTCTTGGTGCTGATCATGTTTTGCTCGTGGAAGAGGTTTAATCAACAGGTCTGCAACATTTAGATCCGTATGTATTTTGCAAATATCTATGTCTCCCTCCTTGACCTGATCGTGGATGGAATTGAAGCGTCTCTTGATGTGTTTGGTTCTCTTGTGAAATCTAGATTCCTTCGCTAAGGCAATTGCTCCAGTATTGTCTCAAAAGATTTTCATTGAACCTTATGCACTAGGTATTACACCTAGATCGGATATGAACTCCTTCATTTTCTACTTCCGAAGCAGCTATGTACTCTGCTTCACACGTAGATCCCGCCATGACGCTCTGCTTGGAACCGCATCAACTTACAGCTCCACCATTCAATATAAATATGTATCCGGTTTGCGACTTTGAGTCATCAGGATCAGTGTCAAAGCTTGCATCGACGTAACCATTTACGACAAGCTCTTTGTCACCTCAATAAATGAGAAACATATCCTCAGTCCTTTTTAGCTATTTCAGGATGTTCTTGACCGCTATCCAGTGATCCACTCCTGGATTACTTTGGTAACTCCCTGCTAAACTATAGCAAGGCACACATCAGGTCTGGCACACAACATTGCTGTTGGGTAACGCAGTATTTCAATTTTTTTACCTACGATCACGCAAGATCTATCTAGGAGATGCAAAGCAACGAGATGGGAGAGTGTGTCCACGTACCATCGTAGACCGAAAGCAGAAGAGTTTAGTAACACGGTTGATGTAGTCGAACGTCTTCACGATCCAACCGATCCAAGTATCGAACGTACAATACCTCCGTGTTCTGCACATGTTCAGCACGATGACGTCCCTCGAGCTCTTGATCCAGTTGAGGACGAGGGAGAGTTCCGTCAGCATGATGGCATGGCGATGGTGATGATGAAGTTACCGGCACAGGGCTTCGCCTAAGCACTACGACGATATGACCGAGGTGGAAAACTGTGGAGGGGAGCACCGCACATGGCTAAGAGATGTCTGTTGTCCTATTGGGGTGCCCCCTGGACACATATATAAAGGAGGGAGGGAGAGAGGAGGCCGACCAGGTTGGGCGCGCTAGGGGGGAGTCCTACTTGGTCTCCTAGTCCAAGTAGGATTCGCCCCCCTTTTCCTTTCTTCCACCGGAGGGAAAGGAAGGAGGGGAGAAGGAGAAGGAAGGAGGGAGCGCCCCCACCCCTAGTCCAATTCGGGTTGGGCAGCGGGGAGGCGCGTGCCACCCTGTGGCCCTTCTTCCCTCTCTCCACTAAAGCCCACTAAGGCCCATTAAATTCCCTGGGGGGTTCCGGTAACCTCCCGGTACTCCAAAAAAATGCCCGAACGTCTCAGAACCATTCTGATGTCCAAATGCAACCTTCCAATATATGAATCTTTACCTCTCGACCATTTCGAGACTCATCGTAATGTCCGTGATCTCATCCAAGACTCCGAACAAACTTCGGTCATCAAATCACATAACTCATAATACAAATCGTCATCGAACGTTAAGCGTGCGGACCCTACGAGTTCAAGAACTATGTAGACATGACTGAGACACATCTCCGGTCAATAACCAATAGCGGAACCTGGATGCTCATATTGGCTCCTACATATTCTATGAAGATCTTTATCGATCAAACCGCATAACTACATACGCCATTCCTTTTTTCATCTGTGTGTTACTTGCCCGAGATTTGATCGTCGGTATCATCATACCTAGTTCAATCTTGTTACCAGCAAGTCTCTTTACTCGTTCCGTAATGCATCATCCTGTAACTAACTCATTAGTCACATTGCTTGCAAGTCTCATAGTGATGTGCATTACCGAGAGGGCCCAGAGGTACCTCTCCGATTCACGGAGTGACAAATCCTAATCTCGATCTATGCCAACTCAACAGACACCATCGGAGACACCTGTAGAGCATCTTTATAATCACCCAGTTACGTTGTGCTATTCGATAGCACACAAGGTGTTCCACCGGTATTCGCAAGTTGCATAATCTCATAGTCGGAGGAATATGTATAAGTCTTGAAGAAAGCAATAGCAATAAAACTAAATGATCATTATGCAAAGAGAACAGATGGGTCTTGTCCATCACATCATTCTCTAAAGATGTGATCCCGTCCATCAAATGACACCACATGTCCATGGTTAGGAAACTTAACCATCTTTGATTAACGAGCTAGTCAAGTAGAGGCATACCAGGGACACTCTGGTTTGTCTATGTATTCACACATGTACTAAGTTTCCGGTTAATACAATTCTAGCATGAATAATAATCATTTATCATGATATAAGATAATATAAATAACAACTTTATTATTGCCTCTAGGGCATATTTCCTTCCGTCTCCCACTAGCACTAGAGTCAATAATCTTGTTCACATCGTCATGTGATTTAACACCAATAGTTCACATCTTTATGTGATTAGTTCACATCGCCATCTGACTAACACCCAATGGGTTTACTAGAGTGAATAATCTAGTTCACATCGCTATGTGATTAACACCCAAAGAGTAATAAGGTGTGATAATGTTTTGCTTGTGAGAGAAGTTTAGTCAATGGGTCTATCACATTCAGAGCCATATGTATTTTGCAATTTTTCTATGTCTACAATGCTCTGCTTGAAACTGCACCAACTGATAGCTCCACCATTCAATATAAATACGTATCTAGATTGTGACTTAGAGTCATCCGGTTCAGTGTCAAAGCTTGCATCGACGTAACCATTTACGACGAGCTCTTAGTCACCTCCATAAACAAGAAACATATCCTTAGTCCTTTTCAGGTATTTCAGGATGTTCTTGACCACTGTCCAGTGATCCACTCCTGGATTACTTTGGTAACTCCCTGCTAAACTTATAGCAAGGCACACATCAGGTCTGGTACACAACATTGCATACATGATAGAACCTATGGCTGAAGCATAGGGAATTACTTTCATTTTCTCTCTATCTTCTGAAGTGGTCGGGCCTTGAGTCTGACTCAACTTCACACCTTGTAACACAGACAAGAACCCTTTCTTTGACTGATCCATTTTGAACTTCTTCAAAACTTTATCAAGGTATGTGGTTTGTGAAAGTCCAATTAAGCGTCTTGATCTATCTCTATAGATCTTGATGCCCAATATATAAGCAGCTTCGCTGAGGTCTTTCATTGAAAAATTCTTATTCAAGTATCCTTTTATGCTATCCAGAAATTTTGTATTATTTCCAATCAATAATATGTCATCCACATATAATATTAGAAATGCTACAGAGCTCCCACTCACTTTCTTGTAAATACAGGCTTCTCCAAAAGTCTGTATAAAACCATATGCTTTGATCACACTATCAAAGCATATATTCCAACTCCGAGAGGCTTGCAATAGTCCATAAATGGATCGCTGGAGCTTGCACACTTTGTTAGTACCTTTTGGATTGACAGAACCTTCTGGTTGCATCATATACAACTCTTCTTTAAGATATCCATTAAGGAATGCAGTTTTGACATCCATTTGCCAAATTTCATAATCATAAAATGCGGCAATTGCTAACATGATTCGGACAGACTTAAGCATCGCTACGGGTGAGGAGGTCTCATCGTCGTCAACTCCTTGAACTTGTCGAAAACCTTTCGCAACAAGTCGAGCTTTGTAGACAGTAACATTACCGTCAGCATCACTCTTCTTCTTGAAGATCCACTTATTCTCTATTGCTTGTCGGTCATCGCACTACAAAAAAAAAGACACATCCGTGACATTTTGGGTCGAACAAAATTTTTCCTGTCATGCTTATGACACTTCTATGATGATAATTGTGACAAAACCCGGTATCATCATAGATGTGGTGGGCTCCTACTTCTATGACAAAAAATCATGACAGAAAATGGGCTTTTCATCCTGGGCAGGCCGAAGATGCAGCTGCATGACATTCTTTGGGCCATCCATGACGGAAAAACCGTGGTAGAAGCGAGGGCGAGGAAAATATTAGGGAGTTCCCGGTTACGGTGGGTGGTCGGGGGCCGAGCGATGCACATTTCTCTCGTACACACATGCGCATGGCTGCGAGGTGTTGGGCTCTAACTGAAACTGAGCGAGGCGTTCGCCTACTGAACCCGAGCGATTAAACTGCAGGCTACGCGTTACTGAACCCGAGCGGTCGATCGATGGCTGTTAACTGAACCCGATTGAGCGATTCCTTCGCCACACTGCTGCTAATTGAAGCCGATTGATGCTGCCTCTGGATGAACAGTGAGCGTTGTTGGGGGGGGGGGGGTTGGATGAACAGTTCCTGGTGGGGGGTTGGATGAACAGGACCCCGTGGTAGTAGAGGTCATTGCCGCTAGATGAACAGGACCCAAATCGAGCCGGTTGGGGGTGGATGAACAGGACCCCGTGGAGGGCTGGATGAACAAGACCACGTGGAGGGCTGGTTGAATAGTAGCTGGTGGAGGGTTGGATGAATAGTAGCCCGTGGAGGGGTGGCTGAACAGAACTCCGTGGAGAGGGCTGGTTGAATAGTAGCCATTGGAGGAGCGGTGGAGGCTGGATGAACAGGAGCCCATGGATGAACAGTCGTAGGTGGAGGCTGGAGGAGGTCGACGGTGAAGATGAACAGTATCCCATGGAGTCCTGTTTTGCGGTAGCCACACCCCTCCGAATGAACAGGACCCCCGTTTTGATCGTAGCGCTCCAACACAAGTCCGTTTCCTCCGTTTTGCGGTACGCCACACCCCTCCCGATCAACAGGACCCCGTTTCGACTGTAGGAGGTCCAAGAGAAGTCTGTTTCCTCCGTTTTGCAGTACGCCAGACCCCTCCTGATGAACATGATCCCGTTTCGATCGTGGCCGGTTGAACACAAGGCCGTTTCCTTTGTTCTATGATACGCCATGCCTCGTTCTGATCGGCTATTCGGTCCAAGCCGGTTGGCTCCCGATGAACATGACGTATTCCGTTGCCTCCCGATGAACACGATGCATTCCGTTGCCTCCCCATGAACACGACGACATAGTTTCTCCGTTTCGACCCAGCCATGTACATGAGCCCTGGCCATACATATGCGCGAGTAGGCGTTCTAGACCCTGCCCGTATGTACGAATGTGGCCATATTTACTTTCTTGCACCCTGGCCGCTGGACGTACATGTACACGATATTAATGGGACTGCGTGGCATGCTACATGCGCGCCTCTACTATGACACGTGCCCTTCCTTACACGACCACGGTTCATCACTGCAGCCTACAGACGGACCAATCGACCAGTATGTATGTACACGTTCACGACCAGAATGACAACGCTACGTACGCTTTGACCAGGTGGGTCCCGACTATCAGGCACTTCCTTGCATGCGAAGATATAGCTGGTGGGTCCTAGAAGTCAGCGGGGAAACGTTTTTTCATGAAATACAGTGGCCCGTCCGGTGGGTCCCTGCTGTTAGGTGGAGGAATCATTATTTTCCGCGTAATAAGGAGGCACTTCCTTGCTGCGGTCGTGGACCCAGCTGTCAGCCTCTCCACGTATAGTACTCTTCCGATGGAAGTCATTCCTTGACCACATTGACCACACCATGCCGAGAGCACCAGGGCGGTGGACGACGGTGAGGCCTAGGAAGGGGACGACACGGAGCCGGGGAAGACACGGCAGTGGAAGCCCACGCAAAGAGGACTACGAGGGTTCACTGGTTCGGCTGCGGTGTGAGGCTGCCGTCACCGCAAAATAACAGGGGGTGTGGGTGAGTAGAGGGATGGCCTGGCTAGCGGTGGGAGTAGTAGGGGCGGTGAGGCCTCCACGACAGCACAGCCGGACACGAGAGGCAGGAGCAGGCGACACGACCGGTGCTGGTTTGGGTGGCTGGAGCAAGAAGAGCAGAGGTTGAAGAAGCACTACGGCCATTGGATGGACATCGTACAGTCACTAGAGCTAGAATCATTCATATTGACTAAGTTAACAAAGCCCTCTGTCCCCGTCAACTTAGTAGGCCCACAGGTCAGCCTCCCACTATGGTGGGTCCCAGCTAGCAGGGGGGTATTCATTTTTTTGTGCGTAATAAGTAGGAACTTCCTTGCGTGCGAAGATATAGCTGGTGGGTCCGACTTGTCAGCGCGGGGGGGGGGGGGGGGGCGTTTTTTTCGCGAAATATAGAGGCCCTTCCGGTGGGTCCCAACTGTCATGTGGAGGAATCATTATTTTGTGCGTAATAAGGAGGCATTTCCTTGCGTGCGGCCGTGGACCCAGCTGTCAGCCTCTCCACGTACAGTCCACTTCCGATGAATGTCATTTGTTGACCGCGTTGATCACGCCGCGCCGAGAGCACCAGGGCGGTGGACGATGGCGAGGCCTAGGAAGGGAATGAGACGGAGCCAGGGAAGACTCGCCAGCTGTTTCCCACGCGGAGGGTAGTACGAGGGTTTACTGGTTTGTCTGCCATCGCCGGAGAATTACAGCAGGTGTGGCTGAGTAGAGGGATGGCTAGGCCAGCGATGGGAGTATGATGGGGCGGTGAGGCCTGCGCGACATCATAGCAGGCCGTGGGAGGAGGGAGTAGGCAGCCCCATCGACGCTTATTTGAGCGGCTAGAGCAGGAAGAGCAGAGATTGAAGAAGCACGATGGCCATTGGATAGACATCCAATAGTCACTACTCTTGTGTGTTGACTAAGTTGACACGGTGTTGTGTGTGCGTCAACCTTTTTTTAGGAAAGCATACACGTCAACCTGTAGTAGGCGCACAAGTCAGCTTCAAATCTATGGAAAACAACATACATCCCATCTGCCATCATTTCTAATAATTTACAACCCATTTGCTAATACTTAAGAAATTTTTTGGAGCCCATCTTCTTTTTGTTAGCATTACACGCCATATTGTGGCCCGGTTAAAAATTATACAAAATTTTGCATATTTCGGTGCGGTCAACAGTTTTTAATCCCAAAATATCGAGTCACATTCAAACTATTTTGAAAAATAATTTATATAAATATAAAATCCAAATAATTGTCCACGCATAAAAATCAATGGAATTTAAAATCTTGTAATAAAAAAATTGAAACTAATTCCCGATTTGATGTGTTTTAAAAATGTACAACCCATTTCTGGGCAAACTGAATGAAACTCTCCTCGTCTTGAAAGATTTGTAGCCCAGCAGGGCTAATAAAGCAAGTAGGCCTTGTTTGGGTATTTCTTTAAAAAATAGAACTGTGATAGCCATTTTCAGCAAGAAAAAAACATAACTGGGCTCATGATGTCGTAAACATAAATAAAACCCTGGCTAGACGGGCCACTGCCCCCGCACAACCCCATTGTTACCCTGATCGCTAAAACTAGTATAAATAACAACTGTTTGTTCCTAAAAAAAGTAAATAACAACTGCGCAACCTGCTGGGTCCCTGGTGTCAGCCGCTCATTGTCTAATTCTCTCGTTTATTGACTACGTTGACAATGGTGTGAGCCCCAGATGTCCAACCATTAGGAGGAACCATTTTTGGGCTTCTAATAAGGAGGCACTTGCTTGCGTACTGCCATGACGCTGGCGGGTCCCTACTGTCATCCTCTCCATGTATAATCATCTCCTTGTTCCTCTCGGTTGTTGACGACGTTGACAACGCAAGAAGGCGGTGCACCATGCACGGCGAGTGAACCAAGGCAGAGGACGGCGACGAGGCCTCAGACGGAATGAACAGGAGCTGTGGAAGATGGGCCGGTCCAGTCGCAGGCGGAGGGGAGTACTAGGGTTGACTGGTTCGGGTGCGGGTGCGTGTTGGGGCTGACGTCGCCGGAGAATAACAGGACGTGTGGGGGAATAGAGGGAGGGACTGGCCAACATTGGAGGGTACGGTAGGGCGGCGGAGGCGCAACTAGCCATGGGAGGCGGGAGCAGGCGGAGCCAATGAGGTGGTTTGGTTCGGGCGGCTGGAGGAAGAAGACAAGAGATAGAAGATACACGATAGATGTTGGATGTCATTCCAACGGAGGCAGAATCGTTTGTTGACTGGCTAGTTAGTCGACACCACCTTGGATAGGCTATTTCCTCATGGGTCCCAAATGTCAGAATCCAAATCTGTCACGATCATGTAGCCTTTCCTATGAAAATTTATAGCCCATTTGGTGTGCTAGTTCAAAATAAGTTTGTGGGTGATGGTGGGGGCTAATCACTTAGCTTCTATAATGCACAGTGAGCTCAAGCAGCCGGCGAGAGTGATGTTAATTCCCTTGGTTGCGATTTGTTACAATATTTCACTCTAAATTAAATTAATGGCAAGCCATTTGCCTTGTTTCAAAGAAAATATGACAATCACTGCCGAGTTGAAAAGGGCAAGAACATCTAACTCCAACTTACAAACTGTGCAAAAGCACAAGGGCTAATTGTTCATCAGGTTTAGACAAAACCCAGGTTGAAATGGGCAACAACATCTAACTCCAACACTGTTTTCGGCAGTCATGAAGGAAATATGCCCTAGAGGCAATAATATTGTTATTATTTTATTTCCTTATATCATGATAAATGTTTATTATTCATGCTAGAATTGTATTATCCGGAAACATAATACTTGTGTGAATACATAGACAAACCAAACGTCACTAGTATGCCTCTACTTGACTAGCTCGTTAATCAAAGATGGTTATGTTTCCTAACCATAGACATGTGTTGTCATTTGATTAATGGGATCACATCATTAGGAGAATGATGTGATTGACATGACCCATTCCATTAGCTTAGCACCCGATCGTTTAGTATGTTGCTATTGCTTTCTTCATGACTTATACATGTTCCTATGACTATGAGATTATGCAACTCCCGTTTATCGGAGGAACACTTTGTGTGCTACCAAACATCACAACGTAACTGGGTGATTATAAAGGAACTCTACAGGTGTCTCCAAAGGTACATGTTGGGTTGGCGTATTTCGAGATTAGGATTTGTCACTCCGATTGTCGGAGAGGTATCTCTGGGCCCTCTCGATAATGCACATCACATAAGCCTTGCAAGCATTGCAACTAATGAGTTAATTGTGAGATGATGTATTACGAAACGAGTAAAGAGACTTGCCGGTAACGAGATTGAACTAGGTATTGAGATACCGACCATCGAATCTCGGGCAAGTAACATACCGATGACAAAGGGAACAATGTATGTTGTTATGCAGTCTGACCGATAAAGATCTTCGTAGAATATGTAGGAGCCAATATGAGCATCCAGGTTCCGCTATTGGTTATTGACCGGAGACGTGTCTCGGTCATGTCTACATTGTTCTCGAACCCGTAGGGTCCGCACGCTTAAGGTTTCGATGACAGTTATATTATGAGTTTATGCATTTTGATATACCGAAGTTTGTTCGGAGCCCCGGATGTGATCACGGACATGACGAGGAGTCTCGAAATGGTCGAGACATAAAGATTGATATATTGGAAGCCTATATTTGGATATCATAAGTGTTCCGGATGAAATCGGGATTTTACCGGAGTACCGGGAGGTTACCGAAAACCCCCGGGAGGTATATGGGCCTTAGTGGGCTTTAGTGGAAGAGAGGAGAGGTGGCCAGGGCTGGGCCGCGCGCCCCTCCCCCTAGACCGAATAGGACAAGGAGAGGGGGGCGGCGCCCCCCCTTCCTTCTCTCTCTCTCCTCTTCCCCCCTCCCGAATCCTATTCCAACTAGGAGGGGGGGGGGGAATCCAACTCCCGGTGGGAGTAGGACTCCTCCTGGCGCGCCCTCATCCTGGCCGGCCGCACCCCCCTTGATCCTTTATATACGGGGGCAGGGGGCACCTCTAGACACACAAGTTGATCCACGTGATCATATTCTTAGCCGTGTGCGGTGCCCCCTTCCACCATAATCCACGATAATATTGTAGCGGTGCTTAGGCGAAGCCCTGCGACGGTAGTACATCAAGATCGTCACCACGCCGTCATGCTGACGGAACTCTTCCCCGACACTTTGCTAGATCGGAGTCCGGGGATCGTCATCGAGCTAAACATGTGCTAGAACTCGGAGGTGCCGTAGCTTCGGTGCTTGATCGATCAGGCCGTGAAGACGTACGACTACATCAACCGCGTTGTGCTAACGCTTCCGCTGTCGGTCTACAAGGGTACGTAGATCACACTCTCCCCTCTCATTGCTATGCATCACCATGATCTTGCGTGTGCGTAGGAATTTTTTTTGAAATTACTACGTTCCCCAACAGTGGCATCCGAGCCTGGTTTTATGTGTTGATGTTATATGCACGAGTAGAACACAAGTGAGTTGTGGGCGATATAAGTCATACTGCTTACCAGCATGTCATACTTTGGTTCGGCGGTATTGTTGGACGAAGCGGCCCGGACCAACATTATGCGTACGCTTACGCGAGATCGGTTCTCCCGACGTGCTTTGCACAAAGGTTGCTAGCGGGTGCCAGTTTCTCCAACTTTAGTTGAACCGAGTGTGGCTACGCCCGGTCCTTGCGAAGGTTAAAACAGCACCAACTTGACAAACTATCGTTGTGGTTTTGATGTGTAGGTAAGATTGGTTCTTACTTAAGCACGTAGCAGCCACATAAAACTTGCAACAACAAAGTAGAGGACGTCTAACTTGTTTTTGCAGGGCATGTTGTGATGTGATATGGTCAAGACATGATGCTAAATTTTATTGTATGAGATGATCATGTTTTGTAACTGAGTTATCGGCAACTGGCAGGAGCCATATGGTTGTCGCTTTATTGTATGCAATGCAATCGCGCTGTAATGCTTTACTTTATCACTAAGCGGTAGCGATAGTCGTGGAAGCATAAGATTGGCGAGACGACAACGATGCTACGATGGAGATCAAGGTGTCGCGCCGGTGACGATGGTGATCACGACGGTGCTTCGAAGATGGAGATCACAAGCACAAGATGATGATGGCCATATCATATCACTTATATTGATTACATGTGATGTTTATCTTTTATGCATCTTATCTTGCTTTGATTGACAGTAGCATTATAAGATGATCTCTCACTAATTATCAAGAAGTGTTCTCCCTGAGCATGCACCGTTGTGAAAGTTCTTCGTGCTGAGACACCACGTGATGATCGGGTGTGATAGGCTTTACGTTCAAATACAACGGGTGCAAAACAGTTGCACACGCGGAATACTCAGGTTATACTTGACGAGCCAAGCATATACAGATATGGCCTCGGAACACGGAGACCGAAAGGTCGAGCGTGAATCATATGGTAGATATGATCAACATAGTGATGTTCACCAATGAAACTACTCCATCTCACGTGATGATCGGACATGGTTTAGTTGATTTGGATCACGTAATTACTTAGAGGATTAGAGGGATGTCTGTCTAAGTGGGAGTTCTTAAGTAATATGATTAATTGAACCTAAATTTATCATGAACTTAGTACCTGATAGTATCTTGCTTGTTTATGTTTGATTGTAGATAGATGGCCCGTGCTGTTGTTCCGTTGAATTTTAATGCGTTCCTTGAGAAAGCAAAGTTGAAAGATGATGGTAGCAATTACATGGACTGGGTCCGTAACTTGAGGATTATCCTCATTGCTGCACAGAAGAATTACGTCCTGGAAGCACTGCTGGGTGCCAGGCCTGCTGCTGGAGCAACACCAGATGTTATGAATGTCTGGCAGTGCAAAGCTGATGACTACTCGATAGTTCAGTGTGCGATGCTTTACAGCTTAGAATCGGGACTTCAACGACGTTTTGAATGTCATGGAGCATATGAGATGTTCCAGGAGTTGAAGTTAATATTTCAAGCAAATGCCCGGATTGAGAGATATGAAATCTCCAATAAGTTCTATAGCTGCAATATGGAGGAGAATAGTTCTGTCAGTGAGCATATACTCAAAATGTCTGGGTATAATAATCATTTGATTCAATTGGGAGTTAATCTTCCAGATGATTGCG
Organism: Triticum monococcum; assembly: GCA_034509565.1. Classification (NCBI taxonomy): domain Eukaryota; kingdom Viridiplantae; phylum Streptophyta; class Magnoliopsida; order Poales; family Poaceae; genus Triticum; species Triticum monococcum. The sequence goes on from CM067841.1 coordinate 433,337,167, forward strand.
TCATTGACAGAATTCTCCAATCACTGCCACCAAGCTACAAGAGCTTCGTGATGAACTATAATATGCAAGGGATGAATAAGACTATTCCCGAGCTCTTCGCAATGTTGAAAGCTGCGGAGGTAGAAATAAAGAAGGAGCATCAAGTGTTGATGGTCAACAAGACCACTAGTTTCAAGAAAAAGGGCAAAGGGAAGAAGAAGGGGAACTTCAAAAAGAACAGCAAGCAAGTTGCTACTCAAGAGAAGAAACCCAAACCCGGACCTAAGCCTAAAACTGAGTGCTTCTACTGCAAGCAGACCGGTCACTGGAAGCGGAACTGCCCCAAGTATTTGGCGGATAAGAAGGATGGCAAGGTGAACAAAGGTATATGTGATATACATGTTATTGATGTGTACCTTACTAATGCTCGCAGTAGCACCTGGGTATTTGATACTGGTTCTGTTGCTAATATTTGCAACTCGAAACAGGGACTATGGATTAAGCGAAGATTGGCTAAGGACGAGGTGACGATGCGCGTGGGAAATGGTTCCAAAGTCGATGTGATCGCAGTCAGCACGCTACCTCTACATCTACCTTCGGGATTAGTATTAGACCTAAATAATTGTTATTTGGTGCCAGCGTTAAGCATGAACATTATATCTAGATCTTGTTTTATGCGAGACGGTTATTCATTTAAATCAGAGAATAATGGTTGTTCTATTTATATGAGTAATATCTTTTATGGTCATGCACCCTTAAAGAGTGGTCTATTCTTATTAAATCTCGATAGTAGTGACACACATATTCATATTGTTGAAGCCAAAAGATGCAGAGTTGATAATGATAGTGCAACTTATTTGTGGCACTACCGTTTGGGTCATATCAGTATAAAGCGCATGAAGAAACTCCATACTGATGGGCTTTTGGAACCACTTGGTTATGAATCACTTGGTACTTGCAAACCGTGCCTTATGGGTAAGATGACAAAAACACCGTTCTCCGGTACTATGGAGAGAGCAACAGATATATTGGAAATCATACATACAGATGTATGTGGTCCGATGAATGTTGAGGCTCGTGGCGGATATCGTTATTTTCTCACCTTCATAGATGACTTAAGCAGATATGGGTATATCTACTTAATGAAACATAAGTCTGAAACGTTTGAAAAGTTCAAAGAATTTCAGAGTGAAGTTGAAAATCATCGTAACAAGAAAATAAAATTCCTACGATCTGATCGTGGAGGAGAATATTTGAGTTACGAGTTTGGTGTACATTTGAAACAATGTGGAATAGTTTCGCAACTCACGCCACCCGGAACACCACAGCGTAATGGTGTGTCCGAATGTCGTAATCATACTTTACTAGATATGGTGCGATCTATGATGTCTCTTACTGATTTACCGTTATCGTTTTGGGGATATGCTCTAGAGACGGCCGCATTCACGTTAAATAGGGCACCATCAAAATCCGTTGAGACGACGCCTTATGAACTGTGGTTTGGCAAGAAACCAAAGTTGTCATTTCTAAAAGTTTGGGGCTGCGATGCTTATGTGAAAAAGCTTCAACCTGATAAGCTTGAACCCAAATCGGAGAAATGTGTCTTCATAGGATATCCAAAGGAAACTATTGGATACACCTTCTATCACAGATCCGAAGGCAAGACTTTTGTTGCTAAATTCGGAAATTTTCTGGAGAAGGAGTTTCTCTCGAAAGAAGTGAGTGGGAGGAAAGTAGAACTTGACGAGGTAACTGTACCTACTCCCTTATTGGAAAGTAGTACATCACAGAAACCTGTTTCTGTGACACCTACACCAATTAGTGAGGAAGCTAATGATAATGATCATGAAACTTCAGAACAAGATACTACTGAACCTCGTAGATCAACTAGAGTAAGATCCGCGCCAGAGTGGTACGGTAATCCTATTCTGGAAGTCATGCTACTAGATCATGATGAACCTACGAACTATGAAGAAGCGATGGTGAGCCCAGATTCCGCAAAATGGCTTGAAGCCATGAAATCTGAGATGGGATCCATGTATGAGAACAAAGTATGGACTTTGGTTGACTTGCCCAATGATCGGCAAGCAATTGAGAATAAATGGATTTTCAAGAAGAAGACTGACGCTGACGGTAATGTTACCGTCTACAAAGCTCGACTTGTCGCAAAAGGTTTTTGGCAAGTTCAAGGGATTGACTACTATGAGACCTTCTCACCCGTAGCGATGCTTAAGTCTGTCCGAATCATGTTAGCAATTGCCGCATTTTATGATTATGAAATGTGGCAAATGGATGTCAAAATTGCTTTCCTGAATGGATTTCTGCAAGAAGAGTTGTATATGATGCAGCCGGAAGGTTTTGTCGATCCAAAGGGAGCTAACAAAGTGTGCAAGCTCCAGTGATCCATTTATGGACTGGTGCAAGCCTCTCGGAGTTGGAATAAATGCTTTGATAGTGTGATCAAAGCATTTGGTTTTGTACAGACTTTTGGAGAAGCCTGTATTTACAAGAAAGTGAGTGGGAGCTCTGTAGCATTTCTAATATTATATGTAGATGACATATTGCTAATCGGAAATGACATAGAATTTCTGGATAGCATAAAAGGATACTTGAATAAAAGTTTTTCAATGAAAGACCTCAGTGAAGCTGCTTACATATTGGGCATTAAGATCTATAGAGATAGATCAAGACGCTTAATTGGACTTTCGCAAAGCACATACCTTGACAAAGTTTTGAAGAAGTTCAAAATGGATCAAGCAAAGAAAGGATTCTTGCCTGTGTTACAAGGTGTGAAATTGAGTAAGACTCAATCCCCAACCAATGCAGAAGATAGAGTGAGAATGAAAGATGTTCCCTATGCTTCAGCCATAGGCTCTATCATGTATGCAATTCTGTGTACCAGACCTGATGTGTGTCTTGCTATAAGCCTAGCAGGGAGGTACCAAAGTAATCCAGGAGTGGATCACTGGACAACGGTCAAGAACATCCTGAAATACCTGAAAAGGATGAAGGAAATGTTTCTCATATATGGAGGTGACAAAGAGCTCATCGTAAATGGTTACGTTGATGCAAGCTTTGACACTCATCCGGACGATTCTAAATCGCAAACCGGATACGTGTTTACAATAAATGGTGGAGCTGTCAGTTGGTGCAGTTCTAAACAAAGTGTTGTGGCGGGATCTACATGTGAAGCGGAGTACATAGCTGCTTCGGAAGCAGCAAACGAAGGAGTCTGGATGAAGGAGTTCATATCCGATCTAGGTGTCATACCTAGTGCATCGGGTCCAATGAAAATCTTTTGTGACAATACTGGTGCAATTGCCTTGGCAAAGGAATCCAGATTTCACAAGAGAACCAAGCACATCAAGAGACGCTTCAATTCCATCCGGGATCTAGTCCAGGTGGGAGACATAGAGATTTGCAAGATACATACGGATCTGAACATAGCAGACCCGTTGACTAAGCCTCTTCCACGAGCAAAACATGATCAGCACCAAAGCTCCATGGGTGTTAGAATCATTACTGTGTAATCTAGATTATTGACTCTAGTGCAAGTGGGAGACTGAAGGAAATATGCCCTAGAGGCAATAATATTGTTATTATTTTATTTCCTTATATCATGATAAATATTTATTATTCATGCTAGAATTGTATTATCCGGAAACATAATACTTGTGTGAATACATAGACAAACCAAACGTCACTAGTATGCCTCTTCTTGACTAGCTCGTTAATCAAAGATGGTTATGTTTCCTAAGCATAGACATGTGTTGTCATTTGATTAATGGGATCACATCATTAGGAGAATGATGTGATTGACATGACCCATTCCATTAGCTTAGCACCCGATCGTTTAGTATGTTGCTATTGCTTTCTTCATGACTTATACATGTTCCTATGACTATGAGATTATGCAACTCCCGTTTATCGGAGGAACACTTTGTGTGCTACCAAACGTCACAATGTAACTGGGTGATTATAAAGGAGCTCTACAGGTGTCTCCAAAGGTACATGTTGGGTTGGCGTATTTCGAGATTAGGATTTGTCACTCCGATTGTCGGAGAGGTATCTCTGGGCCCTCTCAGTAATGCACATCACATAAGCCTTGCAAGCATTGCAACTAATGAGTTAGTTGTGAGATGATGTATTACGAAACGAGTAAAGAGACTTGCCAGTAACGAGATTGAACTAGGTATTGAGATACCGACCATCGAATCTCGGGCAAGTAACATACCGATGACAAAGGGAACAACGTATGTTGTTATGCGGTCTGACCGATAAAGATCTTCGTAGAATATGTAGGAGCCAATATGAGCATCCAGGTTCCGCTATTGGTTATTGACTGGAGACGTGTCTCGGTCATGTCTACATTGTTCTCGAACCCGTAGGGTCCGCACGCTTAAGGTTTCGATGATAGTTATATTATGAGTTTATGCATTTTGATATACCGAAGTTTGTTCGGAGTCCCGGATGTGATCACGGACATGACGAGGAGTCTCGAAATTGTCGAGACATAAAGATTGATATATTGGAAGCCTATATTTGGATATCGGAAGTGTTCCGGATGAAATCGGGATTTTACCGGAGTACCGGGAGGTTACCGGAAACCCCCGGGAGGTATATGGGCCTTAGTGGGCTTTAGTGGAAGAGAGGAGAGGTGGCCAGGGCTGGGCCGCGCGCCCCTCCCCCTAGTCCGAATAGGACAAGGAGAGGGGGGCGGCGCCCCCCCTTCCTTCTCTCTCTCCTCTTTCTTCCCCTCCCGAATCCTATTCCAACTAGGAAAGGGGGAGGGGAATCCTACTCCCGGTGGGAGTAGGACTCCTCCTGGCGCGCCCTCCTCCTGGCCGGCCGCACCCCCCCTTGATCCTTTATATACGGGGGCAGGGGGCACCTCTAGACACACAAGTTGATCCACGTGATCATATTCTTAGCCGTGTGCGGTGCCCCCTTCCACCATAATCCTCGATAATATTGTAGCGGTGCTTAGGCAAAGCCCTGCGACGGTAGTACATCAAGATCGTCACCACGCTGTTGTGCTGACGGAACTCTTCCCCGACACTTTGCTGGATCGGAGTTTGGGGATCGTCATCGAGCTGAACGTGTGCTAGAACTCGGAGGTGCCATAGTTTCGGTGCTTGATCGATCGGGCCGTGAAGATGTACGACTACATCAACCGCGTTGTGCTAACGCTTCCGCTGTCGGTCTACAAGGGTACGTAGATCACACTCTCCCCTCTCGTTGCTATGCATCACCATGATCTTGCGTGTGCGTAGGAATTTTTTTGAAATTACTACGTTCCCCAACAAGTCATAGTCAAATGGATCGGTCAGGTCCATAGAATGAACATCCTGGGTCGTAAAATTTACTAGATTATGACCACAATATGTTGTAAATAGAAGCCCGACACGTTCAGAAGCTCTTTTTCCCACCTGAAACTCCTTTTTTTGCTCTTCGACATACCCATCCATCAAAACCATGCCGCTAATAAACTTAAGTCTGATGGACAATAGTAACCTCGCATTCAGCAGGAAGAATGTGACAAATCTAGTGTTTGCATGGTTGGCTACATATCGTTCTAGAGTTATTGTCTTCAATCGAATGTCATGAGAAGTGAGAAAATCCCGGTGCTTACGAATCCACCGATTGGTTATAACTTTCTTACCCCGTCCTGTTTACTAAATAGATATGAAGATTGAAAACAGTTAAGGTCTAAAAAAAGAGTGTCGAAAGAGCAACAACTGAACGGTTAACTCTAGTACACTATATGCGGGCTTCCAATGTGCATGAAATTATCACCTTTATATACAACTTCTCCAGACATGGAAAGCATAGAAGCAAGCCAATAATCTTGTTCAGATCAAAACTATTCTTCTGGATATATAAGATCTTGAAAGAATCCAGCACCATTGATAGGCTATCCATGGAGAAACTCTTCATTGAGCATAGAACATAATATTAGTACAAAATGTGTACTCCGAGATGATATATAACTTATGCGCAGAAATTTAAAATGCGGCTTATGGTTAGAAGTGTAGATGATAATATAAAGTACCTGAAGAACTGTGGACCAAACACCATATTGAAATGAGCACAAAGATCATGTATTACACCCAAGGTCTCTAGTTTAGGCACAGAGATGACAATTATTTGCGACGGTGAATAACTAGAATCAAGGATCAACCTTTGAAGTGAAGGGGCATCTTGGATGATGAGCTGCCTTCTGTCAAAAGAAATTCCAATTCTTACAAGGTTAGGCGACTTTATTTGGAGACAACCGATTCTAACTGTGAAAACAAGCACCAAGCACTCCAGGGCAGGACAGATAGAGTGGATGTTGCTGTGCAATGAGGCCTCCGATATACGGACCCGCAAAAGTTAAAGTTTCTTGAGAAATGGGAGTCAAAGGTTTAGTACCAGATTGTCTAGTAGGTAGCACAGCGCAAATGTGGCGGTGTGGAGAGAGGAGGAAAACCGCAAGATGGACATCGATGCTGAGGGAACAAGTACATGGCGTTCGGTATCTGGTAGGTGATTTCCAGGGGAATAGTAGAACTCAAGTAGCTGTAGTTCTGTGAATTCAGGGGATTTCAGCCAGGCATCCACCATGCAGGGCATGGTATGCTTGCTCAGGTAGCATGACGGGATGCAAAGGCTTTGAACGGATCCCTGGTGGGAGGAGATGATGGCTCTGGGATTTCAAAATCATTGAAGAGAGATAGTTGATGAAAGTCGAGATTAAGGGGCATGGCGCGCCATAGAGGGTGCCACCGAATTGAGAGGACTTGGGTGTGGCAGCAATCCTTGGTGGGGAGAAGCGAGATGATCTCCCCGAGGACAACATCTGGGAGATCGTTGATGCGGTCCACCCGAGATTCTATGGGTTCCTGGGATCCGGTGGGGGCGGGGTCACCGCTTCTCCCCGCGCTGCCAGGTGTGGGATCTACAATAGGCGTCGCCGCTGGCGGGAGCCTCATCTTCTTGGCGCTGGGGTCAGCCGACTCCATTTTCCCCGAGGGCGTCGCGTCGCACTCACGGATTTGAGCAGAGTAACGAATGACGAGCCTAGTTGTAGTGCGAGTGAAGAAGAAGGGGAGCTGGGATTTTTTCTGTAGTAGTGAGGAAGAAGGGGAGCTGGGGTTTTCTGTAGGAGTGAGGTGAGGAATTTGGGGGTACGAGTGGAACGAGCTGATGTGAGGTGGGTGGGAGTGAGGAGGAAGAAGAGCAACCAGGTTTTTTTTGGGGCGGTGTGCTGGGTGTGGGTAGCGCCTCTGATTAAGTAAATATATGGGCTTTTGAATTGATTTTATTATTTACTAGGGTGGATGGGCTGCTTTGTATTGGGCTCAGAGAAACAGTTACTACTAGTACAGTGGAGATACTCTACAGCTACCCAAAAAAACAATTACTTTTAGTACAGTGGATACACTACCGCTCCTGGCTCCTCCTAGGTCATCGAAACGTCTCTCTCTACTGAATGTCGTTTTACTTTTGTTCACCGACATGCGGGCCATGCCATGCACGGGCCCAAATGCCATCCACCAAATTAGAAGGCAATATGCAGGCGGAGAGTCACCCGGGTCGTAGCACGAAAGTGACGAGCCATTGTATCACAAAAGCCCACCTCCCCGCAGTCTAAGTTTGATGGACGAAGCAACTATCATTTCACTCTTCGCTGAATCCCCTTCTCCCTCACCGTCTTCAAGAAAGCCAACACTCGCATCTACCACTGTTCTTCTCTCCCAACGAAGGAAAGGTAAGCGGATCTGTATGTTGGTATATTTTCGTTCAGAGAAAAAAAGAACTTTTGCAAAGCAGTAACCGATCCTCACTTTTTTTGTTTTATTGTCATTGCGATTGTGTTTTCCTTTCAGTGGTCTCCTAGTATTCGTCAGTTTCATGATGGACCAAGGAGAACCAAGCAAAGATCTACCGATATTGGAGCAGACGCGGGAGGCTGATCCCCATGAGACAGGGAGCTCCAAGAAGATGGAGGCAGCCACTGAGCCGACCCCAAATACACTCACGACCACTACTGAGATGGTCAACATCCCGTTTGAGGTTACAACCCCCACGGCACCGCAGGAGCAGTTTTCCCCCTTCGAGGATGTGTCCCCCAGCTGAGCTGCCCAAGGTGATTTTCTTCTTTGTCGATCTCGATTGTGGTTTTTCATCGAAGTATGTGGTGATGAATAATGCAAAATTTTATTAGCTTCAATGCCATGCTATACATAGTGGTTTAAATAACTTGTGTTTCTTATACTGGAAAGTAATTCAGAATTTGTTTTTGTTTCAATTAGAGCCCTGATGCAGACAAGGATTGTGTGGTTGTACATGTCACTTGCTATGAGGTGGATGACCTGAATATACGCACTGGGAAAATAGAGTTCTTAGGCTGTTGGATCCTAGAAGCCATCTGCGCTTATACCGATGTCGAGTTGTATTCCAGCCTCACTATTGTCAGGCGGGTTGTCTAGGGTGTACTGAAGCACAAGAAGTTCAAAGCTACTCCTTCGTTTGTGAGGCATACTGTTCTTGTCAAGCTTATTAGGAAGATGATGTGGCATGCCTCCACAAACAAGTTTATGAGTGGCAAGGCCACAAGGTTATCTTCATGAAGGTTCACATGATTGAGCTGCTGCCGGACGTCCTCGATGATGTTCATGTCAAGGTCCGTCTTGTGTCTAGCCCAAATTAGATCGAGGCATGAAATAGTTGCCCCAGCTAGTGTTTAATAGTAGTTTGGATTGTGTCTAATTATCCGAACCTTGCCTATTATCGAGCCCTCTGGGGCTAGTACTCTGTTTGAATCCGTCTATGGGAACTGCTGATACTTTTGTGTGCCCGTGAATCATGTGAGAACCATCATAATTGTTGCTGAAACAGATGCGCCCTCACTAGTTTTTTCATGAATATGGCATGGTAAGACATAACTTGTCACGGTTTATCATACGAGCAGTGTGTTTGATGAAATAGAGTACTCATTCAAGAACTATGCACCGACATATACATAAGTACTTGTAAACACTGTTGGTGCTACCCCACTTGTAAGCAGTTGTGCAAAACATGGCACATTGGCTCAGCTTGCTTCAACACTAGGCTATCGACCAGCTAACAATCAATAATCTGCTGTCTGACATATAAGCAACTACGTATCTTGTTACAGTGGTTCATGCAGTTAACTGAGGCCACAATGTAAATTCCAAATGTTCACACGCTAGTCCAGCGTTCATGTGGAACACTCACATTAAACTCAGCTTCATAAAAAACTTGAAAAGCATAAGTTAAGAAATTTTATACATCCCAATGATCATAGAACATAACAAACAAAGTTGTGAGAAGGTTTACAAATTAGGAAAAAACAAGCAAGGCTTCTCTGAGCAAAGGGCCTCCCGGCAGGCTTAAATTTCCTGGAGTTCACTCTGGTTTTTTCTTACTGCCACCATCCAGGGTTAGGTTCTCTCATTCCAGAATAACCAATTATAATTGTGTTCTCGGCTGGAATGCTGAACTGAACCATGTAGTGTACTAACCAGCTGAAATTCTTATGCATTCCACTAAATTTAAGCACCGCTATTTGCAGAAATGAGCAGACCACAATGCCTCTTGTCCGCGCACCTGTCCCAAAAACCTCCATGCAGCCATGCTAGCTAGTCCTCGGTCCATGGATCAACTCGTAGAAAGTGCATTCCGGACTAGGATGCCGTTTTTTTCGCTCGTCCCTGCACGACAATCAGGAAATAAAATGTACGAATCAACTTCTTTTAGATTGTGTTGGTCATTCTACCTAGTTACTACCAATGTAGGAATACATGGAACACCGGTGGTTAGAGGACGACAGCTAGGAATAGCCATCTCATTTTGTGCAGTTGTACTAAAACTGAGGTGTGTACTTTTGATTGCGCAGATAGAAACGATATGGAGACAGACATCCCTGCTTGCGCAAATATGAATTACAGTTATTTAAACAGTGACAGATATTTGCAGTGGCGTATGATTAACAACATCATCTATTGTGTTATAATTGGCACTAGATTGACAGTATGAAAGTGCCCTTAAGTAAGTAGCATCACATCACATCAACACTGCCACTAGATTAACATGCAAAACAATAGCATTAGTATTACTGTCATGAGAGTAGCACATGGTCAGTTAATGTGCAATCACATTTGTGCAGTTCCACTGTGATGAAGCAATGTTAGTGGTGTGAGATTTAAGTGTAACTGCAAAAACATAATTCATGGGAAATAAAGCAAGACGGAAGCACTTCATAAAATGGTGGTGGCATTGCTTCAATTTATCGACGGCACTAGACCATTACTTATAGTGACATTAGGTGGCATTGCTTAATGCTTCATGTGATTTTACATTAACGATAGCGATATGGGCGTAGGGACAGTAGGGGCATAAAGTGGTGAGGCAGATGTGGTTGCCGAGAGTGGCAAACACTCAGGCAACATGTTTGCATTTGTCCCATTTTTTATCTCCTTAGCGACATTTTCCTATGTGAGCACAGGAAATCTAGACCTGCTCATTCTCATTTGCGTTGTCCCCCAACACCCCTCACTTTCTTTCCTTTTTCAACTAAGGGACTGTTGGGGAACGTTGCAGAAAACAAAAAATTTTCCTACTCGTTTCACCAAGATCATCTAGGAGTTCATCTAGCAACGAGTCACGAGATGCATCTACATACCTTTGTAGATCGCGAGCGGAAGCGTTCGTTAGAACTAGGTTGAAGTAGTCGTACACGACGTGATCCAAATCACCGATGACCAGCGCCGAACGGACGGCACCTTCGCGTTCAACACACGTACGGGACGGGAGACGTCTCCTCCTTCTTGATCCAGCAAGGGGGAAGGAGAGGTTGATGATGATCCAGCAGCACGACGGCGTGGTGGTGGATGCAGGGCGTCACGACAGCAGGGCTTCGCCGTGTACTACGAGAAAGGAAGAAGTGACGGGGAGAGAGGGAAGCACCCAAGGCGTGGGATCAAGTCCCTCCTCTCCCCCACTATATATAGAGGTGCCAGGGGGGGGGAGGGGGCGCCGGCCCTGGTAGATGGGATCTACCAGGGGGGGCGGCGGCCAGGGGTGGGGGGGCTTGCCCCCCAAGCAAGGGGGCGCCCCCCTTAGGGTTCCCCCCAAACCCTAGGCGCATGGGCCTTGGGGGGGCTGGCGCCCCAGCCCACTATGGGCTGGGTTCCCTCCTATTTCAGCCCAAGGGGCCCTCCGGGATAGGTGGCCCCACCCGGTGGACCCCCGGGACCCTTCCGGTGGTCCCGGTACAATACCGGGTACCCCGAAACTTGTCCCGATGGCCGAAACTTCACATCCTATATATAATTCTTTACCTCCGGACCATTCCGGAACTTCTCGTGACGTCCGGGATCTCATCCGGGACCCCGAACAACATTCGGGTTACTGCATATACATATCTTCACAACCCTAGCGTCACCGAACCTTAAGTGTGTAGACCCTACGGGTTCGGGAGACATGTAGACATGACCGAGACGATCTCAGGTCAATAACCAACAGCGGGATCTGGATACCCATGTTGGCTCCCACATGCTCCACGATGTTCTCATCGGATGAACCACGATGTCGAGGATTCAATCAACCCCGTATGCAATTCCCTTTGTCTATCGATATATTACTTGCCCGAGATTCGATCGTCGGTATCCCAATACCTCGTTCAATCTCGTTACCGGCAAGTCACTTTACTCGTACCGTAATGCATGATCCCGTGACCAGACACTTGGTCACTTTGAGCTCATTATGATGATGCATTACCGAGTGGGCCCAGTGATACCTCTCCGTCATACGGAGTGACAAATCCCAGTCTTGATCTGTGTCAACCCAACAGACACTTTCGGAGATACCCGTAGTATACCTTTATAGTCACCCAGTTACGTTGTGACGTTTGGTACACCCAAAGCACTCCTACGGTATCCGGGAGTTACACGATCTCATGGTCTAAGGAAAAGATACTTGACATTGCAAAACTCTAGCAAACGAACTATACGATCTTTATGCTATGTTTAGGATTGGGTCTTGTCCATCACATCATTCTCCTAATGATGTGATCTCGTTATCAATGAAATCTTATGTCCATAGCCAGGAAACCATGACTATCTGTTGATCAACGAGCTAGTCAACTAGAGGCTTACTAGGGACATGTTGGTGTCTGTTATTCACACATGTATTACGATTTCCGGATAACACAATTATAGCATGAATAAAGACAATTACCATGAACAAGGAAATATAATAATAATGCTTTTATTATTGCCTCTAGGGCATATTTCCAACAGTCTCCCACTTGCACTAGAGTCAATAATCTAGTTACATTGTGATGAATCGAACACCCATGGAATTCTGGTGTTGATCATGTTTTGCCCTAGGGAGAGGTTTAGTCAACGGATCTGCTACATTCAGGTCCGTATGTACTTTACAAATTTCTATGTCTCCATCTTGAACATTTTCACGAATGGAGTTGAAGCGACGCTTGATGTGCCTTGTCTTCTTGTGAAACCTGGGCTCCTTGGCAAGTGCAATAGCTCCAGTGTTGTCACAGAAGAGTTTGATCGGCCCCGACGCATTGGGTATGACTCCGAGGTCGGTGATGAACTCCTTCACCCAGATTGCTTCATGTGCTGCCTCCGAGGCTGCCATGTACTCCGCTTCACATGTAGATCCCGCCACGATGCTCTGCTTGCAACTGCACCAGCTTACTGCCCCACCATTCAAAATATACACGTATCCGGTTTGTGACTTTGAGTCATCCAGATCTGTGTCGAAGCTAGCGTCGACGTAACCCTTTACGACGAGCTCTTCGTCACCTCCATAAACGAGAAACATCTCCTTAGTCCTTTTCAGGTACTTCAGGATATTCTTGACCGCTGTCCAGTGTTCCTTGCCGGGATTACTTTGGTACCTTCCTGCCAAACTTACGGCAAGATTTACATCGGGTCTGGTACACAACATGGCATACATAATAGAACCTATGGCTGAGGCATAGGGGATGACACTCATCTCTTCTATTTCTTCTGCCGTGGTCGGACTTTGAGCCGAGCTCAATTTCATACCTTGCAGTACAGGCAAGAATCCCTTCTTAGACTGATCCATATTGAACTTCTTCAATATCTTATCAAGGTATGTGCTTTGTGAAAGACCTATGAGGCGTCTTGATCTATCTCTATAGATCTTGATGCCTAATATATAAGCAGCTTCTCCAAGGTCCTTCATTGAAAAACTCTTATTCAAGTAGGCCTTGATGCTGTCCAAGAGTTCTGTATCATTTCCCATCAAAAGTATGTCATCTACATATAATATGAGAAATGCTACAGAGCTCCCACTCACTTTCTTGTAAACACAGGCTTCTCCATAGGTCTGTGTAAACCCAAACGCTTTGATCATCTCATCAAAGCGAATGTTCCAACTCCGAGATGCTTGCACCAGCCCATAAATCGAGCGTTGGAGCTTGCATACCTTGTCAGCATTCTTAGGATCGACAAAACCTTCCGGCTGCATCATATACAATTCTTCCTTAAGGAAACCATTAAGGAATGCCGTTTTGACGTCCATTTGCCATATTTCATAGTCGTAAAACGCGGCAATTGCTAACATGATTCGGACGGACTTCAGCTTCGCTACCGGTGAGAAAGTCTCATCATAGTCAACCCCTTGAACTTGTCGGTAACCCTTAGCGACAAGCCGAGCCTTATAGATGGTCACATTACCATCCGCGTCTGTCTTCTTCTTAAAGATCCATTTATTTTCTATGGCTCGCCGTTCAACAGGCAAGTCAGTCAAAGTCCATACTTCGTTTTCATACATGGATCCTATCTCGGATTTCATGGCTTCTAGCCATTTGTCGGAATCCGGGCCCGCCATCGCTTCTTCATAGTTCGAAGGTTCACCGTTGTCTAACAACATGATTTCCAAGACAGGGTTGCCGTACCACTCTGGTGCGGAACGTGTCCTTGTGGACCTTCGAATTTCAGTAGGAGCTAGATCAGAAGTATCTTGATCATTATTATTAACTTCCTCTCTAGTCGGTGCTGGCACCTCAGGAACATTTTCTTGAGTTGCGCCATTTTCCGGTTCAAGAGGCAATACTTCATCTAGTTCTACTTTCCTCCCACTTACTTCTTTCGAGAGAAACTCCTTCTCTAGAAAGGATCCATTCTTGGCAACAAAGACCTTGCCTTCGGATCTGAGGTAGAAGGTATACCCAATAGTTTCTTTAGGGTATCCTATGAAGACGCATTTTTCCGACTTGGGTTCGAGCTTTTCAGGTTGAAGTTTCTTGACATAAGCATCGCATCCCCAAACTTTTAGAAACGACAGCTTAGGTTTCTTCCCAAACCATAATTCATACGGTGTCGTCTCAACGGATTTCAACGGAGCCCTATTTAAAGTGAATGCGGCAGTCTCTAAAGCATAGCCCCAAAAAGATAGCGGCAGATCGGTAAGAGACATCATAGACCGCACCATATCTAATAGAGTGCGATTACGACGTTCGGACACACCGTTACGCTGAGGTGTTCCAGGCGGCGTTAGTTGTGAAACTATTCCACATTGTCTTAAGTGTGTGCCAAATTCGTGACTCAAGTATTCTCCTCCACGATCTGATCGTAGAAACTTGATTTTTCTGTCACGTTGATTCTCAACCTCACTCTGAAATTCCTTAAACTTTTCAAAGGTTTCAGATTTGTGTTTCATTAAGTAGACATACCCATATCTACTCAAGTCATCAGTGAGAGTGAGAACATAACGATAGCCACCGCGAGCCTCAACACTCATTGGACCGCACACATCAGTATGTATGATTTCCAATAAGTTGGTTGCTCGCTCCATTGTTCCTGAGAACGGAGTCTTGGTCATTTTACCCATGAGGCATGGTTCGCACGTGTCAAATGATTCATAATCAAGAGACTCTAAAAGTCCATCTGGATGGAGCTTCTTCATGCGTTTGACACCTATGTGACCAAGGCGGCAGTGCCACAAGTATGTGGGACTATCGTTATTAACCTTACGTCTTTTGGTATTCACACTATGAACATGTGTAGCATTACGCTCGAGATTCATTAAGAATAAACCATTCACCACAGGAGCATGACCATAAAACATATCTCTCATATAAATGGAACAACCATTATTCTCGGATTTAAATGAGTAGCCATCTCGAATTAAACGAGATCCCGATACAATGTTCATGCTCAAAGCTGGTACTAAATAACAATTATTGAGGTTTAAAACTAATCCCGTAGGTAAATGAAGAGGCAGCGTGCCGACGGCGATCACATCGACTTTGGAACCATTCCCGACGCGCATCGTCACCTCGTCCTTCGCCAGTCTCCGTTTATTCCGCAGCTCCTGCTTTGAGTTACAAATGTGAGCAACTGCACCGGTATCAAATACCCAAGAGCTACTACGAGCACTGGTTAGGTACACATCAATTACATGTGTATCACATATACCTTTTGTTTTGCCGTCCTTCTTGTCCGCTAAGTATTTGGGGCAATTCCGCTTCCAGTGACCACTTCCCTTGCAATAAAAACACTCAGTCTCGGGCTTGGGTCCATTCTTTGGTTTCTTCCCGGCAGCTTGCTTGCCGGGCGCGGCAACTTCCTTGCCGTCCTTCTTGAAGGCTTTCTTACCCTTGCCCTTCTTGAACTTAGTGGTTTTATTGACCATCAACACCTGATGTTCCTTCTTGACTTCTACCTCTGCTGATTTCAGCATAGCAAATACTTCAGGAATGGTTTTTTCCATCCCCTGCATATTGAAGTTCATCACAAAGCTCTTGTAGCTCGGTGGAAGCGACTGGAGGATTCTGTCAATGACCGCATCATCCGGGAGATTAACTCCCAGCTTTGTCAAGCGGTTATGTAATCCAGACATCGTGAGTATGTGCTCACTGACAGAACTATTTTCCTCCATCTTACAGCTGAAGAACTTGTCGGAGACCTCATATCTCTCGACCCGGGCATGAGCTTGGAAAACCATTCTCAGCTCTTCGAACATCTCATATGCTCCATGTCTCTCAAAACGCTTTTGGAGCCCCGGTTCTAAACTGTAAAGCATGCCGCACTGAACGAGGGAGTAGTCATCGGATCGTGCCTGCCAAGCGTTCATAACGTCTTGTTCGGCAGGGAGGACAGGTGCGTCACCCAGCGGTGCTTGTAGGACATAATCTTTTTTGGCAGCTATGAGGATGATCCTCAGGTTCCGGACCCAGTCCGTGTAGTTGCTGCCATCGTCTTTCAGCTTGGTTTTCTCTAGGAATGCGTTGAAGTTGAGGACTACGTTGGCCATTTGATCTACAAGACATATTGTAAATATTTTAGACTAAGTTCATGATAATTAAGTTCATCAAATCAAATTATTTATGAACTCCCACTTAGATAGACATCCCTCTTCTAGTCATCTAAGTATAACATGATCCGAGTTAACTAGGCCGTGTCTGATCATCACGTGAGACGGACTAGTCAACGTCGGTGAACATTTTCATGTTGATCGTATCTTCTATATGACTCATGCTCGACCTTTCGGTCTTCTGTGTTCCGAGGCCATGTCTGTACATGCTAGGCTCGTCAAGTCAACCTAAGTGTTTGCATGTGTAAATCTGTCTTACACCCGTTGTATGTGAATGTTAGAATCTATCACACCCGATCATCACGTGGTGCTTCGAAACAACGAACTGTCGCAACGGTGCACAGTTAGGGGGAACACTTCTTGAAATTATTATGAGGGATCATCTTATTTACTACCGTCGTTCTAAGTAAATAAGATGCAAAACATGATAAACATCACATGCAATCAAATAATAAACGTGACATGATATGGCCAATATCACATAGCTCCTTTGATCTCCATTTTGGGGCTCCATGATCACCTTGTCACCGGCTTGACACCATGATCTCCATCATCATGATCTCCATCATCGTGTCTCCATGAAGTTGCTCGCCAACTATTACTTCTACTACTATGGCTAACGCGTTTAGCAATAAAGTAAAGTAATTTACATGGCGTTTCTCAATGACACGCAGGTCATATAAAAGAATAAAGACAACTCCTATGGCTCCTGCCGGTTGTCATACTCATCGACATGCAAGTCGTGATTCCTATTACAATAGCATGAACATCTCATACATCCCATATAGATCATTCATCATTCATCACAACTTTGGCCATATCATATCACAAAGCACTTGCTGCAAAAACAAGTTAGACGTCCTCTAATTGTTGTTGCAAGTTTTACGTGGCTGAATTAGGGTTCTAGCAAGAACATTTTCTTACCTACGTGAAAGCCACAACGTGATTTGTCAACTTCTATTTACCCTTCATAAGGACCCTGTTCATCGAATCCGCTCCAACTAAAGTGGGAGAGACAGACACCCGCCAGCCACCTTATGCAACTAGTGCATGTTAGTCGGTGGAACCGGTCTCACGTAAGCGTACGTGTAAGGTTGGTCCGGGCCGCTTCATCCCACAATACCGCTGAAGCAAGAAAAGACTAGTAGCGGCAAGAAGGTTGACAAATCCACGCCCACAACGAATTGTGTTCTACTCGCGCAAGAAGAACTACGCATAGACCTAGCTCATGATGCCACTGTTGGAGAACATTGCAGAAAACAAAAAATTTTCCTACTCGTTTCACCAAGATCATCTAGGAGTTCATCTAGCAACGAGTCACGAGATGCATCTACATACCTTTGTAGATCGCGAGCATAAGCGTTCGTTAGAACGAGGTTGAAGTAGTCGTACACGACGTGATCCAAATCACCGATGACCAGCGCCGAACGGACGGCACCTTCGCGTTCAACACACGTACGGGACGGGAGACGTCTCCTCCTTCTTGATCCAGCAAGGGGGAAGGAGAGGTTGATGATGATCCAGCAGCACAACGGCGTGGTGGTGGATGCAGGGCGTCACGACAGCAGGGCTTCGCCGTGTACTACGAGAAAGGAAGAAGTGACGGGGAGAGAGGGAAGCACCAAAGGCGTGGGATCAAGTCCCTCCTCTCCCCCACTATATATAGAGGTGCCAGGGGGGGGGCGCCGGCCCTGGTAGATGGGATCTACCAGGGGGGGCGGCGGCCAGGGGTGGGGGGGCTTGCCCCCCAAGCAAGGGGGCGCCCCCCTTAGGGTTCCCCCCAAACCCTAGGCGCATGGGCCTTGGGGGGGCTGGCGCCCCAGCCCACTATGGGCTGGGTTCCCTCCTATTTCAGCCCAAGGGGCCCTCCGGGATAGGTGGCCCCACCCGGTGGACCCCCGGGACCCTTCCGGTGGTCCCGGTACAATACCGGGTACCCCGAAACTTGTCCCGATGGCCGAAACTTCACATCCTATATATAATTCTTTACCTCCGGACCATTCCGGAACTTCTCGTGACGTCCGGGATCTCATCCGGGACCCCGAACAACATTCGGGTTACTGCATATACATATCTTCACAACCCTAGCGTCACCGAACCTTAAGTGTGTAGACCCTACGGGTTCGGGAGACATGTAGACATGACCGAGACGATCTCAGGTCAATAACCAACAGCGGGATCTGGATACCCATGTTGGCTCCCACATGCTCCACGATGTTCTCATCGGATGAACCACGATGTCGAGGATTCAATCAACCCCGTATGCAATTCCCTTTGTCTATCGATATATTACTTGCCCGAGATTCGATCGTCGGTATCCCAATACCTCGTTCAATCTCGTTACCGGCAAGTCACTTTACTCGTACCGTAATGCATGATCCCGTGACCAGACACTTGGTCACTTTGAGCTCATTATGATGATGCATTACCGAGTGGGCCCAGTGATACCTCTCCGTCATACGGAGTGACAAATCCCAGTCTTGATCCGTGTCAACCCAACAGACACTTTCGGAGATACCCGTAGTATACCTTTATAGTCACCCAGTTACGTTGTGACGTTTGGTACACCCAAAGCACTCCTACGGTATCCGGGAGTTACACGATCTCATGGTCTAAGGAAAAGATACTTGACATTGCAAAACTCTAGCAAACGAACTATACGATCTTTATGCTATGTTTAGGATTGGGTCTTGTCCATCACATCATTCTCCTAATGATGTGATCTCGTTATCAATGACATCTTATGTCCATAGCCAGGAAACCATGACTATCTGTTGATCAACGAGCTAGTCAACTAGAGGCTTACTAGGGACATGTTGGTGTCTGTTATTCACACATGTATTACGATTTCCGGATAACACAATTATAGAATGAATAAAGACAATTACCATGAACAAGGAAATATAATAATAATGCTTTTATTATTGCCTCTAGGGCATATTTCCAACAGAGACAAGTCCACTTCCCCCCACCCTTCGCCATCCACCATGCTTTCTTCGCCTTTTAAACCAAGAGACCGGTTGGGTAGCCATTATCTACTACTTTCCCCCGTTTCCTCTTAGAACCAAGTCCTAGATTCATGCTACAACTTTCCCACTTTCTTCCCTATTTGAACCAACTCTTAGATTTGACTGTATGAACTAGCTTTACCTCTAATAATAGTAAAAGTCTAGGTGGCTTTGGAACACCCGATGGAAGTAGAAAAAGATCCACACGCAGCCACGTGGGGAGCTGGGGCAGTAGAGCAAGGCAGGTTTCGAAGGAATATATACCCGAGGGTCGTCGGCATGTGGCAAAGACAGCGTCGGGAGGCCGCATCTTAGCCACAATACTGGAGGGAGGAAGAAGGGGTTGGAGGCCCTCCCGAGCCGGTGCTCTCTCGGAGAGAATGTCACAGCCGTCAATCGGGACGCGCGGGCAGCCGTTGGTCTCCTCCGTCGCCGCCGACGACAGCGTGAACAATGCACCTACACCCCTACCCCGGTCAAGGTGGTCCGGCCAGATTTGTGACCAGCCGTGAGCAGAGAGAAAGTGTGGCCACCTATGTCTTGCTTAGATCTGGAGAGCATGAGAGAGTGAAAGAGATGAACCCTAGTAAAGCAAGCGCTAAGGGTCCTGCTTATATATGTAGTGGAGTGATTTTGTTGTACCAGTTTCAAGAAATGCGCTCCTACGTGTACTCGCGAGTGGGTGTGAGAGAACTAGTGCGTGCGTGCACCGCTTCTCTTCATGAGAGTACAATATACTATGTCCAAAGAACGTTCACCACAAGAGTAATAGTATAAGTGTGTGACGTGTGAGGTAAAATAGAAGGTGCGCGACGTCTTTTGTTTTTTAGAAGTTCTGAGGGTAGGGTGTGAAGAGCACATATGTGTGTGACGTCTACCTGCAGATAGACGGTGGGTGCGAGAGGACTCGGGAGAGTCGTGACTCGTGAGGGTGCGTGTGTGCGTGAGAGAGAGGGGGCACGTATCAATGCAATGCATGTGTCCGTAAATCATTATCCGACAAACGTTCACCGCAAGCCGTTTCCTGACGAACGCCGTAAGAACCGTTAGATCGGCATCCGACAGTGTCAGTTTTGCCATGTCATTTAACAGAGCAGCCACTCTTCCTACACACAAATCTTCCACGTGAGTGTTAGCAACTGCCGTATGCTCCTCCCTCCGTTCCAAAATGCAGTGCATATAGCTTTATTGAAAATTTGAACCTCAAAAACCTTTACCGAGTTTTCGTGTACCAAAATGCACATATAGAATACCCAGTATATATCATTTCATTCATCTTCGAGAGGTAACTATAAAGATGGGGGAGGAGTCTACAAAGAAAGACCATCGTATCACCTGCAGCAATTTCAACCATCCTTTGGTGTGGAGGAATATCATAGGAACTTTATATGATATGATTTTTATAGGATTTTTTCCTTTAGAGCCAATTGGTTCATAGGAATAGATTCATATACTCCACATTTCAAATGAAATAAACATGATATCATTTTTATAGCTTTAGAGCCACTTGGTTCATATGAATGGATTCATATACTCCCATAATTTCAAAGGAAAATAAACATTAGCGTATATTGAATAAAAAGTTCCTACGATGTGAACCAAATGACATCTCTTTTCTAATCCCTCCTCATAGGAATTGAGATACATGTCATCTCTAGATTCAATAGAAAAGTTCCTATGATGTGAACGAAATGACATCTCTTTTCCAATCCCTACTCATAGGAATTGAGATACATATCATTTCTTTCCCTACAACTTCCATGTATACATCTTCTATTCCTAAATAGCTAGTACAACCCACTAGTAGCTTTTTTCCTAGACATGCAACTATGGCACAAGAACACGTCATGCATGCAAGTCATAAATCACATTGTTTTTCTACTCTATGCATGCAAGCACCACATCATCAATTCATGAATGTTACTCATAAGTTATTTCTTGCATTAGATTTTGTATTGACAATGTATGTGCTGGTCACGTGCACACATATGTAGTTCACATTCACAGTTTTGTTAGAAATGTCATTCTTTTAACTGCAATTCATTTTTTCTCTTTGTACTCCCTCCGTCTAGGTGTGTAAGTCATCTTCCAAAAACCAAATAATCCCAATACACTTAGGCACGGTACATTAACTCCCTCTTCGTTTCTTGTTTCGTGACATATCAACCAATAAGAGATGTGGGTCGTGCATGATTTCAATGGCTTGAGACTTTCAAACATGACATGCAATGGTTAATTCATTAAATGGAATGCTATTAACTAGCAAAAATACCTAAGATGACTTATACACCTAGACGGAGGGAGTATTACATTTTTTTCATTTTAAGCATGCATTCACTTCCCATTAGTTATAGATGTTTTTGGAAGAACTTTTATGCATTATCTATACCCCTATATAGTGTGTGAATAACTTTGAAAGATGGTAATTGGATGAACTAATCCGACAGTGCAGAGATGGCAAATCCAAGCACCTGGCCGTTGGATATCATCAACATTCCACCAGATTCTCTCACATGTACACTCTAGAAGACTCCATGGTTGAACTTAAGCATAATGCACAAACCTCAAAACACAAGCACTTCTAGAATATTTCGTATCATAATTGCCCAATTTTTTTCTTAATGAATTGCCATTATTTGTTTTTTACTTTATGTTTTACAATGCACAATCGCATGAATCTTAACCTTTTTATAAAACTAACTAATTTTGAATGAGATGAACTATAAGAATTAAATGAACATCTACATCATGCATATATGACTCAAAGCTTTACATGCTATAGTGTGTATTTATTCATAATTTGGTTTCCAAATCTCATGCGTTCAATGCATGTGTACCTTACTAGTTTTGAGTAGAGTAACAAATTTCACGCAACCGCGGGTATATCAAAATGCAGGGCCCATGCATCATTGCCTTTCGGTCGAACCTACATCCACAATTTTTTGTACGTATATCTCCACTGGTCCCCGAACCCAAAATTTTGCCTTGTTCCCGTAAAACCAAGCAGCCCACACATATTAAGGCGTCGACTCGAACTCAATCCCTTTCCCATTTACTACGACATGGCCCCACACGCCATAGTACTCCTACAAACCCTACTGCCGCACGCATCACTACTCCTACAAACTTCTTCAAGAGGACAAGGGAGAAGCAGATTTGTAGTGGATGTGCTTTCAAAAAAAGATTTGTATTGGAGGCCCCTACCCTAGAGTGCCCTAGGTAGCTGCCGCACGCATCATTGGTTTTCTCTTTTCTTTATGCTCTTGCGCCCTAGAGTGAAATGATGGTTGCTTCGTCCGTCCATATTAATGCGGGAAAGGTGGGGATTTGTGAACCCCTCATCACTCATTTACTACTACCGCAGTGCTACGATCGGGGTGCCTCCAAGTCCAACCGCTGCTCCGAACTATAATTTGGTGCATCGCACATGGAACAAGACGGTGGATGAGCAACATGTCGGCCAAAGGGGTCCTGTTAAGTGTGTCGCCATTTCGTGTGAGGACTGACCCTACTTGAGTTGCTACGCCAACACGACAGGAGCAGCCTACCACTTGGTTTTGCTCCTTGGTGAATCCCGACTATATTGATCTAAAAAGATACGTATTGTACTACCCTCTCCGTCTCGGTTTATAGGGTGTGCACGTAGTTCTAGGTCATCCATTTGACTAACTAAATATGAGTTACTATGTCACAAAAAGTATATCATTGGATTCTTAAGAGGATGTAGTTTCTAAACATATACTGTTCATCACATATATAGCCAGTTAAATTCTCAACCTAGAACGACGTGCATGCCCTGTAAACCGATACAAAGGAAGTAGTAAAAAGAGGTGATTTTACCGAGCGATGGGCGGGGGAGCATGACCTGTCATGCGGTCCCATGTGTCATGATGTACCAAGGCGATGCGTGTGTCCCTATTGAGGCAAAACAATGGTAGACGCAATACTATGTGGTTTTCTTGAAGGAGATGATGGTGAAGCGAAGTGTGAAATAATGGTTGATGCGTCCGTCTGGGAAGACGCGACATTGTGATTGGACGTCTCATTGCTCATTACTACTACTGGGGCGGTATGACTAGGGTGTGTCCCCCTGCTGTTCTGCACTGTTATTTGGCGCATGACACGTTGACCCGGTTGTTACATGTCCCACATGTCGGCGAGAGGAAGTACAAAATTCATGAAAGCGAGCGTCAACAGAGGAGTACAAGACGCGGCTTGGTTTTTGCTGCTTCATGCGATCCATCGATACAACCCGAACTAAAAAAGGCGAGGATGTGTCTTTTCCCACGCAGCAGGCAGGGGAGTTTGGCATAGTCTGTTCGAGGCAAGGAGGCATGAAGGGAAACAAGCAAATAAAGGTTGAGCGACTTAGTTTTGGAAAAATCTGATTTTACGGAGTACGTACCCACTATGGAGGTAGTACTACTTACTACTCCTTCATTTCCAGTTTATAGGGCTCATCTAAAAAAAATCATTTTTCCATTTTATAAGTCTCAATTCTACTAGTAGTAGTAATACCATCACATGTTGGATTTTGAGGTGCGTTAAATCACCCGATGCAAGCAGTGTCAAGAGAAAAGTCACCGATGCATGTAGAAGTTCATGGAAATTTAGTGGTCATGCATGCATTCGTTCTAATTAATGCCTCGCTAAACATAACTTCTTGAGGCTAGTCATAGTGGGAGTAACTTAGCTAGTAACATAGCGCACTCCAAGAAATTGTTGCTTATGTGGCAAGTAATTAATGAGAGGTGGTAACATAATATGTTACTGTAACATAGCGCTTTCCAAGACAAGATGAGTCTACAAGCTAATAAATGAAGCAATCTAAGATACTACTATTATGTTACTTTGCATTATGAAGGTAGTAACTTAGGCTAGTGTCATATACATGACACTAGTCTAAGTTACTCCCCACTATGACCAGCCTAAGAAAAACGAGCGTACTAATTACTTGTGCAAACTACGAAATTAATTCCACCACTCACCGTCTACCTTGGTTGGAGAGATTTTAAAATTGAGCCATAAACTGGAAAGGAGGGAGTAGTAACATACCCTAGGGTAGCTTGCTACACCGCGAACTCCAAGGAAATTGATGTAGTAGTACTACTCCTATATACCACTGTACTACTAAAAGACATACTCCCTCCGTTCCTAAATATAAGTCTTTTTAGAGATTCCACTATGGACTACTCCCTCCTTTCCGGTTTATAAGGCTCAAATCTCAAACCTCATCAACCAAGGCATTTTGTGAGTGGAGGAATGTATCTCATACTTTACAAAACTACCCCAATTAAACTCATGCATTAATTTGGATTAATTGCAGTGCATGCATGCTTGGCCACTAAATGAGTAGGAACATTACATGCATTGGTGTGTTCCTCTTTAATTATTGCATGCAAAGATTTAATGTGCATTGGAAACTAAAAATCAGATGGAGATGAGCCCTCTAAATTGGAAAAACAAAAAAGTTGAAATAAGCCTTATAAACCAGAAAGGAGGGAGTACATTCGAAGCAGAATGAGTGAATCTACACTAAAATATGTCTATGTACATCTGTATGTAGTTTGTAGTGGAATCTTTAAAAAGACTTATATTTAGGAACAGAGGAAGTATGTTCCTAACAATATGATACTCTCTCTAACCAAGGTAGGGACGAGGAGTAAACAGAGGGAGTAGTAAAATTTTCTCCTTGTCATGTGAGCCACCGTGCGCGTGGGCGAGGGAGCGGGCGTAGTAGTAAGCAAGCTTCACCTCGTCCTGCGAGCCACCGCGCCCTTGGGCGGGGGAGACAACGTACTAAGCAAGCTTCTCCTCATTCTGTGAGTTGACGGGACACATCAAAAGTAATACGTACAAAGCATCTCGAGTGTATAGAGCCTTGCCTCTATGGTAGGCCCCACATGGTTTGCCTCTTTTTTAACATAACGCGTCAAGTCGCAATTTGTTTGTCCACCCATGGTAGATGATCCTCCATCAAGTGGACAAGCAGTACATGTGTCAAATTACCACGTGGGCTGCCTTTTCGTATAGAAATGAGCTCCACCGTGTACCCGCGCGGGTGTGATTGGGAAAGAGATGGGAGTATGTGCGCTGTGCGTGCACCTCTTCTCTTCGTGCATGTCCCCCACCTACGTGGATGTGTGTGAGAGAGATACAAACCTAGACATAATGCACCGTCCATCCCCATGCCTTCGCCCAGTCCGACCACCAGTCACCACCACGCCCCACTCCTCCTCACCTTATCTCTCATCTTTCTCGAGATATCATTTTTTGATGAAATTATCGAGATACCATTTTTTGATAAAATTCTCGAGATATCATTAGTTTTTACACATGGGATTACTCCTGCATGGGTCAATCACAACAGATGTTTTGTAAAAAAAATGCATCTTGATGTTCCATGCAATGCACGGGCATCTTGCTAGTCCATGAAAACAACACATGGCAAAATTTCATGGCGAACGAGGGATATGAATCTGCTGGGAGGGGCTGTTTGGATCTTGCTCGGGGTAGCCAAAATATTGGTGACCCTTTTGTCCACCAGTGCCTTTGCGACCGTTGAACGAGGAATGGCTCGGGTGCTCATGCATCCTCCAGCGCGCACGTTGGAGACGAGCTCGAACGAGCTGTGCTTTTTTGTCCCACCACGCCGCCCGAGCCGGCCGCAGACCGACCGGTGACCCGCAAATTACGCCATCCAACCATAGCTGCACACATTCTGACATCAGCTCAACCAACCGGATGAAATTCATGCAAACATGGTGATATTTCATATAAACAATGACGAAATTCATATAAAATACCGGATTTTCATACAAACATGATGGATTTCATTACATTCAAATCAACTAAGCTGTGCTAGTTTTGGACAACACACGTATATAATACCTAGCCTAAATGGTCGCCCGCCGATCCATTTGTGTTCCTCATATCCAGCAGCACGATCACTGGACTGCCGGGAGCCCCGAAGGTATATGCTTCAGCACAAAGGACGGCTCGCTTCCCCACTGCCCAACTGATATGGTTGGCTGATGCCCAAGATGATGGTGGAAGGGGGCTTCTCCGCTTCCGTGGAGCCCATGCGGGGTCGACGAAGGTCCTCGCAACAAAAGGATCCGATAAGACACCTGCTGTGTACGCCGGCATCGCCTCCGTGGTGGCCTTCATGGGACCCAAGCGGCGGCGGCCTCCCGTGTTCTACTTCTCCTCGATGATGGCGGCGAACACGGAGGCACTGGCCACCGACTCGTCGCTCTCTGCGCACTCGGCTTCTGTCTCTGCTTGCATGGAGCGGCCACCGGCATGGGAGTCTCGGCCACAGAAACGGGAGACACAATCGTAGACACGGGAGGCGTGGTACGAGGCGGCGGCGTGGACGACAGCGACAACGCCCGTGCGCCGCTCCTCGTTGAGCTGGCCTGGAGCGGCGAGTTGCTGAACCATGCGCCGTCTTGGGCCGCAACTGGCTCCGTCGGGCAAGGAAAGGGAGGTGGATCAGCGAGCTGCATAGCTCGTATCTGGTGGGCTCGGCGAGCCACCCAACCAGGTTGGATGCGGGATAACTACTCTTCGCAAGCCATTGTAAGAGTGGACAAAATGGTGAAGGAGGAGATAGGGGAGCGGCGGAGGTGTGCGATTCTTGGCCGGCGTTTGGCCTCGTTTAAATAGGAGATTAAATAGATGGCGGACGGGAGGAGCTCGGCTGGCATTGCGTTTAATGCCGGCCCGGTCATGAACGGATGTGTGTCCAGAGTGGGTTTCTCGGCTTCCACACGGGTTTCATGGAGACGTTTGAATGCGGCAAAGAGGTGTGTTCAGCCGGGCGTGCAGCAAGTGGCGCCCTCGACTTTGACGTACGACACCTCGCCGTTCTTCCACTGACGTGTGGGCTCTTTGGGTACATGGCCTGTGTCAGGACCCCGATTCCAAGTCACATCGATCTAGCCGGTAACACCTCATATCACTTTGCGGCCTCACGCACGGTATTCCCACGGGTGTCGCCTTACCATGGCCCGGGGCCGTTTGCGCCTTTTGGCTCACGTATATGATAGTGTCGCTAGCATCCATATGACAGAGAACCCGGGCCGACATGGCTAGTCATGAACCCAAAGCGGCACTAACCTATGGGGACAGGCATACATGAATCACATCGAGCATGTCGGTCAGCAGCGTGTGAATCCGGGCTGTGGCACTGGGCTAACAGGACTCCGGGAACCCGGACTGTAGCAGGCTAGGCAGGACTCCGGATGTCACCGCGTGACATTTCCCCGAAGGGACAGACACAGGAACGAAGTGAAACACATGCCGGTCAGTCAAGTGTCCTGAGCAGTAGTGCTGGGCTAATAGGACTCCGGTGAACCGGGCTGTAGCGGACTACTATGGCTCATGGAAGCACTAGGCTACATTTCCCCATAAGAGAGGCTGCCAAGGATAAACAACTAGATTGTCGGATCCCACACGTACCAAGCATTTCAATCATACACACAATATGCTTGATATGTGTAAATACAACATGGCATCACAACATAACTCTACAACTCAAGTATTTATTCATTAGGCTCCGATGAGCGAGATATTACAAACATGGGGCTCATGACCCAACAATCATAGCATACAATGCAAAGCACATGCAGAAGCTTAACATGTCTGAGTACAAACATCTACAAATGAAAAAGGCTAAGAAGCCTGACTATCTACCAGATCCTGCTGAGGGCACAAGATCGTAGCTGAGGTATCAAGCTAAACGTCGAAGTCCACGCGAAACTACTAGTGAGACTGAAGTCTCTCTACAAAACATAAATTAAGCAAACGTGAGTACAAAAGTACTCAGCAAGACTTACATCAGAACTAGCTACATATACATCGGTATCAACAGGGGGGTGGTGGAGTTTAACTGCAGCAAGCCAGCTTTGACTCGGTGGCTATCTTAAACTATGACTGCAAGTAACTCTTTTGAGGTGGCGCACACGAGTCCACATATTCACCATATCAATACACCACTATGGATCCGCTCCCGTCTCCCTACGAGAACGCTATCCATAGCACTCACGCTTATCTTGCACATTTTAGAGTATCCACTTTCACTTGTCTATGAACTGTTATAGGCAACCCAGAAGTCCTTTACCGCAGACACGGCTATTCGAATAGATCATTTATAACCCTGCAGGGGTGTACTTTGTCACACATGTTTCCACCACTTAGCATCTGCACACGACATGTGCTCGGCAGAATTCAAGCGAAAGCCGACGTGGGTGTAGACCACTACCTGACTAACCACACAAGTCTCTAGTCCAGGTTTATCGCCTATTCGGGTTCCATCCGCAAGGAAATCTGGCCGGGGTGTCCTCAACGGCCCCAAACAATGTGTGCAGGGTTCCCGAGACACCAAACGGGCGACTTGGTACACCATGCCACGGTGTATCTACCGCATCATAGCCCACCCCTAGGGTCAGCGCTACGCACGGCCGCCAACACATAACCTACAAACACCAGAAACTAGTTGCAACTCCTAGACAGAGGACAAGATGGGTCAGTAAGTCGAGCGGGGTCATATTTCAGGGCCCAATGTGTGGTAGTAGTAGTTTCATGGATCACAAACACAGAACTCAGTTCCTGAGGACGGTTTCAGTGAGACAACCCACCATGTACTCCTACATGGCCTCTCACCACTACCTTTACCAAATCGTGTTCACACACTTAGCTCACACACCGTAGGACATGTTTACACACCTCCGATTCATCCCCGATGAACCAGACCTGACACGACTCTATGCAATAGCAGGCATGACAAACAAGCATGAATGAGTAGGCACATCGGGGCTCAAACAACTTCTACTCATGCTAGTGGGTTTCATCTATTTACTATGGCAATGACAGGTCATGCAGAGGAAAGGGGTTCAACTACCGCAACATGTAACAGTTGAATCGTTGTTGTCCTAATGTAGTAAAAGAGAGCAGGAGCGAGAGAGTGGGATTATATTAGAATGAACAAGGGGGTTTTGCTTGCCTGGCACTTCTGAAGATATTATAGCTCTTCATCGATGTCATCGAATTCACCATCGAAACACGTCTACTGAGAGGGGACAATTACCGGCAAGGGAACGTAAAAAACATTCAATTAATGCAATGCACAAGCGAATGAATGATATGACATATTAAGGTACTGAATTGACCTAATGCAATATCTAGCCAATTTAATTGAAGTGGAACTCAAACAAGATCAAATTCCAACTCCAAATGTTATTTCATAATTTTCCCTAATCATCATTTGTCCTATTCAGTGAGGTTAACTTGTTCAAACATGCATGATCATGGCATAAACAGATTCTTTGGATTTTTCTGATCATTTTTCATATATAAATTATTTCATTCTGAGCTACGGTTGATTTTCTATGAATTTTTGAAGTTTTAAACATTTTCTGGAATTTCCTGATTATTTTTAAAACCAGAAAATGGTTAACTGCATCAGCATGACGTCTGTGTGATGTCAGCAGGTCAACAGGGGCTGGTCCTGGTTAAACTGACCTGTGGGGCCCGCACGTCAGTGTGACAAGGCAGGAACAGAGACTGACCAGTGGGGCATGGTCAATGCTGACTGGGCAGGTCAAACCTGGCAGCCAGGCCCCACTTGACTTAATCTAATCCTAAACAGAAACTGATCCAGGTTAATTAAGGGCGCGGGGCCCAACTGTCTGTGTCACTGTGGTTAATTAACTAGGTGATTAAACCCTAATTAAGCAGCCACGTCATCATCACCGGAACTACGCTGGCGATGACCAAACCGACGGCGAGAGCTCGCCGGACTCGCGTTGGGGACAGCAGTTCGTCGCACTGCTGGCACCAGGGAGGGCCTCTTGCTCGTCCGCATCCAAAGGACCGGATGGGAGGCCATGAGGTGGCCGGAAATGACACCGGCGACGACCTCGCGCGGCGGCGCACACACGGGCTCATCGGGGAGGAGGCTACGGAGCACGGGCGAGCAAGCTGAAGCTTTCTACGGCCATCTGGGAGCGCAAGGAGGACGGTAGCATCCTCAAGCCCTACTGGTTTGAGCTCAGGCTACGACGGCGACGAGGCCGTGTGATGGTGAGCTTCGGCTTGTGCGGGCAAGGGAGATAGAGGGCACGAGAGAGCAGGAGAGATGGGGGATTCGATGCGTCAGCTCACATCGGTTTGGAAGAAGCAGCCGGCGAGCTTGGGGAGGCGTAGATGGCGAAGAATCGTCGGCGAAGATCCATGGCGGCCGAGGACGCTAGCGACGAAGCAGAGCCCTCCGGCTCCTTTCCTTCGGCTTGGGGGCGTGGTGATCGATGGCGGAGCTTCTGGTCACGGTCATGGGGCGAGGGGCGGCCGGTGGACGCGGTGGCAGCGAGCGGCGGCGACGGTGGCATTCGGTCGCGGGAGAGAAAGGGCAGCAGAGGAAGGGATGAGCACGAGAGGGAGTGAGAGGGGCCTGGGGGGGTGCGTGGCGTCTCCAGGGAGCTGCGGGAGGAAGCAGGGAGGCAGGAGGTGGCCGGCGCGCGGCGAGCACGCGCCCCTGCCTTCTGGCGTGAGGTAGGGGGTGACTGGCGCTGGCCAGTCGGCTGGGCCGGCACAGTGCCAGGCCAGCAGTGGCCCAGGTAAGCTCTCTCTCTTCTCTGTTTTCTATTTTCTTTTCTGCAATTTGTTTTGGGTTTAGTTTCAACACCAAACCATTTTATCAAATCCTGAAAATAATTATGTGGCTAGAACTAAAATATCCCAAACCACATAAAATGTTCCAGAATTATTAGACATATATTAATTATATAAATAATATATAGCCAATGCAAATAGTTATTGAATTAATTCAAAGGCCCAAAATAAATGTTTCTGAGATACCAAAAACATTGGTTTGAATTTTACCTCTTGCCAATATTTTCAGAGACTAAGAGGAACATTTTCTTGGACTTCTTTGAAGACATTTTAATGTTGATTATTTTTGAACTGGTTTCTGAGGGTTTCAACAAACCTCAATTCAACTTTCAGAAATTTTAGACATGATGCATGAGTGCAGATGCAACTATTTCACTCAGGTACTCTAGGGCTGTGACAGCCTGCATGTCAGTGACCCAACGCAGGCAGCGCATGGTAGAGGAACTTTTGGTGGGCCGGGCGGTCAGAAGCGGGCATTTCATAAACCGATGATTGTTCATTAAGTGTGACGTCATCTATTTCATGTAGATAAGCCTACTATATAATGTAAGAGAATTTTAAAATTTTCATATATACGTTGATAGCCCGTTCGATACGTTGTGATTCATAAAGACCGCTGCAAACATCAATGTTCTGCTTATCACAGATAAGGTTGATTAATACCCGTAACAATCCATGTCCTTAACAAAGGGTGCATTCACGTATAGGTTGAGCGTGTGTCTTGCATTGTGTGTTGTGTGCATGTAGGCGTGCGAGTGTTGCGTGCGTGCATTTGTACGTTTCAGTGTTGCATGCATGTGTGCGTACGTGCGTGTGTTCGTGAGTGCATGTGTACATGTCAGTCTTGCACGCCTGCATGTGTGCATGTGTTCGTTATATGTACATGTCAGTGTTGCACGCCTGCATGCGTGCGTGTGTTCATGCGAGTGCTGCGTGCGTGCATGTGTACGTGCGGGGTGAGGCTGCATGTCAGTCGACTGACTTTTTCATCTCTGGTCAGTAGATTTTCTAGCCGTTCGATATGAAATCAAGGGCATGCAGTTTATCTTCAACCTCCACCCCCCTGAGCCGCCAGCCACCACTGGCCGAACCGCCAGCCGCCGCCACCCGCGGCCGGCCCGCGCCGCCCCGCCCGCCCCGAAACCACTCCCCACCGCCGGTCCGCCGCCGCCCCGGCCATCCCTCTAGCCCCCCTGTGTCGATCTTTTTCTCTGGCGATCCCCACGCCACCGCCCAATCACCGTGCCCCCACCGCCGGTGACTGCCAACCAGAGCTCTCACGACTTTGAATCCCCACCAACCACTAATTTATTACCATTTCTGTCCTTCATATATGTGTTGACGGGTGGGCCCTATGGTAATGTGCGCTGCTGAATGTGGACCGTTTGACTTGTCAATTGATCGTGTCATCAACAAATTACGGAGCTGCATGGTGAGCCAGTGACCGTATGATCACCCTAAAATGTATTTTATTAACACAGTACAGACTCGAACTATCATTTCTTTCTTTCATATACGCCCTGACAGGTAGGCCCCACGGTTACGCGCCCCGATGGTGCAACACTAGTTGCACCACATGGAGCGTTTGACTGGTCAATTGATTGTGCCATCAACAAAATACGGAGTTGTATGGGTGAGCCAGTGACCGTATAATCACGACATGCATTTTTTAACATGATACAGACGCAAGTGCTCATATATACGCGAAGCACTCACCGCTATAAGCGCACACACGCAGACCCTACCCCTATGAGCACCTTCGAGAGAGTGAGCCAGCATATGATCTTGAGATTTTACGAAGTCACCATAGGTGCCTCGTAGTCGAGTGGAACGTCTCACTCCCACTAAACGCACATCGCTGAAAAATATTGAAATTAACCCAAGATAAATCCGAGCACCAGGACTTTAACCCTGGTGGGCTCGAGAAACCACTGTCCTCCTAACCATCCAACCACAGGCTGGTTAGCACCACAAAATGTATGTGATGACCGTGATGAGCTTATTCTGAAGTCCAGTGACCATATCGTGCTTTCGCTTCAAATACAATGACCGTGATGAGCTTATTCTGAAGTCCAGTGACCATATTGTGCTTTCGCTTCAAATACAATGACTGTAAGTGTCGTCAACAAAATACGGAGCACGCATCAAATACAATGTCCGTCAGTGTCATCAACAAAATATGGATACGTATCGTGAGCTAGATACTGTATGATCACCACGAGAATGTATACGGTGACCGTAATGAGCATATTCTGAAGTCCAGTGACCGTATAGTGCTTTCTCTTGAAATATAGTGATTGTCAAGCGTGAATGTGTCATGGGCATGCATACTTTTAGAGGGCCGAGAGATAGTTTGTGTGCGTACGTGAAAGTGGTGTAGAAAGAGGGGGTGTCCGGTGGAGATAAGGAGAGACATGCCCTTCGTTTCTCTTTCCCGTGACTAATATTTTAGGAGAAACTATAAACATTCACAATGCAGAACAAATATTTTTGGATCCACCATGCAATTAACTTTCATGTATAACATTGTACTATTGTATATGCTTATTTTCTTAGTGGCCGATTGCGTGTGTGGTGTGGTGGGCACATCATTTCTAGTTGGGGTGGGCACATCATTTCTAGTTGTGGTGGGTCAACATGAGGACTCATGGGTCGGTTCCATCCTGCGCCACATAGGTTGGACCGAGACGCATTATAGAAGACCCATGTGGAGGACTCGGTGTACAACACGAAGCAACTAGAGTCATGGAGGACTCTATCCCCACTTGTGATAAGCCGACTATATATATGATTTGTAACCCTAGGCCCCGAGTATGTTATAGAAGCCTGGAGGCTAGTTCGTCGATAGTATACACACACACACAAAATGCCTGGTATTCATGCATACTTTGTACACACCCCTATCACTAATATACAGTACCAGGAGTAGGCTTTTTCCTGAACTGCAAGGGTTCGAACTTGGGTAAAACTTTGCCTTGTATTACCATCCATCCTAACAGTCGGGGATATCCTATCGAATGATCTGATGGAATCATATCTGTCAACTACTAAGAGAGAGGTGTGTCTGTGGGGGGGCAATGTGTGCGAGAGAGGCCTAAAGATAATGTGCGTGCGGGAGACACATATGCACATATATGTGCGTATAGAGGGCTAGTAGAGACCGTGCATGTGTATATATGCATGTGAGAGAAATAGTGTTTTCCAGCTGAGATTAGTGAAAATAATGGTACATAGTAGTCAGAAAGAGAGAGAGAGAGAGAGAGAGAGAGAGAGAGAGAGTGCGTGAGACACCCCGACACCCCGGGAGAGATTGTGAGCATGTGAAAGAGAAATGCCGATGTATATAAAGTCTGTGCACTTATGCGTTAGTTAGATAGATATATAGCGCGTTTGTGAGAATGGGCTGAGGCATAGTGCATCTACGTGTAAAAGGCGATTCTACGCATTAAATTAAAATATAAATGGCATTATTATTTTTGGATGAGATCATGCATTTTGCAATTTGCGTATGAACGAAAATCGGTGTATCAGACACCCATACTCTATGGAATTCTAGCATGTGCGTGTGTTTATTTCATATTATCGATCCATAGAGTGAGAGCGGTTTGAAGTACATGCAATGCATTGCTTTTGCAATTCATATATAAACATTAATTAGTGCACTCCATGTTGTTAGTGTGAATCACTTTATACATTTATCACTTACATGGATACATTCCAAATTGCTAGCTACGAAATAGAATACATGTTGAATTCAACATAAAGGGGGTTTCGAAGATTCAAATTCATAGGAAGTGCATTCATCTATTTGAACCCGAGATAATGGCATTTGTAAATCAGATCTAAAAGAGGGCATCAATCTTTGTTGTGCGTTTGAACATGCTATATATTCATACACATGTCTAACTATTTTTTGCAACCAAGGAGATTATATCTGGAACCATGCATGAACTGAGGTAAGTTGCATATTTTTTAATATATACTCATGTACAATGTATATTCAAATGTACCCCCTCCATTCCAAAATAATCATAGTTTTAGGATTTTCAAGAGTAAAGATTTGTGAAGTTTGACAAATGCTGAAAGTTCAATTCAAGAGAACCGAAAACATTAATGCTTCTGCTCCCAAATATTGAACGAAGCACCAAATAAGCCTCTGGTCACCCGAAACCGCGCGAGACTAATGTTTGGTGGTAGGAAATTACTGTCCTGACTCTGGCCCATGTAGCCTATCGGCCTAATGTCCAAAGGTCTAAACCGGGGTAGGTTTGTAACTTCACCAAGATGCCAGTCTCAACCGCCTCCGAGAAGCATTCATACTCCATGGGCGCCTAAACACCCATGCGCTCAGTCGAAATCTATCCCGCCTACCATTTGGGACACGTGCGATTACTGTCCTACCCCCTACCCGCAATATGTACGAAATCTTAGATGGGGGCAAAGTTTGTAACTTTTCCCAAATTTCAAACAAGCGCGTCCCAAACCGAAACATTGTTCCCCCTTAGTTCCCCCTCCCTCCGTTTCCCCATTCATAGTCTGTGGGCGCCAAAACGCCCTCTCCACCAGCCGCAAAACCCCAGCCTCCTCCGTCCTCCACCCCATCGCGCCCAATCCACCGCCGCCCTCCTCCATCATGCCGGAGCCGGTACCCCGACATCATCGTCCAACACAACCGCAACCGCAACACCCTCAGGGACTTAGCAGCTGAAGCCGAGGCAGAGGTGCCTCCACGACGCCGACGCCGACGTGCGCCGTACTAGAACCACTTCGACCATACTATCCTGCGCCTCACCGCTGCCGCTCCACTGTCGCAACCGTCCACTGCACTGGAGCTGTTCTCGCTACACCGTCATTCGCCACCTCAGATCTGGTTCCCTGCCGCCGATAGATGGCCACCGCATCACACTCAACAACTTGGCCATGGGTTCGTCCAAGGCTCCACCATCCTCCACAACTTCTTGTTTCCAGCGAACCACAAGAAGATCGTTGGAAAAATAGAAGGACGACACAACACCACCAGCAAAAAGAGGTACTCCTCTTCCCTTATTCGTGCAAATCTTATGTCTCTGCTCACACCGTATTCATCCCACGAAAGAAACTAGTTGATCGCTTCTTACTGCATCTTCTTCGTGATACTAAATGCACAAGGTTTCCTCCCATTTACTATTTCACCTTTGCCAGAGGTCAGTAGCCCACATGGATTTCAATTCAGGGTCAGTCGAATCACAATTAAAAGAAGCAGCACCCTCTTAGGTGCGCGGAGCACCTAGTCCGCCTGTTCGCCGGGGAAGTGGCGCATCGATGTCTATCATAGGAGTGTGGGGCGCAGGAGCCGCTTGTGTCTGATCTGGAGGCCGGTGGGGCTTGAAGGGATTGCCGGGGGGGTGCCAAGCACGGCGGCCCGGTGAGGTCGAGGGGAGGGCAGAGGCAGGGGACTGGGCCGGTGGTCGCTGGCGTTTCTAGGAAGATCGTAACACTGACTGGCTGGAGGTAGATGAAGGCGATCTGCCCTTTCTTTGTACATCGGACGGTGCGTAAAAAATGGACTGACCTATTTGTTTTCAATCAACTGTTATTTTCATAGGACCACACCTTGTGGTGTGCTGGAGGAGCATCTGCATTTCCCAGCCATCACTGTGCTCATATTTCAAAATCCTAGAATCTAGTAATTTCGTGTGCCATGCATGTTGTAGAGCTATCATATGTCTCCCATTGTTTATTTCTCACCGACCTGCTATCTGCTACCTTTACACTATACTACTTGTGCACACACTTCACCCATACTCACACTTGTTTTTTATGCATGGGTATTTCAGACTCTGATGCAGTGTTGATGAATACAAAAAAGAAAATACAGTAGTCGCTCCAGTGTAATTCAAAGATAAGCACTAAGCATTTCAGCGCTCTAAAGGGTGCAATGTCAGTAGATGGAGACAGTAAACGTAGTTCTGTAGTTGATGATCTCAATTGCCACACACAACCATCCTAGGTGCTTGCTTTAACTTCTCACTGTCAAATGTGGTTCCATGTTGCATATGGTGTCTAGCTTGTATTGCTTCCAATTTGGTTAAATTGCATCTGCTTACTTTACACATTATACCTTTGATAATGACATGCCTTCCTATTTTTGATACATACTACATATGTCTATTAACCATGTTCATACATCAAACTAATGCTCTTTTATATCCCTCATCAATCACTTATGATGAGACAGTCACCCCAGTGGGTTACTGTGAGATGCGCTACTCGTTTAAAGAGTGCAGTGTCATCCTCCCCACATGGTTCTCAAGAAACAACAAGGCTAAATGAATATAGTCAGCGTAGCTCTCTAGTTAATGGCCGCAATTCCCCCACACCACCATCGCAGGTGCTTGCTCTTACTTGGCAATGTGATATGTGGTTGCATGTTGCATATGGTGTCTACCTTGTAATGCTTCTAATTAGGGTTAATTGCATCTGCTTAGTTAACACATTATGCCTATGAATATGACATGCCTTCCTGTTTTTGGTACATACTATGTCTTTCTATTAACCATGTCCTTACATCAAACTACTTTTCTTCTGTATCCCTCATCAATCACTTCTGACGAGACACCTTCAAGTTGACAGTGTAATATTGGTTGCATCTTGCATATCATTTCAAAAATGTATTGCCTCTAATTTTTTGAAGTGCCACTTATAATGAGACACATCTAACTTGGTAGAGTGATTTTGGTTGGATCTTTCATATGGTGTCTAGATTGCATTGCTTCCAATTTGTTGAAATGCCTTCTGCTTAGCGTTTTTCGTACATATTCCATCCTCGTACAATGTGGTTGCCATACATAAAATTTGTGTTCATCAGTATCATGCATCAACGAATTTGGAAGTGGAAATTTCATTCCTTTTTCTTGTGTGTTTACTTGACAAGGCAAAATCTAAAAGGACGAAGGCACGGAATGATGGTGGTCCTCTTGAGCAACCGAAACACATGATCTTTGTAGATTCTCCTGCTACTCCTACTACAGTGCAAGTTCCAAATCTCGTCTCCCCTACTCCACAACCCCGGGTGCTTGCTCTAACATGGCAGTGTGATATTTGGTTGTATGTTGCATATGGTGCCTAGCTTGTATTGCTCCTAATTTGTTAAATTGCATCTCCTTAGCTTACACATTATACATGTGAATATGACACGCCTTCCTGTTTTTGGTACATACTACAACTGCCTATCACACCATGTTCGTACATCAAACTACTGTTCTTGTGTATCCCGCATCTATCGCTTATGATGAGACAGTCACGCCCGTGGGTTAGTATGAGATGCACTACTCTTATAAAAAGTGCAGTTTCATCCTCTCCACATGATTCTCAAGAAACATCAAGCCTAAATGAAGATATTGAATGTAGCTCTGTACTTCAAGACCGCACTTCCCCTACACCACCATCGCAGGTGCTTGCTCTAACTTCGCAGTGTGATATGTGGTTGCATGTTGCATACAGTGTCTAGCCTGTAATACTTCTAATTAGCGTAAATTGCATCTGCTTAGTTTACACATTATACCTGTGAATATGACATGCCTTCCTATTTTTGGTACACACTACATCTATGTGTTAACCATGTTCTTACATGAAACTACCTCTCTTCTGTATCCTGCATCAATCACTTACGATGAGACACCTTTATTCGTTGCATATTGCATATTATTTCTAGCCTGTTGCTATGTATTGCTTCTAATTTGGTCAAATACATTTGTTAGGCCACCCTTTTAATTTGGCAGAGTGATATTTGTTTCATCTTTCATATGGTTTCTAGCTTGCATTACTTCTAACTAGTTCAAACACCTTGTGCTTAGTTTACACTTTATACATCATACATGTCAATATGTCATGTTGTTCTGTTTTTCATACATATTCCATCCTCCTATCATGCGGCTGCCTTACATGAAAGTCGTGTTCGTCAGTATCATGCATCAATGAGTTCTGAAGAGCAAATTTTATTCCTTTTCCTTGTGGCTTTAACTTGACAAGGCAAAATCAAAAAAGAGGAAGGAAAAGAGTAAGGAAGGCGATGATGGTGGTCCTCTGCAGCAACGTAAACAGAGCATCTATACGGATTCTCCTTGTACTGCTAGTGCATTACAAGTTCCAAGTCTTTGCTCCCCTACTCCACCATCCAAGGTGCTTGCTCTAACTTGGTAGTGTGATATCAGGTTGCATGTTGCATATGGTGTCTAGCTTGTATTGCTCCTAATTAGTGTAAACTGCATCTGCTTAGCCTACACATGATACATGTGAATATGACATGCTTTCCTGTTTTTGGTACATATTGTATCTGTTTATCACACCATGTTCTTACATGAAACTACTCTTCTTGTGTATCTGTCACAGCCCTAGATCAGCCCTTGCTTGATTTTTCTTGCATCCATGCATCATGTCTAAATTTATTTTAAATTTGAATTGGGGAATTGTAGAGCCTCAGAAATCATTTCAAAAAATGATCAACATTAAAAATTGCTTCAAATGTTTCCAAGGAAATGTTCCTTTTTAGCTTTCAAAAATATTGGCAAGAATAAAATTCAAACCAATATTTTTGGAGGTTCAAAAG
The DNA here is from genome assembly GCA_034509565.1 of Triticum monococcum. Classification (NCBI taxonomy): domain Eukaryota; kingdom Viridiplantae; phylum Streptophyta; class Magnoliopsida; order Poales; family Poaceae; genus Triticum; species Triticum monococcum. Next base: position 433,376,794 of record CM067841.1, read on the forward strand.
TATTTATCTTGGGCCTTTGAGTTAAATCCTATAGTATTTGAATTGGATTATATTCATAATAATTTTACTAATCCAATAATTCTAAAAATTGTTGGGTGGCTCTGAATATATTATACATAGCCACATGATTATTTTCAGAAGCAAAAAAAAATAGTTTAGTGCCTGAACTAAATCGGAACACAAGAAAACAAAATAGAAAACAGATCAGAAATTATGAAAAGACAGAAACCTCACCTAGGCCTTACCTAGCAGAAGAGGCCCAGCCCACCAGGGGCTGAGTTGTCTTCTTCCTCCTGCCAGGAGGACAGACAGGTGCGTGGAGAGCGCGCCGACGACGCCTTGCCACCTCCTCCTTCAGCCGCCCGACCCCGACCCCTCCAGACATGCCACAGAGACGCCCAACGCTCCCTCTTGCTTTCCCCTCCTCTCCCTGGACCTCACTCCCCTCTCTGCTCTCTCTCTCTTTCTCGCGACCGAGCGGAGCTCGTCGCCGCCGAGCACCACCGCAGCCATTGCCACTCGCTCGACCTCTCGAGCTTACCAAGAGCTCCGCCGCTTCATCCTCGACCTCCACACCGAGCCGCGCGACATCGGATGCCCCACAACGCCGCCTTTGCCCTCGTCTTCAACCTCGGGCACCGGAGATCGCCACCACCGATTCAAAACCTCCGAGCCATCCCCGAGCACGCTAAGCATCCCTACAGCCTCTATGTGAGCTCCTACGTCGTTTCCCTCTTACCCCGACGCTGTTCACGACCTGTAGCCATTGATTCCGCACTGACCAAAACACCCCACCGCACGAGCTCGACGCCGACATCACTTCGGTGACCATTTGGTCATCCGTCGATGTGCAATGCGTTCGCAACCTTGCGTAGTGCATCCCTAGCGCACTAGTTCGCTCGACCGCGAGCTGCAGCAGCAAAACTCACGAATGCCAAACTCCGGCCGCCGCCTCGCTCGCCACCGCCGACGCCACAGCTCACCCCATCTCCTCTTGCTTGCTCCTTTGGATGCGCACGAACCCGAGGAACCCGTAGAAGAAAACGGTGAGGCAAATGGTTGCCCATAGCTCGATCCCGAGGAGCATCCGTCGTCGGATGTGCTCGCCGGTGTTCAACTCCGGTGAGATGACATGGCGTCATTAGCTTGAGGCTAATTAGCGCTTTAATCTCGCCCTGTGCCACTGATAGACCGGCCCCACCCCCCTAGTTAACCGCAGGGTAAACCCCTGTTAAATTTTAACCTAACCAACGTGGACCCCACACGTCAGTTGACCCGCTGACATCACCATTGACCGGCCCCACCTGTTTGTGACACGAGCCAGCACTGTGAGACTGACCAGTGGGACCCACTAGTCAGGTTTGACCTGGACGGAGCCTGTTGACCTGCTGACATCAGCATGACCTAATGCTGATGCAATAATACATTTTCTGGATTTATTAATAATCAGGAAATTCCAGAAAATGTCTAAAACTTCTAAAAATCATAGAAAATTATCTATAACTCCAAATAAGATAAATTATATATGAAAAATGATCAGAAAAATCCAATCTATCCATCTGTACTGTTTTCATGCATGTTTGAGCAAGTTAACATCACTGTTTAGGATGAAACATGATTAGGACAAATTTGATAATAGATTTGGAGTTGGAATTTGATCTATCTTTGAATTCCACTTCAACCAAAATGACTTCCTATTGCATTAGTCCAAATCACATCATATTGCAATGTAATGATCACGCATCATATTGTGCATTGCATTGATCATGTTTCTTCTCTGTTGCCAGTGTTGTTCCCCCTCAGTAGACGTTGTTCCGATGTTGTGATCGTTAAAACTGATGAAGACTCAATGCTATCTTCAGAAGTGCCAGGCAAGCAAAACCCCCTTGTTCATTCCGATACAATCCCACTCTCTCGCTCCTGCTCTCTTTTACTGCATTAGGACAACAGGGATTCAACTATTACATGTTGCGGTAGCTGAACCCCTTTCCTCTGCATGACCTGTCATTGCCACGGTAAATAGATGAAACCCACTAGCATGAGTAGGAGTTGTTTGAGCCCTGATGTGCCTACTCATTCATGCTTGTTTGTCATGCCTGCTACTGCTTAGAGTTGAGTCAGGTCTGATTCATCAGGGATGAATTGGAATGGTGATGAACATGTCCTACTGTGTGTGAGCTAAGTGTGTGAACACGATTTGGTAAAGGTAGCGGTGAGAGGCCATGTAGGAGTACACGGTGGGTTGTCTCATTGCAGCCGTCCTCAGGAACTGAGTTCTGTGTTTGTGATCCATGAACAGTTACTACCACACATTGGGCTCCGGGCGCTCCAAGCTCTCTCAACTTATTGATAAACTCGATCTCTGTCCAGGAGTTGCAACTAGTTTCTGGTGTTTGTAGGTAGTGTTAGTAGTCTACCAAGTGGCACCCGGTACAGGTGGGCTTGGGACAGACTAGGCACAGTGGCCCGGTGTACTAAGTGGCACCCGGATGGTGGGCTTGGGAACCCTGTACACATCGTTTGGGGCCGTGAGCGACACCCCGGCCAGATTTCCTTGCGGATGGAACCCAAATAGACGATAAACCTGGATGAGAGACTTGTGTGATTAGTCAGGTCGTGGCCGACTCCCTCACCAGGCTTCCGCTTGAAGGTTGCCAAGATACACGACGTGTACATGGTGGTAAGTGGCGAGAGCGTGTGTGAAGAAGTACACCCCTGCGGGGTTATCATTATCTATTCGAATAGCCGGATTCCTTGGATATGGAAACTTGGACCCCTTGCATAGTTCATAGACAAGTGAAAGAGGATACTCTAAAATGCGCAAGATAAGTGTGAGATCTATGGATGGCGTTCTCGCAGGGAGACAAGAGCAGATCCATAATGGTGTATTGGTATGGTGATTTTGTGGACTCGTGTGCGCCACCTCGAAAGAGTTACTTGTAGTCATAGTTCAGGTTAGCCACTGGGTCAAAGCTGGCTTGCTGCAGTTAAACTCCACCACCCCCTTTGTTGATACCGATGCATATGTAGTTAGTTCTGATGTAACTCTTGCTGGGTACATTTGTACTCACGTTTGCTTAATTTATGTTTTGCAGAGAGACTTCAGTCTCGCTAGTAGTTCCACGTGTACTTCGACGTTTAGCTTGTTACCTCAGCTACGATCTTGTACCCTTGGGAGGGTCTTGTAGATAGTCAGGCTTCTGAGCCTTCTTCATTTGTAGTTGTCTGTACTCAGACAAGTTAAGCTTCCGCATGTGCTTGTTGCTTGTATGCTCTGTATGTTGGGTCATGAGACCCATGTTTGTAATATCTCGCTCCTCGGAACCTATTGAATAAATACTTGAGTCGTAGAGTTATGTTGTGATGCCATGTTGTATTTACAGATATCGAGCATATTGTGTGTATGATTGAAATGCTTGGTATGTGTGGGATCCGACAACCTAGTTGTTCATCCTTGGTAGCCTCTCTTATGGGGAAACGTAGTCTTGTGCTTCCATGAGCCATAATAGTCCACTATAGCCCGGTTCACCGGAGTCCTGCTAGCCCAGCACTACTGCTCCAGAACACTTGACTGGCCGACATGTGGTTCACTTCGTCCCTGTGTCAGTCGCTTCGGGGAAATGTCACGCGGTGACATCCGGAGTCCTGCCTAGCCTGCTACAACCCGGTTCACCGGAGTCCTGTTAGCCCAGTGCTACAGCCCGGATTCGCACGCTGCTGACCGACATGCTCGATGTTGATTCATGTATGCCTGTCCCCGTAAGTTAGTGCCACTTTGGGTTCACGACTAGTCATGTCGGCCCGGGTTCTCTGTCATATGGATGCTAGCGACACTATCATATACGTGAGCCAAAAGGCGCAAACAGTCCCGGGGCATGGTAAGGTGACACCCGTGGGGATACCGTGCGTGAGGCCGCAAAGTGATATGAGGTGTTACAGGCTAGATCGATGTGACTTAGAATCGGGGTCCTGACAGTATCCTGCATCAGTCACATATGATGGGACACCTTTAAGTTGGCAGTGTGATATTAGTTTGCGTCTTGAATATGATTTCTAGCATGTAGTGCGTCTAATTTGATGAACGCCACCTATGATGAGACAGTTTTAACTTGGCAGAGTGATATTGATTGCACCTTCCATATGGTGTCTAGCTTGTAGTGCTTCTAATTTGTTGAAGTGCCTTCTACTTAGTTACCACATCATAGGTGTGAATATGTCAAGCCGTCTAGTTTTTCATACATATTCCATCCTCGTATCATGACTTTGACTTTCATCAGAGTAGTGTTCGTCAGTATCATGCATGAATGAGTTCTAAAGAGCGAATTTATTCCTTTTTCTTGTTGGTTTGACCCCACAATGCGAAATCAATAAAGCAGAAGGAAATTGGTAAGACATTGGATGATGATGGTCCTTTCGAGCAACTGAAACGGAGGGTCTCTACAGATTCTACTCTGCCATCCTCCCAACAAGATTCGCAAGACAACGCAAGGTTGGATAGTCAACGTAGCTGTGTAGATGATGAGCTCATCTCCCCTACTCCACCATCACAGGTGCTTGCTCTAACTTGGCACTATTATATGTGGTTGCATGTTGCGTATGATGTCTAGTTTGTATTGCTTCTAACTTTGTTGAATTGCATCTACTTACTTTACACATAATGCCTATGAATATGACACGTGTTCCTGTTTATAGAATATACTATATTTGATCACACCATGTTCATACATTAGACTACTGTTCTTGCATATCCCGCATCAGTAACTTATGATAAGGCACCTTTAAGTCGCCACTATGATATTGGTTGTGTCTTGCATATGATTTCTAGCATGTACTGCTTCTAATTTGTTGAAACGCCAGACAGTTTGAACTTGGCAGAGTGATATTGGTTGCACCTTTCATATGGTGTCTAGCTTGCAGTGCTTCTAATTTGTTGAAATGCCTTCTGCTTAGTTACCACATCATAGGTGTGAATATGTCATGCCATCCTGTTTTTCCGTACATATTCCATCCTCGTATCATGTGTTTGCCTTTCGTCCGAGTAGTGTTCGTCAGTATCATGCATGAATGAGTTCCGAAGAGCGAATTTTATTCCTTTTTCTTATCGGTTTGACTTCACAATGCAAAATCAATAAAGCTGAAGGAAATTAATCCGACAATGGATGATGGTTGTCCTTCGGAGCAACTCAAACAGAGGGTCTCTACAGATTCTACTCCGCCATCCTCCCAACAAGATTCGCAAGACAACACAAGGCTGGACAGTCAACATAGCTGTGTAGATGATGAGCACATCTCCCCTACTCCACCATCACAGGTGCTTGCTCTAACTTGGCACTATTATATGTGGTTGCACGTTGCGTATGATGTCTAGCTTGTATTGCTTCTAACTTTGTTGAATTGCATATGCTTACTTTAAACATAATGCTTGTGAATATGACACATGTTCCTGTTTCTAGAACATACGTGTAGATGATGAGCACATCTCCCCTACTCCACCATCACATGTGCTTGCTCTAACTTGGAACTGTTATATGTGGTTGCGTGTTCCGTATGATGTCTAGTTTGTATTGCTTCTAATTTTGTTGAATTGCATCTGCGTCGCTTACAACTTATACCTGCAACGATCACTTACCCATAAGACACATTTGTCAGGACCCCGATTCCAAGTCACATCGATCTAGCCGGTAACACCTCATATCACTTTGCGGCCTCACGCATGGTATTCCCAGGGGTGTCGCCTTACCATGGCCCAGGACCGTTTGCGCCTTTTGGCTCACGTATATGATAGTGTCGCTAGCATCCATATGACAGAGAACCCGGGTCGACATGGCTAGTCGTGAACCCAAAGTGGCACCAACCTATGGGGACAGGCATACATGAATCACATCGAGCATGTTGGTCAGCAGCGTGTGAATCCGGGCTATAGCACTGGTCTAACAGGACTCCGGGAACCCGGGCTATAGCAGGCTAGGCAGGACTCCGGATGTCACCGCGTGACATTTCCCCGAAGGGACAGACACAGGAACGAAGTGAAACACATGCCGGCCGGTCAAGTGTCCTAAGCAGTAGTGCTTGGCTAGCAGGACTCCGGTGAACCGGGCTATAGCGGACTACTATGGCTCATGGAAGCACAAGACTACATTTCCCCATAAGAGAGGCTACCAAGGACAAACAACTAGGTTGTCGGATCCCACACATACCAAGCATTTCAATCATACACATAATATGATCGACATGTGTAAATACAACATGGCATCACAACATAACTCTACGACTCAAGTATTTATTCAATAGGCTCCAAAGAGCCAGATATTACAGACATGGGTCTCATGACCGAGCATACAAGCAACAAGCACATGCGGAAGCTTAACTTGTCTGAGTACAGACATCTACAAATGAAAAATGCTGAGAAGCCTGACTAACTACCGGATCCTATCGAGGGCACAAGATCGTAGCTGAGGTAACAAGCTAAACGTCGAAGTCCACGTGGAACTACTAGCGAGACTGAAATCTCTCTGCAAAAACATAAATTAAGCAAACGTGAGTACAAATGTACCCAGCAAGACTTACATCAGAACTAACTACATATGCATCGGTATCAACAAAGGGGTAGTGGAGTTTAACTGCAGCAAGCCATCTTTGACTCAATGGCTAACCTGAACTACGACTACAAGCAACTCTTTTGAGGTGGCGCACACGAGTCCACATATTCACCATATCGATACACCACTATGGATCCGCTCCCGTCTCCCTACGAGAACGACATCCATAGCACTCACGCTTATCTTGTGCATTTTGGAGTATCCACTTTCACTTGTCTATGAACTATGCAAGGGGTCCAAGTTTCCATATCCGAGGAATCCGGCTATTTGAATAGATAATGATAACCCTGCAGGGGTGTACTTCTTCACACTCGCTCTCGCCACTTACCACCATGTACACGTCGTGTATCTCGGCAACCTTCAAGCGGAAGCCTGGTGAGGGAGTCGGCCATGACCTGACTAACCACACAAGTCTCTAGTCTAGGTTTATTGCCTATTCGGGTTCCATCCGCAAGGAGATCCGGCCGGGGTGTCGCTCACGGCCCCAAACGATGTGTACAGGGTTCCCAAGCCCACCATCCGGGTGCCACTTGGTACACTGGGCCACTGTTACTAGTCTGTCCCAAGCCCACCTGTACCGGGTGCCACTTGGTAGACTACTAACACTACCTACAAACACCAGAAACTAGTTGCAACTCCTGGACAGAGATCGAGTTGATTAATAAGTCGAGAGAGCTTGGAGCGCCCGGAGCCCAATGTGTGGTAGTAACTGTTCATGGATCACAAACACAGAACTCAGTTCCTGAGGACGGCTGCAATGAGACAACCCACCATGTACTCCTACATGGCCACTCACCGCTACCTTTACCAAATCGTGTTAACACACTTAGCTCACACACCGTAGGACATGTTCACCACATTCCAATTCATGCCTGATGAATCGGACCTGACTCAACTCTAAGCAGTAGCAGGCATGACAAACAAGCATGAATGAGTAGGCACATCAGGGCTCAAACAACTCCTACTCATGCTAGTGGGTTTCATCTATTTACTGTGGCAATGACAGGTCATGCAGAGGAAAGGGGTTCTACTACCGCAGCATGTAACAGTTGAATCGCTGTTGTCCTAATGCAGTAAAAGAGAGCAGGAGCGAGAGAGTGGGATTGTATCGGAATGAACAAGGGGGTTTGCTTGCCTGGCACTTCTGGAGATATCATTGGGTCTTTATCAGTGTCAACGATCACAGCGTCGGTACAATGTCTATCGAGAGGGGACAACCACCGGCAACAGAGAAGGAACACAATAAATGCAATGCACAACATGATGCATGATAATGACCTGGCAATATGTTGTTGATTTTTTGACAGAAAGACTGTAAGGGAACCCCTTACAGTATAATTGGTGCAACAAACCCAAATTGCAAGTACCACGCCTTGAACCTGGGTGGGTGGGAAGGCATCAGCCCCTTCCCACCACTAGGCTATGCCTTAGTCTGCAATAAGTTGTTGATTGAGCTAATGCAACCAGCAAAATAATTAAATGAAGTTGCTTTGAACCCAAAGTTCAAATTCAAACTCCACATGTGGTTATTTAAATACCATTCATTTGATTTGTCCTAAATAGTGGCCTTAAGTTGTTCCAACATGCATGAAAATGGTACATATGGATTCCTTGAATTTTTCTGATAATTTTTCATATATAATTTGTTTCATTTGGAGTTATGGTTGAATTTCTATGATTTTTAGAAGTTTATACTATTTTCTGGAATTTTTTGGATTATTATTAATCCAGAAAATGATTTACTGCGTCAGCCTGATGTCAGTGTGACGTCATCAGGTCAACAGCGTCAGCCCAGGTCAAACCTGACGTTGGGACCCACGTGTCATAGGTTCAGTCATGATTAGTGACTTTAGTTAAACCTAACCAAAAACGCTAGAGGAGCTGGGCCCACCGGTTAGTGGCTGTGGGGGTTAATTAGAGCTCAATTAGTGGCTAATGGTGGGGCCACGTCGGCTTCGCCGGAGTTCACAGGCGGTGACCAAAACCGACGACGGAGATGCCATGGAAATACGCTATGGGGAATGGTTTTGAGCGCCGGTTGCAGCTACGAAACACCAGGACTCGAGCGCACCCATTGCAACAGGCGGCATCAGCTGGGGTGGCCAGAGCTCGCTGGGAATGAGCTCGCGGTGGCGGCCGCAGTACGGGCTCGACGGCTAAGACGCTACGGTGCATGCGAGGTCGAACAGATGGTAGTTCTGGGCTCCTGGGAGCGTGCTGAGGACGATAGCGTCCTCGGATGCGACGTGTGTGGGCTCTCGCCACGACAGCGACATGGATGGCAGTGAGCAAGCTTTCGGTCATGGCGGGGCTACTGCCTAGAGGGCGAGCGCGACCAGGGGAGAAGGGGGAGACGACGCGGGTGCTCACAACGCGTTCAATGGCGTCGTCAGCGAGGTCGGGCGCGGTCGGGTTGCTACGAATCGAGGATGACGACTGTCAGTGCAGATGACGAAGACAACGGCGATGGTGGCACTGCGGGGCGCTCCGGCGTCATTTGGCTCGGCCGAGACGAAGAAGAGGTCGTGGCGGAGCTCTTGGGGACGGCAGAGGGGCAAGGGCGGTGGCTATGGCCGCGGTAAACGACGTCGGCGGCGACGAGCTCACTCGGTTGCCCTCTGGAGGGGGAGCAGAGGAAGGGGAAGAGCTCGAGGGGGAGTGTGAGAGACCCAGGGGGTCGCGTGGTGTTGGCAGAAGCGAGGGGGAAGCAGGAGGCGGCAAGCAGGAGCTGGCGTAGCTCGGCTGTGCGCTCTCCACGCAGCTGCCTTGCCTTCTGGCAGAAGGTTGAAGAAGGCGCTGCGCTGGCTGGGCTGCATAGTGTTGGGCTGGCTGGGCGCCAGGTAAGTTGACCCAGGTAAGTGACTGGGCTTCTCTCTCTCCTGTCCTTTTCTAAATTTCTTTCTGTTTTGTTTTTTTATTTCTGTCTTTGCCATTGTTTTCAATTCAAAACAGAATCCAAATAGTGTGAATAAACCTTTGAATATTCTTATGTTGCTAACTGGATTGTTCCTGATGCACATAAAATATTTCAAAGTTATTTGAATATATATTCTATGTATTAAGAATATAAATCCAAATTCAAATACAATATGATTTAAATTCAACGTCCCAAAATATTCCGTAAAAATGTTCGAGAACTTTGGTTTGATATATAAGTCTTGCCAAAATTACTAGAACTATTTTTAGGGCATTTTGGCTTCACTGAATGCATTTTCAGGGTTCTTGCCCTTTATTTAAAATTTGGAGGCTTCCACTTTCCTCAATTCAAACTTCTTTGAAACAAACATGATGCATGCATGCTCACTCATGCAACTAATTACAGGTAGAATTCTAGGGCTGTCAACTCACCCCCACTAAACAAGAACTTGACCCGAGATTCAAGACGTGAGGTAAGGAGACAGAGGGAACACAAAGTTGATACAATCTTCATGACCCATACTTCATATTGATCTTGACGCCTTCGCTTTCGAGATCTTCATCCAGCACGATGATGACAGAAAGAGACTCTATAGAAATCGATCTTCTCAAAGATTGAACAACTGACGATCAACTAATGGAATGAGACATAACAATATATCTCGAGTTGAGATGCAAAACACACATCATAAGCAATGAAAACAAACTGATGACAAGGGTTCAATTTGGTAGGCAACAATCCCACGCTCGGTCACAATGTAGCGGGGGGTTAGCTTCCATGGTTCCATAGCGGGGCACCTTAGGGAAGGTGACTCGTAGAGCTATTCCCTTAAGTGGCAAAAAGAATTACTTTTGAGACAGAGATCATTGGAACTCTCTATACCAGCCTAAGGCAATTTACGAGCGATCGTTTGATGGAGTTAGGGAGAGCGACACACTTGGGCTAGAATGGATGATGTGAACTACCTTGTTGAAGACAACGCAAGGGATGATTTTGCTTGCGCGTGCTCTCAATAACTTGAGCATTTCCATATTCATCAAGGTTCTACCAACATCCGAGTCGAGGATCCTGGCAACACAACTTACTACCTGGACAAATAGTGATGGACAATGCAGATGCATAGAAAGACAACCCTTTCTCAGATTTCACCTTAGCGAGGCCAAGGGAATGAAATCTGGATGATCGACCGAGAGACATTTAGCACTCCGCTTCTAATGTTCTCCTTGATGTTCTAGTTACCACGGTCATGCTTTAAAGCATCAACATAGCCATCAAGTAGTGGTCAGACTTCGGAATACAATAGATCCACAAGGAACAACTTCTGGAGTAAATCCTACGAAATCCTTATGGGGAGGTGGCCAACTTTCTCAATCAAGATACTACAATAATAAGTCTTCCGGTAGGGTGTGTTGGCCACAACATCCACTTTACCGAGTTACAGAGAGACCAATATTATAGTTCTTGAGAAACGTTCCAACCATCATATCTGCCTGAGATTCAGATCCGGCTGGTGTCAGGATAGTCCAGACCCATCGGGTCTGGAAGGAAAATGAAAGTTTGCAACACAAATCGACGAGATGACGTTGCGAGATTCTCGGGGAATGAACTATGGTATTAAGCTCCAAAACATGAGCTGGTTCTGCTAACACATGTGAACATGTGGTCCTAGACAAGCATGACCACATGGTAGTCTTATAATAAAACACTACCGAGTTCTGGTTGGGAACCATCATCGAGGATAACAAAGTCCTAACATAAGTCATGATTCTTAAGAAGGAACTTCTTCTCCTTGAACAAATCAATCAGTGGCTTCGTGTGCTAGGAACACATATGGAGTGGAGGTAATTAATCTACCAAACCATAGAATACTTCGCACGAATGCATGACTGACTTGGGATGATTCCAAAAGAAGCAAAACAAGCTCCCTCGAATTCACGGCGGCAACTTGCATCGATTGCACGTGAACTTAGAGGAAGTCACTACTTTCATCCAAACATATACTTCATGAACGGGGCATGAAGAAAATTCTTACACAAGTTTCCAACACTAGCTGAATGTTCAACATGAATCATGGAGGAGACAAGATGCTGCTGATGGGCTCAACAACAACTCATCGGGATTTCCATATCAATGGACTTCCACCATCATGCGAACACGGTGATAGAATTGATCAAACCAAAAGATGTAATGGGGTATGCTCGAGGGATCAACCATGAGTAATACAACATTACGAACATCGTTGGTTCTGATTCGACTTGACGATAGCCCATACTCAAGTCAAGGTTTTGACAAGGCAATAGATCCAACAACTGATCACGAGGACCAATCGATGGAGATATCATCTTTCTTCAACACACACACACACACCCACAAAAAGATATCCCTTAACATGAACTAAGTCAGACAAGCTTTTATCTTCCAACTCTCCAAGTTGTTGTTTGGCTTAACCAACTAGCTCAGGGGTATCCAACACAGATTCTTGGAGAATGGGTGGTTTGGAGGAAAACCAACATGATCACGAACTCAACATAACAGTCAGGGGACAACCTGGTGATACTTCCGAGAAGATATTCGGAAAATCACGAACCACCGAAATGTTATTAAGCTCGGGAGCAATCTTGCTTTTCAGAGCAAGACGATATGATCAAATAAGCAAGGGGTTGAATAATCCTCACTCACTGATCAAGGAGTGCACCAGAAATAAGGACTAGGTAGCTCAATCTATCCTAGAATGATGATTCAATAACCAACACACTAGGAACAAGAATATTGTCCATTTACTACCAAGCGACTAGTTTCTAGGAGTATTGATTTCACACATCATGATTCACTTGTCGGTATTCCAGTCGCAGCAACACGAGAACCAAGGAATGAACAACGATGGCGAGAGGTATCACTGTATCAAGAATTCATAAGATGGTGTGCAATTCCCATGACATTCTTGACATAAGACGGTAATACTTCAGGGTAGAACAGAATCAAAAGCTGGATTGGCATTTTGACCTGCGAAATACAACTACTTTAACCCAATCCTAGATATGGATGAGGTACTGGAGTTTGTTTCTCCTAGTCATTCTGAAATAGAATGGCTTAACGGACCACAAGAATAATAAGCATCGATAACATGAATGCACAACTATTCTTGACTATCAAATGATAGACGGGGGTCAGAATACAACTAAAGAGAGGGACAACTCAAGGAACATATATCTTTCTGAGTTGTGGATGCATAGATTAGTATGTCGAGCAAAGCTCAACATTTCTTCCGGATAACCCATGTAGAAAGGTAGAACTGGCAGATTCACAATGTAGGACGAATAACTCATCAAGAGCACAATTATTGTGATCTTTTGGTTCAAAAGAACTTCTGCCATAAGCAATTCATGGTACTTGGAAGAAGAAAATATCACGGACCTCGAGGACTATCGCAAAGGTTATTAATATTCTAAAGGAACTAGCAAACACTATCAACACAAGGTAAGTGGAGGGAATCTTGGGTCAGGAACCCAAGAGCAGAATACCTACTACTAAATGGCATCACGGGATGCTTTCGAGAACAATGGCCAGAATCATCACACCGGGAATACAAAGCATTGCTAGATTACTAGGTGACTCTCTAAGACACCTAGGGTCATATTAATAGCTCCAACATATATGTCAAGGCAATAGAGTACCTCAACTCACTGGCTAGTGTGCTTATTCTGAACAAAAGGACATCGAAACGGAGGAAGGATTTGCAAATGCATTAGATTATTTAGAAACCTGGAATGACTCGAACAGCATAACAGCTGTAAATGCTCAAAAAGATTTGAGACATCCTGCAAAATGGTGGCATAACCACTTAACATCGCAATATCAAGTTTCCAAGGCCAGCTATGAACATATGGAAGTAGTAGGAACTGAACTGAGGCTTGAACTCAACAATCCTAGGCAACTAAGGTTTAGTAACACGTCATCCTGAGAGATAGAAGAGAAGCCTAGTTCTTAATCCCCGTAGAAAAGAAGAGGTTGACTCAGATCAGAAGGGAATAAGGTAAAGGAGTAAAAAGAGCCTTACGTTCCCTTCCACAATCAATTCCCTTACATAACTAAAGCATTTCTAGACACAACTTCGAATGGTTTGGCTTTGTAATCCTACAGGCAGTCAGGATCTGATACCAAAGCTGTCAGGACCCCGATTCCTAGTCACATCGATCTAGCCGGTAACACCTCATATCACTTTGCGGCCTCACGCTCGATATTCCCACGGGTGTCGCCTTACCATGGCCCGGGACCATTTGCGCCTTTTGGCTCACGTATATGATAGTGTCGCTAGCATCCATATGACAGAGAACCTGGGTCTACATGGCTAGTCGTGAACCCAAAGTGGCACCAACCTATGGGGACATGCATACATGAATCACATCGAGCATGTCGGTCAGCAGCGTGTGAATCCGGGCTGTAGCACTGGGCTAACAGGACTCCGGGAACCCGGGCTATAGCAGGCTAGGCAGGACTCCGGATGTCACCGCGTGACATTTCCCCGAAGGGACAGACACAGGAACGAAGTGAAACACATGCCGGCCAGTCAAGTGTCCTGAGCAGTAGTGCTTGGCTAGCAGGACTCCGGTGAACCGGGCTGTAGCGGACTACTATGGCTCATGGAAGCACAAGACTACATTTCCCCATAAGAGAGGCTACCAAGGATAAACAACTAGGTTGTCGGATCCCACGCATACCAAGCATTTCAATCATACACACAATATGCTCGACATGTGTAAATACAACATGGCATCAGAACATAACTCTACGACTCAAGTATTTATTCAATAGGCTTCGAAGAGCCAGATATTACAGACATGGGTCTCATGACCCAGCATACAGAGCATACAAGCAACAAGCACATGCGGAAGCTTAACTTGTCTGAGTACAGACATATACAAATGAAAAAGTCTGAGAAGCCTGACTAACTACCGGATCCTGCCGAGGGCACAAGATCGTAGCTGATGTAACAAGCTAAATGTCGAAGTCCACGTGGAACTACTAGCGAGACTGAAGTCTCTCTGCAAAAACATAAATTAAGCAAACATGAGTACAAATGTACCCAACAAGACTTACATCAAAACTAACTACATACGCATCGGTATCAACAAAGGGGTAGTGGAGTTTAACTGCAGCAAGACAGCTTTGACTCAGTAGCTAACCTGAACTATGACTGCAAGCAACTCTTTTGAGGTGGCGCACACGAGTCCACATATTCACCATATCGATACACCACTATGGATCCGCTCCCGTCTCCCTACGAGAACGACATCCATAGCACTCACGCTTATCTTGCGCATTTTAGAGTATCCACTTTCACTTGTCTATGAACTATGCAAGGGGTCCAAGTTTCCATATCCTAGGAATCCGACTATTCGAATAGATAATGATAACCCTGCAGGGGTGTACTTATTTACACACGCTCTCGCCACTTACCACCATGTACACGTCGTGTATCTCGGCAACCTTCAAGCGGAAGCCTGGTGAGGGAGTCGGCCATGACCTGACTAACCACACAAGTCTCTAGTCTAGGTTTATCACCTATTCGGGTTCCATCCGCAAGGAGATCCGGCCGGGGTGTCGCTCACGGCCCCAAACGATGTGTACAGGGTTCCCAAGCCCACCATCCGGGTGCCACTTGGTACACCGCGCCACTGTGCCTAGTCTGTCTCAAGCCCACCTGTACCGGGTGCCACTTGGTAGACTACTAACACTACCTACAAACACCAGAAATTAGTTGCAACTCCTGGACAGAGATCGAGTTGATTAATAAGTCGAGAGAGCTTGGAGCGCCCAGAGCCCAATGTGTGGTATAACTGTTCATGGATCACAAACATAGAACTCCGTTCCTGAGGACGGCTGCAATGAGACAACCCACCATGTACTCCTACATGGCCTCTCACCGCTACCTTTACCAAATCGTGTTAACACACTTAGCTCACACACCGTAGGACACGTTCACCACATTCCAATTCATGCCTGATGAATCGGACCTGACTCAACTCTAAGCAGTAGCAGGCATGACAAACAAGCATGAATGAGTAGGCACATCAGGGCTCAAACAACTCCTACTCATGCTAATGGGTTTCATCTATTTATTGTGGCAATGACAGGTCATGCAGAGGAAAGGGGTTCAACTACCGCAACCTGTAATAGTTGAATCACTATTGCCCTAATGCAGTAAAAGAGAGAAGGAGCGAGAGAGTGGGATTGTATCGGAATGAACAAGGGGGTTTTGCTTGCTTGGCACTTCTAAAGATATCATTGGGTCTTCATCAGTGTCAACGATCACAGCGTTGGTACAACGTCTATCGAGAGGGGACAACCACCGGCAACAGAGAAGGAACACAATCAATGCAATGCACAGCATGATGCATGATAATGACATGGCAATATGTTGTTGATTGAGCTAATGCAACTAGCAACACAATTAAATGGAGTTGGTTTGAACCCAAAGTTCAAATTCAAACTCAACATGTGGTTATTTAAATACCATTCATTTGATTTGTCATAAATAGTGGCCTTAAGTTGTTCTAACATGCATGAAAATAGTACAGATGGATTCCTTGAATTTTTCTGATAATTTTTCATATATAATTTGTTTCATTTGGAGTTATGGTTGAATTTCTATGATTCTTAGAAGTTTATACTATTTTCTGGAATTTTTTGGATTATTATTAATCCAGAAAATGATTTACTGCATCAGCCTGACATCAGTGTGATGTCATCAGGTCAACAGCGTCAGCCTAGGTCAAACCTGATGCTAGGACCCACGTGTCATAGGTTCAGTCATGATTAGTGACTTTAGTTAAACCTAACCAACAACGTTAGAGGAGCTGGGCACACTGGTCAGTGGCTGTGGGGGTTAATTAGAGCGCAATTAGTGGCTAATGGTGGCTCCACGTCGGATTCGCCGGAGTTCACCGACGGCGACCAAAACCTACGACGGAGACGCCACGGAAATACGCTACGGGGAATGATTTTGAGAGCTGGTTGCAGCTACAGAACGCCAGGACTCGAGCACATCCATTGCAACAGGCGGCAGCAGCTGGGGTGGCCGGAGCTCACCCGGAATGAGCTCGCGGCGGCGGCCGGAGTACGGGCTCGACGACTAAGATGCTATGGTGCATGCGAGGTCGAACGGACGGCAGTTCTGGGCTCCTGGGAGCGTGTTGAGGACGATAGCGTCCTCGGATGCGACGTGCGTGGGCTCTCGCCACGGCAGTGACATGGGTGGCGGCGAGCAAGCTTTCAATGATGGTGGGGCTATAGTCTAGAGGGCGAGCGCGGCCAGGGGAGAAGGGGGAGACGACGTGGGTGCTCATAGCGCGTCCGATGGCATCGTCGGCGAGGTCGGGCGCGGTCGGGTTGCTGCGAATCGAGGACGACGACTATCGGTGCAGAGGACGAAGACAACAGCGATGGCGGCGCTGCAGGGTGCTCCGGCATCATTTGGCTCGACGGAGACGAAGAAGAGGTCGGGGCGGAGCTCTTGGGGACGGCAGAGGGGCAAGGGGGGTGGCTGTGGCCGCGGTAAACGGCGTCGGCGGCGACGAGCTCGCTCGGTTGGGCTCAGGAGGGGGAGCAGAGGAAGGGGAAGAGCTCGAGGGGGAGTGTGAGAGACCCAGGGGGTCGCGTGGCGTCGGCAGAGGCGAGGGGGAAGCAGGAGGCGGCAAGCAGGAGCTGGCGCAGCTCGGCTGTGCGCTCTCCACGCAGCTGCCTCACCTTCTGGCAGAAGGTTGAAGAAGGCGTTGCGCTGGCTGGGCTGCACAGTGTTGGGCCGGCTGGGCGCCGGGTAAGTTGACCCAGGTTAGTGGCTGGGCTTCTCTCTCTCCTGTCCTTTTCTAAATTTCTTTCTATCTTTGCCATTGTTTTCAATTCAAAACAGAATCCAAATAGTGTGAATAAACCTTTGAATATTCTTATGTTGCTAACTGGATTGTTCCTGATGCACATAAAATATTTCAAAGTTATTTGAATATATATTCTATATATTAAGAATATAAATCCAAATTCAAATACAATATGATTTAAATTCAATGTCCCAAAATATTCCGTAAAAATGTTCCAGAACTTTGGTTTGATATATAACTCTTGCCAAAATTACCAGAACTATTTTTAGGGCATTTTGGCTTCACTGAATGCATTTTCAGGGTTCTTGCCCTTTATTTAAAATTTTGAGGCTTCCACTTTCCTCAATTCAAACTTCTTTGAAACAAACATGATGCATGCATGCTCATTCATGCAACTAATTACAGGCAGAATTCTACGGTTGTGACAACATTTAACTTGGGAGTGTGATGTAGGTTGCATCTTGCATTGTCTTCTAGCTTGTACTGCTTCTAATTTCTTGAAATGGCACTTACAATGAGACACTTTTTTACCTGATAGAGTGATATTGGTTGCATGTTCATATGGTGCCTAGCTTTCATTTCTTCTAATTTTGTTGAAATGCCTTATGCTTACTGTTTTTCATACATATTCCATCCTCCTGTCGTACGTCTGAATATGAAATGTTGTCTTTTTGTATATATTCTATCCTCCTATCCTGCGCTTGCCTTACATCAAAGTAGTGTTCATCTGTATCATGCATCAACCAGTTATGCAGAGCTAATTTTATTCATCTTCTTTTGGTTTTGACTTCACAAGGCAATATCAGAAAATAGGAAGGAAAAGAGTAAGTTAGGGGATGTTGGTGGTCCTCCGGACCGACGCAAATAGAGACTCTCTAGATTTGCCACTGCTACTGCTAATGAAGTTGAAGTCCCAAGTCTACATGATGAGTTCATCTCCCGTACTCCACCATCGTAGGTGCTTGCTCTAAGTTGACAGTGTGATAATTGGTTTCATGTTGCATATGTTGTCTAGCCTGTATTTCTTCTATTTTGATTAAATTGCACCTGCTGAGTTTATACGTTATACATGTGCATATGACATGCCTTTCTGTGTCTAGAATACACTACATCTATCCATCATACCATGTTCTTACATCAAAGTACTGCTGTTGTGTATCCCGCATCAGTCACTCATGATTGGACGCTTTTAACATGGTCGTTTGATAGTGGTTGCATCTTGCATTGATTTCTGTGTTGTACTACTTCTAATTTTTCGAAATGCCACTTATGACAAGACACTTTTAACTTGGCAGAGTGATATTGGTTGCATCTTTCATATGGTGTCTAGCTTGCATCACTTCTATTTTCTTGAAAATCCTTCTGCTTAGTTTACACATCGTAGCTGTGAATATGTCATGCCGTATTGTTTTTCTTACATATTCCATCCTCATACGGTTGTCTTACATCAAAGTATTGCTTGTCTGTATCATGCATCAATGAGTTCTGAAGAGCGATTTTATTCTTTTGTGTTGTGGGTACGGCTTGACATGGCAAAGTAAAAAAAGAGCAAGGAAAAGAATACAATAGGGAATGGTGTTACTCGTCGGGTGAAACGGAGAAGGACCTGCCCTCGAGATTCTGCTGGTACTTATAGTGAAGTAGAAGGTCCAAGTCCACCAGCTAAATCTACAAACACAGTATCACCTGCTCCACCAGCTGCAGCATCCGCTTCAATTGTACCAGCATCTCAACAAGTTACTCGTTCATTTGCTCCAGAACTGGCCAGTTCCCAAGCTGCCTTCACACCTAACACTACTTCTGAAGCACTGCTGACACAACAGGACTTGGCACTGGTGCGCGTCGGTCCTAAACAAATGGTTTTTAACCCCTTTCCGCGATGGCATATGGAACCGTCTCCAAGTGAGTGTGGGCGATAGGGGGGGTCCTTCCCACACGATCCAGAAACCGTCGGGGATAGGGAGCCTTGATGCATACAGTTGTCCCTGTATAACCGTTTCCGATATCTCGAATATCTAAAATGCTTCATCCTTGCTACTTGTTTGTGCTCACATTTCCATCACAATCGGAGTTTTGTGGTTCTGCCTAAAACCAGGCAAAATCTAGGCACGGGAGCTTTCCAGGCAGATTCCAGGCACATGAGATTTCCGATGCCTGGCACATCACAAACAATTAATGATTATAAACCGTGTACGATAGGTAGACAATCACACACATTTAGTTTTCCGGCACCGTATGGGATAGTATCTAACATCACACACGCTTTGCGAACGACTACTGTGTGCATGCTTGCACACGTTTCCTCTCTATGAACCGTCTCGGATTATGGTGTATATCGCAAACGTTTGTGTTTTACCAACCATGTGTGCCATAATGACCTTCACAATGTAATTTTGCCCTAATTTAATTGTTGTTATTTAAAATTGTACCTAATTTAAACTTGAAAGTAGGCTATAGCTTTATTCATATCCATCAGGTTCAAACAACCAATGCATTATTCGATTCACAGGTACATATGTTTAAGAATTACAGAAGCACCAAATAACGAATAATGTACCGGGGTTCTATACTTGTACTATTACAGATGGTAAAGAAAGAGGCAACAGAAATTCCAGTTATTGAACAAGGTGAAGCGAAATGGCCCTATTGTGCTCTCTTGGATGTAGAAGGCATGCAGGACTCTAGTCGAACCCCTTGTGATGGCCGGCTACCAATCATGTAGTTTGAGAGGTAATCTTGAGTAAACTGCTTCAGGATCCACTACAGAAGAAAAATATTCAGATATTGTCATCTAACACAACTCATTACGTGCAGTAAAAAGAAGGCTACAGGGTTCTTACTTACCATACTGCAGTTCACTGTTATCTTGCATAAAGTGTAAACAAATAGTTCGATTGACATCTTTTGACCCATTTTAGTAACAATCTTTATCAGTTTCCTCACTTGATGCTGGTTCATGAATATCTCATTGCCCCATACGCAGAAAGGGTCGAAGTGTGGATCTTTGGCAATGATATATGTACCTAAAAGCACCAAGTTAATATTAGAAGCTAAACAACAATTGAAAAATGATGCAGTACAACACTCCATCCATCCAATTATATAAGATTTTATTACATGTATATCTAGACATCATCAGAACATTAAGGTAACACTCTTCCTTGTTGCTATGTAGCCTGGGATTGCATATTTAGTCATTTAGTACAATGCAGGTTGCTAAACAACAATTGAAAAACGAAAAGGCATGTTAACTGCAATATCCTTAACAACAACAAAATATCGTAATTCATAGTGGTATTGTTGAAACTATTATTGATGGAATTGAACTACACAGCAAATAGTTGCACATATAGAGCATCACATTGTGAAGAAATGAAATAAACAAGTCATAAGGACATCTCTAGGTGATCCTTAAAAAGTTAAAGGACTAAAACTCTTAGTGGATATATATACACTCCAGCAATTTTTGGCCTTTTCTAGTCGATCCCCTAAACTTAAGGTTGTAAACTTCAATTTGATCAATTTCAAAGCAAGTTCAACCGAAAGTAGCATGCATTCAAACATAAACATAGATAGTTTTGCATAATCAAACATAAACAATAAATTTAAACTAAGCTAAACTACTTTTGGTCGAAGTAGAGGTCGAGCCAATCCTTCCTCGTCATGTACGGTGTGCCGCGAGCCGGGTCCGGGCCAGTACCGTCGTCGGGGTCGTTGGGGAAGGCACTCCTCCACTCGTCGACGTCGATCTCCTCATCCTCGGGGCCCACCTCGACGCCCTCCGTGCCGCCGTCGCCGCCGCCTTCGACCTCATCATCAGAGGAGAGCGCGATAACCTCGCCACCGTCCTCGTCGCCTTCGACCTCGTCATCAGAGGAGAGCGTGATAACCTCGCCGCCCTCCATGCCGGCAAAGATCGCCCGCTCCGCCTCCACAATCTTCGGGTGCTGCCGGCGGAGCTCTTGCATGTAGGCCTCATCGGCGGCCTTGGCCTCGAGACGCTCCCACGCCTTGCGGTCCTCCCACGCCATAGCCGAGCTCACCACCCTTGGCTCCAGCGGAACGAGGTGGACCAGACGTGTGCTGAAGGGGAAATTGAGCCTAGCCACCGCGCCGTGGTAGCGGACCTGCCAGTGGTCGTACTCCATGGCCGCGAGCTCGGCCGTGTGGAAGCTACCGAGCCACCGATGGGTGTGGGTCTCTTGATCTGTAATCTCGGTGACCCACGTCCCCCACCGCCGCTGCCAGACCCCGAGGTAGGAATTCGTCGGCTGCCGGGTCCGGAGAGGACGGGGAAGTCCTCGAACCGGTGTAGGGGCGCGGCGGTGGGCGGATCGGGCCCGCGGAGGACGACGGGGACACCTCGGCAGCCACCTCACCGGCGTCGGGCAAAAAGGCCACAATAAACCTCTTTTTGGCCATTGGCTACTGGAGCTCTCCGACATGCAAGCAGAGGTTGAGGATGGAGGCGCCGGCTATGGCGGCAACCTACCAATGGTTTCGAGGGTTGTGTGTGTCTGTGTGAGCGGAGGTTGTGTTTGAGGAAATACTGCGGCAACTAAATTTTTTACTAGGCGGTAGTAACATGGCGGGGCTATTGAAAATTTGGGTCAAGGGCGAGCAGATATGTTTGAGATTGCGAGGGATGCATAGGCGGAAGTAAAATGCCGGGGCTACTAAAAATTTGAATCAAGGGATTGAAGCAGAGAGGGATGCAGAGGTGGGAGTTTTGGGGGAGCAAGCTAGTGTGCTTGACACACCAGCTGTGGACTGTAGCCGATGCACCTTCTCGCGTAAGCCATAGGCGTACTATACACGGACGGTGCTCCACGATATTTTGTACTACATCTCACACGGTTGGTGAGAATAAACTGTGTGGGATCTACTTGATTTGAATTACAAAATGGGGTCACAGCGGCAATGGACGGTGTTTGAATTGCTAGACCTTTTATCTGCAATGAACATGCAAGTGTATGTGTGTCATAAAAGAATTGGAATTATTCAGGATTCGTTTGGACATTTCATACATTAAACTGGTTTTCTAGTCAATTCAAGTGCACAATTCAAAATTAAACTACATGCACATCCTCTGGTGCATACAAATTGGTTGAAAAATCAAATTTGTGTCCTTCAGTGCATGCTTAGGTCCCATGGAAGAAATGGGAATGAATTTTTCGGGGTTCGTTTGGCCTTTTTTATACATCAACTGGGTTTTCTAGGCATTTTATGTGCATAATTCAAATTTGAACTACAAGCACATGCTCCAATGCACCAAAGTTGGTTGAAAAATCACATGTGTGTCCTTGGGTGAATTTCTAGGTCCCATGCAAGAGATGGGAATGAAATTCAAACACCATGGCATTGGTGATTGCCGGCAAAACATTGAGATGATTGGTTTATAAATTCTAGTAAATCCAAATTTCGTCTGAAATTCATGAAACTTGGCATGCTATCATGGAGCGGCATCAACATGTTGTGGTGAAAATTTTGTCCCATTTGGGGTAGGTTTGGGTATAAGCTTCTCACAAACCAGAGCTTCTCACAACAAGCATGATGGTTTCGATAGGGAACATACCACCTTTGGTGACAGGATGATATCCGTTGCCTCTTATTGCTTTCAAAAATTTTCTAGTGTCAACATAGAACAACAGGAGTGTTGTGTTCAATCTTGGAATTTTTCAGGGTTCGTTTGGCCTTTTTTATACATTAACTGGGTTTTCTAGGCATTTTATGTGGATAATACAAATTTGAACTACAAGCACATGCTCCAATGCACCAAAGTTGGTTGAAAAATCACATGTGTGTCCTTGGGTGAATTTCTAGGTCCCATGCAAGAGATGGGAATGAAATTCAAACACTGGGGCACTATTGATTGCCGAGAAAACATTGATATGCCGGGTTTTTAAATTCTAGTAAATCCAAAACTCGTATGAAATTCATGAAACTTTGCATGCTATCATGGAGCAGCATCAACATGCCGTGGTGAACAATTTGTCCCATTTGGGGCTAGTTCGGGTATAAGCTTCTCACAAACCAGAGCTTCTCACGACAAGCATGATGGTTTCGATAGGGAACGTACCACCTTTGGGGACGGGACGATATCCGTTGCCTCTTATTGCTTTCAAAAAAGTTCTAGTGTGAACATAGAACAACAGGAGCGTTGTGTTCGATCTTGGAATTTTTCGGGGTTCGTTTGGCCTTTTTTATGCATTAACTGGGTTTTCAAGGCATTTTATGTGCACAATTCAAATTTGAACTACAAGCACATGCTCCAATGCACTAAGGTTGGTTGAAAAATCACATGTGTGTCCTTGGGTGAATTTCTAGGTCCCATGCAAGAGATGGGAATGAAATTCAAACACTAGGGCACTGTTGATTGCCGGCAAACATTGAGATGCCTGGTTTTTAAATTCTAGTAAATCCAAAACTCGTATGAAATTCATGAAACTTGGCATCCTATCATGGAGCGACATCAACATGTCGTGGTGAAAATTTTGTCCCATTTGGGGCAGGTTCGGGTATAAGCTTCTCACAAACCAGAGCTTCTCACAACAAGCATGATGGTTTCGGTAGGGAACGTACCACCTTTGGGGATGAAACGATATCCATTGCCTCTTATTGCTTTCAAAATTTTTCTAGTGTCAACATAGAACAATAGGAGTGTTGTGTTCAATCTTGGAATTTTTCGAGGTTCGTTTGGCCTTTTTATGCATTAACTGGGTTTTCTAGGCATTTTATGTGCATAATTCAAATTTGAACTACAAGCACATGCTCTAATGCACTAAGGTTGGTTGAAAAATCACATGCGTGTCCTTGGGTGAATTTCTATGTCCCATGCAAGAGATGGGAAAGAAATTCAAACACCAGGGCACTATTGATTGCCGACAAAACATTGAGATGCCTGGTTTTTAAATTGTAGTAAATCCAAAACTCGTCTGAAATTCATGAAACTTGGCATGCTTTCATGGAGCGGCATCAACATGCCGTGGTAATTTTTTTTCCAGTTTGGGGCAGGTTTGGGTATATGCTTCTCACAAACTAGAGCTTCTCACAACAAGCATCATAGATTCGGTAGGGAACGTCCCACCTTTGGGGACGAAACGATATCCACTGCCTCTTATTGCTTCCAAAAATTTTCTTGTGTCAATATTTGTAATTTTTTGAGGTTCTTTTGGACATTTTTATGCATTAACTGAGTTTTCAATGCATTTATGAGCATAATTCAAATTTGAACTACATGCGCATGCTCCAGTGCATATAAATTGGTTGAAAAATCAAATTTGTGTCCCTGGGTGCATGCTTAGGTCCATGCAGGAAATGGGAATGAATTTCAAATGCCAGGGCACCGTTGATTGCCGGCAAAACATTCAGATGCCTCGTTTTTAAATTCTAGTAAATCCAAAACTCGTCTGAAAGTCATGAAACTTGGCATGCTTTCATGGAGCAGCATCAACATGCCGTGGTAAAAATTTTGTCCGGTTTGGGGCAGGTTTGGGTATATGCTTCTCACAAACCAGAGCTTCTCACGACAAGCATCATGGTTTCGGTAGGGAACGCCCCACCTTTGGGGACGAAACGATATCCACTGCCTCTTATTGCTTCCAAAAAATTTCTCGTGTCAACATAGAACAACAGGAGTGTTGTGTCAACAAAAGTCGACTCCGAGCCGAAGGAGATAGAAAATAAGGAGGAATGGGGCCTCATGGACATGGCCCAGAACGAGATGGCCGCGACGGTTGCTGCTCCCGCTCCTGTCCCAGCTCCCATCCACGCGCCCGCGCCAGCGACCATCCCCGTAGCATTGGAGGGCTGGTCGCCGAGCACTATCACAGAGCTGGAAGCCTCGGGCGTCAGCGAGGTCTCCGCGGACCCGCGCGAGCTCGTGTACATGCTAGCGCCAGCGCCCGTGCCCGTGCGCGCCCCTCCAACCACCGTGGCGCCGGCCCCCGTGCGGTTGGCTGCACCCGCCGTGCCTGTGCGCGCCCCTCCATCCACCGCGGTGCCGGTCCCCATGCGTTTGGCTGCACCCGCCGCGCCCGTGCCCGTGCCCCCCCAGCGGCATGGGACGCTGCCGTCGACTGCTACGTCTCAGCGGCGCCAGTTGCCGTCCTCCCACGCCCCGCCCGTCGATCGTGCGATGAATGATGTTTGATTTACAAGGGAAGAACATTTTGTGTTGCCTTGAAGACTTCAACAACTGCGTCCCAGAGGACGACAATGACAACAATGGCGCGGCATGCCGCCTCCGTAGCCGCCGGAAATAGTTTTTTGGGGTTTAATACTGTATCTCGAATTCTCGATCATATGAATATAAATTCGCACTGTGGCTGAATGAAAGATATGGTTTGAACGAACTTGCATTTTTCTCTCTTAATGTACAGACTTATCAAATGATTTTCTTTTAAAAAAACATCAAAGGTTTTTAAATATAAAACACTCATCACAAACGTTTTAGTTAGAACACCTGTATGCAAACTAACAGCTTCCCCAGGAAGCCAAGGGAAAATGTGCCGAGCAGGATTTCTGCATCCCTTCAATGCAAATGGTTGTTTTGCATGACATGTGTGCAACCACGTACAAACAATTGGGTAAGATTTGCATATGTGTCATTTTGGGTATGTTGCCATTTCTCAAACTAGAAAGATTAACATTTGTTTATCTAGTAACATTGCCATTTGTCAACCTTGTAACACTGCGATTTGTCAAAATATGCATCTACAAATCACTAATTTTTGCAACTAAAATCACTAGCACTGTTCATATGGACACCACTAGCAGGCATGAGTTCAAGGACGCATATGCAAATGTACCATTGATTACATACAACAAGTCATCAACCCACAACGACAACGAGGATACACGTTGGATTATAGATCATTTCCAACAAAACATTCTAGTAAAGTTTTTCTCACACAACAAATAACAAAAGCGATGAAATGAACTTCAGCCCAACCACTCGTCGGCGTTGGAAACACTTGCTTTGAACCAGAAGTCATTCTCTGGGAAGGGCCAGCTACTGTCAATCTCGAGACCAACGCATGACTGATCATCCAGGCTGAAGCGGCCTATTTCAATACCCATATTGGGACAGTAGGGAAGCATAGTAATGTCTGAGGTATAGATACAGTTGCTTCTCATAAATGGTAGTAATGTTGCGTCAATAGCAGCTGGATCGCCTTCCACCATCATTGGATAGTTTTGTCCAAGGAAGAGCGAGTTTCTTCCAAGACTTTCAATACTAAACCAGGGAGAAGGTGTTGGCGCTAGTACACCAGTATCCATCCTGAATACCCTGCAACAGATGCTGGAATAGGTCCAGAGAGTGCGACCATACGAGACAACACCTGCTTCCTTAGTAACATCAGTAGTTCCCCATATACAGACAAGAAGAGGTGATCCATCGGAATAAGTTACCAGGCACCACTGAGTATATGGGTCCTGCTCGTCCTCATGCTCATGAATAAAATTTTCAAGTATAGGTGGTGGAATGTTCACAGGACCTTGGAAACACAAGAAGGTTAATTAGTAAAGGGAAACTAGCTAACCCGCATGCATGTGGATGAAACAATTATAAGTACAATGGAAGACAAACGTACTGAAATCATGAGGATTCCATGCAAAAACAATGCCACGAGTGGTGGCAGAAAACACAAGACCCTCGTATTGAATTGCATCACAGTACTCATCTATGTATAGAAAGTGATTTTTGAGCAATATCCATCGAGTCGTACCATGAAGGACGGCAACAAGCTTGTCGAAGATAGCGACAACATAAGCATTCCTATAACCCCAAGAGCGGTTGGGAACTTGACAAATTGCTATCTTCCGTAGACGACAGTCAGCATGATCGTATTTGAACTCACGTTGAATAGCAGTGTACTCAACCTCTGGGTAGTCGTCTGAGATTTTTTGAAGTGGAACCCGGTGACGAGTGTACACATTCACAAGTTCCCACTTGCAGTTGTACCCAATATAAACAACCCAATCTCCATTTGCGACTACCCAAGCCTTGCCCTCAAGCAATGCCATCTTAACATCATACATATCATTATCAAGCGACATCAACTTACACAAGGCAAGGCTTCCCTCATCCCCGCACCAATCAGCAGGGTCACGGCGAAGAAGATAGGGGAGATCAAACCACTCCTGGACCCTTGGGTTCCTTGTAATGATGTTATTAGTTGAGTCGAGAATGGTCTTGAATGAACCTGCCATGCTAGCCGAGGTGATGACGTCGCACCGATCAATGAGTTCCTCCACCGCGTCATCATTCAGAGCGGGGCAAGAATAACAGGGTCGTTTCCGGCTTGTTCCCTCCATGGAGAAGACGATCAAACAATGGCAGAAGGAAGGGTGAAGGCAAATGGAGGAGGGAGGAAGAGCTAGCATGCGACAGCAGTTCCAAATCGAGAGGGAAAGGCGAAGAGTCGGTGGACAGTTGCCACGATACACGAAGAGGCGCCTGGGGAGCGAACGGTTGCCACAGAAGTCACACACTAACGATAAGGGCCGAGTGAACCGCATGCAATCCCATCGCACAACACACAGATCTTGTTAAGTTGAACCGTTTCTGTTCTCTTGTGTCAACGCAAACAGTTCATTCGAGTGAACCGCATGTTGTATATCGCACACACCTTGATCTGGCTGACCATTTCTTTTGTGTTTCCTAATCACAAACAGTTCATCTGAGTGAACCGTATGCTGTATATCGCACACACCTTCATCTGGCTGCCCGTTTGTTTTGTGTTGCCTAATCACAAACAGTTCATCCGAGTGAACCATTTGCTGTGTATCGCACATGCCTTCATCTGGCTGCCCGTTTCTTTTGTTCCTCCTCACCGAAAAAGTTAATTGAACTGAACCGTATGCCCTTCATCACACACGAAACTAAAATCTGAACCGTGTTTGATGCGTCCTCCATCGCAAACATTTTATACATTTCTGATGGTTTTCATACACCACCGTTTGCGATTATGGCATCGCACACAGTTTCTCAAAGGGTCTATGATTGTAGTGTCGTGTTAGCAGCATCCTGCAGTAGTGTGGCAAGATCAGATGAACCTCATGAGCATCAACACCAAGACAGTACCTGACCAAGTCAAGTTGTAGTTGCATGCTCCTTTATATGTACTCTCACAGTTTGATGTGCACTAACACTTTCCATATTTGTTGTTGAACTAGCACCATGACGCAAGCGGAAACAGACATCAGGGATAATGCTTGACAAATTTACAAAATCTAAAGGAGGAAGAATGGAGATCCATTTTGAGGCAGGTTTAAAAAGGCCACGTGATGCTACAGAGTCATCCAAGTTAGTATTAGAGGCAGCCATTGCCGTTAGGTGTCATGCATGTATCCTCCCAACGTGGATCCAGTACAGGAATGAGAAAGACAATACCCATTTAACACCTTCCTTGACCATTTATCCGTAAGTAATGTTATTCATCGCAATTTGTAATATTTTCTTGCTCTGTGCCATACTTTCTAGCTTCCTCCTAGTAAGACTCACATTCTTTTTTCAACAAATGAGGTTCAAGTTGGATCTGAAAGATGACGCAACTAAAAAAGCATGCACTCATGTTTTTCAGTCTGCTCTGCGACAGTATCAGTACCACCTTAGAAAATCTCACTTTGAAGGCAAGGCTAGCAATGAAATCGCCCAAACATCTCCATTGGAATATATTACAGACGAAGACTAGACAACCCTTGTTAAACACTGGTCTGATCCAAAGTATTAGGTAGGGTATATGTATTTGATCAGTCCACATATTGAACTTGTATTTATGTATGTGCCTTACAAGTGTATCTTCTTCTAGGCTAACTGTTTGAAGAACAAGACCAACCGTTCTAAAGTGAAATTCCAACAGACAATAGGATCTCGTAGCTATATTGCACACTGCGAGGCTCTTGTAAATAGTTGCTAGTTCCTTCTTTTTTCTGTGCCATATTATCGTATCTATATTGACTTGTTCCAAATACAGAGGAAAAGCTGTGCGGACCAAAAAGAACCTAAACCAAATGCAGTGCAAATCTTCAATGATTGCCACACCAGCAAGATGAAGGGCATGAGCACACCAGTTCAAGCTGCCGTTGTAAGTCCTTACTCTTCCTGCCTTTGAACTGATTGGTAATGTGATGTGTTCATTTAACTGCTTGGTTTGCAGCCAATGTCAGTTACTCTGTTCACTTTTATACACAGTTGTATTAACGTATCATTTCACCTTACATGGTTTAAAAGAGATGAATGATATTCTTTTGGTCTTGATCTGTAATCTAGTTGTGATGTTCACGTGCGCACACAATGATAAAATAGCCCGTTTGTTTCATATCTGTTTGCCCATGATATGAATGATGTCATACTATGTTCATCCTACTTTAAACCATGTCTCTTTATCCTTAGATGTCAACGAATGTGAGGAAATAAACAATACAGTAGGCATGCTACATGGACATATGTTCCGAAAGTGATTTTATTATGTAGTTGGCACTATAATACATGCTAATGTATTACAGTAGTTCACCAACATAAGTTATGTATAAGCGTGAAACCTACTTTGTTTGTTTTTGTCTCATTGGTAACTTATTTGGTACAGTAATCTACAAGTTCAAACTTTCAGCAAGCTATGGAACAAATGATTGAACAACCACAATCACCTGAAGGTGACGAGGCTACCATAGGCACAATGTCACCTCTTGCTGCAGTGCGTTAGTATCTCTCCACTAACAGTGCAAAAAGCACCTTCCTGCGTAATTCCGGGTTGGTTGTCAAGGTAACCTCGTCCAAATCGCCTACTGAACAAAATCTTCCAGCTAGACAGAGTGATATATCTGTGCTCCAGACATAAGTCCAATCCCTAATGGACGTTGTTTCCGAAACAAGAATAGTGGTTGACAAATGTCGTGAAGATATGAATGGTTTTGAAACCATACTATCAGACATTTTCTTCGTTGTTCAAGAGCAACGGCGGAAAAAAGGGGAAGATCGTGCTGCTCCATCAAATTCTACAGCCTGAAACATTAGCACTCAGGTCAAATGAGCTGTGCTTCTATACATCTGATGGTGCTTTTATCTGCAAGGACTGTAAACTTTATGCCAACATGCCTTTTGTTGTATGGTTGGAATTTATTTTGTTGTGATACAACATTTATGATGCTGCCAAAGGCTGCAGTAATTACGATGCTATTTTTGTATAGTGTAGGTTTATCTTAGTAATGTATTCGGTTGAAAGCTTTGTAGGAGCCCAACATTCCAACATTCGTCGGGCCCATTCCAATTGGGCTAAAAACGATTATGGGACGAAATTTGCATGTAGCCCACTAAAAATATCTGGGCCTAAATCAGCATAAGCTTTCATATTTTTCTGGTAGGCCTGTGCCCATTGTGGGCCTTTAACAGGCCTAAACATAATTTGGGCCCTCAGTAATAATAGGCCATTTACACGTGTAAATATCTCGAGCCCATAAAAAACATGGGCCTTTAATAGGCTGAAAGTGAGATTGGATCCTCATTGTGCGAAATAACCCACTCGTCTTAGCAGGCCGAAATGGTGGCCCATTTACAATGCGGATCGTCCATAGGCCGAAATTCAGACGGGCCGTAAATGTGCTGACCTACTACACGGGCCTTTAATAGGCCGGAAGTTTGGTCGGGCCTTAATAGTGTCATTTCTATATGGGTCGTTAGTAGGCCCGATGTGACATTGGGCCACATATGGCCCATGGATTTCGTCCGACGTTAACAGGCCGAAAATCACAACAGGCTGAAAGTGGCCCAAATTTATAGCGGGCCTCTAACAGGCGAATGTGAGACATGGCCGAATATGACCCATATGCTTCACGGTCATTTATGGGCCGATAGTTTCAATGGCCTATAAATGGGCCTAAATTAAGCAGGACCTTTAACAGGCCGGAAACACACCGGGCCATAATTCGGCCCAAATACTTAGCGGACTGTTAATGGTCCAAAAGTGTCCATGGGCCGCGATGATGACAAGTTTAGGACGGGCCGTTGACGGGCCGATTTGACACTAGCCGTGCGGGCCTTAACTGAGAATGTTTGCCTTTAGCTAGGTTGACCCATTATGGTCTGCAAAATCTTGTGGGCCTTTAGCTGGGCCGGCCCATTATGGCCCGCTAATCTTGTGGGCCTTTAGTTCGGCCGACCCATTTAATCTTTATGGGCCACTTTTGGGCCGGTCCACGTATCAACATATCATAGGCGCATCTCGCCCATTGGATGAGTGACATCTGTGCCAATGCGAAGCTGACACGTGGTTCCTTCAGCCAATGATAATTTTACAGGTGGAAAATTGGCATTGGTCATGGCTGTTAGCGGATTATCGGATCCATAACCGTACCCGATAGCTTAATGGCGACCCGTTATGGTGGATGCCATGTGTCGGTCACCCTTGACGAAAGCACTTCTATGACGCGCGATTTATCATCATGGAAGTGGACACTTCCGTGATGATAATTTTGGTAATGTCATGGAACACTTCTACGACAGCACAGGTATGACTATCTTGATTCTGTCATAAAATCATCATGGATGTACATGCATGATAGAAAATGTGACCTATTGTGACAAACACATATCATCACGGAAGTGTATTTTTTTGTAGTGTCAGGCAAGTGAACCAAAGTCCACACTTTGTTCTCATACATTGATCCCATCTCAGATTTCATGGCCTCCAGCCATTTTCTGGAATCTGGGCTCATCATCTCTTCCTCATAGTTCATAGATTCATCATGGTCAAGTAACATGACCTCCAGAACAGGATTACCGTAGCACTCTGGTGCGGATCGTACTCTGATTGACCTATGAGGTTCGATAGTAACTTGATCTGAAGTTTCATGATCATCATCATTAGCTTCCTCACTAATTGGTGTAGGAATCACTGGAACTGATTTGTGTGATGAACTACTTTCCAATTCGGGAGAAGGTACAATTACCTCATCAAGTTCTACTTTCCTCTCACTCACTTATTTCGAGAGAAACTCCTTCTCTAGAAATGATCCATTCTTAGCAACGAATATCTTGCCTTCGGATCTGTGATAGAAGGTGTACCCAACAGTCTCTTTTGGGTATCCTATGAAGACACATTTCTCCGATTTGGGTTCGAGCTTATCAGGTTGAAGCTTTTTCACATAAGCATCACAGTCCCAGACTTTAAGAAATGATAGCTTAGGTTTCTTGCCAAACCACAGTTCGTATGGTGTCATCTCGATGAATTTAGATGGTGCCTTATTTAACGTGAATGCAGCCGTCTCTAAAGAATAATGCCAAAACGATAGCGGTAAATCAGTAAGAGACATCATAGATCGCACCATATCTAATAAAGCACGGTTACGACGTTCAGACACACACTGTGGTGTTCCAGGTGGCGTGAGTTGAGAAACTATTCCACATTGTTTCAAATGAAGACCAAACTCATAACTCAAATATTCACCTCCACGATCAGATCATAGAAACTTTATTTTCTTGTTACGATGATTTTCCACTTGACTATGAAATTATTTGAACTTTTCAAATGTTTCAGACTTATGTTTCATCAAGTAGATACACCCATATCTGCTCAAATCATCTGTGAAGGTCAGAAAATAACGATACCCACCACAAGCCTCAACACTCATCGAATCGCATACATCAGTATGTATTATTTCCAATAAGTCAGTTGCTTGCTCCATTGTCCTGGAGAACGGAGTTCTAGTCATCTTGGTCATGAGGCATGGTTCACAAGCATCAAGTGATTCCAAAAGCCCATCAACATGGAGTTTCTTCATGCGCTTTACACCAATATGACCTAAACGGTAGTGCCACAAATAAGTTGCACTATCATTATTAACTTTGAATCTTTTGGCTTCATTATTATGAATATGTGTATCACTACAATCGAGATTCAACAAAAGTAGACCACTCCTCAAGGGTGCATGACCATAAAAGATATTACTCATATAAATAGAACAACCATTATTCTCCGATTTAAATGAATAGCCATCTCGCATCAAAAAAGATCCAGATATAATGTTCATGCTCAACATTGGCACCAAATATCAATTATTTAGGTCTAAAACTAATCCTGATGGTAGATGTAGAGGTAGCGTGCCGACAGCAATCACATCGACTTTGGAACCATTTCCCACGCGCATCGTCACCTCGTCCTTAGCCAATCTTCGTTTAATCCATAGCCCATGTTTTGAGTTGCAAATATGAGCAACAGAACCAGTATCAAATCCCCAGGCGCTACTATGAGCATTACTAAGGTACACATCAATAACATGTATATCAAATATACCTTTCACTTGGCCATCCTTCTTATCCGCCAAATACTTGGGGAAGTTCCACTTCCAGTGACCAATCCCTTTGTAGTAGAAGCATTCAGTTTCAGGCTTAGGTTCAGACTTGGGCTTCTTCCCTTGAGCAGCAACTGGCTTGCTATTCTTCTTGAAGTTCCCCTTCTTCCCTTTGCCCTTTTTCTTGAAACTAGTGGTCTTGTTAGCCACCAACACTTGATGCTCCTTCTTGATTTCCACCTCCGCAGCCTTTAGCATCGTGAAGATCTCGGGAATTGTCTTTTCCATCCCTTGCATATTATAGTTCATCATGAAGCCTTTATAGGTTAGTGGTAGTGATTGAAGAACTCTGTCAATGACACTATAATCAGGAAGATTAACTCCTAGCTGAGTCAAGTGGTTGTAGTACACGGTCATTCGGAGTATGTGTTCACTGACGGAACTATTCTCCTCCATTTTGCAGGTATAGAACTTGTTGGAGAATTCATATCTCTCAACTCGGGCATTTTCTTGAAATATTAACTTCAACTCTTGGAACATCTCATATGCTCCATGATGTTCAAAACGTCTTTGAAGTCCCGATTCTAAGTCGTAAAGCATGGCACACTGAACTATCGAGTAGTCATCAACTTTAGTCTGCCAGACGTTCATAACATCCAGAGTTGCTCCTGCAGTGGGCCTTGCACCTAGCAGTTTTTCCAGGATTTAATTCTTCTGTGCGACAATGAGGATAATCCTCAAGTTACGGACCCAGACCGTGTAGTTTCTACCATCATCTTTCAACTTAGCTTTCTCTAGGAACGCATTAAAATTCAAAGGAACGGTAGCACGGGCCATGGATCTACAACAACATAGACATGCAAATACTATCAGGTACTAAGTTCATGATAAATCAAAGTTCAATTAATCATATGACTTAAGTACTTCCACTTAGATAGACATCCATCTAGTCATCTAAATGATCACGTGATCCATATCAACTAAACCATGTCCGATCATCACGTGAGATGGAGTAGTTTTCAATGGTGAACATCACTATGTCGATCATATCTACTATATGATTCACGTTCAACCTTTTAGTCTCAGTGTTCCGAGACCATATCTACATATGCTAGGCTCGTCAAGTTTAACCCAAGTATTCTGCACATGCAAAACTGGCTTACACCCGTTGTATGTGAACGTAGAGCTTATCACACCTGATCATCACGTGGTGTCTCGGCATGACAAACTATCGCAACGGTGCATACTCAGGGAGAACACTTATACCTTGAAATTTAGTGAGGGATCATCTTATAATGCTACCTCATACTAAGCAACATAAGATGCATAAAAGATAAACATCACATGCAATCAAAATATGTGACATGATATGGCCATCATCATCTTGTGCCTTTGATCTCCATCTCCAAAGTACCGTCATGATCTCCATCATCACCGGCTTGACACCTTGATCTCCATCGTAGCATCATTGTCCTCTCGCCAACTATTGCTTCCACGACTATCGCTACCGCTTAGTGATAAAGTAAAGAAATTATATGGCCAATGCATTTCATACAATAAAGTAACAACCATAAGGCTCCTACTAGTTGCCGATACTTTTACAAAACATGATCATCTCATACAACAATTTATATCTCATCACGTCTTGACCATATCACATCACAACATGCCCTACAAAAACAAGTTAGACGTCCTCTACTTCGTTGTTGCAAGTTTTACGTGGCTGCTTCGGGCTTCAACCAAGAACCGTTCTTACCTACGCATCAAAACCACCACGATTTCTCGTCAATTCAGCTGTTTTAACCTTCAACAAGGACCGTCCATAGTCAAATTCGATTCAACTAAAGTTGGAGAAACAGACACCAGCCAACCACCTTTATGCAAAACAAGTTGCATGTATGTCGGTGGAACCGGTCTCATGAACGTGGTCATGTAAGGTTGGTCCGGGCCACTTCATCAAAAAATACCGCCGAATCAAAATAAGACGTTGGTGGTAAGTAGTATGACTATGATCACACACAACTCTTTGTGCTCTACTCGTGCATATCATCTACGGATAGACCTGGCTCTGATACCACTGTTGGGGAACATAGCATGCAATTTCAAAAAATTCCTACGATCACACAAGATCTATCTAGGAGATGCATATCAACGAGAGGGGGAGAGTGTGTCCACGTACCCTCGTAGACCGAGAGCGGAAGCATTTGGTTAACGCGGTTGATGTAGTAGAACATCTTCACACTCCAACCGATCTAGTACCGAACATACGGCACCTCCGAGTTTAGCACATGTTCAGCTCAATGACATCCCTCGAACTCTTGATCCAGTAGAGGGTCGAGGGAGAGTTTCGTCAGCACGCCGGCGCAGTGACGGTGATGGTGATGTGATCCATGCAGGGCTTCGCCTAAGCGCTACGACGCTATGACCGAAGGAGTAAACTGTGGAGGGGGGCACCGCACACAGCTAAGAGAACAATTGATGTGCTATGGGATGCCCCTGCCCCCGTATATAAAGGAGGGGAGGACGAGGCGGCCAGCTAAGAGGGGCGCACCATGGGGGGGAGTCCTACTCTGACTCCACTCCTAGTAGGATTCGCCCCCCCCCTTTTCCTTTGTCACCGGAGGGGGGAAAGGAAGGAGAGGGAGAGGGAAAGGGGGAAAGGGGGCTGCCGCCCCCTCCCCTAGTCCAATTCAGACTCGCATGGGGGGCACCCCTTGTGGGCTGTCCCCTCTCTCTCCCATGGCCCATGAGGCCCAATACTCCCCCGGGGGTCCGATAACCCCTTGGTACTCTGTAAAATACCCGAACCACTCAAAACCATTTCGATGTCCGAATACTACCTTACAATATATGAATATTTACCTCTCGACCATTTCGAGACTCCTCGTCATGTCCGTGATCTCATCTGGGACTCCAAACAAACTTCGATTACCAAATCACATAACTCATATAATACAAATCGTCACCGAACGTTAAGCGTGCGGACCCTACGGGTTCGAGAACTATGTAGATATGACCGAGACATATCTCCGGTCAATAACCAACAATGGAACCTGGATGCTCATATTGGTTCCTACATATTCTATGAAGATCTTTATCGGTCAAACTGTAATAACAACATATGTTATTCCCTTTGTCATCGGTTTGTTACTTGCCCGAGATTTGATTGTCGGTATCATCATACCTAGTTCAATCTCGTTACCGGCAAGTCTCTTTACTCGTTCCATAATGCATCATCCCATAACTAACTCATTAGTCACATTGCTTGCAAGGTGCTACCTCTTGAGCACTGCGTTGGATTTCCCTGAAGAGGAAGGGATGATGCAGCAAAGTAGCGTATGTATTTCCCTCAGTTTTTGAGAACCAAGGTATCAATCCAGTAGGAGGCTATGCTCGAGTCCCTCGTACCTACACAAAAACAATAGCTCAACGCAACCAACACGCTTAGGGGTTGTCAATCCCTTCACGGTCACTTACGAAAGTGAGATCTAATAGAGATGATAAATAATATTTTTTTGGTATTTTTGGTATAGAGATGCCAAGTAAATAAAGTAAAAGAAAAGTAAAAGCAAAGCAATAGTAAAGTTATGGAGATTGATATGATGAGAAAGAGACCCGGGGGCCATAGGTTTCACTAGTGGCTTCTCTCAAGAGCATAAGTATTCTACGGTGGGTGAACAAATTACTGTTGAGCAATTGACAGAATTGAGCATAGTTATGAGAATATCTAGGTATGATCATGTATATAGGCATCACGTCCTAGACAAGTAGACCGAAACAATTCTGCGTCTACTACTATTACTCCACTCATCGACCGCTATCCAACATGCATCTAGAGTATTAAGTTAAAAACAGAGTAACGCCTTAAGCAAGATGACATGATGTAGAGGGATAGTTTCATCCAATGTGATAAAAACCCCATCTTGTTATCCTCGATGGCAACAATACAATACGTGCCTTGCTGCCCATTCTTTCACTGGGAAAGGACACCGCAAGATTGAACCCAAAGCTAAGCACTTCTCCCATGGCAAGAACAACCAATCTAGTAAGCCTAACCAAACTGATAATTCGAATAGACTTGCAAAGATAACCAATCATACACAAAATAATTCAGAGAAGATTCAAATATTATTCATAGATAGACTTGATCATAAACCCACAATTCATCGGTCTCAACAAACACACCGCAAAAAGAAGATTACATCGAATAGATCTCCACGAGAGAGGGGGAGAACATTATATTGAGATCCAAAAAGAGAGAATAAGCCATCTAGCTACTAGCTATGGACCCGTAGGTCTGAAGTAAACTACTCACACTTCATCGGAGGGGCTTGGATGATGATGTAGAAGCCCTCCGTGATCGATGCCCCTCCGGCGGAGCTCCGGAACAGGCCCCAAGATGGGATCTCGTGGATACAGAAAGTTGCGGCGGTGGAATTAGGTTTTTGGCTCCGTCCCCGGTCGTTTGGGGGTACGTGGATATATATAGGAGGAAGAAGTACGTCGGTGATATATATAGGTAAATGATAAAAACAGAATTTTTGATGCGGAGTGCTACTTGGCATAATTTTAATGTAATTCTTCTTAATTGTGGTATGAATATTCTGATCCGAAAGATTCAAGACAAAATTTCATATTGACATAAAAATGATAATACTTCAAGCATACTAACTAAGCAATTATGTCTTCTCAAAATAACATGGCCAAAGAAAGTTCAACCCTACAAAATCATATAGTTTAG
The DNA here is from genome assembly GCA_034509565.1 of Triticum monococcum. NCBI lineage: Eukaryota > Viridiplantae > Streptophyta > Magnoliopsida > Poales > Poaceae > Triticum > Triticum monococcum. The sequence goes on from CM067841.1 coordinate 433,415,218, forward strand.
TCATGTTTCATTTTCTTCACACAAGAATGCTATCATCATGCACAACCCCGATGACAAGCCAAGCAATTGTTTCATACTTTAGTAATCTTAAACCTATATACTTTCACGCAATATATGAGCGTGAGCCATGGAGATAACACTATGGGTGGAATAGAATATAATGAAGGGGGGTTATGTGGAGAAGACAAAAAAGGAGAAAGTCTCACATCAACGTGGCTGATCAATGGGCTATGGATATGCCCACCGATTGATGTTAATGCAAGGAGTAGGGATTGCCATGCAACGGATGCACTAGAGCTATAAATGTATGAAAGCTCAACAAAAGAAACTAGTGGGTGTGCATCCAACTTGCTTGCTCACAAAGACCTAGGGCACTTGAGGAGGCCCATTGTTGGAATATACAAGCCAAGTTTTATAATGAAAAATTCCCACCAGTATATGAAAGTGATAACATGAGAGACTCTCTACTACGAAGATCATGGTGCTACTTTGAAGTACAAGTGTGGTAAAAGGATAGTAACATTGTCCCTTCTCTCTTTTTCTCTCATTTTTTGGGCCTTCTCTTTTTATGGCCTTTCTCTTTTTTTGGGCCTTCTCTTTTTTATGGCCTTTTTTTATTTATTCCTCACTTGGGACAATGCTCTAATAATGATGATCATCACACTTCTATTTATTTACAACTCAATGATTACAACTCGATACTAGAACAAAGATGACTCTATGTGAATGCCTCCGGCGGTGTACCAGGATATGCAATGAACCAAGAGTGACATGTATGAAAGAATTATGAACGGTGGCTTTGCCACAAATACTATGTCAACTACATGATCATGCTAAGCAATATGACAATGATGAATGTGTCATGATGAACGAAATGATGGAAAGTTACATGGCAATATATCTCGGAATGGCTATGGAAATGCCATAATAGGTAGGTATGGTGGCTGTTTTGAGGAAGATATAAGGAGGTTTATGTGTGAAAGAGCGTATCATATCACGGGGTTTGGATGCACCGGCGAAGTTTGGGCCAACTCTCAATGTGAGAAAGGGCAATGCACGATACCGAAGAGGCTAGCAAGGGTGGAAGGGTGAGAGTGTGTATAATCCATGGACTCAACATTAGTCATAAAGAACTCACATACTTATTGCAAAAATCTACAAGTCATCAAAAACCTCGGCACTATGCGCATGCTCCTAGGGGGATAGATTGGTAGGAAAAGACCATCGCTCGTCCCCGACCGCCACTCATAAGGAAGACAATCAAATAACACCTCATGTTGCAAATTTGTTGCATAACGTTTACCATACGTGCATGCTATGGGACTTGCAAACCTCAACACAAGTATTTCTGAATTTCACAACTACTCACCTAGCATGACTTTGATATTATTACCTCCATATCTCAAAACAATCATCAAGCATCAAACTTTTCTTAGTATCCAACACACTCATAAGAAAGTTTTATTATTAATCTTGCATACCAAGCATATTAGGATTTTAAGCAAATTACCATGCTATTAAGACTCTCAAAATAATCTAAGTTAAGCATGAGAGAACAATAGTTTCTATAAAACAAATCCACCACCGTGCTCTAAAAGATATAAGTGAAGCACTAGAGCAAAATTATAAAGCTCAAAAGATATAAGTGAAGCACATAGAGTATTCTATCAAATTCCAAATCATGTATGGCTATCTCGAAAGGTGTGTACAGCAAGGATGATTGTGTGAAACTAATAATCAAAGACTCAAATCATAAAAGACGCTCCAAGCAAAACACATATCATGTGGTGAATAAAAATATAGCTCCAAGTAAAGTTACCGATGGAAGTAGACGAAAAAGGGGACGCCTTTCGGGGCATCCCCAAGCTTTGGCTTTTAGGTGTCCTTAGATTATCTTGGGGGTGCCATGGGCATCCCCAAGCTTAGTCTCTTGCCACTCCTTTTTCCATAATCCATCAAATCTTTAACCAAAACTTGAAAACTTCACAACACAAAACTTAAAGTAGAAAACTCGTGAGCTCCGTTAGCGAAAGAAAAAAAAGACCACTTCAAGGTACTGTAATGAACTCATTATTTATTTATATTGGTGTTATACCTACTGTATTCCAACTTCTCTATGTATTATAAACTATTTTGCTAGCCATAGATTCATCAAAATAAGCAAACAACACACGAAAAATAGAATCTGTCAAAAACAGAAAAGTCTGTAGTAATCTGTAGCTAGCGCAAGATATGGAACCCCAAAAATTATAAAATAAATTGCTGGACGTGAGGAATTTATATATTAATCATCTGCCAAAATAATTAACTAAATAGCACTCTCCAAATAAAAATGACAGCAGTTCTCGTGAGCGCTAAAGTTTTTGTTTTTTTACAGCAAGTTCAATCAAGACTTTCCCCAAGTCTTCCCAACGGTTCTACTTGGCACAAATACTAATTAAACACAAAAAACACAACCAAAACAGAGTTTAGATAATTTATTTATTTCTAAACAGGAGCAAAAAGCAAGGAATAAAAATAAAATTGGGTTGCCTCCCAACAAGCGCTATCGTTTAACACCCCTAGCTAGGCATAACAAGTAAGAATAGATCTAGGTATTGCCATCTTTGGTAGGCAATCCATAAGTGGCTCTCATGATAGATTCATGTGGTAATTTTATTTTGTTTCTAGGAAAGTGTTCCATGCCCTTTTTAATGGAAATTTAAATCTAATATTCCCTTCCTTCATATCAATAATTGCACAAACCGTTCTAAGGAAAGGTCTACCAAGAATAATAGGGCAAGAAGGATTGCAATCTATATCAAGAACAATAACATCTACGGGCACATGATTCCTATTATCAACAATAAGAACATCATTAATTATTCCCATAGGTTTCTTAATAGTGGAATCCGCAAGATGCAAGTTTAGAGAGCAATCATCAAAATCACGAAAATCTAGTAAATCACACAAAGTTTTGGGAATAGTAGAGACACTAGCACCCAAATCACACAAAGCATAAAACTAATAATTTTTAATTTTAATCTTAATAGTTGGTTCCCACTCATCATAAAGTTTTCTAGGTATATAAACTTCCACTTCAAGTTTTTCTTCATAAGATTGCGTCAAGGCATCAACGATATGTTTACTAAACGCTTTATTTTGACTATAAGCGTGAGGAGATTTTAGCATGGATTGCAACAAGGAAATACAATCAATCAAAGAGAAATTTTCATAGTTAAATTACTTGAAATCCATAATAGTGGGTTTAGCAACATCTAGGGTTTTAATTTCTTCAATCCCACTTTTATCAAATTTAGCATCAAAATCAACAAATTCTGAATTCTTAGAACGCCTTCTAGGTAAAGGTGGATCATATTCAGTCCCATCATTATCAAGATTCATATTGCAAAACAAAGATTTAATAGGGGAAACATCAATAACTTTTATATCTTCATCATTATTTTCATAGGAACTAGAAGAACACACTTTTATAAAGGCATCTTTCTTAGCACGCATCCTGGTTCTTTCTTTGCATTCGTCAATGGAAATTCTCATGGCTTTGAGAGAATCATTGATATCATGCTTAGGTGGAATAGATCTAAGTTTCAAAGAATCAACATCAAGAGCAATTCTATCAACGTTCCTAGCCAAATCATCAATCTTAAGCAAGTTTTCTTCAATCATAGCGTTAAAATTCTTTTGTGAAGAAATAAATTCTTTAATATTAGATTCAAAATCAGAGGGTATCTTATTATAATTTCCATAAGAATTGTTGTAGGAATTACCATGATTGTTAGAGGGATTACTATGATAAGGCCTAGGATTGAAATTTCCTCCATACGCGTTGTTACCGAAATTGTTCCTACCAACAAAATTCACATCCATAGATTCATTATTATTCTCAATCAAAGTAGAAAAGGGCACATCATTAGGATCAGAAGAAACACTCTTATTAGCAAATAATTTCATAAGTTCATCCATCTTTCCACTCAAAACATTAATTTCTTCTATCGCATGCACCTTTTTAGCAGATCTTTCAGTATGCCATTGAGAATAATTAACCAGAATATTATCTAGGAGTTTAGTAGCTTCTCCTAAAGTGATTTCCATAAAAGTGCCTCCCGCGGCCGAATCTAAAAGATTTTCTAGAAGCAAAATTCAATCCGGCATAAAACTTTTGTATAATCATCCACAGATTCAAACCATGAGTAGGGCAATTACGTATCATTAATTTCATTCTCTCCCAAGCTTGTGCAACATGTTCATGATCAAGTTGTTTAAAATTCATAATATCGTTTCTAAAAGAGATGATCTTAGCGGGAGGAAAATACTTAGAGATAAAAGCATCTTTGCACTTGTTCCATGAATCAATACTATTTTTAGGCAAAGACAAAAACCAAGCTTTAGCACGATCTCTAAGCGAAAAAGGAAATAGCTTCAATTTAACAATATAATTATCGACATCTTTTTTCTTTTGCATGTCACACAAACCAACGAAGCTATTAAGATGAGTAGCGGCATCTTCACTAGGAAGGCCGGAGAAGGATCTTTCATGACAAGATTCAACAAAGCAGTATTAATTTCACAAGATTCAGCATCGGTAAGAGGAGCAATCAGAGTGCTAAGGAAATCATTATTGTTGGTATTGGTGAAGTCACACAATTTAGTATTATATTGAGCCATCGCGACAAACAAGCAACCCAACACATGAGCAAACGAGAGAAAACGGGCAAAAGATGCAAATAGAGAGGGAGGATAGAGAGAGAGGGCGAATAAAACGGCAAGGGTGAAGTGGGGGAGAGGAAATGGAGAGCCAAATGGAAAATAATGTAATGCGGGAGATAGGGATTGTCATGGGTACTTGGTATGTTGACTTTTGCGCAGACTCCTCGGCAACGGCGCCAGAAATTCTTCTTGCTACCTCTTGAGCACTGTGTTGGATTTCCCCGAAGAGGAAGGGATGATGCAGCAAAGTAGCGTAAGTATTTTCCTCAGTTTTTGAGAACCAAGGTATCAATCCAGTAGGAGTCTTCACTCGAGTCCCTCGTACCTACACAAAAACAATAGCTCAACGCAACCAACGTGCTTAGGGGTTGTCAATCCCTTCACGGTCACTTACGAAAGTGAGATCTGATAGAGATGATAAATAATATTTTTTTTGGTATTTTTGGTATAGAGATGCAAAGTAAATACAGTAAAAGCAAAGCAATAGTAAAGTGATGGAGATTGATAAGATGAGAAAGTGACCCGGGGGGCATAGGTTTCACTAGTGGCTTCTCTCAAGAGCATAAGTATTCCACGATGGGTGAACAAATTACTGCTGAGCAATTGCCAGAATTGAGCATAGTTATGAGAATATCTAGGTATGATCATGTATATAGGCATCACATCCGAGACAAGTAGACCGGAACGATTCTCCATCTACTACTATTACTCCACTCATCGACCGCTATCCAGCATGCATCTAGAGTATTAAGTTAAAAACAGAGTAACGCCTTAAGCAAGATGACATGATGTAGAGGGATAGATTCATGCAATATGATAAAAACCCCATCTTGTTATCCTCGATGGCAACAATACAATACGTGCCTTGCTGCCCCTTCTGTCACTGGGAAAGGACACCGCAAGATTGAACCCAAAGCTAAGCACTTCTCCCATGGCAAGAACAACCAATCTAGTAGGCCAAACCAAACTGATAATTCGAAGAGACTTGCAAAGATAACCAATCATACATAAAAGAATTCAGAGAAGATTCAAATATTATTCATAGATAGACTTGATCATAAACCCACAATTCATCGGTCTCAACAAACACACCGCAAAAAGAAGATTACATCGAATAGATCTCCATGAGAGAGGGGGAGAACATTGTATTGAGATCCAAAAAGAGAGAAGAAGCCATCTAGATACTAGCTATGGACCTGTAGGTCTGAAGAAAACTACTCACACTTCATCGGAGGGGCTTGGATGATGATGTAGAAGCCCTCCGTGATCGATGCCCCCTTCGGCAGAGCTCCGAAACAGGCCCCAAGATGGGATCTCGTGGATACAGAAAGTTGAGGTGGTGGAATTAGGTTTTTGGCTCCGTCCCTGATCGTTTGGATGTACGTGGATATATATAGGAGGAAGAAGTACGTCGGTGGAGCTTCGAGGGGCCCACAAGGCAGGGGGCGTGCCCTAGGGGGCGCCCCTTCCCTCGTGAGCACCTCGTGGCTTTCTTGGCGGAGGGTCCAAGTCTCCTGGATCTTATCTGATGGGAAAATCACGTTTCCGAAGGTTTCATTCCGTTTGGACTCCGTTTGATATTCCTTTTCTTCAAAACCTTAAAACAGGCAAACGACAGCAATTCTGGGCTGGGCCTCCTGTTAATAGGTTAGGCCAAAAATAATATAAAAGTGGAAAGTAAAGCCCAATAATGTCTAAAACAGTAGATAATATAGCTTGGAGCAATCAAAAATTATAGATACGTTGGAGAGTATCACAAGGCTTATAGTGATGTGCATTACCGAGAGGGCCCAGAGATACCTCTCTGATACTCGAAGTGACAAATCCTAATCTTGATCTATGCCAACCCAACAAACACCTTTGGAGACACCTGTAGAGCATCTTTATAATCACCCGGTTACGTTGTGACGTTTGATAACACACAAGGTGTTCCTTCGATATTCGGGAGTTGCATAATCTGATAGTCAGAGGAATAAGTATAAGTCATGAAGAAAGCAATAACAATAAAACTTAACGATCATTATGCTAAGCTAACGGATTGGTCTTGTCCATCACATCATTCTCTAATGATGTGATCCCGTTCATCAAATGACAACACATGTCTATGGTTAGGAAACTAAACCATCTTTGATTAACGTGCTAGTCAAGTTGAGGCATACTAGGGACCCTCTGTTTTGTCTATGTATTCACACATGTACTAAGTTTCTGGTTAATACAATTCTATCATGAATAATAAACATTTATCATGATATAAGGAAATATAAATAACAACTTTATTATTGCATCTAGGGCATATTTCCTTTCAAAAAGTGCTTTGGTGAAGCCATCGAGGCTGGGCGCCTTGCCAGAGGGGGGGAGAACACTGCCTCTTTTTATGTCGTCTGCATCAAAATCGCTGTAAAAACGGACAAGTAGCACCGCTGGTAGCTAAGCGCCCTCTGAGTTGAGTTGAATAGAGCATGTGACTTCATTCTCAAGTTCCCAATAAAATGGGACTTAATCTCAAGTTCCTTGTCCTCTTGTGTGATGGCGACCCCATTGGCAGTCTGAAGCGACTGAATGAAAATCTTTGTTCTATGACGATTTGTGCTAAATTGGAAAATTTTCGTGTTCGCATCTGCGACTCGAATGGTTGTGAGCCTGGATCTCTATCTCATTTTGATTTTCTAGATCAATTGGAGACCCAAGTAGCTGCTCTTGAGATTCCAACACATAGAGTGTTCCTTAGGAGTGAGCAAGCGGGATTCCACTACCAGTCAAGCTGCCAGATGATCTCCTTGGAGATTGAGATTTGCATCTCACTGTCGCCCACCTTGTGGCGGTGTCATACCTGAGCGCCTTAGCAAGGTGATTAAGCTTGATATGAATTCAGTGGATGGGGTTGTGGGCGTTGACATGCTTATGCCATGAATAGCTTACAAGACACACATGGTATTGTAGCACCTTTGTGTAAGTATCCCAATAGTAATCTTCCTAACAAAGAGCGATGGAGAGTATTTATGAGTGGCATTTCTATCACACACGACTTGTCACAGATCTTGTATGAAGTAACTGTTTGAGAATCTGCAGAAGCTATTAGTGTTCCTTGAGACAAATGTACCAACGTGATAAAAAGGATTGGTTGTAGCAGCGAGAATAATAACAACTTAGTAATAAAGTACAAAAATTAGAAGACTGGAAATAAAAGTGGTTTCCTATAATAAAGAGATTAGGTGTGGAGAGACTTCGGATCATGGTATATAGCAGGTGTGCTAGTGCGACGGTAATACGAGTTACCTTGTATCGTGAGTTTAGTATTCTGTTTGTTTGTTCGGTAGGCAGATCACCCTAGGATTGTAGAACTCCTCCACACAGGGTCACATTCCACCTTATGGTCCTGCTTCGACGTTGCCACAATGTGATTGTATCCACAATTAACGTTGTAAAACTGGAAACATCATTATGTTCGGTGGTTCACCGTTATCTCATATTGTCTTGGATCCTCGTAGATATCTCCACCTGTGAAGGTCACAGATTCACTAAACAATATGCGTTACATGTGTAGGTCTTTGGATCATGTTCCACGGGCTCTAAAATTGGACAACACTCTTTGCGTTTACCATAGATAAATAACTTACTAGACAATCATAAGATTATAAACACGAACGATGACATATAGAATAGGCATAAATAAATCTCGCCATTCACCTATATCTCCCATGCCTAAGGGGAATTACTCACACATCAGAGGAGAATAACCAATCATCTTCGAGAATAATTTCATGAAATTCATATCAATAATAGTGTGAAGATCCACAATAAGATGAATGATTGAACAAGTATTAATCTCCAGATGAGTATGAGTAGAGTTACACACCCCAACATTACAACTTGGAATTCCTCTCACAATGGTGATGATGCGATGAAATGGAATGAAGATGGAAAAGATCTCCGGTCGTTCTTCTTCTTTGGAGCTCTTCTCCCTTTGTTCTAAATGGAGTGGCGGGGCTATGTCTTTCTCATGCATGATGCCCCTTTATGAAGATTGTTCCAATAGATGTGGGGAGGCCACCGGTGCCTGGTACAAGCGCTTGCACTCGTACCAGCAGCCATCTTTCGTTATGTTGGTGCTGGTGTAGTTTCTTCCAACATGAAACTTCATTCATTTGGCTTAATTTGTTGTAATCTTGATTATTTTCCTTCCAAAAATATATTTTCCTGCCAAAAAATGGGAAAAAGAATTTTCTTCTCTCTCTCTCTCTCTCTCTCTCTTTCAGGTTTAGAGTTAGAAATAACGAAAACACACCGAAAACCTAGTCAAAACAATTCGGCTATTTCCATAATGAACAACGGGTTGCAGGGATTTAAGCTTGTCGATGAACGCCAACTTGTTATCCTCACCTCACTATGGAGCCTGTAGGCACATGTTAGAAGCGGCGGGGGGGGGGGGGGGGGGGGGGGGGCTTCTACATGCATGGTTATCGTGGCCAACAAGGTGTTCTCAGTATCGTGCACCTCGGATAGGGACAAACTTCATTTTTTCGCATCTTTGAAAAATGTTCATGAATCCAGGAAAAAATCATGCATTTCAAAATTTTAAAAATTGTTCACAGATTTTTTTGCAAATTTTAAAAAATGTCCATCAACCTACAAAAATCACAAAATTTAAAAAGGTTCATGAATTTTAAATAAAAATCATGGATTAAAAAAACGTTCATGGATTTGAAATTCATGAATTTAAAAATCTTTGCGACATTGAAAAATGTTCACAAAATTTAAAAATGTTTGTGAATTTAAAATTTTCGGGCAGATTTGAAAATACCTATGAATTTGAAAAAAAACACAAAATCCAAAAAGTTTCATGGATATAATTTTTTTTTGTGAGTTTAAAAATAGTTTATGGATTAGAAAAATCTTCATGAATTTAGTAAATGTTCACGAATTTAAAGACACCTTGATTTTTAAAGTGTTCATGAAATTTAAACAGAAAAGTAGAAGAAATGAGGAAGTAATAATAAAAAAGAGTTGAAAAGGAAGAAAGAATTTCATAAAATGTTCATGCGAATACAAAAAATATTCATGAATTTGAAAATATGTTTGTCAATTACAAAAAAATGTTCACAAATTAGGAAAATGTTCAAAATTCCAAATTTATTCATGAATTCAAAAAATTTCATGAATTTGTAAAGTGTTCATGAATTCAAAAATGTTCACGAGAAATTTAGAAAAGTTCATGAAAATTGAATATAGAAAAAGGGAAAAAGAAAGAAAAGCAAAAACTAAAAAAATAGAAATAAAATAAAAAAGCAATCGGGTAACAGAGAATAGAAAAAAAGATGCTGGAAGCTACCAAAAGCGGTGGAAACCACGACCAACTAATTGACAGTTACGACCTGCAGGGGAGCCGCAACGGACATCGCCGGGAGCGCCCCAGCGCACTGCCATGTATTACGTGTTGGGCGCACGCAGGAGCGAGTTTTTTTTATTTTCCACATATGTTTTTTTGTGATTTTCAAATTTTGCATGTTTTTCCTTAGGTTTTTCTTTAATTTTTTTGTTTTTCTCTCATGAAGCATACAATGTGAAAAAACCACAGCTGTGCTTTCGAAAAATTGAAAAGCATAGTTACGCTTCCATGTGAAGCACAACTATGCTCCCCTAAAAATGAAAAACATATTTGTGCTTTTCGGAAAGTGAAAAGTCCAGAAAAATGAAAATCATAGTTGTGCTTTACGGCGGAGCACACCAGTGCTTCCCAAAACGTGAAAAAGCACAAATATGCTTCCGGTTTTTGTTTGCAGTTTTTTTTGTTTCTTTCAGTTTTCATATTTTGTTTCTGATTTTTTCAGACAAAAGAAATATTAGTAAAACCTAATAACATGGGATCTAGTTTTACAGATGTCAACTGAGAAACACAACCGTGAAAATGATTCATTATTTGAACGCACGGTTCAATAGATATTTTTTCAAAAAGTAAATGTAAAAAACAGCAAATTCTCACATGGTGACAAGTGTCACACGTGTAGTCCGCCGCTTGTTATGACCAGAAAAAGTGGGAGTACCTTTAGAAGGGGTACCCCTTAACTAGTGATTCCGGTGGAAACCACCTGCCTTGATGCTTAACTGAGCCTCGTCCCATATCGAAACTCGAGTGGGCGGTCACTCACAAAGAGCGATACATACTTACATAGGGCGTGTTTGGTAGCCTCCACCGATTTGGCCCCTTGCATATGTGACTGAGTTGGGCCTGGCTAGGTGAATACATGCTAAAAACCATGTCGCGCATGTAGTTTATTTGCCTGCATCGTCCCTTGCCAGACTGTGAAGAAACACACGCACGGTGTTTGGTTGTAGGCTTGTTCTAGGCAGATGTAGAGCGTGTGGTGTTTGGTTACATGCAACACATGTTATCTGCTAACCTCCTTCTAGAGTTGTGAGGTTACCAACACACTACAAGCATGCAAAAGATAAATAGGCATAGCATAAACCCATAAACCGTGTCTTGAACAGACAATTAAACAATAAAAAGTCGTGACAAAGTCGGAAACATCCTACGCAAAAGTCTTAGGTGTAGAAATAACTTCCTAGGCATCCATGACAAAGGCCTCCTCGTGCTTCTTGCACTTAGTCACCACCTCAACGTTTTCTTGTCGAAGGCGATCACCTTTAAGGTCTTGGGAGTCTCCAACTTGAAGGTGATGAGGTACCCGATCCCGATCTGGTGAAAAATGGCGAAGGGTGCCAACCCTTATCCAGGGTGAGCCTATTGTTCATCATCCGGACTGTCACCCTACAGGCATAACCGTTGTTCATCTTCGGCTTAAATTCCTCTAGGACGGCGGTGAAATGCCTGGGGAACTTGAGTGGCATTGGTAGGCACTCCAGCTTGGGTGCAAGGATGACCTTGTAGAAGTGGGTTGGGCCGGCATCCTCTTGGAAATGGATGTAGTTCTTCGGCCGCTTGGGGGCGTTGTCGAGCTCCACCACCACCTTACCCTTCTTGTCGTCTACAACCACTTCCTTGCCCTGGGAGTTCTCTAAAGCAGCCTGGTCTATCTGCAACATGAACATGATGAATGGAGGTCAATGGAGGGACAAAATGCATATGAGAAAGATCATTGGAGGTATGCGGAATTGTTTGACCATAGTTATCATAACTATTGACTAAAGATCAACACTCATTCATTCCACTCACCTACTAGAAAGCCCCTATCTATGTACCACCACACTCCACTCATGAGTGTATTTTTTATGCTCCTCACACCTTTGTTTAAATCGGTTTATTTCGTAAGATTAAAGATATTCCCGCTCTTATTGCCACTAATGACTAATGAATGCAAGAGATTGCAAAACCTCTCTTTGATTTGTTTCCGCGGGAAAAGGGCTATATATGTTAAAAATCAATCACATACACGAAAAGAGGTTAAAATTTTTAGAGAAAAGGCTACCGCCCGACTTTATAGATAAAACCACCAGGCATAGTCACGACCACACCAGAACACATAAAGTTTAACACCAACCGAGGCAACAGCCCCAAGTCCAGCAAAGATAATAGGCATGCAGGCCCAACAAACCAGTCACATAAGGCACGCTAAGGAGAAATCATGTCCGTCGCTTCATGGGGGATGGGGGTGGGCTAGCTAGTTGGCCGACATCTTAACTTTGTTGATAAGCTCCACCATGCCGTACACGTCCGTCGGTTTAGTCAATAATTTCCACTACTGCAAGAATATAGTCATTTTAAAAATCACGTCAGTCGACTTGTTAGGAAAAACACCCTCAATGGTGAATTTGTTTCTAGAAATCCATAGGGACCAACACATGTCCGCCAAGCCAACCCAGAAAAGCCTCTTAGTTTGCCCATGAACATTGGTAGCAAAAATACGCAGGTGAGGGAAGTAGATAGAATCCTAATTGACCCCTATCCACGAACAGACACAACCCCATGCCAGCTCGGCCAAGGGGCACATAAAGAAGATATGATCAGTGTTCTCCACACCTGAGCATAGAGCGCAGAAGGCGGAGCCCGGACCAATACATTTGTGGATCTGATCCACCACTGGTAACCGGCCCCTAATAGCCTGCCAGAGGAAGACCTTAAACTTTGAGGGAATCTTGGCCGCCCAAACGGGCCGAAATCTCGGCGTAGGTGAACCAGCACACAGCCTGGAGTAAAGGGATTTGACAGTAAAGGAACCAGACGCAAAATGGGGCCAGGACACGGAGTCCTCCTCCGAGAGAGAATAGGGAACAAGGCAGCAAGGCAGTGCCAGCCCACCAACTCTGCGGGAGTAAGAGACCTCCGAAGGCCCATGTCCCAATGACCACGCGAGAGCTCAGAGATTAAGATCTCCGGGTTGGAGCAGTAGGAAAATAGAGTAGGGAAGGCAACCGCAAGAGTTCCGTCCCCAGCCCACCATTGGAGCCAGAACCGAATCGAGCGGCCATTCCCAACTACGAACTTCACATGTTCACAAAACAACTCTAGCACTTTCACCAAATCTTTTCAGAACTGGGAGCCATTGGAAGCAGGAGCAAACATAGGGCTAGAAGTGGGGAAATAATGCGCCACCACCACTTGACAATAAGACATTTGTTCATGATCACCATGTTTAAAATGCCCAGCCCCCCAAGGCTTTTGGGTCTGCAAATAATATTCCATTTGACTAGCTTGTATTTCTTCTTATTATCCGCATAATTCCTGAAAAGGCTCCCCTATGCTTATCAAATCCAGCGTGCGTACCCAAGGAAAGCAGGAAAAAAACCATTGTGAAGATAGGTAAGGAAGAGAGACAAGCATTAATAAGGCTCACTTTCTGTGGCACCCCGGCTCAGAGAAACCGGTTTACCTTGCATTGCCAGCCCAGAGATCTTGTCTTCTGGCAATACACAACATCTTGGTACAAAAAGCAACCGCTTTATTGATGCTAGCGGAACATAGTTCATATTACAACAAGTTGCGAGGCCAAGTGGCACACATGGTGCGGCTGAACAATATGTACATTATTTAGTGAACATAAAGGGGCCTCAATCAGGACAACTACACGGCAGTGGAACGGCGATGAAGAGGGACTCCATAGCATAGGGACACCGATGTGGACACGATCTAGACTCGGACAACACAACTTTCCAACGAGACTTTCCTGGGATGCAGTGCTCATGATCTCATGACTTAAGTCCCTCGGACTTGTTTACCAAACGGTGATCCCTCTTGGACCACAAACTGACCGACATCTTGGTCTTTATTTGGGTTACCTCATAACCAAACCGTGATCATACTCAGATCACAAACTGACCAAAAACCTGGCCTCCAACATCAAGATGATTTCTCAACCATCCTCTCTCCAACAGTGCAAGGTTATTATCTTAGTGTGCAAAAATTATTTAAACATTGATCCATGGTGTGACCTACTTTCGAGCTTGTATGTAACGGTGGACTCGGCTATCGATAGATTTAATACACTCTGCAGAGGTAGCGCACTGTACCCACACCTCGGAACCCATGGCCTTGCACTCCCATCTGGGTGGACCAACGTCAGTCCGACAGAACCCCTCCATTTCCATGACACTCTCCCGGCCACTCTGACTAACTCCCCACTGGGCTAAGTCATGGGTGGCCTTGTGCCTACCAAGGACACCAATGGCCACCGTCGTGGCAAAACATAAATGGTCCCAAACAGGGACAAGGTACCATAACAACAACGGGCACACAAGGTTATGTCTTCTTACCGGGCCAGGGTAAGGCACGCCCATAACCTTCCCTCGTTGGAGGCACCGACCAGAGGCATGACAACGGACCGAATAAAGGCCTTCCCACAAAGGCAAATGTGGTTGCACTAGGGAAAATCTCGATTCAGTGGCACCATGACCCGATCAACGATATGTTAAAGTTGAATTATTATCAGGTTCAACTTAAAGTGAAAGTAACCGGTGTCATGATATTCCATGAAAATGCAACACTAATATATATGAACCACATATCATCGGAAATAACTGGATCAGCTTCATCAAATACTAAGCATAGATCTCAATAACACACAACACTTCTCTGGTTATGTTTATTTAGCAAATTAACCATGACAATATCTTAGCATAATTCTTTTCTCACTCAAGAAAATATTAAGCCAACTAATTCCTTTTTCATAAACATATTATTTCTTCATAATCAAATATTACTTCTAATGACTTAAACTGAGTTAGTTAGTTGTAAACTTCTGTATACTAACCATATCAACTTAAACAAGCATCCAGCAGAATATTTTTTAGTGAATTAAATGCATGGATTAAATCATTTGTTCAAGTTAAAAAATCACAAATATTGCAATGACACCATGAAAATGTTGATGTGGCTTTCCTTAGTGCAGATGAGGGTCACACTCCTCCTGGTGATCCTCAAGACAAGCTTCACCTTCTGGAAACAAATAATAACACAAAAAGAAAACATCAAGAACCATTCTGAAATTCACCAGAAAATCTAGACAACATAGAAAAATCTCATTTTTGGTGAGCCGCTAGATCTCTTCATTAAGAACACAATGAAAAAAGAATCAATGCATTTGGACTTATGATTAAAAAGGTGTGGCTGTTTGAAGCTCTCTGGAATAATTTGAATTTGATTTAAATTAAACAGAACTGGGGGTGAGGTTGAAGGCGTAAACCCCACGGGGCGCCCCCACTCGTACCACTTCGGGCGTGGCCAGGGTGGCTGACAGCGGGCCCCACCAGTTAGGTGAGAGGGAGGGGAGGGAGAAATAGAGCACGACATAGCTTCGCCGGAGCTCACGCCGGCGAGGAGGGCGCCTTGGCCCGGGCTATAGGGATGGATTGAAAGAGAAGACGAAGGCGCACCTGCCCGTACCTGTAGATTAGCTAGGGGTGGTCGGACGGCATCGGAACGGGCCTCTCCAGCGGCGATAGAGGGCGGAGGTCGCCGGAGTTGGAGATGACGGTGAATAGAGGCTGCACCAGTGGCTCCAATCGGGCAAGACGACACCACTGAAGCACGGCGGAGGCCCTAGAAGGGTGGCCCGAGCCTGGGAAGGGCTGGAGGTGCGGAGACGACCCGAGGGGATCACCGACGAGCTCGAGCTCGGGGACGGCGCCCCACGGCCTACCTGGCCAGGCTACGGCTTCCTACTGGCTTGTGGAGTGTGTGAGAGGAGTGGATGATGCTCGAGAAGGCTGGGGAGGGCTGTATTTATAGCCGAGCGAGGTGAGGGGTTCGGGCTCCACCGGAAGACACCTGGACACGGCGTCTGGCGACGAATGGCGTTAGTGAGCAAGGGAGAAGGGGACGCAGCTCAAGCGGGCACTATGGGCGAGCGGAGACGAGCACAGGAGCGAGGGGTTGGCGATGAACACAGTGCGCGGCGCACTGTTGGGTTGGCCGGACCGCGCCCGTGCTCGCTATGGCGAGCTCCGACGTCGGCGAGCGCTAGGAGGGAGTTAAGGGTATTGGTCGGGCGCGTCGCAGAGCGCGTCGGTCGTATGCCAGCACACCTGGACGAACGCGGTCACCGCGTGAACTATGACATCAGGCCGCGCTAAGCTTAAACTTCATGTCTGGCCTGTAGTCCTTGGTGGTTTGAGTGGTTACAACACTTTGAGTTGAGCTCAAGCGCAGTAAGTTGGAGTTTCACTTCCTGGTAAGTTTCTGGACAGTAACTTTGAGAGCTTACTGTGGTCAAAATACTAAGAGTTGGAAGCTGAGCTTTGGAGGTTATCGATCATCTAGGAGGGTGGTGATGCACAAGAAAATTCAGCAGCATTGGAGCAAGTAAAATGGTAGTTGCTGTAGGAACTACCATTTCTGTCCAGAATAGAAAACATTTTCTGTAGCAAAAATATTCCAAAAAGTGATGCAATATTTTTGCTCAGGAAGGTGCCCTAGGGTTCAAATAATATTTGTGAATTTTCTCAGATTTTTGTGGGCAAGAAAAATTGGGGTTGCTTTGGAGCACAAGTGGCTAGTTAGGGTTTTAGAGGAAAAAATGAATATTTTTCATTTAAGAAAAATATTCCTAGTATTATTTTGAGGTTGATCAGGGAAGAAATGATGGCTAGAGAGAGAAATGAGTCACTTGGGTGAAAGCCAAGGTAGTGCCCAAGTGTTTAAGTCCAACTGAAGAGATTCAAAACCGTAAATTCAAATCAAGAACCAAACAAAAATCAGAAGAAGAAGACAGGGCAAAAACCAGGCTGTCACACTTTCCTAGCCTGCGTGTTGTACCGGCCACGCTAGGGCATGACTCTGTTGCCCACCTTGGCCACCAGAGGGTTAAAAAAATCTAAGAATGAAGACAATGGGGGAATAATAGCATCCCTAAGTATTTGAAAGGGAAGGAGCCCAGTGAGCAATTCAGAAGGTGGACCACCCTGGATGCTTCAACGTCATCCACCCCAGTAACAATAACCTCACTTTTGGCAAAGTTGATCTTTAGCCCCGACAAGGCTTCGAAGCAGAGTAAGATGAATTTGAGATTGGCAAGACATGCCTCATTGGGCTCAACCAAAATGATCTTGTCATCTTGAAAGTGCTAGTGATCGACTAGAGGGGGGGTGAATAGGCGATTTTTATGAAAGTCTTCAAAACATGTAAGTTTCGAAGACAAACGATAGAAGTAAACCTATTACCATGCAGCGGAAGGTAGACTACACTTAGCAAACCATAGTCAAGTATTCAATGAAGTGAAAGCACAATGACGAATAGCAGCTAGGCAGTAAGGATCAGGTAGGAAGATATTGTGAAGCCAATCAAAACAAGTAATCACTCAGTGAAGCCAAATGGTGATGCAATTGTACAATGACTTCACAAGGACCAACAGTAAGTAAAGGAAAGGGGAGGATGAAACCAGTGACTCGTTGAAGACAATGATTTGTTGGACCAGTTCCAGTTGCTGTGACAACTGTACGTCTGGTTAGGGAGGCTGAGGTTCAACTCAGAAGACCTCGTCTTCACCTTATTCCCCTTGAGCTAAGGACACCCAGTCCTCGCCCAATCACTCTGGTAAGTCTTCAAGGTAGACTTCCAAACCTTCACAGACTTCGTTCACCGGCGATCCACAATGACTCTTGGATGCTCAGAACGCGACGCCTAACCGGCTGGAGGATTCACAGTCCTCAAGTGTAATAAGTCTTCAGATCACACAGACAGTAAGACTTGAGTGATGCCTAACACTCTTTGGCTCTGGGTGGTTAGGGCTTTATCCTCGCAAGGAATTCTCTCTCAAAGGCTTCGAGGTGGGTTGCTCTCAAACGACAAACGCCATACTCTAACTCTGAGCAGCCAACTGTTTATGGTTGTAGGGGGTGGGCTATTTATAGCCACTAGGCAACCCGACCTAATTTGTCCGAAATGACCCTGGGTCACTAAGGAACTGACACGTGTTCCAACGGTCAGATTTCAAACACACACGACAACTTTACTTGGGCTACAAGCAAAGCTGACTTGTCCAACTCTGGACAAGATTCGCTCTCATAGTCTTCACTCGAAGACATAGGATTTTGGTTAAGCATCACTTCAGTCATTCTGACTGGTTCACTTGGACCCCACTTAATAGTACGGTGGTTCCTAAGACTCAACAAAGAAAAACACAGAATGACGAAACTGCTAAGTCTTCGCGCTCCATAGTCTTCACGCGATGTCTTCTCTTGTCATAGTCTTCAATGTGAATGTCTTCACATACCACCTTTGACTTCAATGTCTTCATACATTTTTAGGGGTCATCTCTGGTAGGAAAACCGAATCAATGAGGGACTTCTACCTATGTTATCCTGCAATTCTCACAAACACATTAGTCCCTCAAATAGGTTTGTCGTCAATACTCCAAAACCAACTAGGGGTGGCACTAGATGCACTTACAATCTCCCCCTTTTTGGTGATTGATGACAAACTAGTTGAAGTTTACAACGGGGAATATAATATGTGAAATTGTAAAGGATAGGGAATTGTCTTCATAAGTTCACTACAACAGAAACCCCTGTATAGCAACTCATGTCTTCCAACGATATGATAAAATGTGTTGTTGGCTGTGTTCCCACCTCCCGCGTCCCACGGAGAGCTAACCTCCCCCAACCCACCTCCACCTTATCTATACTTCCTCCCTGTAAATATCACGCACCGAAGCAGAATTGTAAAGAATTTTTTTTGTAACACCCCGGATATGATTTACCCAATATGTAATCCAACTCTTGCCGTTTCTGGCGTTAAGTTATTTTATTTTCTCGGGTTCGGGTCTTTGTCTCTGTGTGTTGTTATCGTTGTCATGCATCTCATATCATGCCATCATGTGCATTGCATTTGCATACGTGTTCGTCTCATGCATCCGAGCATTTTTCCCGTTGTCCGTTTTGCATTCTGGCGCTTCGTTCTCCTCCGGTGGTCATTTCTAGCTTTCTTTCGTGTGTGGGGATTAAACATTTCCGGATTGGACCGAGACTTGCCAAGCGGCCTTGGTTTACTACCGGTAGACCGCCTGTCAAGTTTTGTACCATTTGGACTTCGTTTGATGCTCCACCGGTTAACCGAGGGACCGAAAAGGCCTTGTGTGTGGCCCAAAACCCACCTAACCCTGCTCCATCACCTAGAGCGTTCGATCACGATCGCGTGGCCGAAAAACGCACCTCATTTGGACTCTCCTAGCTCCCTCTATGCCTATATAAAGGCCCCTCCCGAAATTTCGCGGATCCCCTCTCTTCCTAACCCTAAAAATCCCCTTCGCGCGCCGGACATTGTCCGGACCGCGCCGGACACATCTCCGCCGCCCACTCAACGCCTGCCACGTCACTGCCGCGCCCACATCGCCTGTCCCCGCGCGCCGCCGCGGCCCGGAGGGCCCGGATCCGGCCCCCGCGGCCCGGTGCCCGCGCCCGTCTCCGCCTCCGGTGACCGGACGCCGCCGGCCGCCGCACGCCATCGCCGGACGCCGCGCCAAGCTCCGGTCCCCGCCACCTCGTTTCGGTGCTCCGCCCCGCCGTCCATCGCCCCTCGCCGCCCCGGCGACGTATCCGGCCTCCCCGGCGCTCCTCGGATTGCTTGCCCCGATCCAGATCTGGAATATTAGGGTTGACCCCGTTTTTTTCCTAAGTCCCTAATCCATGTGCTCATGTTCGTCATGCTATATCTCCGCATCCGTAACTTCGTTTTTGGCATATAACATATCAAATTGTTCGTCTCGGAGAGTACATCAATTCATTCCATTTCATCATTTTCATTTGAGTTCATCTTGATGCCCGAAATGCTGTTAGAAGAGGGCTACTTGAGATAATTGTCAGATCTGCTACTCCATTTAGACATTTGTCATTTTTGCCATGATTATTGTGTGCATGATATGCCCTGATGCTCTACATATGTTTTGTTAAGGGTTTTGTCATCTTTCCAGAGGTGCAACCCATGTATTTTTGTGATGTGTGTGGTGACTAGCACAAGCTTGCAAAGTGAGGCACTTGGTAATTCTGTTTTCAGGGACTTAGCATTTCCACTAAGTGCTTGAGCTGTTTAGTTCATGATGCCATATGTTCATGTTGTTTCCTAGTGATCCGTGCCTCTTTTGAGGATGATCAGTAAGGATGTTTTGTTAATATTGTAGTGCTCTATCCATCCATGTCTTTGTTTGCAATCATGGAGCACCCTAGCTTGAGTCAATCAAGCTCTACTTTTGCTACTTTGTGAATCTGGGCAGATTGTCAACTTGTTTGCAATTTTGCCGATGATGTTATAGTTGATCCGTGCATGCTATGTTATTGTTCTTGCCATGTCTAGCTTGTATTTTGTGTGTTCTTGATAGATGTATGCTTAGCTTTTCATGACTTGCACCGTAGTGAGTGCATCGAGCTCATAAACATGCCTACTTGATATCTGTTTTCAGCATGTCCCAGTTTTCTTTAAGTCTGAAAACTGATGATGCTTTTGCTATGTTCACATGCTTGCAAATGTGTTTTCTGATTCCTTTTGGCTCAAGGTCACTAAGGGAATTTTGTTAAGCTCTTTGAGTAGCTCCATGCCATGCTTTACTTTGTCATGTTCAGGTCCTGTAGCATGTAGTTTTGCTGCTCCAAAGAGGGCTATCTGATCTGAAATTCTAGACAAGTGTTAATTTCACTAAGTCTATGATCTGTTTACCATATGCATTTTTGCCATGATTGTTTGAACCTGTTAATGGATGAATTGGCCGTAGCTCAGTGCTAGACTTTTGTGAAGCATCTTGAATGCATCCCTGCCATTTATTTTGGTGCCATGTTTGAGTGCTGTAGCATGTTCATCTCATTGCATTTAGATGGCTACATGCTGTAAATCGCAGATCGGGTCATATTTGAATCGCTTGCCATTTCCAAACCGTAACTCCGATTCCGGTGATCTTTATATCGTTTTCAAGCGATTTCATCTCATCTTTCCAGTGTCACACTTGGTTTTCCAAGTTGAGGCCAGGATCTTGCATTTCCTGTCAAATCTTGCATATTGCATCCCGTATTGCATCCCGCATAGCATACCATGTTTGCATCATCTTGTTTGATCCTTGCACATGGTTGATTGTGTTCTTGTTGCTTGTTTGTCTTGTTTGGGTAGAGCCGGGAGACGAGTTCGCTAACGAGGAGCCCGTTGAGTTTGCTTTCGAGGATCCAGTCAACTCTGACAACTTTGCAGGCAAGATGATCATACCCTCGAAATCACTACTATCTTTGCTATGCTAGTTTGCTCGCTCTTTTGCTATGCCAATGCTATGATGCCTACCACTTGCTTTCAAGACTCCCAAATTGCCATGTTCAGCCTCTAACCCACCATTGTTCTAGCAAACCGTTGATTGGCAATGTTACCGCTTTGCTCAGCCCCTCTTATAGCGTTGCTAGTTGCAGGTGAAGATTGGAGACCGTTCCTTGTTGGAACATTTATTTACTTGTTGGGATATCATTATATTGCCATGTTATCTTAATGCATCTATATACTTGGTAAAGGGTGGAAGGCTCGGCCTCTCGCCTAGTGTTTTGTTCCACTCTTGCCGCCCTAGTTTCCGTCATATCGGTGTTATGTTCCCGGATTTTGCGTTCCTTACGCGGTTGGGTTATAATGGGAACCCCTTGATAGTTCTTCTTGATTAAAGCTTTTCCAGCAATGCCCAACCTTGGTTTTACCATTTGCCACCCAGCCTCTTTTCCCTTGGGTTTCCGGAGCCCGAGGGTCATCTTATTTTAAACCCCCCCGGGCTAGTGCTCCTCTGAGTGTTGGTCCAACCTAGAGCCCCTTGCAGCGCCACCTCGGGGAAACTCGAGGGCTGGTTTTAGTTGTATGGATTGCTTATCTGAGTGTGCCCTGAGAACGAGATATGTGTAGCTCCTATCGGGATTTGTTGGCACATTCGGGCGGTGTTGCTGGATTTGTTTTGACCTGTCGAAGTGTCTTGAAGAACCGAGGTACCGAGGCTGATCAGAACGTCTCGGGAGGAGGTCTATTCCTTCGTTGACCGTGAGAGCTTGTCATGGGCTAAGTTGGGACTCCCCTGCAGGGATTTGAACTTTCTAAAGCCGTGCCCGCGGTTATGGGCAGATGGGAATTTGTTAATGTCCGGTTGTAGATAACTTAACTTAAACTTAATTAAAATGAATCAACTATGTGAGTTACCGTGATGGCCTCTTCTCGGCGGAGTCCGGGAAGTGGACACGGTGTTGGAGTAATGTTTGCCGCAGGATTGCCCTCTTTAGTTCTGCGTTCGCGCTTTGCTTTCTCTTCTCGCTCTCTTTTGCGAATAGGTTAGCCACCATATATGCTAGTCGCTTGCTGCAGCTCCACATATTTACCTTGCCTTACCTATTAAGCTTAAATAGTCTTGATCGCAAGGGTGCGAGATTGCTGAGTCCCTGTGGCTCACAGATTACTATTACACCAGATGCAGGGCCAGATGATACAGCTCCAGATGGTGCGCTTGAGCTCAAGTGGGAGTTCGACGAGGACTCTGAGCGTTACTATGTTTCTTTTCCTGATGATCAGTAGTGGTGCCCAGTTGGGTTGTCTTTTATTTTGGCGCCGTAGTTGGGCCATGAGTGTTTGAATGATGTAATGCTATTCATGTACTTGATTGACATGGCGAGTGTAAGCCAACTATGTTATCTCCCCTTTATTAAATATATTGCATGTGATGTTGTGAAGATTGCCTAACTTGCGGCATATGCCTTCAATGCGATTATGCCTCTAAGTCATGCCTCGACACGTGGGAGATATAGTCGCATCGAGGGTGTTACAAGTTGGTAATCAGAGCCTTCCCCGACCTTAGGAGCCCCCACTGATTGATCGTTTTTAGCGGCCGAGTTGTGTCTAGAAAAATGTTTTGAGTCATTTAGGAATTATATATCAGAGAGTTTAGGAATTCTTTTTACTTCCCAGTCTCCTCATCGCTCTAGTAAGACATCCTGACGTAGAGTTTTGACTCTTCTCTTCTCAAATTTCACTAAAAAAAAATTTAGGATCTCGCGGGTATCTTGGAATCGTTCCGATGGTTTTATGATGAGAACATTGTCTTGGTGCCTCCTGTCAGGGGTTTTGTGGAAGTGTCCCGGGGAGTTGAGCTCTGAGGTATTGTCGTCATAATTTTATCATTGCAGTTCTGGAATACCTGAGTTTAGTACGCCGACATCGAAAATCTCTTTTATGCAGTTCGTTGGCGAGATAACCTCGACGCCACCCAGTACTGGGGCGGGAGTTCGGGAGTATCGCCATAACTTGTATAACGGATGCTTTTCGAAGGTTGAGGTAGATGGTTTCCGAAGTTTTCTTGGTTATGTGTTGAAGGATGGATACAGCTGGATGTAGGATTTGCTAGATTTGGGTGAGATATTATGCTTCCCCTGTATCCCCAACACCTGATTGCATAACCGGAAAGGTTCGGGAGTTTCATAGGTGGGAATTCTCGTAGCTCTAGTTCTTCTTCCACGGATATTGGTTTGAGATTGGGATTTCTTACCGATTATTCGTTCTTGATCCGTACCTTGTTGATTTATTTCTTCTACCTAATTCTACGTGGCTTCTCAATTTATGGATATGTGACCATTTCAAGAGGAATGCATTCGTTCATTTTGTTCGGATGTGAAGACTATATGTTGCTATTTTCAATCCGTTGGATTCAGCATCATTTTTTATCTGTCTATGTGCTAATGGCGGTCAACCTCTTCAGGATGGCTCCCGCTAAGAGCACCAATCAGAATCAGAATCAGAATCAAGATCCGCCACCACCTCCACCTCCTCCGGAGGCATGGCAAGCTGTGATGGCCGCAACCAATGCAAAAACGCAGTTGATCATGCAAATTCTTCAAGAGCGCAATCAAGGCAACCAAGGGAACCAAGGCAACAATCAGAATCACTTTGCTACACTCAACCAGTTCCTTGCTAATGGGCCAAAGACTTTTGGCAATTATGTTGAGGCAACTGATGCTGACGATTGGCTTGTGGATCTGTCCAAGCATTTTGAGTGCAGTAACGTCAGGCCTGAGGACTTTGTCAAGTTCGGTTCCTTCCAACTCAAAGATCAAGCTGCAGAATGGTTCCAGCAGTACAAGGATTCCAGAGGTGGACATGTGATCACTTGGGATGAATTCCGTCAAGATTTCTGAGCTCATCACATCCCTCAGAGTGTGACTGAAAGCAAGCGTGAGGAATTCCGCAACCTGAAGCAAGGATCTTTGTCTGTCTATGACTACAACAAGTTGTTCCAGAAGCTCGCCCGCTTTGCCAAGCAGGACGTACCTGATGAGAAGAGCATGATATACCAGTTCAGGGGTGGTCTCAGAGAAGAAATTCAGCTAGCTCTTGTTCTCTTTGAGACCTTGAGGTACGATGAGTTCTACAACATGGCACTGAAGCAAGAGGCCGCTCAACTGAGGTGTGATGCTTCCAAGAAGCGAGTCAGAGATGTTACTCCTTCTTCCTCTACTCAAGTGGCCAAGCAGCAGAAGTAT
Organism: Triticum monococcum; assembly: GCA_034509565.1. NCBI lineage: Eukaryota > Viridiplantae > Streptophyta > Magnoliopsida > Poales > Poaceae > Triticum > Triticum monococcum. Next base: position 433,439,845 of record CM067841.1, read on the forward strand.
TGGCTTCCTCCTCCTCCGTTCCGTCAGCCGTATCAGAAGAGCAAAGGTGGCAGTGGTTCTTCCCACCCACCCAATCCTGGCTTTCAGAACAAGACTTCGTCTCAAGCTCCAAGATCGAGTGCTCCGTACCACCGTCCGCTTTCAGAGGTCACGTGCAACAAGTGCCAACAGAAGGGTCACTATGCCAACAAGTGTTTCAACCAGAGGCGTCTTCCTCCTCCTCCTCCTGTCAGATCGGCAAGTACAGCTGTGGTCAAGCATAACCCCAAGTACGCCAAGGTCAATATGGTGAATGCAGCTCAGGCAAAGGATTCATCAAATGTCATCATGGGTAACCTTCTTGTTAATGATATTCCTGCAAGAGTTCTTTTTGACACTGGTGCATCGCATTGTTTCATGTCGACACCTTTTGCATCTAAGCATGATTTTGTTACTCAAGTGTTGTCGAAACCGTTGGCTATTGTTTCTCCGGCCCATCAAATGACATCTCGAGTATGCGTTCCGGATGTTACAATCACTTTGGGTGACTATAAGTTCTTGTCCTCTCCAAATGTTCTTGGTGACTCGGATATTGATCTTATTCTCGGAATGGATTGGCTTTCTAGGCACAAGGCTCATCTTGATTGTGCAGCCAGGCAGATTCAATTGACTCATTCGTCTGAGGATGTAATTGTCTTTGCCACTCGTGATGATACAATCCGTCTGTTTTCTCTCAATGAGAAGGGTGAACTGGATGCTATCTCGCAAATTCCAATCGTTTGCGAATATCAAGATGTCTTTCCAGAAGAGCTTCTAGGAATGCCTCCGCACCGGCCAGTTGAATTCGTCATCGATCTTGAGCCCGGTACGGAACCTGTGTGCAAGCGTCCTTACAAGCTCGGACCTGAAGAGTTGAAGGAGTTGAAGAAGCAACTCGATGTTCAAGAAAGAATGGGTCTCATCCGGCCTAGTTCTTCTCCGTGGGGTTGTGGTGTTCTTTTTGTGAAGAAGAAGGATGGAACGGACCGACTTTGTGTGGATTACCGTCCATTGAATAAGAAGACCATCAAGAACAAATATCCACTTCCCAACATCAACGAGCTGTTCGAACAACTCAAAGGTGCCCAAGTATTCTCCAAGCTTGATCTCCGTATGGGTTATCATCAGATTCGAATCCGTGAGCAAGATATTCCCAAGTCGGCCTTCAGGACAAGCTATGGTTCATATGAATACACTGTCATGTCTTTTGGCCTCGTCAACGCTCCTCCGACGTTCTCTCGCATGATGAACTTCATCTTCAATGCCTACACCAATGACTTCGTTTTGGTCTATCTCGACGACATTCTGGTTTTCTCAAAGAACAAGGAAGATCATGCCAAGCACTTGCGTTTGGTTCTCGATAAGCTCAGAGAACACCAGTTCTACGCCAAGTTCTCCAAGTGCGAATTTTGGCTCGATGAGGTTCTTTATCTTGGTCATATCATCTCTGCCAAGGGCATTGCCGTGAATCCTGAGAAGGTGTCTGCAATTGTGAATTGGGAACCTCCTCAGAACGTGAAGCAACTCCATAGCTTCCTCGGTCTCGCAAGCTATTGTCGAAGATTCGTTGAAAACTTTTCTAAGATCGCGAAGCCTCTCTCAAATCTTCTCCAGAAGCACGTCAAGTACATTTGGTCTCCGGAGTGTGACATTGCTTTCAACACTTTGAAAGAGAAATTGATCACTGCTCCAGTTCTGACTCCGCCTGATGAATCCAAACCGTACGAGGTCTTTTGTGATGCCTCTCTCCAAGGTCTCGGTGCAGTGTTGATGCAAGAGAAGAAAGTTGTTGCTTATACCTCTCGCCAGTTGAAGCCTAATGAGAAGAACTACCCCACTCATGATCTCGAGTTGGCGGCAGTTGTGCATGCTCTTTTGACTTAGAGACATCTCTTATTGGGAAGAAAAGTGGACATTTTCACTGATCACAAGAGTCTCAAGTACATCTTCACTCAGGCTAATCTCAACCTCAGGCAGACTCGATGGGTCGAAATGATTCAAGAGTATAATCCGAGTATCGAGTATACTCCAAGCAAGGCCAATGTGATTGCTGACGCATTGAGCAGGAAAGCTTATTGCAACAGTCTGATTCTCAAGCCTTATCAACCCGAGCTTTGTGAAGCTTTCCGCAAACTTAATCTGCAAGTTGTTCCTCAAGGTTTCCTCGCCAACCTTCAAGTCTCTCCTACCTTGGAAGACCAGATTCGCCAAGCCCAGCTTCTTGATGCTATGGTGAAAAAGGTGAAGATTGGGATTGCCAAGAGTCAACCCAAGTACAAGTGCTACCGCCTTGATGACAAGGATACTCTCTTCTTCGAGGATCGTATTGTTGTGCCCAAAGGTGAACTTCGTAAAGTGATCATGAACGAGGCTCACAATTCTCTCCTCTCCATCCACCCTGGGAGCACGAAGATGTATCAGGACCTTAAGCAGGCTTATTGGTGGACTCGAATGAAGCGCGAGATTGCTCAGTTCATGAATGAATATGATGTCTGCAGAAGAGTGAAGGCAGAACACCAAAGGCCAGCTGGTCTCCTCCAACCTCTTGCCATTCCAGAATGGAAGTTTGACAACATTGAGATGGACTTCGGGACTGGGTTTCCAAAGTCCAAACGTGGCAATGATGCTATATTCGTTGTCATCGACAAACTCACTAAAGTGGCTCACTTTCTGCCTATCAAAGAGTCGATCACCGCAGCTCAATTGGTGGAACTCTATACCTCTCGGATTGTCTCTCTGTAGGTATTCCTCAAGTGATCTCTTCAGACCATGGCAGCATCTTTACCTCCAAGTTTTGGGATTCTTTTCAGAAGGCCATGGGCACCAACATCCGCTTCAGCACAACTTTCCATCCTCAAACTAGCGGTCAAGTCGAGCGTGTCAACCAGATTCTCGAAGATATGCTCAGGGCTTGTGTGATCTCTTTCGGCATGAAGTGGGAGGATTGTCTTCCTTATGCTGAATTCTCCTACAACAACAGTTTTCAAGCAAGTTCGGGCAAGGCCCCATTTGAAATTCTATATGGCAGGAAGTGCCGTACCCCTCTCAACTGGTCTGAAACCTGTGAACGTTAGCTTTTGGGAAATGACTTAATCACAGAGGCAGAAGACATGTGCAAAGTCATTCGAGATAACCTCAAAGCAGCCCAATCTCGTCAGAAGAGCTACTATGATAGTAAGCACCGTGATTTGGCTTTCGAGATCGGAGATCATGTTTACCTCCGCGTCTCTCCTATGAAAGGTACTCGTCACTTCGGTATCAAAGGGAAGCTTGCCCCCAGATACGTGGGACCTTTCAAGATTGTCAGCAAGAGAGGTGACCTCGCCTATCAACTCGAGCTTCCTTCAAACTTTGCAAATGTTCATGATGTGTTCCATGTCTCTCAGCTCCGAAAATGCTTCAAGACTCCTGACCGCACCGTCAACTTCGAGGACAGTGAGCTCCAAGAAGATCTCTCCTATCATGAGCACCCCGTTGCTATCCTTGAAGAGACTGAACGCAAGACTCGCAACAAGTCGATCAAGTTCCTCAAAGTCAAGTGGTCACACCATTCCGATCGTGAAGCTACCTGGGAACGCGAGGATCACCTCCGTTCTGAGTACCCGGCGTTCTTTCACTCCTAGATCTCGGGACGAGATCCTTTCGTAGTGGTGGAGTGTTGTAACACCCCGGATATGATTTACCCAATATGTAATCCAATTCTTGCCGTTTCCGGCGTCAAGTTATTTTATTTTCTCGGGTTCGGGTCTTTGTCTCCGTGTGTTGTTATCGTTGTCATGCATCTCATATCATGTCATCATGTGCATTGCATCTGCATACGTGTTGGTCTCATGCATCCGAGCATTTTCCCCGTTGTCCGTTTTGCATTCCGGTGCTTCGTTCTCCTCCGGTGGTCATTTCTAGCTTTCTTTCGGGTGTGAGGATTAAACATTTCCGGATTGGACCGAGACTTTCCAAGCGGCCTTGGTTTACTACCGGTAGAACACCTGTCAAGTTTCGTACCATTTGGACTTTGTTTGATGCTCCAACGGTTAACCGAGGGACCGAAAAGGCCTCGTGTGTGTTGCAGCCCAACACCCCTCCAATTTGGCCCAAAACCCACCTAACCCTGCTCCATCACCTAGAGCGTTCGATCACGATCGCGTGGCCGAAAACCGCACCTCATTTGGACTCTCCTAGCTCCTCTATGCCTATATAAAGGCCCCTCCCGAAATTTCGCGGATCCCCTCTCTTCCTAACCCTAAAAATCCCCTTCGCGCGTCGGAAATTGTCCGGACCGCGCCGGACACATCGCCGCCGCCCACTCAGCGCCTGCCACGTCACCGTCGCGCCCACATCGCCTGTCCCCGCGCGCCGCCGCGGCCCGGAGGGCCCGGATCCGTCACCCGCGGCCCGAAGACTACCGCCACTCGCGCCCGTCGCCGCCTCCGGCGACCGGACACCGCCGGCCGCCGCACGCCATCGCGGGACGCCACGCCAAGCTCCGGTCCCCGCCACCTCGTTTCGGTGCTCCGCCCCGCTGTCCATCGCCCCTCGCCGCCCCGGCGACGGATCCGGCCTCCCCGGCGCCGGAGCTGCCAGCCCCGACCGGATCCCTCGACTCCGGCGGCGCCCCACACTCTCCGGTGAACAGTACCCTGCCGGAGCTCCTCGGATTGCGTGCCCCGATCCAGATCTGGAATATTAGGGTTGACCCCGTTTTTTCCCTAAGTCCCTAATCCATGTGCTCATGTTCGTCATGCTATATCTCCGCATCCGTAACTCCGTTTTTGGCATATAGCATATCAAATCGTTCGTCTCAGAGAGTACATCATTTCATTCCATTTCATCATTTTCATTTGAGTTCATCTTGATTCCCGAAATGCTGTTAGAAGAGGGCTACTTGAGATAATTGTCAGATCTGCTACTCCATTTAGACATTTGTCATTTTTGCCATGATTATTGTGTGCATGATATGCCTTGATGCTCTACATATGTTTTGTTAAGGGTTTTGTCATCTTTCCAGAGGTGCAACCCATGTATTTTTGTGATGTGTGTGGTGACTAGCACAAGCTTGCAAAGTGAGGCACTTGGTAATTCTGTTTTCATGGACATAGCATTTCCACTAAGTCCTTGAGCTGTTTAGTTCATGATGCCATATGTTCATGTTGTTTCCTAGTGATCCGTGCCTCTTTTGAGGATGATCAGTAAGGATGTTTTGTTAATCTTGTAGTGCTCTATCCATCCATGTCTTTGTTTGCAATCATGGAGCACCCTAGCTTGAGTCAATCGAGCTCTACTTTTGCTACTTTGTGAATCTGGGCAGATTGTCAACTTGTGTGCAATTTTGCCGATGATGTTATAGTTGATCCGTGCATGCTATGTTATTGTTCTTGCCATGTCTAGCTTGTATTTTGTGTGTTCTTGATAGATGTATGCTTAGCTTTTCATGACTTTCACCGTAGTGAGTGCATCGAGCTCGTAAACATGCCTACTTGATATCTGTTTTTAGCATGTCCTAGTTTTCTTTAAGTCTGAAAACTGATGATGCTTTTGCTATGTTCACATGCTTGCAAATGTGTTTTCTGATTCCTATTGGCTCAAGGTCACTAAGGGACTTTTGTTAAGCTCTTTGAGTAGCTCCATGCCATGCTTTACTTTGTCATGTTCAGGTCCTGTAGCATGTAGTTTTGCTCCTCCGAAGAGGGCTATCTGATCTGAAATTCCAGACAAGTGTTAATTTCACTAAGTGTGAGATCTGTTTACCATATGCATTTTTGCCATGATTGTTTGAACCTGTTAATGGATGAATTGGCTGTAGCTCAGTGCTAGACTTTTGTTAAGCATCTTGGATGCATCCCTGCCATGTATTTTGGTGCCATGTTTGAGTGCTGTAGCATGTTCATCTCATTGCATTTAGATGGCTACTTGCTGTAAATCGCACATCGAGTCATATTTGAACCGCTTGCCATTTCCAAACCGTAACTCCGATTCCGGTGATCTTTATATCATTTTCAAGCGATTTCATCTCATATTTCCAGTGGCACACTTGGTTTTCCAAGTTGAGGCCAGGATCTTGCATTTCCTGTCAAATCTTGCATATTGCATCCCGTATTGCATCCCGCATAGCATACCATGTTTGCATCATCTTGTTTGATCCTTGCACGTGGTTGATTGTGTTCTTGTTGCTTGTTTGTCTTGTTTGGGTAGAGCCAGGAGACGAGTTCGCTAACGAGGAGCCTGTTGAGTTTGCTTTCGAGGATCCAGTCAACTCTGACAACTTTGCAGGCAAGATGATCATACCCTCGAAATCACTACTATCTTTGTTATGCTAGTTTGCTCGCTCTTTTGCTATGCCAATGCTACGATGCCTACCACTTTCTTTCAAGCCTCCCAAATTGCCATGTTCATCCTCTAACCCACCATTGTCCTAGCAAACCTGTCACACCCTAGCTAGATCATGCATTAGAGTGTGCATCATGTTTACCTCTGTCAGAAAATTGAAATGGGGAAAGCAGAACCCCCAGCACCCCCCCTGAAATCAACTAGGGTTTACTAAAAATAAATTCAATGAACCTGAAATGCCCTTCAAAAATGTTCACCCTCTTTGCCTAGGGCTAGAACCCTTGGGAAAAATGGTGCACATAATTTTAGGTCAACAAAAGGGCATTGATTTAAATCATAAGTATTTGAATTTGGGCATTTAAATGCTATTAAATAATTCAAATGCTCAAATAATGTTGGAACTATTTTTTTGGGCCATTGAAATAATTCAGCAAGTGTCCATAAATATTTTCAGGATTTTATAAAATGATTTAGTATTTAAACTAAATCAAAACAAAATAACAGAAATAGAAAAACACATAAATAAAAGAGGGAAAGGCCACTGGGCCACTTACCTGGCCCATCTCCAGCTGGCGGCCCAGCCCACCCCCGCTGCCTTCTATCGTCTCCCTCCTCGGACAGAAGGACGAGGGCGTGTGCCCGACGCTCGTCGGCACGCGCGCGCGCCACCTCCACCCTGCGCGCCACCTCCTGCTTCCCGGACTCCCTTCCAATGCCACGGAGACGGCCACGCAACCCCAGGCCCTCTCATTCCTCCTCCCCCCGTGCTCATCCCCTCCCCTGGCTCCCCCTCACTTCCACCGAACGCGGCCGCCGCCGCCGACAAGAACCACCATGGCCACAGCCACCCCCTCGCCCCTCGGTTGTGCCCACGAGCTCCACGACGTTGTCCTCGACCCCCTCACCGAACCACGCCCCGCCGGAAGCCCTGCAGCGTCGACTTCGAGCTCTTCTTCAACCATCGGCCACTGGTGACCTCGTCTTCGATTCGCGCCGTCTAGGTCGTCCCCAGGCCCACTGAGCTGCGCTTCGACCTCCCAGTGAGCTCCTCCGTCGTTTCCCCCTAACCCCATGGCCTAGCGCTCGTTGTAGCACCACTTCCCATGACGCCCGAAGCACACCGCCGCACGAACTCGTCGCTGACGAGGCTCCGGTGGCCAATCGGCCCCGTGCATATGCCCGTTGGCTTTGTGGGAGCCTGCAGAACGCGTAGGTGCTACCCGTTGATCCTCCCGTGCACGGTGTCGCCGTTTTCATCGGCGCCTGAACTCCGGCGACCGCCAAAGTCGTCGCCGGCGACGTCTCCGGCCACCCCGAGCTCAACCATCACCACCAAGAGCTGCGGCTCGTTCCCAGGAGCTCGTAGATGCTCTCCGCCTCCCGTTTGGTGGCCGGAACGTGCAAATGCACTTCCTCCGCCACGTCTGGCCTCGCCGGCGGCTAGACGCCGGCGAGTGTTGACCTTGACCATTGACTGGGTGGGCCCAGTTGACTCCCCTGAGTCAATGACAAGCGGGCCCCCCTGCTAACTAAACCTGTTTAGTGTTAATCTAAATTAATTAGTTAATTAACTAGATGAGCCACTGACACACGGGTCCCACAGGTCAGGTTTGACCTGTACCGGGCCTGTTGACTTGCTGACGTCATGCTGACGCAAGGCTGACGCAATAACTCTTTTTTGGATTTAATTTTATATAGAAAATTCCAGAAAATTGCCTAAACTTCAAAAATTCATAGAAATTCAACCATAACACCAAATGAGACAAATTATATATGAAAAATTATCAGAAAAATCCAAGCTATCCATTGGTACTGGTTTCATGCATGTCAGAACAAGTTAAACCTGCTGTTTATGCAATATTAGGTGATGCACTAATATGATCAAGTCAAATGAGCTAACACTTGAACCTTTGGTTCAAATAAGCAATTACCCTTCTGTTTTAGCTTGCATTAGGCCAAAACACATTCATATTGCCATGTCATAGCATGCATCATATTGTTGCATATCGTCATGTGTTGATTGTGCTCGGTTGTGTTCTTCGTGGTAGGTTCTGCCTCCGAGGATATTCACGAGTATCCAACTGAAGGGCAGTATCCTGTTACCACTCCATCAGGCAAGCAACCATTGATCATTCCGATACAAACCCATGTTCTCGCTCCTGCTCTTGTTTACTGCATTAAGACAACGCGTTTCAAACTGCTATGTGCTACGGTAGTTGAACCATTATCCTCTGCATGACCTGTCATTGCCACAGTAACTAGATGAAACCCACTAGCATGTGTAGGAGTTGATTGAGCCATGTTTTGTGTTTCCTACCTTGCTATGCCTGCTATGCTTAGAGTTGTGTCAGGTCTGGTTCATCTGGGTGATGGGCTAGAGTGAAATGCTTGTGCCAGCAATATGTGGGATGTGTTGAACACGTTTTGGTAAAGGTATCGATGAGAGGCCATGTAGGAGTACATGGTGGGTTGTTTCATTGAGGCCGTCCATAAGAACTGAGATCTGTATGTGTGATTTAAGATGCAGTTACTACCGTACATTGGGCCCGAAACGAATGGACCCTCTCGGCTTCTTAGCCACCCTAGTACCCTGTCCAGGAGTTGCAAATAGTTTCTGGTGTTTGTAGGATATGTGTTGGCGGCCGTGCGTAGCGCTGACCCTAGGGGTGGGCTATGTTGCGGTAGATACACCGTGGCACGGTGTACCGAGTCACCCGTTTGGTGTCTCGGGAACCCTGTTCACATCGTTCGGGGCCGTATGTGGAAACCTCGGCCGGACTCCCTGCGGATGGAACCTGGATAGGCGATAACCTGTACTAGGGGCTTAGGTGTTTAGGTAGGCCGTGGCCAACACCCTCGCCGGGCTTCCGCTTGAAGGTTGCCGAGTACATGTCGTGTAGACGGCGGTAAGCGGTGAAAGCATGTATGACGAAGTACACCCCTGCAGGGTATAAAACTATTCGAATAGCCGCGTCCGCGGTAAAGGACTACTTGGTTGCCTATACAGTTCATAGACAAGTTAATGGATACCACTAAAAGACTCAAGATAAGTGTGAGTACCGAGGATGGCCCTCTCGCAGGATACGAGGGAGGATCCACGGTGGAGTATTGTGATGGTGAGTAGTGGACTCGTGTGCGAAAACTATTTTGCTAAAAGGTTTCGTAGGATAGCTTAGCCAAGAGTCAAAGCTGGCTTGCTGCATAAACCCCACCACCTTCTTGAGAATGAGCATGTATAGTAGGTTCTGATGTAAGACTTGCTGAGTACCTTTGTACTCATGTTTGCTTATTTATTGTTTTCAGACGACAACACTGCCCCCTCCGATGGGTTTTACGTAGACCTTGACGTCGATGAGTGACTAGCCACCCAGGTGGTGATCCAGGCCATGGAGGGCCCTATGTAGATAGACAGGCTTCGAGAAGCCTTCTTTCTTTCTAGAGTCTGTACTCAGACTAGTTGCTTCCGCATGTGCTTGTATGACTGTATGACTTGAGTGTCGGGTCATGTGACCCCTACCTGTATGAATATGTTATGTATGGCTCCCTGGAGCCTTTAAATAAAGTACTTGGGTTGTAGAGTTTTGTTGTGATGCCATGTTGTATGTACTCATATCGGGCATATTGTGTGTATGATTGAAATGCTTGGTATGAGTGGGATCCGACAATATAGTTGTTTGTCCTTCGCAGCCTTTCTTATGGGGAAATGTAGTCTAGTGCTCCTCGAGCCATAGTAGTCCGCTACAGCCCGGTTCGCCGGAGTCCTGCTAGCCCAGCACTACTGTTCAGGACACTTGACTGGCCGGCATGTGTTTCACTTCGTCCCTATGTCTGTCCCTTCGGGGAAATGTCACGCGGTGATCTCCGGAGTCCTGTCTAGCCTGCTACAGCCCGGGATCCCCGGAGTCCTGTTAGCCCAATGCTACAGCCCGGAATCACTCGTTGATGACCGACATGTTCGATGTGATTCATGTATGCTTGTCTCCATAGGTCTGTGCCGCTTTGGGTTCACGACTAGCCATGTCAGCCCGGGTTCTCGGTCATATGGATGCTAGCGACATTGTCATATACGCGAGCCAAAAGGCGCAAACGGTCCCGGGCCATGGTAAGGCGACACCCGTGGGATACCGTGCGTGAGGCCGCAAAGTGATATGAGGTGTTACCGGCTAGATCGATGTGGCTTAGAATCGGGGTCCTGACAGCGTTGGCATCAGAGCCGGACTGCCTGTAGGTTCGTTGAGCCAAACTGGTCGATGTCGAGTCTAGAAATGCTTTAGTTATATGTAAGGGAATTGATTGTGGGAGGGAACGTAAGGTTCTTTTACTCCTTTACCCTATGCTTCTGATCTGAGTCATTCTCTTCTCATTCAACGTGGGTTAAGGACTAGGCTCTCTTCTTCTATCAGGTTCACATGTTACTAATCCGTAGTAGTTTATAGGATTATTGCTACGAGTTCCAGTCCAGTTTCTACTATTTTAGTACGCTGTTATTTGAATCAGAACCTTGATATGATGCTGTTGAGCGGTATTGTGAACTGTAGTGGATGTCTCAAATCTTTTTCTGAGCATTTACAGCCGTTATGCTGTCCAATTTTCCCTAGGAATTCTGATGTCTTTGTCTTGTGGTTGTGCTTTCAGATGGCCAACCATTCTCAAAATCAAGTGGTTCGCCTAACCAGGTGCCTCGACGTGCCCGGTCATACTGCTATGTTGGTCCGGGTCATGATCGAGACAGGATACCGTTGGTATCCCGAATACACTGTCGAAGAGCAGTTCCGCGACTTTAATCAAAGCCAGTATTTCTGCACCGTCAGGATATTTCCTTCCTATCCTGGACCTACCGAGCCCCTTCACTGTTCCTATGGACTCAGAGTTACCGTTGAGATGGCTGTGCAGGATGCTTCCTACTCCATGATGACCATCTTGCGAGTCCGGACTGGCCTGCTTCGGAACACTAACTTCCGTTACATGCCAGCTTCACTTCCGGGAGCGCAGGGGTATCTTCAGGCTATCTATGCTGACTCCACTCAGGAGGACTCATTAACTCGTACCACCGCTGAGATGCTCAAAGATAAGGACCGAGAGAACCGGGCCTTGAGGCTGGAGCTTTTTAATACTCGTGCTGATCATTGGGCCACATTGACTCGGTTTGCACCTGCGGTGCAAGCTAGATGTATGGATACCAGGGATCTGTATCCTGTGAGAGCAGCTCTGCCAGACATGGTGGATTGGCGTGATGTGGGAGGCATCACCCCACCCCGTGGTCCCCGCAGGCCACCGTTTGTTGGTCCAAGACCTCGTCCTAGCCCCTAGTCCACAGGCTCCTCAGGACCGTCTGTTTCTGGATGATCACGTTGAACTTCCAGGCTATGGAGGTGACTTCTATGAGGACTACTACGGAGCTATCTGAGTTAGTAGTAGTACCACTAGTATTGTAGTAGTTGTGTCCCCACTGTCCTGCGTGACTTGTTGAATACGACTTGGTGTGTAATCGATTCCGGAGGTGTAGACAAATAATGTATAGGGACTCGGAATGCCTCCGATGAGATGTAACATCTACCTTCATAGTTGTACTGTAGCATGGGCTTGTACTAAACTATGTATGACGAGTATGACCGTTGGTGTATATATGGCAGTTTTATATTACCATGGCATACGAACGAGCATCTCTGCATTCCGTGTTATCCTTTACATTCTGCACTTCCTTGTTAAGTTTGAGCCATCCTTGTCTAAACCATTGTCTTATTTCCTCCTAGGATGGTCAACACCCGCGGCAACCCTGCTGTCCCAGAGCGGGGGGAAGCCAGTGCAGCTAGAGGTGAAAATTTGCCTCACCCGCCTTCTCTGGCCGAAGTGATGCTGGAGGCGGAAAGAAACAAGCGTGAGACCAACCGCCTGCTGGAGCGGATTGAGCAGAACACTGCACGCCACCCACGAAATGACTTGGTGTCAATCAACGACTTTATCAAGCTGTACCCACCAAAGTTTAACCATTCCGTCGAGCCCCTTGACGCGGATGATTGGCTTCGCAGCATCACCCACAAGCTACGTTCTGCCAACGTAGCCGAAGCCGACAAGGTTACCTATGCTGCCTATCATCTCGAGGGCCCCGCTAGCCATTGGTGGGAAAACTACGAAGCTATGCGCCCGGTCGGTCAAATTACTACCTGGGCTGAGTTCAGCGAGGCTTTCCGTGAGCATCACATTCCGGAAGGTCTCATGGATCGCAAGAGGGAGGAGTTCTGCAACTTCACCCAAGGAAGGCTGACTGTGGATGCATATAGCCGAGAATTTGGGAACCTGGCACGCTATGCTCCTGAAGAGGTTTCTACTGACGCCAAGAAGCAGGCAAGGTTCCGCAAGGGACTTAGCCCTGAGCTTTGCCGCGATCTCCGTCTGCACGAGTGCACATCCTTCCAGAAGCTGGTCAATAAAGCTATCAGTGCTGAGACAGGCCAGACTGATTATGACGCTTCATGCAAGCACTCCCGTGATTTTGGGTCTTCATCCGGCTCTGGAGCTCAGAAGCGCCGGGTGTGGATTCCAAGCACCGCACTGCCACCCAGATTCACCCCGAGGCCATCTTTTGAGGCGCCTCATCCCAACCAGCAATTTGCACCGCCCAAGCCCTATGGTGGCCCCGCTGCTAATGTTGCTCCACGCCCCACTGTGGTAATATGCTTCAAGTGTGGAGAACCGGGTCACTATAGTCGAGAGTGTCCCCAGAACAACCCCAATCAAGCTGGAAAGTCCGTTGGCCGTGGTAAGCCCGCGGGAAAGACTTTCTACGCCAAGCCGGCCACCACTGCACGTGGCCATGTCAATTATGTTTCAGCCGAAGAGGCTCATGAGGATCCCAACGTCGTCCTTGGTGCGCTCCTTGTTAACTGCCATCCGACATCTGTTCTTTTCGATACTGGAGCATCTCATTCATTCATATCCGAGAATTATGCTCGGTTGCATAACACGACATTCTGTGACATGCCCACTTCCATGGTAATTCAAACTCCGGGTTCCAAATGGCAAACTTCTAGGGTAAGCCATGGGAACGAAATTCTTGTCGATAGGCTTGTCTTCCTTGCATCTTTAATAGCTCTCAAGTCCTCCGACATAAACATCATCTTGGGTATGGACTGGATGTCGGCTCATTATGCCAAGATCGATTGTGCCACTAGAACCGTTCAACTTACTCACCCCTCGGGCAAGACAGTTAATGTCTTAACTCGAGTGGCCAAGCGCCAACTTTACTCCCTAAATGCCAACCCTCTTCCAGACCTTGAGGACGTTCCGGTAGTCCGAGACTTTCCGGACGTGTTTCCGGAAGAACTGCCAGGTGTTCCACCTAACAGGGATGTCAAGTTTGTGATAGACCTTGTTCCAGGAACCATTCCAATTGCTAGAAGACCCTACAAGATGGCACCCTTAGAACTAGCCGAGCTTAAGAACCAACTCGATGAGTCCTTGAACAAAGGGTTCATCCGTCCTAGGTCCTCTCCTTGGGCTTGCCCCGTCCTCTTCGTCAAGAAGAAGGATGGAACGGATCGAATGGTTGTGGATTACCGACCTGTCAATCTGGTCACCATCAAGAACAAATACCCGCTTCCCAGGATCAACGACCTGTATGACCAGCTCGCTGGATCCTCAGTCTTCTCCAAGATGGATCTGAGGTTGGGCTACCATCAAATCAAAATCAGAAACGGGGACATTCCCAAAACGGCCTTTGTTACTCGTTATGGCCAATACGAGTACACCGTCATGTCCTTCGGTTTAACCAATGCCCCGGCCACCTTCTCCCGGTTAATGAATTCGGTTTTCATGGAGTACTTGGACAAATTCGTCGTAGTATACCTTGATGACATACTCATCTACTCCAAGAATGAAGAGGAACATGCCGAACATCTAAGGCTAGTATTGATGAAACTTCGAGAGCATCGCTTTTATGCCAAATTCTCCAAGTGTGAATTTTGGTTGTCAGAAGTGACCTATCTAGGCCATGTAATCTCTGGTAAGGGTATTGTTGTCAATCCCGAGCGAGTTCAAGCCGTCCTTGATTGGACTCCACCTGAAACGGTCAAGCAAGTTCGGAGTTTCCTTGGCCTAGCGAGCTATTGCCGCCGCTTCGTCGAGAATTTCTCCAAGGTTGCTAAACCTCTAACTGAACTCCTCAAGAAAGATAAAAAGTTCCAGTGGACTCCACAGTGCGAGTTCAGTTTTCAGGAACTGAAAAGACGCCTGACATCTGCTCCCGTACTGGTACCACCAGATTTCTCCAAGGACTTTATTATCTATTGCGACGCCTCGCGACAAGGACTAGGTTGCATACTCATGCAAGATTGTTAGGTAATTGCCTATGCTTCACGGCAATTACACCCACATGAGGAAAATTATCCCACACATGATCTAGAGCTTGCAGCCGTAGTCCATGCACTCAAAACCTGGCGACATTACCTTCTCGGTAATCGTTGCGAGATCTTCACCGATCACCAAAGCTTGAAATACATCTTCACCCAACCAGATTTGAATCTCGGGCAAAGACGTTGGGTCGAGTTGATCTCGGATTACGACTTAGGAATAACTTACACCCCTGGCAAAGCCAATGTCATGGCTGATGCTCTAAGTCGTAAGTCCTACTGTAACAACCTGATGTTACAACAAAGTCAACCACTTCTCCATGAGGAATTTCGCAAGCTTAATCTTCACATTGTTCCTCAAGGATTCCTATCCACCCTGGTGGCGGAACCTACCCTTACGGATCAGGTCATCAAGGCACAGAAGATAGATCCGGGAATTTCCTGTATCAAGAGAAACGTTAAGAAAGGACTCGTGAATTGTTTCTCCATTGATGATCAAGGTGTCGTATACTTTGGGAATCGCCTAGTGGTTCCAAAGGCGCGAAATCTGAGGCGACTGATCCTTAAGGAAGCTCATGAATCCCCTCTCACCATTCATCCCGATAGTACTAAAATGTATCAAGACCTACGCCAGAGGTTTTGGTGGACTAGGATGAAGAGAGAAATCGCTCAATACATTGCCAATTGCGACGTTTGTCGTCGTGTTAAAGCAGAGCATCAACGGCCTGCTCGCACCCTTCAACCTTTGGCTATTCCTGAATGGAAATGGGACAAAATCAGTATGGATTTCATCACTGGGTTTCCCAGGACCAAGAGAGGAAATAATGCCATCTTTGTTGTGATCGACCGACTTTCCAAAGTAGCCCATTTTCTACCTGTTCGTGAGAGTATCACCGCTAGCCAGCTAGCTGACTTATACGTCTCCCGAATAGTGTCTCTTCATGGTGTCCCATTGGAAATTAACTCAGACCGTGGAAGTCTCTTCACCTCTCGATTTTGGGAAAGTTTCCAAAATGCTATGGGAACTCATCTCTCCTTTAGCACCGCCTTCCATCCTCAATCAAGTGGTCAAGTAGAGCGAGTCAATCAAATTCTGGAAGATATGCTCCGAGCTTCTGTTATCTCGTTCGGAATGAGTTGGGAGAAATGCCTTCCATTCGCGGAGTTTGCTTATAACAATAGCTATCAAGCTAGTTTGGGCAAAGCTCCCTTCGAAGTTCTCTATGGACGAAAATGTTGAACGCCTCTTAACTGGTCAGAAACCGGGGAAAGACAACTCTTTGGCCCGGATATGATTCAGGAAGCAGAAGGGCAGGTTCGCGTTATTCGTGAGAAATTGAAAACAGCCCAATCTCGCCAAAAGAGTCAATATGATCGTAAACATAAGCCTATGACATTTGAAATTGATGAGAAGGCTTACCTTCGGGTTACCCCGTTAAAGGGAACCCATCGCTTCGGTATCAAAGGCAAATTGGCTCCTCATTACATTGGACCCTTTCGCATTCTTGCCAAACGAGGAGAAGTTGCCTACCAATTGGAACTACCTCCGCATCTCTCCAGAGTTCACGATGTCTTCCACGTTTCGCAACTCAGGCGTTGCTTCGCGGATCCTATCCGTGGAGTGGACCACGAAACGCTTGATTTACAAGATAACCTTTCTTATCGGGAATACCCCGTTCGTATCCTTGATCAAGCCGAGCGTACCACTCGACGTCATAATATCAAGTTTCTCAAGGTTCAATGGTCACACCATTCCGAGGAAGAAGCCACTTGGGAAAGGGAGGATCGTCTTCGACTCGAGTACCCCACCTTCTTCCCAGATGATCCCAAATCTCGGGACGAGATTCTATTGAGTGGGGGTGAGTTGTCACACCCTAGCTAGATCATGCATTAGAGTGTGCATCATGTTTACCTCCGTCAGAAAATTGAAATGGGGAAAGCAGGACCCCCAGCACCCCCCCCTGAAATCAACTAGGGTTTACTAAAAATAAATTCAATGAACCTGAAATGCCCTTCAAAAATGTTCACCCTCTTTGCCTAGGGCTAGAACCCTTGGGAAAAATGGTGCACATAATTTTAGGTCAACAAAAGGGCATTGATTTAAATCATAAGTATTTGAATTTGGGCATTTAAATGCTATTAAATAATTCAAATGCTCAAATAATGTTGGAACTATTTTTTTGGGCCACTGAAATAATTCAGCAAGTGTCCATAAATATTTTCAGGATTTTATAAAATGATTTAGTATTTAAACTAAATCAAAACAAAATAACAGAAATAGAAAAACACAAATAAATAAAAGAGGGAAAGGCCACTAGGCCACTTACCTGGCCCATCTTCAGCTGGCGGCCCAGCCCACCCCCGCTGCCTTCTGTCGTCTCCCTCCTCGGACAGAAGGACGAGCGCGTGTGCCCGACGCTCGCCGGCACACGCGCGCGCCACCTCCACCCTGCGCGCCACCTCCTGCTTCCCGGACTCCCTTCCAATGCCACGGAGACGGCCATGCACCCCCAGGCCCTCTCATTCCTCCTCCCCCCGTGCTCATCCCCTCCCCTGGCTCCCCCTCACTTCCACCAAATGCGGCCGCCGCCGCCGACGAGAACCACCACTGCCACAGCCACCCCCTTGCCCCTCGGTTGTGCCCACGAGCTCCGCGACGTCGTCCTCGACCCCCTCACCAAACCACGCCCCGCCGGAAGCCCTGCAGCGTCGACTTCGAGCTCTTCTTCAACCTTCGGCCACCGGTGACCTCGTCTTCGATTCGCACCGTCTAGGTCATCCCCAGGCCCACTGAGCTGCGCTTCGACCTCCCAGTGAGCTCCTCCGTTGTTTCCCCCTAACCCCACGGCCTAGCGCTCATTGTAGCACCACTTCCCATGACGCCCGAAGCACACCGCCGCACGAACTCGTCGCCGACGAGGCTCCGGTGGCCAATCGGCCCCGTGCATATGCCCGTTGGCTTTGTGGGAGCCTGCAGAACGCGTAGGTGCTACCCGTTGATACTCCCGTGCACGGTGTCGCCGTTTTCATCGGCGCCCGAACTCCGGCGACCGCCAAAGTTGTCGCCGGCGACGTCTCCGGCCACCCCGAGCTCAACCATCACCACCAAGAGCTGCGGCTCGTTCCTAGGAGCTCGTAGATGCTCTCCGCCTCCCGTTTGGTGGCCGGAACGTGCAAATGCACTTCCTCCGCCACGTCTGGCCTCGCCGGCGGCTAGATGCCGGCGAGTGTTGACCTTGACCATTGACTGGGTGGGCCCAGTTGACTCCCCTGAGTCAATGACAAGCGGGCCCCCCTGCTAACTAAACCTGTTTAGTGTTAATCTAAATTAATTAGTTAATTAACTAGATGAGCCACTGACACACGGGTCCCACAGGTCAGGTTTGACCTGTACCGGGCCTGTTGACTTGCTGACGTCATGCTGACGCAAGGCTGACGCAATAACTCTTTTCTGGATTTAATTTTATATAGAAAATTCCAGAAAATTGCCTAAACTTCAAAAATTCATAGAAATTCAACCATAACACCAAATGAGACAAATTATATATGAAAAATTATCAGAAAAATCCAAGCTATCCATTGGTACTGGTTTCATGCATGTCAGAACAAGTTAAACCTGCTGTTTATGCAATATTAGGTGATGCACTAATATGATCAAGTCAAATGAGCTAACACTTGAACCTTTGGTTCAAATAAGCAATTACCCTTCTGTTTTAGCTTGCATTAGGCCAAAACACATTCATATTGCCATGTCATAGCATGCATCATATTGTTGCATATCGTCATGTGTTGATTGTGCTCGGTTGTGTTCTTTGTGGTAGGTTCTGCCTCCGAGGATATTCACGAGTATCCAACTGAAGGGCAGTATCCTGTTACCACTCCATCAGGCAAGCAACCATTGATCATTCCGATACAAACCCATGTTCTCGCTCCTGCTCTTGTTTACTGCATTAAGACAACGCGTTTCAAACTGCTGTGTGCTACGGTAGTTGAACCCTTATCCTCTGCATGACCTGTCATTGCCACAGTAACTAGATGAAACCCACTAGCATGTGTAGGAGTTGATTGAGCCATGTTTTGTGTTTCCTACCTTGCTATGCCTGCTATGCTTAGAGTTGTGTCAGGTCTGGTTCATCTGGGTGATGGGCTAGAGTGAAATGCTTGTGCCAGTAATATGTGGGATGTGTTGAACACGTTTTGGTAAAGGTATCGATGAGAGGCCATGTAGGAGTACATGGTGGGTTGTTTCATTGAGGCCGTCCATAAGAACTGAGATCTGTATGTGTGATTTAAGATGCAGTTACTACCGTACATTGGGCCCGAAACAAATGGACCCTCTCGGCTTCTTAGCCACCCTAGTACCCTGTCCAGGAGTTGCAAATAGTTTCTGGTGTTTGTAGGATATGTGTTGGCGGCCGTGCGTAGCGCTGACCCTAGGGGTGGGCTATGTTGCGGTAGATACACCGTGGCACGGTGTACCGAGTCACCTATTTGGTGTCTCGGGAACCCTGTTCACATCGTTCGGGGCCGTATGTGGAAACCTCGGCCGGACTCCCTGCGGATGGAACCTGGATAGGCGATAACCTGGACTAGGGGCTTAGGTGTTTAGGTAGGCCGTGGCCGACACCCTCGCTGGGCTTCCGCTTGAAGGTTGCCGAGTACATGTCGTGTAGACGGCGGTAAGCGGTGAAAGCGTGTATGACGAAGTACACCCCTGCAGGGTATAAAACTATTCGAATAGCCGCGTCCGCGGTAAAGGACTACTTGGTTGCCTATACAGTTCATAGACAAGTTAATGGATACCACTAAAAGACTCAAGATAAGTGTGAGTACCGAGGATGGCCCTCTCGTAGGATACGAGGGAGGATCCACGATGGAGTATTGTGATGGTGAGTAGTGGACTCGTGTGCGAAAACTATTTTGCTAAAAGGTTCCATAGGATAGCTTAGCCAAGAGTCAAAGCTGGCTTGCTGCATAAACCCCACCACCTTCTTGAGAATGAGCATGTATAGTAGGTTCTGATGTAAGACTTGCTGAGTACCTTTGTACTCATGTTTGCTTATTTATTGTTTTCAGACGACAACACTGCCCCCTCCGATGGGTTTTACATAGACCTTGACGTCGACGAGTGACTAGCCACCCGGGTGGTGATCCAGGCCATGGAGGGCCCTATGTAGATAGACAGGCTTCGAGAAGCCTTCTTTCTTTCTAGAGTCTATACTCAGACTAGTTGCTTCCGCATGTGCTTTTATGACTGTATGACTTGAGTGTCGGGTCATGTGACCCCTACCTGTATGAATATGTTATGTATGGCTCCCTGGAGCCTTTAAATAAAGTACTTGAGTTGTAGAGTTTTGTTGTGATGCCATGTTGTATGTACTCATATCGGGCATATTGTGTGTATGATTGAAATGCTTGGTATGAGTGGGATCCGACAATCTAGTTGTTTGTCCTTCGCAGCCTTTCTTATGGGGAAATGTAGTCTAGTGCTCCTCGAGCCATAGTAGTCCGCTACAGCCCGGTTCACCGGAGTCCTGCTAGCCCAGCACTACTGTTCAGGACACTTGACTGGCCGGCATGTGTTTCACTTCGTCCCTATGTCTGTCCCTTCGGGGAAATGTCACGCGGTGATCTCCGGAGTCCTGTCTAGCCTGCTACAGCCCGGGATCCGCGGAGTCCTGTTAGCCCAGTGCTACAGCCCGGAATCACTCGTTGATGACCGACATGTTCGATGTGATTCATGTATGCCTGTCTCCATAGGTCTGTGCCGCTTTGGGTTCACGACTAGCCATGTCGGCCCGGGTTCTCGGTCATATGGATGCTAGCGACATTGTCATATACGCGAGCCAAAAGGCGCAAACGGTCCCGGGCCATGGTAAGGCGACACCCGTGGGATACCGTGCGTGAGGCCGCAAAGTGATATGAGGTGTTACCGGCTAGATCGATGTGGCTTAGAATCGGGGTCCTGACAAAACCGTTGATTGGCTATGTTACCGCTTTGCTTAGACCCTCTTATAGCGTTGCTAGTTGCAGGTGAAGATTGGAGACCGTTCCTTGTCGGAACATTTATTTACTTGTTGGGATATCATTATATTGCCATGTTATCTTAATGCATCTATATACTTGGGAAAGGGTGGAAGGCTCGGCCTCTTGCCTAGTGTTTTGTTCCACTCTTGCCGCCCTGGTTTCCGTCATATCGGTGTTATGTTCCCCGATTTTGCGTCCCTTACGCGGTTGGGTTATAATGGGAACCCCTTGATAGTTCTTCTTGATTAAAGCTTTTCTAGCAATGCCCAACCTTGGTTTTACCATTTGCCACCCAGCCTCTTTTCCCTTGGGTTTTCGGAGCCCGAGGGTCATCTTATTTTAACCCCCCCGGGCCAGTGCTCCTCTGAGTGTTGGTCCAACCTAGAGCCCCTTGCAGCGCCACCTCGGGGAAACTTGAGGGCTGGTTTTAGTTGTACGGATTGCTTATCTGAGTGTGCCCTGAGAACGAGATATGTGCAGCTCCTATCGGGATTTGTCAGCACATTTGGGCGGTGTTGCTGGATTTGTTTTGACCTGTCGAAGTGTCTTGAAGAACCGAGGTACCGAGTCTGATCGGAACGTCTCGGGAGGAGGTCTATTCCTTCGTTGACCGTGAGAGCTTGTCATGGGCTAAGTTGGGACTCCCCTGCAGGGATTTGAACTTTCGAAAGGCGTGCCCGCGGTTATGGGCAGATGGGAATTTGTTAATGTCCGGTTGTAGATAACTTAACTTAAACTTAATTAAAATGAATCAACTGTGTGAGTTACCGTGATGGCCTCTTCTCGGTGGAGTCCGGGAAGTGGACACGGTGTTGGAGTAATGTTTGCTGCAGGATTGCCCTCTTTAGTTATGCGTTCGTTCTTTGCTTTCTCTTCTCACTCTCTTTTGCGAATAGGTTAGCCACCATATATGCTAGTCGCTTGCTGTAGCTCCACATATTTACCTTGCCTTACCTATTAAGCTTAAATAGTCTTGATCACGAGGGTGCGAGATTGCTGAGTCCCTGTGGCTCACAGATTACTTTACACCAGATGCAGGGCCAGATGATACAGCTCCAGATGGCGCGCTTGAGCTCAAGTGGGAGTTCGACGAGGACTCTCAGCGTTACTATGTTTCTTTTCCTGATGATCAGTAGTGGTGCCTAGTTGGGGTTGATCGGGACCGTGTCGCATGTTGGGTTGTCTTTTATTTTGGCGCCGTAGTCGGGCCATGAGTGTTTGAATGATGTAATGCTATTCATGTACTTGATTGACGTGGTGAGTGTAAGCCAACTATGTCATCTCCCCTTTATTAATTATATTACATGGGATGTTGTGAAGATTGCCTAACTTGCGACATATGCCTTCAATGCGATTATGCCTCTAAGTCGTGCCTCGACACGTGGGAGATATAGTCGCATCAAGGGTGTTACAGTTTTTCTCCCTGCAACTACTCTCCGCCGATTCCTCTCTCTCTCTCACTGGCGCGGCTCCCCCTAACCTCTCTCCTTTGATCCTCCACCTTGGAGACGTCCTCCACGCGCCTCCATGCGCCCCCGCATCCATGGGTCACCAGCTCGGCTCGGTGCCCCAGCTGGTGTAATGGCCCGGCTTCTACGCATGCGCGGGAGCCAACTTGGGCTCGACGGAGCTGCTCCGCCTCGGCTACCTCAACTTGGACGCTGAAAGTTCAGTAAGGCACTCATCCCCTCTCCTCTTATCCTTCCCGCAGCTTCCCACCTACATGCCCTCGGCACCTCACGCGCGAGCGCGAGCCCGAGGGCTCAAGGCACACCACCTTCGTGCCCCTTCCCCAGCGTCTTAGCGCTGTTCGACGCCATCGCCCAACCCTCCACTACAGAAGGTGGCTGATGCCTTCCCCCAAAGCGACGCCTTGGCATCCCTCTCCCGACCACGACATGATTGATTATTGTTCCTCCATCATCTCTTTTTAATTATGCATTCCTCTCCTAGTGAAAATTTGGGTACATCTTCTCTGCTCATTAAGATGCAAGTAGTGTGTGCTCCTCTTCTGGTTGATACGCAACTAATGTGTGCTATGCCCATTGGAAGTTGATGAGTATGTGTCAGATGTGGAAGACGAAAGCACAACAATGAACTGCAGCTGAGTCTGACAAATAATTGTTCCTATAATAAAGTTTGAGGACTATTCATCATGAGAGCTTAGTTCGTGAGCTCTGTTTTAAAGTCCACTTTTATAGGAGTAAGTACGATGCCACAATCCTGACCCCCTGTTCATGTTAGTTCTTCAAGGACCTGATTGTGCTTGACCATGTGGTTTTGATGTTGTGAATCACAAGCTAATAATAATTTTCTGTGTGCCTGCACCAAATCCTTCTAAAAAATATTCTTTTAAAACTGTTTGTATGTGAACTCCTCTGAAATAGGAATGCGACAAATGACACCATATGGGAGTTTGGGTACTACATTTTGATCAGTTCCTAAATTCAGTAATTTAGCTCTGGGTGAAAAACTAAATGACTTGATTCTTATACGATTAGAAGAATTATCTTTCTTTTTAGTGTGCATTTTGAATTAAATTAACAGTATGCATTTAACTTTTAGCAGTGCATGTGCAAGTCAGCTTTAATGGCAATCACAAACCGAAAGGCTCCTATGAGAAATTACATCGTCTATGCCCTATGGGCTTTAGCATACTTAGTACGTCAATAGGAGCAGGATCATGCCATACATGTCCGCTTGTGAGTTGTGAATAAAAGGTCTAATAAACATTCCCAATTATCAGATGCATAAAAAGGTGATAGTAGTTTCCCTGTGTTGTTGTAGTTGGATTGTGTTTATATTATTCTGTCATCGAAGTTAACCATGGGTTCTGTCATATTCAGGGGTTCTGTTCAAAGAAGTACGTAGCTTGCCTTAATTCTTCTCATGGGAGTTATGGAGAATCCAGGACAATTCCTAATTCCCATAACTAATTTGGTGTCCTGTTATGGAACCAATTATACATCACTCAGGTACATCCGCTGCCCACTTATCTTTCATGCCTGCATATAGTGATAGTGTTCATATATAATTCTTATGTAACTCCTAGCTTGCTTAGTAACTAGCAAACCCCAACAAGACACTCTTTATGATATCTCTAATTTAGACCCATGCTCAAGCAGGAATACATGTAGAGCTACTCTTGACTCCCCTTTATATGTATACATGTATTGCAGGAATGTTACTACTGCTCGTATTTAAATTTTGTTATGTTAAGAAAAAAATGTTCAAAAAATGTATATGAGATGTCCAACAGGGCAAACGATGTGTATGACTGATGTATATCTCTAGATACCTCTTTGAGTTTCAGTACAAAACATGCTGATGTACTCAAGCGATATGGGGCTTATTTTGGAAGTGGTTTATGGAAGAAAATAATTTGTATGCGGAGATGCTATGTTCATTATACAGAGATTATGCTTGGATTTTGTCATGCAACCTGTACATGTACATTGTTATAGATAATTCCATTGAGAATGCATAAACGTCAATTTGAGAATGGTGTCAGAACAACCTGTATACTTTATATTGCTATTAGTGGGATATTTTTTTTATCCCTGACTCTTATATTAGGCCTACTCAGGACTCCATGTACATCAAGTTGCGTGTCTATAATAATCAAAGGTAAAACCATTTGCCATCACCTCTTCATAGACCATGTATTGATTGTATTCTCATCGCATATTTTATTTTCAGAGATCTAAAAAATGGTGAATACTGGATAGCATCTTCAAATTTCGGGAAATACTCCCTCGGTTCACTATTATAAGAACTTTTTCTGAATCAGATGTATATAGATGTGTTTTAGTGTGCCTGTTGACTCATTTCAATCTGTATGTACACCATATTAAAATATCCAAAACATCTTATTATAGTGAACGGGGGAAGTATATAAGAAAAATCCATGTCCCTGTTGGCTGAGAGAAAATATGATTGTTACACTGGTAGTACCGACCTAGAATATAAAACTGAGGCTATTAACTTGGGAAATGAACTGTAAGCAATCAGCAATGCATGTTGATGCTACATTAGAAAATATGATCAGTTGATATGACCACTCAAAAATGTCAGAAGTATTTGTCATGCAGATAGATCAGTTATCTCATGGCCTTGAACCTTTGTATTTTGCTTTTTTCAAATTTATTGCCCCGTTAACCTGTTTTTTATTCTTTGTTTAATAATACATTGTCCTTACTCATGTCAACTTTTTGTTGTTGTTGTAGATCGCCCAGATAAATGGATGGTGCATGACTAAGTTGATTGCAAGGTGGAGAGTTGGGCTAGTACCAGATAGTTCTACATTATGTTCCAGAATGTCACTTTCATGGTCAATGTATGGAAATCATGTATATATTCTTTGGATTGTGTTCCATGTAATGCAACCGACTGGATTTAATAAATGAGATCTTTCTATTTACTGGATTTGCCACTCATGCGCACTTTCAATGTTGATTTACTAATGTAGTTGGTAATGTATAAAATACTACTTCATATAATAGTTGAACTAATCTGCTATGTCCATTTCAAAATCAGTTTGTGTAGGTTACGCACCAACACCAACGCATGCGAAGTGTTGTTAGGCTGCAACTATATACGTTGCTACCCTGCAGCGCTTTTTCATGTTGATTACCCACGCAATTATATACGTTGTTTAGACCCTTGCAACGCCACCAACGACAACGCATAATAATCCATTGGTGTAGACCTTAGCAACGGTTATATGGACATACGACATTGCATCGATGCATTGCTAAAGGGGGGTTTGTGTTGTAGTGGTTACAAGGGCTCCCTCTGAAGATGTGCATATATGTAATTTGCTTTTGGAATGCAAATGCACATGGCAGGTTGTACTTGTGGAGATCCTCTTCAACTTATGATGATAATTCATCATGCATGAAAAGTATGTGAAGATAATGACATGCATAATGAAAAATGGACATCTGCAAAATGATCTAAGTGCGGAATTTATCGTCGCACCTGCGGAATTTATCATTGCATCACATAATAGCAAATAAGTAGCAGACGACCATCGAGTTTAAGTGTTACAACTCAAAGAACCAAATGTATCAAAACGAGAGTTGTAAACACCAGGAAAAACATAAAGCAACCGCCCATATGGACCCACTTGAAGACTATCAAACTCATATGCTTCTCCCCCTTTTGTCAGTAAGGACCAAAAAGGTTTGAAGACATAGAGCATCTACTCGTTCCCATGAGGAGTAGGTGAAGCAGCAAGGTCGTTGGTGTTGTTCGGCAGTGCAGACGAACTTGGGGCAGTGTCAATGCATGCAGAAGTAGGGGGCGGTGAAGTAGCATCGTCTTCGTCATCGATCACTCTGGCATTCACAGTTGGTGTAGAGGAAGAGAACTCAGAGTCTTCAAGAGACGGAGTTCGTCGCAGCACAGTCCTTCTTGGAGGTGTGGAGTCAAACTTGAAGCGTTCAGAGAAGCCATCCTCTTGAAGATCATCTTCAGAGCACATAAGCGTCAGCCCTTTCCATGTACGCCGACAGGTTTCATGGGCAACAAAGGCATTCTTGGTGGCAAGATTGCGAATGCGGTTGACATCCACCAAGAGGCTTTGCATTTGGCGCTTCAGCCAGTCATGATGCCTATCCTATTTCTGATGAAGGGCAACCAGAAGCTCTCAGTCATTGAGAACACGAGATCGCTTCCTGGGCCGTTGGGCAATAGTGCTTTTAGTGGCTTCAGTGAGGTCACGACGAGGTGCACGTGTAGTACCAGCTAGAGGATAAACATGAGTGACTGCTTCAACTCCTTCAATGTTTTGAGAGAAACTTTGATGCTCAGCATTCTAAAGACTAAGAGGCTCCTTGGCAGGCTCTGGATAGATGGCTTCAACGGACATATCAACGTCAGGCAGAAAGATCCGATGATTGCGAGAAGAGGGCTGATATGAGACAGCTGAGTGTAGTTTGATCAGCCGCATTATCCATGGAGCGTAAAACTTCAAGCCAAAAAGATCAGATCCTGATGCAGCAAGTTGGCAGATGAAGAAGTCTTGTGCATTGAAGCATTTTCCATGAAGAATATAAAAGACCAAAGTCTTCATTGCACCTTCCAGCTTTGCATGTGGAGAATGTCCTTTGATGGGCCAGAGAGTTCGCCTTATAATGTGATAGATAGTGCGTGGCAGATACTCAAGGTCTTCAACAAAGAACTCCTTAGGATTTGCAGCATCTGGAGGCAAAGGCTTCATCATGCTAAGCATCTGACTCATGTTTGTTTCAGGTTTCTGAAAGATGCTCTCCATAGCTGCACTGTGAAGCTGACAACCAGGTTCATAAAGATCTCCAAGAGTGGGTAGACCTGTGAGCTCAATGATGTCAAAGGCTTTGGCTTCGTGATGAACATTGCCGGTCATCCACTCAAGGATCCAAGTCTTCGGATCTCTATTGTAGCCACGAATGTGAAGAGTGGCATAGAATTGGAGCAGCAATTCTTCATTCCAGTGCTCTTTGTCGGTGACGAAAGGCAACAATCCAGACTCTTTGAAGCAATCCAGAGCTTCTTCCAAGCAAGGCAGACCAGTTATAGCTTCAGTGTCAAGACGCTTATGAGGGAAAATGCGACCTTGATTGTACAGAATACATGAGTAATAACTTCGCCGCGGATAGCTCCAGAACCGATCAGAAGATATTCTTTCCCGTGAGTAGGGGTTCTTGGCGCTGTTGAAGAAGGTGTTGTCTGCTTTGAAGCCGTTGATATTAAAGGATCCGGGTGCTGATGCAGGATCTGGAAACCTGGGCAACCTGGGCATTGGCTTCTGTACCTGTGGCCTGTGCTCAACATGATAATCAAACTGAGGACCAGCAGCAGGTGCAGGAACAGGAGCAGTGGTAGAGGCGTTGGTACACAACAGAGGCTTCAGGAGCAGTTGCATCATTGGCTTCATTGACTTTTGGCATTGGTGCAGGCTCCACATTTGCTTCAGCCATGACTACATCATTGGCTTCATTTGTGTTGGGGGTGGCAGCCTCAAGATTCTCAACCTCCACTTGATGAGCTGGAGGGTCGGGCACTGACACGTTCTCCTCGAGAACAGCTTCTTCAGTAATGGGGGAGTAGGGACACGTTCTTCTTCTTGTGTGTCATCGGCTGATGCAGCTGGAATTTCATCAGCAGCTTTATCCTCAGACTCGGAGACATTTACAGTAGGAGTGGCATCTGGAAACACTTGACGTGCAACAGATTGGTGAAGCACTTCTCCTTCTGGAATGCTTGAAGGAGGGACTTGAGACCTTGGTCCTTTGTGAAGCCTGCGTAATGCTAGCAACGCCTCTAGAGGCGGAGTTGGCTAGGCCTCAAAGTCATCTTCTTCTTCTTGCCGGGGTGGTGTGACTTGTTGTTGTGGGTGATCAGCCCATGATGCATCCTGAGCAATTGGCATCAGAGGATGACCAATGCTGATGAGTTCGCTGTGTGTAAGCATAGGCAATGATACCTGTTGGTGCTCGATCAGAGGAAGAACTACATCATCTTCAACATTGTCATGGTGACCAATGTCTTCAGTAGCGGTGGGATTAGCTGCTGGAATGTCTTCAGCTTCATGAGCCTCTGTGGAAGCAGGCTCATGGACAGTCAGTTGGCACTCTTGATGTTCAGCGGCAGGGCGAACCATGGAGATAGGTTCAATAACTAAGGGCTCTGTGGGAGCAGCCCGATCCTTCTTGGTCTTGCCCTTCTTCTTGGAGGGAGCAGCAGCAGAGGCTTCAGGATGTTTCCTCTTTCTCGCTTCAGCCTCAGCAGTCCTCGTCTTCTTCAGTTCTGAAGCGGTTGACCTGACCTTTGGCTTTGAGCCAGTCATGCTGGCTGGGAAGACAATGGGATGTGCTTCCTGCCTTGGTGCTTCGGATTCGGCCACAGCTGGCTTCTTCTTCTTCTTGGCAGCCATCCTGGGATCGATGCCAGGACGACCAAGGGCCTTGCGCTTCTCATCCTCATTGTAGGCTTGCACACTCTTGTCAGCCAGGCTCTTCATGCGCTCACGAGAACCTTGAGCTTCTTCACGCTTCTTGAGAAAGGCTTCTTTGAGCTCGTGCAGCATGATCTTGAAATTTTTGACCTCTTGCACGCTGAGCTTGGCCATGTGCTTCTTGAACTGAGCTTTCTCAAAGTCGATCTTTTGCTTCAGTTCAATGACGCGCTGAGCTAGAGCTAGCTCTGAAGCAATGGCGCCATGGAAGGCGACACTGAGGCCAATTGGAAGTTGCAGATCTTCAAAGGTGAGGTTGGGTGTGTCAAACCACTCATCAATGAAGTTGTGGATGATTGCCACGTCAAAGAGAGGCAAATCGTTGAAGATTTCTGCTTCTTCTTTGCTCTTGATCAGTTGCTCAAGAGCGTCATCTGCAAGATCTTCATCGCTGGACAGGTCAATGGCGTCGTTGTGCAGAATAGTAGCAGCAGTCAGTTCTTGGCTGGTGTGTTGCAAAGGCATCTTGACTCTCGAGGGCTTGGAGATGCATGACAAATCTTCAGACTGCACACTGTCTTCAGGAGGTGCAGTAGCCAGTGGCTTTGCCCGTGAGATTTTTGGTGCTGAGGCAGGCTTTGAAGCTTTAGGGTGCTTCAGTTTCTTTGGCTTCGGCGGTGCAGGCGCTTCATCAGATTCAGCGTCATCTGTAGGCTCATCCACGGCTGTCCCTTGAACCATGATATGAGTGATGAGACCGTCCAGGTTGTGGAAGGGTCCAACAAGATTGGGTTCAGCTTCGCGGGTGCCATCGGCACGGGGAGCAGAGGGACCAGGGTTGAAGTCTAGTCCCAATGACTTCTTATTCTGCTTCGCCAAATTTTTGGCAAACTGGAAGTTGTGCTTGAACAGATTGTCGTCACGACACCATAGTAGTGACGATGGGTGTGCATCCGTAGGCTGTGGTCCACGGACCATGCAGGGATAGAAGCCTTGTTGAATGGCTTCATCTCTGGACCTGGGTTGAAGATTTTTGTATAGTATGTCTCCCCATGGTCGCTTGATGGCGTTTTTCTCAGCATATTCCTGGGTCACAAACCTGTACTTGAACCATTGTCCAGCCCAATATATTCGAATCCATTGGATTCGGGTCTTGCGCTGATTGTAATCCTCTTCAGGATCTGTCTTGTAAAGCTCTGAGAGGTCATCAGGTAAATCTCTTGACGTTCCCCCACGACGCTGTCTGCCACCCTTCCGTACTGATTTCTCTGCAGCCATGAACTTTAAACTGAATGGCTTCAACACGTTCAAAGGCTTCAAAGGCTTTCACTTGCTGGACAAATAGGAACTGGCTTCGGGAGAATTTATATGATGCTGTAAGAATTCTGCAAATGAATGCAGACTATGAGAACCAAGGGATTCTCCCACAGACATGTACCTGTGACAGCATTAAGGTGCGAGGGAAGGGGAAGAGGTCATATGCATTCTCAGAAGATTTTGACGATAAATCAGTTTAGAAGACATTGACCTCATAGTGCGAAGACATTCACTCATAGATAGAGAGTTGGTTCCAGATTTGTACGAATCCACGAATAAGTACAAGTGAGGAATCTAACTACTTTGTGAAGCATAAGTGAACATACTAGGCATATTATGAGATGCAGTATGAAATAGATCCAACTTGTGTGAACAGAAACTGCTTGTGGTAGAAAGGGATGAATCTATAGGATCAAAAGGGCCGTAAAAAGGAAGTTTTATTTACCACACAAAGAACTGCTAGACGGAGTGGGAGAGGAGGCAGAGCAGTTCCATCGTCCGTGCCCTAACTTGGCGACGGAGGACACCTACGGCGACGGCGGAGAAGACAATGTCCGCGGCCGGCGTGAAGACGGCGTCGGAGAGGTCGTGGAAGCTAAGCGCTTCGTCGCCGACGTCGTCGAGGGCTAGCGGTGGCGCTAGGGTGTAACACCCTCGATGCGACTATATCTCCCACGTGTCGAGGCACGACTTAGAGGCATAATCGCATTGAAGGCATATGTCGCAAGTCAGGCAATCATCACAAACATCCCATGTAATATAGATAATAAAAAGGGATAGCATAGTTGGCTTACACTCGCCACGTCAATCAAGTACATAAATAGCATTACATCATTCAAACACTCATGGCCCGACTACGGCACCAAAATAAAAGACAACCCAACATGCGACATGGTCCCGATCACCCCAACTGGGCAACACTACTGATCATCAGGAAAAGAAACATAGTATCACTGAGAGTCCTCGTCGAATTCCCACTTGAGCTCAAGCGCGCCATCTGGAGTTGTATCATCTGGCCCTACATCTGGTGTAATAGTAATATGTGAGCCATAGGGACTCAGCAATCTCACACCCTCGCGATCAAGACTATTTAAGCTTAATAGGCAAGGCAAGGTAAATATATGTGGAGCTGCAGCAAGCGACTAGCATATATGGTGGCTATCCTATTCGCATAAGAGAGCAAGGAGAGAAGGCAAAGCGCGAATGCATAACTAAAGAGGGCAATCCTGCGGCAAACATTACTCCAACACCGTGTCCACTTCCCGGACTCCGCCGAGAAGAGGCCATCACGGTAACTCACACAGTTGATTCATTTTAATTAAGTTAATGTTTAAGTTATCTACAACCGGACATTAAACAAATTCCCATCTGCCCATAACCGCGGGCACGACTTTCAAAAGTTCAAATCCCTGCAGGGAGTCCCAACTTAGCCCATGACAAGCTCTCACGGTCAATGAAGGAATATACCTCCTCCCGAGATGTTCCGATCAGACTCGGTATCTCGGTTCTTCGAGACACTTCGACAGGTTAAAACAAGACCAGCAACACTGCCCGAATGTGCCGACAAATCCCGATAGGAGCTGCACATATCTCGTTCTCAGGACACACTCAAATTGTCCAAACTTCTGGTAGGCCAGCCCAGAGTTGCCCCTGGTAGCCACGGGCGGCTGACGAGTTGGACCAACACTCAGAGGAGCACTAGCCCGGGGGGGGGGTGTTTAAAATAAGATGACCCTCGGGCTCCGGAAACCCAAGGGAAAAAGAGGCTAGGTGGCAAATGGTAAAATCAAGGTTGGGCATTGCTGGAAAATCTTTACTCAAGGCGAAACATCAAGGGGTTCCCATTATAACCCAACCGCGTAAGGAACGCAAAATCCGGGAACATAACACCGATATGACGGAAACTAGGGCGGCAAGAGTGGAACAAAACACTAGGCGAGAGGCCGAGCCTTCCACCCTTTACCAAGTATATAGATGCATTAAGATAACATGGCAATATAATGATATCCCAACAAGTAAATAAATTTTCCAACAAGGAACGGTCTCCAATCTTCACCTGCAACTAGCAACGCTATAAGAGGGGCTGAGCAAAGCGGTAACATAGCCAAACAACGGTTTGCTAGGACATGGTGGGTTAGAGGCTGAACGTGGCAATTTGGGAGGCTTGAAAACAAGTGGTAGACATCGTAGCATTGGCATAGAAAAAGAGCGAGCATCTAGCAAAGCAAATATAGTAGTGATTTCGAGGGTATGATTGTCTTGCCTGCAAAGTTGTCAGTGTTGACTGGATCCTCGAAAGCAAACTCAACGGGCTCCTCGTTAGCAAACTCGTCTCCCGGCTCTACCCAAACAAGACAAATAAGAAAACGGAACACAATCAACCACGTGCAAGGATCAAACAAGATGATGCAAACATGGTATGCTATGCGAGATGCAATGCGGGGTGCATATGCAAGATATGGCAGGAAATGCAAGAATCTATCCTCAACTTGGAAAACCAAGCATGCCACTGGAAAGATGAGATGAAATCGCTTGAAAACGATATAAAGATCACCGGAATCGGAGTTACGGTTTGGAAATGGCAAGCGATTCAAATATGACCACGATCTGCGATTTACAGCAAGTAGCCATCTAAATGCAATGAGATGAACATGCTACAACACTCAAACATGACAACAAAATACATGGAAGGGATGCATTCAAGATGCTTAACAAAAGTCTAGCACTGAGCTATGGCCAATTCATCCATTAACAGGTTCAAACAAGCATGGCAAAAATGCAAATGGTAGACACATCTCAGACTTAGTGAAATTAACACTTGTCTGGAATTTCAGATCAGGTAGCCCTCTTCGGAGCAACAAAACTACATGCTACAGGACCTGAACATGACAAAGTAAAACATGGCATGGAGCTACTCAAAGAGCTTAACAAAAGTCCCTTAGTGACCTTGAGCCAAAAGGGATCACAAAATACATTTGCAAGCATGTGAACATAGCAAAAACATAATCAGTTTTCAGACTTAGTGAAAACTGGGACATGCTGAAAACAGATATCAAGTAGGCATGTTTACGAGCTTGATGCACTCACTACGGAGCAAGTCATGATAAGCTAAGCATACATCCATCAAGAACACACAAAATTCAAGCTAGATATGGCAAGAACAATAGCATAGCATGCACGGATCAACTATAACATCATCGGCAAAATTGCAAACAAGTTGACAATCTGCCCAGATTCACAAAGTAGCAAAAGTAGAGCTCGATTGACTCAAGCTAGGGTGCTCTATAATTACAAACAAAGACATGGATGGATAGAGCACTACAAGATTAACAAAACATCCTTACTGATCATCCTCAAAAGAGGCACGGATCACTAGGAAACAACACGAACATATGGCATCATGAACTAAACAGCTCAAGGACTTAGTGGAAATACTAAGTCCCTGAAAACAGAATTACCAAGTGCCTCACTTTGCAAGCTTGCACTAGACACCACACACATCACAAAAATACATGGGTTGCACCTCTGGAAAGATGACAAAACCCTTAACAAAACATATGTAGAGTATCAGGGCATATCATGCACACAATAATCATGGCAAAAATGACAAATCTCTAAATGGAGTAGCAGATCTGACAAATATCTCAAGTAGCCCTCGTCTAACAGCATTTCGGGCATCAAGATGAACTCAAATGAAAATGATGCAATGGAATGAAATGATGTACTCTCTGAGATGAACATTTTGATATGCTATATGTCAAAAGCGGAGTTATGGATGCGGAGATACGAGGCTATGAATAAGGGCATATGAGGTAGGGTTTTCTGAGGAAAGTCAACCCTAAAAAACAGATCTCAGATCTGGATCGCACTGTAGCGGGTACTGTTCACCGGAGCACGAATATCGAGGTTCGTCGGAGGTGGTCGGACTTGGTGGGCTCGCCGGCCGGAAGCGACGAGGAGGATGGCGGAGGGCAGCGGGGTCGCCGGCGTAGAGGAGGACGGGCGCGGGGCGACGGTGGCCGGGGCGGCGAGCTCGCCTTGGCGCGCGGCGAAGAACGCCGGCGATGGCGAGGCGGCGAGGCGGTGGAGGGCGGAGGCTCGGGCACCCGGGGCTGGGGAAGACAGCTCGGGCCTCCCGCGGGCCGCGGCGGGCTTCGGCGGTGCCGATGGAGAGAGAGGGAGGCGGCGTATGGGAGGCTGCCACATGGCGGCGGACACGTCCGTCGGTGCAGTTTTGTTCGGCGGCGCGCGATGAGGTGGATCTAGGGTTTTTCGGGAGGAAGGAGAAGGAGATTTCGGAGGGGGTCTTTATATAGGCATAGAGGGAGCTAGGAGAGTCCAAATTGAGCATGGTTTTCGGCCATGCGATCGTGATCGAACGCTCTAGGTGATGGAGAGGGTTTAGGTGGGTTTTGGGCCAAATTGGAGGGGTGTTGGGCTGCAACACACACGAGGCCTTTTCGGTCCCTAGGTTAACCGTTGGAGTATCAAACGGAGTCCAAATGATACGAAACTTGACAGGAGGTCTACCGGTAGTAAACCAAGGCCACTTGGCAAGTCTCGGTCCAATCTGGAAATGTTTAATCCCCACACACAAAAGAAAGGTAGAAATGACCACCGGAGGAGAACGAAGCGCCGGAATGCAAAACGGACAACGGAGAAAATGCTCGAATGCATGAGATGAACACGTATGCAAATGCAATGCACATGATGACATGATATGAGATGCATGACAACGATAACAACACATGGAGAGAAAGACCCGAACCCAAGAAAATAAAATAACTTAAGGCCGGAAACGGCAAGAGTTGGAGTACAAATTGGGTAAGTTACATCCGGGGTGTTACATAGGGTTTGTGCGAGAGTGGAAGAAAAGGATAATGACTACGGTGAGGCGTGTATTTATAGGGACAGGGGTGGCACAGTGTTATTACACAGGTGCCCCTGGCGATTCACATCTGAAGGACACGTGGCCATCATGCAACATGTCGGAGGTTGTTCCACGTTCCCACACACGCCTGGATTGTCGGGTGGTCGTTCCCATTTCTTCGGGTTTCAACTGAAGGAATTAGCATTGAAAGCGGACTTAATGTTTGTCTCTGTATCTTCTGCTGACAAGGACGCAGAGAAGACATTCGACAGTTTCAGGAGAATGCATATGATTTGGAGAGATAGAGTTTGAGATAGAAAGCATAGAGAGGTTACGGTCCGATCACATTCACTTAGTTCAAACTATTCAACAAGAAGACATAGCTATAAGTGAATGCTGTAGAGGACAGAACACTAGTATATGTATATATATATATGTGAGAAAGACAATCAAACCAACACAGTGAAGATAATCATGAAGACAAGTTGGGAATGAAGACAAAAAAATGTGAAGACATAGAAAATGTAACACCATGGGTAAAACACTTCAGACAGAAGAATTTGGTGGTGGCGTTACCCACCGTATAGGAAGTATTAGACCCAGACACGGCGCACAATTATCGTGGCGCTCCGAAGTCAAATTCCACATTAATATATTCACACTTAGAACGTATGTCTTCATTGATTGAAGATATACTTTACTTCATGGGTTGCACATCTAAGTCATCAATATGCATAAGTGTTAGGATATGTGCCTGATCACAGGACATTTGAGGATTCCAAGATATTTAGCTCACACCGTAACTTGCAAAATCTCTTCTCATCCAAGGGCTTGGTGAAGATATCTGCCAATTGCTCTTCAGTGTTGACGTGTATGATATCAATATCTTCCTTCACAACATGATCTCTGAGAAAGTGATGACGAATTTCAATGTGCTTTGTCTTCGAGTGCTGAACTGGGTTGTTGGCGATCTTGATGGCGCTTTCGTTGTCGCAGTAGAGTGGCACTTGCTTCAGATGAATGCCATAGTCTTTGAGTGTTTGCTTCATCCACAGAAGCTGAGCGCAGCAAGATCCAGCAGCAATGTATTCAGATTCAGCAGTAGAGAGAGATACACGGTTCTGCTTGTTTGAAGACCAACATACAAGTGATCGTCCCAGAAAATGACATGTGCCTGATGTAGACTTGCGATCCACCTTGTCACCAGCATAATCAGCATCCGAGAATCCAACCAGATCAAACTCTGAGCCCTTTGGATACCATAATCCTAGTGTTGGGGTGTAAGCCAAATATCGAAGAATTCGCTTCACAGCTAAGTGATGCGATTCCTTTGGTGCCGCTTGGAATCGAGCACACATGCAAACACTAAGCATAATATCTGGCCTAGATGCACATAGATAAAGTAAAGAACCAATCATGGAGCGGTATACCTTT
The DNA here is from genome assembly GCA_034509565.1 of Triticum monococcum. Classification (NCBI taxonomy): domain Eukaryota; kingdom Viridiplantae; phylum Streptophyta; class Magnoliopsida; order Poales; family Poaceae; genus Triticum; species Triticum monococcum. The sequence continues at coordinate 433,476,122 of CM067841.1, forward strand.
TGATCGAACTCTTTACCATTGTCGTCGGGACCCAGATGATGTTTGGCTGGCATTGGAGTCGTGAAGCCTTTGCAATCTTGCATACCAAATTTCTTCAGGCAATCTTTGAGGTACTTCTCTTGAGATATGAAGATGTCGTTGCGTTGCTGACGTATTTGAAGGCCAAGGAAGAACTTCAGCTCACCCATCATGGACATCTGATATTGCTCTTGCATCATATATCCAAACTCTTCACTGTATTCCTGGTTGGTGCAGCCGAAGATAATGTCATCCACATATATTTGGCACACAAACAGTTCACCATCATATGTCTTCGTGAAGAGAGTGGGGCCGAGGGAACCAGATTTGAAGCTCATATATCCAAACTCTTCACTGTATTTCTGGTTGGTGCAGCCGAAGATAATGTCATCCACATATATTTGGCACACAAACAGTTCACCATCATATGTCTTCGTGAAGAGAGTGGGGCCGAGGGAACCAGATTTGAAGCCTTTGCTCTTCAAGAAGTATTTGAGTGTGTCATACCAAGCCCGAGGGGCTTGTTTGAGGCCATACAGTGCCTTGTTGAGCTTGTACACCATGTCAGGATGTTTTGAATCTTCAAAGCCAAGCGGTTGTGCAACATACACTTCTTCTTCAATCTTGCCATTGAGAAAAGCGCTCTTCACATCCATATGATACAGAAGAATATTATGATGATTTGCATAGGCCAGCAATATGCGTATGGCTTCAAGTCTAGCCACAGGAGCAAATGTTTCATCGAAGTTAATCCCTTCAACTTGAGTGTATCCTTGAGCAACGAGACGAGCTTTGTTTCTGACAACTTGACCATGCCCATCTTGCTTGTTGCGATATATCCATTTGGTGCCTATTATATTGTGCTTGCGAGGATCAGGAAGCTTAACCAGTTCCCATACATTATTCAGCTCAAACTGTTGAAGCTCTTCTTGCATAGCTTGAATCCATTCAGGTTCCATGAAGGCTTCTTCAACTTTCTTGGGTTCAGATATTGAGACGAATGCGAAGTGCCCACTGAAATTTGCTAGCTGTGTTGCCCTTGAACGAGTGAGTGGACCTGGTGCATTGATGCTATCAATTATTCTCTCAATCTGTACTTCATTTGCAACACGAGGATGTACAGGACGAAGATTTTGCTCTTGCTGATCATTGTCATCGTTAGAGGGTTTGTCTTCAGGCTGATCAGGTGCGGAGATGATAAGTTCCTCTTTAGGCTGAGCTTCAGACGGTATGATTTCTCCAGTTCCCATAAGTTTGATTGATTCACTGGATGGAACTTCATCTAGCACATTTGGCAGGTGCTCTCTTTGTGAGCCGTTCGTCTCATCAAATCGCACATCCACTGTTTCAACCACTTTATAGTGAAAAAGGTTGAAGACTCTGTAGGAGTGCGAATCCTTTCCATATCCAAGCATAAAACCCTCATGTGCTTTTGGTGCAAATTTTGAAGTGTGATGTGGATCCTTGATCCAGCACCTGGCGCCAAATACTCTGAAGTAACTGACGTTTGGCTTCTTGCCAGTAAGGAGCTCATAGGATGTCTTGTTCAGAAGCTTGTGAAGATAAACACGGTTGATGATATGGCATGCAGTGTCAATGGCTTCAGGCCAGAATTTTCTTGGAGTCTTGTATTCATCAAGCATCGTCCGAGCCATCTCAATAAGTGTTCTGTTCTTGCGTTCGACGCCGCCATTCTATTGTGGTGTGTACGGAGCTGAGAATTCATGTGTGATGCCCAAAGTATCAAGATATGTATCTAGGCCAGTGTTCTTGAATTCAGTGCCATTGTCACTTCTGATGTGCTTTATCTTGGCGCCATAGTTGTTCATTGCTCAATTGGCGAAGCGTCTGAAGACATCCTGCACTTCAGTCTTGTAGAGGATTATATGCACCCAAGTATATCTTGAATAATCATCAATAATGACAAAGCCATAGAGACAAGTAGTAGTAGTAAGAGTTGAGTAATGAATGGGACCGAAAAGATCCATGTGGAGCAGTTCGAAGGGTTGAGTCATTGTCATGATTGTCTTTGAGGGATGCTTGGCCCTCGTCATCTTTCCTGCTTCACAGGCACCGCATAAGTGATCCTTCTTTAACTTGACGCCCTCGATGCCTATGACATGCTTCTTCCTTGCAAGGGTGTGGAGGTTCCTCATGCCAGCATGCCCTAGCCTTCGATGCCAGAGCCAGCATTCAGAAGCTTTTGCTAGAAGACATACTGCAAGTTGTGGTCCTGCTGAGAAATCTACCACGTACAAATCATCTTTCCGATACCCTTCAAACACTAGAGACTTGTCAGATTCCATTAGTACAAGGCAACGATATTTTCCAAACATCACAATCATGTTTAAATCGCAAAGCATTGAGACAGACATTAAGTTGAAACCAAGGGATTCAACAAGCATGACTTTATCCATGTGTTGATCCTTTGAGATTGCAACTCTACCTAGACCCAATACCTTGCTTTTACCAGTGTCAGCAAATGTGATGTGACTTTTGTCAGATGGACGTAAAGTTGAGTCCATGAGAAGGCTTCGCTTGCCAGTCATGTGATTTGTACACCCACTATCAATAATCCATTCTGAAGCAGCTGGTGTCGTACCCTACAGTGCAGTTAGGGGGATAGGCTTCACGAAGAGAATTGTGAAGCAAAAACATTTGACAAACTAGTGGATTATTAAAGCTTAGATCGAGATTAGGACTGATAGGGCAAGTAGCAAGCGATTCAGGAACAAAGTACATAATAAGACCATTTGGGCATTTGATCTTGCGCCCTACAAGATGTTTAAGGTCCCCAGCAATAGTGTCAGACAATTTTGGTTTTCGGCCGGAGACCTTTCCCTGCAAAAGAGAGTTAAGCTTTCTTAGCCACCCACATCTTCAAGGGTGGCTTCAAAGCAATGAGTCTAAGTGCAGCATCTGAGAACTTCGGCTTTGGAGCCCTAGCAAAAAGTCTTGCAGGTGGACAATAGTACTCATAAGAATAAGCAGAATAGTTCTTGGTCTTATGAACATGGAGGTTTGTTGAACCGCTCATATTCATAGGCCTGAGTATGGCTTCCCTGCAAAACATTTGCGTTAGTGCAACTCAGGTGAGTCCTCTGTCTGTATGAAGCCTTTGGACCGTATGAAGCCTGTGGACTGGGGTTTGTCTTCTTCACCTGTGGTGTCATGATGACATTCACAGGAAGATTCTCCAAACAACTTTTCGGCACCCAGATCTTCTTCATAGGCGGTCCATTCCTGCAGTTAGTACCAATATACCTGGCAAACACTTCACCATTCTGATTCTTAAACAGTTTATAGTTTGCATCAAAGGATTCATCAATAACAATGGGATTAGCTCAAGTGAAGCCAGATAGGGTGGATGGATCCGCTGAAGGTTCCTTTGCAGCAACCCATGTGGTTTTGGGGTACTGCTCAGGTTTCCAGTAAGAGCCATCAGCATTCATTTTCCTTTCGAACCCAACACCCTCTTTCCTAGGGTTTCGGTTCAGGATCTGCCTTTTGAGGACATCACATAGTGTCTGATGCCCTTTGAGACTTTTGTACATCCCTGTTTCAAGCAGTGTCTTCAACCTAGCATTCTCATCAGCAATAGAAGTGGTATCCTCAGTAGAGGGGTTAGTTACCACATCAACAGTTGAAGATATTGCAATAGTAGCAGCAGTAGAACATTCAGCAACAGAAGTAGCGTTATCACGCTCAATGCATTTAAGACATGGTGGTTCAAATCCTTCTTGAGGTGAACTGATCTATTCGGCGCGAAGTGACTCGTTTTCCTTTTGAAGATCTTCATGAGCCGCTCTCAATTTCTCAAGATCTTGCTTCCTTTGAAGATAATCATAGGAAAGCCTTTCATGAGTTGTTGAGAGCGTTTCATGACGACTTTCAAGTTCCTCATACATAACATGAAGATTTTTTATGTCTTCAATTAAGGACTGAGATCGAGTCATTTTAGCGTCTAACAGATCATCGCTTTTGTCTAACAGTTTTTGAATGTGTTCCATAGCTTTCTGTTGTTCAGTTGCAATTTTAGCAAGTGTTTTGTAGCTGGGTTTAGAACCACAATCAGAGTCATCATCACTAGATGTTTGATAGTGAGTAGTGCGTGTGTTTACCTTGGCAATGCGTGCCATGAAGCAGTAGGAAGGAGCGGAGTAGTCCTTGTCATTTGCATCGGTGTCGGTGATGAAGTCATTGTCTTCAGTGTTGAAGATGGACTTGGTAACGCATGTTGTAGCCAGACTCGCAACACCAGAATCGGACTCCTCCTCAGACTCCACCTCCGCCTCCTCAGAAGCGGACTCCTCCTCAGAATCCATTTCCTTGCCAACAAACACACGTGCCTTGCCAGATGAGCTCTTCTTGTGTGATGAAGACATGGAGGAAGACTTGGAAGAAGACTTTGAGTATTTCTTCTTCTTCTTCTTGTCGTCAGAGTCATACTCCTTGCTCTTCTTGTTATTGTTGTTCTCATTGTCCCACTGTGGACACTCAGAGATGTAGTGGCCAGGTTTCTTGCACTTGTGACATGTTCTCTTCTTGTAGTCATGAGCAGAAGCTTCATCATTCCTTGAGCTTGATCGTGAAGACTTTCTGAAGCCTTTCTTCTTGGTGAATTTTTGGAACTTCTTCACAAGCATAGCAAGCTCCTTTCCAATGTCTTCAGGATCATCAGAACTGCTGTCAAATTCTTCTTCAGATGAGGAGACAACTTTTGCCTTCAAGGCACGAGTTTGCCCATAGTTGGGACCGCAGATGTCTCTTTTCTCAGAAAGCTGAAACTCGTGTGTGTTGAGCCTCTCAAGTATGTCAGACGGATCGAGTGTCTTGAAATCAGGACGTTCTTGAATCATCAGGGCTAGGGTGTCAAACAAACTGTCAAGTGATCTCAAGAGTGTCTTGACGACTTCATGCTTGGTGATCCCAGTAGCGCCGAGGGTTTGAAGCTCATTTGTGATGTTAGTGAGTCGATCAAACGTGAGCTGGACATTCTCATTGTCATTTCTCTTGAAGTGGTTGAAGAGGTTGCGAAGGACACTGATTCTCTGATCTCTCTGGGTTGAGACGCCTTCGTTGACCTTGGAGAGCCAGTCCCAGACTAGCTTAGATGTTCCCAAAGCACTCACGCGGCCATACTTTCCCTTGGTCAGATGACCACAGATGATATTCTTGGCAGTAGAGTCCAGTTGAACGAACTTCTTGACATCAGCAGCAGTGACACCTTCTCCAGCCTTGGGAACGCCGTTCTTGACGACATACCATAGGTCGACATCAATGGCTTCAAGATGCATGCGCATCTTATTCTTCCAGTAGGGATATTCAGTTCCATCGAAGATGGGGCACGCAGCGGAGACTTTAATTATCCCTGCAGTCGACATAGCTAAAACTCCAGGTGGTTAAATCGAATCACACAGAACAAGGGAGTACCTCGCTCTGATACCAATTGAAAGTGCTAGTGATCGACTAGAGGGGGGGTGAATAGGCGATTTTTATGAAAGTCTTCAAAACATGTAAGTTTCGAAGAAAAATGATAGAAGTAAACCTATTACCATGCAGCGGAAGGTAGACTACACTAGGCAAACCATAGTCAAGTATTCAATGAAATGAAAGCATAATGACTAATAGCAGGTAGGCCGTAAGGATCAGGTAGGAAGATATTGTGAAGCCAATCAGAACAAGTAATCACTCAGTGAAGCCAAATGGTGATGCAATTGTACAATGACTTCACAAGGACCAATAGTAAGTAAAGGAAAGGGAAGGATGAAACTAGTGACTCGTTGAAGACAATGATTTGTTGGACCAGTTCCAGTTGCTGTGACAATTGTACGTCTTGTTAGGGAGGCTGAGATTCAACTCAGAAGACCTCGTCTTCACCTTATTCCCCTTGAGCTAAGGACACCCAGTCCTCGCCCAATCACTCTGTAAGTCTTCAAGGTAGACTTACAAACCTTCATAGACTTCGTTCACCGGCGATCCACAATGACTCTTGGATGCTCAGAACGTGACGCCTAACCGGCTGGAGGATTCACAGTCCTCAAGTGTAATAAGTCTTCAGATCACACAGACAGGAAGACTTAAGTGATGCCTAACACTCTTTGGCTCTGGGTGGTTAGGGCTTTATCCTCGCAAGGAATTCTCTCTCAAAGGCTTCGAGGGGGTTGCTCTCAAATGACAAAAGTCGTACTCTAACTCTGAGCAGCCAACCGTTTATGGTTGTAGGGGGTGGGCTATTTATAGCCACTAGGCAACCAGACCTGATTTGTCCGAAATGACCCTAGGTCACTAAGGAACTGACACGTGTTCCAACGGTCAGATTTCAAACACACACAGCAACTTTACTTGGGCTACAAGCAAAGTTGACTTGTCCAACTCTGGACAAGATTCGCTCTCATAGTATTCACTCGAAGACATAGGATTTTGGTTAAGCATCACTTCAGTCAATCTGACTGGTTCACTTGGACCCCACTTAATAGTACAATGGTTCCTAAGACTCAACAAAGAAAAACACAGAACGACGAAACTGCTAAGTCTTCGCGCTCCATAGTCTTCACGCGATGTCTTCTCTTGTCATAGTCTTCAATGTGAATGTCTTCACATACCACCTTTGACTTCAATGTCTTCATACATTTTTAGGGGTCATCTCTGGTAGGAAAACCGAATCAATGAGGGACTTCTACCTGTGTTATCCTGCAATTCTCACAAACACATTAGTCCCTCAACTAGGTTTGTCGTCAATACTCCAAAACCAACTAGGGGTGGCACTAGATGCACTTACACAACCGCGTATTGGAGGTGAGTGACACCTTCGCGAAGGGGGTGAGAGGCCACCGGAGAAGTGTGCCCGGCCGAAGCCGCCCGGGACAACATGCAAGACAGGGTGTCAGACACGAAGTTAAAGAGGATGGGAGAGGCAGGGTCCCCTTGCCTTAGGCCACGACCATTGGAAAAGAAATTGGTTATATTGCGATTCATTGCAACGGCCATCTGGCCCCCAGAAACCAACTGCATCACCCTGTGAACAAAACCGGCATGAAAACCCTTAGCCAATAGGACCTAACGAAGAAACAGCAAACTAACCAATCCGTACGCCTTCTCGAAATCAAGTTTAATTGCTCTAGTGCCCCTACGCCGGAGATCATGCACAATTTCATGAAGGCAAATAATCCCAGCCAATATGTACCTGCCTTCGATAAATGCTGATTGATTAGGGCTGATGGCATGGTGGGCCACACGGCCAGATCTAGTAGCCAAACCTTTAGAGGGGAATTTCGCAAAGTTATTGATGAGAGCGATAGGCCGGAATTGGTAGATGTTGTCTGCCCCTTTCACTTTAGGGATAAAGGAGATGACAGCATAGTTGAGGCATGAAATATCGACCGTCCCAAGGCAAAAGCCTTGGATAATGTTACACACAAGAGAGCGCATAGATGGCCAAAACCAGCAAAAGAACATAATAGAGAAACCATCAGGGCCTGAGGCAGAGTTAGTGTTTGCTGAATTGATGACAACCTCAATTTCTTCAACAGAGAGCGGAATCATCTGCGCCTCATTTTCCTCATCAGTAACCTGTTTAGGCCCCGTCCAAAGGTTAGGAGACATAAGGAAGCAGGAATCAGGTCTCGTTGCAAGAAGGACCACGAAAAAACCATGGACATGGCTTAAAATGATGTTAGGGTCCGATACCCTAGTCCTATCAATCATCAAACTAGTGATCAGACATCTACGCCGTCGCCCATTAGCAATCATAAAGAAATAAGCCGTTGGCAGGTCGCCCTTTAAGGTCCAGTTGATGCTGCCACGTTATTGACAATAAACCTCTGCCTGACAATGCAACTTCATTAAACTAGCCTCCAACTCATATCTGTGTTGCCAACTAGCCGAAGACAGCCCAATAGCATCAGCCTCCGCATCGAGCGCCGACATCTGCCCCAACAGGTCTCGCTTACTCCGGAGGGCCTCAGCCGCATGATTATGACTCCACCCTTTCAAAAACTTCCTAAGGTGGTAGGACCAGAAGTGCCAATCATCCATGGGCCCAAAGGAACGGGTCCTAGAGCTGAGGATAGAGGAGATCTTGGTCTCAAGCATATCTCCGAACCCGTCGATCAGCAGCCAAGAGGCGTCGAATTGGAATTTGGAGGCATTGGCCGGGGAGGAGATCCCTAAGTCAAGCATGAGGGGAGAGTGATTGGAACCCACGTAAGGCCTCGCATAGAGAGACGCACACGGGAACAAGAGATCCTAGGGAGCAGTAGCGAATACTAGGTCAAGGGCGGAACTAATGGGGAGCATCTGATGATTAGACCACATAAAGCGTGCCCCAGTTCTAGGCATCTCCCGAAGGGCACAATCAACAATGAAATCATTAAAAGAATTTGCCAAGGGCCATGAAAAATTATCATTATTCTTGTCCAAAGGAGAACGAAGCAGGGTGAAGTCACTAGCAATGACCAACGACAAATTGCACGACTCAATTTTAGAGGTGAGCTCATCGAGAAACATCGGAGAGAGAGAATGATCTGCAAGTCCATAAACCACCATGAACTCCCGAAGAACATTGCGCTCTTTGTGAAACACTACCATACTTTCCCAAAAAGGCCATGATTAAAGGCCACACAGTCAAACAGATCAGCCCTAGCCCCAATAAGGATCCCTCTAGAATGACCAGACACCGGGAGGAAGCGCCACACAAAGTGATCCTTTCCAGCAATCCCAGAAAGATCGGAATGACAGAATTCGGATTTAAAAGTTTCAACAAAACCCACAAGATCAATATTATCATAGCGAATAAAGTCATGGATCTGGTCGCGGCGCCCCCTAGCGCCGAAACCGCTAGACCTTCTCGGTAGCACGCACTGTTTAAGTTTAGCTTTACATGTCCGGCCTTTCTTGACGGTCGAGGAAGGGAGGCCACAACCTCCATCCCTCACTGAGCCTGAAGGTTGTGCCTCCGTAGCCACCTTAGCCTTGGTGGCTGCCTCTTTGGCCTTAGCAATAGCCGCCTAGGCCTCTTCATTCAACCGAATCAATGAAAGCGAAGAGGAAGGAGAGCCAAAGTTGGGATCCATAGTAACAACAATGTCCGAGAGGATGTTCAAGAGATGGGCATCTCGTAAGGAAGGCAACACCAAACAAACGGGGGAGATGGGATCAGGGGATGTACCTTGCTGGGCCGGAACCTTGGATGCATCCACACGTGCGCCCCCCCCCCCCCCCCCCTGAGTAGGGGAAGCAACAAAGTGTCGACGAAGCCCCTTCCTGGCCGTGGAGACGGGCAAACGAACATGACCAACCCCAGGCCGAGCCACCGGATAGGAGCAAGCATTGCCCCCGCCCTCTCAGCAACCACCGCACCCAAATCCTCCTCCATCCTATGGCACAAGTCACCGCCCTTACCCTTCCCCCCTTTGCCGATCTGCTCCTGGCCGAGAACTTGTGAACAGACACCTTTCGTTTGGACTGCTTGCTGACTGGGCTAGGAGGGGAAGCAACAGTATCATGATGCACATCAACAATCCCTGACAATGAAGGGGAAGCGGGCCGAGCCACCTGATCATGAATGATAGAGCCAACCCCAAAGACCGGAGTGGCTCCACCAGCACAATCCTTGCCACCGAGGCCCGCCTCCTTAGCACCGTTCGAGGCACCTTTACTAGCAGCAATATTCGAGGGGGGGGGGCGAAGTCAAACAAACCCCTCGACTCCGAGCCCATTGCCTCCCACTCTGACGTGGCAAAGGGGTTGGCATTGCTCCCAGCACCAGTCTCACCCCCACCATCTGATGGGTCCGGCTTAGAAGGTTTAGGAGCAGGGGAAGGAGGTGGAAGAGCTTGATGGGAAGCAATAGCTTCAATGCGAACATGGATATGGTAGGCACTAGTAGTAGGGAAGATGGTAGTGGAGCCATTCACATTCGTAGAGTCAAGACACCAGATCTTCATGCGGACAGGGCCCGACGGAACGAGCAAAGACTCATCAACAACCACAGGCTTTCCAATCAGGTCACCCAACGCCATCAAGAACCTAGCGTTGCGCAGACCAGAAGGCACATCCTGGAGTAACACCCATATATCAGAAAGAGCAGCCACCGCCCTAGCACCATGAACAACATATTTGACCGACACGACCACTTGGTTCAAAGGAAGAGTAAAGCTCGTGCAGGACCCCATCATCTTTAGACTCTCCTTGGTGGGGAAGGTGACAACAAAACCCCTCTCCAAAATCTGATTAATCTGTCAGTCCCAACCATTGAGGCCCCATTCCTTGAGTTCATCCGAAATGACTTGGCTAGGCACCGGGTCAGATATGACAGAGATGACCGCGCATTGGAAACCACCAGAGCAAGCACCAGCATCCCCAGCTCGCCATCGAGCCCGAAGAAAGAACAACCCGGCAAACCCATGCCGAACTGCTTGAAGGTAGGGAAAGGGGATTGATTGTTGCAATCCACAGTCATGCGCCCTTCCATGCGGCAGATCAAACAGAACGGGGTGAAGGAGCACCTGGACTTGAAGTGACCAACGTGGTGGCAGGCGAAGCAGGTTAGCATGGCCACCCCACCGGAAGGACCACCACCAGCGGCAGGAGACAAGTCAGAACCACGAGCCTCGCCAGACGGACCACGACCACCTCCATAGGACGGCCCGGAGCCCCGAGAAGGAACAAAACCCGGAGAGAGCGGCGTAGGAGGAGGAAGGATCCCGTCGCCAACCCCTCCCCCCCTCGGAGGAAGAAGTGCCCGGGACCTGGGGCGTGCTGTGGTGATACTTGGAGGGGAAAGATCCGTAGCCACTGTCAAATCCAGCATTGGACACACCGAACCTCCCACCACCAGAGCCCCGACCCCGACCCAGCGCCCCGGGGCCAAAACCAGATCTACTGCCGCCCGCCGAGCCATGGCCCGACGGCCGACGAGGAGGCTCCGGCCAGGGGGGACCGCCGCAGCCACCGATGAACTCGAGGCCGCAGCCTCCCAAGGGTCAACACCGGCGCCCTGCGCCGCCTTCTCAGCACGAGGACACACCAGCTGCTGCAGCCAGGATGACCCCGCCGCCCAAGCCTCCCGGTCCGTCGCCACTTGCTCGCGAACCCCACGCTCCCCCTCCAGCTTCTCATGAAGCTGGGCCTCATAGGCCAGATCCGCGGCCAGACCAGCCTCACCAGAGCTATCCCTCCCACGCTTGCTTCCTGAGAGCGCCTCCGAGGAGGAGGCCCTCGACTTGTCCATGGACACCGCCACCGCGAACGAGATTGAGAGAGAGGGGGAGCTGGACGCACGCACATGAGACGCCAAATGCGATAAGGGTATCGCCACACGTCAGAGCTAGATGCAGGAAACCCTATATCTGGGGAGACCGACCCCTCTACACCCATCAATATCCCACGAGACGGGGCCGGGAGGGCTGGGCCACCCGTAGTGGACCGACTACGCCAACCGGGCCATGAATAGCAAGGCCCAAAGCCAGGGAAACCGGGGCAACCAAAGGGGGAAAATCATCCATAGAAAAAGGAGGATCCACGGGCCCACCACACGGCCCACCAGCCGCGATGACATCCACACGCACCGGCCCACGGGGCACAAGATCAACCTCCAGATTAGCTAGGCTTTGGGTAAGGACCCTGCCTCGATCCGCCGTCGGACGCCCTCCGCCAGCCACCACCTACGACGGGCCAGACCACCCCGCCCGATGGGAGCCACGGTGACGGCGAGCCCTGGAGGACGGCGGGGAGAGGCTGAACGCCGACTTCCCACCAGTCGATGGAGCATCCCCCCCACTACCGGCCGACCTGCATGAGCCACGCCCGCGGTGCCGAACCACCTTCCAGCCCTTGTTGCTGGCATGCAAATCCATCAGGTTTTATCATCATGCAACTCCTCAATATAGCAAATTGATTTCTTAGGAGTATTAGAAAACATTCCATTAATCATAACACTCCTAGTAGGAAAGTTCAAAATTTTAGTGTCATAGGCAGGCTCCTTTTTATCTTTCTAAAAGTACGGTGAACACTTAGCATCTTTAAATCTCCCTTCTCATTACTAGGAGAAGCACTCGTGTTTGTCCTAGGAACCTTAGACACATAAGTAAATTTCAAATTCTTATTTGTAGAAACTTCCCGCTAGTTTTTATGGAAGAAAACGTTGAACCCAAGACATTTATAACTTCCTCCAATTTATCAATTATAGCAGGATATTTTTCAACTCAATCAGCAAGTGGTTCTTTTTTCCTTTAATAGTTTTAAGGGATTTATATTTTTGTGCCCTCGGTTCCTCAGTTATACTCAGTTTTTCCCAAGCTAAGTAGCTTTGCTCACTCTTCCCCTCCCCCTCCACCACCTGCTCACGAAAGCCCGAACATTGCACTACCGTCTAGTCAAAGCCTTTCATCGTTACCTCCTGACTAGTGGGGCCACATGATATAACGATAGGTGGGGAAGAGCCAACTTATGACAGGTGGGGCCTAGGCAGGTCACTATCTTTCTCTCTCTCACCCCATTTAGGTTTTGACCTTGTCAGCGCGCGCGGCCAAAGGCGTCTTCAAAAGTGCGCCATCAACATCGCCTCTCCACATGTGGATGCAAATCTGGGGCGAGCTAGTACAACATATTTGCATACCAACTTAACTATTGCTTAGTGCTGGTTTTAACTAATTGGCTAGCCTGCTCAGTGCGAGTTTTAAGTGCGAACAGTGTCGAATACCATTTTAATTCCAAGTCAAATTCAGAAATTCATAAAATATTCTTTTGAAATCAAGTTCAGTTGATTCAAGTTCCTAAATTCATCTTATATTCAGGCCTATTTAATGGACAAGTTTCAAAATTTTACATGAAGCTTTTCTATGATCATAAATGTAAATCCAAATCCGATGTATATTGGATATCTTTAGAAATTCCTAATTCATTGCCTGTTGATCCTACCCCGGTAAGAAAAATATTTATAATCCTTGTTTGACGTCACAGATTTAATAAAACTTGTTCAACAATTTTCAGTGAACTTTCATTAAGAAAAATAAGACTAAAAGGAAAGTTTCGAAAAAGTGAGTTTCCAAAAACCAAAATACCAAAATCATTTTTAAGTGTCAAAAGAGTGTTTTTTTTGTAAAAACAAGTAGTAAAAATAAGATGCAGGAGTGTACCTTTTCAATTTTCACACAAAGTAAATGAAAGAACATGGAAAAGATTCAAAAAATGCAATCCTTTTTTAAGAAATCACCGTATTCCACCTTTATCATTTGAGTATTTGAAAATGATTTTTTCTAATTCTTTGGACCAAACTATAACACACTTGCAGTTTAGTTATGAACTGCTTTTTTAAATGTCCAAAAATGCATATAAACAATGTAATATAGCAAAAATTAAAAATCTTTTGGCACTAGCCCTCCAATATGGTCTATTTCATGTGAAAATTGCAAAAGTTCATTTTTCAATCTTATCTGTGGTACTTGCTTCACAAAAAACATTTTTAGAACTTTAAAAATGATTTACTTACTTTTGTAACAAAAAATTGGAATCTCAACTTTTATGTGCTTTTTTGTGGGCCATATTTCAAATTTGAGCCGCCTTCAAATGAACTTTGATGTGTATTGATGTTCCAATGCATTCTCAACTTTTATGCACATTAGGTGATGAGTCCGAGCACTTTTGTGAAGTAAAACTCATAGTCATGAAAAATGTGCTCCAAAGCTAGGGTAAACAACCCCATTTCTAATCAGATTTTTAACCTTATCTAAATGAGCCCAAAAAAATTCTTGACATACAGTGTGCAAATATAGGGTCCATGCCCAATATGTGGGGACCTCCTATCTGCCGCATTGTGCCGCAGATTACCAGGGCTTCGCACAGGTTAGGCTTCATCTGGGCCAGCCCATGCAGGAGCAGCCAGTGGTGAAAAAATACAATGTCAAAAAGAGCAGCCCTGGTAAGATTAAAAATACAATTTCAAATTTGAGCCGCCTTCAAATGAACTTTGATGTGTATTGATGTTCCAATGCATTCTCAACTTTTATGCACATTAGGTGATGAGTCCGAGCACTTTTGTGAAGTAAAACTCATAGTCATGAAAAATGTGCTCCAAAGCTAGGGTAAACAACCCCATTTCTAATCAGATTTTTAACCTTATCTAAATGAGCCCAAAAAAATTCTTGACATACAGTGTGCAAATATAGGGTCCATGCCCAATATGTGGGGACCTCCTATCTGCCGCATTGTGCCGCAGATTACCAGGGCTTCGCACAGGTTAGGCTTCATCTGGGCCAGCCCATGCAGGAGCAGCCAGTGGTGAAAAAATACAATGTCAAAAAGAGCAGCCCTCGCCCAGGACTCGAACTCGCGACTCAGCGCTGATAGAGACGGTACCTAACCACCGGAGCTGATCAGCACTACGGTTAAATATGCAACACAGAGTCTTTTAGCACTAAGATTACCGATAGATAAAAATATTTTTTTGAACATTGAAATAAAAATCTGAATACTTATAAAAGAAATTCTGAACAATTTTCAAAATACACGAACAAGTATTGAATTTTTTTCCCAATTTTTCCATTTGTAACCAAATTTCAAAATGGAAAGAAAGTGTTAATTTGTGAACAATTTTTGAAAACTGGCAACATTTTCTCAGTTTCAGTTTTTTGACAAACACGAACATTTTTTAATTTGTGAATAAATTGAAAAAGATGATTTTTTTGAATTTATGAACAAATGTTTTAAAATTGAACAAAAACAAAAACGTTTTCGACAAAAGGATTTTTTTGCATATGTGAAGAAAAAAACCGAAACTCTGAACAAAATTTAGAAAAAAAACGAACATTATGATCATTAATGGAATTTGTGAACCAAAATCGGCAAGCGGAACATTTTTTGAAGTTATGAACATATTTTGACATGCAGGCATTTTTTAAAAATTAAGAACATATTTTCAAACAGGATTTTTTTAATATATGAACATTTTTCAAAAGATGAACATTCTTTGAAATATGCAAAGATTTTGTCCGCTTAAAATTAAAATTTGTTCGAAATTTCAAAAAATGTTCTCAATTTAAAAAATTGTTCCCATTGTTTTCATTTTGTTCAGATGTTCCAAAAATATATATTCCTGGTTTTAAAATTTGTACGAGAAATTCTATTTTTGAGAAAAAAACTTGAAGGTTGTATGAAACATCAACGCTTTTAGAAATTGTGAATAAAATTTGAAAAAACTCAACAATTCGAAAAATGCAAACAATTTTTGGAAATGGGAACATTTTTGTAAATATCCCAAAAATATAAAACGTGAAAGTTTTTTTCAAAACCCAAACATGTTTCAAATTCGAAAAAAATGGATACTCAATCATTTTTTAAAACTGGGAAATTTTTTTGAAACTCCTAAACAAAACTTGAACACATGAACATTTTTTAAAACTTGCGTACATTTTTTGAAACTCCCGAACAAAAATTGATACATGAACATTTTTTTACAATTTGCAAGCAATTCTCCAAATGGAAAAATTCACGGAAACTCATAACAAAATTTGAAAACCTGAACATTTTTTTTGAAATGGTGAACAAATTTTGAAATGGGAAGATTTTTTGAAACTCCCATATATAATTTGAAACGTGAACAAAAAGAAAATAAAAAGAGAAGAAAAAGGAATTGAAAGATGAAATAAAGAAACAGAAAAACGAAGAAAGAAAACGAAAGAAACAGAAAAAACAACAAAGAAAAAGCAAACAGAAAAAAACAGTGAAACACGGTCCAAGAACCCTCTAGAAGGTTCCCCAAACCGTTCAGGAACCCTCCAGAAGGTTCCCAAAACTGGACGCTGTAGCACCTGCGCTATATCCTATTTGGGCCGGCCCATCTTGATCGTTAGTCGCTCGCCTCTGTGTGCAAAGCCTCGACAACTCGATGCAGCGAGCGTCCGTTAGGAAATTCCCAATATGTGACCCTTTGGACAAACTATGCCATCCTTAACTCTAAACTCTAGCCCATTTCCCTTAAAGAAATCCACAACCACGTTCATGATAACTAAGTTATGTGAAGGGTTTTTCTTGAAAATATCCGTAGACCAAGTTTCTCATTTTCCCTAGCAACTTAGTCACATAAAACGATGATGCGTGCAAGTTTTATATATTTTTTATTTTTTTAAATTACTTATGCTCAAACCTAACCCCTGAAACTCTCTCAAAACCACCCAACACCCCCTAAAATCCCGCACCCTGATGAGCAACATTTTTACGCTCATTTACCCTTTGTTTAAACTGAGACATTTCAATTAAACCGAGATATTCTCTCCGATATTGCCACCAATGACTAATGAGTGCATAAGATTCCTCAAATCCTCTCTTTGTTGTGTTTCCATGGGAAATGGGCTAAATATGGACGAAATCAAGTGAGAACATGGAAAGGAGTGAAGGAGGAGATAGAAGAAATCAGTAGGAGGCCCACTAGAAGAAACATCACCAAAGACAGTGTTCCATGCGACAGCGACCGCTTGCATGAGCGGTCGTATGGCATGGAAACTAAGGCCTCTCGTCCACCTGAACAACTTCTATAAAGGGGTCAAGGCCGAAATGTCAACAGAACATCCGCGAGTGAAGCCAGAGCAAAGTCATCTTCATCGACCTCCATCAACCCTAGCTGCCACCATTTCCATCTCCATAACTACCATCACCACCATAGTTCTCCTTCCCCTAGATCATACTTGTAATTGTGCATCACACATGAAATCCGTTGTAAGACATATTACCAAATCAATCTTCATGATGTGTTCTTCAATGTGTTCTCCATGTGACCCGATCTCCATGTGTGAGTAGTTCGGTAAGGTATGGGTTGAGGCAAGAGCCTTTCAACCCTCTGTATTTTTTGTGGGGATCAATGGAAGTTCTTTTAATTAACGTCCCGTATGTGTGAAATAAAAAATTTCTGTAGATGTCTCTTGTCTCATATGTGTTCTTCATCCCTACATGTACCAAGGATCATGGAGAGCGAGCCGCGAAGAGGCTAAGAGCAGGGAGACCATGAAGTGTTATTTATTCTGAACACCAATGATAGAAGGGTTTAGTACGGTAACACGGATCCTATCTCTGGGATTCAAGAGGTGTAGTCATTAAACGCCCAAAGCTCTTCTCTGGTTATCATAATCATAACTATCGAGGCAACCCCGCGAGACGGATAGGGCCTTCGGTTGGATAACTGATTCTTGATGTAGGACGCGTGCCGGTTATGATGTAATTTGGACACATCCCCACATCGGTTCATATCAAGCACATCTCGATGGGTGACTTCCAGCGCATAAATTAATATCATATTTGGTCCCAACATAAATACATGGTTGTAAGCATTAAGACCTCATACCTTTAACTATTTTTATTATAAGTGTTCAACTCAAGGTTGTTTGATTTTTATCTGGTCAAAAGCTGGAACTGTTTCTTTAACAAAAGCTTGCTAGAGACCCTAGCTTCAAGGGGACCTTCCTCTTGTGGGTTCGATAACCCAGGGTCACTGATACGTCTCCGACGTATCTATAATTTTTATTATTTCATACTATTATATTATCAATCTTGGATACTTTATATCCCTTTTTGTGCTATTTTATATCATTTTTTGACTAACCTATTAACCCAGTGCCTAGTGTGAGTTGTTGTTTTCTGCTTGTTTTTGGTTTTCCAGAAAATTAGTACCAAACGGAGTCCAAACCCTACGAAATTTTTTGACGATTTTTTCTAGACAAGAGAGACCCTAGAAGTTTCAGGAGGATACCAGATGATGAACCAAGAGACGGCAAGGCAACAGGGCGCGCCAAGGGGGGCCATGCCCTGTGACCTTGACGGCCCCAGGAGGCTCCGCCTGACCTAATTCCACTTCTATAATCTCTCAAATATTGGGAAACCCCTAGAGAGCCACTTGAAACCCTTTTTCCACCATCGCAAGTTTATGTTCTTCCGCGATCCCATCTGGAGGCCTTTTCTGGTATTCTGTCAGAGGGGCATTCTGTCACGGAGGGCTTCTACATCATCCTTGCCGCCTTCCAAAGATGTGTGAGTAGTTCACCATAGACCTACAGGTCCATAGCTAGTAGCTAGATGGCTTGTTCACTCTCTTTGATCTTCAATACCATGTGCTCCTCGATCTTCTTGGAGTTCTATCCCATGTAATCTTCTTTTGCGGTGTGTTTGTTGGGATCTGATGAATTGTAGGTTTATGATCAGATTACTCATTGAAAGTAATTTAGTATTTTATGAACTTTATTATGCATATTTTTATATCTTTGTATTTCTCCCTGATCTATCAGTTTGGTTTGGCCAACTAGATTGATTTATCTTCAATGGGAGAGGTGCTTTGTAATGGGTTCAATCTTGCGTTTATCTATATCCCAGTGACAGAAGGGGACAAGACATGTATTTGTATTGTTTCCATTAAGGGTAAAACGATGGGGTTGATTCATATTGATTGGGTTTACTTTTTCTACATCACGTCATCTTGCTTAAGGCATTTACTCTATTTGTCATGAACTTTATACCATAGATGCATGCTGGATAGCGGTCGATCGGTGGAGTAATAGTAGTAGATGCAGGCATGAGTCGGTCTACATGTCTTGGACGTGATGCCTATATACATGATCATTGCCATGAATACGTCGTAAGTATGCGCTTTTCTATCGATTGCCCAACATTAGTTTGTTCACCCACTGTATGCTATGTGTTTGAGAGAGAAGCCTCTAGTGAAAACTATGGCCCCCGGGTCGACCTTTACCATATTATAAAATCCAAAAATACCTTTCTGCAATTTATTTACCTTTTATTTTGTTCTACAATTTACTTTTGTATCTATCACCATCAGAATTTATCCTTGCAAGTAACGAGTCCAAGGGGATTGACAACCCACTTGCGCGCATTGGGGAGTTTGCTTGGTTCTACTATTGGTTCGATAACCTTGGTTCTTAGTGAGCGAAATACTTATCTCTACTATATTGGATCTCCCCTCCTCTTCGAGGAAATCCCAATGCGGTTTACAAGTAGGAGGAAGAATTTATGGCGCCGTTGACGGGGAGATATCAACAAATTCTCATCAAGTACCTACACACAAACTATCATCTACTTGTTGTACTTTTTATTTGCCTTTGCCTCTCTTTTTCCTCTCCCTCCACTTATCATAAAAATCAAAAACACAAAAATATTTTACTTTGGTAGTTTGTTCGCTTGCTTGATTTTATTCTCTTCATGTCATGACTCAAGAATAGGAAGTAAAAGCAAAAATTAAAGAGAACTATGGAGCCACTTAACGTTTTCTACTTAGATCATCTTTGATCCATTTGTGCTCGTGCTGAAACCCCTACTAGTTTAGTTGAGGTAAAATCATTAGATGAGCATGCATTATTTTTGCATCATGGTTTGTCTAAAAAGGGAGACTCTTATGGAATCAAATAAATTGTTTGCTATGCTTTGCTTGCAATCTATGTGGAATTTATGATTTTACTTGTTGCTCTAAGAACCCTAAAAAGCACCTTCCCTACCAATGTGCAATCAATGATAATGAAATCTTATTTTTCTTATGCCAAGGGTGTTTATAGTTACTATGATATCAAACAAACTGAAGAATTTGTTGCTTTTAAGGGTGCTTATGAAGTTGCTTCTTTGATTGAAAAGTATGATGCTACTCTCTGCAAATCCAAAAAATTTTCCATACTTAAATATTGCTATGAAAACTATGCTCTTAATGCCTATGTTAATGAATTTATTGAGAGAATGGTTGTTGCTTTGGAAGAAAATA
This sequence comes from Triticum monococcum, assembly GCA_034509565.1. Lineage (NCBI taxonomy): Eukaryota > Viridiplantae > Streptophyta > Magnoliopsida > Poales > Poaceae > Triticum > Triticum monococcum. Next base: position 433,495,890 of record CM067841.1, read on the forward strand.
ATGATATGTAGGAATCTATAGATAATCATGATCCCGTTGATTCAATTGAAATATCCCCTCTTGATGAACGTGATGCTTGCTATTGTTATGGCCACAATGCCAATATTAATGATGCTTATGGAGATGAACTTGTTATAGTTCCTTATCTTGAAAATGAAATTATTGCTATGGCATCCAAACTTGATAGCTCCTTGAATGAAAAGCATGTTTGCAATGATGCTATTATAAATTATATTAATGTCAATTGTGCTAATGATATGCAAAGCTACAAGCTTGGGGATGATAAGTTTCTTATGTCCACTACTTATTGCAATGATCATGATTGGGATGATAATGCTTCTTATGATCTTGAAAATTTATTTAAGCCTCATGATGAATATGTTATTGATAATAATGTTTGCAATAATATTAAAAGTGGGTTTGGAAGAGTTTCAACTTTAGGCAAAACGAATCCCACATATTTGGAGAACCTTAAATCTTATGATATTTTTTTTATAAAAGTGGGTTTGGAGATGTCATGACTGTAGTCGATGTTAATCCCATTATCTTGGAATATTATAAGATTTGCATGAATGTGGATTATAAAGAGAATGGTTTACATCATAGTTATATTGTTGAGTTTGATTATGATCCTACATGTAATTATTATGAGAGAGGAAATATGGTTATAGGAATTTTCATGTTACTAGATTACCTCTCGTTATGTTGAGATTGCCAATGTTTTATTCTTCTTCCTTGCATATGCTAGACATTTCTTATCTTGATAATTTGTTTGCTTATAAAATACCTATGCATAGGAAGTATGTTATACTTAAATGTGTTTGTCACATGTTTTATGATGCTCTCTTTGTGCTTCAGTTCTTGTCTTTCATGTGACCATCATTGAAATCTCAAAAGCCTATCTTAATGGCTATAAACGAAGAGCTTGTTGGGAGACAACACAATAACATTTTTTTTCTTCTGTTTTTGAGTGTTTAAACCATTATTGATACTTTTATGTTTGTGTGTTTATGTTTTAATTAGTGTTTGTGCCAAGTAAAGCCTTTGGAATGATTTGGTTGATAGTTGACTTGATTCTGTGAAAAAATGGAAACTTTTGCGGCCAGTACTGGAATTATTATAATTCACTCGAGTGTGATAAAATTCTATTTTTTTTAAATGATTGATATGCAAATTGCCCATGTTTTAATAATTTTTAGATTTTTTGGAGTTACAGAAGTATAGTGTTTGTTCAGATCATAATAGTCTGTTTTGTTTTAGACAGATTCTATTTTCTATTGCATAGTTTTCTTGTTTTAATGATGCTATGGATTATATTGGGGGTATAAGTCAGGGAGAAGTCAGAATACAATAGGTATTATGCAATATTAAAATATGAATGGGTTCACAACAGTACCTAAAGTTTATGATTTGCTTATTATACGAATGGATCTCACGAGGTTTCTGTTGAGTTTTGCGTGCTGAAGTTTTCAAGTTTTGGGTGACATAATGATGGGTGAAGGAATAAGGAGCGACAAGACCCTAATCTTGGGGATGCCCAAGGCACCCCAAGGTAATATTCAAGGAAGAACCAAACATCTAAGCTTGGGGATGCCCCAGATGGCATCCCCTCTTTCGTCTACAATCTATCGGTATATTACTTGGAGCTATATTTTTATTCGTTACATGATATGAGTTTTGCTTGGAGCATCTTGTATTATAGTATTCTTTGCTTTGTTTGCTTTTTAGTTTTCCACAATCATTGTTTGCTGCACACACCTTTTGAGAGGGGCACACATTTATTTGTGATTTGTTAGAATACTCTATGTGCTTCGCTTATATCTTTTGAGCTAGGCGGTTGACCTAGTGCTTCAATTATATATTTTAGATCACGGTGGTGGTTATATTTTAAATAAATAGTTGCACTCGCATGTTTCACTTTAATCTTTTGAGAGTCTAATAAATAGTAATGGCAATTTACACATGTCATATGATACGCCTCTGTTGTATCTACTTTTCCAAACACTTTTGCCCTTGTTTTGGACTCTAACTTGCATGATTTGAATGGAACTAACCCGGACTGACGTTGTTTTCAGCAGAATTGCCATGGTGTTATTTTTGTGCAGAAATAAAAGTTCTCGGAATGACCAAAAAATCAATGGAGATTATTTTTGGAATATATAAAAAATACTGGAAGAAGAATCCACGTCAGGGGGCCCACACCCTGTCCACGAGGGTGGGGGACGCGCCTACCCCTGGGCGCGCCCCCTCCCTCGCGGGCCCCCTGACGCTCCACCGACCTCAACTCCAACTCCATATATTCATGTTCGGGGAGAAAAAAATCAAAGAGAAGGATTCATCATGTTTTACGATACGGAACCGCCGCCAAGCCCTAAACTCTCTTGGGAGGGCTGGTCTGGAGTCCGTTCGGGACTCCGGAGAAGGGAATCTGTCGCCATCGTCATCATCAACCTTCCTCCATCACCAATATCATGATGCTCACCGCCATGCATGAGTAATTCCATCGTAGGCTTGCTGGACGGTGATGGGTTGGATGAGATTTATCATGTAATCGAGTTAGTTTTGTTATGGTTTGATCCCTAGTATCCACTATGTTCTGAGATTGATGTTGCTATGACTTTGCTATGCTTAATGCTTGTCACTAGGGCCCGAGTGCCATGATTTCAGATCTGAACCTATTATGTTTTCATGAATATATGTGAGTTCTTGATCCTACCTTGCAAGTCTATAGTCACCTATTATGTGTTATGATCCGTTAACCCCGATGTGACAATAATCGGGATACTTACCGGTGATGACCGTAGTTTGAGGAGTTCATGTATTCACTATGTATTAATGCTTCGGTCCGGTACTCTATTAAAAGGAGGCCTTAATATCCCTTAGATTCCAATAGGACCCCACTGCCACGGGAGGGTAGGACAAAAGATGTCATGCAAGTTCTTTTCCATAAGCATGTATGACTATATTCGGAATACATGCCTACATTACATTGATGAACTGGGGCTAGTTCTGTGTCACCCAATGTTATAACTATTGCATGAGGAATCTCATTCGACATAATTATCCATCACTAATCCATTGCCTACGAGATTTTCCTATATTGTTCTTCACTTATTTACTTTTCCGTTTCTACTGTTACAATCACTATAAAACCAAAACTGCTACCATTACTTTTACCACTGTTACCATTATTATCATATTACTTTGCTACTAAATACTTTGCTACAGATATTAAGTTTCCAAGTGTGGTCGAATTGACAACTCAGCTGCTAATACTTGAGAATATTCTTTGGCTCCCCTTGTGTCGAATCAATAAATTTGGGTTGGATACTCTACCCTCGAAAACTGTTGCGATCCCCTATATTTGTGGGTTATCATTATAATACTAGTCCATAAAGGATAGGTATGCAAGAGGGATATAATAAAAACTTTCATGTAGATCACTGAATATGATAATGATTCCTTGCAATAGTTTGCGATATTTAAGATGGTAATATGTTGGGGTACTAGTGAATGATTATGGTTTAGTAAGTATATTGGTGTTATAAGGTTTGTGATTGTAGCGACCCGACCTCAAACGATCAAGTCTCTGTGCTTCAGTGTCATCCCTGGATCGGTAATGCTGACACACACAATACTCGAAGGATTTATAACAGAGTAGCAATCACACACTAATTACACCGAATGTCTCAAAAGACAGCTTATTACAATAAATATGGCTTAAGGCCATCTAATACGATAATAGAGGAAGGCTTGGAAGATAAAGTGAGTCCATCAACTCCAACGGCATAGCTGAGCTCCACGGCAACGACCTAACGAACCTTACTCCTCGTCTAAAAAGTCTGCAACATAATATGTTGCAGCCCAAAAAAGGGTCAGCACATGGAATATGCTAGCAATATAACACAGTAGAGCAAGAGCAGAATAATGCTATCACTACATGCATATTTTGCTGGTGGAAAGCTCTATGGTTATAGTTTTTGCGAAAAGCCAATTTTTCCCTACAACAAAGGAATAGATTTTATTTAACTATCATGGTAGTTGAAACATCATTGAGATGGTTCCTCCAACTCAGTCCCAATTAAAAGTAATTATCAACCCAACAATATTAATTTAGAGTGATGAGATACATGTGATAATCCAAGTACTAGATACTCAAGAATTGTCCATAACCGAGGACATGGCTAACCATGATTAGATTGTACACTTTGCAGAGGTTTGTGCACTTTTCCCGCAGGACCCGATCTCCTCCGTTGGATTTCTCGCACTACAGGGTGTTTGAGAAACGGATGACCGAGACATAGTCTTTCAGAAACATTTACTCTTTACTCTGGGCAGACCATACCAACCTACACCCCTCTACCTGCTGATCCACCTCTTCGAGAGCTCATGTAACTTACTTAGCTATGCTAGAGCCCATAATAGCATGTGGCTGCACACGGAAGTTTCTAGCATGAAATATCCCAGTTCCCTTTGAACCTGGGTGGCGGACCTTAGGATTATCACATGGGTACTCCGGGATATCCGAGGACAACACTGGATTCTCCAGGTGCCCGACAAACAATCCACCTAGATGTGTATTCAAGTTGCCACCTTAAGTTGAACCATTAATTAACAATCGCACATCTGTCATGGATTTCACTCACCCAAACCCCGTCTACGAGCATAGCATAGCAATATAAGCAATACATAGAAGTAACTCCCAAGGGTTTGATAATAACAGGGCAATAGGTTCTACCTCATTAACTACTTCCCAACCCACAAGTTAATCACATCCTAATCATGCAATGTTTGAGGATTGGAGCTAATGCATAAAAACTGGGTGATAAAGGGGTATGATCAAGGTGTTACTTGCCTTGCTGATGATCCACAAAACCTAAAGATTCGAAGTAGCACACTTCGCACTCCGGGTGTTCTATCGCAAACAAGCAATAGCATACATAAGCAATCAAGCAAAGAAGAATGGCTAAAACTCAAATAAGAAGGTCTAACCAGAAACTTCAACTTAAGAACTCCAGTTTGCAAAAAGAATCAAATCAAATGGGGCAACGAAACTCAAACTACGAAAGAAACAAGGTCCATTTACTATTCTGGACTAAAGTCAAATTTTACAATATCAAAACCTTGTTCAAGTTGATTAAACAGAAAGAGGGTTTCGAGATGAAGATCTAGGCGCTTAAATCGCCTAATTTCGACAAACGAGCGAAAAGATAAACTAAAACGGAAATCGGATCAGAAATCATGATAGAAAATAATCGCGGAAAATCCGAGAAAAAGAAAAACTGACGAACAGGCTAACGAACGAACGTTCGCTGTCTGCGGCTAAAGAGAGAACACCGTTCGTTAAAACGAATGTATGAACGAACGTCCGCTAAATAGCTAAACCGAGAAAAATCGGCGAACCCTTCCATTTAAAAAACTTAAGGTTTCCTAAAAACCGGATCGGTTCTTTAAAAAAACAAATGGCGGCTTTACCTCCGGCGAGGTCCGGCGAGGCGAGGCGGCGACTTCGGCGAGGCGGGGCTGCGGCGGTGGGTGGCGCGGGTCGGCGCGGGTGGCAGCGGCGGCATGGCAGCGGCGCTCGGCGGCGGCGGCGCGGCAAAGGCGGGGCGGCTCCGGTTGCGGCAGGGGTGCGGCGGTGGTGGCGGAAATCAGGGGCAGGGCGGGGTACTTATAGGAGGGGGGTGCTTGCTTGGGAGAGGGGGCAAGCAGCGCGGGGAGGGAGAGTCCCGGTTGGACTCGGCCTCGCGGGCGGCGGCACGCTCCTGTTCTCATGGAAGGAGACGGCGCAGGGAGGTGGGCCGGCTGACTTGGGCTTCGGCCCAGTCGGCGGAGGAAACTTTTTTTTAAATAATTTCACCGAAACAAAAAATCTTATAAAATAAAATAAAGAACTAAAAATACCAAAACAAATTTTCATCGTATAAATAAAATATTTAGAATGAGATGAACATTTTCTTGCCCTAAAATGTAACTTTAAAAAACGTGCAATTTTTCTAATTCAAATAAAATAGCAATAAACTCCGAATAAAATCAAATATTTTATTTTAATATTTTTCCTCCAATATTTCATTTATTTTGGAGAAGTCATATTATCTCCTCTCATATATTTTAATATGAAATATTTTCGGAGAGAAAAATAATTAAAACCAAAATCCTTGTTTCAATATTTGATAAAACTCAAATATGAAAACAGGGAAATCCCCAACTCTCTCCGAGGGTCCTTGAGTTGGTTAGGATTTCGAGGATCGTGAAACGAAATGCAGCAAAAAATATGATATGCAGGAATGATCTATGTATAACATTCCAATTTGAAAATTTGGGATGTTACAGTGATTCCCGAAGCATGCATGTATAGCCTCTAGTTATGTGACGAAGTTGGATCATGATTTATTATTGAGTGTCTACCTTATGAGTGGCGGTCCAGGACGAGCAATGGTCTTTTCCTACCAATCTATCCCCTAGGGGCATGTGAGAAGTACCTTGCTTCGAGGGCTAATAGCCTTTCACAATAAGTATGTGACTATGTGAGTTCTTTATGACTAATGTGAGTCCATGGATTATACACACTCTTACCTTTCCGCAATTTGCTAGCCTCTACGGTACCATGCATTGCCCTTTCTCGCCTCGAGAGTCGGTACAAACTTTGCCGATGCATCCAAACCCCAAGATACGATACGCTCTATCAAACATAAGCCTCCTTATATCTTCCTCAAAACTGCCACCATACCTAACTTTTACGGCATTTCCATAGCCATTCCGAGATATATTGCCACGCAACTTCCATCGTTATATTTTCATGACATACATATTCGTTGTATTAATGCTTTGCAAGATCATATAGCTAACATAGTATTTGTGGCTCAGCCATCGTTCATCATTATTATACATGTTATGCTAGCATCATTGCACATCCTAGTACACTGCCAAAGGCATACACATAGAGTTCTAGCTATTGAGTTGTAAGTAAATAAAAGTGTGATGATCATCATTATTAGAGTATTGTCCCGGTGAGGAAAGGATGATGGAGACTATGATTCCCCCACAAGTCGAGATGAGTATCTAGACAAAAAAAGAGGCCAGAAGGAGCCCAAGAAAAAAATGAGAGAAAAAGAGAGAAGGGGCGATCTTACTATCCTTTTCCACACTTGTGCTTCAGAGTAGCACCATGCTTTTCATATAGAGAGTATCCTATGTTGTCACTTTCATATACTAGTGGGAATTTAATGTTATGTAACTTGGCTTGTATATTCTAATAATGGGCTTCCTCAAATGCCCGAGGTCAGTTATGGATCCGGACTGGCTAGCAAACCTGGTGATGGTACCAAAGAAGGAAAAATCCTGGCGCCTATGCATCGACTTCAAGGACCTTAATAAGGCTTGCCCAAAGGATCCCTTCCCCCTCCCTCGCGTCGATCAAATTATCGACGCTACCGCAGGACATGACTCATTGTGCTTCCTCGACGCATACTCCGGTTACCACCAAATTAAGATGGCAGAGTCCGATCAAGCCGCAACGGCATTTATCACTCCATATGGCCCCTTCTGTTTTAACACAATGCCCTTCGGGCTCAAAAACAGCGGCGCAACGTATCAACGCATGATTCAGACATGCCTGGAAAAGCAGATCGGCAAAACAGTGGAGGCATACGTAGACGATGTGGTCGTTAAAATGAGACACATTGACTCTTTAATAGACGTCTTGAGGCTCATGTTCGACAATCTCCGAACATACGACATTAAGCTCAATCCGGAAAAATGTGTTTTCGGCATACCCGCTGGAAAACTCTTGGGCTTTATCGTCTCCACTAGAGGAATTGAAGCAAATCCGGCCAAAATCCGAGTTCTGTCGTAGTTGGCTATTCCAACAGACCTCAAGCAAATCCAGAAGTTAACGGGATGTGTGGCAGCCTTAAGCTGCTTCATCCCCCGATTAGGAGAAAAGGCACTCCCCCTTTATCGCCTTCTTCGGCGCATCGAACACTTCGAGTGGACGGACGCGGCCATGGCCGGATTGGAAGAAATAAAAGCCATTCTGGCCACCAACCCAATCCTGGCCGCGCCAAATGTTGGCGAACCAATGTTGTTACATATAGTGGCAACTCACCAAGTTGTAAGCGTAGTGCTCGTCGTCGAACGAGAGACGGACGGACATAAATTCCCACTTCAAAAGCCGGTATATTATGTATCCACTGTCCTCACTCCATGCAAATCACGGTACCCACATTATCAAAAGATAGCATACGCGGTATTCATGGCATCCCGGAAATTACGACACTACTTTCAAGAGTGTTCAATTACGGTGGCCTCCGAAGTACCACTCAACGACATAATAAACAACCGCGATTCCACGGGCCGGATTGCCAAATGGGCCATTGAGCTCCTCCCGTTCGACATAACATATAGACCAAGGCGAGCCATTAAGTCACAAGTACTGGCCGATTTCGTCGCCGAATGGACAGAAGCCGAACTCCCTAAAGAGTACGGCGTGTATTCCAATTGGATCATGCACTTTGACAGCTCTAAACTGCTGGCTGGTTTATGAGCTGGCGTCGTCCTGACGTCCCCCACCGGAGATATAGTCCAATACGTACTCCAAATACTATACACAGACTCCAACAACGCAGCCGAATACGAGACCCTATTACATGGTCTTCGGATGGCAGTTTTCATGGGCATTCAATGCCTAGAGGTGTGTGGGGACTCGAACCTCGCAATATCTCAAATAAATGGAGACTCTGATGCCAAGGATTCGAAAATGGTAGCATATCGCAACGTCGTCCTCAAAATGTCAGCTCGGTTCGAGGGGCTTGAATTCCACCATGTGGCTCGGGAAAACAATCAGGCGGCGGATATCCTCACCCGTATCAGCACTAAGCGCGATCCTGTCCCACCTAACATCTTCTTGGAAAGGCTGTTTATGCCATCCGTGGTATGGGAAGGGACACCAGTAACAATAGTTCGGACCCGGTCACAACCCCAGATACTGAACATTCTGACACAATCGGAGGCTCTGCCATCAAAATAACACCTTCAGCCCATGTGATAATGGCCTTCATCGCCCCGTGGACAAAACCATTCCTGGCCTACCTAACTAGGAAGGAACTACCTGAGGACCAAAATGAGGCACGCTGCATAGTGCGGTGATCTAAAGCCTACAAGGTCCACGAGGGAGAGCTCTATAAGAAAAGTACTACCGGAGTCCTTCAAAGGTGCATCTCCGAAGAGGAAGGGCGAAAGCTTTTGGCAGATATCCATGCTGGACTTGGCGGCCACCACGCTGTAGCCTGAGCCCTTGTAAGCAAGGCCTTCCGTATAGGTTTCTATTGGCCGACGACCCGAGCAGATGCACAATATCTTGTCCAACATTGCGTCGGTTGCCAGCTTTTTGCAAACTAAAGCCATATGCCACCTACCACTCTCCAAACAATCCCCATTACTTGGCCCTTTGCGGTCCGGGGGCTTGATATGGTCGGACCCCTTAAAGGGGGAACCCATAAGAAAAAAATACTTACTGGTCATGGTGGATAAATTCACCAAATGGATAGAAGCCAAACCCGTTAAAATGGCTGAATCCGGACCAGTGATAGACTTCATACCTGGGGTTTTACACCGTTATGGCATCCCCAACAGCATCATCACTGACAACGACACGAACTTTACAGCCGACGAGGTAAAACTTTGGTGCAGCAACATGGGCATCAAGCTCGATTATGCTTCTGTCTATCACACGTAAACTAACGGTCAAGTCGAGCAAGAAAATGGCCTTATCATGAGCGGAATCAAACCCAGATTAGTGCGGTCCTTAAAGGAATCAAACACGCACTGGGTAGAGGAGCTCGACTCCGTACTATGGGGGCTGTGGACCACGCCGAATCGCACTACTGGATACACACCGTTTTTATGGTGTACGGCGCAGAGGCGGTTCTGCCTTGCGGCATAATTCATGACTCACCTCGAGTGTGCATGTACGAAGAAAAAGAGGCCGAGCTCGATCGACAGTACAGTTTGGACGCCCTGGAGGAGGAGCGCGATGTGGCAAAAGCCTGTTCCGCATTCTATCAGCAACAGGCTCGAAGGTACCAAAGCAGAGAAGTACGGGCCAAAACCTATAACGTTGGCGAACTAGTTCTACGCCTGCCGGAGAAGAAAAAGAACAAGCTCAAGCCCAAATGGGAAGGTCCCTTCATTATTGACCAAGTTCGGACCGGTGGAGCATACCATCTGCGGGATGCATCGGTCAATCGACTCGAGCCAAACCCATGGAACGCAGCCAGACTCCAAAGATTCTACACCTAGTGCCGGACTCTATGTTCGTCTCCTTACCTCGGTCAATTTTTTGCATATCAATTATCTGTCTTTTCTCTCTTTCTCTCTTTTTATTCTCCTCAAGGACTTAAAAGGCTAAACTTGTGTCTTGGTTACACAATCTTGATGCGCTAACCACGCTCATTATACCTGGGGGCTTCTTATACAGAAGCTTAATATAACTACTTTTCTGGGCTTTATGCCCCACACATGTGTTATTCTTCCGCATGTACCTTTTTCGCCATTATATGCATCGATTTGACTTAAGTTTTGGCCAAGCTCTTTTGCTTGGCTCTTGTATTTATGCCCTACGTTCCCGTTAATTCGGCTAGGGCATAAGGTGAGCACCTCTGCGATTGTTACTGCCGGGTCAGCCGGATGTGTACCTCAGACTGGGTGAAGCCAAAAGCTAGCGTTCTTAAGGGAATATTAGGTCGGTGAACAAAAGATGACTTTTATTTAATTTGACACATGCCCCCAGATGTTTATAGCCTACGTCCCTTTTCATAGTTCGGACATGCACATTAGGGCATGCATACCCAGAGAAAGGAACCCTTAACGGAACTATTCTCCCTGGAAGATGTTTCTTACTATCCATGTAATATCACATAGCTGTCTGGGTACTTGTCTGTTCAAGCACTTATGACCCCTACGCCTGGTTTCCACGCATACCCCGGTTTTTACATAACTGAGTGGGAATTCGGATACACTCCGGACTATCTGGTCCAGAGGTCAAGGTGAAAAGGTCTGCCATGACAAATGATTTACAATACGGCTAGGGACATTATATACGTCACTTGAAGTACACAATCACTAAGACTGATTAAATTCTTCTTCTATACCATCCAACAGGCTGTCTAGCCTACAATCCTATTGGGAATACTTTGCGGCTAATTCTACTTGGTCATGCACCAAACTGACGGGGATCTCTTTCCCATCGGGCCCCATAGGTCCGACCTCGGCCATGTGGTTTGGGTCAGCCTTGGTATATCGCGTCTTCACCATAGCCCAGGCTTCCCTTGCACTGTCGGTAAGCTGATATCTTCCATAATCAGAAGCACCGCCACGCTCCCTTGAGCTTCTCTATAAGCTCCCCCATGCCTCCTGGCGGGGACACGGATGGCCACAAATCTTGGGCAATACCCTGCATCACCTGCCGAACTTGTTCGTGCAGTTGTGAGAGCTCTGGTAGAAGATCGCCTACAGACCTGGGCATCTCCTCTGCAGGACGACCCGTCAGCATACCTGCAGACATAACTCTGTTAGCCGGCTTCTTCGCCGAACTCCGTCCAAAGTTGGTTCAAGCACTTATTGAAAATGCCGCGTCGAAGCCGCTTAGTCTCCTTCACGGAGTCCGCAAGCTGGGCTCGGACAGCTTTCAGTTCCACGCCCAGCTGGATATTGGCGTCCTGGAGATTATTTTTCTCCTGCCTGACTCGCGTAAGCACGCGCTCGCCAGCATTTAGCTGTCGATCAGCACGTTCTGCATTCACCGGCACGGCCTCCGGATTCACTCCGGAGTCATCTGCAACATCTATTGTTAGATTTGCATGCCTGCCGCATACTATCTGGTACTTGTCCTTCTTTGCAATGGAAACAAGTGTTACCAGAGGGGCCCTTCTCGGACTCCTTCAACGTGGCAACAGCGGCCCGTAGCTGGGCTTTGCACTCTTCCAGCTCTTGAGACAATTGGGAATTCTTCTCTGTAAGAACCTGCACAAATAATGATCCTTAAATCAGTTGTGTCAACTGTTTCAAGTCTCAGGGGCTACTAATATATATAATCGTCGGATTTTCTTACCTGTATATCCCTTACATACTGGTCCGTGGCTCTGGCTAGACCATTTTGAGCAGCACAGATGCACGCGTCTCCTGAGTTAAAGGCATCGAATGCCTCTTGGGAGAAACAAGCGTCGCGGAGTACGGCCTGGCGACGCCTGTGATTCATGGAGCTCTCCACTTCGGAATTTGTAGCGGATAGTCTATCTGCATCCTCTGTAGGAGGAGCATCAGGCGTTCGCCCCGTGCCACCTTCCACCTCTATGTCCAGCCCTGGAGCCCGACTGGTGGAGGCGTGATCGGCAACCTCTCCGGATATAATCCGGCGAGCGTTTTTCTTACTAGGAAACATGGACGTCATTATATTTTAAGAAAGACGACAACCACGGAGCGAGGTTTTGTATCATACCTCTGCGCCGACGTCTCAGTCCTGACCGCCTTCCTTTTTGGCCTACCCGACTTCGGTGCTCCTTGCTGGCGAGTCACTGCGGGTTCGGCATGCCATCCCGAAGGCCTTCCATGTAAAACACCATATGTGTATGGTAGGTGAAGTGCATAAAAGGGGATTCTTCTCGGAAGTTGGGACTTCGGTTTTTCTTACATGCGACGCAGGGAGTAGCCCAAGGTAGTCGGCCATGATGGCCACCATGGCGTCATCATAGCTCAATTGATAGAATGTCCTGTCTATCTGCTCCACAAATATATCCGGATCCTCTTCGAGTCCGGGATCGAGGGCCCGGTCAAGGTCCTCCGGTTGTGGAGGTGGGCTGTTGACCTCCCTTATAGCTTTTCGCAGTTCCTGCCATGAAATGGCGAGGTGAGTATTTACGATGAAGAATGCAGGAAGGTTGGGAGTAAAGAGTGACAGCTCACCCAGCTTGGGGGGGGGGGGGGGGGGTTGTACACGGAGAATCCATCCCGTGGCTTAATACAGATGAACTCCTCTTCCTCTCCCTTGAACAACTCGGACATAATTTTTGCTAGAGCAGCAGCGGAGTCCGGTCCCTTATGCCCGCATCGGGTGGCATCATCTTCCCCGTTAAAGCACCACAAGGGGTGCCCTCGATATTGAAGTGGCTGCACCCCCCGCATTATGCATATTGACATAACCTCGATTATTGTCAATCTTGATCGAGCCAGTACTTTAATCCGGTCCATCAAGTAAAGGACTTCTCTGTTGTCTTCCTCCAGGGGGCACCATGGGCGCCGGCTTTGGCGTTTCTTCAGAGGATCATTGTTGAACTCGGGAAGACCCCTCCGAATAGGATCTGGAAGGGGGACGTCCTCCATGTAAAACCACTCCGAAGGCCAGTCTTCGGATGTCTTCTTCGGGGTACCGGACAGGTATCCAGTCTCGGCAATGCGCCATATTTCGGCTCCGCCCACTTGATATAGTGACCCCCTGTGTACGGGGCACAAGGCAGAATAGCCTCTTCCACAGTTTGAAATGAGCATCACAGCCCAGAAATAGCTCACAAAGGGCAACATAACCAGCGATGTGTAATATGGAAGCGGGGGGGGGGGGGGTGAAATTATGCAACTGGAGGCCGTAAAACTCCATGAGCCCGCGGAGGAACGCATGGATTGGAAATCCAAGTCCCCTTAGTAAATAAGGGACAAGGCATACCCGCTCCCCCTTGGAGGGATTGGGGAAGCTCTCCGCTTGCTCCCCGCCATTATAGGTTGCTAGCCTGGCTCGAACGGGGACCATATATGCTGGAGGGAGAAATCCCTGGGTCTGTAACTCCACTAATTGGGTGTGCGGGATGGAACACTTCTCCCAATCACCGGGCTTAGGGCTACGGGAGCGGGAGGAGGACCTGCGATGGACGGCCATGTTGGAATGGATTTTTCCGAGCATGCTCCAATGGATACTTGCCGTGGGAGGATGGTGTGGTTTGGATCTAAGAATCCCCGTCCCTTTAATAGACAGTTTATTTACATGGCTAGGGTGGCGGATGTAAAAATACCCTGGCTCCTCGCATTCGCTCGACACGTGGAAGATAGCCCTTATTGGGCGCAGAAGCCAAGAATTGCAACATTTATGAGGGAGCCAGACACTACTCAACCGATATTCAGAATTTGGAGAAGAACCCGCCTTGCAATGCTGAAGACAATCTACGTGCCAGACTCATCGTCATTGAAGCCTTGTTTGGGGGCTACTGAGGGAGTCCTGGATTAGGGGGTCTCCGGACAGCCGGACTCTATCCTTTGGCCGGACTGTTGGACTATGAAGATACAAGATTGAAGACTCCGTCCCGTGTCCGTATGGGACTCTCCTTGGCGTGGAAGGCAAGCTTGGCAATACGGATATGTAGATCTCCTCCCTTGTAACCGACTTTGTGTAACCCTAGCCCCCTCCGGTGTCTATATAAACCGGAGGGTTTAGTCCATAGGACAACAAACAATCATACCATAGGCTAGCTTTTAGGGTTTATCCTCTTCGATCTCATGGTAGATCAACTCTTGTAATACTCATATCATCAAGATCAATCAAGCAGGACGTAGGGTCTTACCTCCATCAAGAGGGCCCGAACCTGGGTAAACATCATGTCCCCTGTCTCATGTTACCATCCGCCTTAGACACACAGTTCGGGACCCCCTATCCGAGATCCATCAGTTTTGACACAGGCAGTCTTCATGAGCAAGCAAGTTGGATGCACACCCACTTAGTTTTCATTGAGATTTCATACACTTATAGCTCTTAGTGCATCCATTTCATGGCAATCCCTACTCCTCGTATTTACATCAATTGATAGGCATCTCCATAGCCCGTTGATTAGCCACATCGATGCGAGACTATATCTTTTTTTACTTCTCCTTATGAATCTCTACCACCGCATTCTATTCGACTCATAGTGCTACCTCCATGGCTTGCGCTCATGTATTGCGTGAGGTTGAATATGCTGAAGTGCGTTAAAAAGTATGATCCAATTGCTCGGCTTGTCATCAGGGTAGTTCATGATTAATACTTTATGTTAGGAAGACTAAGCATGACAAGGCTATATGATTTTGTTGCGATAGCATTCTTTATACACAAAAGCATGATTGTTTGTTGGTATGCCTGAGTATTGATGTCTTTATATCAAATTATAGATTATTTCCTTGAATCACTCATATCCTAAATATGCATACCGTAAAATAGATTGCATGATACACATGTGAGGTAGCATTTTGCATCAAAAATTCTGTTTTTATCATTTACCTACTCGAGTACGAGCAGGAATTAAGCTTGGGGATGTTGATACGTCTCCGACATATCTATAATTTGTTATTTTTCATGCTATTATATTATCAATCTTGGATACTTTATATGCCTTTTTATGCTATTTTATATCATTTTTGGGACTAACCTATTAACCCAATGCCTAGTGCCCGTTGCTGTTTTCTGCTTGTTCTTTGTTTTCCAGAAAATCAGGACCAAACGGAGTCATATGCTATGAAAGTTTTTGACGTTTTTATGTACAAGAGAGTCCCTAGAAGTTTCGGAGGAGACTAGATGATGAACGACGAGACGACAAGGCAACAAGGTGCGCCCAGGGGGAGCGCCCTATTATCTTGAGGGCCCCATGAGGCTCCTTTGACCTAATTCCACCTCTATAAATTCTCAAATATTGGGAACACCCCAGAGAGCCACGTGAAACCCTTTTTCCACTGCCACAAGTTTCTGTTCTCCATGGTTCCATCCAGAGGCCTTTTCTGGTAATTTGTCGGAGGTGGAATCAATCACGGAGGGCTTCTACATCTTCCTTGTTGCCTTCCGATCATGCGTGAGTAGTTCACCGTAGACCTACGGGTCCATAGCTAGTAGCTAGATGGCTTCTTCTGTCTCTTTGATCTTCAATACCACGTGCTCCTCCATCTTCTTGGAGTTCTGTTTGATGTAATCTTCTTTTGCTGTGTGTTTGTTGGGATCCGATGAATTGCGGTTTATGATCAGATTATTAAGTGAAAGTAATTGGGTCTTTTCGGAACTTTATTATGCATGATTTTTATATCTTTGTATTTCTCTCTGATCCGTCCGTTTGGTTTGGCCAACTAGATTGATTTATCTTCACCGGGAGAGGTGCTTTGTAATGGGTTCAATCTTGCGGCACTTTATATCCCAGTGACAGAAGGGGAAAATACATGTATTTGTATTGTTGCATTAAGGGTAAAACAACAGATTTTATTCATATTGATTGGGTTTACTTTGTCTACAATCTTGCTTAAAGCGTTACCTCATTTGTCAAGAACTTAATACCATAGATGCATGCTAGATAGCAGTCGATTGGTGGAATAATAGGAGTAGATAAACGCAGGAGTCAGTCTACTTGTCTCGGACGTGATGCCTATATACCTGATCATTGACGTGAATACTTCATAACTATGCGCTTTTCTATCAATTGCCCAACAGTAATTTGTTCACCCACCGTATGCTATGTGTTCGAGAGAAAAGCCTCTAGTGAAAATTATGGCCCCGGGTCTACCTTTACCATACTAAAAAAATCCAAAAATACCTTGCTGCAATTTATTTACTTTTTATTTTGTTTTGCAATTTACTTTTCTATATACCACTATCAGAATTATTCCTTGCAAGTAACGAGTCCAAGGGGATTGATAACCCTCTTGCCTGTGTTGGGTGCAAGTATTTGCTTTTGTGTGTGTAGGTGCTGCTTAGGGGAGTTTGCTTGGTTCTCCTATTGGTTTGATGACCTTGGGTCTCACTGAGGGAAATACTTATCTCTACTGTACTGCATCTCCCCTCCTCTTGAGAGAAATCCCAACACGGTTGACAAGTAGCATTCACCTTTGGGGAAATAGGTGTGGATACCTCCTGTTCCATTTTTGGATCACAAAAACAATGTATCACACCCTTCGGGCCATTGGATCACTTTGCATGGATGGTTTGGATCGGGTGATAGGGTTACACATAGTCGATCCACGAGACACAACCTAATTGGCTGGATTCGGTCAGGTGTTCCATGGCCGCTTGGCTTGGAGAAGGTGTTGACGTGAGTGGCCCACCTGGCAACGGCATAAGAGGGGCAAGCGACATCGATCCTGGGCCGGACAGTGAGCTCCTTTGACGATAGAACAACCCTGGATGGTCGGGGGTGACAGCTCTGTGTGTGGTCGGTTGAGCCTAGAGGAATAATGCAAGCAGAGGAAATAATGTTGGTGTTGTGGTGGACGTGCACCGCCACCATTGTTGGTTGGCGCCAGAATCGGATCCGGTGCTGGCAAGCTGCGGCCATGGCTCTGTAGGAGGTGTTGGGAAGGTGCTCCAGGTTGTGCATGTTTAGTTGTTTACAAATGATAGAGAGAACATACCCCACCTATCATATGTTGCGCCGCCCCATGTCATAACCTGCCTCGGCCCAACCTGTCAGAAGTTGCCTCGGCCCAACCCATGATAAGTTGCGGCGACCCCACATGTCATAATAAGTTGCCATGGACTCACCTGTCAAGATTTTACAGCATCACCACTATGGGGAGAGAGAGTGGCCCGACCCCACATGTCATTATTTTAAAGCGTCCGCACTGTGGGGAGAGAGAGTGGCCCAACCCCACCTATGAGGATATAACGTGGCCCCACTAGTTAGGAGGTAACAATCAAAGGCTTTGAGCATGTGGTGGAGGAGGGAGGGGAAAAGTGAGCTATGTTAGTTGCCTAGGGTAAAATTGAGCACAACTAAGGAACTAGGGCCAGGAAAATAGAAATCCCTAGTTTCAAAGCATTTTGTACTATAGAGCCTAACTTGGTAATTTGATTATGCATGTTTGTATTCAATTCTTATAATTTTTGATTAGTTGTCCTTTTTTTCAATAATATATGATCTTTGCATAAGGTGCTCCAAGGTTATTTTAGTTTCATTGACGTTAATTGGTGGAGATCCAAATAAATTTCCCATAGTGTTAAAAGCATCCATAGTGTGACTACTCAAGAAATTTCATCCAATAATAGTATCAAGAACAAACCTATACTAAGTAGTAACACCAACGTAGAAATGTGTAAGAAGAATCATGGTAGATTGTTCATGGGTAGATCTATTTTGACCATCACAGATTCTATACCAAGCATCTTTTAAACTCTCTCCGCCCCTTTCAAAACTAAGCACTTCTAACTCGGGCTTAGAAATGACAAGTGAAGAACTAGCCATGAAAGCAAAACACAATGTAGCAACAAAAATGTATTTTTGTGGTATTTTGGAAATTTTTGGCAGGCAAAAGAAGAAGCAAAGTGACTAGGCAAGAAATAAAACAAGTTTTTTTAGAGTACGCCAATGGCGTACAATATTTTTATAGAAGGCAGAAGGTTGAAATGTACAAGATACCAACATCGGATGCAGACATCTATGTCGGCAAATACCCACACCAAGAAAAGAACCTAGGTCACTCTCTCACGAATGGATCTAAACCACCAACACCCAGCCTTGCCGCCTTCCAGTCTTTGGTCTCCTCGAGCACTTGCACCACCAGCTGCGTCGGCATCCTTTGCTGATGAGGTTTGTTGAACACCCTAGCATTTCCTTGCTTCCAAAGGGCCCAAGATGTTCCAATAACGAAGGAGTCAAAACCTCTCCCGATCCTTCATGAGAAGTTCTTCGTACACCTCATCCACCATTCCTGAAACGTCACGCTTAAACTCGGAGGCTCAATGTTCACTTGAAATACCTCGAAGCAACGATGCCACACTTCTCTTGAATAAATGCAATGCGCGAAGATGTGGTCCACATTGTCCTCATCTTACAACAAATAAAAACACGTCGAAGGCTCATGTTATAATTCGTGGCGTGCTCTACGGTCGCTAGTTGTAACTCCCATGATGCGGCTATATCTCCCATGTGTCGGAGCACGACTTAGAGGCATAACCGCATAGTAGGCATGTCGCAAGAGGGGTAATCTTTACACATCCCATGTATTGAATAAGAAAGGGATAAAGAGTTGGCTTACAATTGCCACTTCACACAATACATAAATATAGCATTGCATCATCCAGAATACAATCAAGGTCCGACTACGGAACCAACATAAATAAAAAAAACCCAAGTGCATAGATCCCTGATCGCCCCAACTGGGCTCCTCTACTGATCGTCCGGAAAAGACACATAGTTACGTCCTGAATCCTCGTCGAACTCCCACTAGAGTTCGGTCGCATTCCCTGCACTGGCATCATCGGCACCTGCATCTAGTTTTGGAAGTAATCTATGAGTCACAGGGACTGAGCAATCTCACACCCTCGCGATCAAAACTATTTAAGCTTATGGGTAGGAAAAGGTAGTGAGGTGGAGCTGCAGCAAGCACTAGCATATATGGTGGCTAACTTATGCAAATGAGAGCGAGAAGAGAAGCCAAGCTCGGTCGAGAAGCTAAAATGATCAAGAAGTGATCCTGAAACTACTTACATTCAAGCATAACACGAGACCATGTTCTCTTCCGGGACTCCGCCGAAAAGAGACCATCACGGCTACACACGCGTTGATTCATTTTAATTAAGTTAAGTGTCAGGTTTTCTACAACCGGATATTAACAAATTCCCATCTGCCCATAACCGCGGGCACGGCTTTCGAAAGTTCAAAACCTTGCAGGGGTGTCCCAACTTAGCCCATCACAAGCTCTCACGATCAACGAAGGATATTCCTTCTCCTAGGACGACCCGATCAGACTCGGAATCCCGGTTACAAGACATTTCGGCAGTGGTAAAACAAGACCAGTAAGACCACCCGATGTGCCGACAAATCCCGATAGGAGCTGCACATATCTCATTCTCAAGGCACACCGGATAAGCTAAGCGTACAGGAGCCAACGTAACCCAAGTTGCCAAGGGACGGCCCCGCACGGTGCTCTAGTTTGCACCAACACTCAGAGGAGCACTGGCCCAAGGGTTTAAAATAAAGATGACCCTTGAGTCCGCCGAACCCAAGGCAAAAAGGTTTAGGTGGCAAATGGTAAAACCAAGGTTTGGCCTTGTTGGAGGAGTTTTATTCAAGGTGAACTGTCAAGGGGTTCCCATTATAACCCAACCGCGTAAGGAACACAAAATCAAGGAACATAACACCGGTATGACGGAAACTAGGGCGGCAAGAGTGGAACAAAACACCAGGCATAAGGCCGAGCCTTCCACCCTTTACCAAGTATATAGGTGCATTAAAGTAAACAAGATATAATAATGATATCCCAACAACATCCATGTTCCAACATGGAACAAACTCCATCTTCACCTGCAACTAGCAACGCTGTAAGAGGGGCTGAGCAAAGCGGTAACATAGCCAAACAACAGTTTGCTAGGAAAGTTGGGTTAAAGGCTTGACATGGAAATATGGGAGGCATGATAAAGCAAGTGGTAGGTATCGTGGCATAGCAATAGAGCGAGCAACTAGTAAGCAAAGATAGAAGTGATTTCGAGGGTATGGTCATCTGGCCTGCAAAGTTCTCCGAGTTGACGAAAGCCTGATCCTCGTAAGCGTACTCAACGGGTTCCTTGATCACGTAATCATCTCCCGGCTCTACCCAAAGCAAGAACACAGGAAAAGGAAACAACAATCAACCACGGTGCAATGCGCAAGCAACATGATGCAAAACATAGTATGATATGCGGGATGTGATATGCAATGCATATGCGTGCTTCGGAAAGGAAAGATTTAACCAGGCCTCAACTTGGCAAACCAAGTGCGCCGCTGGAAAGATGAGTTGATTTTGGTGGAAATCGGTATAAAGATCATCGGAAACGGATGCACGGTGTGCAAATGGCAAGCAAAACAATAATGGCACAATTCTGCGATTAACAGCACGATGCCATCTAGAATGCAACAAGAAACTAAGCTACTGCACTCCAACATAACAACAAAGCACATGGCAGTGATCTACTCAAGATGCTTTACAAAAATGAACACTGAGCTATGGCTAAATCACACAAGAGCAGGTTCAAACAAGCATGGCAAAAAGGCAAAAGATATCAGCTTCACGGACTTAGTGAAAATAACAACATGTCAGGAATTAACATCGGGAAGCAATGTTTAGAGCAAGATAACGACATGCTACATGAACAGAATATATCAAACAAAGGCATGGCATGAATCTACTCAAAGCATATAACAGAAGTACCTTACTAACCATGAGTCAAAAGGGCACAGAAAATATGATGGCACCCACGTAAACATAGCAAGTTTCGTTAAGAGATTCAGACTTAGCAGAAAACCGTGCATGGCATAATCAGAATTATGAAGGCATGTTTGCGAGCTCGATTCACTCAACACAAAGCATTGCATGATAAGATAAGGATACTACCAGCAAGAAGATATGATCATGAAGCTAACCAAAGCAAGAACAAACTCATAGCATGCATGGATCAACTACAATAACCTTGGCAAAATTGATTAACACGTAAATAATATGCCAGGAACGTTTTATAGCAAAAGTAGAGCAAGATTGAGTCATGATAGGGCACTTCATAAATGTAAACAGGGGCATGGATGGATAGAGCACAACCATATGTCCAAATCATCCTTACTGAACATACTAAAAAGAAGCATGGATCTCTCTGTAGCAACATGAATACATGGCATAAAAATAACAGCAGGGAAATGACTTAGTGAAATTCTAAGTCCCTGAAAATAGCAATATTACGAGAGCTACTTTGCATGCTTGTGCTAGTTCCCACATTGATCACAAAAATACATGGCATACACCCCTGTAAAGATGGCATGGCATAGCCCAAAACACATGTAGAGCTCATGCCCATATGCAGCACACATCAATTGTAGCAAAAATGACAAAAGCTCATACTCTGCTAAGAAACAGGAACTAACATTTTATAACACTCTTGCAACAGTCATTTGGGCATCAAGATGGACTCAAACAAGCATGGCACAATGGAACAAAATGAAGAGCACACCACAATGAACATTTTGATATATTATGCGCGCGAAACGGAGCTAAGATGACAGAGTTATGGTAGGATGAACAGGGCAATAAAATGTTACAGAAAAAGACTTAGGAAAAAAATAGGGGTCAACCTAGGGTTTGGATCTGGATCCGGGCGGCGCGCGAACTGAGGTTCACTGCAAGTCGCCGCCGGAGAGGAAAGAGATGGCCGGAGTTCCTCGTGGTGGCCGGAGCAGAGGAGGGGTCGCAGATTGTCGGGCATGGACGTCGAGGCGCGGAAGTCGGAGGACCTGGTGGCGGCCGGCGAGGCTTGGTCGGCGGCGACCGGCGTCGGGCGCGTGGAGGTGGCGCGGCGAGGGCTGCGTGTCAGGCGGCGGCGCGCAGGGCGATGTGCGGGTGTGGGCGGTGGGGAGTCGCGGACCGGGGAGGGCCCGAGCCGGGCCCGAACGGGCTGCAGCGACGACCAACCAGCTGGTGCCATGTGCCAGCCCCTGGATGGCTGGGCACAGCGGCGCGGGCGTGTCCGGCAGGGGCGGACACGTCCGGTGGCGGCGGGAGCGATTTTTAGGGTTAGATTTGGAGTTTGCCTCAGATTTGGACGGGGAAGACTAATTTATACCTATAAGGAGGTGGGAGTGTCCAAATGAAGAGCGGTTTTCGGCCACGCGATTGTGATCGAACGGTCGAGAGGATGGAGGGGTTTTGGATGGGTTATTGGGCCACTTTGGAGGGGTGTTGGGCTGCAACACACACGAGGCCTTTACGGTTCCTTGGTTAACCGTTGGAGTATCAAACGGACTCCAAATGGCACGAAACTTGGCAGGCGGTCTACCAGTGGTGTACCAAGGCCGCTTGGTAAATCTCGGTCCATTCCGAAAAAGTTTAACACCCGCACACGAAAAAAGGCAAAAGGGGGCGCCGGAGGACATAGGAGTGTCGGATTGCAAAATGGACAACGGGGAAATGCTCAGATGCATGAGACGAACACGTATGCAATTGAGGTGCACATGATGACATGATATGACATGCATGACATGGACAAAATGAAAAACAAATACAAGAACCCAACCACGAATCTCATAACTTAGAGCCGAAAATGGCAAGAGTTAGAGTACAAATATGGTAAGATACATCCGGGGTGTTACACTAGTCCATAGTCGGTATTGGACCATGAGCTAAGCAAAAATCTTGCATCGTAGCAGAGCCCAGCTCCTCCATATACCTGTGGCCATTGGTGAATCTATCAACCCCATGCACAAGCGGTTATAAACCGACCTCGCGAAGTAGCAGCCTGACGCATCAGCAAGCCAGATGAATTGATCCTTCTCTCCATCGCTCCTAGGAACTGTAGCCATCGCTTGACAAAGGTGCACCACCTGCATGTGCGCCATGAAGGAATGGTCCCCATGCACATCATGAATCCATGCGTTATCAACCAAAGCTTGTTGTGGTGTTCTCATGTTCCGTGCGCGCGGTTGCAGAAGCTTGACAACTAGTGGCACAATTTCTTCGAAAGTGAAACCATGGATCTACCTATCCTTCCAAAATAGGACTTTAGCGCTATTTCCCAAAACTATCTTGACCACGTTGTTGAATACCATGCTAGCGTCCTTGTCATTGATCATTGGAAACCCATGCCACAGCCTTGTCTGATCCACTCTCTGCAGCCATTCCCATCTTACTCTCAACACAATTGCTTGCAATCGGATGTCCTTGACCCCTAGCCCACCAAATCGAGTAGGGCGACATACAGTGTTCCAAGCGACGAGGCATTACTCGTCATTTACTTTATCTTTACCTGTCTAGAAGAAAGACCGCATCCACTTGTCAATATCTTCATCAACCCACTCTGGTGCACTGAGGACCATCAATTGATGAATTGGCCTAGTCGCGATCACTGACTTGGTCAGAATTAGGCGACTGTATCATTGCATGAGCCCATGTTGCGATGCCAGAATGAATTTCCTAACCTCATCCAAAAGTGATTGTCAGTCCACGCGTGTCAGAGCTTTGATCGCCAATTGGATGCCCAAGTATCTGCATGGGAAGTTTCCCATCTCACTGCAAAATATCCACGACTCTCTGCCTATCCTCCTTGGTGCCACGGATGAGAACCGCCGCCATTTTCCCGTAGTTAATCTTTAATCCAGAGGCTTCACTGAATAACCCCATCACTTCTCCGACAAATGTTAGGTCCTGCATCGTTGGCTTGTTGAACATCACTACATCATCGGCATATAGTGATAATATCTGTGTGGGAGACACACCCCGAATTTCACCGATCATTCCTTGTTCGGACGCTTTGGAGAACAACGCGTGAGTGCGTCCATGGCAATCACAAAGAGTAGGGGGAGATCGGATATCCCTGCCTAAGACCATTAGCATGGTAGATGGTTCGGTTTGGCACTCCATTGACAATCACTTTGATGCTAGTTGTGGAAAGAATTGTTGCCGCCCACATAAGCCATCTGCTACCGAATCCATTGGTTCTCATAACCTCAAACAAGAATGGATATTATAATGAATCAAACACCCTCGAGATATCAAACTTAAGGAAGAGGCCCTTCTCCTTCCTTTCGTTAATTTTCCGTGCCACCTGTCTGACTAGCGGGTAATTGTCATGGATATTTCGTCCCTTATTAAAATATGACTGCATGATACTGACAATATCTTGCATCCTCCTACGCGCTCGTATCACCAGTGCCTTGGTGAATAACTTCGAGAAGCTGTGGCGTAAACTGATTGGTCTGTAATCTACAACAGCAGAGGCGTCTGCCTTTTTTGGAATAAGAACAATGTGAGCCTTATTCAACTTTCCAAAACCCCTACTGTCCCCAACATACAGCTTGAGCATTGCTGCCATAATGTCGGGCTTGATCACGTTCCAAGCCTTATGGTAAAAGCGCCGATGAAACCATTCAGTCCGGGTGCCCGATCAGGAAGTATTTCTTTAATGACCTGCCATACTTCCTCCTCTATAAAGATACCTTCCAAATCACCAAGATCTAGAGATTCAATGCCGAGGAAGTCTAGGTGCTCACGGCCATGTTCCTTGCCTAGTAGGTTGCCGTACACCTCCGCGAACACCTCCTCCTTTCGGACTTGGTCAGTGATGATATCTGATCCATGCACAACACTAGGAATAAAATTCTTAGTACGCCTGCCATTTGCCATGGCCTAGAAAAGCTTAGAATTTGCGTCACCCTCTCTAAAGCATCCAATCCAAGACCTTTGTCGGTCTAAGGTTGTTTCCAGGGACGCAAGGCCGAGTAAAGCCTACTTAAGCGATCTCCTTAGCCAAAGCTCTGAGGTTTAAAGCACCCAAAACTCATGTACTTGGTTGAGTTTAAAGAAGACCCAGTTTGCCACAGCCATCACCACCTTAATGTTCCCAGTATGATGCTACCCCCCACACCTGCAAGTATTCCATTGTGTTCCTGAACAAAGTATCCAGCCATTTGAACGGGCCTACAATGCTCTCATCACACACCTAAGCTTCCCTAATCGCCTCTTCAAAGTCTTCCACCTGTGTCCAATAAAGTTCAAACCTGAATCTCTTCTTGGGTGAATACTGCATGCTAGTATATAGAAGCAATGGAGCATGGTTTGAAACGCTCGAAGTAATGGCTTGCAACAGGTGATCCGCATGTGCCAACTCCCACTGGACCGATACTAGAAGATCAATCTTGGTGAGTGTCGGGGCATCCTTCTCGTTAGACCAAGTATGCATCCGTCCGTGCATATATAGCTCCTGCAATTCATGATCATCCACAAAGCTTTTAAATTTATTTAGCATGGCTCTGTTAATGTTGTTGTTATTCTTTTCACAAGCCCGCAAAATCATGTTAAAGTTGGCCATCAGCATCAACTATCCTGGGCACACCGCACTTCTCGCACCCAACTCAAGCAAGAACTGCGTTTTAAGCTCGTCCCCACAGCGGGGCATACACTGCTACCTCTTGAGCACTGCATTGGATTTCCCCGAAGAGGAGAGGATGATGCAGCAAAATAGCGTAAGTATTTCCCTCAGTTTTTGAGAACCAAGGTATCAATCTAGTAGGAGTCTACACGTGAGTCCCTCGTACCTATACAAAAACAATAGCTCAACGCAACCAACGCGCTTAGGGGTTGTCAATCCATTCACGGTCACTTACGAAAGTGAGATCTGATAGAGATGATAAATAATATTTTTTGGTATTTTTGGTATAGAGATGCAAAGTAAAAAGTAAAAGCAAAGTAAAATAAAGCAATAATAAAGTGATGGAGATTGATATGATGAGAAAGAGACCCGGGGCCAAGGTTTGACTAGTGGCTTCTCTCAAGAGCATGAGTATTCTACGATGGGTGAACAAATTACTATTGAGCAATTGACAGAATTGAGCATAGTTATGAGAATATCTAGGTATGATCATGTACATAGGCATCACGTCCGAGACAAGTAGACCGACTCCTGCCTGCATCTACTACTATTACTCCACTCATTGACCGCTATCCAGCATGCATCTAGAGTATTAAGTTAAAAACAGAGTAACGCCTTAAGCAAGATGACATGATGTAGAGGGATAGTTTCATGCAATATGATAAAAAAAACCCCATCTTGTTATCCTCGATGGCAACGATACAATACGTGCCTTGCTGCCCCTTCTGTCACTTGGAAAGGACACCGCAAGATCGAACCCAAAGCTAAGCACTTCTCCCATGGAAAGAACAACCAATCTAGTAGGCCAAACCAAACTGATAATTCGAAGAGACTTGCAAAGATAACCAATCATACATAAAAGAATTCAGAGAAAATTCAAATATTATTCATAGATAGACTGGATCATAAACCCACAATTCATCAGTCTCAACAAACACACCGCAAAAAGAAGATTACATCGAATAGATCTCCACAAGAGAGGGGGAGAACATTGTATCGAGATCCAAAAAGAGAGAAGAAGCCATCTAGCTACTAACTATGGACCCGTTGGTCTGAAATAAACTACTCACACTTCATCGGAGGGGCTTGGATGATGATGTAGAAGCCCTCCGTGATTGATGCCCCTCCGGTGGAGCTCCGGAACAGGCCCCAAGATGGGATCTCGTGGATACAGAAAGTTGAGGTGGTGGAATTAGGTTTTTCGCTCCGTCCCCGATCGTTTGGGGTTACGTGGATGTATATGGTAGGAATAAGTACGTCAGTGGAGCTTCGAGGGGCCCATGAGGCAGGGGGCGCGCCCTAGGGGGGCGCCCTCCACCCTCATGACCGCCTCGTGGCTTTCTTGACGGAGGGTCCAAGTCTCCTGGATCTTATCTGATGAGAAAATCACGTTTCCGAAGGTTTCATTCCGTTTGGACTCCGTTTGATATTCTGTTTCTCCGAAACACTGAAATAGGCAAAAAATAGCAATTCTAGGCTAGGCCTCCGGTTAATAGGTTAGTCCCAAAAATAATATAAAAGTGGAAAATAAAGCCCAATATAGTCCAAAACAGTAGATAATATAGCATGGAGCAATAAAAAAATTATAGATACGTTGGAGACGTATCAAGCATCCCCAAGCTTAATTCCTGCTCGTCCTCGAGTAGGTAAATGATAAAAACAGAATTTTTGATGCGGAGTGCTACTTGGCATAATTTTAATGTAATTCTTCTTAATTGTGGTATGAATATTCAGATCCAAAGATTCAAGACAAAAGTTCATATTGACATAAAAATGATAATACTTCAAGCATACTAACTAAGCAATTATGTCTTCTCAAAATAACATGGCCAAAGAAAGTTCATCCCTACAAAATCATATAGTTTAGTCATGTTTCATTTTCGTCACACAAGAATGCTCTCATCATGCACAACCCCGTTGACAAGCCAAGCAATTGTTTCATACTTCAGTAATCTCAAACCTATAAACTTTCACGCAATATATGAGCGCGAGCCATGGACATAGCACTATGGGTGGAATAGAATATAATGAGGGGGGTTATGTGGAGAAGACAAAAAAGGAGAAAGTCTCACATCAGCGAGGCTAATCAATGGGCTATGGAGATGCCCACCGGTTGATGTTAATGCAAGGAGTAGGGATTGCATGCAACGGATGCACTAGAGCTATAAATGTATGAAAGCTCAACAAAAGAAACTAGTGGGTGTGCATCCAACTTGCTTGCTCACGAAGACCTAGGGCACTTGAGGAGGCCCATTGTTGGAATATACAAGCCAAGTTTTATAATAAAAAATTCCCACTAGTATATGAAAGTGATAACATGAGAGACTCTCTACTATGAAGATCATGGTGCTACTTTGAAGCACAAGTGTGGTAAAAAGGATAGTAACATCGTCCCTTCTCTCTCTTTCTCTCATTTTTTGGGCCTTTTCTTTTTTATGGCCTTTCTCTTTTTTGGGCCTTCTCTTTTTTATGGACTTTCTCCTTTTTTTATTATTCCTCACTTGGGACAATGCTCTAATAATGATGATCATCACACTTCTATTTATTTACAACTCAATTATTACAACTCGATACTAGAACAAAGATGACTCTATATGAATGCCTCCGGCGGTGTACCGGGATATGCAATGAACCAAGAGTAACATGTATGAAAGAATTCTGAACGGTGGCTTTGCCACAAATACTATGTCAACTACATGATCATGCTAAGCAATATGACAATGATGAATGTGTCATGATGAACGGAATGATGGAAAGTTGCATGGCAATATATCTCGGAATGGCTATGGAAATGCCATAATAGGTAGGTATGGTGGCTGTTTTGAGGAAGATATAAGGAGGTTTATGTGTGAAAGAGCGTATCATATAACGGGGTTTGGATGCATCGGCGAAGTTTGCGCCAACTCTCAATGTGAGAAAGGGCAATGCACGGTACCGAAGAGGCTAGCAAGGATGGAAGGGTGAGAGTGCGTATAATCCATGGACTCAACATTAGTCATAAAGAACTCACATACTTATAGCAAAAATCTACAAGTCATCAAAAGCCTCGGCACTATGCGCATGATCCTAGGGGGATAGATTGGTAGGAAAAGACCATCGCTCGTCCCCGACCGCCACTCATAAGGAAGAGAATCAAATAACACCTCATGTTTCAAATTTTTTGCATAACGTTTACCATATGTGCATGCTACGGGACTTGCAAACTTCAACACAAGTATTTCTCAATTTCACAACTACTTAACTAGCATGACTTTGATATTATTACCTCCATATCTCAAAACAATCATCAAGCATCAAACTTTTCTTAGAATTCAACACACTCATGAGAAAGTTTTATTATTAATCTTGCATACCAAGCATATTAGGATTTTACGCAAATTACCATGCTATTAAGACTCTCAAAATAATCTAAGTGAAGCATGAGAGATCAATAGTTTTTATAAAACAAATCCACCACCAGGCTCTAAAAGATATAAGTGAAGCACATAGATTATTCTATCAAATTCCAAATCATGTATGTCTCTCTCAAAAGGTGTGTATAGCAAGGATGATTGTGGGAAACTAACAAGAAAATACTCAAATCATAAAATATGCTCCAAGCAAAACACATATCATGTGGTGAATAAAAATATAGCTCCAAGTAAAGTTACCGATAGAAGTAGACGAAAGAGGGGGATGCCTTCCGGGGCATCCCCAAGCTTTGGCTTTTAGGTGTCCTTAGATTATATTGGGGGTGCCATGGGCATCCCCAAGCTTAGGCTCTTGCCACTCCTTGTTCCATAATCCATCAAATCTTTACCCAAAACTTGAAAACTTCACAACACAAAACTTAAAGTAGAAAATCTCGTGAGCTCCGTTAGCGAAAGAAAACAAAAGACCACTTCAAGTTAATTTAATGAACTCATTATTTATTTATACTTGTGTTAAACCTAATTTTTTACAACTTTTCTATGGATTATAAACTATTTTACTAGCCATAGATTCATCAAAATAAGCAAACAACACACGAAAAACAGAATCTGTCAAAAACAGAACAGTCTGTAGTAATCTGCAGCTAGCGCAAGATCTGGAACCCCAAAAATTCTAAAATAAATTTCTGGACGTGAGGAATTTATCTATTAATCATTTTCAAAAAGAATTAACTAAATATCACTCTCCAAATAAAAATGGCAGCAGTTCTCGTGAGCGCTAAAGTTTCTGTTTTTTACAGCAAGTTCAACAAGACTTTCCCCAAGTCTTCCCAACGGTTCTACTTGGCACAAACACTAATTAAACACAAAAAACACAACCATAACAGAGGATAAATAAATTATTTATTATTAAACAGGAGCAAAAAGCAAAGAATGAAAATAAAATTGGGTTCCCACCCAACAAGCGCTATCGTTTAACGCCCCTAGCTAGGCATAACAAGCAAGAATAGATCTAGGTATTGCCATCTTTGGTAGGCAATTCTTCAATGAGGCATCTATCTCCCTTAGGAATTTCTTTCTTTCTAGTGATTATCAAACTCTTAGGCACAAGATCGAAAAATTCATTTGTAGCAATTGATTCCTTAATGATAGCAAAAAGATTGGGACGAATACTTATTTTTAGGAACATACATAAGCTTGGCAATTTTAGTAGGAGGACTTGGAGTATTCTTTGCGGAAGAAAAAGCCATTCCCAAGTTCGTAATGATACCCTCAAGTTTATGGATTCTAGTGGAATCTAGATTTATTTTCTCATTAACTATGGGTTCCTTTTCCTTAATATTTTTCAAAGTCATTCCTACCTTAGATCCAGATTGGGTAATTTGATTGTGGATCTTTTTGTCTAGATTTTCAATTAATTCAATGGTAGCAACTTTATTTTCAATAATTTCAAGTCTTTGCATAACATTCTCCAAAGTTAACATAGTTCCATTAACGAAAAGAGGTGGTGAGCCAAATAAATCTAACATAGCATTATAAGAATCAAAAGTATGGCTACCCAAGAAATTCCCTCCGGTAATGGTATCAAGGATATATCTATACCAAGGACTAGCACCTACATAAAAATTGCAGAGAAGAACTGATGTAGATTGCTTCCTGGTAGATCTATTTTGAGCATTGCAAATTCTATACCAATCATCTTTTAGATTTTCTCCCTCCCTTTGTTTAAAATTTAGAACTTCATTCTCGGGAGACAACAAAGAAGATATGAGACTAGCCGTAACGACAAGCAAGCAACTAACACACGAGCAAACAAAAGGCAAACGGGTAAAAGAGGCAAAAAGAGAAAGAGAGGGAGGATAGAGAGAGAGAGGGTGAATAAAATGGCAAGGGTGAAGTGGGGGAGAGGAAAACGAGAGGCAAATGGCAAATAATGTAATGCGGGAGATAGGGATTGTGATGGGTACTTGGTATGTTGACTTTTGCGCAGACTCCCCGGCAACGGCGCCGGAAATTCTTCTTGCTACCTCTTGAGCACTGTGTTGGATTTCTCCAAAGAGGAGAGGATGATGCAGCAAAGTAGCGTAAGTATTTCCCTCAGTTTTTGAGAACCAAGGTATCAATCCAGTAGGAGGCTACGCGCGAGTCCCTCGTACCTACACAAAAACAATAGCTCAACGCAACCAACGCGCTTAGGGGTTGTCAATCCCTTCACGGTCACTTACGAAAGTGAGAGATGATAGAGATGATAAATAATATTTTTTTTGGTATTTTTGGTATAGAGATGCAAAGTAAAAAGTAAAAGCAAAGTAAAAGCAAAGCAATAATAAAGTGATGGAGATTGATATGATGAGAAAGAGACCCAGGGGCCATAGGTTTCACTAGTGGCTTCTCTCAACAGCATAAGTATTCTACGGTGGGTGAACAAATTACTGTTGAGCAATTGACAGAATTGAGCATAGTTATGAGAATATCTAGGTATGATCATGTATATAGGAATCACGTCCGAGACAAGTAGACCGACTCCTGCCTGCATCTACTACTATTACTCCACTCATCGACTACTATCCAACATGCATCTAGAGTATTAAGTTAAAAACAGAGTAACGCCTTAAGCAAGATGACATGATGTAGAGGGATAGTTTCATGCAATATGATTAAAAAACCCATCTTGTTATCCTCGATGGCAACGATAAAATACGTTCCTTGCTGCCCCTTCTGTCACTGGGAAAGGACACCGCAAGATCGAACCCAAAGCTAAGGACTTCTCCCATGGCAAGAACAACTAATCTAGTAGGCCAAACCAAACTGATAATTCGAAGAGACTTGCAAAGATAACCAATCATACATAAAAGAATTCAGAGAAGATTCAAATATTATTCATAGATAGACTCGATCATAAACCCACAATTCATCGGTCTCAACAAACACACCACAAAAAGAAGATTACATCGAATAGATCTCCACAAGAGAGGGGGAGAACATCGTATTGAGATCCAAAAAGAGAGAAGAAGCCATCTAGCTACTAACTATGGACCCGTAGGTCTGAAATAAATTACTCACACTTCATCGGAGGGGCTTGGATGATGATGTAGAAGCCCTCCATGATCGATGCCCCCTCCGGTGGAGCTCCGGAATAGGCCCCGAGATGGGATCTCGTGGATACAGAAAGTTGCGGCGGTGGAATTAGGTTTTTGGCTCCGTCCCCGATCGTTTGGGGTACGTGGATATATATATATGGGAGGAAGAAGTACGTCGGTGGAGCTTCGAGGGGCCCACGAGGCAGGGGGTGCGCCCTAGGGGGCGCGCCCTCCACCCTCGTGACCGCCTCGTGGCTTTCTTGACGGAGGGTCCAAGTCTCCTGGATCTTATCTAATGAGAAAATCACGTTTCCAAAGGTTTCATTCTGTTTGGACTCCGTTTGATATTCTGTTTCTCCGAAACACTGAAATAGGCAAAAAACAGCAATTCTGGGCTGGGCCTCTGGTTAATAGGTTAGTCCAAAAAATAATATAAAAGTGGAAAATAAAGCCAAATATAGTCCAAAACAGTAGATAATATAGCATGGAGCAATCAAAAATTATAGGTGCGTTGGGGACGTATCATACACCGCCGTGATCCACCAAGTGAAATTGTCCTTGTCGTGCACCAGATCTGTGAAAGAGTTAGCATCAAATTACACCATGTCCACCGTTAGCTTAGACGTGTCCCACGCAAGGAGTATTCCTCCTCACGTCTCAACAGCTAGTAAGTACACAAAGCCGTCAAACGATGGACCTAGACATTTCATTACCATAAGGGTATCCATTGCTTCCATTTTAGTCTCCTGCAGACATACTAGGTTAACTCTGACCGGGGCCACTAAACCCTTCATGGCCTTTCTCTTCGCGGGGTTGTTAAGCCCCCTCACGTTCTAGCAAAGCACCTGATTTGTGTGAACGTACCTTATTTTCTAGAAGATGATTCCTTGGCAACAGCGCCAGAAATTCCTTTGCTACTCCCATAGGAGTTGTTCGGTTTACCTAAAGAGGAAGGGTGATGTAGCATAGAAGCAAAAGTACTCCCCTTAGTTAATAACCAAGGTTTAATCTAACTAATAGGAATCAGAAAGCTCGCAAGGTAAGCAACACCTCACATAAACAAACAAAATACTTGCACCCAACTTGGCAAGAGGGTTGTCAAGCCCCTTGTCTTGCTAGTTACAAGGTTAAAAGCAAATAGATAGTGGTATAGTGAAACGTTAAATAGTAAAAGTAAATAAAATGCAATTTTGTAGAAGAAAATATTGATGGAGAATGGACCCCGGGCCATAGGTTCACTAGAGGTATCTCTCTCGAAAGCGGACAAATGGAATGATGACAAATTATAATTGGGAAATTGACAAGAATATCAATCTTTATGATTATGATCATTCATGGCATAATCTCATATAGGCATTATGTCCCATGATAAGTAGATTGTTAAGCTTACTAATGTCTACTACTAATACTCCACCCCAAGACAGCTATCCAGCATGCATCTTAAGATATTAAGTTTACAAGAAATAGAGTATTACAATAAGCAAGATGGCACAATGTAGACAAAAAGAAATCTCGCAATAAGATTAAACCCCGTTGTTTTATCCTTAGTGGCAACAATACAAGTATGTTTCTTCTTCCCATTTTGTCACTTGGATATAGAACACCACAACACTACTGGAAACAGAGAATTTGCCATTAGTCAGCTCTTTGCCGGCTTATAAAAAATGGACGGCAAAGAGCCTGGTTGCCATCAGCCATTTCTTTCCCGTCCGCTAGTGGACGACAAGGAATCTTTGTCATCCACCAGCGGACGGCAAAGAGGTGGGTGGGGTCTAGTGGATGCCTAAACCCTAACGGCCCACCAGATCCACCTCATTGCCATCTGCTAGCGGACAACCAAGAAAACGCTACCTAATGATGCTAGCGGACCAACCCACCTCCCACTCTCTCACTCACCGCGCCCCCAACCCCAACCACCACCGCCGCCGCTGCCCCCGACCCCCACCGGCCTCACCGCCGCCTCGGCGCCCCACGGGCCTCGCCGCCTTCGCCACCCTCGTCGCCGCCCCACCCGCGGCCTCATCGCCTCGCCTACCCGCCACCCTGGTGCCCCGCCGCCCCACTCCGATGAGCTCTGATGAGCCTCTCCCCTCTCTTTTTTCTACTATTAGTTAGATTAGTTACTAGGGTTAGTTAGGTTAGTAATTAGGTTAGTTACTAGTGTGTTAGTTAGGTTAGTTCTAGTTTAGTTAGGTTAGTTCTAGACAAAAATTATTATGAGAAAAAAAGAAGAAGAGGAGGAGAAGAAGAAAAGGGGAGAATAAGAAGAAGAAGAAGAGGGGGAGTAGAAGAAGAAGACAAAGAACATGATGAATACGAAGAAGATGACGATGATGATGAAAAAGAAGGAAGAAGAAGATGAAAAAAAAGAAGTAGAAAAAGTAGAAAAAGAAAGAAAAGAAGGAAAAGAAGGTCGAGGGTTGAGCGGTCGAGGATCGAGGATTGCGGAGGGCCGAAGTTTTTTTCATAGTTTGAAGTGTCGATGCTTTATGTTATGTCATGTCCTAAATTTTCTTGACTCGATCGATAAAATTTGCAGGCTTTGCGCTATTTCATCTCCTTGGAGTCATCATTGGTCGAATTTTTTGTCCATGATCCCGCCGTTGTTCGACTACTTCTTATATAGCCGAGGGTGAGCTACGAATCCACCTTCACCTCCTATGCTCTTTTAATCATGTTAGTAGATTTCATTTCATGTTAAATCGCGTAACCAGTATGCGTCTCCCGTCCGAAAGGGTTGCATTGATAAATATGCATTCAGTTGCATATTTATCAACGTAACTCATTCAGATTGTACAGCGATTTCCACAGACAGCCCGAGTATGTGTAGATTGGGTACGTTCTCCATGCTATACCCCATTTCGAGACAAAATTTCATCAGTGCCTCCCTGTTGTTCTCCGGATGCACATTATCTCGACTTTTTTCCGAGACGTGTATCAGGAGAACAGCGGGGAGGTGCTGCCGAAATTTTGTCTCAGAATGGGGTAGAGCATGGAGAACATACTCAATCTACACATGCCCGGGTGGGATTAGGACCTATCTTTACCTATTAGAGTGTAGGTTTCATGGACATAATAAAATTGAAAAACTAGATTAACTGATGAATATACATGCTTAATTATATATATTTCTTGTCTGTCCAGTAGTTGAGCAAGATGAGTGATCGTGCATGGATGTACACAGGTCACACTAGTTGGAAAGAGATTACCAATGAATGGTTAACAAAAACCAAGGGGTTTGTGAAAGCCACATTTGCAAATGGCCAGAGGAAAAACGGGTTCCCCTGTGTCCGGTGCAACAATTGGGAAAAGAGGATAGAGGATGAAATGGGCAAACACCTGCAAAAGAGTGGTTTTATGCCCAGTTATACGGTGTGGACATTTCATGATGAGTTTTCCCAACGTGCCAGAGCTAAGGTGGTTCATCATCGCACCGACAAGCATGGTACCAGGATGGAAGACATGGTGCAAAACTTTGATGATGCTCGGGATTTGGACGATGAGATGGAGGAATCTACAAAGGCCTTCAATGAAATGTTTGAGTCTTCAAAACGTCCTCCCCACGAGCACACTGAGCTTTGTCAGCTGGATGTCATCTTAGAAATAATGGCTCTGAAGGCTCAATTCAACTTGGGCAAAGAATGCTACTACGCAGTGATGACAGTGTTTGGACGCTTTCTACCCAAAGGCCGTGTACTGCCTGCAAACCTGTACCAGTTAGACAAAATCCTCCGTGCTCTTAAGATGCCCTATGAGAAGATACATGCTCGTGAGAAAGGATGTGCCTTATTTAGGCTTGAGTATGCGGACTTGAACTATTGTCCCATTTGCAAGTCTGCTAGGTATGGTGTGGTAGACAACGGTATGGGTGAGAAGAGGCAGACCAAAATCCCCGTTAATTTTCTTTGGTATATGCCAATTGTACCAAGACTTCAACATCTTTTCAACGTTGAAGAGACGGCCAGACAGATGACATGGCACAATATGGGAAAAAGAACCGAACTAGATGCA
The DNA here is from genome assembly GCA_034509565.1 of Triticum monococcum. NCBI lineage: Eukaryota > Viridiplantae > Streptophyta > Magnoliopsida > Poales > Poaceae > Triticum > Triticum monococcum. The sequence goes on from CM067841.1 coordinate 433,532,264, forward strand.
GATGGGAATCTGATGATGGTACACACATCGGATGGTGAAGCGTGGAAGCGCTTCGGTGCATTACATGCGCCAAAAGTGGCAGATCCAAGGAATCCTCGAGTCGCCATCAGATGGGTTCAATGTGTTTGGTCTGACAGCAGCCCAATACAGTTGTTGGCCTGTATTTGTCATTCCACTCAATATCCTCCCCCAGACAGATTATGCAGAGAAAGAACATTTTCCTGACATTGATAATTCTAGGGCCCAACTATCCAGGGAAGAATATGAATGTGTACATGCAGCCGCTTAAGGATGAATTGCAATAAGCTTGGGATAATGGGTTCAAGACATGCGACACCTTTAGCAAATAGAACTTCATAATGCGTCTCTAGTACATGTACTCGACGCATAACTTGCCGGCGTATGTGCTATTCATTGGCTGGTGTGTGCACAGAAAGTTCCCATGCCCCACATGCAAGGCAGCTCTTGAGTTTCGTTGGCTATGGGTGGGTCGCAAGTTTTCTTGCTTCGACTTGCATAGACAGTTCCTGGATCCTCGTCATAAGTTTAGGAAAGACAAGAAGAACTTCATGAAAGGTAGAGTTGTCAAAAACTCTGCACCACCTCTGTTGACAGGCCAAGAGACCCTGGATCAGTTAAACACTCTCGAGCAAGATCAAGAGCGTCCAGTGTATTTCAAGGGGTATAATTCGAAACGCGCCTGGACTCGCAAGACATGCTTGTAGGATCTGCCTTACTTCAAAGACCTCCTTTGCCGACACAACATCGACGTGATGCACACTGAAAAGAATATCGCCGAGGCACTTTTTGGTACATTGTTCGGCATAGAGGGGAAGTTAAAGGATAATACTAAGGCTAGAGTCGATCAAGAGGCACTATGAGATAGACCGTTACAGAACATGAAAGAACCGAAAGGAAAGCAGAACTGGACGGAACCAAAGGCATGGTTCAATCTTGGAAGGCCAGCTATGAGGGAAATTATCTTGTGGGTGACAATGCAGTTGATGTTCCCCGATGGGTATGCAGCGAATCTAAAGAGCGGATCGAGTCTTGAAAAATTGAAAATATTTGGTCTCAAGAGTCATGATTGGCACATATGGATTGAGCGGGTAATGTCCGTGATGTTGAGTGGCTTTATCCCTAAGGATGAAAGACTAGTACTGGCCGAGCTGAGATATTTCTTCTGTGTTCTTTGTGTGAAAGAACTATCGCCTACCGTGGTAGAAGAAATGGAAGAGTTGGCGCTGGAGTTGATCTGCAAGTTAGAGAAGATCTTTCCGCCGGCCTTCTTTAATCCAATGCAACACTTGATTTTGCATCTCCCGACCGAGGCAAGATTGGCGAGCATGCAAAATCATTGGTGCTACGCAACTAAGAGGATGCAAAAGACGCGTCGAGCAAAATGTAAAAATAAACATAGAATTGAAGCATCGATGGCCGAGGCATTCATTATTGAGGAGGCGGCAAACTTCGTGACATCACACTACGAAGCCAAAAATCGTCATTTGCATAATCCAAAGCCTCGGTACAATGCTGGCGACCCTAAAAAAGGTGGATGCAACCTCAGCCTATTCAAAGGGAATCTCGCACCAGCCGGTGCTTCTAAACCAATATCGTTGGATGTCGAAGAAAGGCGGGCCATTTCGTTGTATATCTTCAACAACCTAATGGAAGTGCGGCCGTACATTGAGTAAATTATCGCAGTACATTGTTTCACAACTTCTAATTCCTTTGAAAATCTCTTATTCCTGAATAATTGATACAGTCGATACGTCACCAGATTCTCGGATGGAGAGGAGATTGAAAAGGAATCTATCAAAGAGTATGACCTTCTGGCAAAGCAAGGAGGCGGATTTCCCGGTTTCATCTCTTGGTTAAAAAAAACGGTAATTTCCATTAGACCATTCTCATTTTCTTCGTCTAATTTGCGGCTAATGCAACAATCCTTTTGTATTAAACTTGTAGGCTAATTCAAAGTCTATGGACGCCGAATCGAGACAAGTCGCTAATGCTTTTGACTACAATGTTTGTTCATTTGACAAATACGACATCAACGGGTATCGCTTTTGTACCTACGACAAAGAGCTATCTATGGCCGGCCGAAAGTCTACAAATTGTTGTGTCTCTGCTATCGGCGATGGAGGTATCGAGTATTATGGGAGAGTTGAAGCAATTTATGAACTTCTATTCTATGGTGAAAACTCACAGAACGTCATAGTCTTCAAATGTTATTGGTTCCAGCCGAAGGAGACTAGACGGAATCATGAACATATCACTACTGCAGGATGCTGCTAACGCGACACTACGATCATAGACCCTTTGACCAAACTGTGTGTGATGCATTCATCGCAAACGGTGATGTAAAAAACCGTCAAAAAAGGTGTAAAACATTTGTGATGACGGATGCATCAAACACGGTTCCGATTTTAGTTGCGTGTGTGATGCAGGACATACGGTTCAGTTCAATGAACTGTTTGCGATGAGGAAGAAGAACAGAAACAGGCAGCTAGATGAAGGCGTGTGCGATATATGGCATACAGTTCACTCGGATTAACTATTTGTGATGAGGAGGAACAACAGAAACGGGCAACTAGATAAAGGTGTGTGCGATTGAGGGCATATGCTTCAGAAGGATTAACTATTTGCGATTAGGCAACAGAACAGAAACAGTCAGCCAGATGAAAGTGTCTGCGATTGATGGCATACACTTCACACGGATGAACTATTTGCGATTAGCCACAACAAACAGAAACAGTTAGACAGATCAACGTGTTGTGCACTAGACGGGCACACATTCTAATTAAAAGAAGCGTGCACGATGGTAATAACGAGCGTGCACGGTTGTTGGAACAAGACGTGTGCTGACATTGCCTATTGCGGTGCATCCTATGGTGCAAACGCCACATACGCAACCGAGAAAGTGTGCCCACGTTACGCCATCCGGGAATAGTGCCACACTTAGAACCGTCAATAAATTTTGAGCTTGCGTCCCATCACATTCCAAATTACTACCACGCTATATTTAATTGCAAACCTCTTCACACCGATCAAAACCTAAACGGTTTCCCACTTAGGGGCATATTAGTACTCGGTTATAAATACTACTACTCCAAGATGACTGCACATTCCTCCTCAACTCATCAACCAAAAAACAAACAAGTCATTCATCATCGTTCCCTCACGTCTGCCATGGCCAGCGTGAGTTCTGGGTCGAGAGATTGCCACCACGGAGAGGCGAGCATGGAAGCAGAAGAATGAGAGATGTCTCGCCTCGCCGCGAAAGCAACCGACATGTCCCACCGCACGGCCGTAGCAGCACAGAGGTCTCGCCATGCCGCCGAAGCAGCACGGAGGTCCCACCGTGCCATCGATGCAGTAGACTGGTCCGGCCGCGCCGCTCAAGTAGCAGAGATGTCCCCCGCACCGCGCCGTGAATGCAGTAGAGATATCCTCCCATGTCGCAGCAGCCTGGGAAAATGTCTCGCAGGCAGGCGAGGACTCTTATAGGTGCATGCATGCAATCGTCCTTAGCCAGATGGATCAGATCTCCGGCTGGGTGAGGTTGCAGGACAGCATGAAAGCCTTGTTTCAACAGGCTATCGGCGTCATCCGACAACTAAATGAGAGCAATGCGAAGCTCCGGGCCGAGTGCGACCTGCTGATGGCAAAGATCATCAGAAGTGCAGAGCAGCATGAGGAGACCACTGGCTTGTTGAAAAGGACCAGCGTGTCATCGTCGAGAAACTTATGGACGAGAATGCCATTTTGCGCACCAAGCGCAAAAGGCTGGTGGAGGAATCCGTGGATGCTCTCAAGCAGCATATTGAGGACACGAAAGAGCTCATCGCTGCTCGCCATGGAGACTAGTTCCCGTGGCCTGCAGCAACGCGTCAAGAAAGTAGAGATCAGCGAGCCGGATCGTTGTCTTCCTTCCTCTTTTGCCCTTGTGTATTTCGGGCGTTGTCCATGTGCCTTTTTTAATTATGTTCCTAAATATGTAAGACAATTATTATCCACTAGCATCGTCCATATATTCATCAGTCTTGCTATAGGTCACGGTCGATGCTATATAGGTCCGTCGAATCTTGCATTAAGATCCGTGCAAAACTTTATTTTCAGATTTTCTTTTTTCTCTCTTGAATCTCAGTCCAGTGAGACATAGCCACGCCGTGAAACAGGGCTCAGGCGCCATTAATTGAGATGTTGGGAGGGAGGTGCACGGCGGATAGAGGTCAAAGGGCTCTCCTCCCGATGAGCACGCACAGGGGTTTGATCGCACGCCTCTCGTACTCAAATAGCTACCCTGCACGACATCTCCTAGCCAATAAAAAAGGGAACACATAGCGGCACATAGTTGGTAAGTAGAACGCCCACGGTTTCAATAATACTTGTGTTTCCGATTTGTAACATGACAACACTTGTTCCAAAATGACTTTGTTGATTGTTAATGTGTGCGCCTTCGTAAATCGGACTGAAAAATTACAACAGCATGTTGGTGCCATGTCATGACACCATGCCAAGTTTCATGATTTTCAGGCGTGTTTTGGATTTACAGGAATTAAAAAAATCAAGTTTCTCAATATTTCCAGCCGAGCCACGACGCCCAGATGTTTGAATTTCGTTCTCATTTCTTGCATGCGACCTAGAAATTCACCCAAGGACACACATGTGATTTTTCAACCAACTTTGGTGCACTGGGGCATGTGCTTGTAGTTCAAATTTTAATTATGCATATTAAATGCCTAGAAATTCAATTAATGTATAAAAAGGCCAAATGAACCCGGAATAATTCCAAAATTTAGCACGATACTTCTATTTGGTCTAATCTGCCTGTGTAAAAAAATTAAGGCGAGAGAAGGCAGTGTATGTCGTTTTGCACACGGAGGTGACACGTTCCCTCTCACAACCACGAGCCTTCTTGAGAGATGCTCCGGTTTGCAAGAACCTTATACCAAAGCTTCTCCCAATTCGGCCAAAACTTTTACCACAGCATGTTGGTGCCATGTCATGACACCATGCCAACTTTCATGATTTTCAGGCGTGTTTCGGATTTACAGGAATTAAAAAAACAAGTTTCTCAATCTTTCCGGCCGAGCCATGACGCCCAGATATTTGAATTTCATTCCCATTTCTTGCATGGGACCTAGAAATTGACCCAAGGACACACATGTGATTTTTGAACCAACTTTGGTGCACGGGAGCATATGCTTATAGTTCAAATTTGAATTATACACATTAAATGCCTAGAAATTTGATTAATGTATAAAAAGGCCAAACGAACCCGGAATAATTCGAAAATTTAGCACAATACTTCTATTTGGTCTACTCTGCCTGTGTAAAAAAATAAGGCATGAGAAGGTAGTGTACGTATGTCGTTTCGCACACGGAGCTGACATGTTCCCTCAGAACCATGAGCCTTCTTGAGAGAAGCTCCGGTTTGGAAGAAGGTTGTACCAAAGCTTGTCCTAATTTGGCCAAAAAAATTACCACATCATGTTGGTGCCATGTCATGACACCATGCCAAGTTTCATGATTTTCAGGCACGTTTTGGATTTACATGAATTAAAAAACCAAGTTTCTCAATCTTTTCGGCCGAGCCATGACGCCCAGATGTTTGAATTTCATTCCCATTTCTTGCATGGGACCTAGAAATTCACCCAAGGACACACATGTGATTTTTGAACCAACTTTGGTGCACTGGAGCATGTGCTTGTAGTTCAAAGTTGAATTATGCACAATAAATGCCCAGAAATTCAATTAATGTATAAAAAGGCCAAATGAACCCGGAATAATTCCAAAATTTAGCATGATACGTCTATTTGGTCTAATCTGCCTGTGTAAAAAAATTAAGGCGGGAGAAGGCAGTGTATGTCATTTTGCACATGGAGGTGACACGTTCCCTCTCAGAACCACGAGCCTTCTTGAGAGAAGCTCCGGTTTGCAAGAACCTTATACCAAAGCTTGTCCCAATTCGGCCAAAACTTTTACCACAACATGTTGGTGCCACGTCATGACACCATGCCAAGTTTCATGATTTTCAGGCGTGTTTTGGATTTACAGGAATTAAAAAACCAAGTTTCTCAATCTTTCCGGCTGAGCCACGACGCCCAGATATTTAAATTTCAGTCCCATTTCTTGCATGGGACCTAGAAATTCACCCAAGGACACACATGTGATTTTTGAACCAACTTTGGTGCACTAGAGCATGTGCTTGTAGTTTAAATTTGAATTATGCACATTAAATGCCCAGAAATTCAATTAATGTAAAAAAATGCCAAACGAACCTGAAATAATTCCAAAATTTAGCACAATGCTTCTATTTGGTCTAATCTGCCTGTGTAGAAAAATTAAGGCGGGACAAGGTAGTGTATGTATGTCGTTTGGCGCATGGGGGTGACACATTCCCTCTCAGAACCATGAGCCTTCTTGAGAGAAGCTCCGGTTTGCAAGAAGCTTGTACCAAAGCTTGTCCTAATTCGGCCAAAAAAATTACCACATCAAGTTGGTGCCATGTCATGACACCATGCCAAGTTTCATGATTTTCAGGCATGTTTTGGATTTACATGAATTAAAAAACCAAGTTTCTCAATATTTCCGGCTGAGCCACGACGCCTAGGTGTTTGAATTTCATTCCCATTTCTTGCATGGGACATAGAAATTCACCCAAGGACACACATGTGATTTTTGAACCAACTTTGGTGCAGTGGAGCATGTGCTTGTAGTTCAAATTTGAATTATGCACATTAAATGCCCAGAAATTCAATTAACGTATAAAATGGCCCAACGAACCCGAAATAATTCCAAAATTTAGCACGATACTTTATTTGGTCTAATCTGCCTGTGTATAAAAATTAAGGTGGGAGAAGGCAGTGTATGTTGTTTTGCACACAGGTAACACGTTCCCTCTCAGAACCACGTGCCTTCTTGAGAGAAGCTCTGGTTTGCAAGAACCTTATACCAAAGCTTGTCCCAATTCGGCCAAAACTTTTACCACAACATGTTGGTGCCACATCATGACACCATGCCAAGTTTCATGATTTTCAGGCGTGTGTTGGATTTACAGGAATTAAAAAACCAAGTTTCTCAATCTTTTCGGTCGAGCCACGACGCCCAGATATTGGAATTTCATTCCCATTTCTTCATGGGACCTAGAAATTCACCCAAGGACACACATGTGATTTTTGAACCAACTTTGGTGCACTGGAGCATGCGCTTGTAGTTCAAAGTTGAATTATGCACAATAAATGCCCAGAAATTCAATTAATGTATAAAAAGGCCAAATGAACCCGGAATAATTCCAAAATTTAGCATGATACGTCTATTTGGTCTAATCTGCCTGTGTAAAAAAATTAAGGCGGGAGAAGGCAGTGTATGTCATTTTGCACATGGAGGTGACACGTTCCCTCTCAGAACCACGAGCCTTCTTGAGAGAAGCTCCGGTTTGCAAGAACCTTATACCAAAGCTTGTCCCAATTCGGCCAAACCTTTTACCACAACATGTTGGTGCCACGTCATGACACCATGCCAAGTTTCATGATTTTCAGGCGTGTTTTGGATTTACAGGAATTAAAAAACCAAGTTTCTCAATCTTTCCGGCCGAGCCACGACGCCCAGATATTTAAATTTCAGTCCCATTTCTTGCATGGGACCTAGAAATTCACCCAAGGACACACATGTGATTTTTGAACCAACTTTGGTGCACTAGAGCATGTGCTTGTAGTTTAAATTTGAATTATGCACATTAAATGCCCAGAAATTCAATTAATGTAAAAAAATGCCAAACGAACCTGGAATAATTCCAAAATTTAGCACAATGCTTCTATTTGGTCTAATCTGCCTGTGTAGAAAAATTAAGGCGGGACAAGGTAGTGTATGTATGTCGTTTGGCGCATGGGGGTGACACATTCCCTCTCAGAACCATGAGCCTTCTTGAGAGAAGCTCCGGTTTGCAAGAAGCTTGTACCAAAGCTTGTCCTAATTCGGCCAAAAAATTTACCACATCATGTTGGTGCCATGTCATGACACCATGCCAAGTTTCATGATTTTCAGGCATGTTTTGGATTTACATGAATTAAAAAACCAAGTTTCTCAATATTTCCGGCTGAGCCACGACGCCTAGGTGTTTGAATTTCATTCCCATTTCTTGCATGGGACATAGAAATTCACCCAAGGACACACATGTGATTTTTGAACCAACTTTGGTGCAGTGGAGCATGTGCTTGTAGTTCAAATTTGAATTATGCACATTAAATGCCCAGAAATTCAATTAACATATAAAATGGCCAAACGAACCCGAAATAATTCCAAAATTTAGCACGATACTTTATTTGGTCTAATCTGCCTGTGTAAAAAAATTAAGGTGGGAGAAGGCAGTGTATGTTGTTTTGCACACAGGTAACACGTTCCCTCTCACAACCACGTGCCTTCTTGAGAGAAGCTCTGGTTTGCAAGAACCTTATACCAAAGCTTGTCCCAATTCGGCCAAAACTTTTACCACAACATGTTGGTGCCACATCATGACACCATGCCAAGTTTGATGATTTTCAGGCGTGTGTTGGATTTACAGGAATTAAAAAACCAAGTTTCTCAATCTTTTCGGTCGAGCCACGACGCCCAGATATTGGAATTTCATTCCCATTTCTTCATGGGACCTAGAAATTCACCCAAGGACACACATGTGATTTTTGAACCAACTTTGGTGCACTGGAGCATGTGCTTGTAGTTCAAAGTTGAATTATGCACAATAAATGCCCAGAAATTCAATTAATGTATAAAAAGGCCAAACGAACCCGGAATAATTCCAAAATTTAGCATGATACGTCTATTTGGTCTAATCTGCCTGTGTAAAAAAATTAAGGCGGGAGAAAGCAGTGTATGTCATTTTGCACATGGAGGTGACACGTTCCCTCTCAGAACCAGGAGCCTTCTTGAGAGAAGCTCCGGTTTGCAAGAACCTTATACCAAAGCTTGTCCCAATTCGGCCAAAACTTTTACCACAACATGTTGGTGCCACGTCATGACACCATGCCAAGTTTCATGATTTTCAGGCGTGTTTTGGATTTACAGGAATTAAAAAACCAAGTTTCTCAATCTTTCCGGCCGAGCCACGACGCCCAGATATTTAAATTTCAGTCCCATTTCTTGCATGGGACCTAGAAATTCACCCAAGGACACACATGTGATTTTTGAACCAACTTTGGTGCACTAGAGCATGTGCTTGTAGTTTAAATTTGAATTATGCACATTAAATGCCCAGAAATTCAATTAATGTAAAAAAATGCCAAACGAACCTGGAATAATTCCAAAATTTAGCACAATGCTTCTATTTGGTCTAATCTGCCTGTGTAGAAAAATTAAGGCGGGACAAGGTAGTGTATGTATGTCGTTTGGCGCATGGGGGTGACACATTCCCTCTGAGAACGATGAGCCTTCTTGAGAGAAGCTCCGGTTTGCAAGAAGCTTGTACCAAAGCTTGTCCTAATTCGGCCAAAAAATTTACCACATCATGTTGGTGCCATGTCATGACACCATGCCAAGTTTCATGATTTTCAGGCATGTTTTGGATTTACATGAATTAAAAAACCAAGTTTCTCAATATTTCCGGCTGAGCCACGACACCTAGGTGTTTGAATTTCATTCCCATTTCTTGCATGGGACATAGAAATTCACCCAAGGACACACATGTGATTTTTGAACCAACTTTGGTGCAGTGGAGCATGTGCTTGTAGTTCAAATTTGAATTATGCACATTAAATGCCCACAAATTCAATTAACGTATAAAATGGCCAAACGAACCCGAAATAATTCCAAAATTTAGCACGATACTTTATTTGGTCTAATCTGTCTGTGTAAAAAAATTAAGGTGGGAGAAGGCAGTGTATGTCGTTTTGCACACACAGGTAACACGTTCCCTCTCAGAACCACGTGCCTTCTTGAGAGAAGCTCTGGTTTGCAAGAACCTTATACCAAAGCTTGTCCCAATTCGGCCAAAACTTTTACCACAACATGTTGGTGCCACATCATGACACCATGCCAAGTTTCATGATTTTCAGGCGTGTGTTGGATTTACAGGAATTAAAAAAACCAAGTTTCTCAATCTTTCCGGTCGAGCCACGACGCCCAGATATTGGAATTTCATTCCCATTTCTTCATGGGACCTAGAAATTCACCCAAGGACACACATGTGATTTTTGAACCAACTTTGGTGCACTGGAGCATGTGCTTGTAGTTCAAAGTTGAATTATGCACATTAAATGCCCAGAAATTCAATTAATTTATAAAAAAGGCCAAACGAACCCGGAATCCTTCCAAAATTTAGCACAATACTTCTATTTGGTCTAATCTGCCTGTGTAAAAAAATTAAGGCGGGAGAAGGTACTGTGCGTATGTCGTTTCGCGCACGGAGGTGACACATTCCCTCTCAGAACCATGAGCCTTCTTGAGGGAACCTCTGGTTTGCAAGAAGCTTGTACATAAGCTTGCCCTAGTTCGGCCAAAAAAATTACCACATCATGTTGGTGCCATGTCATGACACCATGCCAAGTTTCATGATTTTCAGGCATGTTTTGGATTTACATGAATTAAAAAACCAAGTTTCTCAATCTTTCCGGCCGAGCCACGACGCCCAGATGTTTGGATTTCATTCCCATTTCTTGCATGGGACCTAGAAATTCACCCAAGGACACACAAGTGATTTGTGAACCAACTTTGGTGCAGTGGAGCATGTGCTTGTAGTTCAAATTTGAATTATGCACATTAAAAGCCCAGAAATCAATTAATGTATAAAATGGCCAAAAGAACCCAAAATAATTCCAAATTTTAGCACAATACTTCTATTTGGTCTAATCTGCTCGTGTAAACAAATTAAGGCGGGAGAAGGCAGTGTATGTCGTTTTGCACACGGAGGTGACACGTTCCCTCTCAGAAACACGAGCCTTCTTGAGAGAAGCTCCAGTTTGCAAGATCCTTATACCAAAGCTTGTCCCAATTCGGCCAAAACTTTTACCACAACCTGTTGGTGCCATGTCATGACACCATACCAAGTTTCATGATTTTCACGCGTGTTTTCGATATACAGGAATTAGAAAACCAAGTTTCTTATTCTTTCCAGTCGAGCCACGACGCCCAGATATTTGAATTTCATTCCCATTTCTTGCATGGGACCTAGAAATTCACCAAAGGACACACATGTGATTTTTGAACGAACTTTGGTGCACTGGAGCATGTGCTTGTAGTTCAAATTTGAATTAGGCACATTAAATGCCCAGAAATTCAATTAATGTATAAAAAAGGCCAAACGAACCCGGAATAATTCCAAAATTTAGCACAATACTTCTATTTGGTCTAATCTGCCTGTGTAAAAAAATTAAGGCGGGAGAAGGTACTGTACGTATGTCGTTTCGCGCACGGAGGTGACACATTCCCTCTCAGAACCATGAGCCTTCTTGAGAGAAGCTCCGGTTTGCAAGAAGCATGTACCAAAGCTTGTCCTAATTCAGCCAAAAAATTTACCACATCATGTTGGTGCCATGTCATGACACCATGCCAAGTTTCATGATTTTCAGGCATGTTTTGGATTTACATGAATTAAAAACCCAAGTTTCTCAATCTTTCCGGCCGAGCAACGACGCCCAGATGTTTGAATTTCATTCCCATTACTTGCATGGGACCGAGAAATTCACCCAAGGACACACATGTGATTTTTGAACCAACTTTGGTGCACTGGAGCATGTGCTTGTAGTTCAAATTTGAATTATGCACATTAAATGCTCAGAAATTCAATTAATTTATAAAATGGCCAAATGAACCTGAAATAATTCCAAAATTTAGCATGATACTTCTATTTGGTCTAATCTGCCTGTGTAAAAAAATTAAGGCGGGAGAAGGCAGTGTATGTCATTTTGCACACGGAGGTGACACGTTCCCTCTCAGAACCAAGAGCCTTCTTGAGAGAAGCTCCGGTTTGCAAGAACCTTATACCAAAGCTTGTCCCAATTCGGCCAAAACTTTTACCACAACATGTTGGTGCCATGTCATGACACCATGCCAAGTTTCATAATTTTCAGGCGTGTTTTGGATTTACAGGAATTAAAAAACCAAGTTTCTCAATCTTCCGGTCGAGCCACGACGCCCAGATATTTGAATTTCATTCCCATTTCTTGCATGGGACCTAGAAATTCACCCAAGGACACACATGTGATTTTTGAACCAACTTTGGTGCACTGGAGCATGTGCTTGTGGTTCAAATTTGAATTATGCACATTAAATGCCCAGAAATTCAATTAATGTGTAAAAAGGCCAAACGAACCTAGAATGATTACAAAATTTAGCACAATACTTCTATTTGGTCTAATCTGCCTGTGTAAAAAAATTAAGGGAGGAGAAGGCAGTGTACGTATGTCATTTCGCACACGGAGGTGACACGTTCCCTCTCGGAACCATGAGCCTTCTTGAGAGAAGCTCCGGTTTGCAAGAAGCTTGTACCAAAGCTTGTCCTAATTCGGCCAAAAAAAATTACCACATCATGTTGGTGCCATGTCATGACACCATGCCAAGTTTCATGATTTTCAGGCATGTTTTGGATTTACATGAATTAAAAAATCAGGTTTCTCAATATTTCCGGCCGAGCCACGACACCGAGATGTTTGAATTTCATTCCCATTTCTTGCATGGGACCTAGAAATTCACCCAAGGACACACATGTGATTTTTGAACCAACTTTGGTGCACTGGGGCATGTGCTTGTAGTTCAAATTTGAATTATGCACATTAAATGCCCAGAAATTCAATTAATGTATAAAAAAGGCCTATGATATATCTAAGCATGGAAAGTATTAGGAACTCTAAGTCGTTTTCGTTGGTGTGATGGGTACACCTCCCAAAATGTTTTTATCTCTAAGTTTTTCGCTTTGAGCTCTGGTACCTCTACAAATCCCTACTTCCCTCTGCGAAGGGCCTTTCTTTTACTTTATGCAATTTTTATTTTGAATTTGAGTCTCCATCTTCTCTTATAAAAGCACCAACTAGGAGGCGATATGATCGTACTTGAGTATTGGATGTAGCTAATATGCTAGTGTGTTTCATGAATGGATCAATGGTTGAGCATGATGGGCTAGGGATTGCTTATTTTAGCGTTGATATTTTGAAACACATGGTTGCTTGTTGATATGCTTGAGTATTTAAATTATCATGTCAAAACTAGACTATTGCTTTGAACAATATAAAAGTCCAAATGTCCATGCTATAAAGAAAGAAATATGATATGACATGTTGGGCATCATTCCACATCAAAAATTCTGTTTTTATCACTTCCCTACTCGAGGACGAGTAGGAGTTAAGCTTGGGGATGTTGATTCGTATCCAACGTATCTATAATTTTTTTTTGTTCCATAGTGTTATATTATCAATCTTGGATGTTTTATAATCATTTTATAGTCATGTTATATCATTTTTTGGTACTAACCTATTGACATAGTGCCAAGTGCCAGTTGCTGATTTTTCCATGTTTTGTTTACATCGCAGAAAATCAATATCAAATGGAGTCCAAATGCCACAAAACTTTACGGAGAATTTTTTATGGGCCAGAAGGAACACAATGGGCCCTGGCTGCGCCTGGGGGTGCCCTGAGGGGGGCACTGATACGTCCATTTTGCATCATGCTTTTATATCGATATTTATTGCATTATGGGCTGTTATTACATATTATGTCACAATACTTATGCCATTTCTCTCTTATTTTACATGGTTTACATGAAGAGGGAGAATGCCGGCAGCTGGAATTTTGGGCTGGAAAAGGAGCAGATATTAGAGACCTATTCTACACAACTCCAAAAGTCTTGAAACTCCACGAAAGTCAGTTTTGGAATATATTAAAAATATTGGGCAAAGAAAGCACTAGAGGGGGGCGAAGAACGCCGACATGCCGATATGATCAAGAAGGTCTTCCCTATTTCTTTGAAGGTAAAGGCATTGACATGGTTTACGCTATGTGATGATATTGGATCATGGAACTACAACCGATTGAAATTGGAATTTCATCAGAAGTTTTATCCTATGCATCTGGTTCATCGTGATCGTAATTATATATATATAATTTTTAGCCTCACAAAGGATAAAGTATCACTCAAGCTTGGGGGAGGCTTAAGTCAATGTTATATTCATGCCCCAATCATGAGCTCTCAAGAGAAATTATTATTCAAATTTTTTATGCTCGGCTTTCTCTCAATAATTGCTCCATGCTCGATACTTCTTGTACCGGTTCTTTTATGATGAAGACTATTGAATTCAGATGGGATTTATTGCAAAGAATTAAACGCAACTTTGAAGATTGGGAACTCGACGAAGGTAAGGAGTCAAGTATAACACCTAAGTTTGACTGTGTTAAACCTTTTATGGATACTGATGCTTTTCGTGAATTTAGCACTAAATATGGACTTGACTCCGAGATAGCAGCTTATTTTTGTGAATCATTTGCTACCCATGTTGATCTCCCTAAGGATAAATGGTTTAAATATCATCCTCCCATTGAAGTAAAAGTAGTTGAACTGTCGGCGTTCTGGGAACTGGGGTCCCCAGACATGCCTGCGTGCGGCCTGCGATGTGGTCAAGTGGGGGCCCAGCACGGCCCATCTTCATCAGCTCAAGCTCAAGACCCTCATGAGGGGCCAAGCCTCGCGGGGCGGACGACCGGAAGCTTCCTTAGAGGCAGCCTCATCAGGCAGGCTCGCGAGGAGGTGGAGAAATCAAGGCGGGGATACCTCATGAGGAGCCCGTGACGCAAGCCATGACGATCGAGACCAGGCGGGCGCCGGCCTGCGTAGTGTCCTTATTTCGCCTTTGGTGCAAAGGGGGCAAGCACAAGCCAGGGCACCGGGCAAAGGTTACCATTCCGGTGCAACGAGACCAAGACCAGCAGAGCGGCAGGACGGAGGTCACCATGGAGCCCAAGACGGCGTCATCACCAGTACTTTTGGCAGCTGAAGACCACCTTTGGTTAGGATAACTTGTACTATATGTTCCCCTTCAAAATGGCCAATTGTTGGCGCCCTTCCTGCTCATTACTTGGGGAGAGGCCCAGGGCCTCTGTAAATAGAGCTAGCCACCACAAAGTAGAGAGACCCCCGGAGAGATCAACACACCCAGAGGGCTAGAAATCTGGTAGAGCCCTAGCAGAGAGAGAGAGAGAGAGAGAGGCGACTGAACTCACCCTAGCAGTTCATTGCACCAGCTCAAGAACACCTCTCACGAGGCTGTTCTTCCCTTGTACTATTAATCATCAGCCCCTGAGGCAATCCACCACACCACACACTGGAGTAGGGTATTACACCACAACGGTGGCCTGAACCAGTATAAACCTTGTGTCCCTTGTGTTGTTCATTGTTTCCAGTTTAGATCACGCAAGGAGATTGGACGTAGATCGGTAAGGGAGAGATCTCCGCACGCACCCCAGTGTTCGAACCTCAAGGGTCTGCCGGAACCCGAAATCCAACATTTGGCGCGCTAGGTAGGGGTGCGCCGGAATCCTTCTTCCTCTGCATCATATTCCGTCGCCTCACTGTTCAGATGTCAGGCGACCCAGCTGCCAACGCCGACCGCTGGGTAGCGTGGCCCGCCCACGCCATGGCACCAGCCCAGGGCGACCTCAACCTTGCGCCTCAGGCAGCCCGCACTCTGCAGAGCGCTGTGGGGCGCGGGCGACGCGGCCAGACGCCGCCTGCCCTCACACCACGGCAGGTGCGGGCCGCAGCAAGGGCCTCAGACCACGCCGCGGTCACAGCATCGTACACCCGATGGGAGCGAGCGAATTCCAGGGCCGCGCTCACGGTGGCCCGAGAGCTGCTACGGTGCCGACTGCTAGAGGGTGGCCGCGACGTGTTGTTGGAGTGAGTAGCGGAGCTCCTGGACGCCGCCGCCTCAGGAACACCTCCTTTCTGCATCCAGCTGCCGCCCCAGACCCAAGGCGGGTCGCATGGTGGCATCATGCTCATGCGCGCAACTTCTAGCGGCCTCCAGGGCCCATCCAGCGCCAACACCTCCGCCGGCACCGGGCGACAAGTCACGCCAGCCCCCTCTCAGGCCAGCGAAGGGGTGCACGCCGCGGCCTTCGGCTTCGGCGGACCGCCGCACCATCACCCCCAAGACAGCGCTCCAAGCCAGGCTGCGTGGCATACAGGATGCTACGGTGAGGCGCACGGGGCGGTGGCCCCAGAAGCTTCTCCAAGGTCCTTCATTGAAAAACTCTTATTCAAGTAGGCCTTGATGCTGTCCAAGAGTTCTATATCATTTCCCATCAAAAGTATGTCATCTACATATAGTATGAGAAATGCTACAGAGCTCCCACTCACTTTCTTGTAAACACAGGCTTCTCCATAAGTCTGCGTAAACCCAAACGCTTTGATCATCTCATCAAAGCGAATGTTCCAACTCCGAGATGCTTGCACCAGCCCATAAATCGAGCGTTGGAGCTTGCACACCTTGTCAACATTCTTAGGATCGACAAAACCTTCCGGCTGCATCATATACAATTCTTCCTTAAGGAAACCATTAAGGAATGCCGTTTTGACGTCCATTTGCCATATCTCATAATCGTAGAATGCGGCAATTGCTAACATGATCCGGACGGACTTCAGCTTCGCTACCGGTGAGAAAGTCTCATCGTAGTCAACCCCTTGAACTTGTCGATAACCCTTAGCGACAACCCGAGCTTTATAGATGGTCACATTACCATCCGCGTCTGTCTTCTTCTTAAAAATCCATTTATTTCTATGGCTCGCCGTTCAACGGGCAAGTCAGTCAAAGTCCACACTTCGTTTTCATACATGGATCCTATCTCGGATTTCATGGCTTCTAGCCATTTGTCGGAATCCGGGCCCGCCATCGCTTCTTCATAGTTCGAAGGTTCACCATTGTCTAACAACATGATTTCCGAGACAGGGTTGCCGTACCACTCTGGTGCGGAATGTGTCCTTGTGGACCTTCGAAGTTCAGTAGCAACTTGATCTGAAGTTTCATGATCATCATCATTAACTTCCTCTCTAGTCGGTGCAGGCACCTCAGGAACATTTTCTTGAGTTGCGCCATTTCCCGGTTCAAGAGGTAATACTTCATCAAGTTCTACTTTCCTCCCACTCACTTCTTTCGAGAGAAACTCCTTCTCTAGAAAGAATCCATTCTTGGCAACAAAGATCTTGCCCTCGGATCTGAGGTAGAAGGTATACCCAACAGTTTCTTTAGGGTATCCTATGAAGACGCATTTTTCCGACTTGGGCTCGAGCTTTTCAGGTTGAAGTTTCTTGACATAAGCATCGCATCCGCAAACTTTTTGAAACGACCGCTTAGGTTTCTTCCCAAACCACAATTCATACGGTGTCGTCTCAACGGATTTCGACGGAGCCCTATTTAAAGTGAATGCGGCAGTCTCTAAAGCATGGCCCCAAAAAGATAGCGGTAAATCGGTAAGAGACATCATAGATCGTACCATATCTAATAGAGTGCGATTACGACATTTGGACACACCATTACGCTGAGCTGTTCCAGGCGGCGTGAGTTGTGAAACTATTCCACATTTCCTTAAGTGTGTGCCAAATTCGTGACTCAAGTATTCTCCTCCATGATCTGATCGTAGAAACTTGATTTTCCTGTCATGTTGATTCTCAACCTCACTCTGAAATTCCTTGAACTTTTCAAAGGTTTCAGACTTGTGTTTCATTAAGTAGACATACCCATATCTACTCAAGTCATTAGTGAGGGTGAGAACATAACGATAGCCACCGCGAGCCTCAACACTCATTGGACCGCACAAATCAGTATGTATGATTTCCAATAAGTTGGTTGCTCGCTCCATTGTTCCTGAGAATGGAGTCTTGGTAATTTTACCCATGAGGCATGGTTCGCACGTGTCAAATGATTCATAATCAAGAGACTCTAAAAGTCCATCTGCATGAAGCTTCTTCATGCGTTTGACACCTATGTGACCAAGGCGGCAGTGCCACAAGTATGTGGGACTATCATTACAACCTTACATCTTTTGGTACTCACACTATGAATATGTGTAGCATTACGCTCGAGATTCATTAAGAATAAACCATTCACCATTGGAGCATGACCATAAAACATATCTCTCATATAAATAGAACAACCATTATTCTCGGATTTAAATGAGTAGCCATCTCGAATTAAACGAGACCCTGATACAATGTTCATGCTCAAACTTGGCACTAAATAACAGTTATTAAGGTTTAAAACTAATCCCGTAGGTAAATGAAGAGGCAGCGTGCCGACGGCGATCACATCGACCTTGGAACCATTCCCGACGCGCATCGTCACCTCATCCTTCGCCAGTCTCCGCTTATTCCGCAGCTCCTGCTTTGAGTTACAAATGTGAGCAACTGCACTGGTATCAAATACCCAGGAGCTACTACGAGTACTAGTAAGGTACACATCAATTACATGTATATCACATATACCTTTCGTTTTGCCGGCCTTCTTGTCCGCTAGGTATTTGGGGCAGTTCCGCTTCCAGTGACCGCTTCCCTTGCAATAAAAGCACTCAGTCTCGGGCTTGGGTCCGTTCTTTGGCTTCTTCCTGGCAGCTTGCTTGCCGGGCGTGGCAACTCCCTTGCCGTCCTTCTTGAAGTTCTTTTTACCCTTGCCCTTCTTGAACGTAGTGGTTTTATTCACCATCAACACTTGATGTTCCTTCTTGACTTCTACCTCCGCTGATTTCAGCATTGCAAATACCTCAGGAATGGTCTTTTCCATCCCCTGCATATTGAAGTTCATCACAAAGCTCTTGTAGCTTGGTGGAAGCGACTGGAGGATTCTGTCAATGACCGCGTCATCCGGGAGATTAACTCCCACCTGAGTCAAGCGGTTATGTAACCCAGACATAGTGAGTATGTGCTCACTGACAGAACTATTTTCCTCCATCTTACAGCTGAAGAACTTGTCGGAGACCTCATATCTCTCGACCCGGGCATGAGCTTGGAAAACCATTTTCAGCTCTTCGAACATCTCATATGCTCCATGTCTCTCAAAACGCTTTTGGAGCCCCGGCTCTAAGCTGTAAAGCATGCCGCACTGAACGAGGGAGTAATCATCAACACGTGTCTGCCAAGCATTCATAACGTCTTGGTTTTGTGGGATGGGAGCTTCACCTAGCCGTGCTTGTAGGACATAATCTTTCTTGGCAGCTATGAGGATAATCCTCAGGTTCCGGACCCAGTCCGTGTAGTTGCTGCCATCGTCTTTCAGCTTGGTTTTCCCTAGGAACGCGTTGAAGTTGAGGACTACGTTGGCCATTTGATATACAAGACATATTGTAAATATTTTAGACTAAGTTCATGATAATTAAGTTCATCTAATCAAATTATTTAATGAACTCCCACTTAGATAGACATCCCTCTTCTAGTCATCTAAGTATAACATGATCCGAGTCAACTAGGCCGTGTCCGATCATCACGTGAGACGGACTAGTCAACATCAGTGAACATCTTCATGTTGATCGTATCTTCTATACGACTCATGCTCGACCTTTCGGTCTTCTGTGTTCCGAGGCCATGTCTGTACATGCTAGGCTCGTCAAGTCAACCCAAGTGTTTGCATGTGTAAATCTGTCTTACACCCGTTGTATGTGAACGTTAGAATCTATCACACCCGATCATCACGTGGTGCTTCGAAACAACGAATTGTCGCAACGGTGCACAGTTAGGGGGAACACTTGCTTGAAATTATTATGAGGGATCATCTTATTTACTACCGTCGTTCTAAGTAAACAAGATGCAAAACATGATAAACATCACATGCAATCAAATAATAATAGTGACATGATATGGCCAATATCACATAGCTCCTTTGATCTCCATCTTGGGGCTCCATGATCATCTTGTCACCGTCTTGACACCATGATCTCCATCATCATGATCTCCATCATCGTGTCTCCATGAATTTGCTCGCCAACTATTACTTCTACTACTATGGCTAACGCGTTTAGCAATAAAGTAAAGTAATTTACATGGCGTTTCTCAATGACACACAGGTCATATAAAAAATAAAGACAACTCATATGGCTCCTGCCGGTTGTCATACTCATCGACATGCAAGTCGTGATTCCTATTACAATAGCATGAACATCTCATACATCACATATAGATCATTCATCATTCATCACAACTTTGGCCATATCATATCACAAAGCACTTGCTGCAAAAACAAGTTAGACGTCCTCTAATTGTTGTTGCAAGTTTTGCGTGGCTGAAATAGGGTTCTAGCAAGAACGTTTTCTTACCTACGTGAAAGCCACAACGTGATTTGTCAACTTCTATTTACCCTTCATAAGGACCCTTTTCATCGAATCCGCTCCAACTAGAGTAGGAGAGACAGTCACCCGCCAGCCACCTTATGCAACTAGTGCATGTTAGTCAGTGGAACCGGTCTCACATAAGCGTACGTGTAAGGTTGGTCCGGGCCGCTTCATCCCACAATACTGTTGAAGCAAGATAAGACTAGTAGCGGCAAGAAAGTTGACAACATCTACGCCCACAACAAATTGTGTTCTACTCGCGCAAGAAGAACTACGCATAGACCTAGCTCATGATGCCACTGTAGGGGAACGTTGCAGAAAACAAAATTTTTCCTACGGTTTCACCAAGATCCATCTATGAGTTCATCTAGCAACGAGTTATCGCGAGCGGAAGCGTTCAAAGAACGGGGATGAGGTAGTCGTACACGACGTGATCCAAATCACCGGAGATCCTAGCGCCGAACGGACGGCACCTCCGCATTCAACACACGTACGGTCAGCATAACGTCTCCTTCTTCTTGATCCAGCAAGAGGGAAGAAGAGGTTGAGGAAGATGGCTCCAGCAGCAGCACGATGGCATGGTGATGGTGGAGCTGCAGTACTCCGTCAGGGCTTCGCCAAGCACTATGGAGGAGGAGGAGGTATTGGAGAGGGAGAAGGAGGCAACCAAAGGCATGGATGAAAAGCCCTCCTTCCCCCACTATATATAGGAGGGCCTAGGGGGGGAGCCGGCCCTAGGAGATCCAATCTCCTAGGGGGGCGGCGGCCAAGGGAGGTTTCCCTCCCCCCCCCAAGGCACCTAGGGGGTGTCTTCCCCTTGTGGGACTCTCCCCTTTAGGAACCCTAGGCACATGGGCCTATTGGGGCTGGTGCCCTTGGCCCATGTAGGCCAAGGCGCACCCCCTACAGCCCATGTGGCCCCCCGGGGCAGGTGGCCCCACCCAGTGGACCCCCGGGACCTTTTCGGTGGGCCCGGTACAATACCGGTGACCCCGAAACTTGTCCCGATGACCGAAACAGCACTTCCTATATATAATTCTTTACCTCCGGACCATTCCGGAACTCCTCGTGACGTCCGGGATCTCATCCGGGACTCCGAACAACATTCGGGTTACCGCATATACATATCCCTACAACCCTAGCGTCACCGAACCTTAAGTGTGTAGACCCTACGAGTTCGGGAGACATGTAGACATGACCGAGACGACTCTCCGGTCAATAACCAACAGCCGGATCTGGATACCCATGTTGGCTCCCACATGCTCCTCGATGATCTCATCGGATGAACCACGATGTCGAGGATTCAAGCAACCCCGTATACAATTCCCTTTGTCAATCGGTATGTTACTTGCCCGAGATTCGATCGTCGGTATCCCAATACCTCGTTCAATCTCGTTACCGGCAAGTCACTTTACTCGTACCGTAATGCATGATCCCGTGACCAGACACTTGGTCACCTTTGAGCTCATAATGATGATGCATTACCGAGTGGGCCTAGTGATACCTCTCCGTCATACGGAGTGACAAATCCCAGTCTTGATCCATGTCAACCCAACAGACACTTTCGGAGATACCCGTAGTATACCTTTATAGTCACCCAGTTACGTTGTGACGTTTGGTATACCCAAAGCACTCCTACGATATCCGGGAGTTACACGATCTCATGGTCTAAGGAAAAGATACTTGACATTGGAAAAACTCTAGCAAACGAACTATACGATCTTTATGCTATGTTTAGGATTGGGTCTTGTCCATCACGTCATTCTCCTAATGATGTGATCTCGTTATCAATGACATCCAATGTCCATAGTCAGGAAACCATGACTATCTGTCGATCAACGAGCTAGTCAACTAGAGGCTTACTAGGGACATGTTGGTGTCTATTATTCACACATGTATTACGATTTCCGGATAACACAATTATAGCATGAATAAAGACAATTATCATGAACAAGGAAATATAATAATAATGCTTTTATTATTGCCTCTATGTGCCGGATACGGCCTTTTGCTTTTGCTTTTCCTTGTTGACAAGTTCTTCGATTTGGATTTAAGTTAGATTTGAGCTTGATGCTTGTGTGTGTTTGGGGGAAGGGGTGTTTAGTCTCGTTCGAGCAATCTCTCGCGTTCTAGTTTCGGCTTTGCGTCCAAAGTTATCATCGGCTGCCCCCCCCCTCGCGAGCCCCTCGCGAGCCCCTCGCGAGCCGGGCCGGGCCAGGCACGTTTACAACCAGGACCGCTGTTAGCGCACCCTTTCCAGAGGTTTTCGTCACGGAATCTACAAGTTAATCAGAAGACACCCGAGGTGCAGCGGCCCCTGCAGGACCGCTCGGGACTCATCGTGGTCGGAAGGTACACAAGTCAGCTGACCCATCACCGGGCCAGCGGCTAAGTTCACACGCAACATTATGCTTACCAGGGTAGTAATTGCAAAACCTTTACATGAGGGGCTTCCCCTCCCAAAATGCTCTTACATCCTTCAGGGCCAAGCCCGAACCTTATTCGTGCAGGTTAAATAGCAGTGACATGCGGTCAGTCAGACATATCACTCAGCGCGTCTTTTTGGGCATCCTCGGAGGCATCACTGGCGTCGTTGACATTGCCGCCGCCGCCAGCATCTCCATCAGCGCCAGGCTCGTCCGCAACGCCGCCTTCATTGGCGCCCACGACCACGCCATCGTCATCAGATGCAAAGGCCCTGACGAGGGCGTCCACGTTGTCCTCCTCCCACCGCGCCAGGTCGCCCCGGACGGCAATGGGCACGGGTGTGATGGTAGCGTCGAAGTCGGAGTGGGGCTCCCTGTCCTGCAGATGGCTGAAGACATGGCAGAAGGCATGCCCGAGCAAGGCTCGGCTCCTCTCTTAGACAAGCCAACGGGACCTCTCGGATCGGTTCTCTAGAAGCATCACCACATCGGTGAAAAATTGGAGGTTGCCGGCGTAGTTGACCTCGTGCGGCTCCTTAGCGGCAGCCTCGCAGATATAGCCCAAAGCTGTGTTGGCCCTCTCTCTGAGCATTTGAAGCATGGGGGCATGCACATGCTCCAGAATCCGCCGCCGACGGATCTCGTCCTCATTCCGCTGAGCGACGGCCTCGGCGTCATCAACCCTCTGTTGGAGAAGAAGCTGCTCGGCCCGGGAAGAGGATAGCTCCGCCTGCGCCGCGCTGAGGGCGGCTGCGGAGGAGTCCGCACACCGCGTCACTTCGGTCAGTTTGGCCCTAAGGGCTGCGATCCTGCCCTCAGCCTCGTCCTTGATCAGCCCCAACCTCGTCTCGTATTCGTGCTCGAAGGCCGAGCGAGCTTCAGCCACGCGGCGATCGACTTCTTCCTAGGCCCGGGCTTCGCGTGCGGCAACGTCATCGTCCGCCCGGGACACCAGGCGCTCCCTCATCTCCAACCGCTCAAGGTCAAGGTACGCTCGGCGGCCTCCAGCGTCAGCGCCTCCTGGCGCTTCAAAAGCTCCCCCCGGTCTACAGAGGCCACCCCCATCAACTCAAGGGCCACCTGGCGCAGTTCCACTTGCTGATCCAGGGAGTTGCTCCAGGCTTGGAGCTCCCGTGCGCGCTCCTCCGCATCCTTGCGCAGTTGGTCTGCCTCCCGAGCCTCCTCAATGGCCTGGGAGCAGGCCTCCCGCGAAGCTGCCAGCGATGCTTCAGCCTTCGTGTTTTCGAGATCACATTGGTGACGCGCGAGGGCGATGGATACCTTTAGTTTGCGCCTCTCCTCAGCAAGGCGCAAGCCTTCGGCCTCAAGGCGTGCATCCTCGTCAGCAAGCTCTGCCCCAATCCGGCTCACCGCATCCGCCGCCCTCCGGAGGAACTCTTCGCGAAGGGCGCGTCGCTCCCGGACGCGCTTGAGCACGTCATCCGCGTCACCCTCTTCCATCGGAGCATGCGGAGGGCCTCGAGGCAGCAAGCCCCCTCCCGGCGCAGAGTTGGGGGCTGGCTCCCTAGCCATCACCGAACGGACCTCTCCGGGAATCCGGCCTGGCATCGGTCCACCCACGGAGGAGGAGCCAAAGACAGACTTCAGCCATTCACCATCTATGATCAGAGGAGGAACGCAGGGCAAGCCAGATGTGCCCAGAAGGACTCATGAAGAAAGGACAGCGGGCACGCAGGCTTGAGGTGCCCTATGGAATGGACCACTCCACCGACTGGTCTGGCAGCAGGGGTACTGCTCGAGCTCGGCGAGCCCAGGGCCAGCGGAGAAGGCGAAGCTTGGGGGGATGGCCCCAGGGCTGGCTCAGCGGGTTCTCCAGGGCAGGGCCTGAAAGAGCCACAATCAGTCGCGGGGATAGCAAAGTAAACGAGCAAGGAAAGAAGAAGACTTACTCGTCCATGGCAAAGTACTTCCTGCGCTTCAACAAGCGGCAAGGGCGGTCGTTGCCACCCAAGGCCTCCTTCCTCTTGCGGAGGGCCTCGAAGTGTACGCGGAACCGACCTAAGCGCCCGGCGCAGGGGTCAGCCCCTGGTGTGAAGGAAGCGTCAAGATGATCAACGCTGAAGGAGTCAGCCTAGGGGCGCCGTCAGGCGTCGCCTCGCGAGGAACGGTTGGGGGCTCGAGAGCCCCGGCCTCAGGAACTATAGGCCGCAACTCCGCACCTGCCACCGCTCCAGGGCGGGCCTCGGGAGACGCCGCCTTCGAGGCTTCTCGCGGCATCGACACCTCGACATCGGGCGCCTCAACTATCGCCGGTTCTCGTCTCCCCGCCCTGTCGCCCGAGGAAGGACTGCTGTGGGTGGCAGGAGAAGCAACCACGGCGGCTCGGTTCTCGCGGGGCCCCGTGAAGCCTGCCGGGCGCAGTCCCCACTCGTCGAAGCCAGGCATCTGCCTCACAAAATCAGCCCTGCCAGAGCAAAGATACTAGAGGACACCATTACTCCGAAGGCTGCCTAGGGAAGGATCGCCAGTCAAGACCCTGAGCACCGTCTGCAGCACTTCAGGCGCCAAGTCCTCCTCTTGAAGCCGCATGCGGTCTCTATGCCCCGCAGAGTCCCACATCCGGCGTGAGTGGCGCTAAAGAGGAGCAATGCGACATTGGAGGAACTCCTTCACCACCTTGGGCGCTGTCACATTGAGCGCCCTCAAACTCTGGAAGCGGCGCCAGATGAAGGCGAGCCGGGGGCTCGCGAGCACCTCATGGTCCCAACCCGCGTAAGGAACAACAGGCGAGGTCGGGTGCAAGAGCATAGGATTGGGCACTACGACATCCACGTACAGCCACCACTCTCTGAACCTGGCCTCAGGAGAAGGAAGGCTGAAGTCGATCCCTGAAGCGGCTGTCTCTGGCACGGCGAAGAAGCTCACGCACCCTGAGCACCGAGTGGGGTCGCTCAGGCGCAAGGATAAGAAGTGGCGCAGCAGGGCAACGGAGGGAGGAATGCCTATCATCGCCTCGCAAACAAAAGCAAAGACAGCCAGAAGGGTAATGGACTCCGGCCCAAGGTGCATCATACGGATCTGATAATGGGAGAGCACCGCATTGAAGAAGGCGGAAAAGGGGGGAACCAGACCCGCCCATAGGGCATCGACGAAGAATCGGACCTTTGTGACGATCCTATCAAGGGAGGCATGGGACGCAGGCCAGGCCGTGGTCCTGCCGCACTCGTTGAGGATAGTTGCAAGGGCGGAGCGGACCTTGTCCAAAGCTTCTGGATTGGGTATGATCGACCGGGCGATGGCGGGGGTCGCCACTGGAGGTGTGCGGGGCGAAGGCGCGGGCTTCTTTCCCCTTCCTTTCTTCTTCGGTGCCATAGCGGTGCAGAGGAGGAAGAACTCGAGCCGGATTGGCGGCAGAGGCTGGAGCTCAAAGAAGAAAGAAAGGTAGGAGGCGGGCGAGCAGCGGAAAGGAGGAACAACTGTGTGCAACTACGGGTCCGCTTAGCCGGGCGCGTAACAAGGCGTCATGGGGAAGCGCATACGCCCACGTCCAATCAATCACCACGTGGCGCCCAAGGCCGCAGGCTGTTGGGGCCCGCGGCGCTTCGCGCTTGCCCCTTCGCTTACCTGCTAGGCCAAGCCCGGGCGCGCCTTGGGCCCGGGCGCTACTGTCGGCGTTCTGGGAACGGGCGTCCCCAGACTTGCCTGCCTGCAGCCTGCGACGTGGCTCAAGTGGGGGCCCAGCACGGCCCATCTTCATCAGCTCAAGCTCAAGACCCACGCGAGGGGCCAAGCCTCGCGGGGCGGATGACCGGGAGCTTCCTCAGAGGCAGCCTCATCAGGCAGGCTCGCGAGGAGGCGGAGAAATCAAGGCAGGGATA
This sequence comes from Triticum monococcum, assembly GCA_034509565.1. NCBI lineage: Eukaryota > Viridiplantae > Streptophyta > Magnoliopsida > Poales > Poaceae > Triticum > Triticum monococcum. The sequence continues at coordinate 433,558,827 of CM067841.1, forward strand.
CCTCACGAGGAGCCCGTGACGCAAGCCATGACGACCGAGACCAGGCGGGCGCCGGCCTGCGTAGTGTCCTTGTTTCCCCTTTGGTGCAAAGGGGGCAAGCACAGACCAGGGCACCGGGCAAAGGTTACCATTCCGGTGCAATGAGACCAAGACCAGCAGCGCGGCAGGACGGAGGTCACCGTGGAGCCCAAGATGCCATCATCACCAGTACTTTTGGCAGCCGAAGACCACCTTTGGTCAGGATAACTTGTACTAGATGTTCCCCTTCAAAATGGCCAATTGTTGGCGCCCTTCCCGCTCATTATTTGGGGAGAGGCCCAGGGCCTCTATAAATAGAGCTAGCCACCACAAAGTAGAGAGACCCCCGGAGAGATCAACACACCCAGAGGGCTAGAAATCTGGTAGAGCCCTAGCAGAGAGAGAGAGAGAGAGAGAGAGAGGCGACTGAAGTCACCCAAACAGTTCATCGCACTAGCTCAAGAACACCTCTCGCGAGGTTGTTCTTGCCTTGTACTGTTCATCATCAGCCCCTGAGGCAACCCACCACACCACACACTGGAGTAGGGCATTACACCAGAACGGTGGCCCGAACCAGTATAAACCTTGTGTCCCTTGTGTTGTTCATTGTTCCTAGTTTAGATCACGTGAGGAGATTGGACGTAGATCGGTAGGGGAGAGATCTCCGCGCGCACCCCAGTGTTCGAACCTCAAGGGTCTGCCGGAACCCGAAATCCGACATGAACCTATTAAAGTTGAAGAAAATACTACCACTTATAATGTTGATCCTATTGTTCCTACCGCTTATATTGAGAAACCACCTTTCCCTGTTAGAATAAAGTATCATGCTAAAGCTTCAACTACGGTTCGTAAGAGTAATGCTAGAACACCTACACCCCCTAAGGAAATTAAAGTTGAACCTAGTATTGCTCTGGTTAAAGATCTCTTGGTCGATAATATTGATGGGCGTGTTATTTACTTTTGTGATGAAGCTGCTAGAATTGCTAGACCCGATACTAAAGATAAACATAGACCTGTTGTAGGCATGCCTGTTGTTTCTGTTAAAATAGGAGATCATTGCTATCATGGCTTATGTGACATGGGTGCTAGTGCGAGCGCAATACCTCATTCTTTATACAAAGAAATTATGCATGATATTGCAGCTGTTGAGATAGAAGGTATCGATGTTACAATTAAGCTTGTCACTAGAGATACTATTTCACCAGTTGGGATTGTTAGAGATGTTGAAGTCTTGTGTGGGAAAGTTAAATATCCTACTCATTTTCCTGTTCTTGGTTCCCCACAAGATGACTTTTGTCCCATTATATTTGGTAGACCATTCTTGAATAATATTAATGGTAAGATAGACTGCAAAAGAGATATTGTTACTGTTGGTTTAGGTGGTATGTCTCATGATTTTAATTTTGCTAAATTTCGTAGACAACCCCGTGATAAAGAATTGCCTAGTAAAGATGAAATTATTGGTCTTGCTTCTATTGCCGTGCCTCCTAATGATCATTTAGAACAATATTTGCTAGACCATGAAAATGATATGTTTATGAATGAAAGAAGGGAAATAGATGAAGTATTGTTTAAACAAGGACCTATTTTGAAGCACAACTTGCCTGTTGAGATTCTAGGGGATCCTCCGCCACCCAAGGGTGATCCCGTGTTTGAGCTTAAACCATTACCTGATACTCTTAAATATGCTTATCTTGATGAAAAGAAGATATATCATGTTATTATTAGTGCTAACCTTTCAGAGCACGAAGAAGAGAGATTATTGAAAACTCTGAAGAAGCAGCGTGCTGCTATTGGATATACGCTTGATGATCTTAAGGGCATTAGTCCCACTCTATGCCAGCACAAACTAAAATTGGAGAAAGATGCTAAACCGGTTGTTGATCACCAATGATGGTTAAATCCTAAGATGAAAGAAGTGGTAAGAAATGAAATACTAAAGCTTCTGGAGGCATGTATAATTTATCATGTTGCTGATAGTCAGTGGGTAAGTCCTGTCCATTGTGTCCCTAAGAAGGGAGGTATTAGTGTTGTTCCTAATGATAAAGATGAATTGATCCCACAAAGAATTGTTACAGTTTATAGAATGGTAATTGATTTCCGCAAATTAAATAAAGCTACTAGAAAGGATCATTACCCTTTACCTTTTATTGATCAAATGCTAGAAAGATTATCCAAACATACACATTTTTGCTTTCTAGATGGTTATTCTGGTTTCTCTCAAATACCTGTGTCGAAAGAGGATCGGGAAAAGACCACTTTTACTTTCCCTTTCGATACCTTTGCTTATAGATGTATGCCTTTTGGTTTATGTAATGCACCTGCTACCTTTCAAAGATGTATGACTGCTATATTCTCTGACTTTTGTGAAAAGATTGTTGAGGTTTTCATGGATGATTTCTTCGTGTATGGAACTTATTTTGATGATTGCTTAAGCAACCTTGATCGAGTTTTGCAGAGATGTGAAGAAACTAATCTTGTCTTGAATTGGGAGAACTGCCACTTTATGCTTAATGAAGGTATTGTCTTGGGGCATAAAGTTTCTGAAATAGATATTGAAGTTGATAAAGCTAAATTTGATGCTATTGAAAAGATGTCATGTCCTAAGGACATTAAAGGTATAAGAAGTTTCCTTGCTCGTGTCGGTTTTTATAGGAGGTTCATTAAAGACTTCTCAAAAATTTCTAGGCCTCTGACTCATCTCTTACAAAAGATGTTCCTTTTATCTTTGATGATGATTGTGTAGAATCATTTGAAATACTTAAGAAAGCCTTGATTTCTGCGCCTATTGTTCAGCCACCTGATTGGAATTTACATTTTGAAATTATGTGTGATGCTAGTGATTATGTTGTAGGTTCTGTTCTAGGACAAAGAGTTGATAAGAAATTAAAAGTTATCCAATATGCTACTAAAACTCTAGTCAGTGCCCAGAGAAATTATGCTACTACTGAAAAAGAATTTTTGGCAGTTGTATTTGCTTGTGATAAGTTCAGACCTTATATTGTTGATTCTAAAGTAACTGTTCACACTGATCATGCTGCTATTAAATATCTTATGGAAAAGAAAGATGCTAAACCTAGACTTATTAGATGGGTTCTCTTGCTACAAGAATTTGATTTGCATATTATTGATAGAATGGGAGCTGAGAACCCCATTGCAGACAACTTGTCTAGGTTAGAGAATGTTCTTGATGACCCACTACCTATAGATGATAGCTTTCCTGATGAACAATTAGCTTTCATAAATGCTTCTCATACTGCTCCATGGTATGCTGATTATGCTAATTACATTGTTGCTAAATTCATACCACCTAGTTTCACATACCATCAAAAGAAAAGGTTTTCTATGATTTAAGACATTACTTCTGGGATGACCCACACCTTTATAAAGAAGGAGTGGATGGTTTTATTGGACGTTGTGTACCTGAGCATGAACAGGAACAGATCCTACGCAAGTATCACTCCGAGTCTTATGGAGGACACCACGCTGGAGATAGAACTGCAATATAAGGTATTGCAATCTGGTTTTTATTGGTCTACTCTTTTCAAAGATGCCCGTAAGTTTGTCTTGTCTTGTGATGAATGTCAAAGAATTGGTAATATTAGTAGACGTCAAGAAATGCCTATGAACTATTCACTTTTTATTGAACATTTGATGTTTGGGGATTTGATTATATGGGACCGTTTCCTTCCTCCAATGGGTATACACATATTTTAGTTGCCGTTGATTACGTTACTAAGTGGGTAGAAGCTATTACAACTAGTAGTGTTGATCATAACACCTCTATTAAGATGCTTAAAGAAGTTATTTTTCCGAGGTTTGGAGTCCCTAGATACTTAATGACTGATGGTGGTTCACATTTTATTCATGGTGCCATTCGTAAAATGCTTGCTAAGTATGATGTTAATCATAGAATTGCATCTCCATACCATCCACAGTCTAGTGGTCAAGTAGAACTTAGTAATAGAGATCTTAAATTAATTTTGCAAAACACTATTAATAGGTCTAGAAAGAATTGGTCCAGGAAACTTGATGATGCATTATGGGCCTATGGAACTGCATATAAAAATCCTATGGGCATGTCTCCATATAAAATGGTTTATGGAAAAGCATGTCACTTACCTCTCGAACTAGAACATAAGGCATATTGGGCCATTAAAGAGCTCAATTATGATTTCAAACTTGCCGGTGAGAAGAGACTATTCGACATTAGCTCACTTGATGAGTGGAGAACCCAGGCCTATGAGAATGCCAAATTATTTAAAGAAAAGGTTAAAAGATGGCATGACAAAAGGATACAAAAGCGTGAGTTTAATGTAGGTGATTATGTTCTGTAATACAACTCTCGTTTAAGATTTTTTGCAGGAAGGCTCTGATTACCAACTTGTAACGCCCTTGATGCGGCTATATCTCCCACGTGTCGAAGCACGACTTAGAGGCATAACCGCATTGAAAGCAATGTCGCAAGTGAGGTAATCTTCACACAACCCATGTAATACATAAGGGAAAGAGATACATAGTTGGCTTACAATCGCCACTTCACACAATTACTTGATTAAAGCATTACATCATCCATATACAATCAAGGTCCGACTACGGAACCAAAAGAAAAGAAGACTACCCCAAATGCTACACAGATCCCCGATCGTCCCGACTGGGCTCCACTACTGATCAACTAGAACGAAACAACACAAAGGACAAGATCTTCATCGAGCTCCTCCTCGAGCTTGGTTGCGTCACCTGTACGGTTACATCGGCACCTGCAAACTGGTTTTGGAAGTAAACTGTGAGTCACGGGGACTCAGCAATCTCACACCCTTGCGATCAAGACTATTTAAGCTTATAGGAAGGGTAAAAGGTATGAGGTGGAGCTACAGCAAGCGACTAGCATATATGGTGGCTACCATATGCAAATGAGAGCGAGAAGAGAAGGCAAAAGCACGGTCGAACAACTATGATCAAGAAGTGATCCTAGAACAACCTACGTCAAGCATTACTCCAACACCGTGTTCACTTCCCGGACTCTGCCAAGAAGAGACCATCACGGCTACACACGCGGTTGATGTATTTTAATTAAGATCAACTTCAGGTTTTCTACAACCGGACATTAACAAATTCCCATCTGCCCATAACCACGGGCACGGCTTTCGAAAGTTCAATCCCTGCAGTGGTGTCCCAACATAGCCCATCACAAGCTCTCACGGTCAACGAAGGATATTCCTTCTCCCAAGACATTCCGATCAGACTCGGCATCCAGGTTACAAGACATCCTACACAATGGTAAAACAAGTCCAGCAACACCGCCTGAATGTGCCGAAAAATCCCGATAGGAGCTGCACATATCTCGTTCTCAGGACACACTCAGATGAGCACTACGTACAACTAAAACCAGGCCTCGAGTTTCCCCGAGGTGGCGCCGCAAGTGGCTCTGTTTGGACCAACACTCAGAGGAGCACTGGCCCGGGGGTTTAAATAAAGATGACCCTTGAGTCTACAGAACCCAAGGGAAAGAAAAGGCTAGGTGGCGAATGGTAAAACTAATGTTGGGCATTGCTGGAGGAGTTTTATTCAAGGCGAACTGTCAAGGGGTTACCATTATAACCCAACCGCGTAAGGAACGCAAAATCCGGGAACATAACACCGATATGACGGAAACTAGGGCAGCAAGAGTGGAACAAAACACCAGGCATAAGGCCAAGCCTTCCACCCTTTACCAAGTATATAGATGCATTAATTAAATAAGAGATATTGTGATATCCCAACAAAATACCCATGTTCCAACAAGGAACAAACTCCAATCTTCACCTGCAACTAACAACGCTATAAGAGGGGCTGAGCAAGGTGGTAACATAGCCAAACAATGGTTTGCTTGGACAAGGTGGGTTAGAGGCTTGGCTTAACAATATGGGAGGCATGATAAGCAAGTGGTAGGTATCGCAGCATAGGCATAGCAAAAGAGCGAGCAACTAGCAAGCGAAGATAGAAGTGATTTCGAGGGTATGGTCATCTTGCCTGAAATCCCGCACGGAAGAAGAACGAGTCCATGAAGAAGACAAACGGACGTAGTCGAATGGGTCCTCACAAACGCGACGTTATCGGAACCAACCCGAAGAAGCAACACCGGAAAGAAGCACACAACATAGTAAACAACCAACACATGAACATGGTAAGATATGCGGGATGCGGTATGTGGTGCATATGCATGATTTAGAAAGGAATGATTGAACCTGGCCTCAACTTGGAATTCCAAGAGTGCCACTGGAAAGGGGAGATGATTTCGGTTGAAATCGATATAAAGATCACCGGAATCGGATGCACGGTTTGGAAATGGCAAGCAAAACAAATATGGCACCGATCTGCGATAAACAGCAAGTAGTCATCTAAATGCATCAAGTTAAATATGCTACAACACTCAAACATGGCAACAAAATACATGGCAGGGATTCACTCATGATGCTTGACAAAAGATGAACACTGAGCTACGGCTAATTCACTCAATAGCAAGCTCAAACAAGCATGCACGGATCAATAGCAACATCATCGGCAAAATCGCTAAACATGTCAACAATCTGCCAGGATAATTTTATAGCAAAAGTAGAGCTCGATTGACTCAAGATACGGTGCTCCATAAATGCAAACAAAGACATGGATGGATAGAGCACCACAATATTAACAAAACACCCTCACTGATCATCCACAAAATAGGCACGGATCACTAGGAAACAACATGAACATATGACATAAAGACAAAAAAGGACAAGGACTTTGTGAAATTCTAAGTCCCTGAAATCAGCATCACCGAGTAAGCTACTTTGCATGCTTGTGCTAGTCACCACAAAGATCACAAAAATACATGGCATACACTCCTGTAAAGATGGCATGGCATATAACAAAACACATGTAGAGCTCGCGATCATAGCATGCACACATTAATCATGGCAAAAATGACAAAATGCCATTTGCTGAAATAGATCGGACAAATTCCTCACATAGCCCTCTTCCAATAGAATTTCGGGCATCAAGATGAGATCAAATGAAAATGATGCAATGAGATGAAATGATGTACTCGTCGAGACGAACATTTTGATACGCTACACACGTGAATCGGAGCTACGAGTGCAGAGTTATGACATGATGAATATGGCATAAAAATTATGGAGGGAGAGGAGAAAGTCAACCGAGGTGATTGGGGTTTCCAAATCTGAGATCCGATTGGGATCTCGCCGGGCGCGGGCTTCGAGGTTCGCCGGTGACGGGAGCTCGTGGGATGGCCGGCGGCGAAGCAGCGAGGCGGCGGCGCGGCGATGTAGGCGGCGGCGACGCCCTGTTCCGGGCGGCAGCTCGGGCGGCGTAGAGCACCAGGCGGCGGGGAGGCGCGCGGCCCGGTTCGGGCGGCGGAGAGGGCCCGCCCTGGGCTAGGACGTGCCGTGGCAGAGGGAGGTCGGCGCGGGACACGTGGCGGGAGGCCATTGGCGCGGACGGCGGCGACGGGTTCGTCCGGCCGGGTTCGGATATGTCCGGCGCGGCGCGACGGAAAATTTTAGGGTTAGGGGGAAGAAGACCCTGGAATGAAATGGAGGGTCTATTTATAGAGGTAGAGTGAGCTAGCAGAGTCCAAATGAGGTGCGGTTTGCGGCCACGCGATCATGATCGAACGACCGAGATGATGGAGGAGGTTTAGGTGGGTTGTGGGCCACTTTGGAGGGGTGTTGGGCTGCAACACACACGAGGCCTTTTCGCTCCCTCGGTTAACCGTTGGAGTATCAAACGAAGTCCAAATGGCACGAAACTTGACAGGCGGTCTACCGGTAGTAAAACAAGGCCGCATGACAAGTCTCGGTCCAATCCGAAAACGTTTAATACCCGCACACGAAAAGAGGTAGAAAGGGACACCGAGTAACATAGGAGCGCCGGATTGCAAAACGGACAACGGGGAAAATGCTCGGATGCATGAGACGAACAAGTATGCAAATGAAATGCACATGATGACATTATATGCAATGCATGACACGCAAGCAATGACAAGGCAACAACAGCAAATAACTGGAGGACACCTGGCACATCGGTCTCGGGGCGTTACAACACTCCACCACTACGAGAGGATCTCGTCCCGAGATCTAGAATGGCACCGGAGGGAAAACGGAAGAGAAAGAGAAGAGGTAAAACTAAGTTGCTTCTACGACAAATGAGTGAAAACAAAGAACCTTCAGAGGTCGAGCAAAATGAAAGAAAGAAAACACCGAAGATGAACAAAGTTGAAAACACTCTGTTAGAGAAGAGGAACATGGGATACGATGAGAACCAAGAGGTTTAGTGATAAGATAGATATTGAAACCACTACGGTTAAAACTAGATAGAGAAGGAATAAGATTGGTATAATTTTGACAGCACACTGGTAGAAAAGAGAAGGAAAACTTGATAAGATGTGAAGAACTTGAAAAGGGAACACCACACTCCGGTTAAATGGATAGGCATGAAAAGAACATGATCTTTGACAAAATGAGATGATGGGTTGAAGAGAGCAACATCACAATGCCTCCGGAAGAAAAGAATAGAAGTTAGATCATTGTAATAAAAGAATGGATTTGAAAAGGCCAATGTCTGCCACAAATGAGCTTGAAAAGGCATCCTCAGGAGAAAACTCGAACGGAGTTGTTGGAACACCAACAACGAAAAGAATAAGCTTGATGTGGGCTTATGGAAGACATCCCAAAATTATGAGGTGAAATACTGCCACTAACGAAACAATAGATTGGCTTGATAAGAACAAGGAGACGAGAAACTTATTTCACCGGGAGGATAAATGAAGAACTTGGGTCATATATTATCACCATTAATAACATTATTCCTTAGGGAAAGCTTTAGGTGAAATATAACCCCAGATAACTCCAATGACGAGATTGATGGATGTAAAATACCTCATTCTTAACAACATGTGAATCATGAGCCATGAACTCAAATTATCAAGAATGACATAATACCACCTCGAATGATACAGTTGAAAGAATTGCACTTTGAAATGCAAGATAAAGAATACTTGAGCTCCTCTGAAAAGAATCTTGATGAACGCTTCGAGAAGGAAATAGATCCTTGATGAACCATCATGTAGAACCTCCATGAAGAACTCCGGTAATAAAAGGATGATCAAAACGGAAAGAGAAGTTGAAAACACAAGGCGAAGCCTTGCGATGATTTAGATTAATCTCCGTGGTGATATAATTGAAATAACTTGGAGCTCCGGAAAAGAAAGATGAACAAAAGAAATCAAGAATTTTTGATGAACCTCCGGAATAAGGAATTAAATCACTTGGATGAAACAATAATAAGAATTACATTATGCTTATCCTTCACCAATTTAAATTGATGACAATCAACGGATTTGGCATATTACTTATCCTCGTAGAAAAGATTAAGAGAGATATAGAGTAAACTTGAGAATGTCTTCAACGAACCACCGGTAGGATTGAAAATGAACACATGAATTGATATGATAACAAGGTAAGAAGAATCTTCAACGAAGCACTGTAAGAATTGAAAACGAACAAAGTAAAAGGGGTGAATCACCGGTAAGAATTAGCAAATGAACGAAGATACATGAGAGAGTTTAGATGCAAGTGAACGAAGAGATCGCGAATTGATTAGAGAAAACTTGAACGAAGCACCGGTAAGATTTTTGAAGAACGAGAGCTGAAAGATGAAATGGATAATCCCGAAATGATGGCCTTCGGATAAACAAACTGAAAAACTCTTGAAATGCTCCGGATAGGTGAAAAGAATTCTCACAATCCAAAAACAACTATGAAAGGATGGTGGCAAGCTAGCATCATGAATCTTGAAAAGAATGGAGCAAGATTGAGAGAAAAATCTTCTTCGGTCTTCAAATACAAAGAATAGCGACGAGAAACACCACCATGAATCGTTGAGACACTCCGGGATGAAAAATTAGAAATGTTGAACCAACGATGAAAAGAATTTGAGAGATCTTGGATGAAAACACATTTGACCGATGATAAATCATACTTACGTCAGACTTTAAGATGAATTTTGAGGGTAGCTCCGGGAACTAAGAAGAGTTAGGTAAGATCCTGGGAAAAGACCTGTGGGTTAGGGCCCACTCAAAAGATACACCATTGAGCGATTACTTGAAAAGAGATATTGCACCGGTAGAATTAAATGTCTTGAATGAGATAACAATCTCGAAAGAGATTGAACAAATACAGAGTGGAAACGTGAATCTTCGAGATATCTTGAGCACTCCGGGATGATTGAATAGCGAGAAATGGATGGTTATGAGGCACACCGGCATGAGAAAACATTTGAACCGAGGAAAGGATATGATCGACAAAGCTTGAATTAAATCCACCGGAGAAGAAAAGAATGAAGAGTGACGAACTAGAAGAGCATCTTCATGTGAACCACCAGGTAGAACATTGAAAGAAAAGAATGAAGAGACTTCATAATCATAAGATAGATACTTGATAAAGAAATCTTAGTCCTTGAAGAAAAAGGGTGGGTGGGTGGAAAAAAACAATGGCAACTTGGAGACGGATGAAACAAACACCGTTGAGAAGAACTGAGAATTGATGTCGCTGATGTTGAAATGGTCGGATCCACTTTAAGAGAAACACGCGGGTTGAAAAGAATTAACATGACAATCTCGATTATCATGAAGGATTGGTATTCACATCGAAGTATGAGAACACCGCTTAGGAAAGGTATGGGATCAACATTTGACTTCGAAGCAACTCGAATACCACAACTCGAAACAAAACAAAGGATTGGCTTGCAAAATAAGCCGGAACAAACATATGATAGAGATTTCGTCCGAAGTTTTCGTGGTGGGGCCTACACGGGCTCGATCGTACAGCACCATCATGTAGAAGGTAGTGCACATGACATATGAAGCGTCCCCGATTCGGCATAGCCAAGGACTCTTTAAGACGCAACGAGACCACTGTAAAACCAACCGTGAATAGGCGGACCACTAGACGTCGAACCCTAATTTCATATCATACATCTGACGGAAAGATATCCTAAGAGCTACTTGAATTCCCACTTATAAACTCCCGAAATTTTCCAGTTATGCAATCAGGTGTTGGGGATACAAGGGAAGCATAATATCTCACCCAAAACTAGCAAATCCTACATCCAGCTGTATCCATCCTTCAACACATAACCAAGAAACCTTCGGAAATCATCTACCTCAACCTTCGAAAAGCATCCGTTATACGAGTTATGGCGATAATCCCGAACTCCCGCCCCAGTACTGGGTGGCGTCGAGGTTATCTCATGAACAACTGCATAAAAGAGATTTTTTATGTCGGCGAAACTAAAAATCAGGTATTCCACAACTGCAATGATAAAATTGTGACGACAACACCTCGGAGCTCAACTCCCCGGGACACTGCCATAACCCCTAAATGTCAGGAGGCACCAAGAACAATGTTCTCGTCACAAAATCATCTGAACGATCCCAAGATACCCGCGTGATCCTAAAAAAATTAGTGAAATTTGAGAAGAGAAGAGTCAACACTCTACGTCATGATGCCTCACCAGAGCGATGAAGGGAATGGGGAGTAAAAAGAATTCCTAACTCTCCGATATATAATTCCTAATTGACTCAAAACATTTTTTTCTAGACTCAACAACGCCAACGATTCGATCAAGCAGGGGCTCCTAAGGTCGGGGAAGGCTCTGATTACCAACTTGTAATGCCCTCGATGCGGCTATATCTCCCACGTGTCGAAGCACGACTTAGAGGCATAACCGCATTGAAAGCAATGTCGCAAGTGAGGTAATCTTCACACAACCCATGTAATACATAAGGGAAAGAGATACATAGTTGGCTTACAATCGCCACTTCACACAATTACATGAATAAAGCATTACATCATCCATATACAATCAAGGTCCGACTACGGAACCAAAAGAAAAGAAGACTACCCCAAATGCTACATAGATCCCCGATCATCCCGACTGGGCTCCACTACTGATCAACTAGAACGAAACAACACAAAGCACAAGATCATCATCGAGCTCCTCCTTGAGCTTGGTTGCGTCACCTGTACGGTTACATCGGCACCTGCAAACTGGATTTGGAAGTAAACTGTGAGTCACGGGGACTCAGCAATCTCACACCCTCGCGATCAAGACTATTTAAGCTTATAGGAAGGGTAAAAGGTATAAGGTGGAGCTGCAGCAAGCGACTAGCATATATGGTGGCTACCATACGCAACTGAGAGCGAGAAGAGAAGGCAAAAGCACGGTCGAACAACTATGATCAAGAAGTGATCCTAGAACAACCTACGTCAAGCATTACTCCAACACCGTGTTCACTTCCCGGACTCCGCCGAGAAGAGATCATCACGGCTACACATGCGTTTGATGTATTTTACTTAAGATCAACTTCAGGTTTTCTACAACCGGACATTAACAAATTACCATCTGCCCATAACCGCGGGCACGGCTTTCGAAAGTTCAATCCCTGCAGGGGTGGCCCAACTTAGCCCATCACAAGCTCTCACGGTCAACGAAGGATATTCCTTCTCCCAAGACATTCCGATCAGACTCGGCATCCAGGTTACAAGATATCCTCGACAATGGTAAAACAAGTCCAGCAACACCGCCTGAATGTGCCGACAAATCCCGATAGGAGTTGCACATATCTCGTTCTCAGGGCACACTCAGATGAGCACTACGTACAACTAAAACCAGCCCTCGAGTTTCCCCGAGGTGGCGCTGCAAGTGGCTCTGTTTGGACCAACACTTAGAGGAGCACTGGCCCGGGGGGGGTTAAATAAAGATGACCCTTGAGTCTGCAGAACCCAAGGGAAAGAAAAGGCTAGGTGGCGAATGGTAAAACCAATGTTGGGCATTGCTGGAGGAGTTTTATTCAAGCGAACTATCAAGGGGTTCCCATTATAACCCAACCGCGTAAGGAACGCAAAATCCGGGAACATAACACCGATATGACGGAAACTAGGGCGGCAAGAGTGGAACAAAACACCAGGCATAAGGCCGAGCCTTCCACCCTTTACCAAGTATATAGATGCACTAATTAAATAAGAGATATTGTGATATCCCAACAAAATATCCATGTTCCAACAAGGAACAAACTCCAATCTTCACCTGCAACTAACAACGCTATAAGAGGGGCTGAGCAAAGCGGTAACATAGCCAAACAACGGTTTGCTAGTACAAGGTCGGATAGGGGCTTGGCTTAATAGTATGGGAGGCATGATAAGCAAGTGGTAGGTATCGCAACATGGGCATAGCAAAAGAGCGAGCAACTAGCATGCAAAGATAGAAGTGATTTCGAGGGTATGGTCATCTTGCCTGAAATCCCGCACGGAAGAAGAACGAGTCCATGAAGAAGACAAAATGCCATTTGCTAAAACAGATCGAACAAATTCCTCACATAGCCCTCTTGCAACAGCATTTCGGGCATCAACATGATCTCAAATGAAAATGATGCAATGAGATGGAACGATGTACTCGTCGAGACGAACATTTTGATATGCCACACGCGCGAATCGGAGCTACGAGTGCAGAGTTATGACATGATGAATATGGCATAAAAATTATGGAGGGAGAGGAGAAAGTCAACCGAGGTGATTCGGGTTTCCAGATCTGAGATCCGATCGGGATCTCGCCGGGCGCGGGCTTCGAGGTTTGCCGGCGACGGGAGCTCGCTGGCTGGCCGATGGCGAAGCAGCGAGGTAGCGGCGTGGCGGTGTCGGCGGCGGCGGCGCACTATTCCGGGCGGCGGCTTGGGCGGCGCAGAGCACCAGGCGGCGGGGAGGCGCGCGGCCCGGTTCGGGCGGCGGAGTGGGCCCGCCATGGGCCGGGACGGGCCGCGGCTGAGGGTGGCCGGCGCGGGACACGTGGTGGGAGGACATTGGCGCGGACGGCGGCGACGGGTTCGTTCGTCCGGGTTCGGACATGTCCGGCGCGGCGCGAGGGAAAATTTTAGGGTTAGGGAGAAGAAGACCCGGGAATGAAATGGAGGGGTCTATTTATAGAGGTAGAGGGAGCTAGGAGAGTCCAAATGAGGTGCGGTTTGCGGCCACGCAATCGTGATCAAACGACCGAGATGATGGAGGAGGTTTTGGTGGGTTTTGGTCCACTTTGGAGGGGTGTTGGGCTGCAACACACACGAGGCCTTTTCGGTCCCTCGGTTAACCGTTGGAGTATCAAACGAAGTCCAAATGGCACGAAACTTGGCAGGCGGTCTACCGGTAGTAAAACAAGGCCGCATGACAAGTCTCGGTCTAATCCAAAAACGTTTAATACCCGCACATGAAAAGAGGTAGAAAGGGACACCGGGTAACATAGGAGCGCCGGATTGCAAAACGGACAACGGGGAAATGCTTGGATGCATGAGACGAACAAGTATGCAAATGAAATGCACATGATGACATGATATGCAATGCATGACATGCAAGCAATGACAAGGCAACAACAGCGAATAACTGGAGGACACCTGGCACATCGGTCTCGGGGCGTTACACGTTTGTTTGCCTATCTTGAGGCGGCGTACCCCGAAAGGGATTGACAACCCCTATAACATGTCGGGTTGCGAGAAGTTGTTATTTGTGTGCAGGTGTTGTTTACGTTGTGTTGCTTGGTTCTCCTACTGGTTCGATAACCTTGGTTTCACATATGAGGGAAATACCTACCGCCGTTGTGCTGCATCATCCCTTCCTCTTTGGGGAAATACCGACGTAGCTTCAAGTGACATCAAAAGGAATTTCTGCCGCCGTTGCCGGCGAGGATCTTCAACATATACCAGGTTCCTAATCACAAATCTCATCCCCTCACAATTTACATTATTTTCCATTTGCCTCTTGTTTTCCTCTCCCACACTTGACAAAAAATTGTCGTTTTATTCGCCTCTCTTTTTCCGTTTGTCATTTTCTTGTCGGATCTATTTTTGAGTGCAATCTTGTTGTGTAGTCGTCATGAATCAAGAGAACACAAAGTTATTTGATTTCTCAAATACCAACAACAATTATTTTATCGGCACTCCGCTTGCTCCCCCTGCCACTAGTGCGGAGACATGTGATATTAATACTGCTTTGCTGAATCTTCTTATGGAAGACCAATTTTCCGGTACCCCTAATGAGGGTGTCTCGTCATGTCTTAATATCTTCATGGAATTATGCGATATGCAAAAGAAAAAAGATGTGGACAATGATGTGGTCAAGATGAAATTATTTCCATTTTCTTTGCGTGATTCTGCAAAAATTTGGTTCTCTTCTTTGCCTTGCAATAGTATCGATTCTTGGAATAAGTGCATAGATGCTTTTATCACTAAGTATTTTCCTCCTGCAAAAATTATTTCCCTTAGAACCCAGATCATGAATTTCAAGCAACTTGAACATGATCATGTTGCACAATCTTGGGAAAGGATGAAAATGATGCTAAGGAATTGTCCAACTCATGGGTTAAATCTTTGGATGATCATACAAAAAATTTATCCGAGGTTGAAATTTGTTTCTCGTAATCTTTTAGATTCCACCATGGGTGGTACTTTTATGGAAATTACTTTGGGTGAATCCACCAAATTGCTTGATAATATTATGGCAAATTATTCACAATGCCATACCGAAAGGGCTCCTACTAGTAAAAAAGTTAATTCGGTTGGAGAAATTTCTTCTTTGAGTGAAAAAGTTGATGCTCTTGTGAAATTGGTTGCTAGTAGAAGTGCTCCTATTGATTTTAATGATATTCCTTTGTCTACTTTGATTGAGAAAAATAGTGATGCCATAGATGTGAATTTTATCTCTCGAAATAATTTCAACAACAATGCTTATAGAGGTAACTTTAATCCTAGGCCTTTTCTAGTAATTCCTCTGATAATTATGGTAATTCCTATGGAAATCAATCTTATAATAATAATAGTAACACCTCTGATCTTGAGAACAATATTAAAGAATTTATCAATACACAAAAATTTTCAATACTTCCATAGAAGAAAAGTTGAGTAAGATTGATGATTTGTGTAGAAGTGTTGATAGAATTGCTCATGATGTGGAAAATCTTAAGATGAAACTTTTTGTGCCTAAGGTTGATGAATAAATTAAAGCTCTTTATGTTTCTGTGGATGAAAGTAAGAAAAGAACCGCTATGCTTAGAGCTAAAATAGAATTTTTAGAAAAAGCGTTTTCTAGTGATTTCTTTCGTAAAAGTGATGAAGACCTTAAAATGGTTGGTGTTCCTTCTATTGATTCCTTGTTTGGTAAAGTCAATATTGATGAAAAAGGGACTGGAGAAGAGTCAACTTTAGGTAGAAGGCGTCCCAATGATTCAGAGGGTAAAACTCTTGTTGAGAAAATTGATAAAAGTGGGTTTGAAGAGGTCAAAACTTTAGGTAGTGATGTACCCACTCTTTTGGATTACAAAGACTTTAATTATGATAGTTTGTCTTTGATTGATTGTATTTCTTTGTTGCAATCCATGATAAATTCACCCCATGCTTATGAACAAAATAAAGCTTTTACTAAACATATTGTCGATGCTATGATGAAAGCCCTTGAAGAAAAGTTGGAATTAGAAGTTTCAATTCATAGAAAACTGCATGATGAATGGGAACCTACTATCAAAGTCAAAATTAAAAATTATGAGTGTTTTGCCTTGTGTGACTTGGGTGCTAGTGTTTCCACTATTCCGAAATCTTTATGTGATGTGCTTGGTCTTACCGAGCTTGAATCGTGTTCTTTGAATTTGCACTTGGCGATTCTACTATTAAAAAGCCTATGGAAAGAATTAATGATATTCTTATTCTTTCAAATAGGAATTATGTGCCCATAGATTTTATTGTTCTTGATATTGATTGCAGTCTTTCTTGTCTAATTATTCTTCGTAGACCGTTTTTACGCACTATTGGTTTCGTGATTGATATGAAAGAAGGCAATATTATGTTCCCATTTCCTTTGAGGAAGGGTATGGAACACTTTCCTAGAACAAAAATTAAGCCACCATATGAATCAATCATGAGGGCATCTTATGGATCTCGAACCAAAGATGACAAAACTTAGATCCTTGCTTTATGCCTAGCTTAGGGCATAAAACTATAGCGCTTGTTGGGAGGCAACCCAATGAATAAAATTTATTTTTGCTTTTTGCTTCCTGTTTTTGAGTGTTAACACAATTATGCTACTGTTATGATTGTGTTTTTTAGTTTTTAATTAGTGTTGTGCCAAGTAAAGCCATTAGGATCTTCTTGGGTGATAGTTGTTTGATCTTGCTAAAAAATTAGAAACTTTTGCGCTCGCGAAAATAATTTAATTTTTTACTAGAGAGCGATAAAATACCCATTCCACTTGCAGTACATCAATATAAAAATTGCTCAGGTCGTCCTAAGTTTTCAGAATTTTTGGAGTTACAGAAGTATTTGAAATAGTCAGATTGCTACAAACTGTTCTGTTTTGACAAAGTCTGTTTTCTTTGTGTTGTGTGTTTATTTTGATGGCTCTGGTTTTCTTTGATGAGTTTTTGCCATAGAAAAGTCAGAATACAGTAGATATAATGCAAGAACAAAATATGGATTGGTTTGATACAACATTTATAGTAGTGATTTATTATTCTTATACTAACGGATCTCACGAAGGTTTTGTTGAGTTTTGTGTGATTGAAGTTTTCAAGTTTTGGGTTATCTTACGATGGATGAAGGAATAAGGAGTAGAAGAGCCTAAGCTTTGGTATGTCTCGTCATCCTAAGCTATTATCCAAAATGAGCAACCAACTAAGCTTGGGGATGCCTGAGAGTGCCATCCCCTCTTTTTGTAACGACCATCGGTATTTCACTCGAAGCTATATTTTTATTCGTCACATACTATGTGTTTTGCTTGGAGCGTCTTGTATGATATGAATCTTTGCTTGTTTTAGTTTGTGCCTTTAGTCTTTATCCCTTGCTAGACACACCTATTTGAGAGATCCTAAATTATGTCATGACTTGTTAGAATTGCTCTCTATGCTTCACTTAAATTTTTTATGAGCTATGGACTTGCTCTAGTGCTTCACTTATATCTTTTTGAGCACGGTGTTCTTAGTATTTTTGTAGAATTTCTCTCTTGCTTCACTTAGATTTATTTGAGAGTTAGTAAAATTTTCAAGAAATTCTCTCTTGCTTCACTTAAATTAATTTTGAGAGAAATAAAGAAATATTATGCTCATGATCTTCACTTATACTTGCTTGAGCTTGTCAAAAGCAACACATGAAAATTAGTCCCAAAGTGATAGATATCCAAGAAGGATATAATAAAAAAAATCATGAAGATCATTGGACAAAATAAACTTGATTCTTAGTAATAGTTTTGAGATATGATGATGTGATATGTGAGTCATCTTGATGGTAATTATGCTTTAGTAAGAATATTGGTGTTAAGGTTTGTGATTCCCTATGCAAGCATGAAATTCAATAGTTATGCAATGAAATTGTATCCTACTTATGGTGCATTATTCGGTGTTAGTTATGCTTAATGCTCGTTTATGAGATTATTCGTTTCTTGGTTGGTCGCTTCTCAATCTTTTGGTAGCCTTCATTTTGCACTAAGTATGATCACTACTTGTGCATCCAAAAACCTTTAAACCAGTTTTGCCACATGAGTCCACTATATCTACCTATATGCGGTATTTTTCGGTTTAAGATAATTTGCATGTGTCGTCTCTAAATTTCAAAAATAAACTTCTCTTTTGTGTGTTCATTTCGCTCGCGGAGCAGTGAGGGGTGGCTAATATTTTCCATGCTAGATGTGTTATTCTCACAATGAGTGTTTATTCACTTGTCATTGCACGAGAGTAAGAGAAAGGTATTAGGGATGCCCGGTCCTGAAATGAAAAAAATGAATTTACTTTATGTTGTCAAATAATAAATTCCTTGGAAAGTGTTGGTATGGAGGGCACTCGTGGATACGGATAGCCATGGAAAGTGAAGGTATGGTGGAAAAAGGAATAAACTTTATTTTCTGTTCGGGAACCGCCTATGATATATCTAAGCATGGAAAGTATTGGGAACTCTAAGTCGTCTTCGTTGGTGGGACGGATACACCTCCCAAAATGTTTTTCGCTTTCAGCTCAGGCACCTCTACAAATCCCTACTTCCCTCTGCGAAGGGCCTTTCTTCTATTTTATGCAATTTTTATTTTGAATTTGAGTCTCCATCTTCTCTTATAAAAGCACCAACTAGGAGGCAATATGATCGTACTTGAGTATTGGATGTAGCTAATATGCGAGTGTGTTTCATGAATGGATCAATGGCTGAGCATGTTGGGCTAGGGATAGCTTATTTTGGCGTTGATATTTTGAAAGACATGGTTGCTTGTTGATATGCTTGAGTATTTAAATTATCATGTTAAAACTAGACTATTCTTTGAACAATATAAAAGTCCGAATGTCCATGCTAAAAAGAAAGAAATATGATATGGCATGTTAGGCAGCATTCCACATCAAAAATTACGCTTTCATCACTTCCCTCCTCGAGGACGAGTAGGAGTTAAGCTTGGGGATGCTGATACGTCTTCAATGTATCTATAATTTTTGATTGTTCCATGCTGTTATATTATCAATCTTGGATGTTTTATAATCATTTTATATCATTTTTGGGTACTAAACTATTGACATAGTGCCAAGTGCCAGTTGCTGCTTTTTCCATGTTTTTTACACCGCAGAAAATCAATATCAAACGGAATCCAAATGCCATGAAACTTTATGGAGAATTTTTATGGGCTAGAAGGAACACCAGGGGCCCTGGCTGCGCCTGGGGGGGTGCCCCGAGGGGGGCATAACCCACCAGGGCGCGCCAGGAGGCCCAGGCGCGCCTCGTGGGTTGTGCCCACCTCGGGTGCCCCCCCCCCCCCCGAGACCGCCTCTTTGCTCTATAAATACCCCAATATTCCCAAAACCCTAGGAGATTCAACGAAATATTCATCCAGCCACCGCAGAGTCCAGAACCACCAGATCCAATCTAGACACCATCTCGGATGGGGTTCACCACCTCCATTGGTGCCTCTCCGATGATGCATGAGTAGTTCTTTGTAGACCTTCGGGTCCGTAGTTAGTATCTAGATGGCTTCCTCTCTCTTTCTTCATTCTCAATACAATCGTCCCTTGGAGATCCATATGATGTAACTCTTTTGTGGTGTGTTTGTTGGGATCGATGAACTTTGAGTTTATGATTAGATCTATCTTTTTATATCCATGAAAGTATTTGAGTTTCTTTGATCTCTTTTATGCATGATTGCTTATAGCCTCGTATTTCTTCTCCGATATTTGAGTTTTATTTGCCAACTTGATCTATTTATCTTGCAATGGGAAGAGGTGCTTTGTAGTGGGTTCGATCTTATGGTGCTTGATCCCAGTGACAGAAGGGGAACCGACACGTATGTATCGTTTCTACTAAGGATAAAACGATGGGGTCTATCTCTACATAGATAGATCTTGTCTACATCATGTCATCGTTCTTATTGCATTACTCTGTTTCTCCATGAACTTAATACACTAGATGCATGCTGGATAGCGGTCGATGTGTGGAGTAATAGTAGTAGATGTAGGAAGGAGTCGGTCTACTAATCTTGGATGTGATGCCTATGTAATGATCATTACCTGGATATCGTCATGAGTATTTGAAGTTCTATCGATTGACCAACAGTAATTTGTTCACCCACCGTTTGCTATTTTTCTCGAGAGAAGCCACTAGTGAAACCTATGGCCCCCGGGTCTCTTTCTCATATTATTTGCCTTTGCGATCTATTTTCCTTGCCGTTTATCTTCAGATCTACTAAACCAAAAACCCAAAAATACTTTTCTACAATTTATTCTTATTTATTTATTTGGCGTTCGATCTATCAATCTACTACAAATTTACCTCATGTCCGTTTGCCTATCTTGAGGCGCCGTACCCCGGAAGGGATTGACAACTCCTATAACACGTCGGGTTGTGAGAAGTTGTTATTTGTGTGCAGGTGTTGTTTACGTTGTGTTGCTTGGTTCTCCTACTGGTTCGATAAGCTTGGTTTCACATCTGAGGGAAATACCTACCGCTGATGTGCTGCATCATCCCTTCCTCTTTGGGGAAATACCGACGTAGCTTCAAGCGACATCATCTGTCGCTTTTATTCTTCACCATCACAAGTTCATGCAACGCTCAATTTTCTCTTACACTAAATGATCTCACACTTTTAGAAACAATTTTTATTGCCTTTTTGCACCGATGACAACTTACTTGAGGGATCTTGCTCAATCCCTAGGTAGGTATGGTGGACACTTCAAAATAAGATTTGGGTTTTTGGATGCACAAGTAGTATCTCTACTTAGTGCGGAGTTTTTGGCTAGCAAAGATAGGGGCAAGCACCACATGTTAAAGGATCTAGGACAATATGACTTCTATGTGAATATGAACAAACATAAATCATGAAGTTGTCTTCCTTGTCCAACGCCAACAATTTTGGCATATAATATTTTGATGAGGGCTCACAATCATAAAAGATTTCTGGGATAGTATATTTATATGTGAATCTTCTCTTCCCTTATTAATTCTTTCATGAGTTGCATCATTAACTAATGCTATGTTTGTCAATCTTTAATAAAATTTTATACTTATACTTTTCCTTAAGTGGTGCCATCACCTACCATAGGATTAGTATATAATCTTTTCTTTATTTATTTCCTTTCTTCTTATTTATTACATTTCTCCTTTTTCCTTTCTTATTTATTTTATTTGGAACATGAAAGTAAAGAAAGCAAAAACTCATACTAACTTTATTATATAACTTTCACACAATTACAGGGATAGAACACTAAGCAAACTCTCAAAGAAGAAACGATCAAACTAAACTTTTATTCATCTAAAGCAAAAGGATCAAACTAAAATAAGTAAAAGAAAAAAGATAGTGGGATGATACGATACTGGGGCACCTCCCCCAAGCTTGGCGAAAGCCAAGGGGAGTGCCCATACCTGATACTCAGTTCTCTTTTGGTGGTGAAGAAGATGATGCTGGTGATGATGTAGTATTCTCCAATATAACCATGAGTAGATCCCTCAAACCTTGAATCTCCCAAAGCTAGTTCACCGTTTTTCTTCACCCCAATCATTATATGTTTATTTTCAGGGCCCCATGGTTTTGTTCCTGCACTGTCTTCTCTTGGTCGGGATATGTCCCAGTTGGACGGCATCTGCCTACAAGGAGTGCTCTCGAACCCATAATTATGAACCAAATTATGAAAATTATTATGATGTAACCTATTTAAGGGCCTCCTCGGTGGGAGATCTTGTTGCACTTCCAGCCTCGCTTGATTGTTAGGTGATCCCATGGCTTGATGAGGATCAGGGTGAGTAGTGATGCAGCTAGTGTACCCCTCTCGGAGGTCGAAGGATGAATCCCAAATGGACTTTCCTCTTCTTCCTCCATAGCAACCTCTTCAGCTTCATCCCTCCTTAGATCTTCCTAGACCGACCTTATGTCTCCTTCTCTATTGTCGAAGGGCGAAGAAGACATGACGTTGGACCAGCTGAATCTGTCAGAAAATAGCAAGAAAGGAGAACAGAGGATTTCTCCGTGATACGGTGATCAACAGGTTCGGGAAGTACATATAGATTTTTTTATCATCGAGGACAAGTATATGGTAGAAAAACGGAGTAAGGAAGGTGTCCCAGGTGACGCTTCCTGGAAGTTTCTTTATTCCAAAAATTCTTAAATATTCCAACACTGATAAAAAATATTTTTGCGGATTTTTCGGAGTCCGTTTACTTACCGTATCACGTACCTCCTTATTTTCACGATTTTGGAGTGTTCCGGAAGGACTCTTTTATGTGTTGTTCCGGTGTCATAGTCTGGATAATATTACTTTCAACATTAATGGGTGTACTTGAGATATAATGCTTTATTCGTTGCACATTGACAACCTTCGGATTAGTAGCTTCAGAATTATTTATTTTGATGGCTCCAGACCGGTAAACCTCCTCGGGGACTGTAACATCCCAAATTTTCAATTTAGAATGTTATACACTAGATCATATCCATATCATATTTTTCTTGCATTTTGGTTGATCCTAGAAATTTCACGCAACTCAAGGACCCTCGGAGAGAGTTGGAGATTTCGTTATTTTCATATTTGAGAGTTTTATCGAATTGAAAAGAGGATCCTTTGATTTATTTATTTTATCTTCAAATATTTTTCCGATGTCAAATTATGAGAGAGGGAATAATATGTCTTTCCCCAAAAGTTAGGAAAAATGAAGATTTAATAAATAGATCAATTTTGTTTTCCGGTGTTTGTTTGCGTTTTGTTTGGATAGGGAAAAATGCGCATTCTAAAAGTTTGCATTTTAGGCCCGGAGAAAAGTTCATTTTGTTCTACTCATTTTTAGGAGTCGGGGAAAATTTACTTTATTAGATTTGGAGTTCGTTTAGATCTCTTTTTGTTTTTTTTTCGAGCGCGGAACCGTTCTTTAAAAAAAATAGAATCCGCAGCCGGCCGGGCCAAGGCCCAGCTAGCCGCCGCTGCGCCCCAGGCCAGGGAGCCGCGCGCCAGCGCCCAGGCGCAGGAGGCCGCCGCCGCCTCTTGTCTTAGCCGAATCCTTTTAGGATTCTAGGCTTGCTCTTTTCCTTGTTTCGTTATTCCTAGTCCTACTCCGTTTATTCTTTCCTATTCCTAGTCTATTTCTTGTCCCCTACCCCAAGTCTCCTCACCCCTCCCCAATATAAATACTCCCACACCCCCCTCTAAACACATCAATCCAAAGCTCCAAGCCCCAAGCCTAGAGCTCCACCCCACCGCCGCCGCACCACCCGTGCCGCCGCCGCACCTTGCCGCCGCCCACGCCCACGCCGCCGGAGTTCCTTGCCGGAGACTTCGCCGGAGGTAGCACGCGCTACATCTATTCTTCTCATCGGATCGTTTTCTTCTAATCGTTCCGATTCTTTTTCTCCGATTCGTTTTTCTTCACCAAACCGTTCCGGTTTTCTAGATCGGCTTTACGATCTGTTTTCTTTTCTTGAAACCCTAGATCGGATCCATTTTCTTTTCCGATTTAGTTGCCCGAGATCGCTCGCCGGACCGTTCGTCCCAACGAACGTGATCACCAGATTTCTTCTAGGTTAACGAACGTCCGTTCGCTCAACCGTTCTTCTTTTTCTTCTCGTCGGATTTATTCCGCGATCGCGATCTCAGATCCGATCTTCGTTCTAGTCTATCTTCTCGCTCGTTTATTGGAATCAGGTGATTCAAGCGCCTGGAGTTTCGTTTCGAAACCGCCGTTCTGACTAATCAACTTTAACTAAGTTTTTGCTACGGTTAAATTTGACCTAGTTTCAACTTGCTAGAACCGAGTTGTTTTCCGCCATTTGTTTTCGGTTTCTTTGTTCGGTTCGTTCTTTCTTTGCAACCGGAGTTCTTAAGTTGAACTTTCTGGTTCGTTCTCTTGTTCGAGTTTTACCTGTGCATTATATGAGTACTTATTATATGCTTGTTGTTTGTCTGCGATAGATTACCCGGATTGCGCCGCCTGTTACTTCGAATCTCTAGGACTCGCGGATCATCAGCAAGGCAAGTAACACTTTGATCATACCTTTTCTACAACCCAGTTTTATTGCATTAGATCCATCCTCACACATTGCATGGTTAGGATCTAATTAAATTGTGGGATGGGAAGTAGATGAGGTAGTACCTATTACCTGTTACTATGAAACCTTTGGGAGTTACTTGTACATTTGCTATTTATGCCATGCTATGCTAGTAGACGTGGATTGGGTGAGTGATATCCATGACAGATGTGAGATTGATAATTTTAATGGTTTATCTAAGGTGGAAACTTAAACACACATCTGGGTGGATTGAGGCACCTGATGTCTATCAGGACTTGCCTGTTTTTTTATGGACCGCCACCCAGGCTCAAAGGGATCATAAGATATTTCATGCTAAATACTTACGTGTGCAGCCACAAGCCATTATGGGCTCTGGCATAGTTGACTAAGTCGTGCGAACTCTTACAGGGTAGACTAGCAGATGTAGGGGAAAGTAGGTGTACCGGTCTATCCAACGTAAGGTGCTAGCGCTTCTGAAAGACTGTGTCTCGGTCATCCGTTTCTCAAACACCAGTAGTGCGAGAAAACCAACGGAGGCGATTGAGTCTTGTGGGGAAAAGTGCGCAAACCTCTGCAGAGTGTAACAAACTAATCATGATTAGCCGTGTCCCCGGTTATGGACAATCTTGAGTATCTAGTACTTGAATATCATGTGAATCTCATCATGTTACTTCTAATTAATATTGTTGGGTTTTAATTGTTCACTTTTAATTGGGATTGAGGATGCTGTCAACCATTCTCAATGTTTAACAACCACCATGATAGTTAAATAAATTTATTCCTTTGCAGTAGGGAAAAATTGGCTTTACGCAAAACAGTAACCATAGAGCTTTCCACCAGCCAAATATGCATATAGTATAGCTATTTCATTCCATTACTCTCTATGTGTTTACCTTGCCAGCATATTCCATGTGCTGACCCGTTTCGGGCTGCAACGTTAATGTTGCAGACTTTTCAGACGACGATTGAGGTGTTTTTAGGTCGTGGTTCTATACTCAGTGATGCCGTTGGAGTTGATGGACCCATTTATCTTCCAAGTCTTCCGCTGTTATCGACACTAGATGGCCTTAAGCCATATTATTGTAATAAGTTCTCTTTTGAGACACCGATATAATAAGTGTGTGATTGCCACTCTGCTATAAATCCTTCGAAGTACTGTGTGGTGTCAGCATTATTGATCCAGGGATGACACCGGAGCACAGAGATCAGACCGGTTGAGGTCTGGTCGCTACAGAGATGGTATCAGAGCACACGCTGACTATAGGACACGACCACTAAGTTAAAGCCATAGATCACTATTCTCTCCTCATTTTCTAACTCCTCATCTTTTCTACTCTTTAGGATGAAGGACGCGAAGATTAAGTACGCTCAACCGGATGAAGGCACACCTTTTGGATTTCACTTGAAGGAAGTCACCAAGTACCTAAACATTGGATTACCAAGTTTCACGGGAACCTTCAACGCCACTTTGCCTGAAGAGGAGCGCTGGAAGATTCAAGCTCACGTCCCGGGAAGGACTTTCGCGCCAATCACGAAGCCCATAGATAGTGTTTTCAATGCACCAACTTGGAGTCTAGGAAGGAGCATGGCAGCCCATATCACCATAGGACGCATTGGAGAAGTTTATCAAGAAGACCTCAAGGACACTATCTACCAGATTTGCGGACGCCGAGATGAACAATGGGAGTTAGTCATCACCAAGAAGGATAAATACATTGCACCATTCATCCAGGAGTTAAACCAGCACATTCGACGCCACGAGAACCAGATGTGCAATGATATGATGGAGTTGAAGAATGCGAAGACAAGGATCATCGAGCTAGAAGGAGAACTGAAGGCTACACGCAAGGACTACATGGACGAGATCGTAGCTCTAGCAAGACACAACGTCGATCTTAAGCAAGAGATTGAAGAACTCAAGAGGAAGATAGCATCCAAGGAGGAAGACGAGTACGTCGCATTCCCGGATAACTACATCATCATCGACGACACTGATTCGGATCCAAGTGAACCCGAATTTGAAGACGAAGCTGGAGCGGACATCATGGAGTCTTCCACCGGTTCAAATTTCTAGAAGACCACCAAATATTAGTAGTATTTTCCCCCATGTAAACACTATAGTTCGATTACTTTTGCGATAGCTAGATCGATTGTAAGCCCTTGTTTGATTGAATGAAGTGATTTTGTGTGAATTTGCTCATGTGCATTGGGGTAGTGTTTTCTCTTTAGACCTCACTCTATTCTTATTTCTCATCTTTTCTAAACCATCA
This sequence comes from Triticum monococcum, assembly GCA_034509565.1. Classification (NCBI taxonomy): domain Eukaryota; kingdom Viridiplantae; phylum Streptophyta; class Magnoliopsida; order Poales; family Poaceae; genus Triticum; species Triticum monococcum. The sequence continues at coordinate 433,585,699 of CM067841.1, forward strand.
AATGCCTCCGAGACGTGACACTGGATTTCCACCGGAGCTCACTCAGTTGATCCAGCAACAGAATCAGTTGATGCAGATGTTAGTCCAGAATCAGCAAACAACAACAACAACCCACCACCATCACCACCCCCTGTTGACCACCTAGCCCGTTTCCTTAGGCTAAATCCGCCGGTGTTTTCCAGTAGCATCAAGCCGATAGTAGCAGATGATTGGCTCCGCAAGATAGGAAGGGAGTTGACCACTGCAGGATGCACGGATGGTGAGAAAGTGAAGTTTGCCGCCCATCAGTTGAAAGGACCCGCGGCAGCATGGTGGGAGAATTTCACAGCCACTTTCCCAGTTGACACGGTCACATGGGATCAGTTTCAGCAAGCTTTCCACACTGCACATGTTTCAGCAGGAGCTATGGCCATGAAGAAGCGTGAGTTTCGCAACTTACGCCAAGGAGGAAGGACAGTTGGCCAGTATGTTGACGACTTCAACAAGTTAGGACGTTATGCCCCGGATGACGTTGCTACAGATGCAGCTAAGCAGGAGAAGTTTCTGGAAGGACTGAATGATGAGTTGAGCATGTAGTTGATGGTAGCAAGTTTCAAAAACTACCAGGAGTTGGTAGATCGTGCCATCATGATTGAAGGGAAGCAGCAGCAGATTGAGAACCACAAGAGGAAGTATGGACAGGGGAAGTATAACTCTGGAGCCCAGCAGAAGCCCCGTTTTACCTCTAAATCCGGATTTCAGTTTCAGCATACCCATGGAGGAAGTAGTTCGCACAACCACAATGGCCACAAGAATGGTAATGGGAATGGAGGAAGCAACGGCCAGAACCGGACCACCCCATCAACCCCGTCCAAGAGAGACCTGAGTCAAGTCACCTGTTTCAAGTGTTCCAAGACCGGACATTATGCCAATGAATGTCCTGAAGGCCAGAATGGAAATGGCAATGGAAGCTCAGGGAAGAAGCCGAACCCTTTCAATAGGGGACAAGTGAACCATGTTAACGTGGAGGAGGTTGAAGATCAGCCGGATGCGGTGATAGGTAAGTTTTTGGTTAAGTCATTTACCGCACTTGTTCTTTTCGATACTGGTGCATCGCATTCATACATATCAAGGGGATTTGTGGAAAAGTATAGCCTGCCCACTAGGATTCTTAGAACACCTATGCTAGTAAGTTCGCCAGGAGCGGAGTACATGGCCAGTCAAGGATGTTTTCAAGTGCCATTAAGCATAGGAAGGCATGTTTTCCCAACGGATTTGATTATTCTGGAATCCCAAGGTTTGGATGTAATCCTCGGTATGGATTGGTTGTCGAAGTATGGAGGAAACATTGATTGTGCTAGTAAGTCAATTTTGCTTACGACGCCAGAAGGAAGAAGGATCAAGTATGTATCCCGGCATGTGCCAAATAGGACACAAGTAAATTGCGTGACAGGAGTTGTGCAAGAGGAAGTACCAGTGGTAAAGGATTTTCCTGATGTATTTCCGGAAGAGTTGCCAGGCATGCCACCGGATAGAGACATTGAGTTTTTGATTGAGTTGTTGCCAGGTACAGGCCCAATATCAAAGAGACCCTACCAGATGCCAGCAAAGGATTTGGTAGAAATTAAGAATCAGATTAAGGAGTTATTGGAGAAAGGTTACATTCGCCCAAGTTCTTCACCTTGGGGATCACCCGTACTTCTAGTAGAGAAAAGGATGGATCATTAAGGATGGTTGTCGATTATCGAGGATTGAATGAAGTAACCATCAAAAACAAGTACCCACTGCCAATGATCAATGATCTGTTTGATCGTTTGCAAGGAGCTAAAGTGTTTTCCAAGATCGATTTGCGATCAGGGTACCACCAGTTGAAGATTCGAGAACAGGATATTCCTAAGATAGCATTCACCACGAGATATGGACTGCATGAGTATACTGTTATGTCATTTGGATTGACTAATGCGCCTGCCTATTTTATGAACATGATGAACAAGGTGTTTATGGAGTTTTTGGATAAGTTCGTCGTAGTGTTCATTGATGATATCCTAGTTTATTCGAAAAATGAAGAAGAGCATAAGGAGCATTTGCGTTTGGTTTTGGAGAAACTAAGGGAACATCAGTTATATGCCAAATTTAGCAAATGTGAGTTTTGGTTGAAGGAAGTTGGATTTCTTGGACATGTTATATCCGGAGAAGGGATAGCAGTTGACCCCACAAAGGTTGAGACTGTAACCAAATGGGAAGCACCAACGACAGTTGGAGAGATCCGGAGTTTTCTTGGACTCGCAGGATACTACCGGAGATTTATTGAGAACTTTTCAAAGATTGCAAAGCCTATGACGGAGTTGCTGAAGAAGGATACCAAGTTCAATTGGACTGAGGAGTGTGAGGCTAGTTTCCAGGAGTTGAAGAAACGATTGGTTACCTCACCAGTGTTGATTTTGCCAGATCAGACCAAGGATTATGAGGTGTATTGCCACGCTTCATGTCGAGGACTTGGAGCTGTGCTTATGCAGGAATGTAGAGTTGTTTCGTATGCTTCACGACAACTGAAACCTCATGAGTTGAATTATGCTACGCATGATTTGGAGTTAGCAGCCGTAGTGCATGCATTGAAGACATGTAGACATTTTCTCATTCGAAATCATTGTGAGGTGTACACGGATCACAAGAGTTTGAAGTACATTTTCACGCAGAAGGAGTTGAATCTCAGACAAAGGAGATGGTTGGAGCTCATCAAGGATTATGACATGAGATTGCATTACCATCCCGGTAAGGCTAATGTAGTAGCAGACGCATTGAGCCGCAAGAGCCATGTCAATACGATAATGACGGGAGAAATACCCAAGGAGTTAGCAGAAAACCTTCGTGAACTAAGTTTAGAGATAGTTCCGAGAGGCTATGTGGCAGCATTGGAGATTCAGTCAACATTGATTGATAGAATCAGAGAAGCTCAGAAATCTGACAAGGAGATTGCTGCTATAAAGGAGAAACTAAGCAAAGGAAAAGCAAAGGGATTTCGTGAGGATGAGCACGATACCCTATGGTTTGAGGACCGTGTTTACGTGCCAAATGACCCAGAGATCAGGAAGTTGATTTTGCAAGAGGCACATGATTCACCCTATTCGATTCACCCAGGAAATTCCAAGATGTATTTGGATTTGAAGGAAACATTCTGGTGGACCGGAATGAAGAAGGATATTGCAGCATATGTAGCAGTTTGTGACGTATGTCACAGAGTGAAGGCAGAGCATCAGAAGCCAGCCGGATTGTTACAACCATTGCCGATACCCGAATGGAAGTGGGATAAGATAGGCATGGATTTTATCACAGGACTACCTAGGACGAAAGCAGGATATGACTCGATATGGGTAGTAGTTGATCGTTTGACGAAGGTAGCACATTTCATTCCAGTTAAGACCACTTACACCAGTGCTAAGTTGGCAAAGATATACATGACTAGGATCATTTGTTTGCATGGAGTTCCGAGGAGTATTGTATCAGACAGAGGAACCCAATTTACCTCAAAGTTTTGGAATCAGTTGCATGAAACTTTGGGAACTAGGCTAGAGTTCAGCACCGCTTTTCATCCGCAGACAGATGGACAGACCGAGAGAGTCAATCAGATTTTGGAAGATATGCTGAGAGCTAGTGCACTAGATTATGGATCTAGTTGGGACGATAATTTGCCGTATGCGGAGTTTTCTTATAACAACAGTTACCAAACCAGTTTGAAGTTGGCACCTTACGAAGCTTTGTACGGAAGGAGGTGCAGGACACCGTTGTCATGGGACGAAGTTGGAGACCGTCAGTTCTTTGGACCAGATTTGATTAAGGAGTCTGAACAGAAAGTGAAGTTGATTCGCGATAGGCTCAAGGTAGCCCAGTCTAGGCAGAAGAGCTACGCAGATTCTAAATGCAAGGAGACAGTTTACGAAACCGGAGACAGAGTATATCTCCGAGTATCCCCACTTCGAGGAGTTAAGCGCTTTGGAGTTAAGGGAAAGTTAGCACCGCGTTTCGTTGGACCATATAAGATCTTGCAACGTATGGGAGAAGTCGCGTATAAGTTGGGATTACCAGAGGGACTGTCAGGAGTTCATGACGTATTCCATGTTTCTCAGCTGAAGAAGTGTCACGCCGAGATGGCAGAGGTACCGTTAACAGATACAGTGCCGCTAGAAGCAATTCAGTTGAAGGACGATTTAACGTATGAAGAGAAACCAGTCAAGATTCTCGAGTTTGCCAGCGGAGTTACCCGCAGCAAGGTTATCAAGTTTTGCAAAGTTCAATGGAACCACCACTCAGAGGATGAAGCCACCTGGGAGAGAGAAGAAGATTTTCTCAAGGACCACCCTCACCTATTTTCTAGCCAACCCGAATCTCGAAGACGAGATTCATCTTAAGGGGGGTAGGTTTGTAACATCCCAAATTTTCAATTTGGAATGTTATACACTAGATCATATGCATATCATATTTTTCTTGCATTTTGGTTGATCCTAGAAATTTCACGCAACTCAAGGACCCTCGGAGAGAGTTGGAGATTTTGTTATTTTCATATTTGAGAGTTTTCTCGAATTGAAAAGAGGATCCTTTGATTTATTTATTTTATCTTCAACTATTTTTCCGATGTCAAATTATGAGAGAGGGAATAATATGACTTTCCCCAAAAGTTAGGAAAAATGAAGATTTAATAAATAGATCAATTTTGTTTTCCGGTGTTTGTTTGCGTTTTGTTTGGATAGGGAAAAATGCACGTTTTAAAAGTTTGCATTTTAGGCTCGGAGAAAAGTTCATTTTGTTCGACTCATTTTTAGGAGTCGGGGAAAATTTACTTTATTAGATTTGGAGTTCGTTTAGATCTCTTTTTGTTTTTTTCCGAGCGTGGAACCGTTCTTTTAAAAAAAATAGAATCCGCAGCCGGCCGGGCCAAGGCCCAGCTAGCCGCCGCTGCGCCCCAGGCCAGGGAGCCGCGCGCCAGCGCCCAGGCGCAGGAGGCCGCCGCCGCCTCTTGTCTTAGCCGAATCCTTTTAGGATTCTAGGCTTGCTCTTTTCCTTGTTTCGTTATTCGTAGTCCTACCCCGTTTATTCTTTCCTATTCCTAGTCTATTTCTTGTCCCCTACCCCAAGTCTCCTCACCCCTCCCCAATATAAATACTCCCACCCCCCCCCCTCTAAACACATCAATCCAAAGCTCCAAGCCCCAAGCCTAGAGCTCCACCCCACCGCCGCCGCACCACCCGCGCCGCCGCCGCACCTTGCCGCCGCCCACGCCCACGCCGCCAGAGTTCCTCGCCGGAGACTTCGCCGGAGGTAGCACGCGCTACATCTATTCTTCTCATCGGATCGTTTTCTTCTAATCGTTTCGATTCTTTTTCTCCGATTCGTTTTTCTTCGCCAAACCGTTCCGGTTTTCTAGATCGGCTTTACGATCTGTTTTCTTTTCTCGAAACCCTAGATCGGATCCGTTTTCTTTTCTGATTTAGTTGCCCGAGATCGTTCGCCGGACCGTTAGTCCTAACGAACGTGATCACCGGATTTCTTCTAGGTTAATGAACGTCCGTTATCTCAACCGTTCTTCTTTTTCTTCTCGTCGGATTTATTCCGCGATCGCGATCTCAGATCTGATCTTCGTTCTAGTCTGTCTTCTCTCTCGTTTATCGGAATCAGGTGATTCAAGCGCCTGGAGTTTCGTTTCGAAACCGCCGTTCCGACTAATCAACTTTAACTAAGTTTTTTCTACGGTAAAATTTGACCTAGTTTCAACTTGCTAGAACCGAGTTGTTTTCCGCCGTTTGTTTTCGGTTTCTTTGTCTGGTTCATTCTTTCTTCGCAACCGGAGTTCTTAAGTTGAACTTTCTGGTTCGTTCTCTTGTTCGAGTTTTACCTGTGCATTAGATGAGTACTTATTGTATGCTTGTTGTTTGTCTGCGATAGATTACCCGGATTGCGCCGCCTGTTACTTCGAATCTCTAGGACTCGCGGATCATCAGCAAGGCAAGTAACACTTTGATCATACCTTTTCTACAACCCAGTTTTATTGCATTAGATCCATCCTCACACATTGCATGATTAGGATCTAATTAAATTGTGGGATGGGAAGTAGATGAGGTAGTACCTATTACCTGTTACTATGAAACCTTTGGGAGTTACTTCTACGTTTGCTATTTATGCCATGCTATGCTAGTAGACGTGGATTGGGTGAGTGATATCCATGACAGATGTGAGATTGATAATTTTAATGGTTTATCTAAGGTGGCAACTTAAACACACATCTGGGTGGATTGAGGCACCTGATGTCTATCAGGACTTGCCTGTTTTTTTATGGACCGCCACCCAGGCTCAAAGGGATCATAAGATCTTTCATGCTAAATACTTACGTGTGCAGCCACAAGCCATTATGGGCTCTGGCATAGTTGACTAAGTCGTGCGAACTCTTACAGGGTAGACTAGCAGATGTAGGGGAAAGTAGGTGTACCGGTCTATCCAACGTAAGGTGCTAGCGCTTCTGAAAGACTGTGTCTCGGTCATCCGTTTCTCAAACACAAGCAGTGCGAGAAAACCAACGGAGGCGATCGAGTCTTGTGGGGAAAAGTGCGCAAACCTCTGCAGAGTGTGACAAACTAATCATGATTAGCCGTGTCCCCGGTTATGGACAATCTTGAGTATCTAGTACTTGAATATCATGTGAATCTCATCATGTTACTTCTAATTAATATTGTTGGGTTTTAATTGTTCACTTTTAATTGGGATTGAGGATGCTGTCAACCATTCTCAATGTTTAACAACCACCATGATAGTTAAATAAATTTATTCCTTTGCAGTAGGGAAAATTTGGCTTTACACAAAACAGTAACCATAGAGCTTTCCACCAGCCAAATATGCATATAGTATAGCTATTTCATTCCATTACTCTCTATGTGTTTACCTTGCCAGCATATTCCATGTGCTGACCCGTTTCGGGCTGCAACGTTAATGTTGCAGACTTTTCAGACGATGATTGAGGTGTTTTTAGGTCGTGGTTCTATACTCAATGATGCCGTTGGAGTTGATGGACCCATTTATCTTCCAAGTCTTCCGCTGTTATCGACACTAGATGGCCTTAAGCCATATTATTGTAATAAGTTCTCTTTTGAGACACCGATGTAATAAGTGTGTGATTGCCACTCTGCTATAAATCCTTCGAAGTACTGTGTGGTGTCAGCATTACTGATCCAGGGATGACACCGGAGCACAGAGATCAGACCGGTTGAGGTCTGGTCGCTATAGTGACGTATGGGCCTTACCATTTTGAGAGGAGTTTTCCTGCAAAGAATCTGAAACGAGAGATGTACAAAATAAAAAATTCTCTAACTTTAAACTCATGCTTTTGGATCCTTTTGTCATGCCATCTTTTAACTTTTTCTTTAAATAATTTTGCATTTTCATAAGCTTGGGCTCTCCATTCATCTAATGAGCTAATATCAAATAACCTCTTTTCACCAGCAAGTTTGAAATCATAATTGAGTTCTTTGATTGCCCAATATGCTTTATGTTCTAACTTAAGAGGCAAATGACATGCTTTTCCATAAACCATTTTATAAGGAGACATACCCATAGGATTTTTATATGTTGTTCTATAAGCCCAAAGTGCATCATCTAATTTCTTAGACCAATTCTTCCTGGACCTATTGACTGTCTTTTGCAAAATTAATTTTATTTATCTATTGCTAAGTTCAACTTGACCACTAGACTGAGGATGATAAGGTGATGCAATTCTTTGGTTAACATCATATTTGGCAAGCATTTTACGGAAAGCGCCATGAATTAAGTGTGAACCACCATCAGTCATTAAATATCTAGGGACTCCAAACCTTGGGAAAATAACTTCCTTAAGCATCTTAATAGAGGTGTTGTGATCAGCACTACTGGATGGAATAGCTTCTACCCATTTACTAACATAATCAACAGCAACCAAAATATGTGTATACCCATTAGAGGAAGGAAAAGGTCCCATGTAATCAAGTCCCCAAACATCAAATGGTTCAACATCAAGTGAATAGTTCATAGGCATTTCTTGACGCTTACCGATATTACCTATTCTTTGGCATTCATCACAAGATAAGACGAACTTACAGTCATCCTTGAAGAGAGTAGGCCAATAAAATCCAGATTGCAATACCTTGTGAGCAGTTCTATCTCCAACATGATGCCCTCCATAAGCTTCGAAGTGACATTTCCATAGGATGTGTCCCTGTTCATGCTCAGGTACACAACGTCTAATAATATCATCTACTCCTTCTTTATAAAGATGTGGGTCATCCCAAAAGTAATGTCTTAATTAAATCATAGAAGATTTTTTTTTGTTGGTGTGTAAAGCTAGGTGGTAAATATTTAGCAACAATATAATTAGCATAATCAGCATACCAAGGAGTACTATGAGAAACATTTATTGCAGCTAACTACTCATCGGGGAAGCTATCATCAATAGGTAGTGGGTCATCAAGCACATTTTCAAGCCTAGATAAATTATTAGCTACTGGGTTCTCTGCTCATTTTCTATCAATGATATGTAAATCAAATTCTTTTAATAAGAGAACCCAATGAATAAGTCTAGGTTTAGCATCTTTCTTTTCCATAAGATATTTAATAGTAGCATGGTATGTGCGAACAGTTACTTTGGAACCAACAATATAAGGTCTAAATTTATCACAAGCAAACACCACTACTAAGAATTCTTTTTCAGTAGTAGCATAATTTCTTTGAGCATTGTCTAGAGTTTTACTAGCATAATGAATAACATTAAGTTTCATGTCAACTCTTTGTCCTAGAACAGCACCAACAGCATAATCACTAGCATCACACATAATTTCAAAAGGTTAGTTCCAATCAGGTGGTGAACAATAGGTGCAGAAATTAAGGCTTTCTTAAGTGTTTCAAAGGCTTCTAAACAATCATCATACAAAACAAAAGGAATATCCTTTTGCAAGAGACTAGTAAGAGGCCTAGAAATTTTTGAAAAGTCTTTGATAAATCTCCTATAGAAACCAGCATGACCTAAGAAACTACTAATACTATTTATATCTTTAGGACTTGGCATTTTCTCAATTGCATCAACCTTAGTTTTATCCACTTCAATACCTCTTTCAGAAATTTTATGACCCAAGACAATGCGTTCATTAACCATAACGTGGCACTTCTCCCAATTCAAGACAAGATTTGTTTGTTCACATCTCTGCAAAACTCGATCAAGATTGCTTAAGAAATCATCAAAAGACTTCCCATAAACAGAAAAGTCATCCATGAAAACCTCAACAATCTTTTCACAAAAGTCAGAGAATATAGCAGTCATACATCTTTGAAAGGTAGCAGGTGCATTACATAAACCAAAAGGCATACGTCTATAGCATAAGTTCCAAAGGGACAAGTAAAAGTGGTTTTTTTCTTGATTAGGTTGAGAAACAGGTATTTGTGAAAAAACCAGAATATCCATCAAGGAAGCAAAAGTGTGTGTGCTTAGATAATCTTTCAAGCATTTGATCATTAAAAGTCAAAGGGTGATGTTCTTTTCTAGTTGCTTTGTTTAATTTTCTAAAATCTATTACCATTCTATAGCCTGTAACAATTCTTTGTGGAATGAGTTCATTCTTATCATTGGGAACAACAATTATACCTCCTTTCTTAGGAACCCAATGAACAGGGCCTACCCATCTACTATTAGCTATGGGATAGATTATACCTGCTTCTAGAAGTTTTAATATTTCCATTCTTACCACTTCTTTCATCTTCGGGTTTAACCGACGTTGGTGATCAACAACGGATTTAGCATCAGGTTCCACACTAATTTTGTGCTGACATAGAGTGGGACTAATGCCCTTTAAATCATCAAGAGTATATCCAATAGCACCTCAGTGCTTCCTCGGGAACTTTCAATAATCTTTCTTCTTCATGTTCTGAAAGGTTAGCACTAATACTAACATGATATATCTTCTTTTCATCAAGATAAGCATATTTCAAAGTGTCTAGAAATTGTTTTAATTCAAACACAGGATCACCTTTAGGTGGAGGACCTCCTAGAGTTTCAATAGGCAAATTGTGTTTAAGTAGAGGACGTTGTTCAAAGAAATTTTTATCTATTTCATTTCTTTCATGCATATGAAAATCATTTTCATGGTCTAGCAAATATTTTTCTAAAGGATCAGTAGGTGGTACAACAATAGAAGCAAGACCAATTAATTCATCCTTACTAAGCAATTCTTTTTCATCAAGATTTTTACTCAACTTGGAAAAATTAAACTCATGAGACTCATTGCCAAAACTAACACCGACAGTTTGTTTCTCACAATCTATCTTAGTATAAACGATGTTCAAGAAAGGTCTACCAAATATAATGGGACAAAAGTCATCTTGTGGGGAACCATGGACAAGAAAATCAGTACGGTATTTTATTTTCCCACACAAGACTTAAACATAACAATCCTAATTGGTGATATAGTGTCTCTATTAGCAAGTTTAATAGTAACATATATTTCTTCTATCTCTGCGGGTGCTATGTCATTCATAATTTCTTGATATAAGGTATAAGGAATAGCACTCACACTAGCACCTATGTCACATAAACCATGATAACAATGATGTCCTGTTTTAAATGATATGACAGGCATGCCAACAACATGTCTATGTTTATCTTTCTTTTCAGGTTTGGCAATTCTAGCAGCATCTTCACAGAAGTAAATAACATGCCCATCCATATCTTCTTCCAAGAGATCTTTAACCATAGCAATACTAGGTTCTACTTTAATTTGCTCATCAGGTTTAGGTCTTCTAATATAGATTTTGTTAACAACAGTTGAAACTTTAGCATGTTCCTTTATCCTAATAGGGAAAGGTGGTTTCTCAATATAAGCAGAAGGACCAACTGGATCAACATTATAAACTATAGTTTCTTCTTTAACTGGCACCGGTTCTTTAATTTCTTATTTAATAGGTGGGTGATATTTAAACCACTTCTCTTTAAGGAGTTCAACATGAGTAGCAAATGATTCACAAAAGGAGGCTACTATCTTAGAGTCAAGTCCATATTTAGTGCTAAACTTTTGAAGAGCATCGATATCCATAAAAGATTTAACACAATCATACTTAAGTTTAATACCTGACTCTTTACCTTTGTCGAGTTCCCAATCTTCAGAGTTGCGTTTAACTCTTTCCAAAAGATCCCACCGGAATTCAATAGTCTTCTTCATAAAAGAACCAGCACAAGAAGTATCAAGCATGGTTTGATCATTACGAGAAAGCCGAGCATAAAAGTTCTGAATAATAATTTCTCTTGAGAGCTCATGATTGGGGCATGAATATAACATTGACTTAAGCCTCCCCCAAGATAGAGCGATACTTTCTCCTTCACGAGGCCAAAAATTATATATATAATTTTGAACACGATGAACTAGATGCATAGGATAAATTTTTTGGTGGAACTCTAATTTCAAACGATTCCAATTCCATGATACAATATCATCACATAGCCTATACCATGCCAATTATTTTCCCTTCAAAGATAAAGGGAAAACCTTCTTCATAACTTTATCTTCGGGTAAACCTGCAAGCTTAAACAATCCACCAAATTTGTTCTACATATATCAAGTGCATATCAGGATGTTCGGTTCCATCTCCTGCGTAAGAATTAGCTAGCAGTTGTTCTATCATACCCGAAGGAATTTCATATTCAATAATTTCAGTAGGTGTCGTAGGTTGAGGGGCAGCTAATTGTGATTCCGGACGAGGTGAAGATATCCCGAACAAACCCCTCAAAGGATTGTTTTCCATAGTAACAAGTGACAATAAATTTCAGCACACTATATAAATGTTTCCTTACCAAATTCCACTTACCAAAGGCGCTTCACTCCCCGGCAACGGAGCCAGAAAATAGCCTTTATGACCCACAAGTATAGGGGGTCAATTGTAGCTCTTTTCGATAAATAAGAATGTCGAACCCAACGAGGAGCAGAAGGAAATGGAAGTAATTTTCAGTAAGGTAATGTCTGCAAGTGCTGAAATTGTAAGTAGCAGAGTAGTTTCATAGCGAGATAATTTATAACGAGCAAGTAATGATAGTAGTAACAAAAGTGCAGCAAGGTAGCCCAATCCTTTTGAGGCAAAGGACAGACCAAAACAGTCTCTTATAATAAGCAAAGCGTTCTTAAGAGTACACGGGAATTTCATCTAGTCACTTTCATCATGTTGGTTTAATTCGTGTTCGCTACTTTGATAATTCGATATGTGGGTGGACCGGTGCTTAGGTGTTGTTCTTACTTGAACAAACCTCCTACTTATGATTAACCCTCCCGTAAGCATCCACAACTACGAGAAAAGTATTAAGAATAAATTCTAACCATAGAATTAAACTTTTGGATCCAATCGGTCCCTTACGGAATAGGACATAAACTGGGGCTTAACTTTCTGTCACTCTCACAAACCACCATCTAATTGCTACTCCACAATGCATTCCCTTAGGCCCAAATATGGTGAAGTGTCATGTAGTCAATGTTCACATCACACCACTAAGGGAATCACAACATACACACTATCAAAATATCGAACACATATCAAATTCACATGATTACTTGCAACATGATTTCTCCCGTGGCCTCAAGAACAAAGGTAACTACTCACAAATGATAAACATGCTCATGATCAGAGGGTATTAAATAGTATATTGGATCTGAACATATAATCTTCCACCAAATAAACCATATAGTAATCAACTAAAACATGTAATCAACACTACTAGTCACCCACAAGTACCAATCTATAGTTTCGGTAACAAGATTGAACACAAGAGATGAACTAGGGTTTGAGAGGAGATGGTGCCGTTGAAGATGTTGATGGAGATTGCCCTCCTCAAGATGAGAGAGTAGTTGGTGGTGATGATGATGATGATTTCCCCCTCCGGGAGGCAAGTTCCCCTGGCGGAATCGCTCTGCCAGAGGGCAAAAGTGCTCCTGCCCAAGTTCCGCCTCGAGGCGGCAGCGCTTCGTCCCGAAAGTCCTCCTCTTTATTTTTTTTCTAGGTTAGAATGACTTATATACCAAAAGATGGGCACCGGAGGTGGGCCGAGTAGGGCACAACCCACCAGGGCGCGCCTGGGCTCCCCGGCGCGCCCAGGTGGGTTGTGCCCACCTGGTGGGCCCCCTCTGGTAGTTATTTGCTCCAATAATTCTTAAATAATGCATTAAAAATCTCCATGAAGTTTCAGCTTGTTTGGAGTTGTGCAGAATAGGTGGCCTCAGGTAGCTTTTTTAGGTCCACATTTGCAGCTGCCAAATTTCTCCCTCTTGGTGTGTACCTTGCAAATTATGAGACAAAATGCACTAGAATTACTCAAAAAGCATTATTATGGATAAAAACATTATAAATAATAGTAAGAAAACATGACACAAAATGGACGTATCAAGGCAGCATATATCGTTTCGCACACAAAGGTGACACCTCCCCCCTCGGGAACCACAAGTCTTCTCGAGAGAAGCTCCGGTTTGCAAGAAGCTTATACCAAAAACTTGTCCAAATGTGGCCAATTTTTTTACCACAACATGTTGGAACCATGAAATGATACCATGCCAAGTTTCATGATTTCCAGGCGAGTTTTGAATTTCTAGGAATTTAAAAACCAAGTTTCTCAATGTTCTCGGTTGAGCCACGACGCCCAGATGTTTGAATTTCATTCCCATTTCTTGCATGGGACCTATCAATTCACCCAAAGACACACATGGGACACACATGCCGACCCTTCTTCTTGCTGCGCGGCCTCGTCGATATGGTCATGTAATCCACACCCCACCCACACCATCCTCCGCCCTCCCCGTCCCACATGCCCCGACCGACGGCGCGACACCTTCCGCCGAAATAACTGTCCCCCTCCTCCAATTAAGCACTGCCCACCACCATTTTGCACGCAGTATAACATGGAGCTCAGTAGCATCTGGCATCGGAGAAGCAAATCGCGTCCGCACGTGCGCACGAGGTCGCTATGGCTGCCATGCATGCTGACTGCCAGATCTTGGAGGAGCACCTCGTCTTCGAGGCCACCGTCGACACCACCACGCGGTTGTCTACTTTAAAATATAGTTCATGTTGTTTTCTTGAGGCCACCGCCAGTGCCTTCTAGTGATTTGTCCTCCGTAATGTTAATATGCAATCTGATGTTCAGTTAACAATTTGGTCCTCTGGAATGTAATGTTCAGTTAACAGTTTGGTCCTTTGAAATCTAATGTTCAGTTAACAGTTTGGTCCAACAATTGCTACATTTTGTATTATTATTCTCAAGCATTCTTTGTTTTGTTAACCGTCTTATCTTCTAGTACATGTTTCTATTGTGCAATGTCGTTCTCAGTTAACTGTTTTGGTTCATTTGGTGTGCTGTCCATTTAACTGTTTGGTTCAATTCTGCAATTTGATTTTCATTTGTCGTGCGTACAATTTTGTATTGTTATGCATGTGAAATAAATCGAATTTGCCTATACTCAATACATATTCTACTGATAGTATGGAAACTCTCAGTTAACATGATCAAGATCTTCCTTATGTGTGTTGCAGGGAAACAATGGGAGACACTGCGGTTTACCATCAAGGTTTGCTCATGCATGGTCCTTTCGCTAATAGCACATTATTGTGCAGTTGCAGGAATCATTCTAATATTTAGGTTTCTTACTATTTGGTCTTGCACATGTAGGTCCTGCTATCATAGGCTTAGACCCACTATTCGGCCCATTTTGCATATGGGGAAATGAGATGTCCATGAATATCAGTCAAGTCAAGAAACTCAGAAAGATTGTTAGGATGAAGAAACTTGCGACGAATAATAGCAAGATCTTTGTTTGCACAATGAAGAAGACATCAGTAAATTATAGGATGGTACTAACTCTTTTACCTTGTTTTTACCCCTTGCGCCATTTCAAAATTTATAACAGCGATTTATGCATATCTTTGTTTTCAATACTTTTCAAAGTAGTTAACCGATGATTACCTCTCAAACCACCTGCATGGTCAAGAGACGAGGAAGGTATTCATTCAACACCCACGGTACAATATTCAAGTCTTCCTGAAGAGGACGAAGGTTGGGCGGGCAATTATCCATAGCCACTAGCCTAAAGTTGCAAGGACATTCAACATCACTAAAGGCTTAATATTTGCCTTCCGCTTCTGTAGTTTCCCAGATTAGATTCATCTATCTATTTACCGTGTATTATGCTACTTTCCAAAGGTTTTCGATGTTGCATGTGAAACTTGGTGCTGTTGTGTAATGGCGTAACTGAGTGCCGAAGCTATCTGATGTAATTCGATTATGAAATCTTGGTTGTCGTTATACGGATATGAAATATCTGGTGTGTTTTATAAGAAATATCAATTTGATTACTACATGGATTATCAATAATAGGCTAATTACCCTGCTTATTGGGGTTTTCTATTCCAGACAGTTACTCAGATAGCACCGTGGGTGATGAACCCAAACAACCCACATGGTTTCTAGAAAGTAGGCGTGTTCGGTCAACTAACAATCACACACAACTTCCGGTAGAGAACTATTTGCATTAGGCCACCTTGCACAAATGTTTCCACACAAAAAACTGTGTGTGATATACATACAAACGGAAATGATTTTCTGGGATTCACCGTGTGGGATGTACATACGAACAGAAACGATTGGGTTTCGATGCCTCGCCAAATCGCACACAAGCTCACTTTGCCCCAGCCTGTTTGCCAGGAGGCCTATCCCCGGCGGTTTCTGGGTCATGTGGGAAGGGCCCCCCTATCACCCACACTCACAAGGCGGTGGTTCCAAACGCCGTCGCGTAAAGGGGTTAAAAACCGTTTGTATAGCAGGTCTTTGCACCAGCGTATAGGGCTAGTCGAAATCAAACAAAGCACCCATTTAGATGTTCCGATGTCTATATTATGGCTCAATAGGGAACCCAAGTTTTCTATCTACAGTGGGCCTACCAAACTGATCCAAATATGAATGGTTGGGATGTCGTTTATGAAGTGCCGCCACGTGTTAGACCACCTCCCCCCAATGAAGAGGATTATGAACCTCACATTAACCCAGACACATATGAAGGTGAATTCTTCCAAGAAACACGCCTTTCCAGAAAACGCTTAAAGAAACGCTCTACTTCACCCTAGAACATTGAAGTAGACAGCGATAGTGAAGCCGACTTCACCCATGAGCCTGAACAAGAAGAGGTTAATGCTGCAGATGATTTTTCTATGCTTAATCGATTATGTAAAGGTGGCCTTCCACATGTTCATGCCGCTGAACCCGATGAGCACTTCATTCATGATAGTGATGATGATGATGCATTTATTGATCCCGGAGCATTTATTGAACCCAACGATCAAGATTATTATTAGGTATTCAATTTTTTATGTTGTACTTGATTTATATAGTTACTTGTATGAATGTATGATTTATATAGTTACTTGTATAATTTTCTTACTTTGCATTATTGTTTGTTATACATAGTGCCATGGTCTTGATCAGCCCTCACTCGGTTTACGATTCGGATGTGGTATATTCTCTTTTATAACTATTTGTTGCATTTCTCATTTGTGACAATTATGGCCATCAAGTTTACATAGAAATATTTTTATCTAGGAGGTATGTGAACCGGAAATTGCAACCAACCCTCTTGTCGAGAAGTTAAATTTAGTTGAAAAAGAAAATGAGTATTTGAAAGAAAAAATGAAAAGAATTGAAGAAGAGAATATGAAATGGGAGTTGTATGTTGCCGATGTCGTCGATGATCACAAGATGAAGATGGATGCAATGCGCTTGAAGATTAAGAAGATTAGAAAATGTGACATTGATAATGAGGCTTGGTATCATTATGTTGTTGGATCAATTGTGACCTTAGTTGCGATGTTGATCGCATTTGTGGTGATGAGGGTAAGTTACCTCCAAAATGACATAATTAGCTTATTTAGTTCATTTATGACATAAGTAGCTTATTCATTTCAAAAATGGCATAATAACCTTGGTTCTCTCATAGATGTCATATACTTAGCTTATTTTCGTCCAAAATGGCATAATTACCTAAGTTAGATAAAAATGAGCTATACTTACGTAAGTTGGCTCAAAAATGGCATCATCACCTAGGTTAGCAAAAAAATGACCTATACTTATATTATTTTCCTCCAAATTGACATAATAAGCTTAGTTAGCTAAAAATGTCATAATTACCTAAATTAGCTCTAAAATGACACAAATAAGGAATAAGAAGAAGAAAAACAAGGAAGAGGAGAAAAAGAAAGAATAGAAGAAGAAAGAAGAAAAAGAAATAATAAAAGAAGAAGAATGAGAATGAGGAGGAAAAGGATAAAAAGATAGAAGAGAAGAAGAAAAATGAGAAAAGAAGAAGAAGAAGAGAAGTTCTTCTCTTCTTCTTCTTCTTCTTCAAGTCTTCTTCTTCTAGTCTTCTTATTCTTATTCTTATTCTTATTCGTATTCTTCTTGTTATTCTTCTTCTTCTTCTGGTCTTCTTCTTCTTCTAGTCTTCTTCTTATTCTAACTTTCTTAATCCCATTTTTGCAGGTGTGATTCACTTCATGGAAGCAGCATTGATGGACTACTAGTGTTTAGTTCTTGTTTTCATTTGTATTGATGCACAATGTGAAACTACGTATGTATATATGGATGAACTCCGTGAAACTATGTATGTATTGGATCTTTTAATACCCTATGTGTTCTGTTGCATTGATGGACTGCTAGATGTTTGATACATGGGCTATGTTTGAGGTTGGAACTATATATATCATATATATCTTTTGAAAATGCAAGGATATAACAGAAAACAGAAAAACAGAAACAATACAGGCACTTTGCCGTCTGCCACCGATGGCAAAGGGGCCTTTGCCGTCTGCCATAGACGGCAAAGAGGCCACGTGGCATCAACCTGTGCAATCTGGGAGCTGACCCATTTGGTTACTTTGCCATCAGTGGCAGACGACAAAGGCTTAGGGGGCATGACATGTGGTTGACGTAAGATGGCAGACAGCAAATGGAAGGGCATGTTTTTCGTCTGCTGGCGGATGGCAAAGGCCGTCGTTGGCCACCTAACATGGCTAATGCCTGTTATTTGCTGACCATGTTCTTTGCCGTCAGCCAAAAACGGCAAAGGGCCTTTTCCGTCCGCTTTGACAAAGCAGACGGCGAAGAAACTATTTGCTGTCACTTTCTTTGCCGGACAGCTTTGCTCTCAGTGGTAGACGGCAAAGAGGTTTGTCGTCCGCCTTTGGTGCCTTTGCCATCTGCCATGGCAGACGGCAAAGAACCTGATTCCTGTAGTGCAAGATTGAACCCACTACTATGCACCCCTCCCTGTAAAGATCTACCCATCAATCTTGGCAAGAAGACAAATAGATCGAAAAGCATACATATCTATTTACTTATATAGCAAACAAACTTCAAAAGATTCAATAGGATTTAATGAACAATATGATCATAAACTCACAATTCATCATGTCCCAAGAAACACACCACAAAAGCACATCAGATTGATCCCAATCACACAAGGAAGAAGAGGAACATTGTATTGAAGATCCAGAGAGAGAACCATCTAACTACTACTATGGACCCATAGGTCCTAAAGGAACTACTCACACATGGTCATGGAGACAGCAAGGTTGATGAAGAGGCCTCCTCCAATTGCTTCCCCCTCCGGTAGAACTCCGGAACAGGGCTCCAGATGTGATCACTTGGGAACATAGGCTCTTGCGGCGGTGATAAAATTCTTCTGGAGGAACAACATATGGTTTTAGTATTTACAGGATTTTAGGGCGGTGGAATCAGGTCAAGGCAGTGCTCGTGGGCCCCACATGGACAAGTGGCACGAACACCCCCTAGCCACGTCATGTGTCCATGTGGCTGTCGGGGAACACAGTATTTCAAAAAAATTACCTACGATCACGCAAGATCTATCTAGGAGATGCATAGCAACGAGAGGGGAGAGTGTGTCTACGTACCCTCGTAGACCGAAAGCGGGAGCGTTTAATAACGCGGTTGATGTAGTCGAACGTCTTCGCGATCCAACCGATCCAAGTACCGAACATACGGTACCTCAACGATCAGCACACGTTGAGCTCAGTGACGTCCCTCGTACTCTTGATCCAGCTGGGGCCGAGGGTGTGTTCCGTCAGCACGACGGCGTGTTGACGGTGATGATGAAGTTACCGACGCAGGTCTTTGCCTAAGCACTACAATGATATGACCGAGGTGTGTAACTGTGGAGGGGGCACCGCACACGGCTAAAAGATCAACTTGTGTGTCTATGGGGTTCCCCCTCCCATGTATATAAAGGGGGGAGGGAGAAGGAGGCCGGCCGAGGGTGGCCTGCCCAAGGGGGGAGTCCTACTCCAAGTAGGATCCCCCCTTTCCTACTTCCACAAGGAGAAGGGGGGAAGGAATAGGAGAAGAGAAGGAAAAGGGGGGCCGGCCCCCTAGCCCTAGTCCAATTCGGTTTGGGCTAGGAGGGCGCGTGCCACTCCTTGGCCTGCCTCCTCTCTTCCACCATTAGGCCCATGAGGCCCAATAACTTCCCACAGGGGGTTCCGGTAACCACTGGTACTCCGATATTCATCCGAAACGACATGAACCATTCCGGTGTCCAAATGTAACCTTCCAATATGTGAATCTTTATGTCTCGACCATTTTGAGACTCCTAGTCACGTCTGTGATCTCATCCGGGACTCCGAACAACCTTCAGTACATCAAATCACATAACTCATAATATAAATCGTCATTGAACGTTAAGCATGCGGACCCTACGGGTTCAAGAACTTTGTAGACATAACCGAGACACATCTCCGGTAAATAACCAATAGCGGAACCAAGATGCTCGTATTGGTTCCTACATATTCTATGAAGATCTTTATCGGTCAAACCGCATAACAACATACGTTGTTCCCTTTGTCATCGGTATGTTACTAGCCCGAGATTCCATCGTTGGTATCATCATACCTAGTTCAATCTCGTTATCGGCAAGTATCTTTACTCGTTCCGTAATGCATCATCCCGCAACTAAGTCATTAGTCACTTTGCTTGCAAGGCTTATAGTGATGAGCATTACAGAGAGGGCCCAGAGATACCTCTCCGAAACACGGAGTGACAAATCCTAATCTCGATCTATGCCAACTCAACAAACACCATCGGAGACACCTGTAGAGAATCTTTATAATCACCCAATTACGTTGTGATGTTTGATAGAACACTAAGTGTTCCTCCAGTATTCGGGAGTTGCATAATCTCATAGTCATAGGAACATGTATAAGTCATGAAGAAAGCAATAGCAATAAACTAAACGATCATAGTGCTAAGCTAACGGATGGGTCTTGTCCATCACATCATTCTCTAATGATGTGATCCCATTCATCAAATTACAACAGATGTCCATGGCTAGGAAACTTAACCATATTTGATTAACGAGCTAGTCAAGTAGAGGAAAACTAGGGACACTCTGTTTGTCTATGTATTCACACATGTACTAAGTTTCCGGTTAATACAATTCTAGCATGAAGAATAAACATTTATCATGATATAAGGAAATATAAATAACAACTTTATTATTGCCTCTAGGGCATATTTCCTTCAGTCTCCCACTTGCACTAGAGTTAATAATCTAGATTACATATTAATGATTCTAACACCCATGGAGTCTTGGTGCTGATCATGCTTTGCTCGTGAGAGAGGATTAGTCAATGGGTCTGCAACATTCAGACCCCTATGTATCTTTCAAATCTCTATGTCTCCCTCCTTGACTTGATCACGGATGGAATTGAAGCGTCTCTTGATATGCTTGGTTCTCTTGTGAAATCTGGATTCCTTTGCCAAGGCAATTGCACTTGTATTGTCACAAAAGATTTTCATTGGACCTGATGCACTAGGTATTACACCTAGATCGGATATGAACTCCTTCATCCAGACTCCATCATTTGCTACTTCCGAAGCAGCTATGTATTCCACTTCACACATAGATCCCGCAACGATGCTCTGCTTAGAACTGCACCAACTAACAGCTCCACCATTCAATAAAAATATGTATCCGGTTTGTGACTTAGAGTCATCCGGATCAGTGTCAAAGCTTGCATCGACGTAGTCATTTACGATGAGCTCTTGGTCACCTCCATAAATGAGAAACATATCCTTAGTCCTTTTCAGGTATTTCAGGATGTTCTTGACCGTTGTCCAATGATCCACTCCTGGATTACTTTGGCACCTCCCTTCTAAACTAACAGCAAGGCACACATCAAGTCTGGTACACAGCATTGCATACATGATAGAACCTATGGCTGAGGCATACGAAATGACTTTCATTTTCTATCTATCTTTTGCAGTGGTCGGGCATTGAGTCTGACCCAACTTCACACCTTGTAACATAGGCAAGAACCCTTTCTTTGACTAATCCATTTTGAACTTCTTCAAAACTTTGTGAAGGTATGTGCTTTGTGAAAGTCCAATTAAGCATCTTGATCTATCTCTATAGAACTTGATACCTAATATATAAGCAGCTTCACCGAGGTCTTTCATTGAAAAATTCTTATTCAAGTATCCTTTTATGCTATTCAGAAATTCAGTATCATTTCTGATCAACAATATGCCATCCACATATAATATCAGAAATGCTACGGCGCTCCCACTCACTTTCTTGTAAATACAGACTTCTCCAAAAGTCTGTATAAAACCATATGCTTTGATCACACTATCAAAGCGTATATTACAACTCCGAGAGGCTTCTGGAGCTTGCACACACCTTTAGGATCGACAAAACCTTTTAGTTGCATCATATACAACTCTTATTTGAGATATCCATTAAGGAATGCAGTTTTGACATCCATTTGCCAAATTTCATAATCAAAAAATGCGGCAATCGCTAACATGATTCGGACAGACTTAAGCATCGCTACGGGTGAGAAGGTCTCATCGTAGTCAACTCCTTGAACTTGTCAAAAACCTTTCGCAACAAGTCGAGCTTTGTAGACAGTAATATTATCATCAGCGGCAGTCTTCTTCTTGAAGATCCATTTATTCTCTATGGCTTGCCGATCATCGGGAAAGTCAACCAAAGTCCACACTTTGTTCTCATACATGGATCCCATCTCAGATTTCATGGCCTCAAGCCATTTCGTGGAATCTGGGCTCATCATCGCTTCCTCATAGTCCGTAGGTTCGGCATGGTCAAGTAACATGACCTCCAGAACAGAATTACCATACCACTCTGGTGCGGATCTTACTCTGGTTGACCTAAGAGGTTCGGTAGTAACTGGATCAGGAGTTTCATGATCATCATCATTAGCTTCCTCACTAATTGGTGTAGGAATCACTGGGACTGATTTCTGTGATGAACTACTTTCCAATAAGGGAGAAGGTACAGTTACCTCATCAAGTTCTACTTTCCTCCCACTCACTTCTTTCGAGAGAAACTCCTTCTCTGGAAAGGAACCATTTTTAGCAACGAATATCTTGCCTTCGGATCTATGATAGAAGGTGTACCCAACAGTCTCCTTTGGGTATCCTATGAAGACACATTTCTCTGATTTGGGTTCGAGCTTATCCGGTTGAAGCTTTTTCACATAAGCAATGCAGCCCCAAACTTTAAGAAATGACAACTTGGGTTTCTTCCCAAACCATAGTTCATAAGGTGTTGTCTCAACGGATTTCGATGGTGCCCTATTTAACGTGAATGCAACCGTCTCTAAAGCATAACCGCATACATCAGTATGTATTATTTCCAATAAGTCTGTTGCTCAATCCATTGTTTCATAGAACGGAGTCTTAGTCATCTTGCCCATGAGGCACGGTTCGCAAGTATCAAGTGATTCCAAAAGCCCATCAACATGGAGTTTCTTCATGCGCTTTACACCAATATGACCCAAATGGCAATGCCACAAATAAGTTGCACTATCATTATTAAACTTATATGTTTTGCCTTCAATACTATGAATATCTGTGACACTACTATCGAGATTTAATAAAAATAGACCACTCATCAAGGGTGCGTGACCATAAAAGATATTACTCATATAAATAGAACAACCACTATTCTCTGATTTAAATGAATAACCGTCTCGCATCAAACAAGATCCAGATATAATGTTCATGCTTAATGCTGGCACCAAATAACAATTATTCAGGTCTAAAACTAATCCCGAAGGTAGATGTAGAGGTAGCGTGCCGACTGTGATCACATTGACTTTGGAACCATTTCCCACGCGCATCGTCACCTCATCGCCAATCTTCGCTTAATCCGTAGCCCTTGTTTCAAGTTGCAAATATGAGCAATAGAACCAGTATCAAATACCCAAGCGCTACTACGAGCATTAGTAAGGTACACATAAATAACATGTATATCAAATATACCTTTCACTTTGCCATCCTTATTATCCGCCAAATACTTGGGGCAGTTCCGCTTCCAGTGACCAGTCGCTTTGTAGTAGAAGCACTTAGTCTCAAGCTTATGTCCAAACTTGGGCTTCTTCACTTGAGCAGCAACTTGCTTTCCTTTCTTCTTGAAGTTCCCCTTCTTCCCTTTGCCCTTCTTCTTGAAACTAGTGGTCTTGTTGACCATCAACACTTGATGCTCCTTCTTGATTTCTACCTCTGCAGCCTTTAGCATTGCGAAGAGCTCGGGAATTGTCTTATCCATCCCTTGCCTATTATAGTTCATCATGAAGCTTTTGTAGCTTGGTGGCCGTGATTGAAGAACTCTGTCAATGACACTATCATCAGGAAGATTAACTCCCAGTTGAGTCAAGTGGTTGTGGTACCTAGACATTCTGAGTATATGTTCACTGACATATCTATTCTCCTCCATTTTGCAGCTGTAGAACTTATTGGAGACTTCATATCTCTCAATCTGGGCATTTTCTTGAAATATTAACTTCAACTCCTGGAACATCTCATATGCTCCATGATGTTCAAAACGTCGTTGAAGTCCCGATTCTAAGCCGTAAAGCATGGCACACTGAACTATCAAGTAGTCATCAGCTTTGCTCTGCCAGACGTTCATAACATCTGGAGTTGCTCCTGCAGCGGGCTTTGAACCTAGCGGTGCTTCCAAGACGTAATTCTTCTATGCAGCAATGAGGATAATCCTCAAGTTACGGACCCAGTCCGTGTAGTTCTACCATCATCTTTCAACTTAGCTTTCTCTAGGAACGCATTAAAATTCAAAGGAACAGTAGCACGGGCCATTTATCTACAACAACATAGACATGCAAAATACTATCAGGTACCAAGTTCATGATAAATTAAAGTTCAATTAATCATATTACTTAAGAACTCCCACTTAGATAGACATCCCTCTAGTCATCTAAATGATCACGTGATCCATATCAACTAAACCATGTCCGATCATCACGTGAGATGGAGAAGTTTTCAATGGTGAACATCACTATGCTGATCATATCTACTATATGATTCACGCTCGACCTTTCGATCTCACTGTTCCGAGGCCATATTTGCATATGCTAGGCTCGTCAAGTTTAACCTGAGTATTCTGCTTGTGCAAAATTGGCTTGCGCCTTGTATGTGAATGTAGAGCTTATCACACCCGATCATCACGTTGTGTCTCGGCACGATGAATTGTAGCAATGGTGCATACTCAGGGAGAACACTTATACCTTGAAATTTAGTGAGATATCATCTTGTAATGCTACCGCCGTACTAAGCAAAATAAGATGCATCAAACATAAACATCACATGCAATCAAAATAAGTGATATGATATGGCCATCATCATCTTGTGCCTTTGATCTCCATCTCTAAAGCACCGTCATGATCACCATCGTCACCGGCTTGACACCTTGATCTCCATCATAGCATCGTTGTTGTCTCGCCAACTATTACTTCTACGACTATCGCTACCGCTTAGTGATAAAGTAAAGCAATTACATTGTGATTGCATTTCATACAATAAAGCGACAACCATATGGCTCCTTCCAGTTGCCGATAACTTTTACAAAACATGATCATCTCATGCAATAATTTATATATCGTCACGTCTTGACCAGATCACGTCACAACATGCCCTGCAAAAACAAGTTCGACGTCCTCTACTTTGTTGTTGCAAGTTATACGTGGCTGCTACGGGCTTCTAGCAAGAACCGTTCTTACCTACACAAAACCACAACAATTGTTCATCAAGTGTGTTGTTTTAACCTTCAACAAGGACCGGGCGTAGTCAAACTCGATTCAACTAAAGATGGAGAAACACCCACCCACTAGCCACCTGTGTGCGAAGCACGTCGGTATAACCAGTCTCATGAACACAGTCATGTAATGTCGGTCTGAGCCGCTTCATCCAAAAATACCGCCGAATCAAAGTAAGACATGCTGGTAAGCAGTATGACTATTATCGCCCACAACTCTTTGTGTTCTACTCGCGCATATAACATCTACGCATAGACCTGGCTCGGATGCCACTGTTGGGGAATGCAGTATTTCAAAAAATTTACCTACGATCACGCAAGATCTATCTAGGAGATGCATAGAAACGAGAGGGGAGAGTTTGTCTACGTACCCTCGTAGACCGAAAATGGAAGTGTTTAGTAACGTGGTTGATGTAGTCGAATGTCTTCGCGATCCAACCGATCCAAGTACTGAACATACGGCACCTCTGCGATCAGCACATGTTCAACTCATTGACCTCCCTCGTACTCTTGATCCAGCTAAGGCCGAGGGTGAGTTATGTTAGCACAACGGCATGTTGGCGGTGATGATGAAGTTACCGACTCAGGGCTTCGCCTAAGCACTACAACGATATGACCGAGATGTGTAACTGTGGAAGGGGGCACCGCACACGGCTAAAAGATCAACTTGTGTGTCTATGGGGTGCCCACCTCCCACGTATATAAAGGGGGGAGGGAGGAGGAGGCCGGCCAAGGGTGGCGCGCCCAAGGGGGGTCCTACTCCAACTAGGATTCCCCCCCCCCCCTTTCCTACTTCCACAAGGAGAAAGAGGTAAGGACTAGGAGAAGAGAAGGAAAAGAGGGGCCGGGCCCCCTAGCACTAGTCCAATTTGGTTTGGGCTAGGGGGAGCATGCCACTCCTTGGCCTGCCTCCTCTCTTCCACCATTAGGCCCATGAGGCCCAATAACTTCCCGGAGGGAGTTCCGGTAACCCCCGGTACTGCGAAATTCATCCGAAACGACCCGAACCATTCCGGTGTCCGAATGTAACCTTCCAATATATGAATCTTTATGTCTCGACCATTTCGAGACTCCTCGTCACGTCCGTGATCTCATCCGGGACTCCGAACAACCTTTGATACATCAAATCACATAATTCATAATATAAATCGTCATCGAACGTTAAGCGTCCGGACCCTACGGGTTCGAGAACTATGTAGACATGACCGAGACACATCTCTAGTCAATAACCAATAGCGGAACCTGGATGCTCATATTGGTTCCTACATATTCTACAAAGATCTTTATCGGTCAAACCGCATAACAACATATGGTGTTCCCTTTGTCATCGTTATGTTACTTGCCTGAGATTCGATCATCGGTATCTTCATACCTAGTTCAATCTCGTTATCAGCAAGTCTCTTTACTTGTTCCATAATGCATCATCCCACAACTAACTCATTAGTCACTTTGCGTGCAAGGCTTATAGTGATGAGCATTACCGAGAGGGCCCAGAGATACCTCTCCGAAACACGGAGTGACAAATCCTAATCTCGATCTATGCCAACTCAACAAACACCATTGGAGACACCTGTAGAGCATCTTTATAATCACCCAGTTACGTTGTGACATTTGATAGCGCACTAAGTGTTCCTCCGGTATTCGGGACTTGCATAATCTCATAGTCATAGGAACATGTATAAGTCATGAAGAAAGAATTAGCAACAAACTAAACGATCATAGTGTTAAGCTAACTGATGGGTCTTGTCCATCACATCATTCTCTAATGATGTGATCCCGTTCATCAAATGATAACACATGTCCATGGCTAGGAAACTTAAGCATCTTTGATTAACGAGCTAGTCAAGTAGAGGCAAACTAGGAACACTCTGTTTGTCTATGTATTCACACATGTAGTAAGTTTTCGGTTAATACAATTCTAGCATGAATAATAAACATTTATCATGATATAAGGAAGTATAAATAACAACTTTATTATTGCCTCTAGAGCATATTTCCTTCTGTCACTAGCTCGTGTCTCGTCTTGACGTCTCTCCAAGCTTTGAGTGTTTCTTTTTGCCGAAATAATCATGTTAAATCGGCAACGTATTTTGACCTGTGTAGATATTGACTTTCTATGAAATGAAAAAGAAGCAGAAAACATGAGTTGGCATAGGGCACTAAATCAATAGGTTAGTCCATCAAAATAATATAAATTGTTGTAGAAATAGTATATAAAAATGATAACATAATAGCATTTAACAATTAAAATATAGATATGTTTGAAATGTGTCGGACGAAATAGTAATAGAACCATTTTGGATGAAACTCTAAAAACATCTATTGCTAGCCAAAGTGAGCAAAATTAAGCGTTTAAAAATATTATGAAGAATCATGATAACTTACTTGGTCAATTGGCCAGTAAGATTGCTCAACTCACTAACGATGTGCAGGCCTTAGAGAGAAGGCCTAAGAGCTTGGAAGAACATGTTACAAAAATTACAGAGAGTCAAACTTTGATCCTAGTCCAGTTTGCTGGAAAACCGGAACCCAATCTGGTTGTGTCAAAATTATGAGAAGTAGCGAAGAAATGGTAGAGGATCTCGACAAGAGCCATATATCATAGTATACTTATTCCATTGTGGACTTTGTGAAAATGTTGAGAATGAAGCATGTAGGAGATATGCTCTAGAGGCAATAATAAAAGTTACTATTTATCTCCATGTTCATAATTATTTTTATTTTCTGTGCTATAATTGCAATGGTGCTTGAGTTTGTATATCCAAGAGGCTCAGAGGAAACCCATGTGCATTTGTGTAATAATAAATGGTAATATAGATTCTTAGTTATGACTCTAAGACTAGCTCAAGTGTTGCATGATGGTTACGTTTTCTTGATCATGGGCATGAGAATGCCAACAACTTTGAGGACACAATGTTAGGAGAACATATTTGTTGAACCGGCCCAATTGTTGTTTTGCTATGAGATCCATTATCACAAGTTAATGGTTTATAACATAAAGAAAGTTAATCATTTGCATAATTCCTTGGACCATGAGAGTATAGAATTCCTTCATACTTGCTCCATGAACTTTGTGATCTGTCAAGCGCCATCGTAATATGATGGCAATCACTATAGCTTACAGGATCACAGAAAAGTATGACAACGGACTGGGTAGCTCAAGATTGGGATTTGCTCCTCTGTCGATGGAGAGATGTTCTTTGCGCCCTCTTGGTGTTACAGTATCCATCATCATTTGGCAAGATGCTACCTATTGAGCATGCGTTGGTTTTCCCTTGAAGAGGAAAGGGTGATGCAGCAAAGCAGCGTAAGTATTTCCCTCAGTTTTTGAGAACCAAGCTGTCAATCCAGTAGCAGACCACGAGCGAGTCACCTCGTACCTACACAAACAAATAAGAACCTCGCAACCAACGCGATAAAGGGGTTGTCAATCCCTTCATGGCCACTTACAAGAGTGATATCTGATAAAGATAATGATAATAAGATAAATATTTTTGGTATTTTTATGATATATATTGAAAGTAAAGATTGCAAAATAAAATAGATTGGAAAATTGTATGATGGAGAATAGACCCGGGAGCCATAGGTTTAACTAGTGGCTTCTCTCAAGATAGCATAAGTATTACGGTGGGTGAACAAATTACTGTCGAGCAATTGATAGAAAAGCGAATAATTATGAGAATATCTAGGTATGATCATGTATATAGGCATCACATCCGTGAGAAGTAGACCGACTCCTGCCTGCATCTACTACTATTACTCCACACATCGACCGCTATCCAGCATGCATCTAGAGTCTTAAGTTCATAAGAACAGAGTAACGCCTTAAGCAAGATGACATGATGTAGAGGGATAAACTCATGCAATATGATATAAACCCCATCTTTTTATCCTCGATGGCAACAATACAATACGTGTCGTTTCCCTTTCTGTCATTGGGATTGAGCACCGCAAGATTGAACCCAAAGCTAACCACTTCTCCCATTGCAAGAAAGATCAATCTAGTAGGCCAAACCAAACTGATAATTCGAAGAGACTTGCAAAGATAACCAATCATACATAAAAGAATTTAGACAAGATTCAAATATTGTTCATAGATAAACTTGATCATAAACCCACAATTCATCGGATCATGACAAACACACCGCAAAAGAAGATTACATTGAATAGATATCCAAGAGAATCGAGGAGAACTTTGTATTGAGATCCAAAGAGAGAAGAAGCCATCTAGCTAATAACTATGGACCTGAAGGTCTGAGGTAAACTACTCACACATCATCGGAGGGGCCATCGAGTTGATGTAGAGGCCCTCTCTGATCAATGCCCCCTCCGGCGGAGCTCCGAAAAAGGCCCCAAGATGGGATCTCTTGTGTACAAAAGGTTGCGGCAGTGGAATTAGGTTTTCGTGGTGCCCCTGGATGTTTTCGGGGTATATGAATATATATATAGGAGGAAGAAGTAGGTCGGTGGAGCAACGAGGGGCCCACGAGGGTGGAGGGCGCGCCCCCTGCCTCGTGGCCTCCTCGATTGTTTCCTGACGTCCACTCCAAGTCCTCTGGATCACGTTTTTCCAAAAATCACGCTCCTGAAGGTTCCATTCCGTTTGGACTCCATTTGATATTCCTTTTCTGCGAAACACTGAAATAGGCAAAAAACTGCAATTTCGGTTGGGCCTCCGGTTAATAGGTTAGTCCCAAAAATAATATAGAAGTGTAAAATAAAGCTCATTAACATCCAAAAAAGATAATATAATAGCATGGAACAATCAAAAATTATAGATACATTGGAGACGTATCAAGTATCCCCAAGCTTAATTCCTGCTCGTCCTCGAGTAGGTAAATGATAAAAACAGAATTTTTTATGTGGAATGCTTCCTAACATATTCCTCAATGTAATTTTTCTTTATTGTGGCATGAATGTTCATATACGAAAGATTCAAGATAAAAGTTTAATATTGACATAAAAATAATAATACTTTAAGCATACTAACTAAGCAATCATGTCTTCTCAAAATAACATGGCCAAAGAAAGTTATATGCTCTATCTTCATCGCACAAAATATTAAATCATGCACAACCCTGATGACAAGCCAAGCAATTGTTTCATACTTTTGATGTTTTCAAACTTTTTCAACTTTCACGCAATATATGAGCGTGAGCCATGGACATAGCACTATAGGTGGAATAGAATGGTGGTTGTGGAGAAGACAAAAAGGAGAAGATAGTCTCACATCAACTAGGCATATCAACGGGCTATGGAGATGCCCATCAATAGATATCAATGTGAGTGAGTAGGGATTGCCATGCAACGGATGCACTAGAGCTATAAGTGTATGAAAGCTCAACAAAAGAAACTAAGTGGGTGTGCATCCAACTTGCTTGCTCACGAAGACCTAGGGCAATTTGAGGAAGCCCATCATTGGAATATACAAGCCAAGTTCTATAATGTAAAATTCCCACTAGTTTATGAAAGTGACAACATAGGAGAGTCTTTATCATGAAGATCATGGTGCTACTTTGAAGCACAAGTGTGGAAAAGGGATAGTAACATTGTCCCTTCTCTCTTTTTCTCTCATTTTTTTCTTCTTTTTTATTTGGGCCTTCTTTCTTTCCTTTTTCTTTTCACCTATTTTCTCTTTTTTTCATCTGGAGTCTCATCCCGGCTTGTGGGGGAATCATAGTCTCCATCATCCTTTCCTCACTGGGACAATGCTCTAATAATGATGATCATCACACTTCTTTTTACTTACAACTCAAGAGTTACAACTCAATACTTAGAACAAAATATGACTCTATGTGAATGCCTCTGGCAGTGTACTGGGATATGCAATTAATCAAGAGTGACATGTATGAAAAAATTATGAAAGGTGGCTTTGCCACTAATACAATGTCAACTACATGATCATGCATGGCAATATGACAATGATGAAGCGTGTCATAACAAACGGAACGGTGGAAAGTTGCATGGCAATATATCTCAGAATGGCTATGGAAATGCCATAATAGGTAGGTATGGTGGCTTTTTTGAGGAAAGTATATGGTGGGTGTATGATACCGGTGAAAGGTGTGCGGTAATAGAGAGGCTAGCAAATGTGGAATGGTGAGGGTGCGTATAATCCATGGACTCAACATTAGTCCTAAAGAACTCACATACTTGTTGCAAAAATCTATTAATTATCGAAAGAAAGTACTACGTGCATGCTCCTAGGGGGATAGATTGGTAGGAAAAGACCATCGCTCGTCCCCGACCGCCACTCATAAGGAAGGCAATCAATAAATAAATCATGCTCCGACTTCATCACATAATGGTTCACCATATGTGCATGCTACGGGAATCACAAACTTCAACACAAGTATTTCTCATATTCACAACTACTCAACTAGCATGATTCTAATATCACCATCTCCATATCTCAAAACAATTATCAAGTATCAAACTTCTCATAGTATTCAATGCACTTATATGAAAGTTTTTATTATGCCTAAAAGAAAATTGCCATGCTGTTCTAAAGGACTCTCAAAATAATATAAGTGAAGCATGAGAGATCAATTATTTCTATAAAATAAAACCACCACCGTGCTCTAAAAGATATAAGTGAAGCACAAGAGAAAAAACTATATAGCTCAAAAGATATAAGTGAAGGACATAGAGTATTCTAATAAATTTCAATTCATGTGTGTGTCTCTCAAAAGGTGTGTACAACAAGGATGATTGTGGTAAACTAAAAATAAAGACTCAAATCATACAAGACGCTCCAAGCAAAACACATATCATGTGGTGAATAAAAATATAGCTCCAAGTAAAGTTACTAATGAACGAAGACAAAAGAGGGGATGCCTTCCTGGGCATCCCCAAGCTTAGGCTTTTTGGTGTCCTTGGATTTTACCTTGGGGTGCCTTGGGCATCCCCAAGCTTAGGCTCTTGCCACTCCTTGTTCCATAATCCATCAAATCTTTACCCAAAACTTGAAAACTTCACAACACAAAACTTAACAGAAAATCTTGTGAGCTCCGTTAGCGAAAGAAAACAAAACACCACTTCAAGGTACTGTAATGAACTCATTCTTTATTTATACTAGCAGAACGCCCGTGCGTTGCTATGGGCTATGCATATGTAAATTAATTAAACAAATGAGTAAGGTTATCTGTAAAGTCAAAACTCATTTGTTCTCAAAGGTCCGTACGTGTTCGGACATCAAATTGAATGCTTAGTAGGCTCTTCAAAATTTAACCGTATGGATAGTCTGGGCCGCCCCAAATTTAGACCTTATATGGGGGAGAAATGTGGTCGTTCGGACTATACCTCATGTTATCTCCAACACATGGGCCCAACACAAAAAAACCCCACCCCACAACATATCGCCCCCTTTTTCTCTCGGACCCTTCCTTTCTCACTCGGTTTCCCGCCGTAATGGGGCATTTCTCGCTGGAGCCTCCTTTTTAAAATCAAATGACACCCACCTCATATTCGTCATGCGTTGCAACAAATATAATTTGTTTCATATTTATTATATAATAAAGTGGATTAAACTAACACATACTATTGACACAAAATAATAAATAACTATAGAGATCAGCCTCAAAGGTCCATTCAACTTCGCAAATGCACACTGACATGGGAGGTAAGTGGCGAACTGAATGTATTCCTAGTCTCCAGTAAGCTCCACCTCCAACCCAGATACCATTCATTGATAGAAGGTATAATTGATGTTCTTATCTTCTTCATCCTTCCCCACATCTTCTACTCCTAGTCTCTTCGTCAACCCGTTTCGTTGACGCCAACATCAGAACGTTTGTCAGCGATGCCTCATCTTCTTCTTTTTCCTCCTTCCTCGCCAGTTTTAATTCTCATTCCTACTTATTTTTTATAATACTCTTTCTTTCTTGTTTCACTTTATATTTTTGAGATACTCTTTCCATCTCCAACACCATGGACCACTGGGTCGCTTTAGTTCCTTTTTCCTTCTTATTCATGAAGCACTCCCTTTCAACTATAGCATGAACCACCTCGCCAATCTAATGTCGTGTTGTACTCATTTGTGAACGTTTCGAAAACCGTCAACATGTGGACATCTTGTAGAGGATGGCGTCATCCATCTTGGTGAACGCTAGGTCGTCCATGTCACGGGCGCATGGTGTCCGTTTCCATGCTGCCAAGTGGTGCTCGACCATGTCGTTGAGAGCCTATTAATTGTCCTTGCCGACGAGCGCTATTAAAATGATTCAACGTGATGAACTGCTTGCTTAATTAATTACATAAATAATTAACAACCTACCTAATTCTTCGCATGCCTGATTAACTGCCAACCAAATCGACTAATTACCCATCTAATTGGAAAAAAATCTCTACTTCTAATAATCTGTAGGCATAATTAAGTGTCTACCTAAACGATTAATTACATTAATGACTTGGTTTCGAAATTGATTGGATGCAAAAAATAATTTCTATTTAAATGGACCTAATTAATTGCTTACATAATTAATAATCTAGTTAATTAATTACATTAATGGTTTATTTCCAAATTGATTCAGCGCTCGATTTACAAAATATTATCGCATGAATGGCTGCTACGAATGATGACGACTACCAAGTATTGTAGGACATATTTCCTTAACCAATTTCTTGACATTTGAATCGACACACTTGATTTGAGAATGTAGTATGTGTGTCTCTATGTATTAATGACAAGAAATATAATATGACCATGTCCATGAACACATGTACATGGTGGTATGACGACACGTCTCCCGTCATGGCCGTCCTTGACATCGTGATGCACGCCTTGGCATTCTCGAGTATCACGCAAGTGTTAGGCCCGGCCGCGACATCCTCCATGGTATCGCGCACGGCGTCATCCATAGGGGCGCGCGGATGCGTACGCCCGCAAGTAAAAGATATGTTCTTTTGTTGTTTAGGAAACTTGTGATAGTCAATTAATAGTGGAGATAATAAAGATATAGTGTGCAGGATTAATGATTTGTTATTTAGGAATATCTCATTTTGTTTTGGAAGGTTATCGAGGAAAATATTATGTCTATATTTTAGGAAGGTAATCTCAAATATATGGTGCGAGTTCTGAATTCTTAATTACCTATTTATTTACATGATTGAAATGAATCAGAATCTAAATTACAGATTCCATAAAGGGATTTTTTTTACAATGCGTTATAAATTCCATTACAAAAATCCCGTTATAGATTCCATAATAAATTAATTAGGTCCATAACGGGATTTGTTTGCAATGCGTTAAGATTTATGTGTTAGTTTTCTTAATAAAGAAATGCACTGATGTAGGGACCGATTGATTAGGGTAAGGAAAGATAGATTCGTGATCTTTTGTATGTTACAAAAATCCCGTTATAGATTCCATAATAAATTAATTAGGTCCATGGCGGGATTTGTTTACAATGCGTTAAGATTTACGTGTTAGTTTTCTTAATAAAGAAATGCACTGATGTAGGGATTGATTGATTTGGGTAAGGAAAGATAGATTCGTGATCTTTTGTATGTTAGGAAATT
Source organism: Triticum monococcum (assembly GCA_034509565.1). Taxonomy (NCBI): domain Eukaryota; kingdom Viridiplantae; phylum Streptophyta; class Magnoliopsida; order Poales; family Poaceae; genus Triticum; species Triticum monococcum. Next base: position 433,620,369 of record CM067841.1, read on the forward strand.
AGTGGTTTGCAAGGAAAGAGTGGAGAGAAAAGAACCAATGCGACCACGTATAGATTCCATAATAAATTAATTAGGTCCATAACGGGATTTGTTTACAATGCGTTAAGATTTACGTGTTAGTTTTCTTAATAAAAAATGCACTGATGTAGGGAGTGATTGATTCAGGTAAGGAAAGATAGATTCGTGATCTTTTGTATGTGTCGGTGTACTAGAGTAGGGGTACCCTAGTATCCTGAACTTGTGCACGGGCAGTCGCAGCATCCCGCGGCAAGGCTTGTCGGGTGACCGCCAAGGTCCTCCGTGGTTCCTCTAGAGCCATTCAAGAACAAAGTATCCAAGATAAGAAGACAAAGCCCCGGCAAGAGGAGCTTGCCGGGAAGGACAAGGCCCCGGCAAGAGGAGCTTGCCGGGAAGGCCAACCAAGGTTTGGTGAGCGACAAGCTCCCGGATGCGACAAGACAACGACCGCGGCAAGGCACTTGCCGCGGCAAGCCCCCCCCCCCCCCCCCCCCCCACTCTGTACCTGCGCTCCAGCACATCCACCAACGTGTCGCTCTGGGACCCTTCCAGAGTGTACGTGGCGGGAAGCTGTGTAGCCAGCGGTACACGGTGGCAAGCGGCGCTAACAAGATCACCATCATGGCAAGCAGTGGCGTCCCTGGCGGTCCCTTTCTGCACCGTCTAGGTGACGCAGACAGGCATTTAATGCCCTTGTCCCCTACCGTCAGGGTTAGGTATGATGCACTGTTGTAGGCGGCGGTGCCAACCATAATGCCTTTTCCATTTTTACCCTTGTCTACGTTGCCACCTGTCGGTGACCCCTTGAGCATATAAAAGGAGGCCCATGCGCAACGTAGAGGGGGTCGGCCAACAGAACGCAATCACGCTCGGTCTCGCTAGCTGCTGGAGTGTACTGTAGCACACCGCGCTCCCGAGCAAGAAATCAATACAAACACAAAGCAGGAGTAGGGTTTTAAACATCCGTGTGGCCCGAACCTGGGTAAACTGATCGTGTTGCTCGTGCGCATCGCCTCGATCTGCTCTTCGTGCTCTCTCCGCCCCCTGCCGAACCCAAAGGGGCTCGGTCCGCCGTGGCCCCATAGGTGTCCGAGGGATCAGCACCCCCCGACATCTTTGGCGCGCCAGGTAGGGGTGCGTCGAGATTGTGTGAACCTGATCCGGCGTTCGCACGAGCGGAATCTTCATCACCTTCATCGACATGCCGCCGAAGAAGAAGGCTTCGGAGGCGGCTGCTCCGTCCATGCCGAACCCACCATCGCTGGAGAGAACGGCTGGTGGGGTAGACGCCGGCGGAAGAACGGGCGTCGACGAGGGAGCACAGGTGCTGCCAAGTCCAAGGACAAGACTGCGCTGCACATCGGCGGCACAGTCGGCTCCCACAACGACCGGACGCACTCCAAGACCTCGGCGTCCGTACACGCACCGCGCCCATCCCAGGAGGCGCGGGACCGGCAGCGTCATGATACTCATGGTACCATACGCTTGCTGGATCAAGATCAAGCGGGTGGATCTCGGAGTGCTCAAGACCAGCATGCGCGCCAACGTGCTGGCGCGAGCGGGGCATGGTCGCCTGGACGAGATACTGCTCCTTCTAACATGGTTAGAAGTCCGTGTTAGGGAACGCAGTAATTTCAAAATTTTCCTACGCACACGCAAGATCATGGTGATGCACAGCAACGAGAGGGGAGAGTGTTGTCTACGTACCAACGCAGACCGACTGCGGAAGCGATCACACAACATGGAGGAAGTAGTCGTACGTCTTCTTCCCGATCCAACCGATCCAAGCACCGTTACTCCGGCACCTCCGAGTTCTTAGCACACGTTCAGCTCGATGACGTTCCTCGGGCTCCGATCCAGCAAAGCGTCGAGGAAGAGTTCCGTCAGCATGACGGCGTGGTGACGATCTTGATGTACTACCGACGCAGGGCTTCGCCTAAGCACTGTAACGGTATGATCGAGGTGGAATTTGGTGGCAGGGGGCACCGCACACGGCTAAGGAACGATTAACTTGGGTGTCTTGTGGTGGCAGGGCTTCACCCGGAACACTTCCGATGTCCAAACATAGGCTTCCAATATATCAATCTTTACGTCTCGACCATTTCGAGACTCCTTGTCATGTCCGTGATCTCATCCGGGACTCCGAACAACCTTCGGTACATCAAAATGCATAAACTCATTATAACTGTCATCGTAACGTTAAGCGTGCGGACCCTACGGTTCGAGAACAATGTAGACATGACCGAGACACGTCTCCGGTCAATAACCAATAGCGGGACCTGGATGCCCATATTGGCTCCTACATATTCTACGAAGATCTTTATCGGTCAGACCGCATAACAACATACGTTGTTCCCTTTGTCATCGGTATGTTACTTGCCCGAGATTCGATCGTCGGTATCCAATACCTAGTTCAATCTCGTTACTGGCAAGTCTCTTTACTCGTTCCGTAATACATCATCTCATAACTAACATCTTAGTTATTATGCTTGCAAGGCTTATGTGATGTGTATTACCGAGAGGGCCCAGAGATACCTCTCCGACGATCGGAGTGACAAACCCTAATCTCGAAATACGCCAACCCAACATCTGCCATTGGAGACACCTGTAGTACTCCTTTATAATCACCCAGTTACGTTGTGACGTTTGGTAGTACCCAAAGTGTTCCTCCGGTAAACGGGAGTTGCATAATCTCATAGTTATAGGAACATGTATAAGTCATGAAGATAGCAATAGCAACATACTAAACGATCGGGTGCTAAGCTAATGGAATGGGTCATGTCAATCAGATCATTCAACTAATGATGTGACCTCGTTAATCAAATAACAACTCTTTGTTCATGGTTAGGAAACATAACCATCTTTGATTAACGAGCTAGTCTAGTAGAGGCATACTAGTGACACTCTGTTGGTCTATGTATTCACACATGTATTATGTTTCCGGTTAATACAATTCTAGCATGAATAATAAACATTTATCATGATATAAGGAAATAAATAATAACTTTATTATTGCCTCTAGGGCATATTTCCTTCAGTCTCCCACTTGCACTAGAGTCAATAATCTAGATTACACTGTAATGATTCTAACACCCATGGAGCCTTGGTGCTGATCATGTTTTGCTCGTGGAAGAGGCTTAGTCAACGGGTCTGCAACATTCAGATCCGTATGTATCTTGCAAATCTCTATGTCTCCCACCTGGACTAAATCTCGGATGGAGTTGAAGCGTCTCTTGATGTGTTTGGTTCTTTTGTGAAATCTGGATTCCTTTGCCAAGGCAATTGCACCAGTATTATCACAGAAGATTTTCATTGGACCCGATGCACTAGGTATGACACCTAGATCGGATATGAACTCCTTCATCCAGACTCCTTCGTTTGCTGCTTCCGAAGCAGCTATGTACTCCGCTTCACATGTAGATCCCGCTACGACGCTTTGTTTAGAACTGCACCAACTGACAGCTCCACCGTTTAAAGTAAACACGTATCCGGTTTGCGATTTAGAATCGTCCGGATCAGTGTCAAAGCTTGCATCAACGTAACCTCTTACGGTGAGCTCTTTGTCACCTCCATATACGAGAAACATATCCTTAGTCCTTTTCAGGTATTTCAGGATGTTCTTGACCGCTGTCCAGTGATCCACCCCTGGATTACTTTGGTACCTCCCTGCTAAACTTATGGCAAGGCACACATCAGGTCTGGTACACAGCATTGCATACATGATAGAGCCTATGGCTGAAGCATAGGGAACATCTTTCATATTCTCTCTATCTTCTGCAGTGGTCTGGCATTGAGCCTGGCTCAACTTCACACCTTGCAATACAGGCAAGAACCCTTTCTTTGCTTGATCCATTTTGAACTTCTTCAAAATCTTGTCAAGGTATGTGCTTTGTGAAAGTCCAATTAAGCGTTTTGATCTATCTCTATAGATCTTTATGCCTAATATGTAAGCAGCTTCCCCAAGGTCCTTCATCGAAAAACTTTTATTCAAGTATCCCTTTATGCTATCCAGAAATTCTATATCATTTCCAATGAGTAATATGTCATCCACATATAATATCAGAAATGCTACAGAGCTCCCACTCACTTTCTTGTAAATACAGGCTTCTCCAAAAGTCTGTATAAACCCAAATGCTTTGATCACACTATCAAAGCGTTTATTCCAACTCTGAGATGCTTGCACCAGTCCATAGATGGATCGCTGGAGTTTGCACACTTTGTTAGCTCCCTTTGGGTCGACAAAACCTTCTGGTTGCATCATATACAACTCTTCTTCCAGAAATCCATTCAGGAATGCGGTTTTTACATCCATTTGCCAAATTTCATAGTCATAAAATGCGGCAATTGCTAACATGATTCTGACAGACTTAAGCATCGCTACGGGTGAGAAAGTCTCATCGTAGTCAACTCCTTGAACTTGCCGAAAACCTTTTGCGACAAGTCGAGCTTTGTAGACAGTAACATTACCATCAGCGTCAGTCTTTTTCTTAAAGATCCATTTATTCTCAATTGCTTGCCGATCATCGGGCAAGTCAACCAAAGTCCATACTTTGTTCTCATACATGGATCCCATCTCAGATTTCATGGCTTCAAGCCACTTTGCGGAATCTGGGCTCACCATCGCTTCTTCATAGTTCGTAGGTTCATCATGATCTAGTAGCATGACTTCCAGAACAGGATTACCGTACCACTCTGGTGCGGATCTTACTCTGGTTGATCTACGAGGTACAGTAGTATCTTGATCTAAAGTTTCATGATCATCATCATTAACTTCCTCTCTTATTGGTGTAGTTCTCACAGAAACAGTTTTCTGTGATGTACTTTTTCCTAATAATGGAGTAGGTATAGTTACCTCGTCAAGTTCTACTTTCCTCCCACTCACTTCTTTCGAGAGAAACTCCTTCTCAAGAAAGTTTCCGAATTTAGCAACAAAAGTCTTGCCTTCGGATCTGTGATAGAAGGTGTATCCAATAGTTTCCTTTGGATATCCTATGAAGACACACTTCTCCGATTTGGGTTCGAGCTTATCAGGTTGAAGCTTTTTCACATAAGCATTGCAGCCCCAAACTTTAAGAAACGACAACTTTGGTTTCTTGCCAAACCATAGTTCAAAAGGTGTCGTCTCAACGGATTTAGATGGTGCCCTATTTAACGTGAATGCGGCCGTCTCTAAAGCATAACCCCAAAATGATAGCGGTAAATCAGTAAGAGACATCATAGATCGCACCATATCTAGTAAAGTACGATTACGACGTTCGGACACACCATTACGTTGTGGTGTTCCGGGTGGCGTGAGTTGCGAAACTATTCCACAATTTTTCAAATGTACACCAAACTCGTAACTCAAATATTCTCCTCCACGATCAGATCGTAGGAACTTTATTTTCTTGTTACGATGATTTTCAACTTCACTCTGAAATTCCTTGAACTTTTCAAATGTTTCAGACTTATGTTTCATTAAGTAGATATACCCATATCTGCTTAAATCATCTGTGAAGGTGAGAAAATAACGATATCCGCCACGAGCCTCAATATTCATCGGACCACATACATCGGTATGTATGATTTCCAATAAATCTGTTGCTCTCTCCATATAGCCGGAGAACGGTGTTTTAGTCATCTTGCCTATGAGGCACGGTTCGCAAACACCAAGTGATTCATAATCAAGTGGTTCCAAAAGCCCATCAGTATGGAGTTTCTTCATGCGCTTTACACCGATATGACCTAAACGGCAGTGCCACAAATAAGTTGCACTATCATTATCAACTCTGCATCTTTTGGTTTCAACATTATGAATATGTGTATTACTACTATCGAGATTTAATAAGAATAGACCACTTTTCATGGGTGCATGACCATAAAAGATATTACTCATATAAATAGAACAACCATTATTCTCTGATTTAAATGAATAACCGTCTCGCATCAAACAAGATCCAGATATAATGTTCATGCTCAACGCTGGCACCAAATAACAATTATTTAGGTCTAATATTAATCCCGAAGGTAGATGTAGAGGTAGCGTGCCGACCGCGATCACATCGACTTTGGAACCGTTTCCCACGCGCATCGTCACCTCGTCCTTTGCTAGTGTCCGCTTATTCTGTAGTCCCTGTTTCGAGTTGCAAATATTAGCAACAGAACCAGTATCAAATACCCAGGTGCTACTGCGAGCATTAGTAAGGTACACATCAATAACATGTATATCACATATACCTTTGTTCACCTTGCCATCCTTCTTATCCGCCAAATACTTGGGGCAGTTCCGCTTCCAGTGACCAGTCTGCTTGCAGTAGAAGCACTCAGTTTCAGGCTTAGGTCCAAGCTTGGGTTTCTTCTCTTGAGCAGCAACTTGCTTGCCGTTCTTCTTGGAGTTCCCTTTCTTCTTCCCTTTACCCTTTTTCTTGAAACTAGTGGTTTTGTTAACCATCAACACTTGATGCTCCTTTTTGATTTCTACCTCCGCAGCTTTCAGCATAGCGAAGAGCTCGGGAATAGTTTTCTTCATCCCTTGCATATTATAGTTCATCACAAAGCTCTTGTAGCTTGGTGGCAGTGATTGGAGAATTCTGTCAATGACGCAATCATCCGGAAGTGTAACTCCCAATTGAATCAAGTGATTATTATACCCAGACATTTTGAGTATATGCTCACTGACAGAACTGTTCTCCTCCATCTTGCAGCTATAGAACTTATTGGAGACTTCATATCTCTCAATCCGGGCATTTGCTTGAAATATTAACTTCAACTCCTGGAACATCTCATATGCTCCATGACGTTCAAAACGTCGTTGAAGTCCCGGTTCTAAGCCGTAAAGCATGGCACACTGAACTATTGAGTAGTCATCAGCTTTGCTCTGCCAGACGTTCATAACTTCTGGCGTTGCTCTTGCAGCAGGCCTGGCACTTAGCGGTGCTTCCAGGACGTAATTCTTCTGTGCAGCAATGAGGATAATCCTCAGGTTACGGACCCAGTCCGTGTAATTGCTACCATCATCTTTCAACTTAGCTTTCTCAAGGAACGCATTAAAATTCAACGGAACAACAGCACGAGCCATCTATCTACAACATAAACAAGCAAGATACTATCAGGTACTAAGTTCATGATAATTTTTTAAGTTCAGTTAATTTACTTAAGAACTCCCACTTAGACAGACATCTCTCTAATCCTCTAAGTGATTACGTGATCCAAATCAACTAAACCATAACCGATCATCATGTGAGATGGAGTAGTTTTCAATGGTGAACATCAATATGTTGATCATATCTACTATATGATTCACGCTCGACCTTTCGGTCTCCGTGTTCCGAGGTCATATCTTATATGCATAGCTCGTCAAGTATAACCTGAGTATTCTGCGTGTGCAACTGTTTTGCACCCATTGTATTTGAACGTAGAGCCTATCACACCCGATCATCACGTGGTGTCTCAGCACGAAGAACTTTTGCAACGGTGCATACTCAGGGAGAACACTCCTTGATAATTTAGTGAGAGATCATCTTATAATGCTACCGTCAATCAAAGCAAGATAAGATGCATAAAAGGATAAACATCACATGCAATCAATATAAGTGATATGATATGGCCATCATCATCTTGTGCTTTGTGATCTCCATCTCCGAAGCATCGTCATGATCACCATCGTCACCGGCGCGCCACCTTGATCTCCATCGTAGCAACGTTGTCGTCTCGCCAATCTTATGCTTCCACGACTATTACTACCGTTTAGTAATCTAGTAAAGCATTACATCGCGATTGCATTGCATACAATAAAGCGACAACCATATGGCTCCTGCCAGTTGCCGATAACTCGGTTACAAAACATGATCATCTCATACAATAAAATCAGCATCATGCCTTGACCATATCACATCACAACATGCCCTGCAAAAACAAGTTAGACGTCTTCTACTTTGTTGTTGCAAGTTTTACGTGGCTGCTACGGGCTTAAGTAAGAACACATCTCACCTACGCATCAAAACCACAACGATAGTTCGTCAAATAGACTCCGTTTTAACCTTCTCAAGGACCGGGCGTAGTCACACTTGGTTCAACTAAAGTTGGAGAGATAGTCTTCCGCAAGCCATCTATGTGCAAAGCACGTCGAGGGAACCGGTCTCGCATAAGAGTATGCGTAAGGTTGGTCCGGATCATCTCAACCAACAATACCGCCGAACCAAAGTATGACATGCTGGTAGGCAGTATGACTTGTATCGCCCACAACTCACTTGTGTTCTACTCGTGCATATAACATCAAACCATAAAACCTAGGCTCGGATGCCACTGTTAGGGAACGCAGTAATTTCAAAATTTTCCTACGCACACGCAAGATCATGGTGATGCACAGCAACGAGAGGGGAGAGTGTTGTCTACGTACCAACGCAGACCGACTGCGGAAGCGATCACACAACGTGGAGGAAGTAGTCGTACGTCTTCTTCCCGATCCAACCGATCCAAGCACCGTTACTCCGGCACCTCCGAGTTCTTAGCACACGTTCAGCTCGATGACGTTCCTCGGGCTCCGATCCAGCAAAGCGTCGAGGAAGAGTTCCGTCAGCACGACGGCGTGGTGACAATCTTGATGTACTACCGACGCAGGGCTTCGCCTAAGCACTGTAACGGTATGATCGAGGTGGAATTTGGTGGCAGGGGGCACCGCACACGGCTAAGGAACGATCTCAAGGATCAACTTGTGTGTCTTGGGGTGTCCCCTACCCCTGTATTTATATGTTGGAGGAGGGAGGGCTGGCCGGCCAAGAGGGGGAGGCGCAGGGGAGTCCTACTCCCACCGGGAGTAGGACTCCTCCCCCCCAATCCTAATCCAATTAGGACTCTCGGGGGGGGGGGAAGAGAGAGAAGGGGGGCCGGCCCCTTATCCTATTCCTAATAGGATTTGGGGAAGGGGGGCGCCGGCCAGCTTGGGCCTTTTTCCCTTTTTCTCTTTTTCCACTAAGGCCCAACAGGCCCATTTGTCTTCCGGGGGGGTTCCGGTAACCCTTCCGGTATTCCGGTAAAATCCCGATTTCACCCGGAACACTTCCGATGTCCAAACATAGGCTTCCAATATATCAATCTTTACGTCTCGACCATTTCGAGACTCCTCGTCATGTCCGTGATCTCATCCGGGACTCCGAACAACCTTCGGTACATCAAAATGCATAAATTCATTATAACTGTCATCGTAACGTTAAGCGTGCGGACCCTACGGTTCGAGAACAATGTAGACATGACCGAGACACGTCTCCGGTCAATAACCAATAGCGGGACCTGGATGCCCATATTGGCTCCTACATATTCTACGAAGATCTTTATCGGTCAGACCGCATAACAATATACGTTGTTCCCTTTGTCATCGGTATGTTACTTGCCCGAGATTCGATCGTCGGTATCCAATACCTAGTTCAATCTCGTTACTGGCAAGTCTCTTTACTCGTTCCGTAATACATCATCTCATAACTAACATCTTAGTTATTATGCTTGCAAGGCTTATGTGATGTGTATTACCGAGAGGGCCCAGAGATACCTCTCCGACGATCGGAGTGACAAACCCTAATCTCGAAATACGCCAACCCAACATCTGCCATTGGAGACACCTGTAGTACTCCTTTATAATCACCCAGTTACGTTGTGACGTTTGGTAGTACCCAAAGTGTTCCTCCGGTAAACGGGAGTTGCATAATCTCATAGTTATAGGAACATGTATAAGTCATGAAGATAGCAATAGCAACATACTAAACGATCGGGTGCTAAGCTAATGGAATGGGTCATGTCAATCAGATCATTCAACTAATGATGTGACCTCGTTAATCAAATAACAACTCTTTGTTCATGGTTAGGAAACATAACCATCTTTGATTAACGAGCTAGTCTAGTAGAGGCATACTAGTGACACTCTGTTGGTCTATGTATTCACACATGTATTATGTTTCCGGTTAATACAATTCTAGCATGAATAATAAACATTTATCATGATATAAGGAAATAAATAATAACTTTATTATTGCCTCTAGGGCATATTTCCTTTAGTCCGAGCATATCCCGCTCCTTGCACCGTTCGCCACCGCTGCCCGCCACTCCAGCAGAAGCTTTGGCGCGAGCTCAACTACTCCTAGACTACCCTCCAACGGCGGACAAGATCGACGACTGGAGGGCCACCATTCAGAGTCTCATCGGCTTCGCCAACGGTGCCAATCCACGGCAGTCGAGTACTTCGCTGCCGCGGCAAGTCAGCCAGGCGCGAGCCGGTGGCGACAAGACCGGTGGGGGTGCAACCACCGTGCACTCTCCGCCCCGAAGGCCAAGATCGCCGACTCGCCGGATCCACCACGACAGCGACTCCACCACGTCATCAGATCTACGAGCTCGTCGCGATCAGCGCCAAGTTCTTCATGAACGATAGCAAGAAGACGCTCGTACTCACATCGAGCGCCGAAGAGAAGCGCGGCGTCAATCAGACCTGCGCGCTGGGCCCTCTGTCGACATGCATGCGCCAGGGGAACCAGGCGACTTGCCATATGCGGTAGGTTGCCCTGTGTTTACCCGTGAGCTGCGGCAAGTCTACTGGCCCAGCCGGAAGAATTTCAAGCCAGACGTACCAGAGAAGTACGACGGCAAGTCGCACCCATCAGAGTTCCTCGGCATCTACACCATCGCGGTGCAAGCTGCCGGGGGGCGAGACGACAAGGTCCTTGCCAACTACTGCCCGCTGGTGCTCAAGCCCGACGTCAGGTCCTGGCTCATGCACTTGCCGGACAACTCCATATCCTCTTGGGCAGTCCTATGCCATCAGTTTGTCGGCGCCTTTACAGGCGGCCACAAACCTCATGGCCAAGAGAGTGACCTTCACCTACTCGCCCAGAAGGAAGGAGAGCCCCTGCGCAAGTACATTCAGAGATTCAGCCGTGTACAGCGCAACATCCCAGACATCCACCCTGCCGCGGTCATCAGCGCGTTCCATCAGAACGTGCGTAACCGCAGGATGCGGGAGGAGATGGCGATGTGTAGAATCAGAGACGTCAACGAGCTGTACGCCCTGGCCGACAAGTGTGCATGTGCTGAAGAAGGGAGGAAACTCCCCGGAGAGAATACTAGAGCAGGAGGATCTGACAGTGAAGATGCTGCCCCGGCAAAGAAAAACCGGCGACGCAATAACAGGAAGAAGAAAGGGAAAGAGGTGCTAGTCGTTGAGCAGTCCGGCAATGAAGGTGGTGCCAAGAAAGCCAAAGTTGGTAGCTCCGGCAAGGAGATCGCCGCATGCACCAACTGCTAGGCTGTGGCGGCCGCCGACAAGCAGGACGGCACCGACAAGCAGTACTGCAAGATCCACCGCACCAAGGGCCATGACCTCCAGAGTTGCAAAAAAGTCGAGCAGCTTGTCCAGTAGCAGAAAGCTGAGTACGAGCGGCGCGACAAGGAGAGGGCCCAAGGAGGCGCTGGAGAATCCGGCAAGAAGCGCGCCGGCCGGGGAGGACGCCGCGGCAAGGCCAAGCAGCGGCAAGGAGACAGACCTCCCCGCGGCCGCGACAAGGATGAAGACGACGACGACGAAGACATGGATGATGTCGAGACCAGTGAGCAGGAGTTCCAGAAAGCCACAGAGGTCTTGTGCGTTGACGGCGGTGCTTCTCTGCATACTTCACACCGCCAACTCAAGCAGTGGGCGTGGGAAGTCAATGCGGCAGAACCACCTGTCGAATCACGCAAGCTTCTGAAATGGTCCAGCACGCCTATCATCTTTGATATTGAGGACCACCCTGATCGCACAACTGCGGTCGGGTGCTTGCCGTTGTTGGTTTCACCAACTATACGCAACCTCAAGGTCACTAAGATGCTAGTTGACGGTGGGGCCGGCTTGAACCTGTTCTCCTCCGCTGTACTCCAGAAACTCCAGATCCCTGACAGCAAGCTCGAGGAGACCGGCACATTCCAAGGAATCAACCCAGGAAGGAGCAAGCCGAAAGGGAAGGTCACGTTGCCGGTAACATTTGGTAGCGAGATGAACTTCAGGACTGAGAGGGTCACTTTTGACGTTGCCGATTTTCCATTGCCTTACAATGGGATACTAGGCCGTCCAGCACTCGCCAAGTTCATGGCAGCCTCTCACTACGCATACAACATGCTCAAGATGCCAGGCCCGATAAGCGCTATCTCTGTCCCTAGCGACAAGAAAGATGCTCTTATCTGCACCGACAAGATCTACCGGGAAGCAGCAGCCGCAACAGATCGCAAGTCACTTGCCGCTGAAGCTCCCGGGGGGAAGAAGAAGACCAAGTCCGGCAAGAGTTCTAATGCCCACTCCGGCAAGCGCACCTCTTCGGAGTGCTGCGCTACCGTCGAGGACGCACCATTGAGCTCCACCGGCAAGTGTAAGAAGGCAATGGCAGCTCCGCCGGAGACCAAGAAAGTGTCCGCCAAGGAGGACAGCACTGGTGGTACCTTCACCATCAGTGCCACTCTCGACCCTAAATAGGAAAGCGCGCTCATTGCTTTCCTGCGGGCGAATGTCGACGTGTTTGCGTGGCAACCGTCTGACATCCCCGGTGTTCCCAGGAAAGTAATTGAGCACCATCTTGCCGTTTGTCCTCATGCGCGGCCCGTCAAGCAGAAGGTCAGGAAGCAAGCAGTGGAGTGCCAAGAGTTCATCGCAGAAGAGATCAAGAAATTGGAAGCCGCAGGCCTTGTCAGAGGAGTGCTCCATCCTACGTGGTTGGCCAATCCTGTAGTCGTGCGCAAGGCAAACGGGAAATGGAGGCTTTGTATCGACTTTACTGATGTTAATAAAGCTTGTCCCAAAGACCCATTTCCCTTGCCGTGCATTGACCAGATTGTTGACTCCATAGCCGGATGTGATTTGCTTTCATTTCTTGACGCATACTCAGGATACCATCAAATCTTCATGGCAGAAGAGGATGAGGAGAAAACTGCATTCATTACTCCATGTGGCACGTACTGTTTCATACGGATGCCTTTTGGTTTAAAGAATGCTGGTTCAACATTTGCAAGAGTAGTTCATGTCGCTCTTGAGCCACAAATGCACAGAAATGTGGAAGCCTACATGGATGACATAGTGGTCAAGAGCAAGGACATGGCAACTCTGATCCAAGATTTAGACGAGACCTTTGCAAATCTGCGCAAGATCAACCTCAAGCTCAACCCCGAGAAGTGTGTGTTTGGAGTCCCCTCCGGCAAGCTTCTCGGGTTCTTTGTGTCTCAGCGGGGAATTGAAGCCAATCCCGACAAGATCAAGGCCATTGAGCAGATTGAAGCACCAAAGCGCGTCAAGGATGTACGGAAACTTGCCGGTTGCGTGGCTGCTCTCAGCAGGTTTATCTCTCGGTCTGCTGAGCGCGCCCTCCCGTTTTTCAAAATTTTGAAAAAGGCAGGTCCAATGAAATGGACTCCAGAAGCGGAGGCTACGCTGCAGGACTTGAAGAGATACCTGTCCTCCACTCCAACACTTGTCGCACCTAAGCCGCAAGAGAAGTTGCTGCTGTATATAGCGGCAACCAATCAAGTGGTTAGTGCTGCGTTAGTGGCGGAGAGGGAGGCAGACGACGAGCCAGCAACCGCGGCAAGCGCATCCAGCGACAAGCAGGGGGCTTCCCCGACAAGCTCTGGTCCCGACAAGGATGGATCTGCGCAGGTGCGCGAGGAGATACAGAAGAGGATGGTGCAACGCCCAGTTTACGTTGTCAGTTCCCTTCTGCAAGGGGCTAGGTCAAGGTACTCTAGTGTGCAGAAGTTGCTTTTCGGCCTTCTCATGGCCTCGAGAAAGCTGCGCCATTACTTCCAAGCACATGAGATCACAGTTGTCACTCGCTTTCCGCTGAAGAGGATACTACAGAATCCAGAAGCGACAGGCAGGATTGTCGAGTGGGCACTGGAACTGTCAAGCTTTGGCCTCAAGTTTGAGAGTACTTCAACTATCCAAAGCAGAGCATTGGCAGAATTCATAGCAGAGTGGACGCCAACACCACATGAAGAAATTCCAGAGACGAGCATCCCCGTCAAGGAAGCAAGCAAAGAGTGGCTCATGTACTTTGACGGTGCCTTCTCTCTACAAGGCGCCGGCGCTGGTGTGCTGCTTGTCGCACCCACCGGAGAGCACCTCAAGTACGTGGTCCAGATGCACTTTCCCAAGGAGCAAGCGACAAACAATACTTCAGAGTATGAAGGCTTGCTTGCCGGTCTCAGGATCGCGGTAGACCTTGGGATCAAGAAGCTCATTGTCAGGGGTGACTCACAGCTTGTCGTCCGCCAAGTGAACAAGAGTTATCAGAGTCCGTTGATGGAAGCCTACGTTGACGAAGTGAGAAAGCTAGAAGAGCACTTTGACGGCCTGCAGATGGAGCATGTCCCAAGAGCTCAGAACGACATTGCCGATGGCATGTCAAAGTGCGCCGCACTTAAGTTACCTGTGGAACCAGGGATCTTTGTGCTCAAGCTGACTCGACCGTCTGTAACGCCATCAACTAGACAGAGCAAGAAGAGGAAGTTGATTTCTGGTGACTATTTTCCGATAGAGCTTCCCGAAGCCGCCTCCAAGAAGGTCCCCAGGATCAACACCAAGAGTGCTGAGGAGCAGTCTGCTCCGGCAAGCCCTAGGGTTTGTTCCGTTGAAGCAGACGCTCCCGACAAGTTTTTCTCCGGCAAGCTTGCCGGGGAACGTCAAGCTTCGGCAGAGCCGCAGGCTCTTGCCATAGAAGCGGATGTTCTCGCAGCAGTAGACACGCCTTTAGTCCTTGTTGTCGAGCCGCAAGCTCCAACATGGGCACAGCAGATTGTCCGTTTCCTTCAGACGGGAGAACTTCCTGAAGAGCAAGAAGAAGCGGAAAGCGTAGCCCGGCAGTCAAGTATGTACCAGTTTGTCGACAGCACACTGTACAGAAGAAGACTCAACGGTGTGAAATTGAAGTGTATTCACCGGGAAGATGGACAAAAGCTGTTGGCAGAGATACATGGAGGCATATGTGGTCACCACATTGGCGCAAGAGCACTTGTCGGCAAAGCATTCCGGCAAGGTTTCTTCTGGCCGACAGCCCTCTAGGATGCAACTGCACAAGTAACCAAGTGTGAAGCGTGCCAGTTCCATTCCAAACAGATACACCGGCCAGCTCAAGCTCTCCAGACGATCCCTTTATCCTGGCCATTTTCGGTCTGGGGGCTCGACATCCTCGGCCCCTTTCCCCGAGCAGTCGGGGGCTTTGAGTACTTGTACGTTGCAATTGACAAGTTCACAAAGTGGCCGGAAGTGGAACCAGTGAGGAAGGTGACAGCACAGTTAGCAGTCAAGTTCTTCAGGTCGATTGTTTGCCATTTTGGGATCCCTAACAGGATAATCACCGACAATGGTACGCAATTCACGAGCCGCACCTTCATGCAGTACGTCCAAGATCTTGGCGCCAAGGTCTGCTTCGCTTCTGTTGCTCACCCGAGAAGCAACGGTCAAGCGGAGAGGGCAAATGCTGAAGTGCTGCGCGGGCTCAAGACCAGAACTTTCGACAGGCTGCACAAGTGCGGAAGAAACTGGATCGAGGAGCTGCCGGTGGTTCTTTGGTCGATCAGGACGACGCCAAATCGAGCCACTGGCCTGACATCTTTCGCTCTAGTCTATGGAGCAGAGGCAGTTCTCCCCACGGAACTCGTATACGGGTCGCCTCGAGTGCTCGCTTATGATGAGCTTGAGCAAGAGCAGCTACGACAAGATGACGCGCTACTCCTTGAGGAAGACCGTCTTCAAGCTGTTGTGCGAGCCGCTCGCTACCAGCAAGCTTTGCGCCGCTACCATAGCCGCAAAGTTAATGCCAGAAGTCTCGAGGAAGGCGACCTTGTTCTTCGGCGCGTTCAATCCGCCAAGAATTCCAACAAGTTGACGCCAAAGTGGGAAGGCCCTTACCGGGTGAAACGAGTCACTAGGCCTGGCGCTGTCCGCCTTGAGATCGAAGATGGCATACCAGTGAGCAACTCCTGGAATATTGAGCATCTTCGTAAGTTTTACCCGTAGGGCGCGGTTGCCGGAACCCGTTCCGGCAACCACCTTTTGTACAAGTCCTGCCGCTGTTGCATGTAATCCTTTGTACAAAGCCGGGCGCAGATCCCGTGCATCAATCTTATGTGCTCCGCACAATCTTGTCGATTTCATGCTTTTTATAATTTTGCATGTGTTATCTGACACTTTGTGCAGCACTTACACCCGGTAAGCAACAACGAGCCATAAGGCTCCATATTTTTATTTTCTCCTTCTTTCTTTTCTCAAGGAAAAGAAAGGGTTCCTCGCCCACAAGTTTTCCGGGGGGAAGGAGAAGATGATGGTATGGACCAGGCGTCGTTCAAGCAAGTTTCGCCTTGCCGGGAAGCAAACGACAGAAAAGATAAGTTGCCAAAGTTTGAGCAATCAGATTTTTTTAATTTCTAAGTTATCTTCCTTGAACGACCGTAGTTTGTATGGAAAACCTGTGTGCGGAGGAACCAACTTGTAGCTAGTTGCGCCCTTACTGTTGTTTCGAGTCCGCTCAACAACTTAAGTGAGCTGCGACTAGCTGCGACAAGGTTTCTTGTCGGCAGCGGCACCACCAGCAGGCTGGTGACGTCCCGCACTCAGCCCACGCGGCCAAGGTGCCTGCGCCGGCAAGTTCCCTAAAAGCGTAGGGTAAAAACATACAAAGGAAAGGAATCAAGTAAAGGAAATAACGTTGCAAACATTGCCCGAAATAAAGTTATATTACAAGACAGCTTGTCGCGGCTCTAACAGATTGTTCTTGTAACATGACTAGCAGCGACAAGAAGAGAAGGAAACGGGCGGCCTAGTCTACGCGGTCACCCTCGACCCTCTTGATCCCGCTCACCTTGTCCACAATGGGTGCGACAAGGGTCTTGAGCGCCTCTAGATCAGCATCCGGCGGCAAGGACCTGAGGATGTTGGTGAGGTTGAGGCCCGGATTGCAGAAGGCCACCTTCACCAGCACCTTCTGAAGAGCTCCCGCGCAAATCTTGCGCGACTCGTCGGCCAGCTGCTTTGGGATCCTCTCCCGGAGTCGCCGGAGAGCCGTCGCCACGCCCTTGAAGAACAAAGTGAGCTTGCCGCTGGGTTGGAGGCTCTCGTCGGAAGGATACCCGAGATCCTCCATTCCCAGCTGCGCCAGCTCCTTGTCGATGTCTGCGGCAACATCCACGAGACCCTCCGTCCAGTGCTCCACGTTCTCCCGGAAAGTGCTCTGGGCGGCAGCGGCACTCGCCAGCAGCGCCTTGCCGGCCTTGACTTCCTCCTTCAGGGCCGTCTCCTGCTCCTTGGCGCTGTCCAGTGTCTTGGTCAAAGTGGTCAGCTTCAACTCAAGATCGGTGTTGGAGCCCTTGGCAGCGTCAAGCTCCTTGCCCTTCTCAGCGAGATGGGCATGCAGCTCCGAGTAGCTGTTGGCGTCCTTCTCCCGCTCAAGCTTGAGCGCGGCAAGCTCGTCGCCGCTCGCCTTGAGATCGGGCTCCAGCTGCGCCACCTTCATCTCCAGCTCCTTCTTGGCGGCCTCGGCAGCTGCGGCAGCATCTTCGGCTTGCTTGAGGACTCCGTCAACTGTTCGCTCGCGCGCGGCAAGCTCCTCCTCGTGGCTGTCGAGGTTGACCTTCCGCTGCACCAGCTCACCCTCCTGCACCAACAACTTCTCAGCGGCAAGCCGATGTTGCTCTTCGGCTTCGGCCTTCTCGAGGAGGAAGGCCTCCCGCTCCTCGGCAAGTCGCGCCCGCTCCACTGCCAAAGAGCGGAGAGCTTCCTGATTGGCGCCCCGGAGCTCCTCCGCGCGCCTCTCGATGTCGACTCCCGCCTTCGCGACAAGCGCCTCGCGGGATTCCAGCCTGGCCTGCCGGGCACGGTAGAGGGACACCAGCTTCCGCAGCAGCCGCTCCTCCTTAGGCTCGCCGCTGCTGCTGCTTGGCGCGTCGACCAGCGCCAGCCCGGCGGAGGCAAGCACTTCCCCGTCGCAGATCTCCCCTTCGACCGGCGCCCTAGAGCTTGACGCCCAGGGGAGGTTGATGAAGATGTCGTCGCCGGCCTTCAAGTAGACACCAGGCTGGGGCTCGTCGGAGCCCGGCGTTGCGGCAGCGGCGGAGGGATCGGCGGTCGGTGCAGCGCCTAGCACTCCTGCGGCCTCAGGGTGTAGGATCGAAAATATGTCTAGAGGGGGGGTGATTAGACTACTTGACCAATTAAAAACTTAGCCTTTTCCCAATTTTAGTTCTTGGCAGATTTTAGCTATCTTAGAGCAAGTCAAGCAATCATCACACAATTCAAGGAAGCATGCAAAGAGTTTATTGGCAGCGGAAAGTAAAGCATGCAACTTGCAAGAATGTAAAGGGAAGGGTTTGGAGGATTCAAACGCAATTGGAGACATGGATGTTTTCCCGTGGTTCGGATAGGTGGTGCTATCCTACATCCACGTTGATGGAGACTTCAACCCACGGAGGGTAACGGTTGCGCGAGTCCACGGAGGGCTCCTCCCACGAAGGGTCCACGAAGAAGCAACCTTGTCTATTCCACCATGGCCATCGCCCACGAACGACTTGCCTCACTAGTGGTAGATCTTCACGAAGTAGGCGATCTCCTTGCCCTTACAAACTCCTTGGTTCAACTCCACAATCTTGTCGGAGGCTCCCAAGTGACACCTAGCCAATCTAGGAGACACCACTCTCCAAGAAGTAACAAATGGTGTGTTGATGATGAACTCCTTGCTCTTGTGCTTCAAATGATAGTCTCCCCAACACTCAACTCTCTCTCATAGGATTTGGATCTGATGGAAAGAAGATTTGAGTGGAAAGCAACTTGGGGAAGGCTAGAGATCAAGATTCATATGGTAGGAATGGAATATCTTGGTCTCAACACATGACTAGGTGGTTCTTTCTCAGAACATATGGGTAGGAATGGTGTATGTGTTCTGATGGCTCTCTCTTTGAATGAAGAGGAGGTGGAGGGGTATATATAGCCTCCACACAAAATCCAACCGTTACACACAATCTACCAATCTCAGTGGGACCGAATCAGAAAACTCAGTCTGACCGAAATAGTAAACCTAGTGACCGTTAGGAATTTCGGTGGGACTGAGATGCAACTCGGTAGGACCGATTCGGTTAGGGTTTGGGCATAACGTAATCTCGGTGAGACCGATCGCACAAACTCGGTGAGACCGAGTTCGGCAATTAGCTAACCAGAGAGTTGGTCAGGCAAACTCGGTGGGACCGACTTGCTCTTTCGGTGAGACCGAAAAGTTACAAGAAGGAAACATAGAGTTTACCTTGCATTCTCGGTGGGACCGATTCGCTCTTTCGGTGAGACCGAAAAGTTACGAAAGGGAAACAGAGAGTTTGCAACCCCATCTCGGTGTGACCGAGATCCTTATCGGTAGGACCGAATTGCTAGGGTTTGGCAGTGGCAAATGACAAGTGAAACTCGGTGGCGTCGGATTGACAGAATCGGTATGACCGAGTTTGGCTTAGGGTTTAGGTCATTTGTGGATATGGAAAGGTGGTTGAGGATTTTGGAGCATATCACTAAGCACATAAAGCAAGAGGCTCATTAAGCAACACCTCATCCCTCCTTGATAGTATTGGCTTTTCCTAAAGACTCAATGTGATCTTGGATCACTAAAATATAAAATGAAGAGTCTTGAACTTTTGATCTTGAGCCAATTCGTTGTCCTTAGCATTTTGAGGGTTCCACTTTCACATCCATGCCATGCCAATCATTGAGCTTTCCTGAAATAATCATCTTGGAATAGCATTAGCTCAATGAGCTATATGTTGTTATGAATTACCAAAACCACCTAGGGATAGTTGCACTTTCAATCTCCCCCTTTTTGGTAATTGATGACAACATATAGATCAAAGCTTCGACAAATCATAATAAGCATGAAATATATCGTCACTTTGAGAAGTATGTGACAAATAAGAGCTCCCCCTAAATTTGTGCATATTTTAAAATTTGCTTTGGACTGCAAATGCACAAGGAGTTAGAATCATGGGTTACTCTTCCATGTCACATACATCTTGGTGGAGCGCTCAAAAAAATGATAAGATTGAAATCCATGCACTCATCACCAAGGATAGTGAATGATCACACAATAGATAGAATGATAACATTTAGCAAGCATTAAGCAACCATTAAGTGTAGCTTATGATCAAACACTTGATCATCGATGTCTCACGAATAATGACATAGTATCGCACACGCAAGCAAACAAAGTTCGAAAAACCACGAAATAAAAACAAGAGAGAATAAAAGCAACACTCTCTCTCGAAGCCTATGATCTATACATTTTCTCCCCCTTTGGCAACAAGTTACCAAAAAGTTCCTAGAAAATGCATAGTGCTAAGTCGACGCTCAGGCTTGATCTTCAGGTGGTGGTGGAGTCCGGAGCACGCCAAGGACGAAGCCTTCAGTAGATGTGGTAGGAGTTGAGGCTGTGGTGGATGCTGGAGCTGGTGGAACGGAGGCTGTAGCTGGTGCAGACATTGTAGCTCTAGTGTCAGCAACTGGCAGTGCAGACGACCTCGGACCTCGTGGCACCCTGGCAAAAGCATCAGTTGTGGTTCTGCCTCTTCTCTCGTTCATGTCGTCCTGGAGCTGCTCCACGGCAGTCTGTATCTCAGTCACCTTGATGTCCATGTCATAGAACCTCTGTTCCATGATCCTCTCTAGGCTCGCCTGGTTCTGAGTCAGGGTAGCTATACTCTGCTCAATCCGCAGGGTGGACGCTATTAGGTAACCGAGCTGCTCTTGTTTGGTCTTCAAGAAGTAATCAGATGCCTCCGCTTGAGTAGGCATCCTGGCAGCTTTCTCCTTCTTCGCCTTCTCCTTCTGAGCTTGCGCATGGGCAGATGAGGGTTCATTCTCAGTCATAACCACTTGGTTATCCTCAAAATCTGGACGGATGGGCAGGTGTTCCTTATCCAATAAATACACGCCCGTGCCCATCTTGGAGTTGATGAGCTCCTGAATCTGTGGGGCATACCCACAACTCCTCTTCTGGTCTGCAGCTATCCTCTTGATTGTTTCCACAATGAGACTCATGACCTTGAATTTCTGAGGCACGTCAAAGACATGAAGCAAGTTGATCGCGTGACCTCTGATCATCTTGTGATCTCCAGATTTGGGCAGAAGGGTGTGCCTAAGGATCCAGTTGATCGTAGGCAATCCTGAGAGCAGATAGTGCACTGAGCCAAACTTGAACGTGTCGAGCGCTTCATTCGGGATCTCCTTGTACATGTTGGACATGGAGTTGTGATCCATCTTTTTCTTGGCATAAATGTCCAAGTCATCAGCTTGCTCCTCTGGGGCATTGATCAACTTCGCCCATTCTTCAATAGTGGATTGGTACCTTGTACCCTCTGACATCCATGTGATCCTGCCATCCGGATAAAAGTGTGCTGTGGAGTAGAATTGCATGATCAGCTCCTCGTTCCACTTTGTGAGCTTCTGCCCAACAAAGTCTGCAACTCCACACGCACTAAAGCTGTCAAATACACTGGGGTAGTACTCTTCATTGTCCTTGATGTAGGTCCAGTCGACCCATCTCATGTCACAAACGATTGGCTTCTTGTCAAGCAAAACAGTCTCATAGAAATCTTGCTGCTCCTTGGTATGAAATCTATAATCCACGGCAGTCCTTCTCCTAGAAGCATACGGATATGCTTCTCTCCATTTCCTCAGCCCTGAATCTCTCCTGAGCTTCATATCCTCAGCCACAGGATGAGCATCATTGTGGTCTGGGATCTTGGGCTTGAGCTTCCTAAGGACACTCTCTTCCTCTTCTTCGATAGCTTCAGGCACTGGGGCCTTGTTCTTTTCCGCAGCTGGGATGCTTCGTGTGTTTCTCTTTGGTGCACTCTTAGGCTTAGATGCAGCCTTAGGTGCTTCCTTGGGCTTGGATCCAGCTGTTCCTGACCTTATAGCATTTCCCATGAGTTTGGCTGCCTTGGGTGCTGGTGCAGCAACCTCTTCATCTTCCTCCTCCTCATCTACCATGATGGAGGCCTTCCCAAGCACTCTGGCTACAGTCTTCTTCACCCTCTCTTTCCTTTTCTTGCCCTCAGCAGCAACGGGCTCAATGGGAGCAGGCTTCACAGTTGAAGCCCTAGCCTTTGACATGGGCTACCTACCTGCTGGCCTTTTGATTTTCAGCCCTAGCTTTGTGCCTGCTGCTGGCTCAGCTCTCTTTGATGTGGCCTCTTCCTCTGCCACATAGTCTTCATCCTCAGAATCAGACGTTCTCTTCTTCCTTTGACGTGTGGCAGCCTTAGGCAGATTGCTGGGGGTGCTCCTGCTGCCATCATCAGAAGAACTTGAGGGGCTAGTGCCCTCACTCATCACAACTTGCTGCTCAGACACATTCTGGCTGTCACTTTGATCAGACATGTTGCAAACTGACTGCTGACCCTGTGAATAGATTATGGATAAGATAGAGTGGATGAGCATCACAAAAAGCAGAGATTTTTGCAAAAGATTAATTCAAAAACTTAGTTTTAGTTTTCCTCAGAAAGCATCTCGGATCTACTGATTTTCAAACTCGGTGACACCGAAGCAGTTTTGGCACCAGAATTGGTGAACTCGGTCAGACCGAGTCACAGTTCGGTGGCACCGAGACTGCTAGGGTTTCATAGAATTCCAAAATCGGTCGCACCGATAAGTTATTCTCGGTCAGACCGAGTTTCACTGGTGCAATGGCAAAAGCTAGATCGGTGGGACCGAGTTTTTCAACTCGGTGGGTCCGAGATGGTTTCGGCGGAAACCTAACCCTAAAATTTTCTAATTAAACCTAATCTACGAGTTCATTGACTGGATAGGAGTGTTTCAATCGTGGCAAGAATCATGATGATCACAATGTGCTAGGAATCGGAGTGGAGAATAGCACAAAGATCGAGTCCATACCCTAGTTCGGCGGAGACTCGCTACGGCGGCAACGGCGGGGCAGAATTCCGTTGACGGCGGCGGAGACCAGCGACTGGAGGCTGCTGGCAGCGAGAAGACGATCTGGAGACCACGAAGGCAGAGCAGGCTATCGCGCGGGCGAAGAGGTTTCGGAGAAATTTCCAAAATTTTGCCCGTCACTATATATAGCCCGACCCTGTCGGTGTGACCGAGTGGAACAACTCGGTGGCACCGAGATGCAAAACTGTGTGCAGTTATTGCAACTTGGTGTGACCGAAAAGTTCAAATCGGTTGCACCGAGATCGAAAACCTAGATCAACTTAATGAACTCGGTAGGACCGAAAATGGAGTATCGGTCAGACCGAGATTCATAAAGAGGTTTTGGAAGTTTAAGTCCATGATGAATCGGGAACTCCGAGCGCTCCTCACACAGAGTGGTTCGAATCTGACTTGATCAAGTTTTGTGATGTAGCATGAATAGAGTTTGAGACGAGAAAAGCATAGATAGCTAGAGGATGTTCTTAGGCATTCTTGTCCATCCACTTGGCAAAAGAAGAAAGCCAAACAATCAAAACAACAAGTGGATGTCCTTGAATGAGTAAAATATGCAACCAACATGCTCACACAATAAGATGGCAAATGAAATATGTGGCAAAGCATGCACAACCAATTCTAGCATCTATCAAGCAATTTGCGATGACTAGGTCATCTATATATGAGTATATTGACTGAGGAGTCAAGTGAGAACACTTGATCATAGGTCATACTCATCGTTTAAGCTCAAGTGGGGTTACCACTTTTACATAAAGCATTGTTGTATTCACATCTTTAGAGTTGCTTTAGCTCAAGTCTTAGAGTAAAGCTCCCCCTAGATGTGATATCCCCCCCTAAGAGGGATGAACTAACCTTGGGTTTTGTCGATGATGACTTCATGTAGAAGTTGAAGATGTGGATGCTCAATGTTGATGTAGATCACTTGGAGCTATCCATTTGAATGAATTGCACTTTCAATACCTACATGGGTTAGTCCCGCAAGGAACAAACAAGGATATCCATAGACATAGAGTGATGCACACACAAGATGATGTCCATGAAAACTTTAGGTTACCTTGTCCCTTGTCTTACCAACAAGAGGGTTTGTGACTCCTTGAACTAGTGCACGATGTGGAAGTTGATTGCACTTGTTCTTGCCAAAATGATGAGAATGAAATATGTTGGCGGAGTCACCCTCAAGAACTCTCTAGTTCTTCTTCTTTTGGATCCACACCATCTTAATGGGAATCCTTGGAGTTGTAGTCGTACTTGATGTAGTGGAACTTGACGTGGTCTTGGGAATCCACTTGACTAAGGTCTTATGAGCTTCTTCAAATGCATCAATCTCCTCTTGAAGCTTGTCCTTGCCTTTTTGCTTGTAGTCTTGTGGTGGAAGATCATCTTGAGCTTGTGTCCCCTTAAAAGAAGTGTCATACTTCTCTTGTTGAGGAACAAACTTTGTCTTGGGCTATTGATCTTCTTCCCATTCAACTCCATTGGCATTGAACTTTCGTTCAAAACCAACACCTTGATTCTTCCGGTGCATTCCTTGCTTGCGCACAATTTCCTCGAATTGCTTACTTCCGGCAAGGCTCTTGTAAACACCTTTCTCTATAATTCCCTTCAATAAGCTATTTTCTTGCTCAAGTGTAACTTGGCTAAGAGAATCATTAGTGGAATCAAGAGAACTACTAGAAGCAACAATATTGGATTTAGCATGATCATTGTTACTACTAGAGGAAGAATCTTTCTTATTCTTGTTACTAGTCTTGACTTGAGGCATATAAGTGGATAATAGTAAACGCTTGGCAATGTAAGAAGAACTTTTCTTGCGGAGATCATCATTGATTGCCTTTAAGAACTCATGCTCTTGCTCAAGATTGAGCTTTTCAAAGCGTAATTTCTCATGAGCTCTTAAAAGTTCTCGATGATCTTCGAAGATAGTTTCATGAGCTAACTTAAGAGTGTTTAGTTCTTTAGTTAGAGCCTCAATCTTTTCCTTATCATTGTCATTCGTTTTAGCATGATTAATTGATGTTTCATCATAGTACTCATCACTAGAGTTGTCAACAAGCAAGTCATCATCACCTAACAAGTCATCTTCATCACTATTAAAATCAACATACTCGGGGTGTGTTACCTTAGGACCTTTGGCCATGAAGCATCTTCCAATTCCTTCAATTGGTGAGTCAAATATGTCGTAGGAGTTGGTTGACACAAGTGCTAGACCGGCAACACCTTCATCTTGAGTATCTTCGGAGTCGGAGTGATAACTTCTCTCGGAGTGGCTGTCGGAGTCGGAGCCGGATACCCATTCACCAACATGAGCTTGATGTCTTCGTTTTGTGTAGCTCCTTGATGATTTTTCCATCCTTTACGAATCCTTGCTTCTCCGTGAGTATCTTCGTTCATAACGATCATCTCTACTCCTTCTCTCTCTTGGTGGAGATTCTTTGCTTCTTCTTTTTGGAGAATCTTCTCTTCTCTTGTAGGGAGCCGTACACTCATTGGAATAGTGTCCGGGTCTTCCACAATTATAGCAGTTTCGCTCTCGAC
This sequence comes from Triticum monococcum, assembly GCA_034509565.1. NCBI lineage: Eukaryota > Viridiplantae > Streptophyta > Magnoliopsida > Poales > Poaceae > Triticum > Triticum monococcum. The sequence continues at coordinate 433,645,882 of CM067841.1, forward strand.
TAGAAGATCTTTTGTCATTGTAGGACCTTGACTTGAAGCTTCTATCTTTGTTTCTACTCTTGTAGAACTTGTTGAAGTTCTTCACCATTAAGCTCAATTCTTCATTGAAGTTTTGTTTCTCACTTGATGATGTGGGGACTTCACATGACGCTTTGTAGGCACCACTTGATTTATTGTGAAGTTCCTCTTTATCCTTGAGTGACATCTCATGAGCAATAATCCTTCCAATTACTTCCGTTGGCTTGAGATTTTGTAGTTGGGCATCATTTGGATTAATGTGCACACGGTATCATATTTCCCATCCAAGGCTCTTAGGATCTTCTTGATGATGAATCTATCGGTCATCTCTTCACTTCCTAAGCCGGCAATCTCATTTGTGATGAGAGCAAGCCTAGAGTACATTTCAGCGACACCTTCACCATCCTTCATCTTGAACTTGTCAAGTTGACTTTGGAGCACATCCAACTTGGATTCCTTGACGGAGTCGGTACCTTCGTGCATATCAATCAAAGTATCCCAAATTTCCTTTGCATTCTCAAGGCGGCTGATTTTGTTGAATTCTTCGGGGCACAATCCATTGAAGAGAATATCACAAGCTTGAGCATTGTATTGCAACATCTTCAACTCATCCGCGATAGCTTCATGGTTTGGTTCCTCCCATTGAAGAACTCACCTTGCAAGCCAACACAAACAATAGCCCATACGGCGGGGTTATGTCCAAGACTATGCATTTTCATTTTATGCTTCCAACTAGCAAAATTAGTACCAACAAAGTAAGGACCTCTACGGTGATAGTTTCCCTCGCTAGACGCCATACTCTCCTAGGTTGTGAAACCAAGGCTATGACTACCAAAATCTATGGGGATCAAGGCAAATGGAGACCAAAGCTCTGATACCACTTGTAGGATCGAAAGTATGTCTAGAGGGGGGTGATTAGACTACTTGACCAATTAAAAACTTAGCCTTTTCCCAATTTTAGTTCTTGGCATATTTTAGCTATCTTAGTGCAAGTCAAGCAATCATCACACAATTCAAGCAAGCATGCAAAGAGTTTATTGGCAGCGGAAAGTAAAGCATGCAACTTGCAAGAATGTAAAGGGAAGGGTTTGGAGGATTCAAACGCAATTGGAGACACGGATGTTTTCCCGTGGTTCGGATAGGTGGTGCTATCCTACATCCACGTTGATGGAGACTTCAACCCACGGAGGGTAACGGTTGCGCGAGCCCACGGAGGGCTCCACCCACGAAGGGTCCACGAAGAAGCAACCTTGTCTATTCCACCATGGCCATCGCCCACGAAGGACCTGCCTCACTAGCGGTAGATCTTCACGAAGTAGGGGATCTCCTTGCCCTTACAAACTCCTTGGTTCAACTCCACAATCTTGTCGGAGGCTCCCAAGTGACACCTAGCCAATCTAGGAGACACCACTCTCCAAGAAGCAACAAATGGTGTGTTGATGATGAACTCCTTGCTCTTGTGCTTCAAATGATAGTCTCCCCAACACTCAACTCTCTCTCATAGGATTTGGATCTGATGGAAAGAAGATTTGAGTGGAAAGCAACTTGGGGAAGGCTAGAGATCAAGATTCATATGGTAGGAATGGCATATCTTGGTCTCAACACATGAGTAGGTGGTTCTTTCTCAGAACATATGGGTAGGAATGGTGTATGTGTTCTGATGGCTCTCTCTTCGAATGAAGAGGAGGTGGAGGGGTATATATAGCCTCCACACAAACTCCAACCGTTACACACAATCTACCAATCTCGGTGGGACCGAATCAGAAAACTCGGTCTGACCGAAATAGTAAACCTAGTGACCGTTAGGAATTTTGGTGGGACTGAGATGCAACTCGGTAGGACCAATTCGGTTAGGGTTTGGGCATAACGTAATCTCGGTGAGACCGATCGCACAAACACGGTGAAACCGAGTTCGGCAATTAGCTAACCAGAGAGTTGGTCAGGCAAACTCGGTGGGACCGACTTTCTCTTTCGGTGAGACCAAAAAGTTACAAGAAGGAAACATAGAGTTTACCTTGCATTCTCGGTGGGACCGATTCGCTCTTTCGGTGAGACCGAAAAGTTACGAAAGGGAAACAGAGAGTTTGCAACCCCATCTCTGTGTGACCGAGATCCTTATCGATAGGACCGAATTGCTAGGGTTTGGCAGTGGCAAATGACAAGTGAAACTCGGTGGCACCGGATTGACAGAATCGGTATGACCGAGTTTGGCTTAGGGTTTAGGTCATTTGTGGATATGGAAAGGTGGTTGAGGATTTTGGAGCATATCACTAAGCACATAAAGCAAGAGGCTCATTAAGCAACACCTCATCCCTCCTTGATAGTATTGGCTTTTCCTAAAGACTCAATGTGATCTTGGATCACTAAAATATAAAATGAAGAGTCTTGAACTTTTGAGCTTGAGCCAATTCTTTGTCCTTAGCATTTTGAGGGTTCCACTTTCACATCCATGCCATGCCAATCATTGAGCTTTCCTGAAATAATCATCTTGGAATAGCATTAGCTGAATGAGCTATATGTTGTTATGAATTACCAAAACCACCTAGGGATAGTTGCACTTTCACAAGGTCGTCAGTACGATCGCCAGATCCCCCGCCTGCTTCTGCGGCGGCAGCCCTGGCGGCCTCTTCGCCGGCGGGCTCGTCAGCGCCGGCTGCTTCCTCGGCGGCAATGGCGTCGTCGGCGGCAACTTCGGTCTCCATCGGCTCTGCAGCAGATGGATCTGACAGCCGGAAAAGGGGAGAAGAGTCAAGCAAATATCCAAAAAAGAAGATCAAAAGAAGAAGAACCCAAGGGAAGTTCTGAAGCGAGAAGATTACCTGTGCCAGGATCTGCAGCCGTGGTCTCCGCCGCCGGGGGGCCGTTGGTGCTGTCCCTTGTGGGAGAGCTGTCCCTTGCCGGAGAGTCCTCCCTTGCCGGAGATGTCTCCCTTGCCAGGGAGCTCTCCCTTGCCGGGGACCTCTCCCTTGCCGGAGGACTCTCCCTTGGCGTTTCGGGGGCGGCCTCCGGGCGCTCCTGGTGGGGCTGCTCTGCTCCTGCACAAGTCAACAAACAGATGTCAGCAAAGAAAAAAATATCCATGTAAGCACAACAGCAGGAAGCAAACAAAATACTTACGCTGGGGGCTGCTCTGGAGATCAGTCGTCGGGTCCGGCAAGGTTGTCTCGGGCGCATCCCCTGCTGACGCGGTGGGTTCGTCCTCGATGACAATCACCGGGGCCTTGGCTCTCTTCGCCGCTCTCTGGGCCAGAGTCCTAAGAAGGAATGGGTTCAGATCGAAGCAAGTGAGATACAAGACAAAACAGCAAGGATTGAAGAACTCCAAGTACGACAAGTGAATCTTACTCTTCTTCTTCTTCCTCGTCGGAGCTGAACGCGGAGAAGTCGAAGTCCGGCTCGCGTCCGGCCCGGGAAGGCGGTGGAGTGGGTTCCCTTGGCTGCTTGGCGGGAGCAGAAGCAGTGGTCCGGGAAGACCCTGCTCCAGTTGCCGCAGCAGCGTGGGGCGCTCCCGCGGCAACAGTGCTTGCCGCGGTGGAGCGTGTCGCGCGGCGCGGCGATTGTCGACTCGCCTGCCGCCTCGCTACGTCCCCGGCCTTGTGGAGACGCCTTCTTGGTGGAGATGGAGGCTCTGCTTGCGGCGAGCTGTCTGAGGACAAAGAGGAAGAGGGGTTGATAACCAGCGAGCCGCTCGTATCCTTGGCGGGCTTGCTCGGCTCGGCGTCACGCCCGGCACGATCTTTCTTGCCGGCAAGCTCCTCTTGCCGGGCAAGCTCTTTCTTGCCGGCAAGCTCCTCTCGCTCAGCACGGTTTGCCGCCTCTGCTGCCTTTGCCTCCTCCAAAGTGAATCCAAACTCGCCTGCTGCTGCGGCTGCCGCCGCCTCTTCCAGCCTGGAGGCGATGCGCTTCAACTCCGCATCGGTGGTGTCGCAAGTAAGGCCATTCTTCTCGTCGGGGCGGATCGGCACTTCTACCAAGTTGTCAAAGAATCCCTGCACGACCTCGTCTGCAGGCTCTTGCCAAGTTGGCACAAGACCATGCGAGTCGCACAGCGGCATCATTGCCCGGATGCGGTCAAGCGCAGAATTGTTACACAGCGGGACAACGCCCTGCGGCAACCTAAATACTTCGGGATGATTTGGATCGTACTTAAAGAGCTCCTGAAGCATCGCATTCAGCTCCAAAATAGTGAAGTTATAGTTGAGGCCCGGACGTAGCCTCATGATATCCGCCGCATTCTTGAACTCCTAGGCGGGCCTCCTCCGTTCCTGCAGGGGGGCGATGCGGCGGCGAAGGAAATCTGCGCCAACGGCGTCTACTGTGAGTCCGGCAAGCCTGAGGCATTGGATCCTGGTGACGGCAATCCTCAGCCTATCGTTTTCCGGGGCCACGTCACTCCAATCGCTGCCGCGTACTGCTGCTACTTGGCGCCGGGCAGTAAATGGCTGCAGGTTCTCCTCGACAATCCAGCACCAATCTGCTCTCCACTCCTCCCACTTGCCGTGGAACTCGCCCTCCAGATAAGAATCCTTCTTGCCGGCCCTTGAGATCCAGGCGATTCCGCCGGATAGAGGCTCTCCTCTCTCTACTCGGGGCATGAAGAAGTGGCGGAAGAGGGCTACGTTTGGGTGGACTCCGACAAAGTTTTCGCAAAGGTGTGCGAAAACTGCCATGGTCAGGACGGCATTGAGGGTGAAATCAAGGAGGCAGAGGCTGTAGGTGTTCATGATGTCGCAAAAGAATTCAGAGAAAGGAGGGCAGAGCCCGCAGTAGAAGAACACAGCGAAGAAGGGATGTCCGTTCGGAGCCATCTTATGAGCGGTAGCTGGGAGTACCTTCGTGCTCGGATGTGCTCGCGTCTCCGTCGACCAGAAGAGGTAGTAGTACTCCCTCAGCTCCTTCGCGGCAAGCTTGGGGGGGGGGGAAGATGGCCCGCTCCTTCCGCAGCGGCGCAAGCCGCTGCGCCTCGGTCAACTTCACAGCCTTCCCCTTGTCGGCTTTCGGAGCCATGGCGGAATTGGTGGAGGAGGTCGACGGCGTTGGTGGTGCTGGTGGCGATGGGGGGCAGGGCGCTGCTCTCTTAGCTTTGGGAAGACGGAGGCGGGGCGGAGGCTTTTGAGATTGGAGTGGAAAGGGGGCGAGTGGGCGCACTACCCCTGCTTTCCCTGCTTATAAAGGAGGAGGGAGCGGATGTTCCGCCTTTCCTAATAAAGAAACCGCCCACGATCTCTCCCACGACGCCGCGTTCGACGCGTGTCGTGCGGGGAGGGCGTGGTGGATGTGGAGTGAGACACGGCGTAACACAGGCCGCGCGTGCCCGTGCCCTGTTTTGGGCCTGGCCCAACATCGCTCGGCATCGTGTATGGCCCAGGCCCGGGGGCTCCTGTCGGTGTACTAGAGTAGGGGTACCCTAGTATCCCGAACTTGTGCACGGGCAGTCGCAGCATCCCGCGGCAAGGCTTGCCGGGTGACCGCCAAGGTCCTCCGTGGTTCCTCTGGAGTCATTCAAGAACAAAGTATCCAAGACAAGAAGACAAAGCCCCGGCAAGAGGAGCTTGCCGGGAAGGCCAACCAAGGTTCGGTGAGCGACAAGCTCCCGGATGCGACAAGACAACGACCACGGCAAGGCACTTGCCGCGGCAAGCCCCCCCCCCCCCCACTCTGTACCTACGCTCCAGCACATCCACCAATGTGTCGCTCTGGGACCCTTCCAGAGCATACGTGGCGGGAAGCTGTGCAGCCAGCGGTACACGGTGGCAAGCGGCGCTAACAAGATCGCCATTGTGGCAAGCAGTGGCGTCCCTGGCGGTCCCTTTCTACACCGTCTAGGCAATGCAGACAGGCATTTAATGCCCTTGTCCCCTGCCGTCAGGGTTAGGTATGATGCACTGTTGTAGGCGGCGGTGCCAACCACAATGCCTTTTCCATTTTTACCCTTATCTACGTTGCCACCTGTCGGTGACCCCTTGAGCATATAAAAGGAGGTCCATGCGCAACGTAGAGGGGGTCGGCCAACAGAACGCACTCACACTCGGTCTCGCTAGCTGCTGGAGTGTACTGTAGCACACCGTGCTCCCAAGCAAGAAATCAATACAAACATAAAGCAGGAGTAGGGTTTTACGCATCCGTGCGGCCCGAACCTGGGTAAACTGATTGTGTTGCTCGTGCGCATCGCCTCGATCTGCTCTTCGTGCTCTCTCCGCCCCCTGCCGAACCCAAAGGGGCTCGGTCCGCCGTGGCCCCATAGGTGTCCGAGGGATCAGCACCCCCCGACAGTATGTTATGAAATTAGTGGTTTGCAAGGAAAGAGTGGAGACAAAAAGAACCAATGCGACCACGTATAGATTCCATAATAAATTAATTAGGTCCATAACGGGATTTGTTTACAATGCGTTAAGATTTATGTGTTAGTTTTCTTAATAAAGAAATGCACTGATGTAGGGAGCAATTGATTCGGGTAAGGAAAGATAGATTCGTGATCTTTTGTATGTTAGGACATTATTGGTTTGCAAGGAAAGAGTGGAGAGAAAAAGAACGAGTACAAGGGGGTGGTGGGAGGTGGGACAAATAAAAACTAGACAAAATTGGGAGGTGGGAGGGGGCGAGTAAAAACTGACGAAAAAAACCAACTAAATTGGGAGGTGGGAGGGAGGACGAAAAAACCAGGGGATGTGGGAGGAGGACGAAAATAAACCATACGAGGCTACCAACTGCTCCATTAGAAGTAGAGATTGGTGTTAAACCTACTGTATTACAACTTCTCTATGGTTTATAAACTCCATTACTAGCCATAGATTCATCAAAATAAGCAAACAACACACGAAAAAAAGAATCTGTCAAAAACAGAACAGTCTGTAGTAATCTATAACTAACGCCCATGTTCAAGAATTCATCCGATTAACCAGTTAACTTGCCGATTAATCCCTACTCATAGGGTCCCCGAGTAGCCGATTACCTGATAAATCGTCTGATTAATTGATTAAATGGCCGATTAACTTGCCGATTAGCCTATTAATCCCCTACGCACCATCCGACCGAGCAGCTACCAGTTAACGATTTCCTCAACAATGACTAACGCAAACTTATGGAACCCCAAAAATTCTAAAATAAATTGCTGGACGTGAGGAATTTATCTATTAATCATCTGCAAAAAGAATTAACTAAATAGCACTCTCCGATAAAAAAATGGCAGCAATTCTCGTGAGCGCTAAAGTTTCTGTTTTTATCAGTAAGATGAAAAAGACTTCCCCCAAGTCTTCCCAGCGGTTCTACTTGGCACAAACACTAATTAAACACAAAAAACACAACCAAAACAGAGGCTAGATAAATTATTTCTTACTAAACAGGAGCAAAAGGCAAGGAATAAAAATATAATTGGGTTGCCTCCCAACAAGCGCTATCGTTTAACGCCCCTAGCTAGGCATAAAAGCAAGGATAGATCTAGGTATTGCCATCTTTGGTAGGCAATCCATAGATGGCTCTCATAATAGATTCATATGGTAATTTAATTTTCTTTCTAGGGAAGTGTTTCATGCCTTTCCTTAACGGAAATTGGAATCTAATATTCCCTTCCTTCGTATCAATAATTGCACCAATCGTTCTAAGGAAAGGTCTACCAAGAATAATAGGACATGAAGGATTGCAATCTATATCAAGAACAATGAAATCTACGGGCACATAATTCCTATTTGCAATAATAAGAACATCATTAATCTTTCCCATAGGCTTCCTAATAGTGGAATCCGCAAGGTGCAAGTTTAAAGAGCAATCATCAAATTCACGGAAACCTAACAAATCAGACAAAGTTTTTGGAATCGTGGAAACACTAGCACCCAAATCACACAAAGCATAGCATTCATGATCTTTAATTTTTCTTTTAATTGTAGGTTCCCACTCATCATAAAGTTTTCTAGGGATAGAAACTTCCAACTCAAGTTTTTCTTCATAAGATTGCATCAAAGTATCAACGATATGTTTAGTAAAAGCTTTATTTTGACTATAAGCATGAGGAGAATTTGGCATGGATTGCAACAAGGAAATACAATCTATCAAAGAGAAATTATCATAATCAAATTCCTTGAAATCCAAGATAGTGGGTTCATTGCTATTTAAAGTTTTAACCTCTTCAATCCCACTTTTACCAATTTTTGCATCAAGATCTAAAAACTCCGAATCATTGGGACGCCTTCTAACTAAAGTTGACTCATCTCCAGTCCCATCATTATCAATATTCATATTGCAAAACAAGGATTTAATAGGGGACACATCAATTACTTTTAGATCTTCATCCTTATTATCATGAAAACTAGAAGAACACGCTTTTATGAAGCAATCTTTTTTAGCACGCATCCTAGCGGTTCTTTCTTTGCACTCATCAATGGAAATTCTCATGGCTTTGAGAAACTCATTTATATCATGCTTAGGTGGAATAGATCTAAGTTTCAAAAATCAACATCAAGAGAAATTCTATCCACGTTCCTAGCCAACTCATCAATCTTAAGCAATTTTTCTTCAATCAAAGCATTGAAACTCTTTTGCGAACTAATAAATTCTTTAATACTAGATTCAAAATCAGAGGGCATCTTATTATAATTTCCATAATAATTTTTGTAGGAATTACCATAATTATTATAGGAATTGCTAGGAAATGGCCTAGAATTAAAATTACCTCTATACGCGTTGTTACCAAAATTGTTCCTACCAACAAAATTCACATCCATAGATTCATAATTATTCTCAATCAAAGTAGACAAAGGCATATCATTGAGATCAGTAGGAGTACTCTTATTAGCAAACAATTTCATAAGTTCATCCATCTTTCCACTCAAAACATTAATCTCTTCAATTGCATGCACCTTCTTACTAGTACATTTTTCAGTGTGCCATTGAGAATAATTAACCATAATATTATCTAGGAGTTTGGTAGCTTCTCCTAAAGTAATTTCCATAAAAGTGCCTCCCGCGGCCGATCTAAAAGATTTCTAGAAGCAAATTCAATCCGGCATAAAAAATTTGTATGATTATCCATAAATTCAAACCATGTGTAGGGCAATTATGTATCATTAATTTCATCCTCTCCCAAGATTGTGCAACTTGCTCATGATCAAGTTGCTTAAAATTCATAATATTGTTTCTAAGAGAGATGATCTTAGTGGGAGGAAAATACTTAGAGATAAAAGCATCTTTGCACTTATTCCATGAATCAATACTATTTTTAGGCAAAGATGAAAACCAAGCTTTAGCACAATCTCTAAGCGAAAACGGAAATAGCTTAAGTTTAACAATATAATTATCTGCATCTTTCTTCTTTTGCATATCACACAAATCAACAAAGTTGTTTAGATGGGTAGCGGCATCTTCACTAGGAAGGCCAGAAAACGGATCTTTCATGACAAGATTCAACAAAGCAGTATTAATTTCACAAGATTCAGCATCGGTAAGAGGAGCAATCAGAGTGCTAATAAAATCATTATTGTTGGTATTGGCAAAGTCACACAATTTAGTATTATCTTGAGCCATCGTGACAAGCAAGCAATCCAACACACAAGCAAGCAATCCAACACACAAGAAAACAAGCAAAGAAAAAGCGAACGGAAAGAGAGGGCGAATAAAACGGCAAGGGTGAAGTGGGGGAGAGGAAAATGAGAGGCAAATGGCAAATAATGTAATGCAAAGGATAAGAGTTGTGATGGGTACTTGGTATGTCTTGACTTGGCATAGATCTCCCTGGCAACGGCGCCAGAAATCCTTCTTGCTACCTCTTGAGCATACGTTGGTTTTCCCTTGAAGAGGAAAGGGTGATGCAGCAAAGCAGCGTAAGTATTTCCCTCATTTTTTGAGAACCAAGGTATCAATCCAGTAGGAGACCACGCGCGAGTCACCTCGTACCTACACAAACAAATAAGAACCTCGCAACCAACGCGATAAAGAGGTTGTCCATCCCTTCACGGCCACTTACAAGAGTGAGATCTGATAAATATAATGATAATAAGATAAATATTTTTGGTATTTTTATGATATAGATTGAAAGTAAGGATTGCAGAATAAAATAGATTGGAAAGTTGTATGATGGAGAATAGACCCGGGGGCCATAGGTTTCACTAGTGGCTTCTCTCAAGATAGCATAAGTATTACGGTGGGTGAACAAACTACTGTCGAGCAATTGATAGAAAAGCGGATAATTATGACAATATCAAGGTATTATCATCTATATAGGCATCACATTCGTGACAAGTAGACCGACTCCTGCCTACATCTACTACTATTACTCCACACATCGACCGCTATCCAGCATGCATCTAGAGTATTAAGTTCATAAGAGCAGAGTAACGCCTTAAGCAAGATGACATGATGTAGAGGGATAAACTCATGCAATATGATATAAACCCCATCTTTTTATCCTCGATGGCAACAATACAATACGTGTCGTTTCCCTTTCCGTCACTGGGATCGAGCACCGCAAGATTGAACCCAAAGCTAAGCACTTCTCCCATTGCAAGAAAGATCAATCTAGTAGGCCAAACCAAACTGATAATTCAAAGAGACTTGAAAAGATAACCAATCATACATAAAAGAATTCAGAGAAGATTCAAATACTGTTCATAGAAAAACTTGATCATAAACCCAGAATTCATCGGATCTCGACAAACACACCGCAAAAGAAGATTACATCGAATAGATCTCTAAGAGAATCGAGGAGAACTTTGTATTGAGATCCAAAGAGAGAGAAGAAGCCATCTAGCTAATAACTATGGACCCGAAGGTCTGAGGTAAACTACTCACACATCATCGGAGGGGCCATGGAGTTGATGTAGAGGCCCTGCGTGATCAATGCCCCCTCCGGCGGAGCTCCTGAAAAGGCCCCAAGATGGGATCTCTTGGGTACAGAAGGTTGCGGCTGTGGAATTAGGTTTTCGTGGTGCCCCCGGATGTTTTCAGGGTATATGAATATATATAGGAGGAATAAGTAGGTCGGTGGAGCAGCAAGGGGCCCACGAGGGTGGAGGGCGCGCCCCCTGCCTCGTGGCCTCCTTGATTGTTTCTTGACGTCCACTCCAAGTCCTTTGGATCATGTTTGTTCCAAAAATCACGCTCCCGAAGGTTTCATTCCATTTGGACTCCATTTGATATTCCTTTTCTGCGAAAAACTGAAATAGGAAAAAAATAGCAATTTGGGATGGGCCTCCGGTTAATAGGTTAGTCCCAAAAATAATATCAAAGTGTAAAATAAAGCCCATTAACATCCAAAACAGATAATATAATAGCATGGAACAATCAAAAATTATAGATACGTTGGAGACGTATCACAAGACATAGTGAGATTTGATCATAGAGATGCGAAACACGAGAATAAGAAAAGACAACAAAGCCGGTAATGAGGAAACTTGCATAGTGAACAAGTTGTTGATTCACGGGGATGCGAATAAATCTCACCTCGGGTTTTTGTAACCAATCACGAAGCAATAGGAATAACACACAGTAACTAAAGGTTCACTCGAATATCCATTTGTGTGGGTATAGGGGTCAATATGGATGTCCATGGTTCTGCTATTCATCATTGATCGGAAGGAGCTCCGGTCATGTCTATATTTCACCAAACCTACATGGACACATGCTTAAGGGTCATATATATGCTGAGTGCTAGGAGGTTGGGAGCTTGAGAGAAATTCATCAGAAAAGTTCCAGAGAGAAAACCGCAAGTATTTCGGAGCGGAAAAGTTTAAGCGAATACCATCAAGCAGGAAAAGTTTCGAATGCATCCACAATTTTTTGAGGGTTCTAAAAATGTTCGGGGGCCTTCCAAAATTTTCGGACAGCCCCAAGGGGTTGCTCCCACATCGAGGACATCATCCCCCTTTTCATGGGGGTTGTTTTTAGGAGCCACCCCTTTTGGTGGGATGGTGTTAGGAGGGGGCCCCATGGACGGAAGCCCCCTATATGGTGGAGGACTGTTGGAAGGGGGCCGCTTCGGGGCAGCCCCTTCATGGTTCGGACTTTTGGGTAGCCACTTCCTTGCGTCCCCCCTTTAGGTGAGTGAATCTATTGAAGGGGGGCTTTTGGGTAGCCACTTCCTTGCGTCCCCCACCCCTCCTCCTATAAAGAGAGGAGGAGAGGAGCTCTCAAAACACACTCCAAGTTTAGCCTTTGAGCTCTCACCAAATGGCATGCAATGATCTGCCTTCTTTTTCTCTTTAGATATTTCACGAAATAGTTCTATAGTGCCGCAAGCCTCCCTAGTCTCCGTCAGCGATTAATTCTGGGCGACAAAGTGTTGGTAGACGGTGACACTGTATGTGTGCAACCCAGTAGAGAGATCATACGTTTGATCATTTGTTCGGGGGAGAAAAATACTCACGGTTGGGAGGTTGTAAAATCTTAGTTGCAGGAATCTGCACCAACTCTTCTTTCAAAGTTGCTACTAGTTGGTATCGATCAGATCAAACCTCGAATGAATCTTCATAGTGGTCTTGTGCTGGTGCATAAGAGAATTTTTTGTTTTCTACCATGTATCCCTACATGGAAGCACATGTTGCAAAAATTGTAGAGAGACAAGCTTTGACCCTAGACAGTTTTGTTGGAAATCTGGAACCCAATCTAGCTGAAGATGTCAAAATTATGAGCAGTGGCAAAGAAAATGCAGAGGAGATCGATAAGAGCCATATACTAGAGTGTACTTATTCCATTGTAAAATTCATGGAAATGTTGACAATGAAGCACCCACTACCTGAAGTATCAAATGGCGAAGCGCATAATTGTTTTGTTGATCAAGTAGCTAGCAGTAAGGTGCATGAGTTGGGTGATGAACAAAATAAGTTAGATGGCAATCTACCCGCTAAACAAGAGGAAATATTTGAACCTACTATTGAAATTGAGATTGGTTTGAACAAGTTCAATGCTTTGTGTGATCCATGTGCTAGTGTTTCCTCTATCCCTAAGTCTGTATATGATAGTCTCAATCTTGGTCCTTCTATTAACAGTGATATCAAGGTGAATATAGCCAATACTACCTTTACACAAGCAATAGGGATTAGGCATGGTGTGATCATTCAAATTAATGATTGCCCTGTTATGATTGATCTTGTCATAGTTGATATGCCTGAAGATCCCATTGCACCTACTATTTTCGGTAGGCCATTTCTTAGAACAATAAAAGATACTATTAATGTATTTGTAGAAATGTGAGATTTGATCTTCCATCGAAAGATCCTTTTATAGACACTAGTTGAATGCCCATGCATTGCCACGCGACAATATAGAGATGCTAGAGACATCAGTGGAATTTTAGTTCTTTTTATGAACACAGATGTCAAGCAATGCATCCATCTAGTTTTACTCATGTCGAATATCAATGGCCCTTTTGCCTGTTTCCCCTTTCCACAACGACCAAGCACCCACTCTCCCCCCTTGCGGGAAATCTCCTTCGCCCTCATGCTGTTAGAGGAAAAGTCAATGTCTTTTTACTACCATCCCAACCTAAATGGCGTATCAGGACAAAAGTACAAAAAATATAGTAAAAATAAGATCTCCATTGTACTCAATAACATAAAAAAAACTTGCGAGCAAAACCACAAATAAGTGTTGAAAAGGAAGCAAAAATTAAGATCCATAACTTGATCGTACAGTTTACATGATAAATGAAATACATGTTATAACTAAATTATAACATTCCCTCGATGAAAAAAATGATGTATACGACACAGGGGCAAGTATATCAAGTTGATACTGTATCCTGAGCTACCACACCGCCAACCCACTCCTCCAAAATAGTGCATGCAAGACATATCTGAAGGAAATATGCCCTAGAGGCAATAATAAAGTTGTTATTTATATTTCCTTATATCATGATAAATTTTTATTATTCATGCTAGGATTGTATTAACTGGAAACTTAGTACATGTGTGAATACATAGACAAACAGAGTGTCAAGTATGCCTCTACTTGACTAGCTCATTGAATCAATGATGGTTATGTTTCCTGACCATAGACATGAGTTTTCATTTGATTGACGGGATCACATCATTAGAGAATGACGTGATTGACTTGACCCATCCATTAGCTTAGCACGGTGATCGTTTAGTTTGTTGCTATTGCTTTATCCATAACTTATACATGTTCCTATGACTATGAGATCATGCAACTCCCGAATACTAGAGGAACACTTAGTGTGCTATCAAACGTCACAACGTAACTGGGTGACTATAAAGGTGCTCTACAGGTGTCTCCGATGGTGTTTGTTGAGTTGGCATAGATCAAGATTAGGATTTGTCACTCCGAGTATCGGAGAGGTATCTCTGGGCCCTCTCGGTAATGTACATCACTATAAGCCTTGCAAGCAATGTAACTAATGAGTTAGTTATGGGATGTAGCATTACGGAACGAGTAAAGAGACTTGCCGGTAACGAGATTGAACTAGGTATTGAGATACCGATGATCGAATCTTGTGCAAGTAACAAACCGATGACAAAGGGAACAACGTATGTTGTTGTGCGATTTGACCGATAAAGATCTTCGTAGAATATGTGGGAGCTAATATGAACATCCAGGTTCTGCTATTGGTTATTGACCGGAGACGTGTCTCGGTCATGTCTAAATAGTTCTCGAACCCGTAGGGTCCGCACGCTTAACGTTCGGTGACGATCGGTATTATGAGTTTATGTGTTTTGATGAACCGAAGGTTGTTCAGAGTCCCGGATATGATCACGGACATGACAAGGAGTCTCGAAATGGTAGAAACACAAACATTTATATATTGGATGGCTATATTCAGACACCAAAAGTGTTCCGGGTGATTTCGGAGAAAACCTGAGTGTCGGGGGGTTACCGGAACCCCCCCCCCCCCCCCCCCCCGAGGGAACTAATGGGCCACATGGACCTTAGTGGAGAGAGAGAGAGGGCCGGCCAAGGCAGGCCGCGCGCCCCCTCCCCCTCTGGTCCGAATTGGACTACGGAAGGGGGGCAGCGCCCCCCTTTCCTTCTCCCTCTCCTCCTTCCTTTCCCCCTCCTAGTAGGACTAGGAAAGGGGAGTCCTACTCCTACTAGGAGGTTGATACGTATCCAACGTATCTATAATTTTTGATTGTTCCATGCTATTATATTATCAATCTTGGATGTTTTATATGCTATTTTATATGATTTTTGGGACTAACCTATTAACCCAGAGCCCAGTGCCAGTTTCTGTTTTTCCCTTGTTTCAGTGTTTCGCAGAAAAGGAAAATCAAACGGAGTCCAATTGACCTGAAAATTCACAAATCTTATTTTTGCACCAGAAGCAATCCGGGAGACTTGGAGTCCACGTAAGGGAAGCAATGAGGAAGCCACGAGGTAGGGGGGCGCGCCATCCACCCTCGTGGGCCCCTCATGGCCCCCCTAATGCACTTCTTCCTCCTATATATCTCCATATACCCTAAAACGACCGGGGAGCACAATAGATCGGGAGTTTCGCCGCCAGAAGCCTCCGTAGCCACCAAAAACCAATCTATACCCATTTCGGCACCCTGCCGGAGGGGGAAATCCTTCTCCGGTGGCTATCTTCATCATCCCGGCGCTCTCCATGACGAGGAGGGAGTAGTCCACCCTCGGGGCTGAGGGTATGCACCAGTAGCTATGTGTTTGATCTCTCTCTCTCTCTCGTGTTCTTGAGGTGATACGATCTTGATGTATCGCAAGCTTTGCTATTATAGTTGGATCTTATGATGTTTCTCCCCCTCTACTCTCTTGTAATGGATTGAGTTTTCCCTTTGAAGTTATCTTATCGGATTGAGTCTTTAAGGATTTGAGAACACTTGATGCAT
Source organism: Triticum monococcum (assembly GCA_034509565.1). Classification (NCBI taxonomy): domain Eukaryota; kingdom Viridiplantae; phylum Streptophyta; class Magnoliopsida; order Poales; family Poaceae; genus Triticum; species Triticum monococcum. The sequence continues at coordinate 433,661,688 of CM067841.1, forward strand.
GTCTTGCGTGGGATACCCGTGGTGACAATGGGGTATTCTATTGATCCACTTGATGTATGTTTTGGTGATCAACTTGCGGGTTCTGCCCATGAATCTATGCATAGGAGTTGGCACACGTTTTCGTCTTGACTCTCTGGTAGAAACTTTGGGGCACTCTTTGAGGTTCTATGTGTTGGTTGAATAGATGAATCTGAGATTGTGTGATGCATATCGTATAATCATACCCACGGATACTTGAGGTGACATTGGAGTATCTAGGTGACATTAGGGTTTTGGTTGATTTGTTCTTAAGGTGCTATTCTAGTACGAACTCTAGGGCTGTTTGCGACACTTATAGGAGTAGCCCAACAGATTGATTGGAAAGAATAACTTTGAGGTGGTTTCGTACCCTACCATAATCTCTTCGTTTGTTCTCCGCTATAAGTGACTTTGGAGTGACTCTTTGTTGCATGTTAACGGATAGTTATATGATCCAATTATGTTATTATGTTGAGAGAACTTGCACTAGTGAAAGTATGAACCCTAGGCCTTGTTTCCTATCATTGCAATACCGTTTACACTCACTTTATCATTAGTTACCTTGCTATTTTTATATTTTCAGATTACAAAAACCTTTATCTACTATCCATATACCACTTGTATCACCATCTCTTCGCCGAACTAGTGCACCTATACAATTTACCATTGTATTGGGTGTGTTGGGGACACAAGAGACTCTTTGTTATTTGGTTGCATGGTTGCTTGAGAGAGACCATCTTCATCCTATGCCTCCTACGGATTGATAAACCTTAGGTCATCCACTTGAGGGAAATTTGCTACTGTCCTACAAACCTCTGCACTTGGAGACCCAACAACGTCTACAAGAAGAAGGTTGTGTAGTAGACATCAAGCTCTTTTCTGGCACCGTTGCCGGGGAGGTGAGTGCTTGAAGGTATATCTTTAGATCTTGCAATCAAGTCTTTAGTTTCTTGTTTTATCACTAGTTTAGTTTATAAAAGAAAATTACAAAAAAAATGAATTAAGTTTGCCTCATACGCTTCATCTTTTTAATATCTTTCGTGAGTATGATGGGAAGGAAAATTGTGCTAAAGTTTTAGAAGAAGAATTCATTAAAATGTTTGGCACTAAATATTTGAATGATGAGCATGATTGCAATGTTGTTAGTATGAACTCCTTGAATATCCATGGTACTAATGATGATTGCACTAGTTATGATGAAAATGTCTCCTATAAACATGTCAATTTTTGTGGAGTACATTGGGTTTGTAAGTACACACCAAATAGGGAAGATAGATATTGCAAGAGGCATAAGTACTTAGAAACTAAATTGTTGCAAGAAAGGCTAGATGATTGTGCTAAAGATTTAAATTTTCTTGGCCGTACTTGTATACTTTGCAATGAACAGGGTCATTTAGCTATCGGATGCAAATTGTTTCATGATCTAATCGTGTCCAAAAATTGTGATGACTTGATTTCCCTTGCACATTATAATGAACTTAGTTTTCTTATGGGCTACGAAGAAATGAAACGTATAACTAAACATCTTCTAGAATTTTACCGTTATAAACTTCTTGGTTTTGATCTAGAGGAAATTTATATGTATTGTGCGGTGAATTGCATTGAAAATCCTTATATTGCCAATTACATAAAGAAAAGAAAACAAATAGAAGATGAAGAGAATACTAATGAAAGGGAAGATACTTCCCAATACCCTCCTATTATTTCTTATGATGAATCAGGTAACGAGGAGGAGCCTCCTATTCAACCAATCTCATTAATAAGGAGCTCCAAAAAGAGGATTGAACCCACACATGATGTGGTGAAGAAGAAGAAGAAGAAGAAGAAGAAGAAGAAGAAGAAAATAAAAAGGAAGAGAGGTAAAAAGATATCTCTCCCAAATAATGCTGCTCCTATTACTATTGTGCCTCATGAAAATATAATTGTGGAAGATAATGATACTTCTTATGATCTTGAAAATCTTTTTGGCACTTGCTTGGAAGAATATGATAATTGCTATACTATTGGTGCTATCCATACTATTGATGATGAAAGTGATTATGCTTATGATATTAAAAGGCCCAATCTTGGGGATTCTATGTTTGATGAAGATGATGTTTTTGAGAATATATTTGCTGCAATTAATGTTTGTCCCAAGCTTGGGGAAGCTATGTTTGATGAAGATGATATTTTTTGTCCCCCAGGTTTTGATGAGCAAATTTATTATGATGAAAGCATGTCTCCTATCTATGATGATTATTGTGATGACATGTATGCTTTAAAGAACAATGATAAACATGAAAATTGTAATCTTGATCTTAATTTTCAATCACATGATAGTTATTTTGTTGAGTTTGCTCCCACTATTATTCATGAGAAGAAATTTGCTTATGTGGAGAGTAGTAAATTTTCTATGCTTGTAGATCATGAAAAGAATGCTTTAGATGCTGGTTATATTGGTGAATTCATTCATGATGCTACTGAAAATTATTATGAGGGAGGAATATATGCTTGTAGGAATTGCAATAATATCAAGTTTCCTCTCTATGTGCTTAAAGTTTTGAAGTTATGCTTGTTTTGCCTTTCTATGCTAGTTGATTATTATTCCCATAAGTTGTTTGCTCACAAAATCCCTATGCATAGGAAGTGGTTTAGACTTAAATGTGCTAGTCATATTCTTCATGATGCCCTCTTTATGTTACAATTCTTATCTTCTATATGAGCATCATTGAAATCATCATGCCTAGCTAGGGGCGTTAAACGATAGCGCTTGTTGGGAGGCAACCCAATATTATTCTTGTTCTTTACTTTTTGCTCCTGTTTAGCAATAAATAATTTATCTAGCCTCTGTTTAGATGTGGTTTTATGTTTTAATTAGTGTTTGTGCCAAGTAGAACCTTTGGGAAGACTTGGGTGAAGTCTTTATGATCATGCTGTAAAAAACAGAAACTTTAGCGCTCACGAGAATTGCTGCCGTTTTTATTTGGAGAGTGTTATTTAGTTAATTCTTTTTGGAGATGATTAATAGATAAATTCCTCAGGTCCATAAATTTATTTTAGAATTTTTGGGGTTCTAGAAGTATACGTTTGATACAGATTACTACAGACTGTTCTGTTTTTGACAGATTCTGTTTTCTATGTGTTGTTTACTTATTTTGATGAATCTATGGCTAGTAAAATAGTTTATAAACCATAGAGAAGTTGGAATAAATTAGGTTTAACACCAATATAAATAAAGAATGAGTTCACAATAGTACCTAAGTGGTGATTTATTTTCTTATACTAACAAAGCTTACGAGTTTTCTGTTAAGTTTTGTGTTGTGAAGTTTTCAAGTTTCAGGTAAAGATTAGATGGACTATGGAATAAGGAGGGACAAGAGCCTAAGCTTGGGGATTCCCAAGGCACCCCGAGGTAAAATTCAAGGACACCAAAAAGCCTAAGCTTGGGGATGCCCCGGAAGGCATCCCCTCTTTCGTCTTAGTTCATCGGTAACTTTACTTGGAGCTATATTTTTATTCGCCACATGATATGTGTTTTGCTTGGAGCGTCATTTTATTTTATTTAGTTTTGATTGCTGTTTGAATAAAATACCAAGATCTGAAATTATTAAATGTTAGAGATTCTTCACATAGTTGCATAATTATTCGACTACACATTGATCTTCACTTATATCTTTCGGAGTAGTTTGTCGTTTGCTCTAGTGCTTCACTTATATCTTTTAGAGCACGGTGGTGGTTTTATTTTATAGAAATTAATGAACTCTCATGCTTCACTTATATCATTTTGATAGTCTTTAGAATAGCATGGTAGTTTTCTTTGGTTATGAAACTAGTCCTAATATGATGGGCATTCCAGAGGGATATAATAAAAATTTTCATATAGAGTGCATTGAATACTATGAGAAGTTTGATACTTGATGATTGTTTTGAGATATGGAGATGCTGATATTAGAGTCATGCTAGTTGAGTAGTTGTGAATCTGAGAAATACTTGTGTTGAAGTTTGTGATTCCCGTAGCATGCACGTATGCTGAACCGTTATGTGATGAAGTCGGAGCCTGATTTATTTATTGATTGTCTTCCTTATGAGTGGCGGTCGGGGACGAGCGATGGTCTTTTCCTACCAATCTATCCCCCTAGGAGCATGCGCGTAATACTTTGCTTCGATAACTAATCGATTTTTGCAATAAGTATGTGAGTTCTTTATGACTAATGTTGAGTCCATGGATTATACGCACTCTCGCCCTTCCACCATTGCTAGCCTCTCTAATACCGCGCACCTTTCGCCGGTATCATACACCCACCATATACCTTCCTCAAAACAGCCACCATACCTACCTATCATGGCATTTCCATAGCCATTCCGAGATATATTGCCATGCAACTCTCCACCGTTTCGTTATTATGACATGCTTCATTGTTGTCATATTGCTTTGCATGATCATGTAGTTGACATTGTATTTGTGGCAAAGCCACCGTTCATAATTCTTCCATACATGTCACTCATGAGTCATTGCACATCCTGGTACACCGCCGGAGGCATTCATATAGAGTCATATCTTGTCCTAAGTATCGAGTTGTCATTCTTGAGTTGAAAGAAAATAAAAGTGTGATGATCATCATTATTAGAGCATTGTCCCAGTGAGGAAAGGATGATGGAGACTATGATTCCCCCACAAGTTGGGATGAGACTCCGGACGAAAATAAATAAATAAATAAAAGAGGCCAAAGAAGCCCCCAAAAAAGGAGGCCATAAAAAAAGAGATAGGCCCAAATAAAAAAATAAAAAAATGATGAGAGAAAAAGAGAGAAGGGGCAATGCTACTATCCTTTTACCACACTTGTGCTTCAAAGTAGCACCATAATCTTCATGATAGAGAATCTCCTATGTTGTCACTTTCATATACTAGTGGGAATTTTTCATTATAGAACTTGGCTTGTATATTCCAATGATGGGCTTCCTCAAAATGCCCTAGGTCCTCATGGGCAAGCAAGTTGGATGCACACCCACTTAGTTTCTTTTTGAGCTTTCATATACTTATAGCTCTAGTGCATCCGTTGCATGGCAATCCCTACTCACTCACATTGATATCTATTGATGGGCATCTCCATAGCCCGTTGATACACCTAGTTGATGTGAGACTATCTTCTCCCTTTTTGGCTTCTCCACAACCACTATTCTATTCCACCTATAGTGTTATGTCCATGGCTCACGCTCATGTATTGCGTGAAGATTGAAAAAGTTTGAGAACATCAAAAGTATGAAACAATTGCTTGGCTTCTCATCGGGGTTGTGCATGATTTAAATATTTTGTGTGGTGAAGATGGAGCATAGCCAGACTATATGATTTTGTAGGGATAGCTTTCTTTGGCCATGTTATTTTGAGAAGACATGATTGCTTAGTTAGTATGCTTGAAGTATTATTATTTTTATGTCAATATTGAACTTTTGTCTTGAATCTTATGGATCTGAATATTCTTGCCACAATATAGCATTCCACATCAAAAATTCTGTTTTTATCATTTACCTACTTGAGGACGAGCAGGAATTAAGCTTGGGGATGCTGATACGTCTCCAACGTATCTATAATTTTTTATTGTTCCATGCTATTATATTATCAACCATGGATGTTTTATATGCATTTATATGCTATTTTATATGATTTTTGGGACTAACCTATTAACCCAGAGCCTAGTGCCATTTTCTGTTTTTCCCTTGTTTCAGTGTTTCGCAGAAAAGGAAAATCAAACGGAGTCCAATTGACCTGAAACTTCACGGAACTTATTGTTGGACCAGAAGCAACCCGGGAGACTTGGAGTCCACGTAAGGGAAGCAACGAGGAAGCCACGGGGCAGGGGCGTGCCCACCCCCCTGGGCGCGCCCTACACCCTCATGGGCCCCTCGTGGCCCCCCTGACGCACTTCTTCCTCCTATATATCTCCATATACCCTAAAATGATCGGGGTGCACAATAGATCGGGAGTTCCACCGCCAGAAGCCTTCGTAGCCATCGAAAACCAATCTAGACCCGTTCCGGCACCCTGCCGGAGGGGACAATCCTTCTCTGGTGGCTATCTTCATCATCCCGGCGCTCTCCATGACAAGAAAGGAGTAGTCCACCCTCGGGGTTGAGGGTATGTACCAGTAGCTATGTGTTTGATCTCTCTCTCTCTCTCGTGTTCTTGAGGTGATATGATCTTGATGTATCGCGAGCTTTGATATTATAGTTGGATCTTATGATGTTTCTCCCCCTCTACTCTCTTGTAATGGATTGAGTTTTCCCTTTGAAGTTATCTTATCGGATTGAGTCTTTAAGGATTTGAAAACACTAGATGTACGTCTTGCGTGGGATACCCGTGGCGACAATGGGGTATTCTATTGATCCACTTGCTGTATGTTTTGGTGATCAACTTCCGTGTCCCGCCCATGAACCTATGCATAGGGGTTGGCACACATTTTCGTCTTGACTCTCCGGTAGAAACTTTGGGGAACTCTTTGAGGTTCTATGTGTTGGTTGAATAGATGAATCTGAGATTGTGTGATGCATATCGTATAATTATAACCACGGATACTTGAGGTGACATTGGAGTATCTAGGTGACATTAGGGTTTTGGTTGATTTGTGTCTTAAGGTGTTATTCTAGTACGAACTCTAGGGCTGTTTGCGACACTTATAGGAATAGCCCAACGGATTGATTGGAAAGAATAACTTTGAGGTGGTTTCGTACCCTACCATAATCTCTTCGTTTGTTCTCCTCTATTAGTGACTTTGGAGTGACTCTTTGTTGCATGTTAACGGATAGTTATATGATCCAATTATGTTATTATTGTTGAGAGAACTTGCACTAGTGAAAGTATGAACCCTAGGCCTTGTTTCCTATCATTGCAATACCATTTACGCTTACTTTTATCATTAGTTACCTTGCTGTTTTTATATTTTCAGATTACAAAAACCTTTATCTACTATCCATATACCACTTGTATCACCATCTCTTCACCGAACTAGTGCACCTATACAATTTACCATTGTATTGGGTGTGTTGGGGACACAAGAGACTCTTTGTTATTTGGTTGCAGGGTTGCTTGAGAGAGACCATCTTCATCCTACGCCTCCTACGGATTGATAAACCTTAGGTCATCCACTTGAGAGAAAATTGCTGCTGTCCTACAAACCTCTGCACCTGGAGGCCCAACAACGTCTACAAGAAGAAGGTTGTGTAGTAGACATCAGAGGTGGACTCCTCCTCTCCTGGCGAGCCCCAAGGGCCGGCTGGCCTCCCCCTTGCTCCTTTATATACGGGGGCAGGGGCACCCTAGTACACACAAGTTGATCATTGATCTCTTATCCGTGTGTGGTGCCCCCCTCCACCATAATCCACCTCGGTCATATCGTCGTAGTGCTTAGGTGAAGCCCTGCTCCGGTAGCTTCATCATCACCACCATCACGCCGTTGTGATAACGAAGCTCTCCCTCGACACTCAGCTGCATCGGGAGTTCGTGGGACGTCACCGAGCCGAACATGTGCAGATCGCGGAGGTGCCGTACTTTCGGTACTAGGATCGGTTGGATCATGAAGACGTATGACTACATCAACCGCGTTGTCATAACGCTTCCGCTTACGGTCTATGAGGGTGTGTGGAGAACACTCTTCCCCTCTCATTGCTATGCATCACCATGATAGATCTTGCGTGTGCGTAGGAATTTTTTTGAAATTACTGCGTTCCCCAACAGTGGCATCCGAGCTAGGTCCATGCATAGATGTTATATGCACGAGTAGAACACAAAGGAGTTGTGGGCGTGGGTATATACATATTGCTTGCCGTCACTAGTTGATTCTTGATTCAGCGGTATTGTTGGATGAAGCGGCTCACACCGACATTACGCATACGCTTACGCGAGACTGGTTCTACTGACGTGCTTCGCACACAGGTGGCCAGTGGGTGTTAGTTTCTCCAACTTTTGTTGAATCGGATTCAATGAACAGGGTTCTTTCTGAAGATCAAAAGGCAATCACTATACCACGTTGTGGTTTTTGATGCGTAGGTAAGAACGGTTCTTGCTCAGCCCGTAGCAACCACGTAAAACTTGCAACAACAAAATAGAGGATGTCTAACTTGTTTTTGCAGGGCATGTTGCGATGTGATATGGTCAAGACATGATGCTAAATTTTATTGTATGAGATGATCATGTTTTTTTAACTGTTATCGGCAACTGGCAGGAGCCATATGGTTGTTGCTTTATTGTATGAAATGCAATCGCCATGTAATTGCTTTACTTTATCACTAAGCGGTAGCAATAGTTGTAGAAGCAATAGTTGGCGAGACGACAACGATGCTTCAATGGAGATCAAGGTGTCAAGCCGGTGATGATGGTGATCATGATGGTGCTTTGGAGATGGAGATCAAAGGCACAAGATGATGATGGCCATATCATATCATTTATATTGATTGCATGTGATGTTTATCCTTTATGCATGTTATTTTGCATTGTTCGGCGGTAGCATTATAAGATGATCTCTCATTGAATTTCAAGGTACAAGTGTTCTCCCTGAGTATGCAACGTTGCTACAGTTCGTCGTGCCAAGACACCACGTGATGATCGGGTGTGATAAGCTCTACGTTCACATACAACGGGTGCAAGCTAGTTTTGCACATGCAGAATACTCGGGTTAAACTTGACGAGCCTAGCATATGCAGATATGGCCTCGGAACACTGAGACCGAAAGGTCGAGCGTGAATCATATAGTAGATATGATCAACATAGTGATGTTCACCACTGAAAACTACTCCATCTCACGTGATGATCGGACATGGTTTAGTTGATATGGATCACGTGATCACTTAGATGATTAATGAGTTGTCTATCTAAGTGGGAGTTCTTAAGTAATTTTATTAATTGAACTTTAATTTAACATGAACTTAGTACCTGATAGTATTTTGCATGTCTATGTTATTGTAGATAGATGGCCCATGTTGTTGTTCCCTTGAATTTTAATGTGTTCCTAGAGAAAGCTAAGTTGAAAGATGATGGTAGCAACTACACGGACTGGGTCCATAACTTGAGAATTATCCTCATTGCTGGACAGAAGAATTACGTCCTGGAAGCACCGCTAGGTGACAAACCCGTTGTAGGAGCAACACCAGATGTTGTGAACACCTGTCAGAGCAAAGTTGATGACTACTCAATAGTTCAGTGTGCCATGCTTTATGGCTTAGAACCGGGACTTCAACGACATTTTGAACGTCATGGAGCATATGAGATGTTCCAGGAGTTGAAGTTAATATTTCAAGAAAATGCCCGGATTGAGAGATATGAAGTCTCCAATAAGTTCTACAGCTACAAAATGGAGGGGAATTGTTCTGTCAGTGAATATATACTCAAAATGTCTGGGTACCACAACCACTTGACTCAGCTGGGAGTTAATCTTCCTGATGATAGTGTCATTGACAGAGTTCTTCAATCACTGCCACCAAGCCACAAGAGCTTCGTGATGAACTATAATATGCAAGGGATGGATAGGACTATTCCCGAGCTCTTCGCAATGCTAAAGGCTGCGGAGGTAGAAATCAAGAAGGAGCATCAAGTGTTGATGGTCAACAAGACCACTAGTTTCAAGAAAAAGGGTAAAGGGAAGAAGGGGAACTTCAAGAAGAACAGCAAGCCAGTTGCTGCTCAAGTGAAGAAATCTAAGTCTGGACCTAAGCCTGAAACTGAGTGCTTCTACTTCAAAGGGACTGGTCACTGGAAGCGGAACTGCCCCAAGTATTTGGCGGAGAAGAAGGATGGCAAAGTGAAAGGTATATTTGATATACATGTTATTGATGTGTACCTTACTAATGCTCGCAATAGCGCCTGGGTATTTGATACTGGTTCTGTTGCTAATATTTGCAACTCGAAACAGGGGCTACAGATTAAGCGAAGATTGGCTAAAAATGAGGTGACGATACGCGTGGGAAATGGTTCCAAAGTCGATGTGATCGTCGTCGGCACGCTACCTCTACATCTACTTTCGGGATTAGTTTTAGACCTAAATAATTGTTATTTGGTGCCAATGTTGAGCATGAACATTATATCTGGATCTTGTTTAATGCGAGACGATATTCATTTAAATCAGAGAATAATGGTTGTTCTATTTATATGAGTAATATCTTTTATGGTCATGCACCCTTGCTGAGTGGTCTATTTTTACTAAATCTTGATAGTAGTGATACACATGTTCATAGTATTGAAGCCAAAAGATGCAGAGTTGATAATGATAGTGCAACTTATTTGTGGCACTATCGTTTGGGTCATATTGGTATAAAGCGCATGAAGAAACTCCATTCTGATGGACTTCTGGAATCACTTGATTATGAATCACTTGGTACTTGCAAACCATGCCTCATGTGCAAGATGACTAAAACTTCGTTCTCCAGAACAATGGAGCGAGCAAAAGAGTTATTGGAAATCATACATACTGATGTATGTGGTCCAGTGAACATTGTGGCTCATGGCAGATATCGTTATTTTCTCACCTTCACAGATGATTTGAGCAGATATGGGTATATCTACTTAATAAAACATAAGTCTGAAACGTATGAAAAGTTCAAAGAATTTCAGAGTGAAGTGGAAAATCATAGTAACAAGAAAATTAAGTTTCTACGATCTGATCGTGGAGGAGAATATTTGAGCTATGAGTTTGGTCTTCATTTGAAACAATGCGGAATAGTTTCGCAACTCACGCCACCTGGAACACCATAGTGTAATGGTGTGTCCAAACGTCGTAATCATACTTTACTAGATATGGTGCGATCTATGATGTCTCTTACTGATTTACCGCCATCGTTTTGGGGTTATGCTTTAGGGACGGCTGCATTCACATTAAATAGGGCACCATCTAAATCCGTCGAGACGATTATGAACTATGGTTTGGCAAGAAACCCAAGTTGTCATTTCTTAAAGTTTGGGGCTGCAATGCTTATGTGAAAAAACTTCAACATGATAAGCTCGAACCCAAATTGGAGAAATGTGTCTTCATAGGATACCCAAAAGAGACCGTTCGGGGAAAACCTTCTATGTAACATCCCAAAATTCTAAATTTTGGAATGTTATAATAAATAGATAGATTTGATTGTTTGATTGATTGATTGAAAGTGAGTGAATTCGAAACTTTTGAAAGTTAAATGAGAGGGAATAAAAGGACTTTCCCAAACTTTCATTTTGCTTTTATGATCTCCATGAATTCAAATTCTTTTCAAACACAAAACCCTGGAGAGAAGATGACATGACTTTTTCCATTTATTTAAATGACAAGGGGTGTTGAAAATATTTGAATTCATTTGAAAATATTTCCGATTCTGGAACTTTATGCAACTCAACGATTTTCATGAGAGAAGATAAAATGAATTCTTCAAATTATATGAAATATGAGTTGGGAGTTTCAAAGAATTAAATTCAAAGTTCTTTTGAATTTAATTTTCTTTTTGGAGTTATTTGAGTTTTATTCAAATTATTTTTCTCCAAAAATAAAATATACGGAAATTAGGGTAACATGATTCCCTACATTAGAAAATTGGAGAAAAATTAATTTGAAATCATTTTGGTATTTTTAAAATGATTTTAGTTGGATTTTATTAGACCAGGAGCACTGTTTGAGTTATTAGAAAATGTATGTATTTTATTAACTGTTAGAAAAATGTTCACCGTGTAGAAAATCTTTTTCTGAAAATTTTGGTATATTATATGCCTATATAATATTTTATTTCTATGTGTTTTTATTTGTTTTGTTTGTCTGGAAAAAAATCTTTTATAAAAAAAAGTGCCGACCGAACTGGGCCGCGCCCAGCCCAGCCGGCCCAAGTCGCCCCGTCTCCCTCCTCCCGTGCGCGACCGGGACTCCTCCCGGAGTCCGGCGCCGCCACGCCGTCGCTGCCCCTCGCCCACGGCAGGCCCCGCCTCGCCCCTCCATAAATAGCGCACCCCTCCGCCGTGCCGCCCTCGTCCCGCTCTCGCGCCGCCGCCGCATCTCACTGCCGCCGCCGCTGCACTTCGCCGCCTCGCCGTCCCGCGCCTCTCGTCGCCGCCCCGTGCCGCTAGCTGCTGCTGCACCTCGCCGCCGAGCACCGCGCCGCCTCGCCCCGCCGGAGTCGCACCTCGCCGCTGCGCCGCCCGCCGGAGCTCGCCGATCCACCGCTGCCGCCGGAAAACCGCCCTCGCCGGTTTACGTCGGAAAACGCCGAACCGGTAATAAAAACCGTCGCCCCGGTCCGATTGGTTTTTCTCGGTTTTCACTGAAACCCGTTTTTTTATTTTGTCTAATTATTTAGAGCACGCTCGCTGGTTTAGCCTCTAGAGCGAACGAATCCGTTCGTTAGGTTTTCGTAGTGAACATTCGTACAGTAGAATTTTTCTTTTCTTTTTATTATTATTTTCTGCCAGGGACCCATTTGTGAATATTTTCTTCACAGATTAGTCCCTGATTTTCAAACGACTATAAATTTTTGCTCGTTTATCCAAATTCAACGAAACCAACGCCCACGTCTTTGTTATGATCCCATCTATCTAGTAAAACAACTTAAACATGTTTTCAAAAAGTTTAAAATTTGAATTAGATTAGATTTGTATTCAAACTTCGCTTGATCGTAACTTGAGTTTCGTAGCTCCATTTGAGTTGATTCTTTTTGCAAATTAAAGCTCTTGACCTAAATTTTCTGATAAGGCCAAATTCACATAATTTTGGTACTGTTAGAAATTGTTTTATGTTGCAAGAGCTATTTGCTTGGTTTTGATGTTTTCCGAATCGACTTCTTCGATCTTTCTGGTCTTTTGAGTGATTGCTTATGTGTGGTTACTATTACTTGATTACGATAGATTGACCGGAGTGTGACGAGTAGATCTATCAAGAGTTTTGAGTGTGAATCATCTTCATCAACATTGCAGGCAAGTTCACACTTTGATCATATCTTTTCTACAACCCAGTTTTTCTTGCATTAGATCAATCCTCACACATTGCATGATTAGGATCTAATTAAATTGTGGGATGGGAAGTAGATGAGGTAGTACCTAATACCTGTTTATTATCAAACCCCTAGGAGTTACTATTACGTCATGCTTACAGTGCCATGCTATGCTCGTAGACGTGGATTGGGTTTTGAGAGTATCCATGACAGATGTGAGATTTTTAATTAATGGTTTACTTAAGGTGGCAACTTAAACACACATCTGGGTGGATTGAGGCACCTGGGTATTCCAGGACTTGCCTGTCTAGGCACCTGGGTATTCCAGGACTTGCCTGTTTTTCTTTTGGACCGCCACCCAGGCCCAAAGGGATCATAAGATTATTCATACTAGAAACTTCCGTGTGCAGCCACAAGCCACTATGGGCTCTGGCATAGTTGATTAAGTCGTGCGAACTCTTACAGGGTAGACTAGCAGATGTAGGGGAAAGTAGGTGTACCGGTCTATCGAACGTAAGGTGCTAGCGCTTCTGAAAGACTATGTCTCGGTCATCCGTTTCTCAAACATCCTGTAGTGCGAGAAATACAACGGAGGCGATCGAGTCTTGTGGGGAAAAGTGCGCAAACCTCTGCAGAGTGTACAAACTAATCATGATTAGCCGTGTCCCCGGTTATGGTCATCTTGAGTATCTAGTTCTTGGATTATCCTGTTGATCTCATCATGTTACTTTAATTAACTTTGTTGGGTTTTAATGATGATATTTAATTGGGATTGAGAATGCTGTCAACCATTCTCAATGTTTAACAACCACCATGATAGTTAAATAAAATTTATTCCTTTGCAGGGAAAAATTGGCTTTTCGCAAAAACTATAACCATAGAGCTTTTCCACCAGCCAAATATGCATGTAGTGATAGCCATTGTTCATCATTTCTCTCTATGGTGTGAATTTGCCAGTACATTCAATGTACTGACCCTCTGTGGCTGCAACGTCTAATGTTGCAGGTTTCTTACAACGAGTAAGTGATACGTTAGGGTTACGATTTCTACACTCAACTTTGCTGTTGGTGTTGATGGGAATCCACAACCTTGTTGCTTCCGCTATATGGATTGAGGTAATAGTATTTACGTTACTTTATACATGTGATTTACCTCTGTTATAAATCCTTCGAGTACTGTGTGTGTCAGCATACCGATCCAGGGATGACACTTAAGCACAGAGACTTGATCCATTCAGATCGGGTCGCTACAAGATGGTATCAGAGCACATGTTGACTGTAGGACGTGGCCCTAGAAAATGGCAAGCCCATAGGAAAGATTTTCTCTACAACTATCTTTTCAAAAAGATCTTTTACCTCTCTTCCCTTCTAAGCTTATTCAAATATCCCCTTTTAGTGAGACTATACCCTTTTCCCTTTTTGACCACTCGAAGATTCGACTGATGAGACCACTCCCAGAAGTACAAGATATCGGACAACTAAGACCACTTCGGAATGAAGAGTATTTTCCGTGCATCTGAATAATGGAAACTACAACGGTTGAAGACCGAAGACAAGTAGAATTTGAAGGCTCTGAAGAATTTCCAGATTTAGTATAACCTAGTAAGGCTACCCTTATGGAACTTGACGGACTAAGGAAGCTGTCAATACCCGAGATCAAGGTGTGTTGGAGAAAGACCGGAATATGGAGTTAAAAAATCCAAAGTTTTTTTCAGGAAAACCCTAAGGCAGGAGATATCAACTATGGAGAGATAGCTCATGGAAATGACAAGAGTAGAAACACGGCTATCCATGATGTCATCACTCGTTTATGCTATTTTCACCGTGCTGATTTAAGAATGCATATGCATGGAATGATTGGATGGTAGAAGGCTGATGGAGCACATATCAGCAAGATGAAGTTTTAACCTTAGTCGGTGTATCACCAGGACTTGGAGTACTACATAGGGAGTTTAAGATGGACCTTCAGGAAGCCGTATTTTGACAAGGAAGTATTTTGAGAAGAACTCTGGACCCAGAAGCTGAGAGTAACCAAGCTGGAGGAGCAAAACCTCGAGATACAGGAGATTCGTCAGGAACTGAAAGACAGTAGGACCATGGTTCATACCAAGGATGTTGAAACCCAGAAGTTGGAATGCAACTCCAAAATATTAAAGGACGTTAGGAGAGACTTTGCGTCAATAGAGATGATCTGACAAAAGAATTGGAGAAAGACAAGCATGATTGGAAGAAGCCATCGAAGACATGAACAAGACTTGAAGAGTTTGGCGATGTTGACCTTTAGAAGACCAAACACCTGTTCCATACCTGGGTTAGATGCGACGATTGTGAGCTGTCATTTGTTTGATGTTTTTCCGACAGCCACAATAAAATCTGTCTTTTAAAAACCTTTGTTTGTATTGTGTGCATCCCTCTTGATATCTCTTATCTCACCCCAAAACCCATGGACCTAATAGAGGATGAATGGAGATGAGCTTGTATTTTCGGGACCGATGAGTCAATTGGAGACAGACCGATGGATACAGAAAATGGAGGATCATATGGAGAACAACCCTATAGCCGGAAAGGATATGGCCCAGCATGCTCTTCAATGCTTTGAAAGAGGTGCTGCTACATGGTGGAGGATGTACCAAACCACAAATGAATGGCAAGGAGTAACCACTTGAAAGAATTTAAGTTGACTCTGCCAAAGTCTCGGTTTGTGTCCCAGAAGTTGAAGCCTTATGGAAAGGATATGAAGAAACCTTGTGCGTGCAAGATTTGTGGAGAAGTAGGACACACCCATAAAGAACACAAGGATGAATGCCCTAATTGTGAAGGAAGTCACCCAGTTGAAGAATGCCCCACTAGGCAGATTACTTGTTTCTTGTGTGAAGGGATTACCCACTATCCTACTCAGTGTCACTTTTACCCTGTGGTACGAAGGACCGTACAACAGAAGAAAAAAGTAAAGAAAGGAGCCCTTATGGAAATTTTAGAAGAACCCGTGATGAAGGAAGATGTGGAGGACACACCTAAAGAAGACCCAAGTAAACCCTGCACTAAGTCTTGCTATTCATGTGGAGAAGAAGGACACATCTCCCAAAATTGTTTGAATGGGGATCTAGTAGAATTCCCGATAGAGGAAGTAGTATATGACCCACAGGAAATAGAAGCCCTGATTGGAATGGAAAAGTCCAGGAAGAGAAACCGATTGGAGCCCAGGAGGAACCTGAGTCATATCATCTGTTACAGGTGCAAGGAGTCAGGGCACTACCTCAACAATTGCCCAAAAAGGGAAAACTCGATACTTGTCAGAAGTAATATGTTTTAGTTGTAATGGAGCAGGGCACTTTGCCAGAGAATGCCCCAAGGAGAAGGAAACTTGTGCTAGATAGTTGAGTTTTAAACAAAAGAAATGGAGTAGTAGAAGTGAGAACATTTTATTTTCTATTGAGGTGTTGAGTTGAGGCATGTAATGGAAAAGCGAGAGATTGTAATCATTGGAGAATGAATAAAGTTAACATCGTTGGTACTGATATGGATTTTATGAGTTGTTACTCTATGAAGAAGGATTTTGGCCATTTTGAGGATATGAGAAATATGGTCTATGGAAGATTTGTGCATTTTAAGGGTGGTAGTACCCTGTAAGAACCCTTGACCCCTGGAAAAGATAAGGATACTCCACTGAGTGGATTTCGGACAAAAGGAATACGAGTTTTGTCTCGATATGTGTGATGCCCCAAGAGTATGTGGGATGAAGTTGGAGACGTCAGTTGTTTGGACCAAATGTGATCAAGGAGTCAGAAGAGAATGTTAAGTTGATTCAAGATAGACTGAAGGTAGCTCAGTCCAGGCAGAAGAGTTATGGAGACTAAAAAACGCAAGGAGGTAGTCTATGAAATTGGAGACAGAGCATGTCTTCGTGTGTCCCCTCTGCGAGGAGTTAAACGAATCGGAGTTAAGGGGAAAATTAGCCCCGAGATTTGTAGGACCATACCGATTTTTGGAGCGTATGGGAGAAGTGGCCAACAAGTTGGAGTCACCCGAAGGACTATCAGGAGTTCATGATGTGTTTCACGCTTCCCAGTTGAAGAAGTGCCATGCAGAGATGGCCAATATTCCCCTGTAAGAACGCTTGACCCTGGAAAGGATAATGATGTTCCACGAAGTGGAATATGGACTTCATGAGTATAAATCTTATCTCGATATGTGGGATATCCCACGAGGATGAAGAGATGAATTATTATGGGATATAAAGGAGGTATGATGTTGGAAATATGGATCAATGGAAATTCCATGATGAGTTTGAGTAATCATGTCCTAGTATGGTGCCAGTAGAAGGAAGGAAGATAATACAATTGTATGGATTTAAGAATACTAGGAAGTTGGAAGTTGGAATAATGATCAGTTGCCCGATGATAAGTTCAAGGACTACAAGTGATGAGATGGGCCATAACCCACAGGCCCCAGGACCTGCCAAGAAGCAAGCACATTCTTGCTGAAGGAAAAACCCTAGTAGAAGTTACGATTTTATCGATAGACGATATTATAGGAGTAACGCAAAACCTGAGAGTTGTGAAGGAACGATGGATGTTTGTTTGGGCTTGTAGAATCAATGGATTTATCCGAACTTAGTTCGTTGACAAGAGAAATTCTGCAATGCTTGTGAGGATGACCGAGTGTTAGAATGCGAGATTCGCTAAACCATATACATGGTAATGATTTCGGTGCGGGATGGATTGATCACCATACCGACTTACTCTTATTATTCGCCTTGCTATGTGGGATGGTAAATCTGAGTGACTTACCTATAGTAGAGAGACGATGATCAAAACCTTGTACAAACCTTAGAATGGTATAGGTATTTTTTTCCCTTGTACACGGCAGTTGTTGCCAACCGTAGGATATACGGTGAGGTTCAACCCAGACCTGTTTCCTGCAGGAGAAACCATAAATTGTTGACCACCATGAGATATCGATAGATAGTTAGTATTGGCGCCAGACCCGTCAGCTAAGAAGACCCAGTCTCGGAATAACCTTACCAAGAGGAAGGACATAAGAATTGAGGAAAAAGGTTATGCCGTTATCGGAAGAGCCAGAGAACGAATTACACTAAAGATCTGAGAAGGCCGACATTGTCAAGGTTAAGAATGGAGTATATGAGTTTTGATGGAACCGTAACCATGCTTTTAAGGGTGGTAGCACCCTAGACCCCGGAGACGAACGTTGGATTTTGAGAAGACCCCCAAACCCTAACCTTTTCTTTCTAGCCTCTCCGAATCTCGAGGATGAGATTCATTTTAAGGGTGGTAGGTTTGTAACATCCCAAAATTCTAAATTTTCGAATGTTAAAATAAATAGATAGATTTGATTGTTTGATTGATTGACTGAAAGTGAGTGAATTCGAAACTTTTGAAAGTTAAATGAGAGGGAATAAAAGGACTTTCCCAAACTTTCATTTTGCTTTTATGATCTCCATGAATTCAAATTCTTTTCAAACACAAAACCCTGGAGAGAAGATGACATGACTTCTTCCATTTATTTAAATGACAAGGGGTGTTGAAAATATTTGAATTCATTTGAAAATATTTCCGATTCTGGAACTTTATGCAACTCAACGATTTTCATGAGAGAAGATAAAATGACTTCTTCAAATTATATGAAATATGAGTTGGGAGTTTCAAAGAATTAAATTCAAAGTTCTTTTGAATTTAATTTTCTTTTTGGAGTTATTTGAGTTTTATTCAAATTATTTTTCTCCAAAAATAAAATATACGGAAATTAGGGTAACATGATTCCCTACATTAGAAAATTGGAGAAAAATTAATTTGAAATCATTTTGGTATTTTTAAAATGATTTTAGTTGGATTTTATTAGACCAGGAGCACTGTTTGAGTTATTAGAAAATGTATGTATTTTATTAAATGTTAGAAAAATGTTCACCGTGTAGAAAATCTTTTTCTGAAAATTTTGGTATATTATATGCCTATATAATATTTTATTTCTGTGTGTTTTTATTTGTTTTGTTTGTCTGGAAAAAAAATCTTTTATAAAAAAAAACGTGCCGACCGAACTGGGCCGCGCCCAGCCCAGCCGGCCCAAGTCGCCCCGTCTCCCTCCTCCCGTGCACGACCGGGACTCCTCCCGGAGTTCGGCGCCGCCACGCCGTCGCTGCCCCTCGCCCACGGCAGGCCCCGCCTCGCCCTCCATAAATAGCGCGCCCCGCCGCCGCGCCGCCCTCGTCCCGCTCTCGCGCCGCCGCCGCATCTCACTGCCACCGCCGCTGCACTTCGCCGCCTCGCCGTCTCGCGCCTCTCGTCGCCGCCCCGTGCCGCTAGCTGCTGCTGCACCTCGCCGCCGAGCATCGCGCCGCCTCGCCCCGCCGGAGCCACACCTCGCCGCAGCGCCGCCCGCCGGAGCTCGCCGATCCGCCGCTGCCGCCGGAAAACTGCCCTCGCCGGTTTACGTCGGAAAACGCCGAACAGATAATAAAAACCGTCGCCCCGGTCCGATTGGTTTTTCTCGGTTTTCACTAAAACCCGTTTTTTTATTTTGTCTAATTATTTAGAGCACGCTCGCTGGTTTAGCCTCTAGAGCGAACGAATCCGTTCGTTAGGTTTTCGTAGTGAACATTCGTACAGTAGAATTTTTCTTTTCTTTTTATTATTATTTTCTGCCAGGGACCCGTTTGTGAATATTTTGTTCACAGATTAGTCCCTGATTTTCAAACGACTATAACTTTTTACTCGTTTATCCAAATTCAACGAAACCAACGCCCACGTCTTCGTTATGATCCCCTCTATCCAGTAAAACAACTTAAACATGTTTTTGAAAAGTTTAAAATTTGAATTAGATTAGATTTGTATTCAAACTTCGCTTGATCGTAACTTGAGTTTCGTAGCTCCGTTTGAGTTGATTCTTTTTGCAAATTAAAGCTCTTGACCTAAATTTTCTGATAAGGCCAAATTCAAATAATTTTGGTACTGTTAGAAATTGTTTTATGTTGCAAGAGCTATTTGCTTGGTTTTGATGTTTTCCGAATCGACTTCTTCGATCTTTCTGGTCTTTTGAGTGATTGCTTATGTGTGGTTACTATTGCTTGATTACGATAGATTGACCGGAGTGTGACGAGTAGATCTATCAAGAGTTTTGAGTGTGAATCATCTTCATCAACATTGCAGGCAAGTTCACACTTTGATCATACCTTTTCTACAACCCAGTTTTTCTTGCATTAGATCAATCCTCACACACTGCATTATTAGGATCTAATTAAATTGTGGGATGGGAAGTAGATGAGGTAGTACCTATTACCTGTTTATTATCAAACCCCTAGGAGTTACTATTACGTCATGCTTACATTGCCATGCTATGCTCGTAGACGTGGATTGGGTTTTGGAGTATCCATGACAGATGTGAGATTTTTAATTAATGGTTTACTTAAGGTGGCAACTTAAACACACATCTGGGTGGGTTGAGGCACCTGGGTATTCCAGGAGTTGCCTGTCTAGGCACCTGGGTATTCCAGGACTTGCCTGTTTTTCTTTTGGACCGCCACCCAGGCCCAAAGGGATCATAAGATTATTCATACTAGAAACTTCCGTGTGCAGCCACAAGCCACTATGGGCTCTGGCATAGTTGATTAAGTCATGCGAACTCTTACAAGGTAGACTAGCAGATGTAGGGGAAAATAGGTGTACCGGTCTATCCAACGTAAGGTGGTAGCGCTTCTGAAAGACTATGTCTCGGTCATCCATTTCTCAAACATCCTGTAGTGCGAGAAATCCAACGGAGGCGATCGGGTCTTGTGGGGAAAAGTGCGCAAACCTCTGCAGAGTGTACAAACTAATCATGATTAGCCGTGTCCCCGGTTATGGTCATCTTGAGTATCTAGTTCTTGGATTATCCTGTTGATCTCATCATGTTACTTTAATTAACTTTGTTGGGTTTTAATGATGATATTTAATTGGGATTGAGAATGCTGTCAACCATTCTCAATGTTTAACAACCACCATGATAGTTAAATAAAATGTATTCTTTTGCAGTAGGGAAAAATTGGCTTTTCGCAAAAACTATAACCATAGAGCTTTTCCACCAGCCAAATATGCATGTAGTGATAGCCATTGTTCATCATTTCTCTCTATGGTGTGAATTTGCCAGTACATTCAATGTACTGACCCTCTGTGGCTGCAATGTCTCATGTTGCAGGTTTCTTACGACGAGTAAGTGATACGTTAGGGTTACGATTTCTACACTCAACTTTGCCGTTGGTGTTGATGGGAATCCACAACCATGTTGCTTCCGCTATATGGATTGAGGTAATAGTATTTACGTTACTTTATACAAGTGATTTACCTCTGTTATAAATCCTTTGAGTACTGTGTGTGTCAGCATACCGATCCAGGGATGACACTTAAGCACAGAGACTTGATCCATTCGGGTCGAGTCGCTACATTCTATCACACATCCGAAGGCAAGATATTTGTAGCTAAGAATGGATCCTTTCTAGAGAAGGAGTTTCTCTTGAAAGAAGTGAGTGGGAGGAAAGTAGAACTTGGCGACGTAATTGTACCTTCTCCCTCATTGGAAAGTAGTTCATCGCTGAAATCAGTTCCACTGATTCCTACACCAGTAAGTGAGGAAGCTAATGATGATGATCATGAAACTTCTGATCAAGTTACTACTGAACCTCGTAGGTCAACCAGAGTAAGATCCGCACCAGAGTGGTACGGTAATCCTATTCTGGAAGTCATGTTACTTGACCATGACGAACCTATGAACTACGAGGAAGCGATGATGATTCCAGATTCCGCAAAATGGCTTGAGGCCATGAAATCTGAGGTGGGATCCATGTATGAGAACAAAGTATGGACTTTGGTTGACTTGCCCGATGATCGGCATGCCATAGAGAATAAATGGATCTTCAAGAAGAATACTGACGCTGATGGTAATGTTTCTGTCTACAAAGCTCGACTTGTTGCGAAAGGTTTTCGACAAGTTCAAGGAGTTCACTACGATGAGACCTTCTCACCCGTAGCGATGCTTAAGTCCGTCCGAATCATGTTAGAAATTGCCGCATTTTACTATTATGATATTTGGCAAATGGATGTCAAATCTGCATTCCTTAATGGATATCTTAAAGAAGAGTTGTATATGATGGGACCGGAAGGTTTTATCGATCCAAAAGGTGCTAAAAAAGTGTGCAAGCTCCAGCGATCCATTTATGGACTGGTGCAAGCCTGTCGGAGTTGGAATATACACTTTGATAGTGTGATCAAAGCATATGGTTTTATACAGACTTTTGGAGAAGCATGTATTTACAAGAAAGTGAGTGGGACCTCTGTAGCATTTCTGATATTATATGTAGATGACATATTGTTGGTCGGAAATGATACTGAATATCTGAATAGCATAAAAGGATGCTTGAATAAGAATTTTTCAATGAAAGACCTCGGTGAAGCTGCTTATATATTAGGCATCAAGATCTATAGAGATAGATCAAGACGCTTAATTGGACTTTCACAAAGCACATACCTTGACAAAGTTTTGAAGAAGTTCAAAATGGATTAGTCAAAGAAAGGGTTCTTGCCTATGTTACAAGGTGTGAAGTTGAGTCAGACTCAATGCCCGACCACTGCAGAAGATAGATAGAAAGTGAAAGTCATTTCCTATGCCTCAGCCATAGGTTCTATCATGTATGCAATGCTGTGTACCAGACTTGATGTGTGCCTTGCTATTAGTTTAGAAGGGAGGTGCCAAAGTAATCCAGGAGTGGATCATTGGACAACGGTCAAGAACATCCTGAAATACTTGAGAAGGACTAAGGATATGTTTCTCGTTTATGGAGGTGACAAAGAGCTCGTCGTAAACGGTTACGTCAATGCAAGCTTTGACACTGATCTGGATGACTCTAAGTCACAAACCGGATACGTATTTTTATTAAATGGTGGAGCTGTCAGTTGGTACAGTTCCAAGCAGAGCGTCGTGGCAGGATCTACATGTGAGGCGAAATACATAGCTGCTTCGGAAGCAGCAAATGAAGGAGTCTGGATGAAGGAGTTCATATCCGATCTAGGTGTCATACCTAGTGCATCGGGTCCAATGAAAATCTTTTGTGACAATACTGGTGCAATTGCCTTGGCAAAGGAATCCAGATTTCACAATAGAACCAAGCATGTCAAGAGATGCTTCAATTCCATCCGTGATCAAGTCAAGGAGGGAGACATAGAGATTTGCAAGATACATACGGATCTGAATGTTGCAGACCCATTGACTAAGCCTCTCTCATGAGCAAAACATGATCAGCACCAAGACTCCATGGGTGCTAGAATCATTACAATGTTGTAGCGACCCGACCTCCGATGGTCAAGTCTCTGTGCTTCAGTGTCATCCCTGGATCGGTAATGCTGACACACACAGTACTCGGACGATTTATAACAGAGTAGCAATCACACACTTATTACATCGAACGTCTCAAGAGAGAACTTATTACAATAATATGGCTTAAGGCCATCTAATACGATAACAGCGGAAGGCTTGGAAGAATAAGTGAGTCCATCAACCCCAATGGCATAGCTGAGCTGCAAGGCAACGACCTAACGAACCTTACTCCTCGTCTGAAAAGTCTGCAACATAATACATTGCAGCCCGAAAACGGGTCAGCACATGGAATATGCTGGCAAAGTAACACAGTAGAGCAAGAACAGAATGATGCTATCACTACATGCATATTTGGCTGGTGGAAAGCTCTATGGTTACAGTTTTGCGAAAAGCCAATTTTTTCCTACAACAAAGGAATAGATTTTAATTTAACTATCATGGTAGTTGAAACATCATTGAGAAGGTTCCTCCAACTCAATCCCAATTAAAGTGATTAACAACCCAACAATATTACTTAAACATGATGAGATACTTTTGATAACCCAAGTACTAGATACTCAAGAATTGTCCATAACCGGGGACACGGCTAACCATGATTAGATTGTACACTCTGCAGAGGTTTGCGCACTTTTCCCCACAAGACTCAATCGCCTCCGTTGGATTTCTCGCACTATAGGGTGTTTGAGAAACGGATAACCGAGACACAGTCTTTCAGAAACATTAACTCTCTACCCCGGACAGACCATACCAAACCTACATCCCACTACCTACTGATCTGCCTCTTCAAGAGCTTCACGTAACTTACTCAACTATGCTAGAGCCCATAATAGCTTGTGGCTGCACACAAAAGTTTCTAGCATCAATCATCTCAGTTCCCTTTGAGCCTGGGTGGCGGTCCATAGGAAGATCACATGGGTACTCCGGGATTTCCAAAAATACCTGTTGATCAAAGTGTTACTTGCCTTGCTGACGATCTGCGAAACCTAGGGACTCGTAGTAGCACGCTTCGCACTCCGGGTGTTCTATCGCAAGCAAACAATAGCATACATAAGTAACAAGCAACGATGCACAAGCAAAACTCAACAAAAGAGGTTGTCCATAAAGTTCAAATTAAGAACTCCGGTTCGCAAAAAGAATCAAATCAAACGGAGCAACGAAACTCAAACGGCGAAAGAAAGAAGCTTTGTTTACTAATCTGAAACTAGGTCAAATTTTACAGTAGAGAAAACTTGTTTGAGTTGGTTAAATGGAAAAAGGGTTTTGAGACGAAACTCTAGGCGCTTGAATCGCCTGATTCCGACTAATGAGCGAAAAGATAAACAGAAACTAAGATCGGATCAGAAATCGCGATCTGAGAAAAACGCGGAATAAAATTGATAAAAGAAAACTAACGAACAGACTAACGAACGAGCATTCGTTAGTTGTATCTAACGGGCAAAGAACTGTTCATTAAAACGAACGTTCGGACGAGCGTCCGCTAACTAGAAGAACCGAGAAAAACCGGCGAATCCGAAAAAACGGATCTAGGGTTTCTAAAAAACAACCGAACGGTCTTTAGAGAAAAAAACCAGCGGCGGGGCGCGGAGGCTACCTCCGGCGAGAGGTCCGGCGAGGCGAGGCAGCAGCGCGGGCTGCGGCGGCAGGCGGCAGCGGCGGCGCTCGGCTGCGGTGGCAGCTAGGCGCGGCGCGGGCGGCGGGGCTAGGCGGCGCGGGCGACGGTGGCTGCGGAGGCAGTGGCGGTGGCGTTTGGGGGCGGGGTGGCGGCGTATATAAAAGGGCGGGGTGGGGCGACTTGGAGGAGGGGTCAAGGCGGCGGCGGAGTGGAGTCCGGCTCGGACTCCTAGTCCGAGTCGGCGGCGGCGGCGCGCGCGGGGAGGGCGGCCTGGCTCGGCTGGGCCTTAGGCCCAGTCGGGCGTGGGAACTTTTTTTTAAATAATTTCGCCGACCAAAATAAAATCCTAGAAAAATAAATAAAAATCTAAAAATGCCAAAACAAATTTTCACCGTCTAAATAAAATATTTAGAACGAGATGAACATTTTCTTGGCCCTAAAATGGAATTTTGAAAAACGTGCAATTTTTCTAAGGCAAACAAAATTGCAATAAAATCCAAATAAAACAAATATTTGATTTTAATATTTTTTCCTCCAATATCTCAATTATCTTGGAGAAGTCATGTTATCTCCTCTCATATATTTTAGTATGAAATATTTTTGGAGAGAAAATAATTAAAACCAAAAATCCTTGTTTCAAAATTTGATAAAGATCAAATTTGAAAACGGGGAAATCCCCAACTCTCTCCGAGGGTCCTTGAGTTGCTTAGGATTTCGAGGATCGCGAGATGAAAAGCGAATAAAGTATGATGTGCATGGATGACTATGTATAACATTCCAAATTGAAAATTTGGGATGTTACAAACCTACCCCCCTTAAGATGAATCTCGCCCTTGAGATTTGGATTGGCTAGAAAATAGGTGCGGGTGGTCTTTGCGAAGGTCATCCTCTCGTTCCCATGTGGCTTCATCCTCGGTATGGTGGCTCCACTGAACTTTACAAAATTTGATAACCTTACTGCGGGTGACTCTACTGGCAAACTCAAGAATCTTAACTGGTTTCTCCTCATAAGTCAAATCACTGTCCAACTAAATCGCCTCCAGGGGTACTGTATCTCTTAGCGGTACATCTGTCATCTCAGCATGACACTTATTCAGCTATGAAACGTGAAACACGTCATGAACTCCTGACAATCCCTCGGGTAACTCCAACTTGTAGGCAACTTCTCCCATCCGTTCCAGAATACGATATGGTCCTACAAATCTCGGGGCTAACTTTCCCTTAACTCCAAAACGTTTCACTCCTCGCAAGGGTGACACTCGCAGATATGCTCGGTCTCCAATTTCATAGGTTACCTCCTTGCGTTTTGAGTCAGCATAACTCTTCTGCCTGGACTGAGCAATCTTTAGTCTGTCTCGAATCAATTTAACCTTCTCCTCAGACTCCTTGATCAAGTCTGGTCCAAACAACTGTCGGTCTCCTACCTCGTCCCACATCAATGGTGTTCGGCACCTTCGTCCATACAGGGCTTCAAACGGTGCCATCTTCAAACTGGCTTGATAGCTATTGTTGTATGAAAACTCTGCGTATGGCAAATTGTCATCCCAACTAGATCCGTAATCTAGCGCACAGGCTCTCAACATGTCCTACAAAATTTGGTTGACTCTCTTTGTTTGTCCATCCGTCTGCGAGTGAAATGCTGTACTAAACTCCAATCTCGTTCCCAAGGTCTGGTGCAACTGGTGCCAAGACTTTGAGGTAAACCGTGTTCCTCGATCTGATACGATGGTCCTCGGAACTCCATGCAGACATACTATCTTGGACATATATATCTTGGCCAGCTTTGCACTCGTATAGGTGGTTTTCACTGGGATGAAGTGAGCTACTTTGGTCAAGTGATCAACTACTACCCATATGGAATCATATCCTTCTTTGGTCCTGGGCAATCCGGTGATAAAGTCCATGCCCAGTTTATCCCACTTCCATTCGGGTATCGGCATAGGCTGTAACAGTCCTACTGGCTTCTGATGCTCTGCCTTCACGCGCTGACATACATCACATACGGCGACATACTCGGCAATATCCTTCTTCATACCGGTCCACCAAAAACGTTCCTTCAAATCCAAATACATCTTGGTGTTTCCGGGGTGTATCGAGTATGGTGAGTCATGGGCCTCTTGAAGGATTAACTTCCTGATCTCCTGGTTATTGGGCACATAAACTTGGTCCTCAAACCATAGGGCATCCTGCTCATCTTCACGAAAACCTTTGGCCTTTCCTTTGCTCATCTTCTCCTTTATCTCAGCAATCTCCTTGTCCTCTTTCTGGGCTTCCCGAATCTTGTCCAGCAATGTCGAATGGACCTCCATTGTTGCAATAAATCCTCTAGGAACAATCTCCAATCGAAGTTCCATGATGTCCTCTGCTAATTCCTTCGGCAGTCCCTTGCTTTCAAGGATGTTAGCATAACTCTTCCGGCTCAAAAAGCATCTGCTATGACATTGGCCTTCCCTGGATGATAGTGTAGCTTCATGTCATAATCCTTTATAAGCTCCAACCATCTCCTCTTTCGAAGGTTCTGTTAGGAAACGTAGCAGAAATTCAAAATTTTCCTACGTGTCACCAAGATCTATCTATGGAGAGACTAGCAACGAGGGGAAGGAGAGTGCATCTACATACCCTTGTAGATCACTAAGCAGAAGCGTTCAAGTGAACGGGGTTGATGGAGTCGTACTCGTCGTGATCCAAATCACCGATGATCCTAGTGCCGAACGGACGGCACCTCCGCGTTCAACACACGTACAGCCCGATGATGTCTCCCACGCCTTGATCCAGCAAGGAAAGAGGGAGAGGTTGAGGAAGACTCCATCCAGCAGCAGCACAACGGCGTGGTGGTGATGGAGGAGCATGGCAATCCTGCAGGGCTTCGCCAAGCACCACGGGATATGAGGAGAAAGAGAGGGAGGGCTGCACCAACAGGCAGAGATCAGATCACGTGTTATGGGCAGCCCCAGGCCTCACTATATATAGGGGAGAGGGAGGAGGGTGCACCCCCTCTAGGGTTCCCACCCCTAGGGGGGCGGCAGCCCTAGATGGGAAAGGGGAGGCGGCCAAGAGGGGGAGAGAGGGGGGCGCCCCCTAGGGTGGGCCTTAGGCCCATCTAAGCCTAGGGTTTCCCCTCTCTCCTCCTTTGTTGCGCCTTGGGCCTTGTGGGAGGCACACCAGCCCACTTAGGGGCTGGTCCCTCACCACCCTTGGCCCATGCAAGCCTCCGGGGCAGGTGGCCCCACTTGGTGGACCCCCGGGACCCTCCCGGTGGTCCCGGTACGTTACCGACAAACCCCGAAACTTTTCCGGTGACCAAAACAGGACTTCCCATATATAAATCTTTACCTCCGGACCATTCCGGAAATCCTCGTGACGTCCGGGATCTCATCCGGGACTCCAAACAACATTCGGTAACCACATACAAACTTCCTTTATAACCCTAGCGTCATCGAACCTTAAGTGTGTAGACCCTACGGGTTCGGGAGACATGCAGACATGACCGAGACGTTATCCGGTCAATAACCAACAGCGGGATCTGGATACCCATGTTGGCTCCCACATGTTCCACGATGATCTCATCAGATGAACCACGATGTCGAGGATTCGATCAATCCCGTATACAATTCCCTTTGTCTAGCGGTACGATACTTGCCCGAGATTCGATCATCGGTATCCCGATACCTTGTTCAATCTTGTTACCGGCAAGTCTCTTTACTCGTTCCGTAACACATCATCCCATGATCAACTCCTTGATCACATTGTGCACATTATGATGATGTCCTACCGAGTGGGCCCAGAGATACCTCTCCGTCACACGGAGTGACAAATCCCAGTCTCGATTCGTGCCAACCTAATAGACACTTTCAAAAATACCCGTAGTGTACCTTTATAGCCACCCAGTTACGTTGTGACATTTGGCACACCCAAAGCACTCCTACGGTATCCGGGAGTTGCACAATCTCATGGTCTAAGGAAAGGATACTTGACATTAGAAAAGCTTTAGCATACGAACTACACGATCTTGTGCTATGCTTAGGATTGGGTCTTGTCCATCACATCATTCTCCTAATGATGTGATCCCGTTATCAACGACATCCAATGTCCATGGTCAGGAAACCGTAACCATCTATTGATCAACGAGCTAGTCAACTAGAGGCTTACTAGGGACATGGTGTTGTCTATGTGTCCACACATGTATCTGAGTTTCCTATCAATACAATTCCAGCATGGATAATAAACGATTATCATGAACAAGGAAATATAATAATAACTTATTTATTATTGCCTCTAGGGCATATTTCCAACAGTCTCCCACTTGCACTAGAGTCAATAATCTAGTTCACATCGCCATGTGATTAACACTCACAGGTCACATCGCCATGTGACTAACACCCAAGAGTTTACTAGAGTCAGTAGTCTAGTTCACATCACTATGTGATTAACACTCAATGAGTTCTAGGTTTGATCATGTTGCTTGTGAGAGAGGTTTTAGTCAATGGGTCTGAACCTTTCAGATCCGTGTGTGCTTTACAAATCTCTATGTCATCTCCTAGATGTAGCTACCACGTTCTATTTGGAGCTATTCCAAATAACTGTTCTACTTGGAGCTATTCTAAATTGTTGCTCCATTATACGTATCCGGTATCTCTACTCAGAGCTATCCGGATAGGTGTTAAGCTTGCATCGACGTAACCCTTTACGACGAACTCTTTTACCACCTCCATGATCGAGAAAAATTCCTTAGTCCACTAGTTACTAAGGATAACTTTGACCGCTGTCCTGTGATCCATTCTTGGATCACTCTTGTACCCCTTGACTGACTCATGGCAAGGCACACTTCAGGTGCGGTACACAGCATAGCATACTGTAGAGCCTACGTCTTAAGCATAGGGGACGACCTTCGTCCTTTCTCTCTATTCTGCCATGGTCGAGCTTTAAGTCTTAACTTCATACCTTACAACTCAGGCAAGAACTCCTTCTTTGACTGATCCATCTTGAACACCTTCAAGATCATGTCAAGGTATGTGCTCATTTGAAAGTACCATTAAGCGTTTTGATCTATCCTTATAGATCTTGATGCTCAATGCTCAAGTAGCTTAATCCAGGCTTTCCATTGAAAAACACTTTCCAAATAACCCTATATGCTTTCCAGAAATTCTACATCATTTCTGATCCATAATATGTCAACAACATATACTCATCAGAAATTCTATAGTGCTCCCACTCACTTCTTTGGAAATACAAGTTTCTCATAAACTTTGTATAAACCCAAAATCTTTGATCATCTCATCAAAGCGTGCATTCCAACTCCGAGATGCTTACTCCAGTCCTCAGAAGGATTGCTGGAGCTTTGCATACTTATTAGCATCTTTCAGGATTGACAAAACCTTCCGGTTGTATCACATACAACCTTTCCTCAAGAAAATCGTCGAGGAAACAATGTTTTGACATCCTATCTGCAAGATTTCATAAATAATGCAGTAATCGCTAATATAATTCCAACAGACTCTTAGCATCGCTACGAGTGAGAAAGTCTCATCGTAGTCAACTCCTTGAACTTGTTGGAAAACATCTTAACGACAAGTCGATCTTTCTTAATGGTGAAACATACCATCATTGTTCGTCTTCCTTTTAAAATCCATCTGTACTCAACAGCCTTACGACCATCGAGCCATTCCGCCAAAGTCTACACTTTGTCTTCATACATGGATCCTCTCTCGGATTATATGGCCTCGAGCCATTTATCGGAATCCGGGCCCACCATCGCTTCTCCATAGCTCGTAGGTTCATCGTTGTCAAGCAACGTGACTTCCAAGACAGGATTATGTACCACTCTGAAGTAGTATGCATCCTTGTCATCCCACGAGGTTTGATAGTGACTTGATCTGAAGTTTCATGATCACTATCATAAGCTTCCACTTCAATTGGTGTAGGTGCCACAGGAATAACTTCCTGTGCCCTGCCACACACTAGTTGAAGTGACGGTTCAATAACCTCATCAAGTCTCCACCATCCTCCCACTCAATTCTTTCGAGAGAAACCTTTCCTCGAGAAAGGACCCGATTCTAGAAACAATCCCTTATTGCTTTCGAATCTGAGACAGGAGGTATACCCAACTGTTTTGGGTGTCCTATGAAGATGCATTTATCCGCTTTGGGTTCGAGCTTATCAGCCTGAAACCTTTTTCACATAAGCGTCGCAGCCCCAAACTTTTAAGGAATGACAGCTTAGGTTTCTCTAAACCATAGTTCATACGGTGTCATCTCATCGGAATTACGTGGTGCCCTATTTAAAGTGAATGTGGTTGTCTCTAATGCATAACCCATAAACTATTGTGGTAATTCGATAAGAGACATCATGGTATGCATCATATCCAATAGGGTGCAGTTATGATGTTCGGACACACCATCACACTATGGTGTTCCAGGCTGTATCAGTTGTGAAACAATTTCCACAATGTCTTAATTCTGTGCCAAACTCGTAATTCAGATATTCATCTCTATGATCATATCATAGATCTTTTATCCTCTTGTCACGACGATCTTTCAACTTCACCCTGAAATTACTTGAACCTTTCAATAACTCAGACTCGTGATTTATCAAGTAAATATACTCAACATCTACTCAAATCATCTGTGAAGTAAGAACATAATGATATCCACTACATGCCTCAGCACTCATTGGACTGCACACATCAAAATGTATTACTTCCAACTAGTTGCTTTCCATTTTACTGAAAACGAGGCTTTCAGTCATCTTGCCCATGTGATATGATTTGCATGTCTCAAGTGATTCAAAAATCAAGTGAGTCCAAACGGTCCATTTGCATGGAGTTTCTTCATGCATATACACCAATAGGCATGGTTCGCATGTCTCAAACTTTTCAAAGATGAGTGAGCCCAAAGATCCATCAACATGGAGCTTCTTCATGCATTTTATACTGATATGACTTACGTGGCAGTGCCACAAGTAGGTGGTACTATCATTATTATCCTATATCTTTTGGCATGAACATGTGTATCACTACGATCGAGATTCAATAAACCATTCATTTTAGGCGTAAGACCATTGAAGGTATTATTCAAATAAACAGAGTAACCATTATTCTCCTTAAATGAATAACCGTATTGCGATAGACGTAATCCAATCATGTCTATGCTCAACGCAAACACCAAATAACAATTATTTAGGTTTAACACCAATCTCGATGGTAGAGGGAGCGTGCGATGCTTGATCATATCAACATTGGAAACACTTCCAACACATATTGTCAGCTCACCTTTAGCTAGTCTCTGTTTATTCCGTAGCTTTTATTTCGAGTTACTAACACTTAGCAACCGAACCGGTATCTAATACCCTGGTGCTACTAGGAGTACTAGTAAAGTACACATCAACACAATGTATATCCAATATACTTCTATCGACCTTGCCAGCCTTCTCATCTACCCAGTATCTAGGGTAATTCTGCTCCAGTGGTTGTTCCCCTTATTACAGAAGCACTTAGTCTCGGGTTTGGGTTCAATTTTGGGTTTCTTCACTAGAGCAGCAGCTGAATTGCCGTTTCATGAAGTGTCCCTTCTTGCCCTTGCCCTTCTTGAAACTAGTGGTTTCACCAACCATCAACAATTGATGCTCCTTCTTGATTTCTACTTTTGTGGTGTCAAACATAGCGAATATCTCAAGGATCATCATGTATGTCCCTGATATTATAGCTCATCACAAAGCTCTAGCAGCTTGGTGGTAATGACTTCGGAGAACTATCACTATTTCATTTGGAAGATCAACTCCCACTTGATTCAAGCGATTGTTGTACTCAAACAATCTGAGCACAAGCTCAACAATTGAGCTTTTCTCCCTTAGTCTGCGGGCTAAGAAAATCGTCGGAGGTCTTAAACCTCTTGACGTGAGCATGAGCCTGAAATCCCAATTTCAGCCCTCAAAACATCTCATATGTTTCGCGACGTTTCAAGACGTCTTCGGTGCCTCAACTCTAAACCGTTTAACTGAACTATCACGTAGTTATCAAAATGTGTATGTCAGATGTTCGCAACATCCACAGACAACGTTCGAGGTTCAGCACACTGAGCGGTGCATTAAGGACATAAGCCTTCTAGGAAGCAATGAGGACAATCCTCAGTTTACGGACCTAGTCCACATAATTGCTACTATCAACTTTCAACTAAATTTTCTCTAGGAACATATCTAAACAGTAGAACTGAAGCGCGAGCTATGACATAATTTGCAAAAATCCTTTTGACTATGTTCAGGATAATTAAGTTCATCTTATGAACTCCCACTCAGATAGACATCCCTCTAGTCATCTAAGTGATTACATGATCCGAGTCAACTAGGCCGTGTCCGATCATCACGTGAGACGGACTAGTCAACATCGGTGAACATCTTCATGCTGATCGTATCTACCATACGACTCATGCTCGACCTTTCGGTCTTCTGTGTTCCGAGGCCATGTCTGTACACATGCTAGGCTCATCAAGTCAACCTAAGTGTTTCGTGTGTGTAAATCTGTCTTACACCCGTTGTATGTGAACGTTAGGATCAAACACCCGATCATCACGTGGTGCTTTGAAACAACGAACTGTCGCAATGGTGAACAGTTAGGGGGAACACTTTCTTGAAATTTTAATGAGGGATCATCTTATTTACTACCGTCGTTCTAAGTAAACAAGATGTATAAACATGATAAACATCACATGCAATCAAATAGTGACATGATATGGCCAATATCATATTGCTCCTTTTGATCTCCATCTTCGGGGCTCCATGATCATCATCGTCACCGGCATGACACCATGATCTCCATCATCATGATCTCCATCATCGTGTCTTCATAAAGTTGTCTCGCCAACTATTACTTCTACTACTACAGCTAACGGTTAGCAATAAAGTAAAGTAATTACATGACGTTTATGTTGACACGCAGGTCATAAATAAATTAAGACAACTCCTATGGCTCCTGCCGGTTGTCATACTCATCGACATGCAAGTCGTGATTCCTATTACAAGAACATGATCAATCTCATACATCACATATATCATTCATCACATCCTTTGGCCATATCACATCACATAGCATACCCTGCAAAAACAAGTTAGACGTCCTCTAATTGTTGTTTGCATGTTTTACGTGGCTGCTATGGGTTTGTAGCAAGAACGTTTCTTACCTACGCAAAGACCACAACGTGATATGCCAATTGCTATTTACCCTTCATAAGGACCCTTTTCATCGAATCCGTTCCGACTAAAGTGGGAGAGACAGACACCCGCTAGCCACCTTATGCAACTAGTGCATGTCAGACAGTGGAACCGGTCTCACGTAAGCGTACGTGTAAGGTTGGTCCGGGCCGCTTCATCCCACGATGCCGTCGAAACAAGATTGGACTAGTAACGGTAAGCATATTGAACAATATCAACGCCCACAACTACTTTGTGTTCTACTCGTGCATAGAATCTACGCAATAGACCTAGCTCATGATGCCACTGTTGGGGAACATAGCAGAAATTCAAAATTTTCCTACGTGTCACCAAGATCTATCTATGGAGAGACTAGCAACGAGGGGAAGGAGAGTGCATCTACATACCCTTGTAGATCGCTAAGCGGAAGCGTTCAAGTGAACGGGGTTGATGGAGTCATACTCGTCGTGATCCAAATCATCGATGATCCTAGTGCCGAACGGACGGCACCTCCGCGTTCAACACACGTACAGCCCGATGATGTCTCCCACGCCTTGATCCAGCAAGGAGAGAGGGAGAGGTTGAGGAAGACTCCATCCAGCAGCAGCACAACGGCGTGGTGGTGATGGAGGAGCGTGGCAATCCTGCAGGGCTTCGCCAAGCACCACGGGATATGAGGAGAAAGAGAGGGAGGGCTGCACCAACAGGCAGAGATCAGATCACGTGTTATGGGCAGCCCCAGGCCTCACTATATATAGGGGAGAGGGAGGAGGGTGCGCCCCCTCTAGGGTTCCCACCCCTAGGGGGGCGGCAGCCCTAGATGGGAAAGGGGAGGCGGCCAAGAGGGGGAGAGAGGGGGGCGCCCCCTAGGGTGGGCCTTAGGCCCATCTAAGCCTAGGGTTTCCCTTCTCTCCTCCTTTGCTGCGCCTTGGGCCTTGTGGGAGGCACACCATCCCACTTAGGGGTTGGTCCCTCACCACCCTTGGCCCATGCAAGCCTCCGGGGCAGGTGGCCCCACTTGGTGGACCCCCGGGACCCTCCCGGTGGTCCCGGTACGTTACCGATAAACCCCGAAACTTTTCCGGTGACCAAAATAGGACTTCCCATATATAAATCTTTACCTCCGAACCATTTCGGAACTCCTCGTGACGTCCGGGATCTCATCCGGGACTCCAAAAAACATTCGGTAACCACATACAAACTTCCTTTATAACCCTAGCATCATCGAACCTTAAGTGTGTAGACCCTACGGGTTCGGGAGACATGCATACATGACCGAACCGTTCTCCGGTCAATAACCAACAGCGGGATCTGGATACCCATGTTGGCTCCCACATGTTCCACGATGATCTCATCAGATGAACCACGATGTCGAGGATTCGATCAATCCCGTATACAATTCCCTTTGTCTAGCGGTACGATACTTGCCCAAGATTCGATCGTCGGTATCCCGATACCTTGTTCAATCTCATTACCGACAAGTCTCTTTACTCGTTCCGTAACACATCATCCCGTGATCAACTCCTTGATCACATTGTGCACATTATGATGATGTCCTACCGAGTGGGCCCAGAGATACCTCTCCGTCACACGGAGTGACAAATCCCAGTCTCGATTCGTGCCAACCCAACAGACACTTTCTGAGATACCCGTAGTGTACCTTTATAGCCACCCAGTTACGTTGTGACGTTTGGCACACCCAAAGCACTCCTACGGTATCCGGGAGTTGCATAATCTCATGGTCTAAGGAAATGATACTTGACATTAGAAAAGCTTTAGCATACGAACTACACGATCTTGTGCTATGCTTAGGATTGGGTCTTGTCCATCACATCATTCTCCTAATGATGTGATCCCGTTATCAACGACATCCAATGTCCATGGTCAGGAAACCGTAACCATCTATTGATCAACGAGCTAGTCAACTAGAGGCTTACTAGGGACATGGTGTTGTCTATGTATCCACACATGTATCTGAGTTTCCTATCAATACAATTCCAGCATGGATAATAAACGATTATCATGAACAAGGAAATATAATAATAACTTATTTATTATTGCCTCTAGGGCATATTTCCAACAGGTTCAGCTCCTTCTAGATGAAAATGTACTTTAAACTCTTATGGTTCGTGTACACATCATAACGGTTTCCAATAAGGTAATGTCTCCAGGTCTTCAATGCATGCACTACGGCTGCTAACTCCAAATCATGCGTGGCATAGTTTAACTCATGAGGTTTCAGTTGTCGTGAAGCATATGAAACAACTATCCCGTCCTGCATAAGCACACATCCAAGTCCTAAGCGTGAGGCATCGCAGTACACTTGGAACTCCTTATGTATATCTGGCAGTGTTTGCATTGGCGCTGTAGTCAAACGTTTCTTCAACTCCTGGAAACTTGCCTCGCAATCTTCTGTCCATTTAAACTTAGTGTCCTTCTTCAACAGTTCAGTCATTGGCTTTGCAATCTTGGAAAAATTCTCGATGAATCTTCGGTAGTATCCTGCGAGTCCAAGAAAACTGCGGATCTCGCTAACTGAAGTGGGTGCCAACCATTCAGTAACTGACTGAATTTTGCTGGGGTCTACTGCTATACCTTCTCCCGATATAACATGTCCAAGGAACCCAACTTCCTTCAACCAAAATTCGCATTTGCTAAACTTAGCATACAACTGGTGTTCCGTAAGTTTCTCGAGAACTAAGTGCAAATGCTCCGTGTGCTCCTCCTTGTTCTTCGAGTATACCATAATATCATCAATAAACACCACAACAAACTTGTCCAAATACTCCATGAACACCTTGTTCATCATGCTCATGAAATAGGCAGGGGCATTAGTCAGTCCAAATGACATGACCGTCTACTCGTATAATCCATATCGTGTTGTGAACGTTGTCTTCGGTATGTCCTTCTCTCGTATCTTCAACTGATGATACCCTGATCGCAAATTGATCTTCGAAAACACTTTAGCTCCTTGCAACTGATCAAACAGATCGTTGATCATCGGCAGTGGGTACTTATTCTTAATCGTCACTTCATTTAATGCTCGATAATCAACAACCATCCTCAGGGATTTATCCTTCTTCTCAACCAAAAGTACTGGGGCTCCCCAAGGTGATGAACTTCTTCGGATGTATCCTTTCTCCAATAACTCCTTGATATGTTTCTTAATTTCTTCCAGATCATTTGCGGGCAGCCGATAGGGTCTTTTGGATATTGGTCCTGTACCTGGCAACAGCTCTATCAAAAACTCAATGTCTCTATCCGGTGGCATGCCTGGTAACTCCTCTGGGAAAACATCCGGGTATTCCTTCACTACAGGCACTTCCTCCTGAACAACTCTCATAAGGGCATTCACTTTACTCCTCCTAGGCACATGCCTAGATACATACTTAATCCTTTTCCCTTCCGAGGTGGTGAGATAAATCGACTTACTAGCACAGTCAATGCTTCCTCCAAATTTTGACATCCAGTCCGTACCCAATATCACATCCAATCCTTGTGACTCGAAGATAATTAGGTCGGACGAAAAAACATGTGTACCAATGGTTAAGGGTATCTGGTCACACCATCGACTAGCCATATACTCTGCTCCGGGTGAACTTACTAGAAGAGGGGTCCTAAGGGTTTGGGTTGGTAGTTTAAACTTATCCACGAATCCCCTTGATATGTATGAATGCAATGCACCAGTATTGAAAAGAACAAGAGCGGTAAATGACTTAACCAAAAACTTACCTGTTACCGCGTCCAGCTGCTCTTCAACCTCCTCCATGTTAACGTGGTTCACTTGTCCTTTGTTGAATGGATTTGGCTTGTTCCCAGCGCTCCCATTTCCATTTCCATTTCCATTCTTTCCTTCAAGGCACTCCATGGCATAGTGTCCAGTCTTCCCGCACTTGAAACAAGTAACATGACTTAAGTCCCTTTTGCCGGGCATGGCTGGATTGGGGCGGTTATGATTATTGTTGGTTCCGTTCCCATTCCCATTCCTAGATCCATTGTGGTTATGCGATCCTCCTCCAGTGTGGTTGTGACCTCCATGGTTACGAACAAGTCCTCCCGAGTTCGGGGTTAGGCGAGGTTTCTGCTGAGCTCATGAGTTATACTTTCCTTGTCCATACTTCCTCTTGTGGCTCTCAATCTGTCATTGCTTCCCTTCAATCATAAGAGCCTTATCTACTAACTCCTGGTAGTTGTTGAAGGTTGCTACCATCAACAGCATGCTCATCTCATCATTCAGCCCTTCCATAAACTTCTCCTGCTTCGCGGCATCTGTGGCCACATCATCAGGGGCATAGCGAGATAACTGGCTAAACTCATCCACATACTGAGCCAGTTCCCCTGGCGTAGGTTGCGGAACTCCCGCTTCTTCATTTGCATAGCTCTAGTAGAGACATGGGTTGTGCGGAAAGCTTGCTGAAACTGGTCCCAAGTGACATTGGCTATAGGAAAAGTGGTTGTGTAATTCTCCCACCATGAGGCTGCTGGTCCATCCAATTGATGTGCGGCAAAGCGCACTCTCTCAACATTTGTGCAACCTGCGGTGGTCAACTCCCTTCCAATGCGGCGTAGCCAATTGTCCGCAACTATGGGCTCGGTGCTACTGGAAAACACCGGCGGCTGTAACCTTAGAAAACGGGCTAGGTTGTCCACGGGCGGCAGGTTGTTGTTGTTGTTGTTATTGTTGTTGCCCTGATTCTGAACTAGCAATTGCATCAACGTATTCTACTGTTGGATCAACTGGGTGAGCTCCGGTGGGAAGGCAAAACCGGTGTCACGTCTCGGAGGCATCTGAGGGTTTAGATGGAAGAGATTAGAATAGAGAAGGGGTCTAATGACAAAACACTACCCATATGCACATGTGACAAACACAATCATTTCACTCAATCAGTCAAGCAAGGGCATACAAACGGTCTAGAACTATCGCACAAGTGCTCAACTACTACTAAATAAATGGGGGAATACTAGTGATATATGGTAGTCATCTAGAAATTTTGATCGGTGGAAGATTCCATGATGTCTGCTCCAGCTTCGTCTTCATAATCATCATCACTAGGATCGGAATCGGTGTCGTTGATGATGATGTAGTCCTCGGGGCGTATCTCCTTGGGTTCTTCTTCTTCTATTGGTGCTGGTCCTCCCATGAATACTCCGATCTTCTTGACTAGGTCGTCATTCTTCTCCAGTAGTGTCTTGATTTCCTCCTCATACCCATCGCGTACAAACTTGAGTTCTTCCTCCAGCTCGATGATTCTAGTCTTCGCCTTCTTTAAGTCCATCATGTCCGCGCACATCTGGTTTTCCTGACGTCGGATGTGCTGGTTTAACTCCTGGATGAAAGCTGCAATGGATCTATCCTTCCTGGTGCTGATTACTTCCCATTGCTCGTCTTGGCGCCCACATATTTGGTAAATAATGTCCTTAAGCTCCCTGTTGTAGACTTCTCCAATGCGTCCCATGGTAATGTGGGCTGCCATGCTCTTGCCTAGACTCCAGGTGGGTGCTCCGAAAGAAAACTCTATGGGTTTAGAAGTTGGCGAGAACGTCCTTCCTGGAACTTGTACTTGAATCCTCCAGCGCTCCTCTTCAGGTAAGGTGGCGTTGTACGTCCCGGTGAAGCTTGGTATTCCAATGTTCAAGTACCTAGTGACTTCCTTCAAGTGGCGTCCAAAAGGTGTGTCTTCATCCGGTTGGGCAAACTTGTTCTTCATCTCCGTCATCCTAAAGAGTAGAAAATGGAGAGGAGTCAGAAATGAGAAGAGAAGGGTGACCTAGGGTTTATCTTAGTGGTCGTGTCCTACACTCAGCGTGTGCTCTGATACCATCTTGTAGCGACCCGGCCTCAGATGGTCAAGTCTCTATGCTTCAGTGTCATCCCTGGATCGGTAATGCTGACACACATAGTACTCGGAGGATTTATAACAGAGTAGCAATCACACACTTATTACATCGAACGTCTCAAGAGAGAAATTATTACAATAATATGGCTTAAGGCCATCTAATACGATAACAGCGGAAGGCTTGGAAGAATAAGTGAGTCCATCAACTCCAACGGCATAGCTGAGCTGCACGACAACGACCTAACGAACCTTACTCCTCGTCTGAAAAGTCTGCAACATAATACGTTGCAGCCCGAAAACGGGTCAGCACATGGAATATGCTGGCAAAGTAACACAGTAGAGCAAGAACAGAATAATGCTATCACTACATGCATATTTGGCTGGTGGAAAGCTCTATGGTTACAGTTTTGCGAAAAGCCAATTTTTCCCTACAACAAAGGAATAGATTTTAATTTAACTATCATGGTAGTTGAAACATCATTGAGAAGGTTCCTCCAACTCAATCCCAATTAAAGTAATTAACAACCCAACAATATTAGTTAAACATGATGAGATACTTTTGTTAACCCAAGTATTAGATACTCAAGAATTGTCCATAATCGGGGACACGGCTAACCATGATTAGATTGTACACTCTGCAGAGGTTTGCGCACTTTTCCCCACAAGACTCAATCGCCTCCGTTGGATTTCTCACACTACAGGGTGTTTGAGAAACGGATGACCGAGACACGGTCTTTCAGAAACATTAACTCTCTACTCCGGACAGACCATACCAAACCTACATCCCACTACCTGTTGATCTGCCTCTTCAAGAGCTTCACATAACTTACTCAACTATGCTAGAGCCCATAATAGCTCGGAGGAGGGGTCAAGGCGGCGGCGGCGGAGTGGAGTCTGGCTCGGACTCCTAGTCCGAGTCGGCGGCGGCGGCGCGTGCGGGGAAGGCGGCGACGGCGGCGGCCTGGCTCGGCTCGGCCTTAGGCCCAGTCGGGCGCGGGAACTTTAAAAAAAATAATTTCGCCGACCGAAATAAAATCCTCGAAAAATAAATAAAAATCTAAAAATGCCAAAATAAATTTTCACCGTCTAAATAAAATATTTAGAACGAGATGAACATTTTCTTAGCCCTAAAATGCAATTTTGAAAAACGTGCAATTTTTCTAAGGCAAACAAAATTGCAATAAAACAAATATTTGATTTTAATATTTTCCTCCAATATCTCAATTATCTTGGACAAGTCATATTATCTCCTCTCATATATTTTAGTATGAAATATTTTTGGAGAGAAAATAATTAAAACCAAAAATCCTTGTTTCAAAATTTGATAAAGATCAAATTTGAAAATGGGGAAATCCCCAACTCTCTCCGAGGGTCCTTGAGTTGCTTAGGATTTCGAGGATCGCGAGACGAAAAGCGAATAAAGTATGTTATGCATGGATGACTATGTATAACATTCCAAAATGAAAATTTGGGATGTTACAAATGTAATCTAGATTATTGACTCTAGTGCAAGTGGGAGACTGAAGGAAATATGCCCTAGAGGCAATAATGAAGTTGTTATTTATATTTCCTTATATCATGATAAATGTTTATTATTCATGCTAGAATTGTATTAACTGGAAACTTAGTATATGTGTGAATACATAGACAAACAGAGTGTCACTAGTATGCCTCTACTTGACTAGCTCGTTGAATCAATGATGGTTATGTTTCCTAACCATAGACATGAGTTGTCATTTGACTAACGGGATCACATCATTAGAGAATGATGTGATTGACTTGACCCATCTGTTAGCTTAGCATGATGATCGTTTAGTTTGTTGCTATTGCTTTCTTCATAACTTATACATGTTCCTATGACCATGAGATCATGCAACTCCCGAATACCGGAGGAACACTTAGTGTGCTATCAAACATCACAACGTAACTGGGTGACTAAAAAGATGCTCTACACGTGTCTCCGATGGTGTTTGTTGAGTTGGCATAGATCAAGATTAGGATTTGTCACTCCGAGTATCGGAGAGGTATCTCTGGGCCCTCTCGGTTATGTACATCTCTATAAGCCTTGCAAACAATGTAACTAATGAGTTACTTATGGGATGTAGCATTACGAAACGAGTAAAGAGACTTGCTGGTAACGAGATTGAACTAGGTATTGAGATACTGACGATCGAATCTCGGGCAAGTAACATACCGATGACAGAGGGAACAACGTATGTTGTTGTGCGGTTTGACCGATAAAGATCTTCGTAGAATATGTGGGAGCCAATATGAACATCCAGGTTCCGCTATTGGTTATTGACCGGAGACGTGTCTCCATCATGTCTACATAGTTCTTGAACCCGTAGGGTCCGCACGCTTAATGTTCGGTGACAATCGGTATTATGAGTTTATGCGTTTTGATGAACCCAAGGTTGTTCAGAGTCCCGGATATTATCACGGACATGACGAGGAGTCTCAAAATGGTCGAGACATAAAGCTTGATATATTGGACGGCTATATTCGAACACCGGAAGTGTTCCGGATGATTTTGGAGAAAATCGGAGTGTCGGAGGGTTACCGGACCCCCCCCCCCCCCCCGAGGGGGGGGGGACTAATGGTCCACATGGGCCTTAGTGGAGAGAGAGAGAGGGCCGGCCAGGGCAGGCCTTGTGCCCCCTCCCCCTCTGGTCCGAATTGTACTAGGGAAGGGGGGCGGAGCTCCCCTTTCCTTCTCCCTCTCCTCCTTCCTTTCCCCCTCCTAGTAGGACTAGGAAAGGGGAGTTCTACTCCTACTAGGAGGAGGACTCTGCCTATCCTGGCGTTCCCCAAGGGCCGGCTGACCTCCCCCCCCCCCTTGCTCCTTTATATATGGGGGCAGGGGCACCCTAGTACACACAAGTTGATCATTGATCTCTTAGCCGTGTGCGGTGCCCCCCTCCACCATAATCCACCTCGATCATATCGTCGTGCTTAGGCGAAGCCCTGCGTCGTTAGCTTCATCATCACCATCATCGCGCTGTTGTCCTGACGAAGCTCTCCCTCGACACTCAGCTGGATCAAGAGTTCGTGGAACGTCACCGAGCCGAACATGTGCAGATCGCGGAGGTGTCGTACTTTCGGTACTAGGATCGGTTGGATCATGAAGACGTACGACTACATCAACCGCGTTGTCATAACACTTCCGCTTACGGTCTACGAGGGTACGTGCACAACAATCTTCCCCTCTCATTGCTATGCATCACCATGATAGATCTTGCATGTGTGTAGGAATTTTTTTGAAATTACTGTGTTCCCCAACAATATCTTTTTCTCACATCAAATGCATCCCATTCAAACTCCAGTGCTCGTAATCTCTCTCAATGTCAAGACACCAGATTTGGAACCCTGAAGTGGGTAGGATGTTGCTTTGGCTACCATTGGCTATTTGGCTCGTGATTGCCTCCTTTGTCCCAGAGCAACCAGATGTAGTGCACAACCAAGAGAGTAAAAGTTCGCAAGAGGCCATATACTGGTTAGGCTGCATAATATCAAATTTAGAATTGAATCATATTTTCATTCCTCTCATTGCATAGAGGGACAAAGAAGATATGAGTATTACTTGTGAATACATCTTACAAACAAAAGCATCAACATATGCAATAGATGACTTGTAAAAAGGTCAACTTTGATACACAACGAAACACCAAATGTAAAAATGACGAAGAGAGGATAAGGGAAAAACCTAAAACTGGTATAAAAATATTTCAATAAAGAAGTTCCTTTTACTTTGTCTGCATAATGGTAATGTTTGTTAGGTTGCATTAAAATCTCAAAAGCTAGACCCC
This sequence comes from Triticum monococcum, assembly GCA_034509565.1. NCBI lineage: Eukaryota > Viridiplantae > Streptophyta > Magnoliopsida > Poales > Poaceae > Triticum > Triticum monococcum. The sequence goes on from CM067841.1 coordinate 433,705,411, forward strand.
ATTTAAGATTTTTAGGTAGGCAGTTGCATAGTCCAAAGATCAAGTGATTTCCAAGAAGGGATGGGGAGTCACTAATTTACATGTGAAGGAGTGAGCAATGAGAAATGTACCAAGAGTGATACCAAAGCACATAAACGTACCATTCAACCGACTAAAATTGTACTGCCACTTTACCTTCTCTCACTACAAAATTTGCTCTATTCAGCAACAAAAACCCTGGTGACGAAATAGGAACCGTCGCCTACAATCATTTTCTATGACGGTCCACCGTCATGAGGTGTTTTCCTCCCAGGGCAACGCCCTAGCCAACTTTGGCGACGTTCTGACCTGATTTTCGTTGATGCATTTGGGCATCACTACGTATGTCCATTTTCTGGGACGATTCATAGTGCCACATAACATGTTTGGTATCACAAAAAATGGTCGGCGGGTTAGAAAAATGATTTAAAAAATGGTGAGTTGGTGTTCAGAATGTAGTACCTTAATTTCTTCCATTGCAGAGTTTATAACATGTTACAATCAAATTTTCAGGGTATTAGAGCATCTACGGGCGAACTTGGCAAATCCTACCCCCTATACGTCCACGGACGCGTCCGGGCATGCTCGCGACGCATCCAGACGGGCCCTCATATTTCTCTCCCGGCATCCACATATCTCAAATCCGGACTCTCAAATCCATGAAAATACATGCACGTCGATCATACAAGCCAATGTCACACGTAAATAGCAAATGTTCGTACGAGGCATAGATAGCGTTTACATAAAATTTATTTAAATGTCAAACTCAAGCATTGGCTTCTTGGTTGCCATTGTGGGTCCACATGTGCTCCACAAGATCATTGAGTAGCTGCATGTGAACCTGTTGATCTCGAAGATTCTGATGCATCTGCAGAAAGTGCATAAGCTGAGCTGCATCTTGATCTTCCGGTATTTCAACTTGTTCTCCAGGTGCTTTGAAATCATGGGTTTGGGCTACACCATCACCCTTATCCTCGACAATCATATTATGCAGAATAACACAATATGTCATCAGTTGCCACAAAGTTTCTGATTTCCACATCATCGCAGCGCTCTGCACAATTCCGCAATGAGCCTGAAGCACACCAAATGCCCTCTCCACATCCTTCCTAGCCGCTTCCTGCATTGCTACAAAGTGGCTCTGTTTATTGCCATGCGGTTCGGATATTGTCTTCACAAACGCCGCCCACTGAGGATAGATACCATCGACAAGGTAGTATCCCATGTTGTATTCTTGGGTGTTGACGGTGTTGTTGCGCGGCAGTGATTCCCCATTGCAAAGCCTCCTGAACACCAGAGATCGTTGAAGCATGTTGATGTCGTTGTGAGAACCCGACATTCCAAAGAAAGCATGCCAAATCCATAAGTCATGTGATGCCACCGCTTCTAGTATGATGATGACCTCTCTGGTGTGACCTTGATACATTCCCCGCAAACCTTTGGGGCAGATCTTCCATTGTCAATGCATGCAATCTATTGATCCAAGCATTCCTGGAAACCCCTTGTCTCTCCAATAGCCAACAACTTCTCCATGTCCTACGCATTTGGTTCTCTGAGATACTCAGGTCCAAACACCTCCACCACGGCGCGAGAAAACTTGACAATAGTCTTCAAGCACGTGCTCTCCCCCATCCTGACCATCTCACCAACGGCATCTGTAGTAGTACCAAGTGCAAGCATCCTCAGAACATCCGTGCACTTCTGCTTGGTCGACAAAGAGAGTTGGCCACAGCAATCCCTTGTGAGCTTGAAGTAGTCGTTGTGTGCCTCCACTCCCTCCACAATACGCAAAAACAATGGTTTCCGCATGCGAAAATGGCGATGAAACCATGGATCATCCGGGAAAGTAGGTCTGGGAGCAAAGTAGTCCATGTGCAGTAGCTTTGCTCCAGACACCCTATCCCGATTGATCGCTCTTCTCCCTTTGATTGAGCCCTTGAAGTTGAGAATATGCTCCACTTGCCAGTCCATTTCCTCTTGCATGATCATGAGCATAATCATGTCCACTTCTTCGTCTGAATCCGATGAACCGAAGAACTCATCTTGAATCAGTTAGTCAAGCTTCGTCGGTCCATACTCCTTGTCGGACAAAGCATCAGAATCCATCAGTTTCCCTAACAAAAAGAATGGTCGGACAATGTGTCGAACACATCAAACGCAAGGCGGAGCCATAGAGTTGCCGGACGTACCACGGTTGAGTCCGGGCCAGCGACGATGTCCCCCGCGGCGAGGACGGGAGAGAGGACTGCTCTTCCGGAGCTGGCGGCGGAGAGCCTGGGAACGGCTGCGGAGCCGGCGCGGCGGTGGAGCGCGAGACGGACGGCATAGAGGAGGAAGAAGAAAGAAGATAGCGAATGGATCCGGCTGGTCTTGGGATGGATTTCGTGCAATCTGGGGTGGGGTCGGGCTGTCGGGTCCGACGTGGCAGGCGTGCGCCCCATATTTGGGCTGGATATGAGGGGTGCAGGTTAGCCCGAGCGTTTGAGGGCTGTTTGAGGGGCCCGTCTGGGTCAAAAAATCGTGACCGAACAGTGACCGGGTGGCCCGCCCAGGCGTATGAGGCGGATTTGAGGCGCCTGACTATCGATGCTCTTAGTTGAGATGTTCGGCATGTTGGGAAAGGAAAAAAGTGATGCGGTGGGCTTGAAAACAAAGTTTTGGGTTTATCTAATGGATATTAGTTGGGGTGTTTGTAATGAAATCTATTAAAAAATCTGTTTATGCTATCATTTTAGTGAACTATCAGATGCTATACTAATCTTTACCTAATAATAAAGGACGAAGGTTTTCATAATTCTCCATACGCCAACTCTCTAAATCTGTTGATATTCGTTGATGGGAGGAAGATTTATGGCTGAAATAATTTATTTACCCTAATATTAAAAGGAGGAGAAAAAAAAGAAAAAAGATAGAGTGGCGCAGGGAGTCAAACTCCGGACATCCGGCCATATTACAATGACCGTCGCCAGCTGAGCTAGCTCTCAACTGTGCTATAAAATAGAGTTAGCTTCTTAATCTATGTATAGACAAACTCATGGACGCTTTATCCCGCACATGGGATGATGCTGGGCCTGGTCTGCAACGAAAAATAGTTACTTTAATGAGAAGGGCTTACAATTGTGTTAGAAAAACATATGTGTTTCTTGGACGCGTCTAGCGAGTGGCAAGGCGCTCGGTAGCGCTCCGCGGCGGCTGTCACTTTTATCATTTATGTCTCTATTAAACAAAAAAAAGATTCTTTCTCATCGTAAAAAGGGTAGAAAAAACATGCAACATGTTTTTAATTATGGATTGGAAGACACCCACGTGTAAACACATTAATTTAGAGTTCATTTTCATTTTAAAAGCCATAACTTTTGAACCAAATATCGAAACTAAGATCCGCTTTCATCTTTGGAAACCTTACGGCATGCTCTTCGAAACTAGATCCCGCATGGGTATGCTTCAACAAACTAGTCTTCCTGCCAACTAAACATCAATATATGTGCAACTAGACTACATTGTCGCGCCAACTGAGCATATGTGTGTGTGTCAAATAGTCATGCCAACTAAATATCAATGTGTGTACAACTAGACTATATTGCCGCGGCAACTGAGCATATGTGTGTGTCAATAGTCCTGCCAACTAAACATCAATATGTGTGCAACTAGACTACATTGACATGCCAACTGAGCATATGTGTGTGTAACTAGTCCTGCCAACTAAATATCAATGTGTGTGCAACTAGACTACATTGCCGCGTCAACTGAGCGTATGTGTGTGCCAATAGTCCTGCCAACTAAACATCAAAGTTGTCATGGTTGCTAGACTGCAATCTCATGTTGAATCATGCAGATCCAAAAATTGGTTTTGCAAAAAATTGCACGATGTAGTACTAAAGTTGCATAATACAGTACTAAAGTTGCACTATATAACACCAAAGTTGGCATAAAAAAATTCATCAAAACATATTCATGCGGGATCTAGTTTCAAAGATTTGGTCGCAAGAGTTCCAGCAGTGAAAACGGATCTGAATTCCGACATGCGGTTTGAAAGATATGACTTTTTAAAATTTAAAACTTCAAAATGAATATGTGTGGATCTGTTCTGTTCGGAATAAAGTAATCAGTGTGAACGCATTCAATGCTAACATCCACATGCACTAAAAGACACAAAAAATTAACAGCCACATGCACGCGGGACGCGACCGCTCCATTCAACTAAATAGTGCGTATGCACTTTTTAGATTTTTTTTTTGAGCCGGGCATAACCCCTTTTCATTACTTTCATAACGGAAATACAAAGTTTGTTGCAACTAGAAGGAAGCTGAAAGGGGAAATGCGAGCTCAGCGCATCACTGGGAAACCCACAATAGACACTCGTCATCGAGCAGCCTACCATGGGGCGAAAACCCAGTGACACCGACAGAACCAACATCACCAACCCGAAAGCAACCAAAGTTTAGGATCACACCAGCCACAGGAGGCTCAGACATAAGCTCGCGCAGGAGCCGTAAAGTTCCCTGAGTTTAAGCAGAAAGACACATCGAAAAAACTAGCGATGCACATGGACGACTGAACGTAGCAAAAGACCTTCGATGGGGTTGAACCTCTGTGGGCCTCCGTGTCTGGATCAATCTTGTTCTGCATTCCCCGGCGCCGCACAAATACGCATCAGGGTCGACGCGCTGGTCTTCAGCATTTTGGCTCCACGCTCCATGGCCTCGCGATCAGCTCCATTCATCAGTCCTGCCCAGTAATTTAAATATCCGCAAGCTGAGTACACAACCTCAAAAGGAGACCTCATCTGTTTGTATTCAAATGTCAATTTGTTACGGCAGTTCCACAAGGCCCAGCACATAGCTGCCAGGCCAAAAGTATAGAATTTTTCTCCATCAGGGATGAACATATAGCACCAGGCAAAATATTGCCACATATTTCTTGGGCATCGATCCGTGCCCAGGACACACCCAACAGTTCTCCACATTACTTTAGCCACAGGACATGTGAAAAAAAGATGTTGCGAGGTCTCTCTTTCGTCGCAGAATGAGCATGTGGGGTTGCCCGCCCAATTTCTTCTGCTCATCACATCTCTAATGAGAATGGCATCTTGAAAAAGTTGCCAGAGGAATATTTATATTTTTAAGGGTATTTTGGATGCCCATATCCATTTGTAATCACACCCCTCATGTTTTTTCTAGATATTCATAGACCGATTTGGTTGTGAATCTCTTCTTCTTCCCCAAAGCCCAAGTAATCTCATCTGGCGCATCTGACTGAGGCCAGGAGTTCACCACCGTCTTCAATTTTCTCCATTGCTCCACAAGGGGCGTGTGAAGTCTTCTTCTAAAAAAGTCTCCCTCAACCCCTTTTCTGAAGTCTGAAACTGTGATTTCTTGATAATTGCATATATTGTATAACATAGGGAATTTATCACGTAGAGGTGGCTCATTTCCCACAGAATCAGCCCATAGTCTGGCCAGATTGCCTGAATTGAGGATTACTTTCCTCCCTGCAAAGTAATTCTTTTTAACTTTCATAATGGCTTTCCATATAGGGGAATCACCAAACTTACTTTTCACTGAGGCAACTGTGTCTTTTTTGAAATACTTGGCCCATATAACCTCCTGCCACAACCCCTGTTGGTTCTTCAATTTCCACCACCACTTAGTGAGGAGGCTAACATTCTGTTTATGCAAATCTTTTACCCCAGGCCCCCTTTACTTTTCGATCTGCAAATTCTGGACCACCTAACCAAATGGTATCGTTTTCGCCCTTCATTTTCTTGCCAAAAGAATCGCTTGCGGTGTTTGTCAAGTTTTACTATCACCGTCTTCGGAAGAAGAAACATAGCCATATAGTAATATATAATGCTTGTGAGCGAGGAGTTAAGCAAAATCAGCCTTCCTCCAGAGGAAGCCGCATTACCAATCCAGGCCTCACAGCATTTAAGGAATCGTTCATCCATGAAATCCCACTCAAGGACACGCAATGTAGAGAAGCTAACTGGCACTCCCAGATATTTCATAGGGAAATGTCCAATTTTACAGTTAAACAGATCTGCATAAAACGCTAGTGTGTCCTCATCCCCCCCCCCCCCCCCCCGACACACAACACCTCACTTTTAAGGAAATTGATCTTTAATCCTGACATAAGTTCGAACACATATAACAGAAGTTTCAGGTTTATAGCAGCATCCTTATCATGCTCAAAACAAATGACCGTGTCATCTGCATATTGGAGTATAGCTACTCCCCCTTCAATTAGGTCAGGGGCAAGCCCAGTCAGGAGTTTTTCTTTTTGAGCATTACGTGTCATCTTCGAAAGGGTTTCAACAGCTAGATTGAAAAGAAACGGAGAGTGGGGGTCACCTTGACGAACTCCCTTATAGCTTTGGAAATAGGGTCCCACCTCATTGTTTAGTTTGATGCTCACAGTGCCGTTATGTAAGATTTTTTCAATCCATCCACACCAGATTGTCCCAAATCCTTTAGGGTGTTTCTAAATTAATTAGTCCCACGTCACTCGTTTACATCACACTTCACCAATTTATATACACAGTGAGTTGTACCAGAATCATCAAGCAGTAATCAGAGGGTCAGATGTGGATTCGAATTTATCTGCAAGGATGAGGAAGACGTTGTGGCCTGCACACATACACACGAGCAAAAAAAGCTCAGACTGGGGCAGGTGTGTAAGGAGGACGTGGCTCCTCTGACGTACGGCCCACACACTGACGTGTGGGCCCGGACCCACCTGTCAGCAGCCCAACGGCAAGGGGCGTACGTCAGGGGATCCGGCTCCGTGTAAGGAGCAATTGAAATATGGGAAAAAGAAGGAATGAGATTACTCCCGACTGGACAAGAAAACAATAGCAGGTGCGCCAGCCACGCGGGACAACGAACAACGTACATACAAAGAGGCAAAAAGAACTCAGGCAGGCAGGATAGCTCAAAAGCAATGGTAGTGCATCAAACAAACAATATTATGGCAGTGAGGATATGTGCAAATTAAGAAAATTGAAGAAGTATACCAATGTGGGCCTCGGTGCTACGCAGTTTATTTCTATCCTAAAACTTATAAAATGAACAAGCATGGAATTATAGGCACACAAGTTTACTGCTGAATATGACGGTTAATTACTAAAATTCTGTACAACATCAGAATAGTTACAGATTTGGCTAATTATTGTGACTTTGTATTATCATATGAAATGTTCTTTTATCTGATGAACAATAATATATTCCATGCCTAAAATCATAGTTTGGGAATCTATCTCTTTGCCATCTAATTTTCCCTTAGTTTTTTTCCGCTCTATTGCATGTTTTTCTCATGCACATTATTACATGAATGCTTAAGTTATATATTTGAGAATTTACATAGAAACCCATTTTTTTAATGTATGAACTTTGCATACTCTACACCAGGTATGTGAGAATATTTGCATTTCTAAAGGGTCGGTGCATTGTTGTAAATATTCCCATTAAAATGATTGTCAAATTTTATTTTGTAGTATTCAATAGTGGCTTAAGCTATCTCATAAAGCTATTGTAGATGTGCCTTAGTACTCCTATAATACAGGTTTTTGGAGGTTGCTACCCGGTAGACACATTTACCAAACCTCAGACAAAAAGAAAACTCGAATAATGCAAATTTAAATATTTCTTACAACATGAGACAACGTTCATCGTTCAATATCCAATCAAGACGAGCAACCCCAGCTAACATGAACGTCTTTACAGAGTCATCAAAAGATCACACGGTAGAGAAAGAGAGTCATTCTAAGATGACGCGAAACACAAAGAGACATATGTAAGGTGGAGGATGGAGTAATTCAATAGTAAAAAAGAAAACATTATCGCCTGATGTATGTGATATTCAAAAAGATATTTGATACACACACCTAATATTAAACAGTAGGCTATGTATCCTAAAGATATATGTCACGCAAAATTGGTATTGTGCAATAAAATATTTATGCCCCGTCGCAACGCACGAGCATTTGTGCTAGTTCTTAAATAAAGCATGAACAGAAAAATATGATCACGGATAATAACATAGCATTACAAGTTTAGACACGGAACAAACATTTGGTACATCAACAAATGTCATTCCAAAAAGTATCACACATCACGAGTAGAAGTGTTCGAGCATCAACAGGAAGTGCAACAAGAGCATAAAACTACTCTTCATCAAATTACACTGATTGCCCAAGCATTGGTTTGTCAAAGAGGATAACCTCATCACCTCCGTGGTAGATCACGAAGAACAGCCTGTCTCCAACTGCCAATTTGGACGGAAAGTAAATCCTTCAACCATTCATATGAGACGTCCATCTTTTTCTGACAACGAGTATAACGATCATATGTGAGCATTAGGAAACATAATAATTCTCATTTCACCATGTCGATTTGATCAGGAAGGTGATGGCATATTTTAAATGACAAATGTCGTGCAATGAACGCTGAAACAAATAAAGTTATTACCAGCGATTGTTTTTAACGTTGGTCTCGGCCAGAGTGTGCATTAGTATCTTGTACGGTCCAGAACTTGGTTCATGTGCGTACATTCGCACAAGCGTTTCAATATTGTCAACAGACATGACGACTTGCTCATCATAAGTTGTATCCACTCGATGGCACATGGACCAGATGATCAACGCCATTGATGTCCAACCTGAATGCCAAGGTGTAGCGCACAGCGCACTGAACAAAAGGTTCATATCTAGTAAAACTTCCGGGAAGGGGTTATTTTTGGGTCGTTTTAACACATTCGACACAAAAGATTTTAATGACGATGATGTAGTACAGAGTGCCGGTACGCATTTGTTATCACACATCAGTGCAGTCTATGCTGCGCAAGCTCGTGAATATTGTTACAGCCCCAAAAGTTATATATTCAGATGAAAAGAGTTTGATGAAGAAAATTATGTACAAGTATCAACTGAAATAAGGTTCTTTTCAGGTGAAAAGCATCGAAGCATTCCTCTTAAATAGTCACACTCAGAGCGAGCAGACGGTATAATAACTCTCAGGCCATCTTGGTTGTTTATAGCTACAGTTTGCTATCCTGCGAGCGTACCTTCGAGCCAATCTCCCCAGGTGAACCAACAGCATAGATTTCTAGACCTAGAAAAAATATATATATTATATGGCCGCAATTACCATCTTACGTACTAACGGGAACTACCAGATTTGGAGCGGATATATATGCATTGTCATCTTGCAGATTGATTCTCAATCTGCCGCTGTAGAGGGCTCGACACAATGTGGCCGTAAATGAACTCGTTCCATGTGTCCGGCAAGCCAGGGAGGCACCAGTGGATGCAGTCGGCGAACTTGCGTGGGTTGGCCTGCTGCTCCTTTGTCAGGAGCTTACCCTGCCGCAGCGTGTGCACAGATGTGTGTGCGTCCTTGCGGATCTCCGACAATGCGGTTATGTTGATGAAGTGCACGGGCACCTTCTTCATCGCCTTCGTCACTTCATGAGATTCCGTGAAAAGATCCCAGTCAGTGCCGACATCCAGTGTTTTTGTGTAATTTAGCACTGGTTGTGTCTCGGAGAAGCATTTTATGTTGTCAGGGCTGCCCCAGCCTTCACTCCTGTAACAAGTCAACCATTGTTCATCAGCCCGGTACCCTTATACTAAGAATTCGTGCCGAAACAATAGTACAAGGTCTAAAAGATAACATTTAGATTTAAAAAAAAAGGTCTAAAAGTTAACACAGTATCACATCATGTGCACTACCAACATCTTCGCTTTCATCCTCATAACACTGTTGGGGAATATTTGCAGCAAGAAACAGTCAAAGAGTTCTAATTAAATACAGTCAGTTTCATGATGTTCTAGGATTAGCCGAAGAATCTTCATGTATGCAGATAACACGGAATTTTAATTAAAGATAGCCAGCTTCATGATGTTCTAGGATCACCCAAAGAATCTTGATATATGCAGCAGATATGAATTATGTGTGTATTTGCAGGGGCAAAGAGAGCTTACTGCATATGTACTGGTGACACACTCATGAATAAGACCATTGTTCTTTTGGGATCTACATTCTCTTCTACCCATCCAGACCATGTCTCGAGGATCTGTCGGTACGCAACCACACGATCCAATTCATCGTACTTAACTGGTTTCCTTGTAAAGGATCCGTCAGGCCTGTAGTCAAAATAACACGTGTAAGAATACCATGATGCACATTACTCTCAAGGTTGGGTTGGCAAACAGGTTTAATGTTCATAAGGTTTGAGACTTCATTATAACAGTTACTCACACAATTTTCATCTTCGGGGTGTTCATCCACCAAATGTAAGTGTTGAAGATCAAATAGTCCACCCCTATCCAATTTGCTGCATGCTTGGTGATCGATGTTGGCGTGATCATTCGGTCGGTGATGCTATGGATGTCTGGATCATCTGAGTTCGACTCAACTAGGAAAGGAGCCCAATAGAACTCAATCGTTGCATTGTACTCCTGAAATATTCCAGGTAATTCACGCGTCAATACATACCAAAGAATATTCAAGAGTCAATAGTCATCACACCACGGTTAGGGGAAATAAAGATCACAGAAGACAAAATTTTGAGGTGCAACCCTTCAATACGGTTCATTAATTAATCATGATCTATGAAGGACTAAATGATTCAGACAATCCAACCAAATGTTTCGCTGCATCCTCTTTGAAACACTATGCAAATCATAATGAACTTTTTTCAAATAGGCTCACAGTTTTGAAATAACCGGATGGCTCTAGTTCTAGGAGAACATACACAAAGAAAATAGCAGAACGGTGCCCAGACTGGGTCAGGACAGTCTCAATCATGTGCCCCGAGGGACCTATCATATACTATACCCATAACCTTATTCACATAACCTCCCATAGTCCCATGGATTATTTTATATCCTCTACAGTACCAGGCTACACCTTGATGCAAGAAATGAAGAAACACACACATCGGTGCACTATGCATCATCATCTAGTCTACCACCACCTACAAGCTGCTGCACTCGGTTCAAGCAAACTCCTGCATCTCCCACATGCACAAGAACACTTTTCTACTAGATCCTAGTTCAAAAACTCATGTTTGTAAGGGTCAAGTATGAATGGATGGAACTGCTAACACGTTTAGGCATTACTATTCTTTTTGGAATATGAAAGAACTAAAAAAAATAACAATATGTAACCACAAAAATATTGACCCAGTGGCTTGGCTGGTTCGGTCACTGGCCCAACTTTAAAAATTATGCTTGTACAATCACTATCATACCAAGCTGCTGCTAGTCAAATCATTAGTACTACTGTTTCCTCAGACCTCTATTGGAAGAAAAACAAAGTGAGATCAGAGAAGTAGATATTGCGCAAATACTTACATTAAGGCGGAACACATTTAGAGATCCATTCTTGACAAGCTTTTTCTTATCCCATGGAGCCACAGACTGGACCAGGCACACCATGGACTCCCACTGGTTCCTGTTCAGTGAATCCCCCACAAACATCATTCTTTTGTTCCTTAGCTTCTCAAGAAGCAACTTAGCATCGAACCTGATAGAAAAAAAGAGATCAATTCAGCACCAAAAACCATCAAATTGTATGAACATTGAAGGATCGCATATAAACCTGCTCTGACGTTTTTCTTAGCTATGTTCATTCAACAAGATTGTACAAGATAGAGTTGGTTGACCTAACTTTCAATACAATTTTTGCGGAAGGCGGTGTCTTTAGTATACTGATGTCGATACAATTCACTTACATCAATAGGGCAATACGTTCAGAAGTGCTATATTAACTCTAAACTGCTCCAGTTATGTACACAAAATGGTTATAAGTTTGCAAAGCTTACAATGTGATGTCATGTTAGACAACAACTCCTATTTGTTTTCAGATTCCAAACCACTCTGTACCATACCCCTCTACCCCTCACCAAACATCTTGTAACAAAGGGAACTTCTCTACCAACCATTAAATAGCTTAATCTATCTAAAGAAAGACCATATAGCAGCCTCTTCTCTTCTTCCATTATGTCACCTAACCAATTAAAGAACCCCTTATACCAATCTTAGTTAACAAGAAACACAGGTAATGAATCAGGTGCACCAAACGTTTTCTCTGTATAATTATAATGTGAACAGCCGCATGCCTTGATGAAACTTTGAACTAACTGACAAGGACAAAACCATGGTTTGGTACCACATAATTGTTTCATCGTCATGAACACCCATTGTACCATGAGTGTATTTTCGGTAGACTTGGATTAGAAAGGAAGAGAAACATGCCAGAAATGATCTGGCCGCTTCCAGCCGGCCAATACGATTATAGGAAGCACGCGTAAACTCTCACTTTCCAGTTAACGAAAGCACACTACCCACCTTTTTCTTTAGAACCAACCAGTGGCCATTGCGTAGCGCGTACACATATGCGCATGAACACGTTTTGAATGTATCTAGAAAAAATGGAGAAGGCAGAGGGAATACATACAAAGAAAAACAAATAAGCGTACCTTGGGAGGTCGCAGGCATCAGGCTGCCACCGCCACTTCTGGTACTCGTCGCTGCGGCGGCCGTTGCGCATGCAGGTGACCTGCTCCGTGAGGAACTCGCAGTCGGACTCCTTGTACATGGGCGCGTTCTCCTCGTCGTGCACCCACCTCCCCTTGTACATGTCGCAGGTCGCCTCTCCCCTCCCTTCCGCCACCACTTCCTTGAGGACCCCCGTCTCCGGCGAGGACCCGTCCGCTGCCGTCCCGGAGTCAGACTTAGACACCCCCTCCTCCTCCGCCCCAAGCCGCGGGGGCGGGTCGGTCCGATCCGTGGCCGCCCCCGCCGATCCCACTGCCTGCGCCGGTGTGGCGGAGATGGTCTTGTAGCCGCTGTGGCGGCGCAGCGAGGCGGCGATGTGGGCGCTGTCGTAGAGGACGGAGACGCCGAGCAGCACGGCGAGCGCGAAGACCGCGGCGATCTGCGCCCGCCGGCTGGGCACGCCGAGCGGCACCCCGGCCTTCCGCCGCGGGATCCGCATGGCCGCCGCCGCCGCCGTGGTGTTCGGGACCGCCAAGCCGACCGCTAGCTCCTCGCCCCGCACCGCCTCCCCCCAACCAGCTCGGCGCCCGCGCGCGCAGCAACCGAATCAATCAGGCGAGGAAGGAACACGGCAGGCGAGCAGAGCAGAGCAGAGCAGCGCAGAGCGGGCGGGGAATCTGAGGAGTGCAAGCGAGCGAGCGAACTCTGCCTTCCTCTCTCTCTCTCCCCCTTTCGAGAGAGCGGCAGAGCGGAGGGGCAGAGAGAGACAGGAGGAGATAGAAGGGGAGGAGAACAGGCGGCTGGGCACGCTCTTCTATGGAGCGAGGGGAGGGGAAGATGACAAGCAAGGGGCGGGGGCGGGTGGGTGGGCCCGGCCCTCTGTGTGGGCCTTGACTAGTAGTCCTAGCTTAGTTAAGGAAAGAGCCGAAGGAGTAACGGAGGGAGATGGACCCAAACGCACGGCAGACTCGAATCTTCCCCCTTTCTCCAGCGTGGTTAACCTCGAATCTAATCTAATCTTTGGTTTTTTCTCTCACTCTCGTCGGTTGAGAGTTGAGACCGGCCGCCAGCGGCTAACCGACGGCCCGACGGACGGACGGTCAAACCAAGCCACGACGGCAGGTGACGGCGAACCTATTTTGGATGAGTCTGCTTCTTGCCTGCCCCTCCTTCCACGGCGCGTATGACGCGCCGTCCCTTGCCGCCTACTGTCCACCAGCCACTAGTGGGACGTGCACTCCGGTCTTCGTCGATAGTAAACAAAATCCATTCTCGCTCGCTCTGGAGGGAGATCATTTTCCATGGTGGTAACTTTTTATTTTGAAACTCATGGTGGTAATTTTCTGAACTGATTAGGGGTGATAGGGTAGGGTGGTTGGTTGGACGGGCGACGGCCATGTTAATGCATGGGCACGCACAGGAGGCGGGAGGCGCCTTCTTTCTCGTACCGTCTCGCTCGCTCACGTGGCCGCCGGTGCGCGCGTCGCTAATGGCGATGAGCCGCGTCCACGACACGCGCAGAACCGGGAGGAAAGCGTAGCCCGCACGCCTCCCCGCGGCCAAAAAGGAGCGGCAGCGTATGACGGGTTGCTCTTTGGAGCAGGACAGGTTGCCCTTGCCCCCACCGCCGTGCCTTCATACTTTGCTCGGTCATTATCTCTCGGATCAGATTTGGGCGGTTGCTAATGCCGGCCAAGCTTGACAGTACGCGATCATTAACTCGACCGGGCGGGTACGGTACTGCTGCTAGTAGTAGTGCTCTTAATAGTAGCAGTAAAGGTCAGAGCTAGGGTTTTATACGGTGGAATCTGACGGAGGGCCATGTGGTGGTGATAATACGCGATCACGCCGTGGCTTTAAGTATGTAGGCGGGACCCTCGTCCGATTCTTCTTTTACTGCTACTGCCCTCGTAGCCGTGGAAAGGCATACGGGTCCCGGTGAACAGCGGCGCCCTGAATCATGGCAGTAATGGTGCGGGGCGCCTACCTAGTACGAGTGACTGCTAAACTAGGGCGCTGGTTGATCATACATAGCGATGGCCTTGGGGCACGCTGCTGCTCCCGGCGCTCCGCTCAATTGTTTGGCCGATCTGGGGCGCACAAGCAGGGGTGTGGTGTGCTCATGCCAATGCAAACCCCATTGCCCGCGTTACGGTTGGATCAATGCAGGCCACGGCGAGGGTACACCGTACACGATGTGGGTGGGGAGGATCTACGGACGCGTCCAACGAAATAAAGGGTTTTACTCGTACGAGCATTGTTGGTGCCATCATTTTGATGAAATCTTAGGGAGCCTTCAGCTCCTTTCTTTAAAATGGACACACTATTTGTTCGTAGAATGATTGATGAAATCTTTGGGCATCTTCAAAGCCGTCCTCTAAAACAAACACACTATTTGTCTACAGACTGAGACTGGTCCAAATCAGTTCATGAACAGATATGCAGGAGCCGGTCATGCAACCGCATTCCCTAAACATTTGCCAAGATGTGGCAATCCTTCATTTTTAAATGTATAGCAATACGAGCAAATTAAAATGTGTTGTTCATAGTGCCCGATTACAACAAAAACTAGGCGGATTTCCATAGTTTTTACATGTGTCTGATCACAAAATCCCGGTCCGACGGTCCATGCAAAAAATAAACTTTTGCTCACCAAGACTGCATGTCCGAGCCTTCTTACTCAACTTGCCACCGAGCTGCTTTCCCGCATAGAAATAGTGCGGCTGATATTACTCGTGTCCATGGATGACGACGCGGCGCCCCGTGTCCCCGCCACCACCTGGCCCCTGCACCCTGCCCAACGTCCTCTTGAAGCTTTGACTTCCTTTTTGATGCGGCGAGCTTTGTCGTGTCGCCGAGTTGATCTTGCGGGCCGCCACCTTCTTTGGATCCTCCACTTTCGTCAGCTCCAGCTGGTCTTTGCACGGGTCCATGTGGCGGTGGAAGGCAAAAAGCGCGGGAATTCAAGTGGGGGGAGGCGGCGATTGAAACAGAGAGGGTGGGAGCACTAGTAGAAAACCGGGCAATAGCACCGGTTCGTAAGGGCCTTTAGTGCCGGTTATGGAACCGGCACTATTATTTCGGCACTAAAGCCTCCCCCCCCTTTAGTACCGGTTCAGCACGAACCGGCGCTAAAGGGGCACCACGTGGCGTGAGCTCGCGCCCTAGTACGGGGGACCTTTAGTACCGGTTGGTGTCACCAACCGGTAGTACTAAAGGTTTTTTTTTTTGAATTTTTTTTGAAAGTTTTGGAATTTTTTTTATTTTTTATTTTTCTGAATTATTTGAAGATTTAGTCTCTAATCACCTCTCTTAACTGCTCAAGTGTGGATCACTCATTCCAAATCATCTAACTTCCCGACCGGTCACCCATCCCTCTCTCTACTCCAGCCCGAGCACGCTTAACTTCCGGGTTCTATTCTCCCTCGCTCCAAGTCTGCACTTATTGTTTTTCTGACAATAGTAAGATGTCAATCCTATTAACCTTCGGGAATTTTGCTTGAACATGAAGTGACACATTTCACTGTTTGAGTTTTGAAACTATTGTTTTAAAAAACAATAATTATTTAGTAACACTAATATTTCTTGAATAATTAGTTTGACCATTGTTTGACCGCAGTTTGACCATAGTTTGACCAAAGTTTGACCAGATTTGACCAAAATTGAAATAACTAAAATAATTATTTAGTAACACTAATATTCTAGAATAATTAGTTTGACCATTGTTTGACCATAGTTTGCCCACAGTTTGAATATTTTTCAATTTTTTCCACTCTAGATCTTAAAAGCCCCATAACTTTTTTTCTGTTAGGTTTTTGAGGATTTTAAAAATGTTTAACGTGGATGTAACTTTTCGAGTAGATGATTTTTCATATAAAAAACTTTTTCATCCGAGTTAGTATGCAAAAGTTATGCCCATTTCTACAAATTTCAGAGAGATTTTGCAAATAAAGTCAAAATTCACATTTGCAAATTTTCCCAACAACTAGACCACATATCACATGGGAAACTTATTTTATTTTTTTTTTGACATTTCCATCATTTTTGTTTATTTTTTTTAAAACTGAAAAGGCGATCCACGGGGGGGGGGGGGGGGGGTAGAGTTTGAAAATTGCCCTATAGTGCCGGTTTGTGTCACAAACCGGTACTATAAGTCAGACCCCTTTAGTACCGGTTCGTGCCACGAACCGGTACTAAAGGTGATCGTGGGGCCCCGGCCTGACGCCAGCCTGCCACCACCCCTTTAGTACCGGTTCGTGCCACGAACCGGTACTAAAGGTTCAACACAAACCGGCATTAATGCAAATCCGTTCGAACCGGCACTAATGGTACCATTAGTACTGGCTCAAATACAAACCGGCACTAATGTGCTTCACGTTTGATCCTTTTTCTACTAGTGGAGAGCGCGGGTTTTCGTGTGCAAATAGTGCGGACCGCTCCAAATGTGTGGGCTCCGCTTCTGTTTTGGGTGGGTCGGGGGTGTCGGACACGTAAATGGCGGAGGTCTGGACTGCCACAAAGCCCCCTGGTTTGCTTTCGATATGCGGGGAAACGGACAGGCAGATGCGTCCGCGAACAAATATGGGTCCGGGTTGGATGACAAAGTGCGCCCCGACAGCTGGATCCGGACAGTTGCGAGCGTTGAGGGTTCGTGTTAGAGATGCCCTTACATATATACTATTGGCTTACACGGTTAGGGGCATTACCCTGCATATAATAAAAAAATCACGGATACGTGAAGCTTGTGTATCTTTCATTGATTGAAGGGTAGAAAAATGTTACAAGTTCCCTAGCACAGGTCCATGATGAGGAGCCGGGAAGAGAGGGGGGCTAGGTGAGCTACGCTAGAGCTACCGCATCCGAACTACTCAAAAAGGATGTTGGCCAAGTCAAAAGCACCACCCTTAGCCCATAAGAGAGTCTCGTCCTTGATGAGCTGAAGAAGTTGATGCACGAAGGGTTGTGGGCCGTCATAAATGCAACCATTGACATCCAAATGAGAGGGGATGGGATTCCTTTTCTGCATGGAGAGGGATTAATCGAACATGTCTTGATCCACCACGCTTGGAGGAGGGCCTCAGGGCGTGGTGCAATAGTGGATCGGCACCATGAGAGCACCTCATGCCAGAGTTGACGGGATAGCCCACAGCGTGCGATCCTATCAACATTCCAACATTGGTCCCGAAGAGTCGGACATAGAAAAACCTTGAAGCGGAGCGGTGCCCACGTCCTCCTAGTAAGCCATCAGCTCGAGTCGGGCAGCGAGCCAATGAACATGGCGATGTAGCATGAGGCGGCAGAGTAGGCTCCGGAGTTCGTCAAGTGTCAAACCAGTTAGTCAGGAGGTTGGAGCAAGAGTGTTGTGGCGCACCAGGCGACATAGGTCCACATATTGGATCATGGTGGTAGGTCCTAGGGCATCGTAGATGTCTTGGACCCAGAATTGGAGGTGCAACCCATCACAAACTATCTGTAGCTTGCATGTTGTCGAGGAACAAGCATTAAGATAAGCGGCATGAGATCCACGATGCAGTGGCCATCAAACTTGCCCTTAAGATGGGACCCACATAACAGACCGCAATAACGTGCCGACTTCCCTTGAGAAGGTCGTTCGAGTGAACGAACATTTTCTACGATAACTCTTTCGAGTGAGCAGCGCGATCAGGGAGTGTTCCCTAAAAACATTTCCAACGAAAGCTCGGCGATTACCAATGCTATTATATAAAGATTTGCCATATTGAAAAGAGAAAATTGTTATGCTGGCAGAAAGATTGTCGGAAATTCACCATGTCGTAGGGGAGTAAATTATCATGCGTACTAGAGATTCACACATGGCTATAAACTTGCCATCGTACGATAGGAGAAAGTTGCCACAAACCCATAATTTGCCATGCTGCAAAGAGGAGAATTTTCATGCTATGGCATGGAGAATTGTCGTGCTGTAAAATAGGAAGTTTCCACACATGTCTTTAGAAATTTTTCATGTGCATAAAAAATAAACTATCATGCTACACATAGAAATTTCCATGATGTAAATATAGGGAAAAAAAATTCCCTCACGAAGGTCGTTCCCCATGTAGCATCAAACAAATCGACGATAGTGTTCTGTCTGGGCGTTCCCTCCCAATGGCCTTCCCAATAAATGCACTGAGATTTGTGCGCAACTGTCCAGTGTCCCGCAGAACATTCACTCGAAACCCCCCTTAGAACTGATGTCAATCCTATAGCGCTTATGAAAAACTAAATGCACCACAATGCATATAGTCAAACTAGTCTGTAAGCTCACTCCCATGTGTAAGAACAACCAAGCCCTTAAACTGTGTGATTGAATTTATGTTTTATTGCTATATCGGATAATATTATTCTTGTGCTTGTGGATTATTTGTAGGCTTAAGGGCTCCCCTTATCCATTTTTTTTCTTGTGGAAAACCCCTTACACTGTATATGGACAGTCCATAAGATCATTATTTTCGCTTATGGACAGGTTTTCTCATACAGGGTGGATGCCCTTACACCTCTAGTGACTATAGTCCAAATCCTTTTCACATCACTTCGCACTTGCATGTCACTTCATCACGAGAGAATCCTAGAATTCATATTATAAATATTATGATGCGAAAACGGAGTTTGAAATGCTGAATTAAAAAAACATCACTGTAGGTTTTGAATTTGTTGGCAATATTTATTTACTTTTCGGGCGTGTTCTCTTTACAAGTAAACGTAGCTGCACACATACATTGTTGTTCTACAAAATAAAAGTAAGTAGTGTATTAATATCAAACTAATGCCAAGCACATACATGCAATGGATTAACTTCAAGAGCGAATTAAGACATTGGTGATGCACCCACAACTACATTAGTGCAAACTAAAATGAAAAAGGAAACGATATATCACACAAATGTCATGCCACAACGATAAATGGTTCCATAATAGTCGTCAACATTAACACCCTCTTTAACAACAACTGGACAATGAGAAATGTTATCTAACAACAACGCTTCCAAGAAAAAGATGACGCCCGTGTGATGTTGTCGTCTGGTCCAACCATTGAAGGCCATATTATGGGTGTTCATCGTTGAGAATATGTCACAAGCAATGTCTAAACAATACCCAAAATAAATAAATGGTGCATATGCAATCATTGTTATCATACAATCAATGAGCATCAGATTTAGAGTTTTCATTCGAAGTTCAAGACCCAATGCTGTAAAAACACCATTGTGCCACCTTCACATCCTTATCCGAGCCAGCATCGCCAACCCTCGAAGGCATAGGGGAAAGTTATGCGTGCTTGCCTTCATAGATATGAGTGTACTTGCGTGTATGTGAGCATCTATAATTATACTGTGTTAAAAAAACTTAACATTCCTAACATATGAGATCCTGCGTTCCAAAGAGGTGCTGAAGTGAGAAATGCAAATCCTTGAGTCATGCCCATTTCCGGTCCTCAAATCATGTACTCCCTCTGTAAAAAGTATATAAGCGTTTAGATCACTACTATACTCCTATTATATTTCTTTACGGAGAAAGTACGTACTTACGTGTGTGTAACCCCAAGACCTAACCATGTCAATTACTACCTCTTTCTCAGTTTACAGGGTGTGCGCGTGCCTCTAGGTCGTTAATTTGACCAACCTAATACAAGTCATATATTACAAAAGATATATCAATATAAACTTCAGATGTTCTATTTTCAAACCGTATAATTTTTGTGTTATATAGTTTATATTAAGACGATAAAATTAACAACATATGTATACGTGTAGGACTTGTAAACTGAAACGGAGATAGTAATGGTTACCTTAGCACACATGGGAGCTATTAAAATGAAAATATAATAAAATAGACCAGGAGGAAAACGCCATGGAATGGAAGATGAGGGTAGCAGCCTAGCAGTAGCAGGTGCTTTCCTACTACCAACCGCACTGCCTCATCACATGGTCGAATTCCCAAAGCATCCACCATCCGAGGCGACGCAAGTAGCAGCAGCACGTACCAGCCCAACGATTTTCCAATGGATAGTTAAATAACCAACAAACTAAAGCGAGCGAAAAGGATTAGCGACCGAACGGCCTTTCCGTTGGTCACACGTCCAATTATTTGTTTTCCATTATTCATTCATCCAGGCAATGGAGGACAGAGAGATGAACGCTGCTTCTTCTTCTTCTTTTTGGGAATGGAGAGCGATGCTTCACAGCTTCGCAGAGCAGACGGAGGAAACTATAGTACATTAAAGAGCTCTGTCTCTTACTAGTTGTTTATGTCAATGGAGTTCTTTTTTTTCCCTCTTAAGTGCGGTCAATGAGTGAGATAGAGCAGCATATTTAGTCGGTCACCTACTAGCTAGCTAGAGTCAGTGGGTAGCTAGGGTTCTTATTCGAAAGGTAATTGGTATTTCTGACATTTTTCTGAATTTTCATTTTTATTCTGTTTTTCATCCAAGAAAGGTAATTTCTGACTTTTCATTTTTTTATTCTGTTTTTCATCCAAGAAAGGTCTTAATTGGACCATGAAACTCTCCAATGTGTAGATGAATAGATTGTGCGAGATGATCTTCAACCATTCATCGTCGGAGGAGGAAGAAGAAGATGATGAATTCGAGTTGTCAGTTGTCGTGGTCACCATGGAGGATTTTAGGAGACCGAGGTGTGGTTCTCAGACGAGCCGAAGGACGTTTCTTCGAGATAGGATCATGGGTCATGATGGTCTAATAAGGGATTACTTTACAATATCCCTCTTAGTGTTTTCGACATCGATTTCGGGTGCACGGGGATCTCTTCAACACTATTGCAAAAGTTGTGGAGAAATATGACCATTGGTTTCTACTGGGAAGGAATGCAACGGAATACCAAGTGCAAGTCGTTTATTGAAGATTGCATCAGTCATGCGAGTCCTTGTTTATGGATGTCAGCCGATGACATCGATGACTATGTTTGCATAGGGGAAGATCTCATCCTCGAGTGTGTGAGACGATTCTACGTAGCTGAGATCGAGATCAAGTTTATTTGGGTTCTCAGTTCATTTGGACCATATGTGGTGTTTGAATGTGAAGCGTTAAATTTGAAAACATTAAATTTGATACGTATTTGGCTTGTGTGTATTTGAAATCCCAAGTTTTGAATTAATAAGTTGTGTTAAGTTTGAAATTGGTCGGATGAATTTGCAAAAGAAGGGGATTAAGTTTTAGAGAATCTGCTAGATGAAGAAAAATTTAGTCACTAAAAATTAGCTATTTTCGAGGATAGGGAAATGCTAGAGATGCTCTTATATATTGTGTGTGGTTGCTGTATAGAAACCTAAGCTTTGTACGGGAGTATCCAATTTATCCGATGAGAGATAGATCGATCATAGGGCCATTGTTGAACCAATAAAAGTTTGTTATGAGGATCGATGTTTGACCTCTGGACCAAAGTATCAGAGACATGTGTGAGTGCTATTTTTATGAGGTCACCAAACACACATGAACTACTCCAGCTTTTTTTTTTTTTGAGCTACTCCAGCTTACTTATAATACACCTCCGGAGAAAACATCTCATCAGTAACAGCAAGCCATATAAAGTATCAGAGACATGTGTGAGTGCTACTTTGTTTTTAATGTTTGCCCCGGAACCAGGACGGTCCTTCGGGCAGGCACTTAGACTGACAGAGCACCTACTGCTAACAAACACGATTTCAATACCAGTTGCTAGCTTGACTTGCTTCCTCGTTATATGAGCATTATGATGGTGCTTTCAAGGACAAATATTACTTCCCATAGAAAAAGTTTAGGGGAAATAGAGAAATACTATTACAGATGTAAGACTAAATGACGCGAAATCACCACACTGAGAACTAAGGTTCCAGGAAATACCTTTCTTGAAGCATCACGTCTAAGGTAATGTTTTTTTGCAGAAGACATTGATTGATGGCTTAGCATATGCTAATAGCATTTCTGACAAGGGCCCGCTGGACTGGGTGACATGGCAAAAAAAGCCACTTAAAGCAACTCTAGCAGATACCCTAAAAGGGCCCAAACCATAAAATAATCGTCGTTTTACAGTTTGCGAAAAAAGGTTCATTTTAGAACCCATAAGACAGTCGGTACAATTAAAAAGATTACAGCTCCCTCAAAAAATATAGTACGGTACCTCGGATTTCCACTTTTTGCCCGTTGTTTAGAGCACGGTCTATCTCACAAAAACGGTTGGTGAAAATGTAATTTCAGCTGAAACCGCTTCTGCAGCGAACGGCTGCGGCGTCGGAGCTCCAGGGGGAGGAGGCCGACGGCCACACCTCGTGGTGGACGGTGTAGGAGCTGGTCCTGGTGGCACCATCCCGTGGTGGCCTCATGGCGGCCGGTGCAGGAGCTGGCCACGACCATCCATGGTGGCCGGTGGATGAAGCCGTGGATGCGTGGCACCTCGTGGCGGACGGTGCAAGAGCTGGTCGCGGGGCGGCGTGTGTTATCGGAGGCGGGCACAGGGTGGCAGGGAGAGGCGGCTAGTGATTTTGTGGGTTGCCAGCGGAGTTAGATCGGGACAAGATATATGTGGAGAAGACTATGAGAAAAGGGAAAGGAGAAATAAAGATGATTGGCGGGGTCCATGTAATTTTGAGGGTCTATTTCGGGTATCTATTTGGCGAACACTTCATTTTGTAACATAAACGGTTTTACGGTAATGCCCTAAAACGATTTTGCGGTACAATACGACATCTGCTAAACTCGCTCTTAGACACGTCGACTAGTCTTCTATTCTTCTCCAACCGTGTTTCCTCTCTTTGAAAAAATGTCATGCAGACTGATAGGCATCCAACCCCTGAATCGCCCTGTTGTTTGCCACCAACCACCGTGCGTGTGCACATCGGCCAATGTATCTAATGGTGAGGAATGACAATGATTGAAGCGTTCGAGATGCAAATGACTACCATTGCACGCTTGATACCTCTCGAACGTGTCTATAATTTTGCTATGTTTACGCTATTTTTATATCATTGTTGCATCACTTTGGTATATTTTTTATCGGCTTATTGTACTACCCTCATAATTCAATGCCCGGTGTCAATTGCAGACTTCTGTATATTTTCGTACTTTCCAGAAAAACACCATTTTGGGACAGAAAAATGAAAATAAAACTTCTCAAAAGTTTTATATCAGGATGGAGTCAGGAGCACATGTAGAGAGGTAGCCACGTGGAGCCCCTAGGGCACCTCTCCACCGTGTCCTGGCGCCCCCTACCGTTATATACTCCGATATTATTTACCAGGAATTTTTAACGCCGTCACCCGTTCTATGATGATCCAATCTAGAGGAATTTTCGATATTCTTCCGGAAAGGAAAATCATTACCTGAGCTATTTTCATCAACCTTTATGCTGCTATATTCATGTGTGAGTAGTCAACCTTGGACTATTTGTCCACAGAAGTAGCTAGATGACATATATCGCTCTCTTGCTTCTCAATACAAAGATCACATGAGCCGCCCTACATGAGTGTGATCCACCTAATGTAATTATTGGTGCATTTGTTGCGGTGTGATAAATTGTCACTTTATGATCAAATATATATATATATGGTTTATTTGACTACTTTGTTGCATGATTGTAGACATATGTGCTCTCTGGTATATTAGTATTACACTGGCCATGTTTAGATGAAAAATCTTCAAGAGGAATTTTGTATGTTTGTGGGGTTTAACCTTGCAAATAATTTATCTCAGTGTCGGAACAAAAAAAATTGTATTGTGTTATTGTCACTAAGGATAAAAATATAGTTTCCTAGCTGTCTCCATGATGAACTGAAGAAAAAGAGAATATACCATCAATATTATGTCATTTTGATTAATGCAATGCTCTATTATGCTTAATACTTTAAGATAAATATTGGATAGCAGCCTTGAGTGGAGGATTAGTTACATGTGCAGTTGGATAACGATATATCCGTCCACTATGATGTCGATAGAGAAAACTCGAAAACCTAGGACTAAAACACACGCACAAACGAGAACCGGAGCTCCCCTCCCCCTTGCAACGCCAAGACGGTGATCAGAGGGGAAGGGGGCGGCGGAGTCGCCTGCAATCGACCTGGATCTGGAACCGCCTCCTAATCGCCTCCTGATCTGGATCGGATCACATTTTAGAGCACAGGAAAGATCAAAACCGACAGCTAGCTGTCCTGCCTCTAACTGAACAACCGCAGTACAGTACTAACTACGTTATTTAATCCACGTTGGAATTGAATAATAGCGAAAATGGCACGTGGACGAACAACCGTCTGTCCGTCTCCTTGCACGCTTTTCCTTTCTGATTTGGACAATTGGGTCGCCTCATCATTCGCATTTTTTGCTTGGTGATGAAGCCTGGCATGTTTGCTCTGCTCTCGGGGCAGGTAACAGTATTTTATAGACAGCGATCGGCGAGCTAGCGATTATTCAGAAAGAAAGCTGGCGATTTATAACTGAACAGGCCGCTCTAAAGAAAGAAAAAGATTTCTACATAGGAGCGAACATTATTCGTTGGTCCTTTCTGCCATATCGTACGAGTTCCACCAACCCGGATGGACGCCGCGCCGGAGCGGCACGGCCACGGGCCACGGGCGAGGGTCAACGAGGTGGAGGTAGTGAAAACCGCGGTGCTACTAGAGTAGCGGAAGCCGGGCTGCTGGGGCCGGGAAGAAACGTCGCGCGCGTCGGTCCAGGCGGCGACGAGGGCGACGGGGTACCTGGATTCGTTGCGGGTGTTGACGCGTGACGCGCCACCTGTAGTGTGTGTGTGCGCTCGCCAAACTGCGCACTGACCGAGCAAGTGGGAGCTGGAGCTGAAAGGTGCGCCGGTCGGTGTCATGTGACATCACTCGCGTCGACCTGCTCGGCCAGAGTTTCTGGCCCCTGCTCGGCGCCGCATACCCTGCGCCTGGTGGCTGCCAGTCGCGTGCGGTCGACGCTTTGCCGCCGAACGTTCTGTCCTATAGTTGCCAGCGCCGACATGTTCTTGCTTTTCTCCCAACAAAAAAAACTGGTGCAAAGTTCAAAAACCAAAAATGGTGGCCCTCGGCAATTATTTTTCAGTGGGCTAGAATCGGGCTGGGTCTCCAACTAAATTAAATCAGGCAGCCCAGCGAGCGCCTAGTATAGGAAATTTTTCTATTTTACGCACCCTGCGTCAAATTGTAGGGGAGCGCCTTAAGCACCGTCTGGCACAAAGGTGCTTGCCTTGCCTAGCTCAACGTCGCCCAACTCGCTCACTGTTTAGAAGGAAACCATCAATTGATGGTTCACAAAAAAATCGACATCAGATTTTTTTCTATCAATTGATGGTTTAGGAAACTATTCATATTTTTAAAAATCATATACTTCACATTTTCATATATTTGGAAGAAATGGTCATGAAATTAGAAAAAGTATTCACGCCTTAAAAAAACCATTTGAGTAATATAAAAAATATATCATATTTTTAAAAAGTGAAACATAAAAACAACAGACGAAAAAAGGAAAACAAAACAAAATAAAAAAGTTAAAACTAGAAAGAGAAAAAGGATCCGAAAGCTTCCTAAAACAGCATGGAAGTTTTTTTAGGGATGGACGGAAGCTTCCTACAAACGGACCTGGTAGCACCTACATGGCCCTACCTGTAAGGAAACTAAGTGCTCGCAGGGTGTGCGTCACGTAGCATTAGGGTATTATTCGGTGCTTTAAGCGCCAATTTTTTTTAGAAAAGGAGGATGACCCCCGGTCTCTGCATTTGGGCGATGCATACGGCTACTTTATTAATTATTTTCACAAGATCTTACAAACTAATACAACAGCAAGACTAAAGCCACCGTCTAAGCAACAACTGTCGCTACACCTATCCAAATGATGAAGGGGCGCTGATAGTCTGGGCCTAATACCAAACAGACATCGCAGCCAAACCTAAACATCTAAGACCTGAGGTCCCAACCAGGACGCCTGCCTGGTATGGGGCACCTACCAGTCCGGCGCACTTCTCAACCAGGACGCCTGCCGGGTATGAGGTCGCCGCAACCACCTGCTACGAGTCCATCTTTAGAGCTGTACTGTTGCATCTACCATGCCAGATCTCTCTGCCATCGACGTCACCACGACGCCAGACAGCGTCGTCCTCCTGCGCGAGTCCATCCTCCCACATCGAACTTCGAATCTGCACTACGCCACGCCGTCAAGATCCGTCGCCATCAATGTATGGATGAAGCACCGCTCCACCAAAGAAACCGTCCGCTGGTCCCGCGAAGCAAGGCGCAACACCAAGTAGAAGGCCAAAGCGCACCGCCACCACGCCACCAGCAGCCCCGCCACCAAGAGTTGTTCCCAGCCGCCGCCTTCAAGAAGGAGCACGGCACCAGGGTGCCGTCGACGCCCAGACCAGGGGAACAAAAGCTTTCGCCATAGCTCGAGGAGGAGGCGGAAGGGAGAGGATCCACCCCAAAGCCTTCAGGAAGGGGATCGGCGCCAAAGGCGTCGACTTTGGGGAGGCTGCCGCACCAGCCAGGGGTTTCCCCCGGAACCTCACCCGCCCGCCAGATCCGCCAGGCCGGCCATAGGGGTCGCCGAAGCCGCCGCCAAGGGCCGGTGCCAGCACGGATCGGGACAGATCGAAGCAGGGGCAGATCTTCTACATGGAGCCGAGAACCCGCGCGGCGGCGGCCGTCACGCCGCACCGCAGGGCCTCCTGCAGAGCTCCAACCGCCGCTCCCCACCTCCGGCCAGCGCAGATCTGGCCAGCCAACCCCGCCACGAACAGAGCGCCGGGCTGCCGCCAGCCCGCGCGCGCCATCGCGACGTGCCGACCCCGGCCAGCAGCGGCGCCGCCGCACACCGCCATCTGCCGGCGCGCCCCGCCCGACGCGCCAGCCGCTAAGCACCGCCGTCGACTGGAGAAGAAGCCCCCCGCGGCCCCGCTCCAGGGGAAGGCAAGGAAAGGGCCCGCCGTCGCCGGCACCGCGCGGGCTTTGCCCGGCAGCGTACGCCAACGGCGACGGCGGGAGGGAAGATGGATGGGGGCGGGGGCGGCCGCTAGGGTTCGGGCGCCCGGGTCGCCCGCGGGAGGGGCGACACGGGCTGACTGAATGTCCTTTGATTCACACCATCCATAAGCGCCAAATAGAAACGTGCAAATTGTTGTCACATAGGAGGATACAACAACATGATCCGGGCCCAGTAGTAGTATCCCAACATCTAGTACAGGGAATTTCTTATTTGAAGCACTTTGTGTCAAAATTTCAAAATCACTAGTCGAGCAGTACTCGTTGCAAAGATCGCTCCAACTTCCCAAGTTGCGACAAGTGACGTAGCGTTTTTTACCGTAGATTCGTTTATTCAAAACATTTTATCTCTCAAAACCGCTTTCATCGTTGGATTCCCCGCGTCGAGATCTTCAAAATTAGATCCCATGTTGATAGGTTTTAACGGACTTTTTTTTACGAAAAAAACCAAACGAAAAAACCAGATGAAAAAACCGTACCGGGAGCATGGATTTTTTCTTTTCAGAAAAAGGCACGCCTGTGTCTCTCACGAAATCACAACCGTACCTCTCGCGAAAACAAAACCGTGACTCTCACAGAAGGAAAAAAAAAGAAGAGAAAACTCGTTTTTTTGTTTTCGAGATGGCACGTCCATGACTCTCGCGAAAACACAACCGTGCCTCTCACTGGAACAAAACCGTGACTGTCGCGAAAGAAAAAAAATTAAAAAATACGTTTTTTCATTTCCGAGAGGTACGGCCTTGACTCCCGCGAAAGAAAAGAAAACAGAAAATACGTTTTTTTCTGTTTTCGAGAGGCACTGCCGTGACTCTCGCGAAAACACAACCGTGCCTCCCCCGAAAACAAAACCGTGACTCTCGTGAAAGAAAAAAAAAACAAAACACGTGTTTTTTTTGTTTTCGAGAGGCACAACCGTGACTCTCAATAAAGCACAACCGTGTCTCTCGCGGAAGTAAAACCGTGACTCTCGCAAAAGAAAGAAAAAAACAAAAAACATGTTTTTTTTCGTTTTCGAGAGGCACGGCCGTGACTCTCGTGAAAGCACAACCGTGCCTCTCACGGAAGCAAAACCATGACTCTCGCAAAATAAAAAAAAATAAAAAACACGTTTTTTTCGTTTCCGAGAGGCACAGCCGTGACTCTCGTGAAAACACACCCGTGCCTCTCGTGGAAGCAAAACTGTGACTCTCGTGAAAACACACCCGTGCCTCTCGTGTAAACAAAACCTCGACTCTCGCAAAATGAAAAAAAACCAGAAAACACATTTTTTTTTCGTTTCGGAGAGGCACAACCACGACTCTCGTGAAAGTAAAACCATGCCTCTCGCGAAAGTAAAAGCGTGACTTTCGTGAAAGAAAAAGAACACATTTTTTCGCGCAATTTTTTTTATCGAAAAGCTAAGAAAGACCGGTGAAAAACCAAAACATTGAAAAAAAGAAAAAAATCCTGTTTAAAAATCCGAAAACACATGCAAAAAAATAAAAAAAAATCCAAAAGAAACGCCCAGAGTGCGACACGTAACGAATGACTGAGAGCGCGCCAAATGACGCTTATTGTTGCGAGGCTTCCGAAGAAGCGCTCGTTAACTAGTTGCTCCCTCAAATTGTTGGGGAGCGTGAGAGCTACATATTGCTTCACGAGAGATGGAAGTTGCTCTCGCGTGGCAAAATTGACCTATGAACGAAATCAAATCATAAAATGAACTGCCCGTGAAACTATTTCACGTGGTTGACCTTTTTGTGTGACGCCCGACACGAAGGCGTCACACTACACTGTGCAACGCCTCGCAGATAGGCGCACGCCTGGCCAGCGTCGCACCCATGTGATCCAAAAATTATTAAATCAGTGTGCAGCGCCTGAGAGCTAGGCGCCACACTATACAGTGGAGCGCCTAGCTTCTAGGCGTTGCACTAGTGGTTGTTTCATTTTGTAGTGCAACCACTAGTGCAACGCCTGAGAGCTAGGCGCCACACTATACAGTGCAGCGCCTAGCTCGTACGCTCTGCACAATGACTTAGCAATTTTTAGGCAGTTTGGGGTGCAACGTTGACCAGACGTGTAGCGCCTATCTGTGAGGCGTTGCACAATGTAGTGTGACGCCTTCGTATCGGGCGTCACACAAAAAGGTCAATCACGTGAAATAATTTCACGAACAGTTTATTCTGTAATTTGATTTCGTCCATAGATTAAATTTGTCAAATTTATCCTCTCATGTCAGACGCAGCGTGAGCGGGCCGGCCGATTAGCCGAGGACTAGCCCGCTATAGGTTTGCTCGCTGTAGGTTTTCTTCGTGTTTTTTGTTCTTTCATTTGTTTCATTTTGTTTTTTCTTTGGTTCTATTTCTTTTTTCACCAGTTTTATTTGAGTTTCTTTTACTTCTTTCTTTGTTAGAACTTCAGTTTTCTTTTGTTTTCATCGCTTTTCTTTGTTTCTTTCTCGGTTTTCATATATTTTTATTTTTTCCCTTTTTCTTTTTATGGGTTTCTCTGTTTCTTTCTTGGTTTTTTGGTTTCTATTTTTCTGCAGTGTTTTTTCTCTGGATTTCTTATTTTATTTTTTATTAGTTCTTTCATTTCTTCATTTTGTTTTCTTTTGTTGTTTTTTTCATCTCATTTTTCAACACATATCTATATTTTTTATACACATTGCCCATTTTTCATACATGTCAATAACATTTGTTAACATACATTTAACAATTTTTAAACACATGATTAACATATTCTTTTCAAATAAATGTCTTGATGGATATTGCTTCTATACGCATTGTACATTTTTAATACATATAAAACATTTTTAAATACAGGTTCAACATTTTTCATGTATATGATAAATATTTTTCAAATATATATTTTGATGTCTAATTTATTCATACACCTTGTGCATTTTCCTATACATCTGATACATTTTTATACATGTTAATAATTTTGTATATACACACTTAACATTTTTCAGTTACACAATTAACATTTTTTCAATTATATATTTTGGATTTATACTTTTCCATACACATTATACATGTTTTGTGTACATCATAAACACTTTTTATATACAAGTTGAACATTTCTCTCGAAAATATGATTAGTATTTTTAAAAACTTATATTTTTTATGTCTACTTTTTTGCATGCACGTTGCACTTTTTTATATACTTTTTTTGTGAATCAGATATTTTTCTACTCACATTTAATATTTTTCAAATGCACAACTAACATTTTTAAAAATATATGTAGGGATTGACTATTCGTTACCCAGGATGAAGACTAGTTATTCTCCCCCCCTCACATCTATTTTAAGATCAATGCATGGTAATTTTACGTTCCGTAAATTTTGTCTTATTCCATACATAAAAAAAAACATAAGAAAATATATAATCATCGTAAAAAATATTTTATATTACGTAAAATTACAAACGTAAAAACACAGTATAAAATAAACAGAAAATGCTACTCCTTCTGTTCCATAATGTAGTGCACCTGCGTTTTTCAAGATTCATGGTTGACCATAAATTTAACCAATGTAGAAAACTGCGGCGGGAACAAAAATTATACCATTGAAAACTTTTTCAAATACAAATTCAATGGTATAACTTTTGCTCCCGCCGCAGTCGTCCATGTTAGTTAAATTTATGGTTAAACTTATATCTCAAAAAGCGTGGACGCATTATAATATGGAATGAAGAGAGTATTTTTCTGGTCTTATGACTTATATTTTCGTTTTCTTATGCCAAATTTTACGTAGTGAATCAATATGAATGAAACTATTTTTATTTCAAATATAATTTATTTATGAAATAATCATACTATTACCTCGAGTAAAGAATAGCTTATTCTAAAACCTGAATGATAAATGGTATTATTAGATATATAATAATTGGAAGTATAAACAAAATTAAAAATTAAATCAAAATGAAAAGAAAAGGGTAAAAAAAAGGTAGCGGCCTCCCGCGCGCCTGGCCGGGCCGTTTAGGCAGGCGCCTGGTTGTACGCACACTAGTGAGGTCTTTCATGGACGAGACTTACCTGCTCTCCCGACGTGTGCCCATCCGTGCTTCCATGTACGTGGCTTGATTTGATTAGAACAAAATAAGGCCCGATCCCACCCCCTTAAAATCAGGAAGGAGATGATTAAATTAGAAAGAAAAAAGGAAAAAAAAACAACCATAAGATAAAGTGGAAGCACGGATGAAAACATGGAAAAAGAGCAGGCAAACCGGATCCGTCTTTCATACAAGAGCTGACTCTATCTTCGCCTTAAACACCGTCCAGCGCAAAGGCGCTCGTCCTCAAGGTTAGAAGTCTGCAACCCGAGTTAGCGCTTGCATCACTCGACATCGTCCGACTTGCTCACTGTTTAGAGGAAACCAGCAATTGTTGGTTTAGAAAAAAAACTATATTTTTTTATAAATTATTAAATTTGTGTATTTTGAATTTTTTCACAAATTTTAAAAAGTCCACAAACTTAAAAAAATATTCGTGAATTAATAAAAATGTTCACACATTTGAAAAAAAACATATATTTGAAAATAGTTCATGAATTCAAAAAATATTTATGAATTTTAAAAACAACCGACCTTGACTAAAGAACCAAACTGACGTAAGATTGCCAACTATTCGATGACCCACGAGTATTACACCAACAAACCCAATCTAACTAGACTAGCAAAAGCGCCGGGGGCAAAACGGTAGAAAAACATGCACTGTGATGGCCTGAACAACGGTGGACAATGACCCAAACACGACTCGAGAGAGGAGGATTAGGGCGCAGCACGGACCTACTTATATGCGTATGTAGTGCAGTCCTATTTCGTTATATATATATATATATATATATGAATTATGATGTATGTGTACATGGAAGGGACATGGAGTATGTGAGCTCGAGAACATATGATCTCAGATAAACAGTAATCCCCAAAAAATGATGTTTTCTCTACATGCGTGTAAATTTTCATGATGTAATTACATTTCGGAGGTACGGGCAAAAAAATCAATGCTCCAAAAAGGGTGTTTTTGGAAAGCAGAGCATTAATTCCAATTTTTTTGTACACACCCCTAAACGAGATTTCATTGCAAAAATTTGCATGGGTGTAGAAAAAACATAGATATTTTTTGCCAAAAATATCAGATTTTTTTTATTTTGATACTTTTTCCCTCCAAAATTTACTGTTCATTTGAGACCATGTGAGAAGCCTATAAGAGCAACTCTAGCAGACCCTGCATCCGGCCGGCCCGCAAAACGCGTTTGCAATTCGCGGAAAAACGGCTTTGCAGGCCGGCGCGGACGGCCGTAGATGCAGACCCCGCATAACGGATCCGTAAAAAAGGATATTTGCGGAATATGCTCTTTTATGGGTCGGTTTTGCGGGGTCTGATTGGGCGCAGCTCCTCCCTGAAGGAAATATGCACTAGAGGCAATAATAAAGTTATTATTTATTTCCTTATTTCATGATAAATGTTTATTATTCATGCTAGAATTGTATTAATCGGAAACATAATACATGTGTGAATACATAGACAAACATATTGTCACTACTATGCCTCTACTTGATTAGCTCGTTGAATCAATGATGGTTATGTTTCCTAACCATCAGGGACGGCGCCAGCGTGGGGTCGTGTAGGGGCGGCCGCCCCGAGTAAATTTTGGGACCTAGGGTAGCTCCTCTACTACTTTGGCTAGTGGCCGCCATGGAAGATGAGACGAGTTCCCTGTAACCTGTGTGTTCGGTCGTGGGATCAGCCGAGGACGGAGACAAGGAGAGAAATAACGATCCGCTTTTGAGATGGGCCAGCCAGTACGTCTTATAAGTTGGTAGTAAAGGCCCAATTAAACAGGAGCCTATTTTTGTGTAAACCTTTAAGCCTTAACGTTCCCCAATTTCTCTAACTTCCCATCACGATCGACTGAGAAAACAAATCTGGGCATTAGGCCATCACGTCTTCCGCCGCCGGCTCTGCCGCCCCACCGTGGTGCTACCCAAGCTCGATAGATGTTGCTTAATGGAGATCTGAGACCCGGCTCGCCACCTCGTTGTTCCCAGTTTGTGGCAACATCGCCACTGGAATAGCCATGCGCCACGCTTAAAAGTACAAGGAAGCAGCGGGAGCCCAAGTTAGGCCTTATAATTGTTTTGGTTATTTTTAATGCTTTTTACCTAGTTCTTGAGATTGAAACTACTTTGAACAATTGTTTGTGTTGATTGTCTTATCTGTATGCATACTACTTGCTAAATTTATTGTGTTGATTGTCTTGTTTGATAACATCATTGATTCGGACTTTGTTTCCTTTATAAGTCCGCCCCGGGTAACTTCAAATCCTGGATCCGCCACTGCTAACCATAGACATGAGTTGTCATTTGATTAACGGGATCACATCATTAGAGAATGATGTGATTGACATGACCCATTCCGTTAGCTTAGCATACGATCGTTTAGTTTAATGCTATTGCTTTCTTCATGACTTATACATGTTCCTATGACTATGAGATTATGCAACTCCCGATTACCGGAGGAACACTTTGTGTGCTACCAAACGTCACAACGTAACTGGATGATTATAAAGGTGCTCTACAGGTGTCTCCAATGGTACTTGTTGAGTTGGCATAGATCGAGACTAGGATTTGTCACTCCGATTGTCGGAGAGGTATCTCTGGGCCCTCTCGGTAATGCACATCACTATAAGCCTTGCAAGCAATGCAACTAATGAGTTAGGTGCGGGATGATGCATTACAGAACGAGTAAAGAGACTTGCCGGTAACGAGATTGAGCTAGGTATTGAGATACTGACGATCGAATCTCAGGCAAGTAACATACCGATGACAAAGGGAACAACGTATATTGTTATGCGGTTTGATTGATAAAGATCTTCGTAGAATATGTAGGAACCAACATGAGCATCCAGGTTCCGCTATTGGTTATTGACCGGAGACGTGTCTCGGTCATGTCTACATAGTTCTTGAACCCGTAGGGTCCGCACGCTTAAAGTTCTGTGACGATCAGTATTATGAGTTTTTGTGTTTCGATGTACCAAAGGTAGTTCGAAGTCCCGAATATGATCACGGACATGACGAGGAGTCTCAAAATGGTCGAGACGTAAAGATTGATATATTGGATGACTATGTTCTGACACCGGAAGGGTTCAAGGAGGTTTCGGACATATACCGGAATACCTAGGGTTACCGGACCCCCCCCCCCCCCCGAGAAGCTATTGGGCCTTATGGGCCTTAGTGGAGAAGAGAGAGGGCAGCCAGGAGGTGCCCCCTTGCCCCAATCCGAATTGGACAAGGGGAAGGGGCGGCGGCCCCCCTCTCCTTCCTTCTCTCCACCTCCTCCTTCCCCCTCTCCTTCTTGGAATAGGAAAGGAGGGGGGGGGGGACAAACCTACTTGGAGTAGGATTGCCCCCCTTGGGTGCGCCTCTCCCTTGGCCGGCCCTCTCCTCCTCCCCCCTTTATATACGGGGGCAGGGGGCACCCCAAAGACACAACAATTGATCTGTTGATCTCTTAGCCGTGTGCGGTGCCCCCCTCCACCATAATCCACCTCGGTTATATCGTAGCGGTGCTTAGGCGAAGCCCTGCGTCGGTAGCTTCATCAACATCGTCACCACGCCTTCGTGCTGACAAAATTCTTCCTCGAGCTCTACTGGATCGTGAGTTCGCGGGACGTCACCGAGCTGAACGTGTGTTGAACGCGGAGGTGCCGTACGTTCGATACTGAGGATCGGTCGATCGTGAAGACGTACGACTACATCAACCGCGTTGTTATAACGCTTCCGCTTAACGGTCTACGAGGGTACGTGGACGACACTCTCCCCTCTCATTGCTATGCATCACCATGATCTTGCGTGTGCGTAGGATTTTTTTTGAAATTACTACATTCCCCCACAGTGGTATCAGAGCCAGGTTTATGCGTAGATGTTATATGCACGAGTAGAACACAAGTGAGTTGTGGGCGATGCAATTCATACTGCTTACCAGCATGTCATATTTTGGTTCGGCAATATTATTGGATGAAGCGGCCCGGACCAACATTACGTGTACGCTTATGCGAGACTGGTTCTACCGACGTGCTTTGGACACAGGTGGCTGGCGGGTGTCAGTTTCTCCAATTTTAGTTGAACCGAGTGTGGCTACGCCCGATCCTTGAGAAGGTCAAAACAACACTAACTTGACAAACTATCATTGTGGTTTTGATGCGTAGGTAAGAACAGTTCTTGCTCAGCCCGTAGCAGCCACGTAAAACTTGCAACAATAAAGTAGAGGACGTCTAACTTGTTTTTGCAGGGCATATTGTGATGTGATATGGTCAAGGCATTATGCTATATTTTATTATATGAGATGATCATGTTTTCTAACGGAGTTATCAACAACTGGCAGGAGCCATATGGTTGTCGCTTTATTGTATGCAATGCAATCGCCCTGTAATTCCTTTAATTTATCACTAAGCGGTAGCGATAGTCGTAGAAGCAATAGTTGGCGAGACGACAACGATGCTACGATTGAGATCAAGGTGTCGCGCCGGTGACGATGGTGATCATGACAGTGCTTTGAAGATGGAGATCAAAGGCACAAGATGATGATGGCCATATCATATCACTTATATTGATTGCATGTGATGTTTATCCTTTATGCATCTTATTCTGCTTTATTTGAAGGTACCATTATAAGATAATCTCTCACTAAATTTCAAGGTAAACGTGTTCTCCCTGAGTATGCACCGTTGCCAAAGTTCGTCGTGCCGAGATACCACGTGATGATCAGGTGTGATAAGCTCAACGTTCATCTACAATGGGTGTAAGACAGTTTTACACACACAGAATACTCGGGTTAAACTTGACGAGCCTAGCATATGCAGATATGGCCTCGGAACACTGAGACCCAAAGGTCGAGCGTGAATCATATAGTAGATATGATCAACATAGTGATGTTCACCATTGAAAACTACTCCATTTCACGTGATGATCGGTTATGGTTTAGTTGATATGGATCACGTGATCACTTAGATGATTAGAGGGATGTCTATCTAAGTGGGAGTTCTTAAGTAATATTATTAATTGAACTTAAATTTATCATGAACTTAGTACCTGATAGTATTTTGCTTGTCTATGTTATTGTAGATAGATGGCCCGTGCTGTGGTTCCGTTGAATTTTAATGCGTTCCTTGAGAAAGCAAAGTTGAAAGATGATGGTAGCAATTACACGGACTGGGTCCGTAACTTGAGGATTATGCTCATTGCCGCACACAAGAATTACGTCCTGGAAGTACCGCTAGGTGCCAAACCCGTTGCAGGAGCAACGCCACTTGTTATGAACGTGTGGCAGAGCAAAGCTGATAAGTACTCAATAGTTCAGTGTGCCATGCTTTACGGCTTAGAACCGGGACTTCAACGACGTTTTGAACGTCATGGAGCATATGAGATGTTCCAGGAGTTGAAGTTAATATTTCAAGCAAATGCCCGGATTGGGAGATATGAAGTCTACAATAAGTTCTACAGCTGCAAGATGGAGGAGAATGGTTCTGTCAGTGAACATATACTCAAAATGTCTGGGGTACCATAACCACTTGACTCAGCTGGGAGTTAA
The DNA here is from genome assembly GCA_034509565.1 of Triticum monococcum. NCBI lineage: Eukaryota > Viridiplantae > Streptophyta > Magnoliopsida > Poales > Poaceae > Triticum > Triticum monococcum. Next base: position 433,742,480 of record CM067841.1, read on the forward strand.
TCTTCCAGTTGATAGTGTCACTGACAGAGTTCTTCAATCACTGCCACCAAGCTACAAGAACTTCGTGATGAACTATAATATGCAAGGGATGGATAAGATGATTCCCGAGCTCTTCGCAATGCTAAAGACTGCGAAGGTAGAAATCAAGAAGGAGCATCAAGTGTTGATGGTCAACAAGACCACCAGTTTCAAGAAAAAGGGTAAAGGGAAGAAGAAAGGGAACTTCAAGAAGAACGACAAACAAGTTGCTGCTCAAGAGAAGAAACCCAAGTCTGGACCTAAGTCTGAGACTGAGTGCTTTTACTGCAAATGGACTGGTCACTGGAAGCGGAATTGCCCCAAGTATTTGGCGGATAAGAAGGATGGCAAGGTGAATAAAGGTATATGTGATATACATGTTATTGATGTGTACCTTACTAGAGCTCGTAGTAGCACCTGAGTATTTGATACTGGTTCTGTTGCTAATATTTGCAACTCGAAATATGGACTACAGATTAAGTGAAGACTGGCTAAGGACGAGGAGACGATGCACATGGGAAATGGTTCCGAAGTCGATGTGATCGCCGTCGGTACGCTACCTCTACATCTACCTTCGGGATTAGTTTTTTTTGACTATACCTTCAGGATTAGTTTTAGACCTGAATAATTGTTATTTGGTGCCAGCGTTAAGCATGAACATTATATCTGGATCTTATTTGATGCGAGACGGTTATTCATTTAAATCTGAGAATAATGGTTGTTCTATTTGTATGAGTAATATCTTTTATGGTCACGCACCCTTGAAGAGTGCTCTATTTGTGTTGAATCTTGATAGTAGTGATACACATATTCATAATGTTGAAGACAAAAGATGTAGAGTTGATAATGATAGAGCAACTTATTTGTGGCACTGCCGTTTGGGTCATATTGGTGTAAAGCGCATGAAGAAATCCATACTGATGGACTTCTGGAATCACTTGATTATGAATCACTTGGTACTTGCGAACCATGCCTCGTGGGCAAGATGGCTAAAACGCCATTCTCCGGAACAATGGAGCAAGCAACGAATTTTTTGGAAATCATACATACTGATGTATGTGGTCCAATGAATATTGAGGCTCGCGGCAGGTATCGTTATTTTATCACCTTCACAAATGATTTAAGTAGATATGGGTATATCTACTTAATGAAATATAAGTCTGAAACATTTGAAAAGTTCAAAGAATTTCAAAGTGAAGTGGAAAATCATCGTAACAAGAAAATAAAGTTTCTACGATCTGATCGTGGAGGAGAATATTTGAGTTACGAGTTCGGTATACATTTGAAACAATATGGAATAGTTTCGTAACTCACGCCACCCGGAACACCACAGCGTAATGGTGTGTCCAAACGTCGTAATCGTACTTTACTAGATATGGTGCGATCTATGATGTCTCTTACTGATTTACCGCTATCGTTTTGGGGTTATGCTTTAAAGACAGTTGCATTCACGTTAAATAGGGCATCATCAAAATCCGTTGAGACGACGCCTTATGAACTGTGGTTTGGCAAGAAACCAAAGTTGTTGTTTCTTAAATTTTTGGGCTGCGATGCTTATGTGAAAAAGCTTCAACCTGATAAGCTCGAACCCAAATCGGAGAAATGTGTCTTCATAGGATACCCAAAGGAAACTGTTGGGTACACCTTCTATCACAGATCCGAAGACAACACATTTGTTGCTAAGAATGGATCCTTTCTAGAGAAGGAGTTTCTCTCGAAAGAAGTGAGTGGGAGGAAAGTAGAACTTGATGAGGTAACTGTACCTGCTCCCTTTTTGGAAAGTAGTTCATCACAGAAACCGGTTCCTGTGACACCTACACTAATTAGTGAGGAAGCTAATGATGTTGATCATGAAACTTCAGATCAAGTTACTACCGAACCTCATAGGTAAACCAGAGTAAGATCCGCACTAGAGTGGTACGGTAATCCTGTTCTGGAGGTCATGTTACTTGACCATGACGAGCCTACGAACTATGAGGAAGCGATGATGAGCCCAGATTCCGAAAAATGGCTTGAAGCCATGAAATCTGAGATGGGATCCATATATGAGAACAAAATGTGGACTTTGGTTGACTTTCCCGATGATCGGCAAGCCATCGAGAATAAATGCATCTTCAAGAAGAAGACTGACGCTGACGGTAACATTACTGTCTACAAAGCTCGACTTGTTGCGAAAGGTTTTCGACAAGTTCAAGGAGTTGACTACGATGAGACCTTCTCACTCGTAGTGATGCTTAAGTCCGTCCGAATCATGTTAGCAATTGCTGCATTTTATGATTATGAAATTTGGCAAATGGATGTCAAGACTGCAGTCCTGAATGGATTTCTGAAAGAAGAGTTGTATATGATGCAACCTGAAGGTTTTATCGATCCAAAGGGTACTAACAAAGTGTGCAAGCTCCAGCGATCCATTTATGGACTGGTGCAAGCCTCTCGGAGTTGGAATAAACATTTTGATAGTGTGATCAAAGCATATGGTTTTATACAGACTTTTGGAGAAGCCTGTATTTACAAGAAAGTGAGTGGGAGCTCTATAGCATTTCTAATATTATATGTGGATGACATATTGTTGATTGGAAATGATATCGAATTTCTGGATAGCACAAAAAGATACTTGAATAAGAGTTTTTCAATGAAAGATCTCGGTGAAGCTGCTTATATATTGGGCATCAAGATCTATAGAGATAGATCAAGACGCTTAATTGGACTTTCACAAAGCATATACCTTGATAAAGTTTTGAAGAAGTTCAAAATGGATCAAGCAAAGAAAGGGTTCTTGCCTGTGTTACAAGGTGTGAAGTTGAGTAAGACTCAATGCCCGACCACTGCAGAAGATAGAGAGAAAATGAAAAGTGTTCCCTATGCTTCAGCCATAGACACTATCATGCATGTGAAGGAAATATGCCCTAGAGGCAATAATAAAGTTATTATTTATTTCCTTATATCATGATAAATGTTTATTATTCATGCTAGAATTGTATTAACCGGAAACATAATACATGTGTGAATACATAGACAAACAGAGTGTCACTAGTATGCCTCTACTAGACTAGCTCGTTAATCAAAGATGGTTAAGTTTCCTAACCATGAACAATGTGTTGTTATTTGATTAACGAGGTCACATCATTAGTTGAATGATCTGATCGACATGACCCATTTCATTAGCTTAGCACACGATCGTTTAGTATGTTGCTATTGCTTTCTTCATGACTTATACATGTTCCTATGACTATGAGATTATGCAACTCCCGTTTGCTGGAGGAACACTTTGGGTGCTACCAAACGTCACAACGTAACTGGGTGATTATAAAGGAGTACTACAGGTGTCTCCAATGGTAGATGTTGGGTTGGCGTATTTCGAGATTAGAATTTGTCACTCCGATTGTCGGAGAGGTATCTCTGGGCCCTCTCTATAATACACATTATACAAGCCTTGCAAGCATTGCAACTAATGAGTTAGTTGCGGGATGATGTATTACGGAACGAGTAAAGAGACTTGCCGGTAACGAGATTGAACTAGGTATTGGATACCGACGATCGAATCTCGGGCAAGTAACATACCGATGACAAAGGGAACAACGTATGTTGTTATGCGGTCTGACCGATAAAGATCTTCGTAGAATATGTAGGAGCCAATATGGGCATCCAGGTCCCGCTATTGGTTATTGATCGGAGACGTGTCTCGGTCATGTCTACATTGTTCTCGAACCGTAGGGTCCGCACGCTTAACGTTACTGTTGGAAATATGCCCTAGAGGCAATAATAAAAGCATTATTATTATATTTCCTTGTTCATGGTAATTGTCTTTATTCATGCTATAATTGTGTTATCCGGAAATCGTAATACATGTGTGAATAACAGACACCAACATGTCCCTAGTAAGCCTCTAGTTGACTAGCTCGTTGATCAACAGATAGTCATGGTTTCCTGGCTATGGACATTGAATGTCATTGATAACGAGATCACATCATTAAGAGAATGATGTGATGGACAAGACCCAATCATAAACATAGCATAAAGATCGTATAGTTCGTTTGCTAGAGTTTTGCAATGTCAAGTATCTTTTCCTTAGACCATGAGATCGTGTAACTCCCGGATACCGTAGGAGTGCTTTGGGTGTACCAAACGTCACAACGTAACTGGGTGACTATAAAGGTAGACTACGGGTATCTCCGAAAGTGTCTGTTGGGTTGACATGGATCAAGACTGGGATTTGTCACTCCGTATGACGGAGAGGTATCACTGGGCCCACTCGGTAATGCATCATCATGATGAGCTCAAAGTGACCAAGTGTCTGGTCACGGGATCATGCATTACGGTACGAGTAAAGTGACTTGCCGGTAACGAGATTGAACGAGGTATTGGGATACCGACGATCGAATCTCGGGCAAGTAATATATCGATTGACAAAGGGAATTGCATACGGGGTTGATTGAATCCTCAACATCGTGGTTCATCCGATGAGATCATCGTGGAACATGTGGGAGCCAACATGGGTATCCAGATCCCGTTGTTGGTTATTGACCGGAGAGTCATCTCGGTCATGTCTGCATGTCTCCCGAACCCGTAGGGTCTACACACTTAAGGTTCGGTGACGCTAGGGTTGTGAAGATATGTATATGCAGTAACCCGAATGTTGTTCGGAGTCCCGTATGAGATCCCGAATGTCACGAGGAGTTCCGGAATGGTCCGGAGGTAAAGAATTATATATAGGAAGTGCTGTTTCGGCCATCGGGACAAGTTTCGGGGTTACCGGTATTATACCGGGACCACCGGAAGGGTCCCGGGGGTCCACCGGGTGGGGCCACCTATCCCGGAGGGCCCCATGGGCTGAAGTGGGAAGGAACCCAGCCCTTAGTGGGCTGGGGCGCCACCCCCTAAGGGGCCCATGCACCTAGGGTTAGGGGAAACCCTAAAGGGGGGGCGCCCCCTTGCCTTGGGGGGCAAGCCCCCCACCCTTGGCTGCCGCCCCCCCTAGGAGATCCATCTCCTAGGGCCGGCGCCCCCCCTTGGCACCCCTATATATAGTGGGGGAGAGGAGGGACTTTGCCCTACGGCTTTTGGTGCTTCCCTCTCTCCCTGTTACATCTCCCTCTTGCGTAGTATAGGCGAAGCCCTGCTACTGTGATGCCCTGCATCCACCACCACGCCGTCGTGCTGCTGGATCATCACCAACCTCTCCTCCCCCCTTGCTGGATCAAGAAGGAGGAGACGTCTCCCGTCCCGTACGTGTGTTGAACGCGGAGGTGCCGTCCGTTCGGCACTCGGTCATCGGTGATTTGGATCACGTCGTGTTCGACTACATCATCCCCGTTCATTGAACGCTTCCGCACGCGATCTACAAAGGTATGTAGATGCATCTCATGACTCGTTGCTAGATGAACTCCTAGATGGATCTTGGTGAAACGAGTAGGAAATTTTTTGTTTTCTGCAACGTTCCCCAACAGTGGCATCATGAGCTAGGTCTATGCGTAGTTCTTCTTGCGCGAGTAGAACACAATTTGTTGTGGGCGTGGATTTGTCAACTTTCCTACCGCTACTAGTCTTTTCTTGCTTCAGCGGTATTGTGGGATGAAGCGGCCCGGACCAACCTTACACGTACGCTTACGTGAGACCGGTTCCACCGACTAACATGCACTAGTTGCATAAGGTGGTTGGCGGGTGTCTGTCTCTCCTACTTTAGTTGGAGCGGATTCGATGAACAGGGTCCTTATGAAGGGTAAATAGAAGTTGACAAATCACGTTGTGGCTTTCACGTAGGTGAGAAAACGTTCTTGCTAGAACCCTAATTCAGCCACGTAAAACTTGCAACAACAATTAGAGGACGTCTAACTTGTTTTTGCAGCAAGTGGTTTGTGATATGATATGGCCAAAGTTGTGATGAATGATGAATGATCTATATGTGATGTATGAGATGTTCATGCTATTGTAATAGGAATCACGACTTGCATGTCGATGAGTATGACAACCGGCAGGAGCCATAGGAGTTGTCTTTATTCTTTTATATGACCTGCGTGTCATTGAGAAACGCCATGTAAATTACTTTACTTTATTGCTAAACGCGTTAGCCATAGTAGTAGAAGTAATAGTTGGCGAGCAACTTCATGGAGACACGATGATGGAGATCATGATGATGAAGATCATGGTGTCAAGCCGGTGACAAGATGATCATGGAGCCCCAAGATGGAGATCAAAGGAGCTATGTGATATTGGCCATATCATGTCACGTTTATTATTTGATTGCATGTGATGTTTATCATGTTTTTGCATCTTGTTTACTTAGAACGACGGTAGTAAATAAGATGATCCCTCATAATAATTTCAAGAAGTGTTCCCCCTAACTGTGCACCGTTGCGACAGTTCGTTGTCTCGAAGCACCACGTGATGATCGGGTGTGATAGATTCTAACGTTCACATACAACGGGTGTAAGACAGATTTACACATGCAAACACTTAGGTTGACTTGACGAGCCTAGCATGTACAGACATGGCCTCGGAACACAGAAGATCGAAAGGTCGAGCATGAGTCGTATAGAAGATACGATCAACATGAAGATGTTCACCGAAGTTGACTAGTCCGTCTCACGTGATGATCAGACACGGCCTAGTTAACTCGGATCATGTTATACTTAGATGACTAGAAGAGGGATGTCTATCTAAGTGGGAGTTCATAAATAATTTGATTTGATGAACTAAATTATCATGAACTTAGTCTAAAATATTTATAATATGTCTTGTAGATCAAATGGCCAACGTAGTCCTCAACTTCAACGCGTTCCTAGAGAAAACCAAGCTGAAAGACGATGGCAGCAACTACACGGACTGGGTCCGGAACCTGAGGATCATCCTCATAGCTGCCAAGAAAGATTATGTCCTACAAGCACCGCTGGTGACGCACCTGTCCTCCCTGCTGAACAAGACGTTATGAATGCTTGGCAGGCACGTACCGATGACTACTCCCTCGTTCAATGCGGCATGCTTTACAGCTTAGAGCCGGGGCTCCAAAAACGTTTTGAGAGACATGGAGCATATGAAATGTTCGAAGAGCTGAAAATGGTTTTTCAAGCTCATGCCCGGGTCGAGAGATATCAAGTCTCCGACAAATTCTTCAGCTGTAAGATGGAGGAAAACAGTTCTGTCAGTGAGCACATACTCACTATGTCTGGGTTGCACAACCGCTTGACTCAGCTGGGAGTTAATCTCCCGGATGATGCGGTCATTGACAGAATCCTCCAGTCGCTTCCACCGAGCTACAAGAGCTTTGTGATGAACTTCAATATGCAGGGGATGGAAAAGACCATTCCTGAAGTATTTGCTATGCTGAAATCAGCAGAGGCAGAAGTCAAGAAGGAACATCAAGTGTTGATGGTGAATAAAACCACTAAGTTCAAGAAGGGTAAGGGTAAAAAGAACTTCAAGAAGGACGGCAAGGAAGTTGCCGCGCCCGGCAAGCAAGCTGCCGGGAAGAAGCCAAAGAACGGACCCAAGCTCGAGACTGAGTGTTTTTATTGCAAGGGAAGTGGTCACTGGAAGCGGAATTGCCCCAAATACTTAGCGGACAAGAAGGCCGGCAAAACAAAAGGTATATGTGATATACATGTAATTGATGTGTACCTAAGCAGTACTCGTAGTAGCTCTTGGGTATTTGATACTGGTGCAGTTGCTCACATTTGTAACTCAACGCAGGAGCTGCGGAATAAACGGAGACTGGCGAAGGACGAGGTGACGATGCGCGTCGGGAATGGTTCCAAGGTCGATGTGATCGCCGTCGGCACGCTGCCTCTTCATTTACCTACGGAATGAGTTTTAAACCTCAATAATTGTTATTTAGTGCCAGCTTTGAGCATGAACATTGTATCGGGATCTCGTTTAATTCGAGATGGCTACTCATTTAAATCCGAGAATAATGGTTGTTCCATTTATATGAGAGATATGTTTTATGGTCATGCTCCTATGGTGAATGGTTTATTCTTAATGAATCTCGAGCGTAATGCTACACATGTTCATAGTGTGAATACCAAAAGATGTAAGGTTGATAATGATAGTCCCACATACTTGTGGCACTGCCGCCTTGGTCACATAGGTGTCAAACGCATGAAGAAGCTCCATGCAGATGGACTTTTAGAGTCTCTTGATTATGAATCATTTGACACGTGCAAACCATGCCTCATGGGTAAAATGGCCAAGACTCCGTTCTCAGGATCAATGGAGCGAGCAACCAACTTATTGGAAATCATACATACTGATGTGTGCGGTCCAATGAGTGTTGAGGCTCGCGGTGGCTATCGTTATGTTCTCACTCTCACTGATGACTTGAGTAGATATGGGTATGTCTACTTAATGAAACACAAGTCTGAAACCTTTGAAAAGTTCAAGGAATTTCAGAGTGAGGTTGAGAATCAACGTGACAGGAAAATCAAGTTTCTACGATCAGATCGTGGAGGAGAATACTTGAGTCACGAATTTGGCACACACTTAAGAAAATGTGGAATAGTTTCGCAACTAACGCCGCCTGGAACACCTCAGCGTAACGGTGTGTCCGAACGTCGTAATCGCACTCTATTAGATATGGTGCGGTCTATGATGTCTCTTACCGATTTACCGCTATCTTTTTGGGGCTATGCTTTAGAGACTGCCGCATTCACTTTAAATAGGGCTCCGTCGAAATCCGTTGAGACGACACCGTATGAATTATGGTTTGGGAAGAAACCTAAGCTGTCGTTTCTAAAAGTTTGGGGATGCGATGCTTATGTCAAGAAACTTCAACCTGAAAAGCTCGAACCCAAGTCGGAAAAATGCGTCTTCATAGGATACCCTAAAGAAACTATTGGGTATACCTTCTACCTCAGATCCGAAGGCAAGGTCTTTGTTGCCAAGAATGGATCCTTTCTAGAGAAGGAGTTTCTCTCGAAAGAAGTAAGTGGGAGGAAAGTAGAACTAGATGAAGTATTGCCTCTTGAACCGGAAAATGGCGCAACTCAAGAAAATGTTCCTGAGGTGCCAGCACCGACTAGAGAGGAAGTTAATGATAATGATCAAGATACTTCTGATCTAGCTCCTACTGAAATTCGAAGGTCCACAAGGACACGTTCCGCACCAGAGTGGTACGGCAACCCTGTCTTGGAAATCATGTTGTTAGACAACGGTGAACCTTCGAACTATGAAGAAGCGATGGCGGGCCCGGATTCCGACAAATGGCTAGAAGCCATGAAATCTGAGATAGGATCCATGTATGAAAATGAAGTATGGACTTTGACTGACTTGCCCGTTGAACGGCGAGCCATAGAAAATAAATGGATCTTTAGGAAGAAGACATACGCGGATGGTAATGTCACCATCTATAAAGCTCGGCTTGTCGCTAAGGGTTATCGACAAGTTCAAGGGGTTGACTATGATGAGACTTTCTCACCAGTAGCGAAGCTAAAGTCCGTCCGAATCATGTTAGCAATTGCCGCATTCTACGATTATGAAATATGGCAAATGGACGTCAAAACGGCATTCCTTAATGGTTACCTTAAGGAAGAATTGTATATGATGCAGCCGGAAGGTTTTGTCGATCCTAAGAATGCTGACAAAGTATGCAAGCTCCAACGCTCGATTTATGGGCTGGTGCAAGCATCTCGGAGTTGGAACATTCGCTTTGATGAGATGATCAAAGTGTTTGGGTTTACGCAGACTTATGGAGAAGCCTGTGTTTACAAAAAGGTGAGTGGGAGCTCTGTAGCATTTCTCATACTATATGTAGATGACATACTTTTGATGGGAAATGATATAGAACTCTTGGACAGCATCAAGGCCTACTTGAATAAGAGTTTTTCAATGAAGGACCTTAGAGAAGCTGCTTATATATTAGGCATCAAGATCTATAGAGATAGATCGAGACGCCTCATAGGTCTTTCACAAAGCACATACCTTGATAAGATATTGAAGAAGTTCAATATGGATCAGTCTAAGAAGGGGTTCTTGCCTGTACTGCAAGGTATGAAATTGAGCTCGGCTCAAAGTCCGACCACGGCAGAAGAAATAGAAGAGATGAGTGTCATCCCCTATGCCTCAGCCATAGGTTCTATTATGTATGCCATGCTGTGTACCAGACCTGATGTAAACCTTGCCATAAGTTTGGTAGGAAGGTACCAAAGTAATCCCGGCAAGGAACACTGGACAGCGGTCAAGAATATCCTGAAGTACCTGAAAAGGACTAAGGAGATGTTTCTCGTTTATGGAGGTGACGAAGAGCTCGTCGTAAAGGGTTACGTCGATGCTAGCTTCGACACAGATCTGGATGACTCAAAGTCACAAACCGGATACGTGTATATTTTGAATGGTGGGGCAGTAAGCTGGTGCAGTTGCAAGCAGAGCGTCGTGGCGGGATCTACATGTGAAGCGGAGTACATGGCAGCCTCAGAGGCAGCACATGAAGCAATTTGGGTGAAGGAGTTCATCACCGACCTCGGAGTCATACCCAATGCGTCGGGGCCGATCAAGCTCTTCTGTGACAACACTGGAGCTATTGCACTTGCCAAGGAGCCCAGGTTTCACAAGAAGACAAGGCACATCAAGCGTCGCTTCAACTCCATTCGTGAAAATGTTCAAGATGGAGACATAGACATTTGTAAAGTACATACGGACCTGAATGTAGCAGATCCGTTGACTAAACCTCTCCCTAGGGCAAAACATGATCAACACCAGAATTCCATGGGTGTTCGATTCATCACAATGTAACTAGATTATTGACTCTAGTGCAAGTGGGAGACTGTTGGAAATATGCCCTAGAGGCAATAATAAAAGCATTATTATTATATTTCCTTGTTCATGGTAATTGTCTTTATTCATGCTATAATTGTGTTATCCGGAAATCGTAATACATGTGTGAATAACAGACACCAACATGTCCCTAGTAAGCCTCTAGTTGACTAGCTCGTTGATCAACAGATAGTCATGGTTTCCTGGCTATGGACATTGAATGTCATTGATAACGAGATCACATCATTAAGAGAATGATGTGATGGACAAGACCCAATCATAAACATAGCATAAAGATCGTATAGTTCGTTTGCTAGAGTTTTGCAATGTCAAGTATCTTTTCCTTAGACCATGAGATCGTGTAACTCCCGGATACCGTAGGAGTGCTTTGGGTGTACCAAACGTCACAACGTAACTGGGTGACTATAAAGGTAGACTACGGGTATCTCCGAAAGTGTCTGTTGGGTTGACACGGATCAAGACTGGGATTTGTCACTCCGTATGACGGAGAGGTATCACTGGGCCCACTTGGTAATGCATCATCATGATGAGCTCAAAGTGACCAAGTGTCTGGTCACGGGATCATGCATTACGGTACGAGTAAAGTGACTTGCCGGTAACGAGATTGAACGAGGTATTGGGATACCGACGATCGAATCTCGGGCAAGTAATATATCGATTGACAAAGGGAATTGCATACGGGGTTGATTGAATCCTCGACATCGTGGTTCATCCGATGAGATCATCGTGGAACATGTGGCAGCCAACATGGGTATCCAGATCCCGCTGTTGGTTATTGACCGGAGAGTCGTCTCGGTCATGTCTGCATGTCTCCCGAACCCGTAGGGTCTACACACTTAAGGTTCGGTGACGCTAGGGTTGTGAAGATATGTATATGCAGTAACCCGAATGTTGTTCGGAGTCCCGGATGAGATCCCGGACGTCACGAGGAGTTCCGGAATGGTCCGGAGGTAAAGAATTATATATAGGAAGTGCTGTTTCGGCCATCGGGACAAGTTTCGGGGTTACCGGTATTATACCGGGACCACCGGAAGGGTCCCGGGGGTCCACCAGGTGGGGCCACCTATCCCGGAGGGCCCCATGGGCTGAAGTGGGAAGGAACCCAGCCCTTAGTGGGCTGGGGCGCCACCCCCTAAGGGGCCCATGCGCCTAGGGTTAGGGGAAACCCTAAAGGGGGGGCGCCCCCTTGCCTTGGGGGGCAAGCCCCCCACCCTTGGCCGCCGCCCCCCCTAGGAGATCCATCTCCTAGGGCCGGCGCCCCCCTTGGCACCCCTATATATAGTGGGGGAGAGGAGGGACTTTGCCCTACGGCTTTTGGTGCTTCCCTCTCTCCCTGTTACATCTCCCTCTTGCGTAGTATAGGCGAAGCCCTGCTACTGTGACGCCCTGCATCCACCACCACGCCGTCGTGCTGTTGGATCATCACCAACCTCTCCTCCCCCCTTGCTGGATCAAGAAGGAGGAGACGTCTCCCGTCCCATACGTGTGTTGAACGCGGAGGTGCCGTCCGTTCGGCACTCGGTCATCGGTGATTTGGATCACGTCGTGTTCGACTACATCATCCCCGTTCATTGAACGCTTCCGCACGCGATCTACAAAGGTATGTAGATGCATCTCATGACTCGTTGCTAGATGAACTCCTAGATGGATCTTGGTGAAACGAGTAGGAAATTTTTTGTTTTCTGCAACGTTCCCCAACAGTTACGATGACAGTTATTATGAGTTTATGCATTTTGATGCACTGAAGGTTGTTCGGAGTCCCGGATGTGATCACGGACATGACGAGGAGTCTCGAAATGGTCGAGACATAAAGATTGATATATTGGAAGCCTATGTTTGGACATCGGAAGTGTTCCGGGTGAAATCGGGAATTTTACCAGAGTACCGGGAGGTTACCGGAACCCCTCGGGAACCAAATGGGCTTTATTGGGCCTTAGTGGAAAGGTGAAAGGGGCAGCCCAAGGTGGGCTGCACGCCACCCCCCTCCCCTAGTCCTATTAGGACTAGGAGAGGTGGCCGGCCACCTCTCTCCCTCTCTTTCTCCTTGGGAATCCTATTAGGAATAGGATTGGGGGGGGGGGGAGTCCTACTCCCGGTAGGAGTAGGACTCCTCCCGCGCCTCCCTAGCTTGGCCGGCCAGCCCTCCCCCTATCAACCTTTATATACGGGGGCAGGGGGCACCTCTAGACACACAAGTTGATCCTTGAGATCGTTCCTTAGCCGTGTGCGGTGCCCCCTGCCACCAAATTCCACCTCGATCATATCGTTGTAGTGCTTAGGCGAAGCCCTACGTCGGTAGTACATCAAGATCGTCACCACGCCGTCGTGCTGACGGAACTCCTCCCCGAAGCTTTGCTGGATCGGAGCCCGGGAATCGTCATCGAGCTGAACGTGTGCTAAGAACTCGGAGGTGTCGGAGTAACGGTGCTTGGATCGGTCGGATCGGGAAGAAGACGTACGACTACTTCCTCTATGTTGTGTCAACGCTTCCGTTGCGATCTACAAGGGTACGTAGATCAGACTCCCCCCCTCGTTGCTATGCATCACCATGATCTTGCGTGTGCGTAGGAAAATTTTGAAATTACTACGTTCCCCAACAGTGGCATCCGAGCCTAGGTTTTATGGTTTGATGTTATTTGCACGAGTAGAACACAAGTGAGTTGTGGGCGATACAATTCATACTGCCTACCAGCATGTCATACTTTGGTTCGGCGGTATTGTTGGACGAGACGACCCGGACCAACCTTACGCGTACGCTTACGCGAGACTGGTTCCCTCGACGTGCTTTGCACATAGATGGCTTGCGGGCGACTGTCTCTCCAACTTTAGTTGAACCGAGTGTGGCTACGCCCGGTCCTTGAGAAGGTTAAAACGGAGTCTATTTGACAAACTATCGTTGTGGTTTTGATGCGTAGGTGAGATGAGTTCTTGCTTAAGCCCGTAGCAGCCACGTAAAACTTGCAACAACAAAGTAGAGGACGTCTAACTTGTTTTTGCAGGGCATGTTGTGATGTGATATGGTCAAGGCATGATGCTGATTTTATTGTATGAGATGATCATGTTTTGTAACCAAGTTATCGGCAACTGGCAGGAGCCATATGGTTGTCGCTTTATTGTATGCAATGCAATCGCGATGTAATGCTTTACTTTATTGCTAAGCGGTAGTGATAGTCGTGGAAGCATAAGATTGGCGAGACGACAATGATGCTACGATGGAGATCAAGGTGTCGCGCCGGTGACGATGGTGATCATGACGGTGCTTCGGAGATGGAGATCACAAGCCCAAGATGATGATGGCCATATCATATCACTTATATTGATTGCATGTGATGTTTATCTTTTATGCATCTTATCTTGCTTTGATTGACGATAGCATTATAAGATGATCTCTCACTAAATTATCAAGAAGTGTTCTCCCTGAGTATGCACCGTTGCGAAAGTTCTTCGTGCTGAGACACCACGTGATGATCGGGTGTGATAGGCTCTACGTTCAAATACAACGGGTGCAAAACAGTTGCACACGCGGAATACTCAGGTTATACTTGACGAGCCAAGCATATACAGATATGGCCTCGGAACACGGAGACCGAAAGGTCGAGCGTGAATCATATAGTAGATATGATCAACATAATGATGTTCACCGATGAAACTACTCCATCTCACGTGATGATCGGACATGGTTTAGTTGATTTGGATCACGTGATCACTTAGAGGATTAGAGGGATGTCTATCTAAGTGGGAGTTCTTAAGTAATATGATTAATTGAACTTAAATTTATCATGAACTTAGTACCTGATAGTATCTTGCTTGTTTATGTTGATTGTAGATAGATGGCTCGTGCTGTTGTTCCGTTGAATTTTAATGCGTTCCTTGAGAAAGCAAAGTTGAAAGATGATGGTAGCAATTACACGGACTGGGTTCGTAACTTGAGGATTATCCTCATTGCTGCACAGAAGAATTACGTCCTGGAAGCACCGCTGGGTGCCAGGCCTGCTGCTAGAGCAACACCAGATGTTATGAACGTCTGGCAGAGCAAAGCTGATGACTACTCGATAGTTCAGTGTGCCATGCTTTACGGCTTAGAATCGGGACTTCAACGACGTTTTGAACGTCATGGAGCATATGAGATGTTCCAGGAGTTGAAGTTAATATTTCAAGCAAATGCCCGGATTGAGAGATATGAAGTCTCCAATAAGTTCTATAGCTGCAAGATGGAGGAGAACAGTTCTGTCAGTGAGCATATACTCAAAATGTCTGGGTATAACAATCACTTGATTCAGATGGGAGTTAATCTTCCAAATGATTGCGTCATTGACAGAATTCTCCAATCACTGCCACCAAGCTACAAGAGCTTCGTGATGAACTATAATATGCAAGGGATGAACAAGACTATTCCCGAGCTCTTCGCAATGCTGAAAGCTGCGGAGGTAGAAATCGAGAAGGAGCATCAAGTGTTGATGGTTAACAAAACCACTAGTTTCAAGAAAAAGGGCAAAGGGAAGAAGAAGGGGAACTTCAAGAAGAACGGCAAGCAAGTTGCTGCTCAGGAGAAGAAACCCAAGTCTGGACCTAAGCCTGAAACTGAGTGCTTCTACTGCAAGCAGACTGGTCACTGGAAGCAGAACTGCCCCAAGTATTTGGCGGATAAGAAGGATGGCAAGGTGAACAAAGGTATATGTGATATACATGTTATTGATGTGTACCTTACTAATGCTCGCAGTAGCACCTGGGTATTTGATACTGGTTCTGTTGCTAATATTTGCAACTCGAAACAGGGACTACGGATTAAGCGAAGATTAGCTAAGGACGAGGTGACGATGTGCGTGGGAAACGGTTCCAAAGTCGATGTGATCGCGGTCGGCACGCTACCTCTACATCTACCTTCGGGATTAATATTAGACCTAAATAATTGTTATTTGGTGCCAGCGTTGAGCATGAACATTATATCTGGATCTTGTTTAATGCGAGACGGTTATTCATTTAAATCGGAGAATAATGGTTGTTCTATTTATATGAGTAATATCTTTTATGGTCATGCACCCTTGAAGAGTGGTCTATTCTTGTTAAATCTCGATAGTAGTGATACACATATTCATAATGTAGAAGCCAAAAGATGCAGAGTTGATAATGATAGTGCAACTTATTTGTGGCACTGCCGTTTAGGTCATATCGGTGTAAAGCGCATGAAGAAACTCCATACTGATGGACTTTTGGAACCACTTGATTATGAATCACTTGGTACTTGCGAACCGTGCCTCATGGGCAAGCTGACCAAAACACTGTTCTCCGGAACTATGGAGAGAGCAACAGATTTATTGGAAATCATACATACCGATGTATGTGGTCCGATGAATGTTGAGGCTCGTGGCGGATATCGTTATTTTCTCACCTTCACAGATGATTTAAGCAGATATGGGTATATCTACTTAATGAAACACAAGTCTGAAACATTTGAAAAGTTCAAGGAATTTCAGAGTGAAGTTGAAAATCATCGTAACAAGAAAATAAAGTTTCTACGATCTGATCGTGGAGGAGAATATTTGAGCTATGAGTTTGGTGTACATTTGAAAAATTGTGGAATAGTTTCGCAACTCACGCCACCCGGAACACCACAGCGTAATGGTGTGTCCGAACGTCGTAATCATACTTTACTAGATATGGTACGATCTATGATGTCTCTTACTGATTTACCGCTATCGTTTTGGGGATACGCTTTAGAGACGGCCGCATTCACGTTAAATAGGGCACCATCAAAATCCGTTGAGACGACGCCTTATGAACTGTGGTTTGGCAAGAAACCAAAGTTGTCGTTTCTTAAAGTTTGGGGTTGCGATGCTTATGTGAAAAAGCTTCAACCTGATAAGCTCGAACCCAAATCGGAGAAATGTGTCTTCATAGGATATCCAAAGGAAACTATTGGATACACCTTCTATCACAGATCCGAAGGCAAGACTTTTGTTGCTAAATTCGGAAACTTTCTTGAGAAGGAGTTTCTCTCGAAAGAAGTGAGTGGGAGGAAAGTAGAACTTGACGAGGTAACTGTACCCGCTCCCTTATTAGAAAGTAGTACATCACAGAAAACTGTTTCTGCGACACCTACACAATTAAGTGAGGAAGTTAATGATAATGATCATGAAACTTCAGAACAAGATACTACTGAACCACATAGATCAACCAGAGCAAGATCCGCGCCAGAGTGGTACGGTAATCCAGTTCTGGAAGTCATGCTGCTAGATCATGATGAACCTACGAACTATGAAGAAGCGATGGTGAGCCCAGATTCCGCAAAGTGGCTTGAAGCCATGAAATCTGAGATGGGATCCATGTATGAGAACAAAGTATGGACTTTGGTTGACTTGCCCGATGATCGGCAAGCAATTGAGAATAAATGGATCTTCAAGAAAAAGACTGACGCTGACGGTAATGTTACTGTCTATAAAGCTCGACTTGTTGCAAAAGGTTTTCGACAAGTTCAAGGGGTTGACTACGATGAGACCTTCTCACCCGTAGCGATGCTTAAGTCTGTCCGAATCATGTTAGCAATTGCCGCGTTTCATGATTATGAAATATGGCAGATGGATGTCAAAACTGCATTCCTGAATGGATTTCTGGAAGAAGAGTTGTATATGATGCAACCAGAAGGTTTTGTCGATCCAAAGGGAGCTAACAAAGTGTGCAAACTCCAACGATCCATTTATGGACTGGTGCAAGCATCTCGGAGTTGGAATAAACGCTTTGATAGTGTGATCAAAGCATTTGGCTTTATACAGACTTTTGGAGAAGCCTGTATTTACAAGAAAGTGAGTGGGAGCTCTGTAGCATTTCTGATATTATATGTGGATGACATATTGCTGATTGGAAATGATATAGAATTTCTGGATAGCATAAAGAGATACTTGAATAAGAGTTTTTCAACGAAAGACCTCGGTGAAGCTGCTTACATATTGGGCATTAAGATCTATAGAGATAGATCAAGACGCTTAATTGGACTTTCACAAAGCACATACCTTGACAAGATTTTGAAGAAGTTCAAAATGGATCAAGCAAAGAAAGTGTTCTTGCCTGTGTTACAAGGTGTGAAGTTGAGTCAGACTCAATGCCCGACCACTGCAGAAGATAGAGAGAAAATGAAAGATGTTCCCTATGCTTCAGCCATAGGCTCTATCATGTATGCAATGCTGTGTACCAGACCTGATGTGTGCCTTGCTATAAGTTTAGCAGGGAGGTACCAAAGTAATCCAGGAGTGGATCACTGGACAGCGGTCAAGAGCATCCTGAAATACCTGAAAAGGACTAAGGATATGTTTCTCGTATATGGAGGTGACAAAGAGCTCACCGTAAGAGGTTACGTTGATGCAAGCTTTGACACTGATCTGGACGATTCTAAATCGCAAACCGGATACGTGTTTACTTTAAACGGTGGAGCTGTCAGTTGGTGTAGTTCTAAACAAAGCGTCGTAGCGGGATCTACATGTGAAGCGGAGTACATAGCTGCTTCGGAAGCAGCGAACGAAGGAGTCTGGATGAAGGAGTTCATATCCGATATAGGTGTCATACCTAGTGCATCGGGTCCAATGAAAATCTTTTGTGACAATACTGGTGCAATTGCTTTGGCAAAGGAATCCAGATTTCACAAAAGGACCAAACACATCAAGAGACGCTTCAATTCCATCCGGGATTTAGTCCAGGTGGGAGACATAGAGATTTGCAAGATACATACGGATCTGAATGTTGCAGACCCGTTGACTAAGCCTCTTCCACGAGCAAAACATGATCAGCACCAAGGCTCCATGGGTGTTAGAATCATTACTGTGTAATCTAGATTATTGACTCTAGTGCAAGTGGGAGACTGAAGGAAATATGCCCTAGAGGCAATAATAAAGTTATTATTTATTTCCTTATATCATGATAAATGTTTATTATTCATGCTAGAATTGTATTAACCGGAAACATAATACATGTGTGAATACATAGACAAACAGAGTGTCACTAGTATGCCTCTACTAGACTAGCTCATTAATCAAAGATGGTTAAGTTTCCTAACCATGAACAATGTGTTGTTATTTGATTAACGAGGTCACATCATTAGTTGAATGATCTGATTGACATGACCCATTTCATTAGCTTAGCACACGATCGTTTAGTATGTTGCTATTGCTTTCTTCATGACTTATACATGTTCCTATGACTATGAGATTATGCAACTCCCGTTTGCCGGAGGAACACTTTGGGTGCTACCAAACGTCACAACGTAACTGGGTGATTATAAAGGAGTACTACAGGTGTCTCCAATGGTAGATGTTGGGTTGGCGTATTTCGAGATTAGAATTTGTCACTCCGATTGTCGGAGAGGTATCTCTGGGCCCTCTCGGTAATACACATTATACAAGCCTTGCAAGCATTGCAACTAATGAGTTAGTTGCGGGATAATGTATTACGGAACGAGTAAAGAGACTTGCCGGTAACGAGATTGAACTAGGTATTGGATACCGACGATCGAATCTCGGGCAAGTAACATACCGATGACAAAGGGAACAACGTATGTTGTTATGCGGTCTGACCGATAAAGATCTTCGTAGAATATGTAGGAGCCAATATGGGCATCCAGGTCCCGCTATTGGTTATTAACCGGAGACGTGTCTCGGTCATGTCTACATTGTTCTCGAACCGTAGGGTCCGCACGCTTAACGTTACGATGACAGTTATTATGAGTTTATGCATTTTGATGTACCGAAGGTTGTTCGGAGTCCCGGATGTGATCACGGACATGACGAGGAGTCTCGAAATGGCCGAGACATAAAGATTGATATATTGGAAGCCTATGTTTGGACATCGGAAGTGTTCCGGGTGAAATCGGGAATTTTACCAGAGTACCGGGAGGTTACCGGAACCCCCCGGGAACCAAATGGGCTTTATTGGGCCTTAGTGGAAAGGTGAAAGGGGCAGCCCGAGGTGGGCTGCACGCCACCCCCCTCCCCTAGTCCTATTAGGACTAGGAGAGGTGGCCGGCCACCTCTCTCCCTCTCTTTCTCCTTGGGAATCCTATTAGGAATAGGATTGGGGGGGGGGGGAGTCCTACTCCCGGTAGGAGTAGGACTCCTCCTGCGCCTCCCTAGCTTGGCCGGCCAGCCCTCCCCCTGTCAACCTTTATATACGGGGGCAGGGGGCACCTCTAGACACACAAGTTGATCCTTGAGATCGTTCCTTAGCCGTGTGCGGTGCCCCGTGCCACCAAATTCCACCTCGATCATATCGTTGTAGTGCTTAGGCGAAGCCCTACGTCGGTAGTACATCAAGATCGTCACCACGCCGTCGTGCTGACGGAACTCCTCCCCGAAGCTTTGCTGGATCGGAGTCCGGGAATCGTCATCGAGCTGAACGTGTGCTAAGAACTCGGAGGTGCCGGAGTAACGGTGCTTGGATCGGTCGGATCGGGAAGAAGACGTACGACTACTTCCTCTACGTTGTGTCAATGCTTCCGTTGCGATCTACAAGGGTACGTAGATCAGACTCTCCCCCTCGTTGCTATGCATCACCATGATCTTGCGTGTGCGTAGGAAAATTTTGAAATTACTACGTTCCCCAACAGTATGCAATGCTGTGTACCAGACCTGATGTGTGCCTTGCTATTAGTTTAGCGGGGAGGTACCAAAGTAATCCAGGAGTGGATCACTGGACATCGGTCAAGAACATCCTGAAATACCTGAAAAGGACTAAGGATATGTTTCTCATTTATGGAGGAGACAAAGAGCTTGTCGTAAATGGTTACGTCGATGCAAGCTTTGACACTGATCCGGACGATTCTAAATCGCAAACCGGATATGTGTTTATATTAAACAGTGGAGCTGTCAGTTGGAGCAGTTCTAAACAAAGCGTTGTGGCGGGATCTACGTGTGAAGCGGAGTACATAGCTGCTTCAGAAGCAGCAAATGAAGGAGTCTGGATGAAGGAGTTCATATCCGATCTAGGTGTTATA
The DNA here is from genome assembly GCA_034509565.1 of Triticum monococcum. NCBI lineage: Eukaryota > Viridiplantae > Streptophyta > Magnoliopsida > Poales > Poaceae > Triticum > Triticum monococcum. Next base: position 433,763,238 of record CM067841.1, read on the forward strand.
CCTAGTGCATCGGGTCCAATGAAAATCTTTTGTGACAATACTGGTGCAATTGCCTTGGCAAAGGAATCCAGATATCACAAGAGAACCAAACACATCAAGAGATGATTCAATTCCATCCGTGATCAAGTCCAGGTGGGAGACATAGAGATTTGCAAGATACATACGCATCTGAATGTTGCAGACCCATTGACTAAGCCTCTCTCACGAGAAAAACATGATCAACACCAAGACTCCATGTGTGTTAGAATCATTACTATTTAATCTAGATTATTGACTCTAGTGCAAGTGGGAGACTGAAGGAAATATGCCCTAGAGGTAATAATAAAGTTATTATCTATTTCCTTATTTCATGATAAATGTTTATTATTCATGCTAGAATTGTATTAACCGGAAACATAATACATGTGTGAATACATAGACAAACATATTGCCACTAGTATGCCTCTACTTGACTAGCTCGTTGAATCAATGATGGTTATGTTTCCTAACCATAGACATGAGTTGTCATTTGATTAACGGGATCACATCATTAGAGAATGATGTGATTGACATGACCCATTCCTTTAGCTTAGCACATGATCGTTTAGTTTACTGCTATTGCTTTCTTCATGACATATACATGCTCCTATGACTATGAGATTATGCAACTCCCGATTATCGGAGGAACACTTTGTGTGCTACCAAACGTCACAACATAACTGGATGATTATAAAGGTGCTCTACAGGTGTCTCCAATGGTACTTGTTGAGTTGGCATAGATCGAGACTAGGATTTGTCACTCCAATTGTCGGAGAGGTATCTCTGGGCCCTCTCGGTAATGCACATCACTATAAGCCTTGCAAGCAATGCAACTAATGAGTTAGGTGCAGGATGATGCATTACAGAACGAGTAAAGAGACTTGCCGGTAACGAGATTGAGCTAGGTATTGAGATACCGACGATCGAATCTCAGGCAAGTAACGCACCGATGACAAAGGGAACAACGTATAGTTATGCGGTTTGACCGATAAAGATCTCCGTAGAATATGTAGGAACCAATATGAGCATCCAGGTTCCGCTATTGGTTATTGACCGGAGACGTGACTCGGTCATGTCTGCATAGCTCTCGAACCCGTAGGGTCCGCATGCTTAAAGTTCTATGACGATCGGTATTATGAGTTTTTGTGTTTTGATGTACCGAAGGTAGTTCGGAGTCCCGGATATGATCACGGACATGACGAGGAGTCTCGAAATGATCGAGACGTAAAGATCGATATATTGGATGACTATGTTCGAACAACGGAAGGGTTCAGACATATATCGGAGTACCGGGGGTTAGCGGAACCCCCGGGAAGCTATTGGGCCTTATGGGCCTTAGTGGAGAAGAGAGAGGGCAGCCAGGAGGTGGCACGCAGCCCCCCTTGCCCCAATCCGAATTGGACAAGGGGAAGGGGCGGCGGCCCCCCTCTCCTTCCTTCTCTCCACCACCTACTCCCCCCTTCTCCTTCTTGGAATAGGAAAAGGGGGTGGGGACAAACCTACTTGGAGTAGGATTGCCCCCCTTGGGCGCGCCTCCCCCTTGGCCGGCCCTCTCCTCCTCCCCCTTTATATACGGGGATAGGGGGCACCCCAAAGACACAACAATTGATCTGTTTATCTCTTAGCTGTGTGCGGTGCCCCCCTCCACCACAATCCACCTCTGTTATAACGTAGCGGTGCTTAAGCGAAGCCCTGTGTCGGTAGCTTCATCAACATCGTCACCACACCGTCGTGCTGACGAAACTCTTCCTCGAGCTCTACTGGATCGTGAGTTCGCGGGACGTCACCGAGCTGAACGTGTGTTGAATGCGGAGGTGCCGTACGTTCAGTGTTGAGGATCGGTCGATCGTGAAGACGTACGACTACATCAACCGCGTTGTTATAACGCTTCCGCTTAACGGTCTACGAGGGTACGTGGACGACACTCTCCCCTCTCGTTGCTATGCAACACCATGATCTTGCGTGTGCGTAGTATTTTTTTTGAAATTACTACATTCCCCAACACTCCGGACCCGGAAAACCTAAATTTGCACCTTAATTTGATCCAACATAATGCATTTGTTTTTGCTTTTTCAACAATATTGGATACATAGACATCATCAAATCTTCGCTAGAATAGTAAGACCAAAGAAAACAAGAACCACAAGTATGCATTTTAGAAGACCCAACTTCCATAACTGCTCCCACTAGTTGGACTAATATCTTCTCCATGCATTCATCGTTGATCTGTGGATTCTTAATTTTGTATTCTTCTTTCTTCATCTTTGGTTTGAAAGAAGTAGACGTTGCTTCTCCTCTAGCTGCACATGCACCCGATTCATTGTCTTCGATTCTACTAAGGAGTGCACGAACATCTATTAATTTTCTTTCTATCAACAAATCAATGTATTCGCCTTCCCAAAACTAAAATGAGCATCCATCTCCCTACACACAATGAGTGAGCATGTTCAAAATGAGCTACCGCAATTGAACCAAATAATGAGCTATCAAAATGAGCTACCGCAAGTGCACACACCCCGTCATTTTCGCATTTGAAGAACACCCATCCGGGGTGCTTCGGCGTGGCCGAAATGAGCCACAACACTTTCCGTGTCCAGTCGTCGCAGTACCTGCATGCGGCGATGCACCCTTGCCTGGGCTGCGGGAGAGGCTCCCCGACCACTCCATTGCTTGGGGCAGCAACCGGCGCCCGGAAAAGCCAAATCCGGCGGCCCTCAATAAAGTGCCGCAGATCTGCAAATCCGGCGGCCAGCCGATGCAGGGGGAAGGGAGGGGAGGCCTCGTGCGCGTGGCGGCCTTCCGGCGTGCTCCTGCCGGCTGCTTTCGCCGGAATCTTGGGCGGCGGCCGGCGGCGACGCGAGGGGGGAGAGGAGAGGTGGTTGGTGGAAGAAAGCGCGAGATGAAATGTCCCCCCACCAATCGCTTCCGCTTATATGCAGGGCACCGCACCCGCGAGGCGGAAACCCGCATTCTCCCGGGTTGGGCTCGGGATTTTGCCGCGCCCCCTAAATTTTTTTGCAGGCCGGGGCGGGATGCGGGGTCTGATCGGGCTGGTTTTTCCGCCCCGACCCGCATTTTGGCGGTTATTTTACGGGTCTGGGCGGGATGCGGGTTCTGCTAGAGTTGCTCTAAGTAGGTCCTCTTCACTTCTAGATGGCACCTCGCAACCACTAAGGAGAGGACATGCTTGGAAGAAAGTAGGGTGATGGATGGGTTGGAAATAACTCAATCAGCGTGCGGTGCGTGTAAAGATGGTTGGGATCGATCAGAAAAGGTGATCCCTTCGAGTCTAGTAGGAAGAGGAACGGTTTTCTTTTTCCACATCTTTTTCACTTTATATCACTCTGAGATACTGAGAGGATAAGTGGCTAGGAAACACCACTCTTTGGGAACAATATTCAGTCTTGCAATATGCGATAAGAACAATATTCTTGTGCACTTGCAAAGCTCCTCCTGGCCGGGAGCATTATTTTGGAGGAATTTGATTGGCCCCTTCTTTATCTCTTTTGGAGTCGATTAATTTGACACAAAGGTGCAATGTGTTTCGCTGGAGTCTAACTATACGTGTGTCATTTATAGTTAACTCTATGTATCATGTACTTTCACACTCTGAGATTTTAGTGGACAATAACAAACTAATATTAAAACCAACACTAAAAGTAAGATTTTTATGTGCTATCTTTGAAAAGGAGTTGTGCTCACGCAACTTGCAAGGAGGCAAAAGAGTGTAGCTTTTTGTACTCGTAAGACAAACAAACACCTTTTTTTCTTAAGTAAAATGGATTTTAGTTATATAAAGACCAGGTGTAGCTCATTATGATTTGTATCCTATGGTACATTTTGTTTTGAGATACTCTAAAAACGCCCTTTGTCGAAGAGAAGGAGAGAAAGAAAGAGACCGTCCTCCGTCCTCGCAAAAAAAGAAAGAAAGAGACCGAACGTACGTGGTGTGCCCGCGGCGTCTGTTGCCTCCCCCATCTCTCCCTCTTTCTTCCTCTCGTCGGGATTAGGATCGGAGTCGCTCCGCCCGCCCGCATTGTCCGATCGATCCAAGCAAAGGAGGGGGAGGATGCAGCAGCAGATGGCGGCGACGGTGGAGGAGCAGATGATGGTGAAGGCCATCAGGGACGAGTGCCCTTGGGAGACCCTCCCCAAGCGCATCCAGGCCGCCGTCGTCTCCAAGGACGAGTGGCACCGCAGGTACGCACGCACACACGCCGATTAACGCGGATCAATCTAATGGCCGCCGATCCTCCTGGGGCCGCGTTAATGGCCGTCTCGCGCAGTCGATCGCTCGTACCAAGAAACGGGGGCGACGCCATTCTTCAAATCCTTGTTTGTTAAGGCACGCACGCATTTTGGAATGCTGGTTCGGGCAAGACAAACTGATAATGCCCCCGTCTAAACTCTAGCCATTCATGTTGATGGTTTGCGAAATTTCAAGGAAGAATTCAGGCAGCATAACACCGCAGAGTTCATGATCTGTAAAATGGCATCCATTCCAATGTGAGGCTGGCAAGTCGTACTACACACACATCTTACACGCGGCCAGTCAATACATGTTACGTCGAATCTACAGGCTTCGCTTCCAACTGCACCTGTCCATGTAGCACGATGATTAACTAATGTTTTCTAGACCTACGAACAGCTTATGTTAATAGCAAAGGCTAACTATATAATGTCACGCTTCTTCTTCTGTTTTGCGGGGAACTATCTAGCACGTGTAACCTAGTCGCGGACTTGGTGACGCAGAACTTACTTTTTCTTTTTGCAAATGGTAAATGATTCCTCAGATGCCTGATGTTCTGTACTTCATGGCAGGATTGTAGATTATTGTATAAGAAAACGACTGCCATGGAACAACTCTTTTGCCCGCAAAGTATGCAAAGAGGGGGAATATTACGAGGATTTGATGCGCTATCTCTGCAGAAATCTAGCAGTATGTTGTTTAGATTTTCTCATTTGCGTAATTACTTACGATAAGATACTTACTGGTTTGCACATATCTTGTCAGAGCCAGTTTTCACTAGTTTACTAGCATCTTCCACACTTTTGCATTGTCACTCATACCTGTAATTGTGAAACACTATGCTTTGGCTGACTGCAGATCAAATCTAAGTTCATCGGCCTAATTCTTTTTAAACTCCTCTTGGGTTGTTTTCTCGATCAATAGCTCTTGCAGTTGTACCATGGTTTTATTTTTCCTCGGTTGTTCAACTAATTCCCGATTTTTGGCATAAGGTATTCATGACTGCTACTTTGACAAAAATATTTGCAGTTATACCCATACCATCTCGCAGACTACATCTGTCGAGTAATGAGGATATCAGCATTCAAATATTATTGTGACGTCCTTTTTGAAGCTATGAAGAATGGTAATCACTTGTATCAATAGAAGGCAAAGCATTTTCTGTCATCACATTCTTTTGAGTTGTTTTGCTTGCTAGTTGACCAACATTCATGCCCAGCAGCCTTGATGTGTCATCTGAATATTTCTACCCCATTCTTCACAAATCTATATGAATCATTTATCCAATTAGTACTTCATAGTTTTGGTTTATTGCATATGACCCATGCTCATTCGTATATGTCCACCTTGGGCATCAGTGAAGCCCCAGGGCTATATTAATTGTTTCTACTAGACTGTCAAATGTGATCATTTTTTAAGTGTATTAAAACTTCTATTACTGAAGAGTTTGGTTCAAATATTTTATTTAATTACAAAGATTATGCATCCATTTGGTCTGTTCGCATAGGTAGTTGGACTAATATTGTGGAATGTAGGGTATGTTGTTCATTTTCATAACTGAGACTATAATTTGTTTTTGTTTTTGCGAATGAGACTATAGTTTGGTTAATTTTATGATGTTATATGAAAACCTTTTCAATTGCTGTACTGCGTATCTTTGATGTGTGTTTACTGTATGCCAGTTTTATTATCCTTGCTACCAAGTACTAGCGTAGATTATTCTATACGACATATCTAAATATTGTATATGTTGCAGAAACTACTTTATTTAATATGCTAATTGTTCTCTTTATGATTCAAACTTGCTGAAAATACCTGCAGAGCAACCATATGACAGTATTCCAAACTTCAGTGCTGCTGATGCCCTGAGGATTACTGGTGTTGGAAGAAATGAATTTATCGATATCATGAATAAGTGCAAATCGAAGGTATATTAGCATATTGTGTCCTTCCTGTGTCCCTGAACAAAGATTCCAATTGGCATAATTATTGGAATTTTACTGGTGAGAAATAACTATAACTGAGGTTAAGTTAGACTTACTAAGGATTTTCAGAGTACCTCAAACACAATTCAAAGATTATATTTCAGAAAAATTAAAAATATTGTAGACAATTAAGTTGTAATTTCTTTCAGGAACATCTGCCACTCAACTTAGAGTTAAAATGAGTAAGATATGATTTTATCAATATTTTTATTGTTACTGTAATGAGTTTCTAATATTTTGTGACATGTCATCCACATGCACAGCCTTTCACTCAGCAGCCACACAGGCCTGAAACGTGGGGCCACTTTGACAAAATGGGGTTCAATGTTAAATACTGAAATGTCGAGTAAACCTCTTAAGTTTTCTAACTCAAGGAAATTTTGTTAAATGGGGGTAGCTGCTGTCACTCGAGCACAAGTAGAGGGTTAAAAGTGAAATTTACTCGAGTATTATTTCTGAGATACATGATTGGATGTGAGGTTATCAGTTGAACACATTGATGATTTTCATATGTTCCGATCCAAAGAGTGAACATACCCCAACTAGTGTCCTCTTTTCCTCTTGTTATATAATCCCTTCTTTTCACTTTCCGGCATTTCAGAAGATAATGTGGAAGCTGAGCAAATCAATTGCGAAAGAGCTGCTGCCTGCACAACCTGCAGACTTAGCAATAGAACCTTGGTGGGGAGTTCGTTTCGTCAACTTCACATTGGAAGAGTTTAAGGTAAGATTCATCAGGGGTGAACGTTCTTGTTAATTGTGTAAGGACATATTACTTTATACAACAACAACAAAGCCTTTAGTCCCAAACAAGTTGGGGTAGGCTAGAGGTGAAACCCATAAGATCTCGCAACCAACTTATGGCTCTGGCACATGGATAGCAAGCTTCCACGCACCCCTGTCCATAGCTAGCTCTTTGGTGATACTCCAATCCTTCAGGTCTCTCTTAACGGACTCCTCCCATGTCAAATTCGGTCTACCCCGCCCTCTCTTGACATTCTCTGCACGCTTTAGCCGTCCACTATGCACCGGAGCTTCTGGAGGCCTGCGCTGAATATGCCCAAACCATCTCAGACGATGTTGGACAAGCTTCTCTTCAATTGGTGCTACCCCAACTCTATCTCGTATACCATCATTCCGGACTCGATCCTTCCTCGTGTGGCCACACATCCATCTCAACATACGCATCTCCGCCACACCTAACTATTGAACATGTCGTCGGCCAATACTCAGCGCCATACAACATTGCGGGTCGAACCGCTGTCCTGTAGAACTTGCCTTTTAGCTTTTGTGGCACTCTCTTGTCACAGAGAATGCCAGAAGCTTTATAAGAAAGAAAATAGTGAATATGGCATAGTTTTTTTTTTCATGTGATGACGTAGTTTTTTTTACTGTGTGATGACATAGGTTTTACTAGAACTTGTTTCTCCATAAGATAGATAATTATACAAGAATACCTTTTCTTTGTGGTAATTGATGTTGTAATATTACTGCAGAAGCTTTCTGAGGAAGAAACAATAGCAATAGACAAAATATGTAAGGAGGAAGTCAATTCATATGTTCTGTTTGATCCAGAGGTTATAAATTGTCTTTACAGAAGAGGAGGGGTATACTTTGATGTGCCAGTTTATCCAGAGGACCGTTTCAGAGGTTTGGAATCAAACCAATTTGTGCTATTGTTTATCCAGAGGACTGTTTCAGAGTAATATATAGGATTTCTGTTATTGGGCAGCCCTGCATTAAATTTTATTGCGTGAATTGGCCCATAACTCATTGGTGCAGTTGTCTCATGTCAGCTAGTTTGTGCTGACAAAGAAATTATCTGGTGGAGGCTCATAACTTTCACACTTTTTTTAGGAGATCATTGCCAATGTCATTTTATCACATCAAGTTACAACCTAATTTACCCAAAAGTTAGGATTTATACATGTAAACCTACTACTTGATGATGCTTTAGTTCTAAACTTGTACCATTGATTCAGTTTCAAGACTTGAAGGTTTTGTTTCAAATAAGGATCAGTCGTACGAAGATCCAATTGAAGAGTGAGTAGTTTGCCTTCACTAGTCTTGCGCATAATGAGCATGATTGTTTCTTATTCAATTTAATGAGTATGGTTGCTTGTTCAACTGATCTGCATTGCTATCAGTTCCTGTTGCTGTTAAATTCATTTCATATTTTCTTGACTGCAGGCTACTATATGCTGTATTTGTTGTATCAAGTGAAAATGCCACAGTTGCTGAATTGGCTAAAACTTTACAGGCTGACCTTTATCAACTCCAGGCAGCTGCATCATTTGCCTGCAGACTGGGATGGGCCGTAAAGCTTTTGGATACAGACTCCGCTCTTAGAGATTCAAATGCTACTGCATTGCCCAGTAACGTTCTTGGTGACGACGAAGAAGGTTCGCGCATGAGCATCAACTCAGAAAGATCCTGTCCAGAATTGCTCAGCAGTGATTGTGATGGACCCAGGAAAATCTCTGGAACTGCTTATGTGGGCTTCATTGTGGATGCTAATGTAACTTCATACTTGATGATGGGCTCTCTATCTCCAGGCTAGATCCCCTTGCTACTCCAATCCCTACACTTTCTAAACTTTAAGCAAAAAATATGTTCAACATTTTTTATCTTGAAGGAGCTATAGTCCCAAAGATTCCTATTGATGGTTGTAAAGCTTGTTCTTGAACTGCACTATAACTTTATGATGCAACCTTCCATTGAATTAGCAGTGTACTGATCTTTCTTCACTAACCTATTGCAGGATTGAAGTCTCACGCTGTTACGCTATATGAGGCTGGAAAACTGGGCTATTCTTGCATTGCTGATCTATGCAATGATCTAGCCAGTTTAGAAGGAAAGAAGTTTGAGGGTGTACTCCAGGAATTCGCAAACCATGCGTTTAGCCTGCGATGCTTCCTTGAGTGTTTGCTGTCCGGTGGAACTTCACCAAATGAATCTAGTGACGGAAACTGTCAGGATGATCTGTCCTCCCCTTTAAGCAAGAAAAGCATTGAGGAGGGCGCTGATAATGTTGTCGGGAATAACGGAAGCCAACATGGTGACACACCACAACAGGAATACCCAACGGTTGATTCACAGGCGTCGTCACCTTCAAGTATTATATCAAGAGGGATGGAAAGCGTAGCCGAAAATGATTTTGACAGCAGGCAAATGGTTAATCAAAATGACAATAGCCAGGCTACAGAACTGGATGGCCCAGCTGTGCGGAAGACTAAAAGAAATTACCGAGTCAACATTCTCCGCTGCGAGAGCTTAGCTTCACTGGCGCCATCCACGCTGGAAAGATTACTTCTTAGGGACTATGACATTGTGGTCTCTATGATACCTTTTCCACATTCATCAGTTCTACCCAGCACTGCAGGACCAGTACATTTCGGTCCGCCTTCTTACTCCTCAATGACACCTTGGATGAAGCTTGCCTTGTATACTTCTGGTAGTTGTGGCCCGCTCTCTGCTGTTTTCATGAAAGGACAGCGTCTGCGGTTGCTTCCCGAGCCATTAGCCGGTTGCGAAAAGGCACTAATATGGTCTTGGGATCACTCTGTGGTGGGTGGACTAGGAGGAAACTTTGAAGAGAACCTGGTAAGGGGGGGCCTTCTTCTGCACTACCTGAACTCAATGACAAGACATTCTGCCGTGATAGTGCAACCACTGGGCATAAAGGACCTTGATGAATCAGGAAACCTCGTAACCATGGATGTCCCATTGCCCCTGAAAAATGCTGATGGGTCAATCACATCCGCGTTAGCCGGAACTGATTTGCCTGAGGGGCAGATGTCAAATTTGATTGCCTTGTTGGAAGATCTATCCAGTAAAGTTGAGTTGAGCACGGTTGGTTACCTTCGCCTAGTAAGGCTTCACAGGGTAAGCGAATCTAGTGAACCTCCAGAGAAGGAAAGTTATGAGTGGATACCTCTGAACTTGGAATTCGGAATTCCTTTGTTCAATCCAAAGCTGTGTGAAAGAATATGTGAAAGGGTCGTCAACTCAAATATGCTTCAGAAAGATGATCTCACCGAACACTATGAGTCTATGCAGACAGTGAGGAAGAGGTTGCGCGAACTTTGCACTGAGTACCAAGCAACCGGTCCAACAGCAAGGCTATTAAATCAGCGGGGAGGCTCGAAGAACTCTCCGCGCCAACTCCAACTCATGAACATTGTGAGTGGAAGATGGAGTCCATTCCATGATCCATCATCGCCTACCCAAGAAGGGACGTCACCGGGTGAACATGTCAGGCTGAAGCTCGGAAGACGGCAGAAGTGCTTTACTGAAGTTCTGAGCTTTGATGGGAGCATCCTCAGGTATTTTCCAAAGAAACTTGACAACAACATGGAACTTGTGTTATGTAGCTAATTAACAATGCTACTGTTGTAGCCCTAATTTTGTCGACGGCTCATCACCATGTGTTCGATTTCTGATAGGTCCCATGCACTCACTCCCGTGTATGAGGCTGCTACAAGATCTGGCACTGAAGATCAACCATCCCCTTCTCCGAAAACTGATTCAGAAGATTCCGATACCAAGGATGTGGTCTTACCAGGAGTCAATCTCATATTTGATGGCGCTCAGCTGCACCCGTTCGACATTGGCGCTTGCCTCCACGCCCGCCAACCCTTGTCATTGATAGCTGAGGCATCGGCCGCGTCATTGGCCATGAAATGACTGATATGCATCTCAGCACGTTGCCATCACAATTTTTGTTCTGTTTAATCTATGTGCGGAATTGATTATTGTGTAGGACGACTCTCAGAATCAGGCTTTTTTAAGAAAAGGTTTTGTTATGTCAGGGTAGGTTTTCCTTCTCTAGATGACAGGCACTTTTACCAACAGGGGATACTTTTCTCGAATGCCAGGTGAGTCTCCATGCACAAATCAAGCTTACTTTTCTCGAATACGTGAAGATACTGAGGATGATCATGCTGACCTAATCTGGAGGTCCAGAGCTCCGCACAAGATCAAACTGTTCGCCTGGCTGCTGTTTCGCGGCCGACTAAACACCCGTGCAAACCTGTCCTTCAAACACATGGATGATATTGCCAGCTGCCCACGATATGCTGGCCCCTCTGAAGACACGACTCATCTGTTCATTGCTTGTACGCGGGTTCTGCAGATTTGGGGCCAACTAGGCCTTTCCACTACTCCCAGGTTCCAGGATCTATGGTTGGTCCACCCCCCGCAGCAGCTAGACAGCATGGTCTGGCCGGAAGTGCTACTCGTCGTTCACTGGAAGATTTGGGACTCCCGAAACGCTGCTGTCTTCCGTTCTGAAGATCACTCTCTTCGTACTACCATTCAGAACATTGTAAGTGACCTTGAGTTATTCTCGCATCGCTTTAGAGATCCTGCTGACAAGGTAGCTGCCAGGTCTTGGCTTGGTTATCTTACCACGCTTGCCGTGCCCTTGTAATCTGTAATCTGCCACTGCTTGGCCCAATTTGGCCACTTGAGTAATATATACAGATGGGAACTCCCCCGTTGATTCCTCAAAAAAAAAAAAACCGCACGAGTGTGCGTACTTTATATTATAGAAGAGAGAGGGGTAAAGAGCCCCTCCACTTGAGTCAGCATATTAGAATTCTCTGAAGTCAAACTTCACAAAGTTTGACCGCATTTATATGAAAAAAATATCAACATCTGCCATGCTAAAGTTATATAATATGAAACTTTAAGTCATGACACATCTAGTGGTATTGATTTTTAGATTGTGAATGTTGACACTTTTTTCTACAAAGCTGGTCAAACTTTACGAGGCTTAATTTCAGTCAAATCTTATATGCGAACTAAAAAGGACCGGAGGGAGTACATATATACACCCAACTTCACGCGTCCAGTATTGTAACATCCTAAATTTTCAATTTGGAATGTTATACACTAGATCATCATGCATATCATATTTTCTTGCATTTTGTTGATCCTAGAAATTTCACGCAACTTAAGGACCGTCGGAGAGAGTTAGAGATTTCGTTATTTTCATATTTGAGCTTTCTCAAATTTCGAAAAGAGGATCATTGGATTTGTTGGAGTTTCATTTGCCTTTTATTTGGATAGGGAAAAATGCGTGTTTTCAAAATTTGCATTTTAGGTCCGGAGAAAAGTTCATTTTCTTCGACTCATTTTTAGAAGTCGGGGAAAATTTACTTTAGAAATTTTGGAGTTCGTTTAGATGTTCTTTTATTTGTTTTTCTGCGCGCGAAACCGAAAAAAAAATTCACAGCGCCCTGGGCCAAGGTCCAGCCAGCAGGCCGGCCGGCCAGGCCAGGCCGCCGCGCCGCGCCAGCGCCTAGCGCGCAGGAGGCCGCCGCCCCCAAGTGGAGTCCCACTAGGACTCCGTTTTCCTCTTTCCTTTCCTCTCCTCTCTTTTTCTTGCCCCCTCCCGCAAGCAATCTCTCCCCTCACCTATATAAATACCCCCACACCCCCCCTCTAAACCCCACATCGAACCAAGCCCCAAGCCCTCCACCGCGCCCTCACCCCGCGCCCAAGCCGCCCTAGCGCTGCCGCCCTTGTGCCCGCCGCCGCCGCCCTACACCACCGCCGCCGCCGCCCCTTGCCCACGCCGCCGCCGCCGCCCAACGCCGCCGCCGCCGGAGCCCTGTTCGCCGGAGCCTCGCCGAGGTTGCCCCGCGTCTCTTTTTCTCCCCTCGGTTCGGTCTTTCTTATAAACCATTCCGGTTCTTTTCTTCTCTTCCGATTCGTTTTCTAGATCGGTTTTTCGTTTCGGTTTCTTTTCCGAAACCCTAGATCGGATTCGTTTTCTTTTCCGGTTTAGTTGCCTAGAGACCGTTCGCCGAACCGAACATGATCACCGGATTATTCTCGGTTAACGAACGTCCGTTCGTTTAACCGTTCTTCTTTTTCTTTTCGTCGGATTTATTCCGCGATCGCGATCTCAGATCCGATCTTCGTTCTAGTCTATCTTCTCGCTCGTTTATCGGAATCAGGTGATTCAAGCGCCCGGAGTTTCGGTTCGAAACCGCCGTTCCGACTAATCAACTTAAGCAAGCTTTTGCTATGGTAAAATTTGACCTAGTTTCAACTTGCTAGAACCGAGTTGTTTTCTTCCGCCGTTTGTTTTCCGTTGTTTTGTTCGGTTCGTTCTTTCTTTGCAACCGGAGTTCTTAAGTTGAACTATCTGGTTCGATCTCTTATTCGAGTTTTACCTGTGCATTAGATGAGTACTTATTGTATGATTGTTGTTTGTCTGCGATAGATTACCCGGATTGCGCCGCCTGTTACTTCGAATCTTTAGGACTCGCGGATCATCAGCAAGGCAAGTAACACTTTGATCATACCTTTTCTACAACCCAGTTTTATGCATTAGATCAATCCTCGCACATTGCATGATTAGGATCTAATTAAATTGTGGGATGGGAAGTAGATGAGGTAGTACCTATTACCTGTTTATTATGAAACCTTTGGAAGTTACTTCTACGTTTGCTTATTATGCCATGCTATGCTAGTAGACGTGGATTGGGTGAGTGATATCCATGACAGATGTGAGATTGATAATTTTAATGGTTTATCTAAGGTGGCAACTTAAACACACATCTGGGTGGATTGAGGCACCTGATGTCTATCAGAACTTGCCTATTTTATTTTGGACCGCCACCCAGACTCAAAGGGATCATAAGATCTTTCATGCTAAATACTTACGTGTGCAGCCACAAGCCAATATGGGCTCTGGCATAGTTGACTAAGTCGTGCGAACTCTTACAGGGTAGACTAGCAGATGTAGGGGAAAGTAGGTGTACCAGTCTATCCATCGTAAGGTGCTAGCGCTTCTGAAAGACTGTGTCTCGGTCATCCGTTTCTCAAACACCAGTAGTGCGAGAAATCCAACGGAGGCGATCGAGTCTTGTGGGGAAAAGTGCACAAACCTCTGCAGAGTGTAATAGACTAATCGTGATTAGCCGTGTCCCCGGTTATGGACATCTTGAGTATCTAGTACTTGAATATCATGTGAATCTCATCATGTTACTTCTAATTAATATTGTTGGGTTATTGATGACTACTTTTAATTGGGATTGAGAATGCTGTCAACCATTCTCAATGTTTAACAACCACCATGATAGTTAAATAAATTTATTCCTTTGCAGTAGGGAAAAACTGGCTTTACGCAAAACAGTAACCATAGAGCTTTCCACCAGCCAAACATGCATATAGTATAGCCGTTTCATTCCATTACTCTCTATGTGTTACCTTGCCAGCATATTCCATGTGCTAACCCGTTTCGGGCTGCAACGTTAATGTTGCAGACTTTTGAGACGACGATTGAGGTGCTTTTAGGTCGTGGTTCTATACTCAGTGATGCCGTTGGAGTTGATGGACCCATTTATCTTCCAAGTCTTCCGCTGTTATCGATATTAGATGGCCTTAAGCCATATTATTGTAATAAGTTCTCTTTTGAGACACCGATGTAATAAGTGTGTGATTGCCACTCTGCTATAAATCCTTCGAAGTACTGTGTGGTGTCAGCATTACTGATCCAGGGATGACACCGGAGCACAGTAGACTTGATCCATTCGGGTCGGGTCGCTACAGAGATGGTATCAGAGCACACGCTGACTGTAGGACACGACCACTAAGTTAAATCCATAGATCACTATTCTCTCCTCATTTTCTAAACTCCTCATCTTTTCTACTCTTTAGGATGAAGGACGCGAAGATTAAGTACGCTCAACCGGATGAAGGCACACCTTTTGGATTTCACTTGAAGGAAGTCACCAAGTACCTAAACATTGGATTACCAAGCTTCACGGGAACCTTCAACGCCACTTTGCCTGAAGAGGAGCGCTGGAAGATTCAAGCTCATGTTCCGGGAAGGACATTCGCGCCAATCATGAAGCCCATAGATAGTGTTTTCAATGCACCAACCTGGAGTCTGGGAAAGAGCATGGCAGCCCATATCACCATAGGACGCATTGGAGAAGTTTATCAAGAAGACCTCAAGGACACTATCTACCAGATTTGCGGACGCCGAGATGAACAATGGGAGTTAGTCATCACCAAGAAGGATAGATCCATTGCAGCTTTCATCCAGGAGTTAAACCAGCACATTCGACGCCATGAGAACTAGATGTGCAATGATATGATAGAGTTGAAGAATGCGAAGGCTAGGATCATCGAGCTAGAAGGAGAACTGAAGGCTACACGCAAGGACTACATGGACGAGATCGTAGCTCTAGCAAGACACAGCGTCGATCTTAAGCAAGAGATTGAAGAAATCAAGAGGGAGTTAGCATCAAGGAAGGAAGACATGTACGTCGCATGTTCGGACAACTACATCATCATCGACGACACCGATTCGGATCCAAGTGAACCCGAATTTGAAGACGAAGCTGGAGCGGACATCATGGAGTCTTCCACTGGTTCAAATTTCTAGATGACCACCAAATATTAGTAGTATTTCCCCCCATGTAAACATTATAGTTCGAGCACTTTTGCGATAGCTAGATCGATTGTAAGCCCTTGTTTGATTGAATGAAGTGATTTTGTGTGCATTTGCTCATGTGCATTGGGGTAGTGTTTTCTCTTTAGACCTCACTCTATTCTTATTTCTCATCTTTTCTAAACCCTCAGATGCCTCCGAGGCATGACACTGGATTTCCATCGGAGCTTACTCAATTGATCCAGCAGCAGAATCAATTGATGCAGATGTTAGTCCAGAACCAGCAGAACAACAACAACAACAACCCACCACCACCACCACCACCTATTGACCACTTAGCCCGTTTCCTTAGGCTAAATCTGCCGGTGTTTTCTAGTAGCATCGAGCCGATAGTAGCAGACGATTGGCTCCGCAAGATAGGAAGGGAGTTGACCACTGCAGGATGCACGGATGGTGAGAAAGTGAAGTTTGCCGCACATCAGTTAGAAGGACCCGCGGCAGCATGGTGGGAGAATTTCATAGCCACCTTCCCAGTTGACACTGTCACATGGGATCAGTTTCAGCAAGCTTTCCGCACTGCACATGTTTCAGCAGGAACTATGGCCATGAAGAAGCGTGAGTTTCGCAACTTATGCCAAGGAGGAAGGACAGTTGGCCAGTACGTTGACGACTTCAGCAAGTTAGCACGTTATGCCCCAGATGACGTTGCTACGGATGCAACCAAGCAGGAGAAGTTTCTGGAAGGATTGAATGATGAGTTAAGCATACAGCTGATGGTAGCAAGTTTCAACAACTACCAGGAGTTGGTAGATCGTGCCATCATGATTGAAGGGAAGCAACAGCAGATTGAGAACCGCAAGAGGAAGTATGGACAGGGGAAGTATAACTCTGGAGCCCAGCAGAAGCCCCGTTTTACCCCTAAATCGGGATTTCAGTTTCAGCATACCCATGGAGGAGGTAGTTCGCACAACCATAATGGCCACAAGAATGGTAATGGGAACGGAGGAAGCAATGACCAGAACCGTACCACCCCATCAACCCCATCCAAGAGAGACCTGAGTCAAGTCACCTGTTTCAAGTGTTCCAAGACCGGACATTATGCGAATGAATGTCCTGAAGGCCAGAATGGAAATGGCAATGGAAGCTCAGGGAAGAAGCCGAACCCTTTCAATAGGGGACAGGTGAACCACGTTAATGTGGAGGAGGTTGAAGATCAGCCTGATGCAGTAATCGGTAAGTTTTTGGTTAAGTCATTTACCACACTCGTTCTTTTCGATACTGGTGCATCACATTCATACATATTAAGGGGATTTGTGGAAAAATATAGCCTACCCACTAGGATTCTTAAAACACCTATGCTAGTAAGTTCGCCAGGAGCAGAATACATGGCCAGTCAAGGATGCTTTCAAGTGCCATTAAGCATAGGAAGGCATGTTTTCCCAACAGATTTAATTATTCTGGAATCCCAAGGTTTGGATGTAATTCTTGGTATGGATTGGCTGTCGATGTATGGAGGAAACATCGATTGTGCCAGTAAGACAATTTTGCTTACAATGCCAGAAGGAAGAAGGATCAAGTATGTATCCCGGCATGTGCCAAATAGGACCCAAGTAAATTGCCTAACAGGAGTTGTGCAGGAGGAAGTACCAGTGGTAAAGGATTTTCCTGATGTATTTCCTGAAGAGTTGCCAAGCATGCCACCGGATAGAGACATTGAGTTTTTGATTGAGTTATTGCCAGGTACAGGCCCAATATCAAAGAGACCGTACAGGATGCCTGCAAAAGATTTGGTAGAAGTTAAGAATCATATTAAGGAGTTATTGGAGAAAGGTTACATTTTCCCAAGTTCTTCGCCTTGGGGATCACCCGTACTTCTAGTGGAGAAGAAGGATTGATCATTACGGATGGTTGTTGATTACCGTGGATTGAATGAAGTAACAATCAAGAACAAGTACCCACTGCCAATGATAAATGATCTGTTTGATCGTTTGCAAGGAGCTAAAGTGTTTTCCAAGATCGATTTGCGATCAGGGTACCACCAGTTGAAGATTCGAGAACAGGATATTCCTAAGACAACATTCACCACAAGATATGGACTGTATGAGTATACCGTTATGTCATTTGGATTGACTAACGCGCCTGCCTATTTTATGAACCTGATGAACAAAGTGTTTATGGAGTTTTTGGATAAGTTCGTCGTAGTGTTCATTGATGATATCCTGGTTTATTCAAAGAATGAAGAAGAGCATAAGGAACATTTGCGTTTGGTTTTGGAGAAACTAAGGGAACATCAGTTATATGCCAAATTTAGCAAATGTGATTTTTGGTTGAAGGAAGTAGGATTCCTCGGACACGTTATATCCGGAGAAGGGATAGCAGTTGACCCCACAAAGGTTGAGACCGTAACCGAATGGGAAGCACCAACGATAGTTGGAGAGATCCGGAGTTTTCTTGGACTCGCAGGATACTACCGGAGATTCATTGAGAATTTTTCAAAGATTGCGAAGCCTATGACGGAGTTGTTGAAGAAGGATACCAAGTTCAATTGGACTGAGGAGTGTGAGGCTAGTTTCCAGGAGTTGAAGAAACGATTGGTTACCTCACTAGTGTTGATTTTGCCAGATCAGACCAAGGATTATGAGGTATATTGCGACGCTTCACGTCGAGGACTTGGAGCAGTGCTTATGCAGGAAGGGAGAGTTGTTTCGTATGCTTCACGACAACTGAAGCCTCATGAGTTGAATTATGCCACACATGATTTGGAGTTAGCAGCCGTAGTGCATGCATTGAAGACATGGAGACATTTCCTCATTGGAAATCATTGTGAGGTGTACACGGATCACAAGAGTTTGAAGTACATTTTCACGTAGAAGGAGTTGAATCTCAGACAAAGGAGATGGTTGGAGCTCATCAAGGATTATGATATGAGATTGCATTTCCATCCCGGAAAAGCTAATGTAGTAGCTGACGCATTGAGCCATAAGAGCCATATCAATACGTTAATGACGGGAGAAATACCCAAGGAGTTAGCAGAAAACCTTCGTGAACTAAGTTTAGAGATAGTTTCGAAAGGCTATGTAGCAGCATTGGAGATTCAGTCAACATTGATGGATAAAATCAGAGAAGCTCAGAAATCTGACAAGGAGATTGCTTCTATAAAGAAGAAAATGAGTGAAGGAAAAGCAAAGGGATTTCGTGAGGATGAGCACGATACCCTATGGTTTGAGGACCGTGTTTATGTGCCAAATGACCCGGAGATCAGGAAGTTGATTCTACAAGAGGCACATGATTCACCCTATTCGATTCATCCGGGAAATACCAAGATGTATTTGGACTTGAAGGAGACATTCTGGTGGACCGGAATGAAGAAGGATATTGCAGCATATGTAGCAGTTTGTGATTTATGTCAAAGAGTAAAGGCAGAACATCAGAAGCCAGCTGGATTGTTGCAACCATTGCCGATACCCGAATGGAAGTGGGATAAGATAGGCATGGATTTTATCACAGGACTACCTAGGACGAAGGCAGGATATGACTCGATATGGGTAGTAGTTGATCGTTTGACGAAGGTAGCACATTTCATTCCAGTCAAGACCACTTACACCAGTGCTAAGTTGGCAAAGATATACATGACTAGGATCATTTGTTTGCACGGAGTTCCAACGAGTATTGTATCAGATAGAGGAACCCAATTTACCTCAAAGTTTTGGAATCATTTGCATGAAACTTTGGGAACCAGGCTAGAGTTCAGCACCACTTTTCATCCGCAGACAGATGGACAGACTGAGAGAGTCAATCAGATTTTGGAAGATATGCTGAGAGCTTGTGCACTAGACTATGGATCTAGTTGGGACGATAACTTGCCGTATGCGGAATTTTCTTATAACAACAGTTACCAAACCAGTTTGAAGATGGCACCTTTCGAAGCTTTATACGGAAGAAGGTGCAGGGCACCGTTGTCATGGGACGAAGTTGGAGACCGTCAGTTCTTTGGACCAGATTTGATTAAGGAGTCTGAACGAAAAGTTAAGTTGATTCGCGATAGGCTCAAGGTAGCCCAGTCCAGGCAGAAGAGCTACGCAGATTCTAAATGCAAGGAGACAGTTTACGAAACCGGAGACAGGGTGTATCTCCGAGTATCCCCACTACGAGGAGTTAAGCGCTTTGGAGTTAAGGGAAAATTAGCACCGCGTTTCGTTGGACCATATAAGATCTTGCAACGTATGGGAGAAGTCGCGTATAAGTTGGAATTACCAGAGGGACTGTCAGGAGTTCATGACGTATTCCATGTTTCTCAGCTGAAGAAATGTCACGCCGAGATGGCAGAGGTACCACTAAGAGATACAATGCCGCTTGAAGCGATTCAGTCGAAGGACGACTTAACGTATGAAGAGAAACTAGTCAAGATTCTCGATTATGCCTGCAGAGTTACCCGCAGCAAGGTTATCAAGTTTTGCAAAGTTCAGTGGAACCACCACTCAGAGGATGAAGCCACCTGGGAGAGAGAAGAAGATTTGCTTAAGGACCACCCTCACCTATTTTCTAGCCAACCCGAATCTCGAGGGCGAGATTCATCTTAAGGGGGGTAGGTTTGTAACATCCCAAATTTTCAATTTGGAATGTTATACACTAGATCATCATGCATATCATATTTTCTTGCATTTTGTCGATCCTAGAAATTTCACGCAACTCAAGGACCGTCGGAGAGAGTTGGAGATTTCGTTATTTTCATATTTGAGCTTTCTCAAATTTCGAAAAGAGGATCATTGGATTTGTCGGAGTTTCATTTGCCTTTTATTTGGATAGGGAAAAATGCGTGTTTTCAAAATTTGCATTTTAGGTCCGAAGAAAAGTTCATTTTCTTCGACTTATTTTTAGGAGTCGGGGAAAATTTACTTTAGAAATTTTGGAGTTCGTTTAGATGTTCTTTTATTTGTTTTTCTGCTCGCGAAACCGAAAAAAAAATTCGCAGCGCCTTGGGCCAAGGCCCAGCCAGCAGGCCAGGCCGCCGCGCCGCGCCAACGCCTAGCGCGCAGGAGGCCGCCGCCCCCAAGTGGAGTCCCACTAGGACTCCGTTTCCCTCTTTCCTTTCCTCTCCTCTCTTTTTCTTGCCCCCCTCCCCCAAGCAATGTCTCCCCTCACCTATATAAATACCCCCACACCCCCATCTAAACCCCACATCAAACCAAGCCCCAAGCCCTCCACCGCGCCCTCACCCCGCGCCCAAGCCGCCCTAGCGCCGCCGCCCTTGTGCCCGCCGCCGCCGCCCTACACCACCGCTGCCGCCGCCCAACGCCGCCGACGCCGGAGCCCCGTTCGCCGGAGCCTCGCCGAGGTTGCCCCGCGTCTCGTTTTCTCCCCTCGGTTCGGTTTTTCTTATAAACCGTTGCGGTTCTTTTCTTCTCTTCCGATTCGTTTTCTAGATCGGTTTTTCGTTTCGGTTTTCTTTTCCGAAACCCTAGATCGGATTCGTTTTCTTTTCCAGTTTAGTTGCCTAGAGACCGTTCGTCGGACCGTTCGTCCTAACGAACGTGATCACCGGATTATTCTTGGTTAACGAACGTCTGTTCGTTTAACCGTTCTTCTTTTTCTTTTCGTCAGATTTATTCTGCGATCGCGATCTCAGATCCGATCTTCGTTCTAGTCTATCTTCTCGCTCGTTTATCGGAATCAGGTGATTCAAGCGCCTAGAGTTTCGGTTCGAAACCGCCGTTCCGACTAATCAACTTAAACAAGCTTTTGCTACGGTAAAATTTGACCTAGTTTCAACTTGCTAGAACCAAGTTGTTTTCTTCTGCCGTTTGTTTTCCGTTGTTTTGTTCGGTTTTTTCTTTCTTTGCAACCGGAGTTCTTAAGTTGAACTATCTGGTTCGATCTCTTGTTCGAGTTTTACTTGTGCATTAGATGAGTACTTATTGTATGCTTGTTGTTTGTCTGCGATAGATTACCCGGATTGCGCCGCCTGTTACTTCGAATCTTTAGGACTTGCGGATCATCAGCAAGGCAAGTAACACTTTGATCATACCTTTTCTACAACCCAATTTTATGCATTAGATCAATCCTCGCACATTGCATGATTAGGATCTAATTAAATTGTGGGATGGGAAGTAGATGAGGTAGTACCTATTACCTGTTTATTATGAAACCTTTGGAAGTTACTTCTACGTTTGCTTATTATGCCATGCTATGCTAGTAGACGTGGATTGGGTGAGTGATATCCATGACAGATGTGAGATTGATAATTTTAATGGTTTATCTAAGGTGGCAACTTAAACACACATCTGGGTGGATTGAGGCACCTGATGTCTATCAGGACTTGCCTGTTTTATTTTGGACCGCCACCCAGGCTCAAAGGGATCATAAGATCTTTCATGCTAAATACTTACATGTGCAGCCACAAGCCAATATGGGCTCTAGCATAGTTGACTAAGTCGTGCGAACTCTTACAGGGTAGACTAGCAGATGTAGGGGAAAGTAGGTGTACCGGTCTATCCATCGTAAGGTGCTAGCGCTTCTGAAAGACTGTGTCTCGGCCATCCGTTTCTCAAACACCAGTAGTGCGAGAAATCCAACGGAGGCGATCGAGTCTTGTGGGGAAAAGTGTGCAAACCTCTGCAGAATGTAATAAACTAATCATGATTAGCCGTGTCCCCGGTTATGGACATCTTGAGTATCTAGTACTTGAATATCATGTGAATCTCATCATGTTACTTCTAATTAATATTGTTGGGTTATTGATGACTATTTTTAATTGGGATTGAGAATGCTGTCAACCATTCTCAATGTTTAACAACCACCATGATAGTTAAATAAATTTATTCCTTTGCAGTAGGGAAAAACTGGCTTTATGCAAAACAGTAACCATAGAGCTTTCCACCAGCCAAACATGCATATAGTATAGCTGTTTCATTCCATTACTCTCTATGTGTTACCTTGGCAGCATATTCCATGCGCTGACCCGTTTCGGGCTGCAACGTTAATGTTGCAGACTTTTCAGACGACGATTAAGGTGCTTTTAGGTCGTGGTTCTATACTCAGTGATGCCGTTGGAGTTGATGGACCCATTTATCTTCCAAGTCTTCTGCTGTTATCGATATTAGATGGCCTTAAGCCATATTATTGTAATAAGTTCTCTTTTGAGACACCGATGTAATAAGTGTGTGATTGCCACTCTGCTATAAATCCTTCGAAGTACTGTGTGGTATCAGCATTACTGATCCTGGGATGACACCGGAGCACAGTAGACTTGATCCATTCGGGTCGGGTCGCTACAAGTATACACGCTGCTAACTTCTCGCGTCACTACCTACTAAAAAGAATTCCACATCACCCCCCGAGGTTTCAGAAACCGACTAATCCACCCCTCATCTTTAAAACCGGTTAATTAACCCCTGAGAGCTCTAATACCGGCCAAATCACCCCCTAATCCCAATCCGGGTGGTATTTGCCGGTGGTTTTGCTTGCGTGGCTCTCCACTATTGCCACGTCGGCTTGGTATGGGGCGTGAGGCGATATGAGCACGGGCCGCTGGTTGTTCTTGGTTCATCCAATCCCAATCCTTCATCTCTTCCTCCTCCCCTGTTCGTCGCCATGCCCACCCGGCTAAAGCTAAGATGTGCCTTGCTCTCTGATTCCTCTCCTTCCCTGCTCGCCGCCAGGGCGGCCCCTCTGCTCGCCGCCATAGCCGCCCACCTCCATAGTTCCCGAGAAATTGGATCTTTTGCCCCACTTTACTTCTCCATAAGATCATTTGCCCCCCTGAGAGGCTATCGGGTGGGGCCCGGGGCCACTGTCATTGAGACAATCACAGGGCAAATCATCCAACCCCTTGTAAAGTGGGGCAAATCATCCAATCCCTCGCCCTCCCCGATCCCTCATTCTCCCATGACTTGGAGGCGCCCTGAACAAGGACCGCCCTCGCCATGGATGAACGGTGTAGCACAGTCTCATCTTGGAGTTCCTGTTTGATGTACATTGTGACTTCGTGAGTATTAATTTGGGACAGTACAAGTGCAGATATACTGAACTTTAAGCCTTTTCCTTTTCTGAAGTCTATGCCTTGTTTTGCTTTCTTTGGGAAAAAATTACGAGTAGAATGTGTCGTTGGTTCGATTTGCTCTTTGTATTTTACTTCTCAAGGGAGACAAGGACTAGGTGTTCCCCATCGATTTTGGCTACAAACTGCAAATGCAAAAGGCAAGGAGTGATTTAGCTTACATGAATCCTGTATGATACTAATAACATAGCTTATCTACAAAAGGATAAGAGAATAACAATGCTTGCATTTTCTGTTGGTGATTGCAGGCTAGAGATCATCAGGGACTCAGGTCAAGCGCCACAGGTGGAGGGGGGCTACAAGGTGAACAATTTCACCAAGTCGTTCCTTGTACATGATCTGAGTAGACCAGGATTTGGCAGAGCCCAAAACTAAAGCCTGCTGAGTGCATCCGTACTTGTAGGAAAACTACACACATGATCCTCCCAGGGGCCCAAATGATGTATAATATACTCTTTGTAGGCATGGACTGATGCCCTGAGAAGAGAGAATTCAGTTTACTTGAGATTGAGAATTAGTATGAGTAAAAATGTTTATCTTCTCTTGTTGGTGCTGTTGTCCCAGTTTAGTTTAGAACTAGAGAATTCAGAGAAAGCATTTTATTTAGGGAGTGTACTTCTGAGTCTACAGACTGTTGCATATGCGCAAACATATGTAATCTGAATGCAATATTTTCTTGTGACATGAATGAAAGCTTTTGTGAACTGAATGTACTCTGGTGTTGCAACTATCATGCTTGCAAATTGACAACATTTTATTACATTCAACCTCATTATTGCAAATTGGCAATAGCAGAATTAATAAACAAGACATGGCGATAATTATCTGTACAGTTTCAGCTTTACTTTGGAAGAACACAATTTTCTGAACACAGCAGTGAAGTCAGATAAGAACAAGTCATGCCCACATCACAGAACAGTACATGTGTCACATAATACGGACCAAGTGCTACTAGTACCAGTCTTACATAATATAGCATGAACCAGAGCATCCATAACAGTGAACCATGTACCACAAGTTCATATTTATTTCACTGTAGCTAGGTAACTAGCAGTTCAATTATTGTGTCTGTGCTTTCCTTCTATTCTTTGCTCTCTCAAAGAAAGGTGAAGTGGAAGGACCATTTTGTGAAGTTGTGACCTTCTTCCTATTTGCTGGCTTAGATGCTCTAGGAGCTTGCTTTGATGATGGACCAGGAGCTGAACTCTGTTGTGTTGATGGGACATGAGCTTGCTGTGTTGAAAAACAGTAAATGTGGGCACATTTGCACATATCAGGAAGAAAATGCAAGTAAAAGAAGAGAGAAAGGGGGCACCTATGTTCTTGCTTGATTTTCCTTTCTCCTTGTAGCTGCTCTTGTGAAGTTGGCATGCTCTTTATTGCCAGCAGTATTGTTGTTAGTACATTTTCTTTTGTTGTGCCCCTGGGTTCCACAACTAGAACATGTGACCTGAGTGCCTGCTCGTGACATTTTCGATGGGTCCCTAGGTTTCTCTCCTTCTTCCTGCCTTCTCTTTGTCTGGGGCCTGCCTTTCTGAGTTCTTTTCTTAGGTGGAAGAGGTCTAGGTTTTTCAGAAATTGGCCAATCTTCTGGTCCATTCACAGGCTGAAGAACATGATCATAAATTCTGTCATACTCAGCTATTGAGTAGCAAGGTGAAATGTATAGGTCCAAATCTCTAGAGCATGTGTAGATTGCACTCACTGCATGACAACAAGGTAAGCCTGAAAGTTGCCAATATCTACATGAACACGTCCAGTTTTCTAGATTGTCCGCGTATCTCCTGTGCTCACCTTCCTGTACTTCAAACCCATCCTTTCCATTCCACAACACTTGACACCTAGCGGATCTTTCAATGTTCACCTTCAATTTCTTAAAAATATTTGGACAGATGGTACCATGCCACTTCTGAGACTTTGCTCTGTTTTGTTGGATCCTCACAGTGACCTTCTTTCTAATGATTTCCATTGCCGTTACTACAGGGTAGAACCGTGATATCATGATGGCATTATTAAATGACTCACACATGTTGTTCTCAACCGAGTCACAGAAGGAGCCAATCTTAAAGTATGCTCGACACCAATGCTCTGGTGCAGTTTTCATCATGTCTCTCGCACCTTCTACTGTGTTCTGTGCAAGCTTAGCCCTGTTGCAATTGAATTGGCTTCTATCTGATGACTTTGCACATGGCCAGAACATTTTCTGAAACACCTTGTCTCTGTGTTCTTTTCTCCAATTATCATAAATGTGTCTTGCACACATCCTATGCTCTGCATGGGGCACAAGCTCATTGACTACCCTGATGAGACCCTACATAAGGGAAGAATTTTGTATCATAAGAAAATAATCTCACATCCATAACGACAATAAGAGAGTAAGAGAATTAATTTTGTATCATATATACAATAACAAATATTTGAGTAAAATATATTTAGCTCACTTTCTGTTGATCAGAGATGAAAACCAATCCTTCACCATTGTCGTTTATCTGGAGATCTTTTTGAAGAAACCCAATGAACCAATACCAGGAATCATAGCTCTCAACCTCTACTATAGCCCAAGCTATTGGATACATCTGGTTATTCGCATCTCTGCCAATTGCGCAAAGCAACTGCCCCTTAATTGCACCCTTCAAAAAATATCCATCTAGCCCCACCACTCTTGTACATCCCGCAAGAAATCCTTTCTTGCAACCATCTAAACACATGTACATTCTTTCAAACACATTGTTGTGAATAGTGCTATCGGGGTTGCTTCTAAGCAATTCAAGCTGATAATCATAAACCCGAGCATACTCACCATCTGATAGATCAATTATATTCTCCATAACAAGTTTCTTTGCTCTTTTGCATTTGCAGATGGACACATCAGCCACTAGATCCTGAAGAACAACTTGTTGAATGTGCTCTGCCTTCCATGATGGATTGTCCCTGATTTGCCTGAAATACTTCTTTGCAATGACACCGCATGTGACCAGCTTGTTGTCCCTTCTTGGAATGCATGTGTGCTCATTGTTATACCTCCATACTAGAAACCAATCAGACCTGCTGGTAATGGACCCATAAATACTCCAAGGACAGCCAGGCCAACTGCATTTTGCGCTTACTCTCTTCTTCTCGTCTTTTGGAAATAACAAGTGATGATATGTTTTCAGTCCATACTTGACCAATGCATTCTTGAACTCCCTACTGTCATGGAAGGCCATGCCAACAGAGAATAAAGGAATTTCAGAAGCGCTATCATAAACTTTGTGCTCTGTCTTCTTCCTCTTAGGCATGTCATCCCCATCACTTGCTTCATCATAAGATAAATCATCTGTACTGTCAAAATAGGGTGTCACATCACCATCACCATCATCAAGCTTGCAATCCTCTGGGACAAGGAAATCCTCTGGCACATCAACTACTTTCTCATCCTCTTCTCTAAGCATTTTGTTCCTAACCTTGTTCTTGAGTTCCCTTGCATATTTTCTGAATTCAATTGCTTCTTCATCATCAGCAGAACTATTGTCTTCTTCTTCTAAATCAACCTCATAATCACTATCACTGCTTGTGGATTCATCTTCACCTCCTCTATTTCTTTTTTCCTTCAGTCACCTTTGATTTTCCTGCTATGGAACTACTTCCCTTCACAATCTTCCTACAAACTAGCAACTTCTATGGCCGATGAAATATATGTGCTTCTTCAGTTACCTCATGCATATCCTCCGCATCTCCTCTACATTCCTCTGAATTTTGCTTCTCTTCTGGACATTGTTCCTCTTGTTGTTTTGCCTATTGTCCCTCTCTCGGTTGTGCCTGCCGACCAGATAGGTAACCAAGTGGTTTCATATCTACGAAATAATTACAAAATATATAAGCCCTCTGCACATATATAAGTCCTGTTAAAATGAATTTAGGAGCACAATTATTTGCTTCTGAATACTTAAAAATTTCTAAAACATACGTAATAGAGTTGATATGAGTTTAGTTTATTTCAAAATTTAAGATTCTCCCATCCTGCTCATGCTAAAGGTATTCGTGCAGCCTGAAATATATAGGGTATTCAGCAAAAAATGATTACTTCTAGAATACCTGCAGGCAGGCATCAACCTGGGTTATTGATTGTCAATTCTAGCAAGTGTCTAAAGGAAAACTGCTGATTGCAGAGCAGATGTTTCAATTTGCACTGTAGCTTGCTGGCCGGCTGGTTGTTTAATTATGATCACACAAGTACCATGAAAATAATACTAAGATGTCAGTCCAGATTAGTCATGGAGCAACAATCAACAACTTGGAAAATGGCAGTTGCCTGGAGGGAGCCAAGTCGTATCTTCTAAATTTGAAAAAACTGCTTTAAAATCTTTAGAACCTAGACTGTTCAACTGCATAGAGATGATCACGGTATACACACATTTACTAAACACAAATTAGTCCAGTGCAACTGTGGTGCGTTAGTACTAATCACCTGACTGATCGAGGACTATCTAGATAGGCGTGTGACATCTGAATTCAGAAAGGATTGTTGCAGGTGCCAGTTTTTAGTGCGTGGTTTACACAAAGAAGGACGTGTGTGCTGGGCAGGGAGAAGCTGAGCGCCTCACGTGGAGTAGTCTCGCTGCTCTCCTCAAGCGGCGATCATCACGTCTTGCCTCTTGCGCCGCCGCCGTGACGCCGTCTCATCAAAAGGAAAGAAGGGAACGAGACCCAAACAAACAGGAGGAGCAGTTAAGTCCGAGATCCACCCTACCAAGGCGACGTGGCAATAGTGGAGAGCCACGCGAGCAAAACCACCGGCGAATACCACCCGAATTGGGATTAGGGGGTGATTTGGCCAGTATTAGAGCTCTCGGGGGGGGGGGGGGGGGGTTAATTAACCAGTTTTAAAGGTGAGGGGGTGGATTAGTCGGTTTCTGAAACCCCGGGGGGTGATGTGGACTTCTTTCCTACCTACTATTAGAGCTCTAAAGAGACTCTCCACATCCGCCTTGATGATGCCTGCTATTTTCCAAGATCTACCCTCGACCTTGATTTTGCGGAGTACCTCTTCCACCGATGGTGTTGCACCATCGAGCACGATCGCATTTCGATGCTTCCATAATTCCCACATCACAAGTAAGACGAGGGCACGGACATCTTTTCCGTCTTCATTGTTTTCACCCTTACTTGGGCACCATTCTATTAGCCTTGTATCTGCAGATGGTATCCACTCTTGTTTGTTCATCGCTGTGCATGTTCGAGTCCATATCTCTCGTGCAAAGACACATTGGGCGAAGATGTGATCTATGGTCTCCTCTACTAGGTCATAGAACGGGCAGGCTTCCTGGTGGTCTAGTCCACGTCGTGCTAATCTGTCAGAGGTCCAACATCTATTACTGAAAGTGCTAGTTATCGACTAGAGGGGGGGGGGTGAATAGGCGATTTTTATGAAAGTCTTTAAAACACGAGGGCTGTGAAGACAAAAAGTAGAAATGAACCTATTGATATGCAGCGGAAGGTAGACTACACCAGACAAGCCATAGTCAAGTAAGTAATGAAGTGAAAGCACGAAGACTATCAGCAGCTAGGTAGTATAGATCAAGATGGAAGATAGTATGAAGCCAAACAACAACAGTCTCCACACAATGAAGTCAATCAGATCATGCAAGCAGGCAATGACTTCACGAAGACAAACTGTAAGTAAAGAGAGGTAAAGGATAGAACCAGTTGCTTGGTGAGGACAAGGATTTGTTGAACCAGTTCCAGTTGCTGTGACAACTGTACATCTGGTTAGGGAGGCTGAGATTCAACTCAGAAGACCGCGTCTTCACCTTATTCCCCTTGAGCTAAGGACACACAGTCCTCGCCCAATCACTCTGGCAAGTCTTCAAGGTAGACTTCCAAACCTTCACAGGCTTCGTTCACCGGCAATCCACAATGACTCTTGGATGCTCAGAACGCGACGCCTAACCGACTGGAGGATTCACAGTCCTCAAGTGTAACAAGTCTTCAGATCATGCAGACAGAAAGACTTTAGTGATGCCTAACACTCTTTGGCTCTGGGTGTTTAGGGCTTTGTCCTCGCAAGGATTTCTCTCTCAAAAGCTTCGGAGGTGGGTTGCTCTCAAACGACAAAAGCCGTGCACTAACTCTAAGCAGCCACCAATTTATGGTGTAGGGGGTGGGCTATTTATAGCCAGGAGGCAACCCGACCTCATTTGTCCGAAATGACCCTGGGTCACTAAGGAACTAACACGTGTCCAATGGTCAGATTTCAAACACACGCGACAGCTTGACTTGGGCTACAAGTAAAGTTGACTCATCCAGCTCTGGATAAGATTTGCTCTCATTGTCTTCACTCGAATACATATGATTTGGTTGAGCATCACTTTAGTCACACTGACTTTGTTCACTTGGAGCCCACTTAACAGTACAGTGGTTCCTATGACTCAACAAAGAAGAAAATGAAACTACGAAACAACTATGTCTTCGCAGTCCATAGTCTTCATGAGATGTCTTCTCATGTCATAGTCTTCAATGTGAATCTATTCACGGACCACCATTGTCTTCAATGTCTTCACACATTTTTAGGGGTATCTCTGGTAGGTAAACCGAATCACTGAGGGACTACTACCTGTGTTATCCTGCAATTCACACAAACACATTAGTCCCTCAACGAAGTTTGTCGTCAATACTCCAAAACCAACTAGGGGTGGCACTAGATGCACTTACAATCTCCCCCTTTTTGGTGATTGATGACAAACTGGTTGAAGTTTTCAATGGGGATAAAAGTATGTGAAAGTTTAGAGATTTAAGGCATTGTCTTCATAAGTAGCAAAAGGCTCCCCCTGAAGATGTGCATATAAGTAGTTTGCTCTTGAATGCAAATGCACATGGCAGGTTTTACTTGTGGAGATCCTCTTCATCCTATGAAGACAATTCATCATGCATATAAAGATATAATGAAGATAATGACATGCATAATGGAAAATGGATGTCTGCGGAATGACTTATGCGGAATTTATCATCGCATCACAGAGTGGCAGACAAAGTAGCAGACGACCATCAAGTTTAAGTGTTACAACCCAAAGAACCAAATGTATCAAAAAACGAGAGTTGTAACCACTTAGAAAAAATATAGCAACCACCCATATGGACCCGCTTGAAGACTATCAACTCGTATGCTTCCCCCCCTTTTGTCAGTAAGGACCAAAAATGTTTGAAGACATAGAGCATCTACTCATTCCCATCAGGAGTAGATGAAGGTGCAGGGTCGACGTTGGAGTTCGGTGGTGCAGAGGGGCCTGGTGTAGTGTCGAGATGTAGTGAAGCCATGGCTGGTGAAGTGGCATCGTCTTCTTCTTCAACGACTCTCGCAACAACAGTTGCAGCCGAAGATGAATACTCAGAATCTTCAATGGGTGGAGTTCGACGCCAGCTTGCATTACGAGGAGGGGTGGAGTCAAATTTGAAACCCTCAGTGAAGCCATCTCCGAGAAGATCTTCTTCAGGGCATAGAAGTGTGAGACTCTTCCAGGACCTCCTACAGGCTTCATGGGCAACAAATGAGTTCTTGGTGGCCAAGTTTATGATGTGATTGACGTCCACCAAGATGCTCTGCATCTGACGCTTTAGCCAGTCATGGTGCCTATCTTGTTTCTGATGCAAGGCCACAAGAAGCTCTCGGTCATTGAGCACACGAGATCGCTTCCGAGGCCTTTGAGCAATGGTGCTTTCAGTAGCTTCAGTAGTTGCATGATGCGGTGCACGTGTATTGCCAGCCAGAGGATAGACACGAGTTGCAGCAAGAACTCCTTCAATTGGTTGCGAGAAGCTTTGGCGATCAACATTATGAAGATAAATTGGCTCCTTGGCAGGCTCAGGGTAGATGGCTTCGACAGACATATCCACCTCAGACAAGAAGATAAGATGGTTGCGCGCAGAGGGCTGATAGTTGAAAGAAGAGTGAAGCTTGATTAAGAGCATCACCCATGGAGCATAAAACTTCAGGCCAAATAGATCAATTCCAGATGCAGCAAGTTGCCTGATGAAGAAATCTTGAGCATTGAAGCTGATGCCATTGAGAATATAGAACACCAATGTCTTCATCGTGCCTATAAGCTTGGCTGTAGGAGAATGTCCTTTGACGGGCCATAGAGTTCGCCTTACAAAGTGATAAATGGTTCGGGGCAGATACTCAAGGTCTTCGACAAAGAATTCCTTAGGATATTCAACATCTTGTGGCAGTGGCTTCATCATGCTGAGCATCTGACGCATGTTGGGCTCAGGCTTCTGAAATATGCTCTCCAATGCATTCATGTGTAGCTGACAACCAGGTTCATAGAACTCACCTGGAGTGGGCAGGGAAGTAAGCTCGATGATATCTTGAGCTTTGGCTTCATGGTGCACATCACCTGTCATCCACTCAAGGACCCAAGTCTTAGGATCCCTGTTGTAGCAACGAATGTGAAGAGTAGCATAGAACTGCAGAAGAAGCTCTTTGTTCCAATGCTCTTTGTCAATGACAAACTGCAGAAGGCTAACATCTCTGAAACAGTCTAGAGCTTCTTCCAAGCAGGGTAGTCCAGCAATGGCTTCACAATCTAGACGCATGTGAGGAAAGATCCGCCCTTGATTGTATAAGATACATGAGTAATAACTGCGCTGCTGAAAGCTCCAAAAGTGATCAGATGAGATCTTTGGCTTCAAGTACGGGTTCTTGGCACTGTCAAAGAATGTGTTGTGTGCCCTAAAGCTGTTCACACTGAATGATCCTGGCGATGTTGCAGCACCGGGAAACCTTGGCAGTCTGGGCTTTGGCTTCTGGACCTGAGGCCTGTGCTCCACATGGTATTCATATTATGGTCCGGGAGCAGTGGGAGGAATCAGAACAGGCCATCTGACAGTGACAAGTTGGCCGCGATCAAATGCTTGCTCAATAGTGTGAGGCCTTGGGGGTGGAACAGCAGCTTCGGCATTGACTATGGCTTCAGGTTGCACACTAGCTTCAGGTGCAACATTAGTGTAAGTGCATCTAGTGCCACCCCTAGTTGGTTTTGGAGTATTGACGACAAACCTAGTTGAGGGACTAATGCGTTTGTGAGAATTGCAGGATAACACAGGTAGAAGTCCCTCATTGATTCGGTTTTACTACCAGAGATGACCCCTAAAAATGTACGAAGACATTGAAGACAATGGTGGTATTTGAAGATATTCACATTGAAGACTATGACAAGAGAAGACACAACGTGAAGCCTATGGAACTCAAAGACTTAGATTCTTCGTAGTTTTATGTCATTTGTGTTGAGTCATAGGAACCACCGTACTGTTAAGTGGGGTCCAAGAGAACCAGTCAGAATGACTGAAGTGATGCCTAATTCAAAACCTATATCTTCGAGCGAAGACTATGAGAGCAAATCTTGTCCAGAGTCGGACAAGTCAGCTTTACTTGTAGCTTAAGTAAAGTTGCCGTGTGAGTTTGAAATCTGACCGTTGGTACACGTGTCAGTTCCTTAGTGACCCAGGGTCATTTCGGACAAATCAGGTCGATTTGCCCAGTGGCTATAAATAGTCCATCCCCTACAACCATAAACGGTTGGCTGCTCAGATTTCAGTGCATGGCTTTTGTCGTTTGAGAGCAACCCACCTCGAAGCCTTTGAGAGAAAATTCCTAGCGAGGAGAAAAGCCCTAACCACCCAGAGCCAGAGTAAATTGGGCATCACTTAAGTCTTCTTGTCTGAGTGATTTGAAGACTTATTACACTTGAGGACTGTGCATCCTCCAGCCGGTTAGGCGTCGCGTTCTGAGCATCCAAGAGAAATTGTGGATTGCCGGTGAACGAAGTCTGTGAAGGTTTGGAAGTCTACCTTGAAGACTTACCAGAGTGATTGGGCGAGGTCTGTGTGACCTTAGCTCAAGGAGAAAACAGTGAGGACTGGGTGTCCTGAGCTGCGTGTTCAGGACTGGGTGTCCGGGACTGTGTGTCCTTTGGTTTAAATACCTAGCCGCTCCAACCAGACGTACAATTGTCATAGCAACTGGAACTGGTCCAACAAATCATTATCTTCAGCGTGTCACTGGTTTCATCTTCACTTCCTTTTACTTACTATTACACATTGTGAAGCCATTGCATGCTTGCTTTATCTTCTGTCTTCACAACATAACTGTATGATTTGTTTGGCTTCATAACTTCTTCCTACCTGATCCTTATTACACTGCAGCTACTTGTCTTGTGCTTTCATTCTATTGAATACTTGACCGTGGCTTGCCTAGTGTAATCTAACTTCCGTTGCTTAAGTGATAGGCATATCTGTACTGTTTGTCTTCATAACCTTCACGTTTTGAAGACTTTCATAAAAATCGCCTATTCACCCCCCCTCTAGTCGATATAACGCACTTTCAATTGGTATCAAAGCGAGGTGCTCCCTTGTTCTGTGTGATTCGGTTTAACCACCTGGAGTTTTAGCTATGTCGACTGCAGGGATAATAAAAGTCTCCGCTGCTTGCCCCGTCTTTGATGGAACTAAATATCCCTACTGGAAGAATAAGATGCGCATGCATCTTGAAGCCATTAACGTCGACCTATGGTATGTCGTCGAAAACGGCGTTCCCAAGGCTGGGAAGGTGTCACTGCTGCTGATGTCAAGAAGTTCACTCAACTGGACTCTACTGCCAAGAATATCATCTGTGGTCATCTGACCAAGGGACAGTACGGCCGTGTGAGTGCCCTGAAGACATCCAAGCTGGTCTGGGACTGGCTTTCCAAAGACAATGAAGGCATCTCAACCCAGAGAGATCAGAGAATCAGTGTTCTTCGCAACCTCTTCAACCGCTTCAAGCGAAATGACAATGAGAATGTCCAGCACACATTTGACCGGCTCACTGACATCACAAATGAGCTTCAAGCCCTCAGCGCCACTGAGATCACCAAACATGAAATCGTCAAGACGCTGCTGAGATCACTTGACAGTTCGTTTGACATCCTAGCCCTGATGATTCAAGAACGTCTAGACTTCAAGACACTCGATCCGTCTGACATACTTGAGAGGCTCAACACACATGAGTTTCAGCTTTCTGAGAAAAGATATATCTACGGTCCAAACTATGGGCGAACTCGTGCCTTAAAGGCAAAAGCTGTGTCCTCATCTGAAGAAGAATCTGACAGCGGTTCTGATGATCCTGAAGACATTGGAAGGGAACTTGCAATGCTAGTGAAGAAGTTCCAGAAATTCACCAAGAAGAAAGGCTTCAGAAAGTCTTCATGATCAAGCTCAAGGAATGATGAAGCTTCTGCTCATGACTACAAGAAGAAAACATGTCACAAGTGCAAGAAAACTGGACACTTTATCTCTGAGTGTCCACAGTGGGACAATGAGAACAGAAAGAAGAAGAAGAGCAAGGAATATGACTCTGACGACAAGAAGAAGAAGAAATACTCAAAGTCGTCATCCAAGTCTTCCTCAAAGTCTTCGTCACACAAGAAGATCTCAACTGGCAAGGCTCGTGCGTTTGTTGGCAAGGAAATGGATTCAGAGGAGGAATCCGCTTCTGAGGAGGCAGAGGTGGAGTCTGAGGAGGAATCTGATTCTGGCATTGCGAGTCTGGCTACAGCTTACGTCGCCAAGTCCATCTTCAACACTGAAGACAATGACTTCATCACCAACACCGATGCAAATGACAAGGACGACTCCACTCCTACCTACTGCTTCATGGCACGCGGTGCCAAGGTAAACACACGCACTACTCACTATCAAACATCCAGTGACGATGATTCTGATTGTGGTTCAAAACCCAGCTACAAAACACTTGCTAAAATTGCAACTGAACAACAGAAAGCCATGGAACATATTCAAAAACTATTAGACAGAAGCGATGATCTGTTGGGTGCTACAATGACTCGGTCTGAATCCTTAATTGAAGACATAAAAAATCTTCACGTTAAGTATTAGGAACTTGAAGATCGTCATGATACTCTCTCAACAACTCATGAAAAGCTCTCCTATGATTATCTTCAAAGGAAGCAAGATCTTGAGAAATTGAGAGCGGCTCATGAAGATCTTCAAAAGGAAAACGAGTCGCTTCGCACCGAACAGATCAGTTCCGCTCAGGAAGGATTTGAACCACCATGCCTTAAATGCATTGAGCGTGATAATGCTACTTCTGTTGCTGAATGTTCCACTGCTACTGCTGTTGCAATATCTTCAACTGTTGAAGTGGTAACTAACCCCTCTGCTGAGGATACCACTGCTATTGCTGATGAGAATGCTAGGTTGAAGACATTGCTTGAAACAGGGATGTACAAAAGTCTCAAAGGACATCAGACATTATGTGATGTCCTCAAGAAGCAGATTCTGAACCGAAACCCTAGGAAAGAGGGTGTTGGGTTCGTGAGGAAAATAAATGCTGATGGCTCTTACTGGAAACCTGAGCAGTACCCCAAAACCACATGGGTTGCTGCAAAGGAATCCTCAGCAGATCCATCCAATCTATCTGGCTTCACCTGTGCTAACCCAATTATGATTGATGAATCCTTTGATGCAAACTATAAGCTGTTTAGAAATCAGAATGGTGAAGTATTTGCTAGGTACATTGGTACTAACTGCAGGAATGGACCGCCTATGAAGAAGATCTGGGTTCCAAAAACATGTCTGGAGAATCTTCCTGTGAATGTCCTCATGACACCTCACATGAAGAAGACAAACCTCAGACCAAAGGCTTCATATGGTCCAAAGGCTTCATACAGACAGAGGACTCGCCTGAGTCGCACTAACGCAAATGTTTTGCAGGGAAACCATACTCAGGCATATGAGAGCGGTTCTTCAAACCGTCATGTTCATATGACCAAGAACTATTCTGCCTATTCTTATGAGTACTATTGCCCGCCTGCTAGACTGTTTGCTAGGGCTCCAAAGCCAAAATTCTCAGATGCTGCACTTAGACTTATTGCTTCTAAGCCACCCTTGAAGATGTGGGTGGTTAAGAAAGCTTAACTCTCTTTTGTAGGGAAATGTCTCCAGCAGAAAACCAAAATCTTCTGACGATATTGCTGGGGACCTTAAAAATCTTGTGGGGCGCAAGATCAAATGCCCGAATGGCATCACTATGTATTTCGTACCTGAATCGCATGCTACTCTCCCTATTAGTCCTAACCCGGATCTAAGTTTTCATAACCCACTGGTTCGTCAAATGTTTTTGCTTCACAATTCTCTTCGTGAAGCCTATCCCCCTAACTGCACTGTAGGGTACGACACCAGCGTCTTCAGAGTCTTCAGAATGGATTATTGATAGTGGGTGTACAAATCACATGACTAGCAAAAGAAGTCTTTTTATGGACTCAACCTTACGTCCATCCGACAAGAGCCACATCACATTTGCTGACACTGGTAAAAGTAAGGTATTGGGTCTAGGTAGAGTTGCAATCTCAAAGGATCAACACATGGATAAAGTCATGCTTGTTGAATCCCTTGGCTTCAACTTAATGTCTGTCTCAATGCTTTGCGATTTGAACATGATTGTAATTTTTGGAAAATATCGTTGCCTAGTACTAATGGAATCTGACAAGTCTCTAGTGTTTGAAGGGTATCGGAAAGATGATCTGTATGTGGTAGATTTCTCAGCAGGGCCACAGCTGGCAGTATGTCTTCTGGAAAAGGCTTCAGAATGCTGGCTTTGGCATCGGAGGCTTGGGCATGCTGGCATGAGGAACCTCCACACCCTTGCGAAGAAGAAGCATGTCATAGGCATCGAGGGCGTCAAGTTCAAGAAAGATCACTTATGCGGTGCCTGTGAAGCAGGAAAGGTGACAAGGGCAAAACATCCTTCGAAGACAATCATGACCACTACTCGACCTTTCGAACTGCTTCACATGGATCTTTTTGGTCCAACTCACTACTCAACTTTTTCCACTACTGCTTGCCTCTATGGCTTTGTCATTGTTGATGATTACTCCAGATATACTTGGGTGCACATAATCCTTTACAAGATTGAAGTGCAGGATGTCTTCAGACGCTTCGCAAATCGAGCTATGAACAATTATGGCGCCAAGATAAAGCACATCAGAAGTGACAATGGCACTGAATTCAAGAACACTGGCCTTGATACATATCTGGACACATTGGGCATCACACATGAATTCTCAGCTCCGTACACGCCACAGCAGAATGGTGTCGTTGAACGCAAGAACAGAACACTCATTGAGATGGCCAGAACAATGCTAGATGAATACAAGACTCCAAGAAAATTCTGGCCTGAAGCCATTGACACTGCATGCCATACAATCAACCGTGTTTATCTTCACAAGCTTCTGAACAAGACATCTTATGAACTCCTAACTGGCAAGAAGCCAAATGTCAGTTACTTCAGAGTATTTGGCGCAAGATGCTGGATCAAGGACCCACACCACACCTCAAAATTTGCACCAAAAGCACATGAGGGTTTTATGCTTGGATATGGAAAGGATTCGCACTCCTACAGAGTCTTCAATCTCTTTCACTACAAAGTGGTTGAAACAGTGGATGTGCGGTTCAATGAGACCAATGGTTCACAAAGAGAGCAACTGCCAAATGTGCTAGATGAAGTTCCAGCTAGAGAATCAATCAAGCTTATGGGAACTGGAGAGATTATACCTTCTGAAGCTCATCCTGAAGAAGAACTTATCATCTCAGCACCTGATCCACATGAAGACAATGCTCAGCCTGAAGACATTCCTCCCAACGATAACATAGATCAGCAAGAGCAAAGTCTTCGCCCTGTACATCCTCGTGTTGCCAATGAAGTGCAGATTGACAGAATAATTGACAGCATCAATGCACCGGGTCCACTCACTCGTTCAAGGGAAACTCAACTGGCAAATTTCTGTGGGCACTTCGCATTCGTCTCAATTTCAGAACCCAAGAAAGTTGAAGAGGCCTTTATGGAACCTGAATGGATTCAAGCAATGCAAGAAGAGCTTCATCAGTTTGAGCTGAACAATGTATGGGAATTGGTTAAGCGTCCTGATCCACGGAAGCATAACATAATAGGCACCAAATGGATATACCGCAACAAGTAAGATGAGCATGGTCAAGTTGTCAGAAACAAAGCTCGTCTCGTTGCTCAAGGATATACTCAAGTGGAAGGCATTGACTTCGATGAAACATTTGCTCCTGTGGCCAGACTTGAAGCCATCCGTATACTGCTGGCCTATGCAAATCATCATAACATACTTTTATATCAAATGGATGTGAAGAGTGCCTTTCTCAATGGCAAGATTGAAGAAGAAGTGTATGTTGCACAACCACCTGGGTTTGAAGATCCAAAACATCCTGACATGGTTTACAAGCTCAATAAGGCACTGTATGGCCTCAAACAAGCCCCTCGGGCCTGGTATGACACACTCAAATACTTCCTGAAGAGAAAAGGCTTCATACCTGGCTCCCTAGATCACACTCTCTTCACGAAGACATATGATGGTGAACTGTTTGTGTGCCAAATATATGTGGATGCCATTATCTTCGGCTACACCAATCAGAAGTACAGTGAGGAGTTTGGATATATGATGCAAGAGCAATATCAGATGTCTATGATGGGGGAGCTGAAGTTCTTCCTCGGTCTTCAGATACGGCAACAATGCAATGGCATCTTCATATCTCAAGAGAAGTATCTCAAAGATTGCCCGAAGAAGTTCGGTATGCAAGACTGCAAAGGCTTCACAACACCAATGCCAGCCAAACATCATCTGGGCCCTGACGACAATGGTAAAGAGTTCGATCAAAAGGTATACCACTCCATGATTGGTTCTTTGCTCTATTTATGTGCATCTAGGCCAGATATTATGCTTAGTGTTTGCATGTGTGCTCGATTTCAAGCGGCACCAAAGGAGTCACATCACTTAGCAGTGAAGCGAATTCTTCGATATTTGGCTCACACCCCAACTCTAGGATTGTGGTATCCAAAGGGCTCAGAGTTTGATCTGGTTGGATTCTCGGATGCTGATTATGCTGGTGACAAGGTTGATCGGAAGTCTACATCAGGCACATGTCACTTTCTGGGACGATCACTTGTATGTTGGTCTTCAAAGAAGCAGAACTATGTATCCCTCTCCACTGCTGAATCTGAATACATTGCTGCTGGATCTTGCTGCGCTCAGCTTCTGTGGATGAAGCAAACTCTCAAGGACTATGACATTCATCTGAAGCAAGTGCCTCTTTACTGCGACAATGAAAGCGCCATCAAGATCGCCAACAACCCAGTTCAGCACTCGAAGACAAAGCACATTGAAATTCGTCATCACTTTCTCAGAGATCATGTTGCAAAGGAAGATATTGATATCATACACGTCAACACTGAAGAGCAATTGGCAGATATCTTCACCAAGCCTTTGGATGAGAAGAGATTTTGCAAGTTACGGTGTGAGCTAAATATCTTGGAATCCTCAAATGTCCTGTGATCAGGCACACATCCTAACACTTATGCATATTGATGACTTAGATGTGCAACACACGAAGTAACGTATATCTTCAATCAATGAAGACATACATTCTAAGTGTGAATACATTAATGTGGAAATTGACTTCAGAGCGCCACGATAATTGTGCGCCGTGTCTGGGTCTAATACTTCCTATACGGTGGGTAACGCCACCACCAAACGCTCTATTTTGAAGTGCTTCACTCATGGCGTTACCTTGCAATGTCTTCACATTTGGTCTGGTTTCATTCCAACATGTCTTCATGATTATCTTCACTACGTGGATTATATATATATATATATATATATATATATATATACATACATACTAGTGTTCTGTCCTCTACAACATTCACTTAT
The DNA here is from genome assembly GCA_034509565.1 of Triticum monococcum. Classification (NCBI taxonomy): domain Eukaryota; kingdom Viridiplantae; phylum Streptophyta; class Magnoliopsida; order Poales; family Poaceae; genus Triticum; species Triticum monococcum. The sequence goes on from CM067841.1 coordinate 433,803,721, forward strand.
AGCTATGTCTTCTTGTTTTGAATCTTTTGAACTAAGTGAATGTGATCGGACCCTAATCTCTCTATGATTTCTATCTGAAATTCTATCTCTCCAAGTCATATGCATCCTATTGAAACTGTCGAATGTCTTCTCTGCGTCCTTGTCAGCAGAAGACACAGAGACAAACTTTAAAACCGTTTTCAATGCTCATTCATCCACAAGAAATCCGGAGAAGTAGGAACAACCACCCGACAATCCAGGCGTGCGTGGGATATGGAACTTCCCCCGAGACTCCGCATGATGGCCACGTGCTGTTCAGATGCGAATCGCCAGGGACACCTGTGTAATAGCGCAGTGCAGCCCCTGTGACTATAAATACACACTCACCGCCGTCATTATCGCCTTCTCCTTCTTCCTCCCTCGCACGAACCCTAGCGCCACCGCTAGCTCTCGACGATGCCGGCGACGAAGCGCTTCACTGCCGCAACCTCTCCGACGCCGTTTTAACGCCGACCGCGGACATCACTCTCTCCGCCGTCGCTGTAGGTGTCTTCCGTCGCCAAGGTAGGGCATGGAGGATCGAACTGCTCGGCCTCATCTCCCACTCCGTCTAGCAGTTCCAAGTGTGGTAAATAAAACCTATTTTTACAGCCTCTTTTGATCCTATAGTTCGGTCACTTTCTGCCATAAGAAGTTTCTATTCACACAAGTTAGATCTGTCTCAGTCTGCATCTCATAACTTGCCTAGTATATTCACTTGTGCTTCATGAAGTAGTTAGATTCCTCACTTGTACTGATCTATGGGTTCGTACAAATCTGGAACCAACTTCTTTTCTATAAGTGAATGTCTTCGCACAATGAGGTCAATTTCTTCTAAACTGATTTATCTTCAAAATCTTCTGAGAATGCATATGACCTCTTCCCCTTCCCTCGCACCTTAATGCTGTCACAGGTACATGTCCGTGGGAGAATCTTTTGGTTCTCATAGTCTGCATTCATTTGCAGAGTTCTTACAGCGTCACATCAATTCTCCTGAAGCCAGTTCCTGTTGGTCCAGCAAAAGAAAGCCTTTGAAGCCTTTGAACATCTTGAAGCCTTCCAAGTTAAGGTTTATGGCTGCAGAAAAACCAGCAAGGAAGGGTGGCAGAAAGCGTCGAGGGGAAACATCAAGAGATCTGCCCGATGACCTTTTAGAGCCGTACAAGACAGATCCCGAAGAGGATTACAATCAGCGCAAGACACGAATCCAATGGATTCGACGCTATTGGGCGGAGCAATGGTTCCAATACCGCTTCGTCACCAAGGAGTACGCTGAGAAAAGCGCCATCAAGAGACCATGGGGAGACGTACTATACAAAAATCTCGTGCCCATGTCCAGAGATGAAGCCATTGCTCAATGCTTCTATCCATGCATGGTCAGAGGACCGCAGCCTGCTGATGCTCATTCGTCGTCACTACTCTGGTGTCGTGACGACAATCTATTCAAGCGCAACTTTCAGTTTGCCCAGAGCTCAGCGAAGCACAACAAGAAGAAATTGGGCTTAGACTTCAACCCTGGTCCCTCCGCACCAAGGGCAGATGGCACACGCGAGGCAGACCCCAATATCATCGGTCCGTATGCAAATCTTGAGGGCCTCATCACCCGCATCTTAGTCCAAGGGACTGCAGTCAATGACCCTCCTGCTGACTCTAAATCTGATGAAGCGCCCGCTGCTCCGAAGCCAAAGCAGATGAAGAAGCCAAAAGCTTCAAAGCAGACCCCTTCACCCAAAATCTCAAGGGCGAAGCCATTGGCAACTACACCTCCTGAAGCCAGTGTGCAGTCTGAAGACTTATCACGAGTCTCCAAGCCCCAGGAAGCCAAGAAGCCTCAGCCACACACAGGCAAAGAGCTCACAGCTGCTGCCATTCTGCGCAGCGAAACCATTGATCTGTCAAGCGATGAAGATCTTGGAGATGACGCTCTTGAGCAGCTCATCAAGAGCAAGGAGGAGGTTGAAATCTTCAACAATCTGCCTCTGTTTGATGTCGCCATCATCCACAACTTCATCGATGAGTGGTTTGCTACACCAAATATCAGCTTCGATGATCTGCAGCTGCCCATTGGCCTCAGCATCGCTTTCCAAGGCGCTATTGCTTCAGAACTTGCAATTGCCCAGAGCATTGTTGAACTGAAGCAGAAAATTGATTTTGAAAAGGCTCAGTTCAAGCAGCATATGGCCAGGCTCAGCGTGCAAGAAGTCAAGGACTTCAAGATCATGTTGCACGAGTTAAAGGAAAACTTTTTGAAGAAGCGTGCAGAAGCTCAGGATTCGCGGGAGCGAATGAAGACTCTGGCTGATCGCTGTGTGCAGGCCTACAATGAGGCCGAGAAGCGCAAGGTACTTGGGCATCCCGGCATCGACCCCAGGATGGCCGCAAAGAAAAAGAAGAAGCCTGCTGTGCCTGAACCAGAGGCACCAAGACAAGAAGCTTCTCTGATTGTCTTCCCCACTGCTACGACTGGCTCGAAGGCAAAGAGCCGGTCAACCGCTTCAGAGCTCAAGAAGACACGGACAGCCGAAGCTGAAGCAAGGAAGAGGAAACACTCTGAAGCCTCTCCTTCTGACCCCACCAAGAAGAAGCGCAAGATCAATAAAGCTCGGGCTGCTCCCACAGAGCCCTTGATAGTTGAACCTCTATCTATCATCTATCCTGACGCAGATCGTCAGCTGACAGTTCATGAGCCTGCTCCCACAGAGGCTCCTAAAGCTGAAGATATTCTAGCAGCCGACCCCATCGCTGCTGAAGACATTGGTCATCAGGACAATGTACAAGATGATGCAACCCTTCCTCAGCTTGAGACAAGCGAACTGATCAGCATTGGTCGTCCTGTGACGCCAATCGCACAAGCTGCATCATGGGCGGATCGCCCACAAGAAGAAGAATCTGAGGCCCAGCCCACTCCAACTCCAAAGGCGTCGTCTGCATTCTGCAGGCTTCGCAAAGGACCACGGCCTCAAGATTCAGCTGAAGACATTCCGGCTGCATCAGCCAAAGACAATGAAGAAGTACTACCAGAACCCACTTCCCCGCTCCACCAAGAAGCAGTTCTCCAGGAGAACATGCCTGCGTCTGACCCTCCAGCTAGTCAAGTGGAGGCGGAAAATATGGAGGCTGCCACCACCAACCTTGAAGCCAATGTAGAGCCCTCCCCAACAACAGCTTCAGAAGACACTGAAGGTATTGCTCCTGACACTTCTGCGCCTGAGTCTGCTGCCGGTCCACAATTCAACTATCATGTTGCGCACAGCCCTCAGGTTCAGAAGCCAATCCCACGACTGCCAAGGTTCCCAGGTCCTGCATCAGCTCCTGGCTCCTTTAATGTCAATAGCTTCAGGGCAGATAATACGTTCTTTAACAGCTCCAAGAACCCTTATTCAAGGGAACGGATTGTATCAGATAGGTTCTGGAGCTATCCACAACGCAGCTATTACTCATGCATCCTCTACAACCAAGGCCGCATCTTTCCGCACAAGCGCCTTGAGGTTGAAGCTGTTGCTGGTCTGCCAGGCCTGGAAGAAGCACTGGATTGCTTTAAGCAAGTGGGTTTGCTGCCATTTATCACAGATAAAGAGCACTGGAATGAAGAGCTTCTGCTTCAATTCTATGCCACTCTTCATATCAAAGGCTACAACAGAGATCCGAAGACTTGGGTCCTGGAGTGGATGACCGGCAATGTCCATCATGAAGCCAATGCATTCAACATCATTGAGCTTACCGGCTTGCCCACTCCTGGTGAATTCTTCGAGGAAGGCTGCCAACTACATGCTGAAGCAATTGAGAGCATATTCCAGAGGCCTGAACCAAATATGAGTCAGATGCTCTCAATGATGAAGCCATTGCCCCATGATGCACCCTATCCAGCTGAGTTCTTTGTTGAAGACTTAGAGTACCTGCCTAGAACCATATATCACATCATCAGGCGGACTCTCTGGCCCATCAAGGGACACTCTCCACATGCCAAGGTTGAGGGTGCAATGAAGACTCTCATATTCTACATCCTTCATGGAAAATGCTTCAATGCACAGGACTTCTTCATATGCCAGCTTGCGGCATCCGGCTCAGATTTATTTGGCTTGAAGTTTTATGCTCCTTGGGTTATGCGGCTGATCAAGCTTCATTCTGCAATTTCATATCAGCCCTCAGCCCGCAACCATCGGATCTTCTTTCCAGATGTGGACACCTCTGCTGAAGCTATATATCCTGAGCCTGCCAAGCAACCATTAAGTCTTCAGAATGCAGAACACCAAAGCTTCACTCAGAATGATGAAGGTGTTGCAGCCATCTCCAGAGTGTATCCGTTGGCGGGCACCACACGTGCACCTGCATCTACTGAAGCCACTGACAGCCCAGCTGATCAGCGACCCAAGAAGCGCGCTCGTGTCCTCAATGACCGAGAGCTTCTTGTGGCTCTTCACCAAAAGCAGGACAGGCATCACGACTGGCTTAAGAGGCAGATGAAAAGCATCATGGAGGACGTCAATCATATCAGAAATCTTGCAACCAAGAATGCATTTGTTGCACACGAAACCTGTCGCCGCACTTGGAAAGGACTCACGATGATGTGTCCTGAAGCTGAACTTCAAGAGGATGGCTTCACAGAGCGCTTCAAATTTGACTCCACGCCTCCTCGAAGGGCAATGCTTCGCAGAACTCCCTCACTTGAAGATTCGGAGTTCTCTTCCTCTGCTGCCACCGTAACTGCCAGGATTATCGAAGAAGAAGACGACGCTACATCACCTCCACCTCCTTCAGCGCGCGTCGAATCTGCACCAAGCTCGTCTGCACCGCCAAATGCCTCCACCGACCCTGCTGCGCCTGGGAACGCGTAGAAAACTCTATGTCTTCAAACCTTTTTGGTCATCACTGACAAAAGGGGGAGAAGCATATGATGTTTATAGTCTTCAAGCGGGTCACTATGGGCGGGTGCCTTTATATTTTGCTACATTTTGCTTCATGCTTACAACTCTCGTTTTGCTACACTTGGTTCTTTGAGTTGTAACACTTAAACTCGATGGTCGTCTGCTACTTGTTTGCCACTATGTTTTTGCGAAGATAAATTCCGCATGTACGACGATAAATTCCGCACTTATATCATTCCGCAGACGTCCATTTTTCATTATGCATGTCATTCTCTTCATATACTTTTACATGCATGGTGGATTGTCATCATAAGTTGAAGTGGATTTCCACAAGTACAACCTGCCATGTGCATTTGCGTTCCAGAAGCAAATTACTTATATGCACATCTTTAGGGGGAGCCCTTGCAGCTTATGAAGACAATTCCTTTCCAATTTCACAAATTATATTCCCCGTTGAAAACTTCAACTAGTTTGTCATCAATCACCAAAAAGGGGGAGATTGTAAGTGCATCTAGTGCCACCCCTAGTTGGTTTTGGAGTATTGACGACAAACCTAGTTGAGGGACTAATGTGTTTGTGAGAATTGCAGGATAACACAGGTAGAAGTCCCTCATTGATTCGGTTTTACTACCAGAGATGACCCCTAAAAATGTACGAAGACATTGAAGACAATGGTGGTATTTAAAGATATTCACATTGAAGACTATGACAAGAGAAGACACCACGTGAAGCCTATGGAACTCGAAGACTTAGATTCTTCGTAGTTTTATGTCATTTGTGTTGAGTCATAGGAACCACCGTACTGTTAAGTGGGGTCCAAGAGAACCAGTCAGAATGACTGAAGTGATGCCTAATTCAAAACCTATATCTTCGAGCGAAGACTATGAGAGCAAATCTTGTCCAGAGTCGGACAAGTCAGCTTTACTTGTAGCTCAAGTAAAGTTGCCGTGTGAGTTTGAAATCTGACCGTTGGTACACGTGTCAGTTCCTTAGTGACCCAGGGTCATTTCGGACAAATCAGGTCGGGTTGCCCAGTGGCTATAAATAGTCCATCCCCTACAACCATAAACGGTTGGCTGCTCAGATTTCAGTGCACGGCTTTTGTCGTTTGAGAGCAACCCACCTCGAAGCCTTTGAGAGAAAATTCCTAGCGAGGAGAAAAGCCCTAACCACCCAGAGCCAGAGTAAATTGGGCATCACTTAAGTCTTCTTGTCTGAGTGATCTGAAGACTTATTACACTTGAGGACTGTGCATCCTCCAGCCGGTTAGGCGTCGCATTCTGAGCATCCAAGAGAAATTGTGGATTGCCAGTGAACAAAGTCTGTGAAGGTTTGGAAGTCTACCTTGAAGACTTACCAGAGTGATTGGGGGAGGTATGTGTGACCTTAGCTCAAGGAGAAAACGGTGAGGACTGGGTGTCCTGAGCTTTGTGTTCAGGACTGGGTGTCCGGGACTGTGTGTCCTTTGGTTTAAATACCTAGCCGCTCCAACCAGACGTACAGTTGTCACAGCAACTGGAACTGGTCCAACAAATCATTGTCTTCAGCGTGTCACTGGTTTCATCTTCACTTCCTTTTACTTACTGTTACACATTGTGAAGCCATTGCATGCTTTCTTTATCTTCTGTCTTCACAACATAACTGTATGATTTGTTTGGCTTCATAACTTCTTCCTACCTGATCCTTATTACACTTCAGCTACTTGTCTTGTGCTTTCACTCTATTGAATACTTGACTGTGGCTTGCCTAGTGTAATCTAACTTCCGCTGCTTAAGTGATAGGCATATCTGTACTGTTTGTCTCCATAACCTTCACGTTTTGAAGACTCTCATAAAAATCGCCTATTCACCCCCCCCCTCTAGTCGATATAACGCACTTTCAATTAGCTTCAGGCGCCACAATATTTTCAGCCACGACAACGTCATTGGCTTCAGCAGTGTTGTTTGTGGCCGCCTCAATGTTTTCAACCTCCTCTTCAATAACAGGAGGGTCGGGCACTGACACATTCTCCCCGAGAACAACTTCTTGAGTGACTGGGGGTGTGGCAACTCTTTCTTCTCTTCTTTCTTCTTCAGCTGATGCAGCCAGAATGTCTTCAACAACTTTGGCTTCAGACTCAGAGACATTCACGGTAGGAATGGCATCAGGAAACACTTCGTGTGCTACTAAGCTTTGTTGCACTTCTCCCTCTGGAATACTCGACATGGCAACCTGTGGCCTAGGGCCTTTGCGAAGCCTGCGGAGTGCGGGCGACGCCTATGGTGATGGAGTGGTCTGGACCATGTAGTCATCGTCAAGCACCAGAGTACGGGGTGTGTCTTCATTACTTGGGGTGTGTTGTTGAGGGCAATCAGCCCACGAAGCATCCTAAGCAATTGGCATCATGGGACGATCAATGCTGATGAGTTTGTTGTTCGTGAGAACAGGCAATGATACTAGTTGATGCTCGATCTAAGGAAGGACTTCATCATCTTCTACATTGTCTTCACGACCAATGTCTTTAGCTGTGATGGGGTCAACAGATGGTACTTCTTCGTCTTCAGGAGCCTCTATGGTTGCAGGCTCGTGGACTACAAGTTGACACTCTTGGTTGGAGAAGGCAGGACGTGCAATTGAGATGGGCTCAACAACAAGTGGCTCTGTGGCAGCAGCACGCTCTTTCCGCGAAGACTTTGTCTTCGGCTTCTTTGTTGATGGAGCACCATCAGAGGCATTTTTGTGCTTGCGCTTCTTGGCATCGGCTTCAGCTGCCCTTGTCTTCTTTAGTTCTGAAGCTGCTGAGGGGACCTTAGGCCTCAAGCCTGTCATGCTGGCAGGGAAGACAATGCTAGGTGCTTCCTGCCTTGGTGCTTCAGTGCATGCCGTAGCAGACTTCTTCTTCTATTTGGCAGCCATTCTGGGGTCGATACCAGGACGCCCCAGAGCCTTGCGCTTCTCAGCCTCATTGTGTGCTTGAACACATTTCTCAGCAAAGTATTTCATCCGCTCTTTTGAACCTTTAGCTTCCTCACGTTTCTTGTGAAACTGCTCCTTGAGCTCATTCATCATCACCTTGAAGCTTTGAACTTCTGCCACACTGAGCTTTGCCATGTTCTTCTTGAACTGTGACTTTTCATAATCAATTTCTTTCTTCAGCTCGATGATTTTCTGAGCCACGACTAGTTCGTTTGCAATGGCTCCATGAAACGTGACGCTTATGCTGATTGGCAGCTGAAGATCATCAATGCTGAGGCTTTGATCATTGAACTATTCATCAATGAAATTGTTTAAAATGTCAACGTCAAAGAGGGGCAGATCGTTGAAGATCTCCACCTCTTGCTTTCTCTTGATCAGCTGCTCAAGGGTCATCACTGGACAGATCAATGGTTTCATCTTCGTTCCGTAGAACTGCAGCAGGTGTAAGTTCATGCCCAGAAATCTTCATGGGCCTTTTCTTCTTGGGCTTCTCCGTCTTCTTGGAGACACGAGAAAGATCTTTAGATTGCACACTGGGTTCAGGAGGTGCAGTGGCCAATGGCTTCGCACGTGAAGCTTTTGGTGCGACAGAGGGCTTCGAAGCCTTTGACTTCTTTGGCTTCTGCTTTGGTGGTTGTCGGTGTCAAAACCGGCGGATCTCGGGTAGGGGGTCCCGAACTATGCATCTAGGATCGATGGTAACAAGAGGCAGGGGACACAATATTTTACCCAGGTTCGGGCCCTCTTGATGGAGGTAATACCCTACGTCCTGATTGATTTATTCTTGATGATATGAGTATTACAAGAGTTGATCTACCACGAGATCGGAGAGGCTAAACCCTAGAAGCTAGCCTATGGTATGATTGTATGTTTATATGATCTATCGACTAGCCTGGCCTCAGTTTATATAATGCACCAGAGGCCTAGGATAACAAGAGTCCTAGCTGAATACGCCGGTGGGGAGGAGTCCTTGTCTTGATCACCAAGTCTTGTGGAATCTTCCATGTATGTGGCAGTTGTCCGAATTGGCCCATGAGTATACGGCCATGGGGGTCCTCGGCCCAATCTAACAGATCAGGAGACGATGTGGTGAGTACCCCCTAGTCCAGGACACCGTCAGTAGCCCCCTGAACCGCTCTTCAAGTTAGGGACGCTCCTCGATTCTTCCAAACTGTTCTTCATCTTCGGTTGTCGGTCTTGAAAACTGGTTCAACAAATCTTCTCATCTTCGATCTTGAGGATCGCCGAAATGCATTCGACGAGTTTACACGTCGGGTATCCGAGGAGCCCCTTTAATTTTCCGGCCTTTATCAATGGCTTGTTATTTTTATGCCACACCTCGGGTTTGAAGTTATTCCCGAGAGGCAGTGTCCTCTTGCGTCCGAGCTCTAACGCCGAACTGCATTCGAGGTATCTTTTCCAGCCGAGCACCAATGTCGGACTGCTTCCGAGCTCCAACGCCGAAATGTGTCCGAACTCCAACGCCGGACTATGTCCAAGCTCCAACGCCGGACGATATCCAAGATGTCATAGATCATCTTGGTCCAAAAAAAGTTGAAGGAGTTTAGCCGAGCTTAATGCCGGAAATGCCCTCTATGGAGCTAGCCGCTAGCGCCCGAGCTTTATGCCGGACTGCTTCCAAGGTGGTGCACCACCCCGACTATGGGCCGATTTTTGTCAATATATTTTATTGGTGCAATTTATTCTCTGCCGAGATATATAGCAAGTAGCCCTCAAGGTGTGTATCGGTCTAAAACCCGAGATGGACCCAAAGGATGACGTAAGACCGCTGATCCCAACAGTCGCTGAGACTCAGGTTGATTTGCAAAATGGGCCTGAGGACCAAGTCCTAGCTCGGCAGAATACTTCGGGACACTAAAAGCAGCGTGCTTAGTCCTCAAGACTCAGGTTGGGTGCGGCCGACCAACCTGAGGATCAAAATCTCCTCGGAAATTATATTGCACATAAAATTTTCTGCATTGGACAGGCAATGCAGTAAATCAGGGGATCGATGTGCCCCTTTAATATTTAAATAATACGCCCGAAGCCCAGTAGCCCCCGAGCCTTAATGCGGGCACGGGTGGCCGAATTAAGGATCGATATCCATAGTAAAATCACAAATTATGTGTAATGACTCTATGTGTCCAAGTACTTTACGTCATTAATGCTCGGATCCACATTGTACAAAACTTTGTTGACCGACCACCGGCTTCCACCTCCTCGGCTAGTAGCCGAGGAGTGTTTGTCCTACTTTATAAAGCCTTTATGAGGGCAAAGATTTACGACAAACAAGAGAATCTGGCCATAGGGTTTTATAAACAAAGGTACGCAGAGAGATATGTTATATTACTGTTTAACATAAGAAATGTCTTCCAAAGAAAATAGTCCCACTATCAGTTCCTTTCTTTGGGTTGTCATGCTAAGCATGATCATGAAACCTCAGTTCTAATGTAAGAGCAAACTATCAAGGATTTAGTTTGGGAGGCAGTTAATAGCCCCCGGTAGTGTTCGGCGACAGTCAAGGTCAAGCCGTAAACACTTCGGCCATTGTTATGAATGGCCCATCATTTAACACCGTCATTGGATCGCTAACCAGTTTACGCTTATTGTGACAGTCAGTTTTCGGCTTTCTCCACCAAGGTGCTTAACCATGTGAGCTGGAAGCACAATCGCAGTGGTTCTCCTTTTGCACACCTAGCCGAACAAAGCGGAACCTAGGAGGCAAGCACAGGAGCCGGGCAACCCAACTATTGACCAAAGACACAATTTGAAACCAATGCATATATAGTGAGATCCGAGAATGTATTTGCCGAATCTAAAAAGGTGTCCGACATTGCACTGCGAGACTTGTGCTGAAAACACACAAATAGTTTAAAAGTGCCATAAGCTTGGAAAACCAAAAAACGTCAGTAAAAACTTGACGCCCGAACAAGATGAAGTGTTCGGTGCCAATCCGAAAATTGGTCTTAAAAAGTGCTTCTGTCGTGCTTTAACATGACACATCCTATCTCAAGACTTCAAGCGGGTCAGCCTACGGCTTCAACCTCCTATCCCAAAGGCAGAGTACTTCTCATTAGGCTAGTTTAGCAAACTAAACTCTAGCGGCTTTGAGAGAGAAATTAGGATCCCCGGCTAGTGACCACACACTCGTGTCGAAAAAAGGAGTGATGAATAATAATAGTAATAAAAAATTTGCAACAACTAAGAAGAAGAACACTTATTATAAAATGGCTCATATAAATTTAAGAGCCCCCAAGTGACTTGGGTAAAAGAATTTTATGTATAATGATTGTATGTACCGAAGTACTAATATCATATCTTTGTTCACCCGAACTTTAAACGCGTCTTAACCGACCGTCGGCTTCTCCCTTTTCGGTCAAGGACCAAAAAGTGTTATGTACTCCACCTGTCGAGAATATCGACAGTGTTTCTGATAACCAGGCAACCGTGCCATAAGGCTGTAATAGACAAAGCACGCTCAGGGAACTTATGCTATGTTACAGACGAAGTGTAAGAAGCATCTTCGAAGAAAATAGTACCCCTACCACTACCTTTCTTCGGTGCTCATTATTAGTATGAGACTTGTGCAATAGATTTTTTGTACTCATGAGTTCCGTTGTGTGCCGACCATGATTGAAAACAATAAGAGCGCTAGCTTTCGGCTTCACCTAGTCTGAGGTCAGAGCTCGGAGGACCCGGTCGTGACAATCGCAGAGATGCTCCCTTTACTCCCTAGCCGAACAATCGGGAACATAGGGGTAAGCACAGGAGCCAGTCAACCCAGCTTGCAGATCGCTTAAGTCAATATGGTGTATATTGTGGCGTAATATACGAACAAGGAACGAAGCCGTACAAGTATAATCATATGCAAGAGTAAAAGCTTCATAAAGAAAGCCCCCAAATAAACGGGGTATTTGAATTTGTGCGTCACAAACAAAGTTTTGACAAGGAAATTTTTACAAGCAACTTTTTTCCAAAAAAGTATAATGCTTGGTCGAACCGAACACAAGTTAAAAATTTAAAACTTTGAGCATGAAGGCAACTTAGCTGGTTAATGTGTTCGGTATTGATGACGCGGTCTGAGCTTGATGCGGGACAAGGTTCCATCCCCCAAGCCGGTCCGGAGGTGGCGGAGCAAAGGGCTCGGCACTCCGAAGTGGTGACATAGCACGGTCAATGCAGGCCAGCAGAGTGATGCTGAAGTCCCCGGCATGGGGTAATGAAGTGTTGACGAAGCCCCCCGTCCAGCCGAGGTGACGTGGTATGTCAGTACGCCGAGTTGACGATACTGCCCAACCCAGATCATTTTCCTGTGCACAAAAAATAGTGCAAATCGAAGATAATAGTAATGATAATAAAAAAATGTTGCATAATAAATAATTTATGCAAAGTGAGTAATAAAAGAAATATGACCTGGTGCCGAAGTCAATGTCAATGGAGGGTGTCGGCGTGATGCGATAAGGCGTGGCAAAGCCTGAATTCACAGGTCGGTCCGAGTTCTAGATGCGGTGTTTCGCCGGACCATCTACGGAAACTAACCGAAGCACCATGCGACCGTCGTTAATGCGGCCATCATTTGATAGACCTGCGTACATATAATGAACAAACCAGAGTAATAATTCCTTGGGAAAAATGAACCCGAACATGCAAAAAATATTAGGATTAATAGCACCTGGTTTATTTGTTGTAGCAATCCGAAGAAAGGTGATTCCGAAAATTGGGACTTGATCCGCACACCCATTGCCTGATGGGCGATAAAGCGACGGTATGGCGATGCTGGCAAAGGTTGGCTCGCCGAGGCAAAGCCCTCGGTCCAGCTAACGTGATGGAGCTGGTCGGCTAGTGACGCCGAAGTCTCCGGAGTAGGTTGATGAAGAGATGGCGAAGCCCCCGGTCCAGCCTCGATGTCGAAGCCTCGATGTTAGCCGATGAGTCGAAGTAGGTCGGCGTGATGGACACCAGCTTGAAGAAGCACTGGTGCGGCCCTACCGATGCAGGTCGTGACGTGGTCGATGCCGACTTGATGAAGTGACCATGCGGCGATGCCGGTATGCCCGCTCCGTGTAATCCGTGGGGCGGCGATGTTGGTAATGATTTATCCTTCACGATGCCAGACTCTTGTTCGGCTTGCCGAGATGATGATTCGAAGAAGTTGAGCTCGGCTCAACAAAGTGACGACGTGTCTAGCGCAAGTCGGCAGCCTTGGAGCAATATTGCCGGACTGGTTTGACACCAGCATAATGATGAAGATCACCTCAGGGGAGGCTTAAAAATTTACGGGCATGTGTTTAAAAACAACGCACAATATCCTAGAAGAGAATTACTCTAAAAAGGTTGTCCAATATCACGTTCATAAAGAAACATGAATTCGGGCCGGATCTGTATTCGCGCAGAAAACGGATCCGAAAATTGGTCCACTCATCAGAAGGTTCCCGGAGTTTGAACCGTCGGATCAAGCTGAAATTTGGAGGGGTGGTAGATATAGGAATTCCGCAGAAGATGAATGGTTGGATCTTCCAAAGGACCTCCGAGCTGGGCTCTGGAGACCACGCCCTAAACTCGTCCAGATTCTCGTCCAGATTTGACAGGGCTCCGGTATCTCATAGATTGTCAGAGATTCCTCCATCAGAACTCGATGAAATTTTGCATGGCTGTTGTAGACGTAATTCTGCACTATTCCACCGAAGCAATCGTCAAACCGACGCTCGAGGAGGTGGCGACGGTGAATACAAGTTTGCTGTCCATAAAAACAGCACGGCCGCCCGAGGGCAATGTTGACATTGAGCCCTCGAGCTCCATGGATGACTCGTCTATGATCATGATAGAGATCGGAGTTGATGTTGAAGAAGGCCCCCGCCCGAACATGACGATCGGAGATGGAGCACGGTCCTCGGTCGAGACAAGGTGACCAGTCGAGCCGGCGATGAAGATGCCGGCCTCGCAGTTGACCTGAGGGCGAGCCATTGATCCTTTTGCCGATCACACATGGAACTCTCAATGAAAGCACCAATGTCGGTGTCAAAACCGGCGGATCTCGGGTAGGGGGTCCCGAACTATGCATCTAGGATCGATGGTAATAGGAGGCAGGGGACACAATGTTTTACCCAGGTTCGGGCCCTCTTGATGGAGGTAATACCCTACGTCCTACTTGATTTATTCTTGATGATATGAGTATTACAAGAGTTGATCTGCCACGAGATCGGAGAGGCTAAACCCTAGAAGCTAGCCTATGGTATGATTGTATGTTTATATGATCTATCGACTAGCCTGGCCTCAGTTTATATAATGCACCAGAGGCCTAGGATAACAAGAGTCCTAGCTGAATACGCCAGTGGGGAGGAGTCCTTGTCTTGATCACCAAGTCTTGTGGAATCTTCCATGTATGCGGCAGTTGTCCGAACTGGCCCATGAGTATACGGCCATGGGGGTCCTCGGCCCAATCTAACAGATCGGGAGACGACGTGGTGAGTACCCCCTAGTCCAGGACACCGTCAGTGGTGCTGGCGCATCTTCAGAATCTGCATCGTCAGCTGAGTGGTCCACCATAGCTCCCTGTACTGTTATGTAAGTGATGAGGCCTTCGAGGTTGTAGAAGGGGTCGATTTCATGGGATTGGCATCACATGTGCCATCAGCCCTAGGAGCAGACGGACCAGGGTTGAAATTGAGTCCCAGGTCCTTGTTCTTTGCAGTAGACTCCTTTTCAAAATGGAAATTGTGCTTGAAGAGATTGTCTTCACAACGCCATAGCAGAGATGATGGGTCGGCATTGTCTGGCTGCGGTCCACGGACCATGCAAGGATAGAAGCCTTGAGCTATGGCTTCAGACTTAGACTTGGGCTGAAGACCTCTATATACAATATCTCCCCAGGGGCCCTTGATGGCATTCTTTTTAGCATATTTGGCAGTTACAAATTTGTATTTGTACCATTCCTCTGCCCAATATCTTCGAATCCGTTGGATTCTGTTCTTGCATTCTCCGTAGGTTTCCTCAGGATCTGTCTTGTACATTTCAAAGAGATCTGGTGGCAGGTCCTTGGCTGTATTCCCACAGCGTTGTCTGCCGCCCTTCCTAGCTGATTTCTCAATGGCCATTGTATTCAAGCTGAAAGGCTTCAAGACTGTGAATGGCTTCCGTCTGCTTGTCAAACAGGAACTGGCTTCAGGAGAATTGATGTGTCGCTGTATGAATTCTGCAAACGAATGCAGACTATGAGAACCAAGGGATTCTCCCATGAACATGTACCTATGACAGCATTAGAGGTGCGAGGGAAGGGGAAGGGGTCATATGCATTCTTAGAAGATTTTGAAGATAAATCAGTTTGAAGACATTGACCTCATAGTGCGAAGACATTCACTTATTTGATGAGAGTTGGTTCCAGATTTGTACGAATCCAAGAATAAGTACAAGTGAGGAATCTAACTAGTTGTGAAGCATAAGTGAATATACTTGGCATGATATGAGATGCAGAACAAGATAGATCCAGATTTGCAAGTTTAGAAACCACTTCTGGTTGAAGTGGATGGATCTGACGGATCAAAAGGGCAGTAAAAGTAAGATTTAATTACCACACGAGGAACTGCTAGACGAAGTTGAGAGGGAGGCCGAGCAGTTCAATCTGCCGCGCCCTAACTTGGCGGCGGAAGACACCTACGGAGCCGGCGGAGAGGACGAGGTCCGCAGCCGGCGTGAGGACGACGTCGAAGAAGTCGCGGCAGCTAAGAACTTCGTCTCAGGCGTCGTCGCGAGCTAGCGGAGGCGCTAGGATTTGTGCGAGGTGGCGAGATGGAAGAAGAGATAATGACCGCGGTGAGTTGAGTATTTATAAGGAAAGGGGCAGCACAACGTAATTACGCAGGTGCCCCTGGTGGGTCACATCTGAGGGACACATGGCATGCATGCAACACATTGGAAGTTGTTCAATGTTCCCACGCACGCCTAGATTGTCGGGTGGTCATTCCGGCTTCTCCAAGTTTCAGGCAATAAGGATATAACATTAAAACCGATTCAATTTTTGTCTATGTGTCTTTCGCTGACAAGGACTCAGAGAAGACAATCGATAGTTTCAATAGAATGCATATGATTTGGATAGATATAATCTGAGGTAGAAGCATAGAGGGGGTTAGGGTCTGATCACATTCACTTATATCAAAAGATTCAAACATGAAGTCATAGCTATAAGTGAATGTTGTAGAGGACAGAACACCAATATATGTATATATTAATATGATACCAAATCAACATTGTGAAGATAAACATGAAGTCGAATCAATGTTGAAGACAAAACCAAATGCGAATATTATGCAAATGTGACGCCAATTGAAAACACTTCAAGTAAGACTTTGGTGGTGGCGTTACCCACCGTATAGGAAGTATTAGACCCAGGCACGGCGCACAGTTATCGTGGCTCTCCAAAGTCAAATTCCGCGTTAATGTTTTCACACTTAGAGTGTATGTCTTCATTTATTGAAGATATACTTTACTTCATGTGTTGCACATCTAAGTCATCAACTTGCATAAGCGTTAGGATGTGTGTCCAATCACAGGACATTTGAGGATTCTAAGATATTTAGCTCACACCACAACTTGCAAAACCTTTTCTCATCTAATGGCTTTGTGAAGATATTTGCCAATTGCTCTTCACTGTTGATGTGAATGATATCAATATCTTCCTTCATGACATGGTCTCTGAGAAAGTGATGACAAATTTCAATGTGCTTTGTCTTCGAGTGCTGAACTGGGTTGTTCGCAATCTTGGTGGAGCTTTCATTGTCGCAGTATAGTGGCACTTGCTTCAGATGAATGCCATAGTACTTGAGAGTTTGCTTCATCCAAAGAAGCCGAGCGCAGCAAGATCCAGCAGCAATGTATTCAGATTCAGCAGTGGAGAGAGACACATAGTTCTGCTTCTTTGAAGACCAACAGACAAGAGATCGTCCAAGAAAGTGACATGTGCCTGATGTGGACTTGCGATCAACCTTGTCACCAGCATAATCAGCATATGATAATCCAACTAGATCAAACTCTGAGCCCTTTGGATACCATAATCCTAGTGTTGGGATGTAAGCCAAATATCCAAGAATTTGCTTCATACCTAAGTGATGCGATTCCTTTGGTGCCGCTTGGAATCAGGCACACATACAAACGCTAAGAATGATATCTGTCCTAGATGCACATAAATAGAGTAAAGAACCAATCATGGAGCGGTATACCTTTTGGTCGAGCTCTTTACCATTGTTGTCGGGGCCCAGATGACTTTTGGTTGGCATTGGCGTTGAGTAACCTTTGCAGTCTTGCATTCCAAACTTCTTCAGGCAATCTTTGAGATACTTCTCTTGAGAAATGAAGATGCCGTTGCTTTGCTCACGAATTTGAAGACCAAGGAAGAACTTCAGCTCACCCATCATGGACATCTGATATTGCTCTTGCATCATGTGTCCAAACTCATCACTGTATCTTTTGTTAGTGCAGCCGAAGATAATGTCATCGACATAGATCTGGCAGACAAACAGTTCACCATTGTATGTCTTCGTGAAGAGAGTGGGATCCAGGGAACCAGGTTTGAAGCCTTTGCTCTTCAGGAAGTTTTTGAGTGTGTCATACCAAGCACGAGGGGCTTGTTTGAGGCCATACAGTGCCTTGTTGAGCTTGTATACCATATCAGGATGTTTTGGATCTTCAAAGCCAGGTGGTTGTGCAACATACACTTCTCCTTCAATCTTTTCATTGAGAAAGGCACTCTTTACATCCATTTGATACAGAAGGATGTTGTGATGGTTGGCATAGGCTAGCAATATGCGAATGGCTTCAAGCCTAGCCACCAGAGCAAATGTTTCATCGAAGTCAATCCCTTCAACTTGAGTGTATCCTTGAGCAACGAGACGAGCCTTGTTTCTGACAACTTGACCATGCTCATCTTGTTTGTCGATAGATCCATTTGGTGCCTATGATATTATGCTTCCACGGGTCAGGACGCTTAACCAATTCCCACACATTGTTTAGCTCGAACTATTGAAGCCCTTCTTGCATCACTTGAATGCATTCAGGTTCCATGAAGGCTTCATCAACTTTCTTGGGTTCAGATATAGAGACAAATGCAAAGTGCCCATGGAAATTTGCTAGCTGTGTTGCTCTTGAACGGGTGAGTGGACCAGGTGCATTGATGCTATCAATTATCTTCTCAATATGTACTTCATTTGCAACACGAGGATGTACTGGTCGAAGACTTTGCTCTGGCTGATCATTGTCTTCGTCATCAGTATTGACTTCGGGCTGAGCAGTGTCTTCAGGTTGATTAGGTGCAGAAATGATGAGTTCTTCTTCAGCCTGTGCCTCTAAAGGTATGATTTCTCCAGTTCCCATAAGCTTAATCGATTCACTAGGAGGGACTTCATCTAGCACATTTGGCAGGTGCTCTCTTTGCGAGCCGTTAGTCTCATCGAACCGCACATCCACAGTTTCAACCACTTTATAGTGAAAGAGGTTGAAGACTCTGTAGGAGTGCGAATCCTTTCCGTAACCGAGCATAAAACCTTCATGTGCTTTCGGTGAAAAATTTGAAGTGTGATGCGGATCCTTGATCCAGCACCTAGCACCAAATACTCTGAAGTAGCTTATGTTTGGCTTCTTACCAGTTAGTAGCTCATATGATGTCTTCTTTAGAAGCTTGTGAAGATAGACATGGTTGATGACATGGCATACAGTATCAATGGCTTCAGGCCAGAACTTCCTTGGAGTCTTGTACTCATCAAGCATCGTCCGAGCCATCTCAATGAGAGTTCTGTTCTTGCGCTCCACGATGCCATTCTGCTGAGGTGTGTATGGAGCTGAGAACTCATGAGTGATGCCCAACGTATCAAGATAGGTGTCGAGGCCGGTGTTCTTGAACTCTGTGCCATTGTAACTTCTAATGTGCTTGATTTTGATGCCATAGTTCGTCATGGCATGATTGGCAAATCGTCTGAAGACATCCTGCACTTCAGTCTTGTAGACAATTATATGCACCCAGGTATATCTAGAGTAATCATCAACAATAACAAAACCATTGAGACAAGTGGTAGTAAGAGTGGAGTAATGAGTAGGGCCGAATAGGTCCATGTGAAGCAGCTCGAATGGACGTGATGTCATCATGATTGTCTTCGAGGGATGCTTGGCCCTAGTCATCTTCCCAGCTTCGCAGGCACCACACAGATGATTCTGTTTGAACTTGATGCCCTCGATGCCTACGACATGCTTCTTCTTCGCGAGAGTGTACTGAAGGAAATATACCCTCGAGGCAATAATAAAGTTATTATTTATTTCCTCATATCATGATAAATGTTTATTATTCATGCTAGAACTGTATTAACCGGAAACATAATACATGTGTGAATACATAGACAAACTTAGTGTCACTAGTATGCCTCTACTTGACTAGCTCGTTAATCAAAGATGGTTATGTTTCCTAACCATGAACAAGGTGTTGTTGTTTGATTAACGAGATCACATCATTAGTTGAATGATCTGATTGACATGACCCATTAGCTTAGCACCCGATCGTTTAGTATGTTGCTATTGCTTTCTTCATGACTTATACATGTTCCTATGACTATGAGATTATGCAACTCCCGTTTACCGGAGGAACACTTTGTGTGCTACCAAATGTCACAACGTAACTGGGTGATTATAAAGGAGCTCTACAGGTGTCTCCAAGGGTAGATGTTGGGTTGGCGTATTTCGAGATTAGGATTTGTCACTCCGATTGTCGGAGAGGTATCTCTGGGCCCTCTCGGTAATGCACATCACATAAGCCTTGCAAGCATTGCAACTAATGAGTTAGTTGCGAGATGATGTATTACGGAACGAGTAAAGAGACTTGCCGGTAACGAGATTGAACTAGGTATTGGATACCGACGATCGAATCTCGGGCAAGTAACATACCAATGACAAAGGGAACAACGTATGTTGTTATGCGGTCTGACCGATAAAGATCTTCGTTGAATATGTAGGAGCCAATATGGGCATCCAGGTCCCGCTATTCGTTATTGACCGGAGATGTGTCTCAGTCATGTCTACATTATTCTCGAACCGTAGGGTCCGCACGCTTAACGTTACGATGACAGTTATTATGAGTTTATGCATTCTGATGTACCGAAGTTAGTTCAGAGTCCCGGATGTGATCACGGACATGACGAAGAGTCTCGAAATGGTCGAGACATAAAGATTGATATATTGGAAGCCTATATTTCGACATCGGAAGTGTTCCGGGTGAAATCGGGATTTTACCGGAGTACTGGGAGGTTACCGGAACCCCCCGGGAAGCCATATGGGCCTTAATGGGCTTTAGTGGAAAGGATAAAGGGGCAGCCCAAGGTGGCCGCGCGCCTCCCCCCTCCCCTAGTCCTATTAGGACTAGGAGAGGTGGCCGCCCCCCTATCTCTTTCCCCCTCGGGGAATCCTAGTCCAACTAGGATTGGGGGGGGGGGGGGAGTCCTACTCCCTGTAGGAGTAGGACTCCTCCTGCGCCCTCCTCCTGGCCGGCGGCCCCCTCCCCCTTGGCTCCTTTATATACGGAGGCTGGGGGCACCTCTAGACACACAAGTTGATCATTGAGATTGTTCCTTAGCCGTGTGCGGTTCCCCCTGCCACCATATTCCACCTCGATTATATTGTAGCAGTGCTTAGGCGAAGCCCTGCGACGGTAGTACATCAAGATCGTCACCACGCCGTCGTGCTGACGGAACTCCTCCCCGACGCTTTGCTGGATCGGAGCCCGGGGATCGTCATCGAGCTGTACGTGTGCTAAGAACTCGGAGGTGCCGGAGTAACGGTGCTTGGATCGGTCGGATCGGGAAGACGTACGACTACTTCCTCTACGTTGTGTCAACGCTTCCGCAATCGGTCTGCGTGGGTATGTAGACAACACTCTCCCCTCTTGTTGCCATACATCACCATGATCTTGCGTGTGCGTAGGAATTTTTTTGAAATTACTACGTTCCCCAATAGTGGCATCCGAGCCTAGGTTTTATGGTTTGATGTTATGTGCACGAGTAGAACACAAGTGAGTTGTGGGCGATATAAGTCATACTGCCTACCAGCATGTCATACTTTGGTTCAGCGGTATTGTTGGACGAGACGACCCGGACCAACATTACGCGTACGCTTACGCGAGACCGGTTCCCCCGACGTGCTTTGCACATAGGTGGCTTGCGGGCGACTGTCTCTCCAACTTTAGTTGAACCGAGTGTGGCTACGCCCGGTCCTTGCGAAGGTTAAAACGGAGTCTATTTGACAAACTATCATTGTGGTTTTGATGCGTAGGTGAGATTGGTTCTTGCTTAAGCCCGTAGCAGCCACGTAAAACTTGCAACAACAAAGTAGAGGACTTCTAACTTGTTTTTGCAGGGCATGTTGTGATGTGATATGGTCAAGACATGATGCTGAATTTTATTGTATGAGATGATCATGTTTTGTAACCGAGTTATCGGCAACTGGCAGGAGCCATATGGTTGTCGCTTTATTGTATGCAATGCAATCGCGATGTAATGCTTTACTTTATCACTAAGCGGCAGCGATAGTCGTGGAACCATAAGATTGGCGAGACGACAACGATGCTACGATGGAGATCAAGGTGTCGCGCCGGTGACGATGGTGATCATGACGGTGCTTCAGAGATGGAGATCACAAGCACAAGATGATGATGGCCATATCATATCACTTATATTGATTGCATGTGATGTTTATCTTTTTATGCATCTTATCTTGCTTTGATTGACGGTAGCATTATAAGATGATCTCTCACTAAATTATCAAGAAGTGTTCTCCCTGAGTATGCACCGTTTCCAAAGTTCGTCGTGCCCAAACAACACGTGATGATCGGGTGTGATAAGCTCTACGTCCATCTACAACGGGTGCAAGCCAGTTTTGCACACGCAGAATACTCAGGTTAAACTTGACGAGCCTAGCATATGCAGATATGGCCTCGGAACACGGAGACCGAAAGGTCGAGCGTGAATCATATAGTAGATATGATCAACATAACGATGTTCACCATTGAAAACTACTCCATCTCACGTGATGATCGGTTATGGTTTAGTTGATTTGGATCACGTGATCACTTAGAGGATTAGAGGGATGTCTATCTAAGTGGGAGTTCTTAAGTAATTTGATTAAATTGAACTTAAACTTATCATGAACTTAGTACCTGATAGTATCTTGCTTGTTTATGTTGATTGTAGATAGATGGCTCGTGCTGTTGTTCCGTTGAATTTTAATGCGTTCCTTGAGAAAGCAAAGTTGAAATATGATGGTAGCAATTACACAGACTGGGTCCATAACTTGAGGATTATCCTCATTGCTGGTCAGAAGAATTACGTCCTGGAAGCACCGTTGGGTGCCAGGCATGCTGCTGGAGCAACGCCAGATGTTATGAACATCTGGCAGAGAAAAGCTGATGACTACTCGATAGTTCAATGTGCCATGCTTTACGGCTTAGAATCGGGACTTCAACGACGTTTTGAACGTCATGGAGCATATGAGATGTTCCAGGAGTTGAAGTTAATATTTCAAGCAAATGCCCGGATTGAGAGATATGAAGTCTCCAGTAAGTTCTATAGCTGTAAGATGGAGGAGAACAGTTCTGTCAGTGAGCATATACTCAAAATGTCTGGGTATAATAATCACTTGATTCAGATGGGAGTTAATCTTCCAGATGATTGCGTCATTGACAGAATTCTCCAATCACTGCCACCAAGCTACAAGAGCTTCGTGATGAACTATAATATGCAAGGGATGAACAAGACTATTCCCGAGCTCTTCACAATGCTGAAAGGTTCGGAGGTAGAAATCAAAAAGGAGCATCAAGGTTGATGGTCAGTAAGACCACTAGTTTCAAGAAAAAGGGCAAAGGGAAGAAGAAGGGGAACTTCAAGAAGAACGGCAAGCAAGTTGCTGCTCAAGAGAAGAAACCCAAGTCTGGACCTAAGCCTGAAACTGAGTGCTTCTACTGCAAGCAGACTGGTCACTGGAAGCGGAACTGCCCCAAGTATTTGGCGGATAAGAAGGATGGCAAGGTGAACAAAGGTATATGTGATATACATGTTATTGATGTGTACCTTACTAGAGCTCGCTGTAGCACATGGGTATTTGATACTGGTTCTGTTGCTAATATTTGCAACTCAAAACAGGGACTACGGATTAAGCGAACACTGGCGAAGGACGAGGTGACGATGCGCGTGGGAAACGGTTCCAAAGTCGATGTGATCGCGGTCGGCACGCTACCTCTACATCTACCTTCGGGATTAATATTAGACCTAAATAATTGTTATTTGGTGCCAGCGTTGAGCATGAACATTATATCTGGATCTTGTTTGATGCGAGACAGTTATTCATTTAAATCAGAGAATAATAGTTGTTCCATTTATATGAGTAATATCTTTTATGGTCATGCACCTTTGAAGAGTGGTCTATTTTTGATGAATCTCGATAGTAGTAACACACATATTCATAATGTTGAAGCCAAAATATGCAGAGTTGATAATGACAATGCAACTTATTTGTGGCACTGCCGTTTATGTCATATCGGTATAAAGCACATGAAGAAACTCCATACTGATGGACTTTTGGAACCACTTGATTATGAATCCTTGGTACTTGCGAACCGTGCCTCATGGGCAAGATGACTAAAACACCATTCTCCGGTACTATGGAGAGAGCAACAGATTTGTTGGAAATCATACATACCGATGTATGTGGTCCGATGAATATTGAGGCTCGTGGCGGATATCATTATTTTCTCACCTTCACAGATGACTTAAGCAGATATGGGTATATCTACTTAATGAAACATAAGTCTGAAACATTTGAAAAGTTCAAAGAATTTCAGAGTGAAGTTGAAAATCATCGTAACAAGAAAATAAAGTTTCTACGATCTGATCGTGGAGGAGAATATTTGAGTTACGAGTTTGGTGTACATTTGAAAAATTGTGGAATAGTTTCGCAACTCACGCCACCCGGAACACCATAGCGTAATGGTGTGTCCGAATGTCGTAATCGTACTTTACTAGATATGGTGCGATCTATGATGTCTCTTACTGATTTACCGCTATCGTTTTGGGGTTATGCTTTAGAGACGGCCGCATTCACGTTAAATAGGGCACCATCAAAATCCATTGAGATGACGCCTTATGAACTATGGTTTGGCAAGAAACCAAAGTTGTCGTTTCTTAAAGTTTGGGGCTGCGATGCTTATGTGAAAAAGTTTCAACCTGATAAGCTCGAACCCAAATCGGAGAAATGTGTCTTCATAGGATACCCAAAGGAGACTATTGGGTACACCTTCTATCACAGATCCGAAGGCAAGACATTCGTTGCTACGAATGGATCCTTTCTAGAGAAGGAGTTTCTCTCGATAGAAGTGAGTGGGAGGAAAGTAGAACTTGACGAGGTAACTATACCTGCTCCCTCATTGGAAAGTAGTACATCACAGAAAACTGTTTCTACGACACCTATACCAATTAGTGAGGAAGCTAATGGTGATGATCATGAAACTTCAGGACAAGATACTACTGAACCTCGTAGATCAACCAGAATGAGCCGCACCAAAGTGGTACGGTAATCCTGTTCTGGAAATCATGCTGCTAGATCATGATGAACCTACGAACTATGAAGAAGCGATGGTGAGCCCGGATTCCGCAAAGTGGCTTGAAGCCATGAAATCTGAGATGGGATCCATGTATGAGAACAAAGTATGGACTTTGGTTGACTTGCCCGATGATCGGCAAGCAATTGAGAATAAATGGATCTTCAAGAAGAAGACTGACGCTGACGGTAATGTCACTGTCTATAAAGCTCGACTTGTCGCAAAAGGTTTTCGACAAGTTCAAGGGGTTGACTACGATGAGACCTTCTCACCAGTAGCGATGCTTAAGTCTGTCCGAATCATGTTAGCAATTGCCGCATTTTATGATTATGAAATTTGGCAGATGGATGTCAAAACTGCATTCCTGAATGGATTTCTAGAAGAAGAGTTGTATATGATGCAACCGGAAGGTTTTGTCGATCCAAAGGGAGCTAACAAAGTGTGCAAGCTCCAGCGATCCATTTATGGACTGGTGCAAGCCTCTTGGAGTTGGAATAAACGCTTTGATAGTGTGATCAAAGCATTTGGTTTTATACACACTTTCGGTGAAGCCTGTATTTACAATAAAGTGAGTGGGAGCTCTGTAGCATTTCTGATATTATATGTGGATGAAATATTGCTGATTGGAAATGATATAGAATTTCTGGATAGCATAAAGGGATACTTGAATAAGAGTTTTTCAATGAAAGACCTCGGTGAAGCTGCTTACATATTAGGCATAAAGATCTATAGAGATAGATCAAAACGCTTAATTGGACTTTCACAAAGCACATACCTTGACAAGATTTTGAAGAAGTTCAAAATGGATCAAGCAAAGAAAGGGTTCTTGCCTGTGTTACAAGGTGTGAAGTTGAGTCAGACTCAATGCCTGACCACTGCAGAAGATAGAGAGAAAATGAAAGATGTTCCCTATGCTTCAGCCATAGGCTCTATCATGTATGCAATGCTGTGTACCAGACCTTATGTGTGCCTTGCTATAAGTTTAGCAGGGAGGTACCAAAGTAATCCAGGAGTGGATCACTGGACAGCGGTCAAGAACATCCTGAAATACCTGAAAAGGACTAAGGATATGTTTCTCGTATATGGAGGTGACAAAGAGCTCACCGTAAGAGGTTACATTGATGCAAGCTTTGACACTGATCCAGACGATTCTAAATCGCAAACCGGATACGTGTTTACATTAAACGGTGGAGCTATCAGTTGGTGCAGTTCTAAACAAAGCGTCGTAGCGGGATCTACATGTGAAGCGGAGTACATAGCTGCTTCGGAAGCAGCGAACGAAGGAGTCTGGATGAAGGAGTTCATATCCGATCTAGGTGTCATACCTAGTGCATCGGGTCCAATGAAAATCGTTTGTGACAATACTGGTGCAATTGCCTTGGCAAAGGAATCCAGATTTCACAAGAGGACCAAGCACATCAAGAGACGCTTCAATTCCATCCGGGATCTAGTCCAGGTGGGAGACATAGAGATTTGCAAGAAACATACGGATCTGAATGTTGCAGACCCGTTGACTAAGCCTCTTCCACGAGCAAAACATGATCAGCACCAAGGCTCCATGGGTGTTAGAATCATTACTGTGTAATCTAGATTATTGACACTAGTGCAAGTGGGAGACTGAAGGAAATATGCCCTAGAGGCAATAATAAAGTTATTATTTATTTCCTTATATCATGATAAATGTTTATTATTCATGCTAGAATTGTATTAACCGGAAACATAATACATGTGTGAATACATAGACAAACTTAGTGTCACTAGTATGCCTCTACTTGACTAGCTCGTTAATCAAAGATGGTTATGTTTCCTAACCATGAACAAGGTGTTGTTGTTTGATTAATGAGATCACATCATTAGTTGAATGATCTGATTGACATGACCCATTAGCTTAGCAGCCGATCGTTTAGTATGTTGCTATTGCTTTCTTCATGACTTATACATGTTCCTATGACTATGAGATTATGCAACTCCCGTTTACCGGAGGAACACTTTGTGTGCTACCAAATGTGACAACGTAACTGGGTGATTATAAAGGAGCTCTACAGGTGTCTCCAAGGGTAGATGTTGGGTTGGCGTATTTCGAGATTAGGATTTGTCACTCCGATTGTCGGAGAGGTATCTCTGGGCCCTCTCGGTAATGCACATCACATAAGCCTTGCAAGCATTGCAACTAATGAGTTAGTTGCGAGATGATGTATTACGGAACGAGTAAAGAGACTTGCCGGTAACGAGATTGAACTAGGTATTGGATACCGACGATCGAATCTCGGGCAAGTAACATACCGATGACAAAGGGAACAACGTATGTTGTTATGCGGTCTGACCGATAAAGATCTTCGTTGAATATGTAGGAGCCAATATGGGCATCCAGGTCCCGCTATTGGTTATTTACCGGAGATGTCTCTCAGTCATGTCTACATTATTCTCGAACTGTAGGGTCCACACGCTTAACGTTACGATGACAGTTATTATGAGTTTATGCATTCTGATGTACCGAAGTTAGTTCGGAGTCCCGGATGTGATCACGGACATGACGAGGAGTCTCGAAATGGTCGAGACATAAAGATTGATATATTGGAAGCCTATATTTGGACATCGGAAGTGTTCCGGGTGAAATCGGGATTTTACCGGAGTACCGTGAGGTTACCGGAACCCCCCGGGAAGCCATATGGGCCTTAATGGGCTTTAGTGGAAAGGAGAAAGGGGCAGCCCAAGGTGGCCGCGCGCCTCCCCCCTCCCCTAGTCCTATTAGGACTAGGAGAGGTGGCCGCCCCCCCTCTCTCTCTTTCCCCCTCGGGGAATCCTAGTCCAACTAGGATTGGGGGGGGGAGTCCTACTCCCGGTAGGAGTAGGACTCCTCCTGCGCCCTCGTCCTGGCCGGCGGCCCCCTCCCCCTTGGCTCCTTTATATACAGAGGCAGGGGGCACCTCTAGACACACAAGACACCAGTAGCGATGCTTAAGTCTGTCCGAATCATGTTAGCAATTGCCGCATTTTATGATTATGAAATTTGGCAGATGGATGTCAAAACTGCATTCCTGAATGGATTTCTAGAAGAAGAGTTGTATATGATGCAACCGGAAGGTTTTGTCGATCCAAAGGGAGCTAACAAAGTGTGCAAGCTCCAGCGATCCATTTATGGACTGGTGCAAGCCTCTTGGAGTTGGAATAAACGCTTTGATAGTGTGATCAAAGCATTTGGTTTTATACACACTTTCGGTGAAGCCTGTATTTACAATAAAGTGAGTGGGAGCTCTGTAGCATTTCTGATATTATATGTGGATGAAATATTGCTGATTGGAAATGATATAGAATTTCTGGATAGCATAAAGGGATACTTGAATAAGAGTTTTTCAATGAAAGACCTCGGTGAAGCTGCTTACATATTAGGCATAAAGATCTATAGAGATAGATCAAAACGCTTAATTGGACTTTCACAAAGCACATACCTTGACAAGATTTTGAAGAAGTTCAAAATGGATCAAGCAAAGAAAGGGTTCTTGCCTGTGTTACAAGGTGTGAAGTTGAGTCAGACTCAATGCCTGACCACTGCAGAAGATAGAGAGAAAATGAAAGATGTTCCCTATGCTTCAGCCATAGGCTCTATCATGTATGCAATGCTGTGTACCAGACCTTATGTGTGCCTTGCTATAAGTTTAGCAGGGAGGTACCAAAGTAATCCAGGAGTGGATCACTGGACAGCGGTCAAGAACATCCTGAAATACCTGAAAAGGACTAAGGATATGTTTCTCGTATATGGAGGTGACAAAGAGCTCACCGTAAGAGGTTACATTGATGCAAGCTTTGACACTGATCCAGACGATTCTAAATCGCAAACCGGATACGTGTTTACATTAAACGGTGGAGCTATCAGTTGGTGCAGTTCTAAACAAAGCGTCGTAGCGGGATCTACATGTGAAGCGGAGTACATAGCTGCTTCGGAAGCAGCGAACGAAGGAGTCTGGATGAAGGAGTTCATATCCGATCTAGGTGTCATACCTAGTGCATCGGGTCCAATGAAAATCGTTTGTGACAATACTGGTGCAATTGCCTTGGCAAAGGAATCCAGATTTCACAAGAGGACCAAGCACATCAAGAGACGCTTCAATTCCATCCGGGATCTAGTCCAGGTGGGAGACATAGAGATTTGCAAGAAACATACGGATCTGAATGTTGCAGACCCGTTGACTAAGCCTCTTCCACGAGCAAAACATGATCAGCACCAAGGCTCCATGGGTGTTAGAATCATTACTGTGTAATCTAGATTATTGACACTAGTGCAAGTGGGAGACTGAAGGAAATATGCCCTAGAGGCAATAATAAAGTTATTATTTATTTCCTTATATCATGATAAATGTTTATTATTCATGCTAGAATTGTATTAACCGGAAACATAATACATGTGTGAATACATAGACAAACTTAGTGTCACTAGTATGCCTCTACTTGACTAGCTCGTTAATCAAAGATGGTTATGTTTCCTAACCATGAACAAGGTGTTGTTGTTTGATTAATGAGATCACATCATTAGTTGAATGATCTGATTGACATGACCCATTAGCTTAGCAGCCGATCGTTTAGTATGTTGCTATTGCTTTCTTCATGACTTATACATGTTCCTATGACTATGAGATTATGCAACTCCCGTTTACCGGAGGAACACTTTGTGTGCTACCAAATGTGACAACGTAACTGGGTGATTATAAAGGAGCTCTACAGGTGTCTCCAAGGGTAGATGTTGGGTTGGCGTATTTCGAGATTAGGATTTGTCACTCCGATTGTCGGAGAGGTATCTCTGGGCCCTCTCGGTAATGCACATCACATAAGCCTTGCAAGCATTGCAACTAATGAGTTAGTTGCGAGATGATGTATTACGGAACGAGTAAAGAGACTTGCCGGTAACGAGATTGAACTAGGTATTGGATACCGACGATCGAATCTCGGGCAAGTAACATACCGATGACAAAGGGAACAACGTATGTTGTTATGCGGTCTGACCGATAAAGATCTTCGTTGAATATGTAGGAGCCAATATGGGCATCCAGGTCCCGCTATTGGTTATTTACCGGAGATGTCTCTCAGTCATGTCTACATTATTCTCGAACTGTAGGGTCCACACGCTTAACGTTACGATGACAGTTATTATGAGTTTATGCATTCTGATGTACCGAAGTTAGTTCGGAGTCCCGGATGTGATCACGGACATGACGAGGAGTCTCGAAATGGTCGAGACATAAAGATTGATATATTGGAAGCCTATATTTGGACATCGGAAGTGTTCCGGGTGAAATCGGGATTTTACCGGAGTACCGTGAGGTTACCGGAACCCCCCGGGAAGCCATATGGGCCTTAATGGGCTTTAGTGGAAAGGAGAAAGGGGCAGCCCAAGGTGGCCGCGCGCCTCCCCCCTCCCCTAGTCCTATTAGGACTAGGAGAGGTGGCCGCCCCCCCTCTCTCTCTTTCCCCCTCGGGGAATCCTAGTCCAACTAGGATTGGGGGGGGGGGAGTCCTACTCCCGGTAGGAGTAGGACTCCTCCTGCGCCCTCGTCCTGGCCGGCGGCCCCCTCCCCCTTGGCTCCTTTATATACAGAGGCAGGGGGCACCTCTAGACACACAAGTTGATCATTGAGATCATTCCTTAGCCATGTGCGGTGCCCCCTGCCACCATATTCCACCTCGATTATATTGTAGCAGTGCTTAGGCGAAGCCCTGCGACGGTAGTACATCAAGATCGTCACCACGCCATCGTGCTGACGGAACTCCTCCCCGACGCTTTGCTGGATCGGAGCCCGGGGATCATCATCGAGCTGTACATGTGCTAAGAACTCGGAGGTGCCGAAGTAACGGTGCTTGGATCGGTCGGATCGGGAAGACGTACGACTACTTCCTCTATGTTGTGTCAACGTTTCCGCAGTCGGTCTACGTGGGTACGTAGACAACACTCTCCCCTCTCGTTGCTATACATCACCATGATCTTGCGTGTGCGTAGGAATTTTTTTGAAATTACTACGTTCCCCAACATGTACAAGTTCCTCATGCCAGCATGCCCTAGCCTCCGATGCCAGAGCCAGCATTCCGAAGCTTTTGCCAGAAGACATACGACCATCTGTGGTCCTGCTGAGAAATCTACCATGTACAAATCGTCCTTTTGATATCCTTCAAAGACTAGAGATTTGTTAGACTCCATAAGCACAAGGCAATGATATTTTCCAAATATCACAGTCATGTTTAAATCACAAAGCATTGAGACAGACATTAAGTTGAAACCAAGGGATTCAACAAGCATCACTTTATCCATGTGCTGATCCGTTGAGATAACAACTATACCTAGACCCAATACCTTGCTTTTACCAGTGTCAGCAAATGTGATGTGACTCTTGTCAGATGGACGTAAGGTTGAGTCCATGAGAAGACTTCGATCACCAGTCATGTGGTTAGTGCATCCACTATGCATAATCCATTCAGAAGCCTTTGGTGTTATACCCTACAGTGCAGTTAGGGGGATAGGCTTCACCAAGGGTATTGTGAAGCATAAACATTTGATGAACGAGTGGATTATGAAAGCTCAGATCCAGGTTAGGACTAATAGGTTGATTGTCAAGCGATTCAGGAACAAAATACATAGTAAGACCATTTGCGCATTTTATCTTGCACCCCACAAGATGTTTTGGGTCCCCAGCAATAGCATCTAGCGCCTTTGATTTCCCGCTGGAGACCCTTCCCTGCAAAAGAGAGTTAAGTTTTCTTAACCACCCACATTTTCAGGGGTGGCTTCGAAGCAATGAGTGTAAGTGCAGCATCTGAGAACTTTGGCTGTGGAGCCCTAGCAAATAGTCTTGCAGGAGGTGAATAATACTCATAAGAATAGGCAGAATATTTCTTGGTCTTATGAACATGGCGGTTTGATGAAACACACTCATATTCATAGGCCTGAGTATGGGTTCCCTGTAAAATATTGGCATTAGGGTGACTCTGTTGAGTCATCGGTCTGTATGAAGCCTTTGGACCATACGAAGCCTTTGGTCTGGGGTTTGTCTTATTCCCAGGTGGTGTCATGATGACATTCACCTGAAGATTTTCAAGACAACTCTTGGGCACCCAGATCTTCTTCAAAGGTGGTCCATTCCTGCAGTTAGTACCAATATACCTGGAAAACACTTGACCATTCTGATTCTTAAACAGTTTACAGTTTGCATCAAAGGATTCATCAATGATAATCGGGTTAGCACAAGTGAAGCCAGATAAGGTAGATGGATCCACTGAAGGTCCCTTTGCAGCAACCCATGTGGTTTTGGGGTACTGTTCAGGCTTCCAGTAAGAACTATCAACATTCATTTTCCTCTCGAACCCAACACCCTCTTTTCTAGGGTTTTGGTTCAGAATCTGTTTCTTGAGGACGTCGCACAGTGTCTGATGGCCTTTGAGACTTTTGTACATTCCTGTCTCAAGCAATGTCTTCAACCTGGCATTCTCATCAGCAATAGTAGTGGTATCCTCAGCAGAGGGGTTAGTTACCACATCAGTAGTTGAAGATATTGCAACACTAGTAGAAGTAGAACATCTAGCAACAGAAGCAACATTATCACGCTCAAGACATTTTAGACATGGTGGTTCAAATCCTTCCTAAGCGGAACTGGTCTATTGAGCGCGGAGTGACTCGTTCTCCTTTTGAAGATCTTCATGAGCCGATCTCAAGTTCTCAAACTCTTGCTTCCTTTGAATATAATCATAGGTGAGCTTTTCATGAGTAGTTGAGAGCGTTTCATGACGACTTTCAAGTTCCTCGTACTTAACATGAAGACTTTTAATGTCTTCAATTAAGGACTGAGTTTGAGTCATTTACACGTCCAGCAGGTCATCGCTTTTGTCTAACAGTTTTTGAATATGTTCAATGGATTCCATTGTTCAGTTGCAATTTTAGCAAGTGTTCTATAGCTAGGTTTAGATTCACATTCAGAGTCATCTTCACTTGATGTTTGATAGTAAGCATCGCGTGAGTTTACCTTGGCACCACGTGCCATGAAGCAGTAGGTGGGTGCAGAGTCATCCTCATCATTAGCATCAACATTGGTGACAAGGCCATTGTCTTCAGTGTTGAAGATGGACTTGGCGACATATGCTGAAGCTAGAGCCAGGCTTGCCACGCCTGAATTAGATTCCTCTGCAGACTCCTCCTCCACCTCCTCAGATGCAGACTCCTCCTCTGAATCCATCTCCTTGCCAACAAACGCACGAGCCTTGCTAGATGAGCTCTTCTTGTGTGATGAAGACTTCGACGAAGACTTGGAAGAAGACTTTGAGTATTTCTTCTTCTTCTTGTCATCAGAATCATATTCCTTTCTCTTCTTCTTGCTGTTCTCATTGTCCCATTGAGGACATTCACAGATGTAGTGACCAGGTTTCTTGCACTTGTGGCACGTTCTCTTCTTGTAGTCACGGGAGGAAGCTTCATCATTTATTGAGCTAGATCTTGAAGACTGTCTGGAGCCTTTCTTCTTGGTGAATCTCTGGAACTTCTTCACTAGCATGGCAAGTTCCTTTCCAATGTCTTTATGATCCTCAGAACCGCAACCAGATTCTTCTTCAGATGAGGAAATAGCCTTTGCCTTCAAAGCACGAGTTCGGCCATAGTTGGGACCATAGATATCTCCTTTCTCAGATAACTGGAACTCATGTGTGTTGAGCCTCTCAAGTATGTCAAACGGATCGAGAGTCTTGAAGTCAGGGCATTCTTGAATCATCAGGGCCAGGGTGTAAAATGAGCTGTCGAGTGATCTCAAGAGTGTCTTGACGATTTCATGCTTGGTGATCTCAGTGGCGCCGAGTGCGTGAAGCTCATTTGTGATGTCAGTGAGGCGATCAAACGTTAGCTGAACATTATCATTGTCATTTCTCTTGAAGCGTTTGAAGAGGTTGCGAAGAACACTAATCCATGAGTCTCTCTGGGTTGAGACGCCTTCGTTGACCTTGGAGAGCCAGTCCCAAACTAGCTTCGCAGTTTCCAGAGCACTCACACGACCATACTGTCCTTTGGTCAGATGACCACAGATGATGTTCTTGGCAGTAGAATCCAGTTGAATGAACTTCTTGACATCAGTAGGGGTGACACCTTCACCGGCCTTGGGAACGTCGTTCTTGACGACATACCAGAGGTCGACATCAATGGCTTCAAGATGCATGCTCATCTTATTCTTCTAGTAGGGGAAATCAGTGCCATCGAAGACAAGGCACACAGAGGAGACTTTGATTATCCCTGTAGTTGACATAGCTAAAACTCCAGGTGGTTAAATCGAAACACACAAAACAAGAGAGCACCTTGCTCTAATACCAATTGAAAGTGCTAGTTATCGACTAGAGGGGGGGGGGGGGGTGGATAGGCGATTTTTATGGAAGTCTTCAAAACACGGGGGCTTTGAAGACAAATAGTAGAAATGAACCTATTGATATGCAGTGGAAGGTATACTACACTAGACAAGCCATAGTCAAGTAAGCAATGAAGTGAAAGCACGAAGACTATCTGCAGCTAGGTAGTATGGATCAGGATGGAAGATAGTATGAAGCCAAACAACAACAGTCTTCACACAATGAAGTCAATCAGATCATGCAAGCAGGCAATGACTTCACGAAGACAAACTGTAAGTAAAGAGAGGTAAAGGATAGAACCAGTTGCTTGGTGAGGACAAGGATTTGTTGGACCGGTTCCAGTTGCTGTGACAACTGTACATCTGGTTAGGGAGGCTGAGATTCAACTCAGAAGACCGCATCTTCACCTTATTCCCCTTGAGATAAGGACACACAGTCCTCGCCCAATCACTCTGGTAAGTCCTCAAGTGTAACAAGTCTTCAGATCACGCAGACAGAAAGACTTCAGTGATGCCTAACACTCTTTGGCTCTGAGTGTTTAGGGCTTTGTCCTCGCAAGGATTTCTCTCTCAAAAGCTTCGGAGGTGGGTTGCTCTCAAACAAAAAAAGCCGTGCACTAACTCTAAGCAGCCACCAATTTATGGTGTAGGGGGTGGGCTATTTGTAGCCAGGAGGCAACCCAACCTGATTTGTCTGAAATGACCCTGGGTCACTAAGGAACTGACACGTGTCCAACGGTCAGATTTCAAACACACGCGGCAGCTTGACTTGGGCTACAAGTAAAGTTGACTCATCCAGCTCTGGATAAGATTTGCTCTCATTGTCTTCACTCGAAGACATATGATTTGGTTGAGCATCACTTCAGTCACACTGACTTTGTTCACTTGGACCCCACTTAACAGTACAGTGGTTGCTATGACTCAACAAAGAAGAAAATGAAACTACGAAACAACTATGTCTTCGCAATCCATAGTCTTCATGCGATGTCTTCTCATGTCATAGTCTTCAATGTGAATCTCTTCATGGACCACCATTGTCTTCAATGTCTTCACACATTTTTAGGGGTCATCTCTGGTAGGTAAACCAAATCACTGAGGGACTACTACCTGTGTTATCCTGCAATTCTCACAAACACATTAGTCCCTCAACAAAGTTTGTCGTCAATACTTCAAAACCAACTAGGGGTGGCACCAGATGCACTTAAAGTTACATAGGGCGAGCCATGCAAAAAACCCGCATCTCAGCGGTGCCCTAGACTTCCACGTGAATTGTGTTGCCACTGTGATCTGACGGCCCCAAAACCTTGCATTGTATGCCGACTGGGTTGAGAAAGTTCCATTTGCTTCCCATGCCTGGTGCACCGAGTCCTCTCTGTCCTGATCCAGTTATACCCCTGCTATCCGCTCCCACAGTAGTAAGTATTCCTGTAGCAATTGTGGTGCGAGCTCAGGTCTGATACCCGTGGCCCATGTTGCATTCATCATTCCTTGGGAGACCGTTCTAGTGGCTCTCATGTTTTGCCTCACCAGGCCATAAAGGCTAGGTGCTATCTCTTCCACCCTGAGGCCCTCGACCCATCTGTCTTCCCAGAAGAGGGTTGTATTTCTATGGCCCACGATCGAGTGGGTGGCCGATCTAAATAAGTCCATGGAGTCGCAAGGAACCTGAATATCGAACTCGCTCCACGGCCTCGCAGGATCCGATTCTTGAGCCATGCCCAACGCGCCTGCATGGCAGCGTTCAGCCAGTGTAAATTTGGTAGGCCTAAGCCATCTGCCCAACGTGGCATGCAGACCTCCTCCCAGGCCATTGTACACTGTCCACCACTCGTTTGGGCCTTGCCCTTTCATAAGAATCCTCTACATATCTTGACCATTGCTCCAAGTGTCTTGTTTGGAATGTCCAGGGCCATCATCGCGTGTACTGGTATTGCACTTAACACTAACTTGACAATGATCATTCGTCCACTCTTCGGCATATTGGCGGCTTTCCAACTCAGTAGACAAGCTGCTAGCTGGTCAACCAACCCAGATAGCTATGCCGCTGTCTACTTTCTCACAGTGAGGGGGAGGCCCAGATATTTGCATGGGAAAGTACCAATCGGGCATCCTAGGATGTGGGATACCTGCTGCATCTGTCGCTCGTTGCACCTGATCGGCATTGCTGTGCATTTGGCGAGGTTGACTTGCAAGCCAGAAGCATTTCCGAAGAGCTGAAGAATGGCAGCCCATGCTTGGAGGTCCACTGGCCGGTTTTAGGAAAATCATAACATCATCTACGAACATTGAAACCCTTTGTGTCATCTGATACGTCTCCAACGTATCTATATTTTTTATTGTTCCATGCTATTATATTATATGTTTTGGATGTTTTATATGCATTAATATGTTATTTTATATTATTTTTGGGACTAACCTATTAACCTAGAGCCTAGTGCCAGTTTATGTTTTTTCCTTGTTTTTGAGTTTCGTAGAAAAGGAATACCAAAGGGAGTCCAAACGGAATAAAACCTTCACGATGATTTTTCTTGGACCAGAAGACACCCAGGAGACTTGGAGTGCAAGTCAGAAGATCCACGAGGTGTACACAAGGGTGGAGGGCATGCCCAGGGGGGTAGGGCGCACCCCTACCTTGTGTGCCCTTGATGACCCCCTGACCTAGATCTTCCTCCTATATATTCATATATATTCCCAAACCACCAGAAGCATCCACGAAAACACTTTTCCACCGCCGCAACCTTCTGTTCCCGTGAGATCCCATCTAGGGGCCTTTTCCGGCATCCCGCCTGTTGGAAATATGCCCTAGAGGCAATAATAAATTGATTATTATTATATTTCCTTGTTCATGATAATCGTTTATTATCCATGCTAGAATTGTATTGATAGGAAACTCAGATACATGTGTGGATACATAGACAACACCATGTCCCTAGTAAGCCTCTAGTTGACTAGCTCATTGATCAATAGATGGTTACAGTTTCCTGACCATGGACATTGGATGTCATTGATAACGGGATCACATCATTAGGAGAATGATGTGATGGACAAGACCCAATCCTAAGCCTAGCACAAGATCATGTAGTTCGTATGCTAAAGCTTTTCTAGTGTCAAGTATCATTTCCTTAGACCATGAGATTGTGCAACTCCCGGATACTGTAGGAGTGCTTTGGGTGTGCCAAACGTCACAACGTAACTGGGTGGCTATAAAGGTACACTACAGGTATCTCCAAAAGTGTCTGTTGGGTTGGCACGAATCGAGATTGGGATTTATCACTCCGTGTAAACGGAGAGGTATCTCTGGGCCCACTCGGTAGGACATCATCATAATGTGCACAATGTGATCAAGGAGTTGATCACGGGATGATGTGTTACGGAACGAGTAAAGAGACTTGCCGGTAACGAGATTGAACAAGGTATCGGGATACCGACGATCGAATCTCGGGCAAGTATCATACCGATAGACAAAGGGAATTGTATACGGGATTGATTAAGTCTTTGACATCGTGGTTCATCCCATGAGATCATCGTGGAGCATGTGGGAGCCAACATGGGTATCCAGATCCCGCTGTTGGTTATTGACCGGAGAACGTCTCGGTCATGTCTGCATGGTTCCCGAACCCGTAGGGTCTACACACTTAAGGTTCGATGATGCTAGGGTTATAAGGAATAGATATACGTGGTTACCGAATGTTGTTCATAGTCCCAAATGAGATCCTGGACGTCACGAGGAGTTCCGGAATGGTCCGCAGGTAAAGATTTATATATGGGAAGTCCTGTTTTGGTTACCGGAAAAGTTTCGGGTTTTATCGGTAACGTACCGGGACCACCGGGAGGGTCCCGGGGGTCCACCAAGTGGGGACACAAGCCCCAGAGGGCTGCATGGGACAAGTGTGGGAGGGGACCAGCCCCAGGTGGGCTGGTGCGCCCCCCCCACAAGGGCCCAAGGCGCCTCCAAGAGGGAAGGGGGGCAAACCCTAGGGTAGATGGGCCCTAAGGCCCACCCCAGGTGCGCCTTCCCCTCTCCCCCTTGTGGCCGCCACCCAGATGGGATCTGGGGGCTGCCGCCACCCCTGGGGAGGGAACCCTAGGTGGGGGCGCAGCCCCTCCCCTTCCCCTATATATACTTGAGGTTTGGGCTGCCCAACACACACAAGTTCTTGACCTCTCCCTGGCGCAGCCCTACCTCTCTTTCTCCTCATATCTCGCGGTGCTTGGCGAAGCCCTGCTGGATCACCACGCTCCTCCACCACCACCACATCGTTGTGCTGCTGCTGGATGGAGTCTTCCTCAACCTCTCCCTCTCTCCTTGCTGGATCAAGGCATGGGAGACGTCACCGGGCTGTACGTGTGTTGAACGCGGAGGTGCCGTCCGTTCGGCACTAGGATCTCCGGTGATTTGGATCACGACGAGTACGACTCCTTCAACCCCATTCTCTTGAATGCTTCCGCTTAGCGATCTACAAGGGTATGTAGATGTACTCTCCTTCCCCTCGTTGCTGGTTTCTCCATAGATAGATCTTGGTGACACGTAAGAAAATTTTGAATTTCTGCTATGTTCCCCAACAGTGGCATCATGAGCTAGGTCTATTGCGTAGATTCTATGCACGAGTAGAACACAAAGTAGTTGTGGGCGTTGATTTTGTCAATTTACTTGCCGTTACTAGTCTTATCTTGATTCGGCGACATCGTGGGATGAAGCGGCCCGGACCGACCTTACACATACTCTTACGTGAGACTGGTTCCACCGACTGACATGCACTAGTTGCATAAGGTGGCTAGCGGGTGTCTGTCTCTCCCACTTTAGTCAGATCAGATTCAATGAAAAGGGTCCTTATGAAGGGTAAATAGCAATTGGCATATCACGTTGTGGTTTTTGCGTAGGTAAGAAACGTTCTTGCTAGAAACCCATAGCAGCCACGTAAAACATGCAAACAACAATTAGAGGACGTCTAACTTGTTTTTGCAGGGTATGCTATGTGATGTGATATGGCCAAGAAGAATGTGATGAATGATATGTGATGTATGAGATTGATCATGTTCTTGTAATAGGAATCACGACTTGCATGTCGATGAGTATGACAACTGGCAGGAGCCATAGGAGTTGTCTTTATTTATTATATGACCTGCGTGTCATTGAACAACGCCATGTAATTACTTTACTTTATTGCTAACCGTTAG
This sequence comes from Triticum monococcum, assembly GCA_034509565.1. Taxonomy (NCBI): domain Eukaryota; kingdom Viridiplantae; phylum Streptophyta; class Magnoliopsida; order Poales; family Poaceae; genus Triticum; species Triticum monococcum. Next base: position 433,842,717 of record CM067841.1, read on the forward strand.
CTGTAGTAGTAGAAGTAATAGTTGGCGAGACAACTTCATGAAGACACGATGATGGATATCATGATGATGGAGATCATGGTGTCATGCCGGTGATGATGATGATCATGGAGCCCCGAAGATGGAGATCAAAAGGAGCAAAGTGATGATGGCCATATCATGTCACCTTTTGATTGCATGTGATGTTTATCATGTTTTTGCATCTTATTTACTTAGAACGACGGTAGTAAATAAGATGATCCCTCATTAAAATTTCAAGAAAGTGTTCCCCCTAACTGTGCACCATTGCGAAAGTTCGTCATTTCGAAGCACCACGTGATGATCGGGTGTGATAGATTCTTACGTTCACATACAACGGGTGTAAGCCATATTTACACACGCGAAATACTTAGGTTGACTTGACGAGCCTAGCATGTACAAACATGGCCTCGTAACACAAGAGACCGAAAGGTCGAGCATGAGTCGTATAGAAGATACGATCAACATGAAGATGTTCACCGATGTTGACTAGTCCGTCTCACGTGATGATCGGACACGGCCTAGTTGACTCGGATCATGTAATCACTTAGATGACTGGAGGGATGTCTATCTGAGTGGGAGTTCATAAGATGAACTTGATTATCCTGAACATAGTCAAAAGGATTTTGCAAATTATGTCGTAGCTCGTGCTTTAGTTCTACTGTTTAGATATGTTCCTAGAGAAAAATTAGTTGAAAGTTGATAGTAGCAATTATGCAGACAGTAAAAGGCTTATGTCCTTAATGCACCGCTCAGTGTGCTGAACCTCGAACGTCGTCTGTGGATGTTGCGAACATGTGACATACACATTTTGATAACTGCGTGATAGTTCAGTTAAACGGTTTAGAGTTGAGGCACCGAGGACATTTTAAAACGTCGCAAAACATATGAGATGTTTCGAGGGCTGAAATTGGGATTTCAGGCTCGTATCCACGTCAAGAGGTATAAGACCTCCGACGATTTTCTTAGCCTGCAAAATAAGGGAGAAAAGCTCAATTGTTGAGCTTGTGCTCAGATTGTCTGAGTACAAGAATCATTTGAATCGAGTGGGAGTTGATCTTCCAGATGAGAAAGTGATGTTTCTCCGAAGTCATTACCACCAAGCTGCTAGAGCTTCGTGATGAACTATAATATATCAGGGACATATATGATGATCCTTGAGATATTCGCGATGTTTGACACCACAAAAGTAGAAATCAAGAAGGAGCATCAATTGTTGATGGTTGGTGAAACCACTAGTTTCAAGAAGGGCAAGGGAAAGAAGGGATACTTCATGAAACGGCAAACCAGCTGCTGCTCTAGTGAAGAAACCCAAGGTTGAACCCAAACCCGAGACTAAGTGCTTCTGTAATAAGAGGAACAGCCACTGGAGCAGAATTACCCTAGATACTTGGTAGATGAGAAGGCTGGCAAGGTCGATAGAAGTATATTGGATATACATTGTGTTAATGTGTACTTTACTAGTACTCCTAGTAGCACCATGGTATTAGATACCGGTTCGGTTGCTAAGTGTTAGTAAACTCAAAATAAAAGACTGCGGAGTAAACGGAGACTAGCTAAAGGTGAGCTGGCGATATATGTTGGAAGTTTTTCCGAAGCTTGATGTGATCAAGCATCGCACGCTCCCTCTACCATCGAGATTGGTGTTTGCGTTGAGCATAGACATGATTGGATTATGTCTATCGCAATATGGTTATTCATTTAAGGAGAATAATGGCTACTCTGTTTATTTGAATAATACCTTCAATGGTCTTGCACCTAAAATGAATGGTTTATTGAATCTCGATCGTAGTGATACACATGTTCATGTCAAAAGATATAAGATAGTAATGATAGTACCACCTACTTGTGGCACTGCCACGCAAGTCATATCGGTATAAAACGCATGAAGAAGCTCCATGTTGATGGATCTTTGGGCTCACTCGTTTTTGAAAAGTTTGAGACATGTGAACCATGTCTATTGGTGTATATGCATAAAGAAACTCCATGCAAATGGACCATTTGGACTCACTTGATTATCACTTGAGACATGCAAATCATACCACATGGGCAAGAATACTGAAAGCCTCGTTTTCAGTAAAATGGAACTAGAAAGCAACTTGTTGGAAGTAATACATTTTGATGTGTGCAGTCCAATGAGTGCTGAGGCGTGTAGTGGATATTGTTATGTTCTTACTTCACAGATGATTTGAGTAGATGTTGAGTATATTTACTTGATGAATCACGAGTCTGAATTATTGAAAGGTTCAAGTAATTTTAGGGTGAAGTTGAAAGATCATCGTGACAAGAGGATAAAATATCTATGATATGATCATAGAGATGAATATCTGAATTATGAGTTTGGCACAGAATTAAGACATTGTGGAAATTGTTTCACAACTAATACAGCCTGGAACACCATAGTGTGATGGTGTGTCCGAACATCATAACTGCACCCTATTGGATATGATGCATACCATGATGTCTCTTATCGAATTACCACGATAGTTTATGGGTTAGGCATTAGAGACAACCACATTCACTTTAAAAAGGGCACCACGTAATTCCGATGAGATGACACCGTATGAACTATGGTTTAGAGAAACCTAAGCTGTCATTTCTTAAAAGTTTGGGGCTGCGACGCTTATGTGAAAAAGTTTCAGGCTGATAAGCTCGAACCCAAAGCGGATAAATGCATATTCATAGGACACCCAAAAACAGTTGGGTATACCTCCTGTCTTAGATTCGATAGCAATAAGGGATTGTTTCTAGAATCGGGTCCTTTCTCGAGGAAAAGTTTCTCTCGAAAGAATTGAGTGGGAGGATGGTGGAGACTTGATGAGGTTATTGAACCATCTCTTCAACTAGTGTGTGGTAGGGCATAGGAAGTTGTTCCTGTGGCACCTACACCAATTGAAGTGGAAGCTTATGATAGTGATCATGAAACTTCAGATCAAGTCACTACCAAACCTCGTAGGATGAGAAGGATGCGTACTACTTTAGAGTGGTACATAATCCTGTCTTGGAAGTCATGTTGCTAGACAACAATGAACCTACGAGTTATGGAGAAGCGATGGTGGGCCTGGATTCCAAAATGGCTCGAGGCCATATAATCCGAGAGAGGATCCATATATGAAAACAAAGTGTAGACTTTGGCGGAACGGCTCGATGGTCGTAAGGCTGTTGAGTACAGATGGATTTTTTAAAGGAAGACGGACAATGATGGCAAGTATCACCATTAAGAAAGCTCGACTTGTCGTTAAGATGTTTTCCGACAAGTTCAAGGAGTTGACTATGATGAGACTTTCTCACTCATAGTGATGCTAAGAGTCTGTTGGAATTATATTAGCAATTACTGCATTATTTATGAAATCTTGCAGATAGGATGTCAAAACATTGTTTCCTCGACGATTTTCTTGAGGAAAGGTTGTATGTGATATAACCGGAAGGTTTTGTCAATCCTGAAAGATGCTAACAAGTATGCAAAGCTCCAGCAATCCTTCTAAGGACTGGAGTAAGCATCTCGGAGTTGGAATGTATGCTTTGATGAGATGATCAAAGATTTTGGGTGTATACAAAGTTTATGAGAAACTTGTATTTCCAAAGAAGTGAGTGGGAGCACTATAGAATTTCTGATGAGTATATGTTGTTGACATATTGTTGATCAGAAATGACGTAGAATTTCTGGAAAGCATATAGGGTTATTTGGAAAGTGTTTTTCAATGGAAAGCCTGGATTAAGCTACTTGAACATTGAGCATCAAGATCTATAAGGATAGATCAAAACGCTTAATGGTACTTTCAAATGAGCACATACCTTGACATGATCTTGAAGGTGTTCAAGATGGATCAGTCAAAGAAGGAGTTCTTGCCTGAGTTGTAAGGTATGAAGTTAAGACTCAAAGCTCGACCACGGCAGAAGAAAGAGGAAGGACGAAGGTCTTCCCCTATGCTTTTGTCATAGGCTCTATACGGTATGCCATGCTGAGTACTACACCTGATGTGTGCCTTGCCACATATCTGGCAAGAGGGTACAAAGGTGATCTAGGAGTAGATCACCAGATAGCGGTCTAAATTATCCTTAGAGGAATAAGGATATGTTTCTCGATTATGGAGGTGGTAAAAGAGTTCGTCGTAAAGGGTTACGCCGATGCAAACTTTGACACTAATCCAGATTATTCTGAGTAGTAAACTGGATTCATATAGTTGAACAGTTATTTGGAATAGCTCCAAATAGAACGTGGTAGCTGCATCTAGGAGATGACATAGAGATTTGTAAAGCACACACGGATCTGAAAGATTCAGACCCGTTCACTATAACATCTCTCACAAGCATAACATGATCAAACCCAGAACTCATCGAGTGTTAATCACATGGTAATGTGAACTAGATTATTGACTCTAGTAAACTCTTTGGGTGTTAGTCACATGGGGATGTGACCTTGAGTGTTAATCACATATCGATGTGAACTGGATTATTGACTCTAGTGCAAGTGGGAGACTGTTGGAAATATGCCCTAGAGGCAATAATAAATTGATTATTATTATATTTCCTTGTTCATGATAATCGTTTATTATCCATGCTAGAATTGTATTGATAGGAAACTCAGATACATGTGTGGATACATAGACAACACCATGTCCCTAGTAAGCCTCTAGTTGACTAGCTCGTTGATCAATAGATGGTTACGATTTCCTGACCATGGACATTGGATGTCATTGATAACAGGATCACATCATTAGGAGAATGATGTGATGGACAAGACCCAATCCTAAGCCTAGCACAAGATCATGTAGTTCGTATGCTAAAGCTTTTCTAATGTCAAGTATCATTTCCTTAGACCATGAGATTGTGCAACTCCCGGATACCGTAGGAGTGCTTTGGGTGTGCCAAACGTCACAACGTAACTGGGTGGCTATAAAGGTACACTACAGGTATCTCCGAAAGTATCTGTTGGGTTGGCACGAATCGAGACTGGGATTTGTCACTCCGTGTAAACGGAGAGGTATCTCTGGGCCCACTCGGTAGGACATCATCATAATGTGCACAATGTGATCAAGGAGATGATCACGGGATGATGTGTTACGGAACGAGTAAAGAGACTTGCCAGTAACGAGATTAAACAAGGTATCGGGATACCGACGATCGAATCTCGGGCAAGTATCGTACCGATAGACAAAGGGAATTGTATACGGGATTGATTAAGTCTTTGACATCGTGGTTCATCCGATGAGATCATCGTGGAGCATGTGGGACCCAACATGGTTATCCAGATCCCGCTGTTGGTTATTGACCGGAGAACGTCTCGGTCATGTCTGCATGGTTCCCGAACCCGTAGGGTCTACACACTTAAGGTTCGATGACGCTAGGTTTATAAGGAATAGATATACGTGGTTACCGAATGTTGTTCGGAGTCCCGGATGAGATCCCGGACGTCACGAGGAGTTCCGGAATGGTCCGGAGGTAAAGATTTATATATGGGAAGTCCTGTTTTGGTTACCGGAAAAGTTTCGGGTTTTATCGGTAACGTACCGGGACCACCGGGAGGATCCCGGGGGTCCACCAAGCGGGGCCACAAGCCCCGGAGGGCTGCATGGGCCAAGTGTGGGAGGGGACCAGCCCCAGGTGGGCTGGTGCGCCCCCCACAAGGGCCCAAGGCGCCTCCAAGAGGGAAGGGGGGCAAACCCTAGGGCAGATGGGCCCTAAGGCCCACCACAGGTGCGCCTCCCCCTCTCCCCCTTGTGGCCGCCACCCAGATGGGATCTGGGGGCTGCCGCCACCCCTGGGGAGGGAACCCTAGGTGGGGGCGCAGCCCATCCCCTTCCCCTATATATACTTGAGGTTTGGGCTGCCCAACACACATGAGTTCTTGACCTCCCCCTGGCGTAGCCCTACCTCTCTTTCTCCTCATATCTCGCGGTGCTTGGCGAAGCCCTGCTGGATCACCACGCTCCTCCACCACCACCACGCCGTTGTGCTGCTGCTGGATGGAGTCTTCCTCAACCTCTCCCTCTCTCCTTGCTGGATCAAGGCATGGGAGACGTCACCGGGCTGTACGTGTGTTGAACGCGGAGGTGCCGTCCGTTCGGCACTAGGATCTCCGGTGATTTGGATCACGACGAGTAGGACTCCTTCAACCCCGTTCTCTTGAACGCTTCCGCTTAGCGATCTACAAGGGTATGTAGATGCACTCTCCTTTCCCTCGTTGCTGGTTTCTCCGTAGATAGATCTTGGTGACACGTAAGAAAATTTTGAATTTCTGCTACGTTCCCAAACACTGCCGGAGGGGGATTCGATCACGGAGGGCTTCTACATCAACTCTATTACCCTTCCGATGAAGCGTGAGTAGTTTACCACAGACCTAAGGGTCCATAGCTAGTAGCTAGATGGCTTCTTCTCTCTCTTTGATTCTCAATACCATGTTCTCCTCGATGTTCTTCGAGATCTATCTGATGTAATCTTCTTTTGCAGTGTGTTTGTCGAGATCCGATGAATTGTGGATTTATGATCAACTTATCTATGAATATTATTTGAATCTTCCCTGAATTCTTTTATGCATGATTTGGTATCTTTGTAATTCTCTTCGAACTATCGGTTTGGTTTGGCCAACTAGACTGGCTTTTCTTGCAATGGGAGAAGTGCTTAGCTTTGGGTTCAATCTTGCAGTGTCCTTTCCGAGTGATAGTAGGGGTATCAAGGCACATATTGTATTGTTGCCATGGAGGTTTGAAAGATGGCGTTTACATCATGTTGCTTGAGTTTATTCCTCTACATCATGTCATCTTACTTAATGCGTTACTCTGTTCTTCATGAACTTAATACTCTAGATGCAGGTAGGAGTCGGTCGATGTGTGGAGTAATAGTAGTAGATGCAGAATCATTTCGGTCTACTTGAAATGACGTGATGCCTATATTTCATAATCATTGCCTTAGATATCGTCATAACTTTGCACTTTTCTATCAGTTGCTCGACAGTAATTTGTTCACCCACCGTGTTATTTGCTATCTTGAGAGAAGCCTCTAGTGAAACCTATGGCCCCCGGGTCTATTTTCCATCTTATAAGTTTCCAATCTACTATTTTCCATCATATAAGTTTCTGATCTACTATTTTTCATCATATTAGTTTCCGATCTACTATTTTGCAATATTTTACTTTCCAATCTATTAACCAAAAAAAACCAAAAATATTTACTTTATCTTTTGTTTAGTTTCATCTATCTCTATCAGATCTCACTTTTGCAAGTGACCATGAAGGGATTGACAACCCCTTTATCGCGTTGGGTGCAAGTTATTTGATTGTTTGTGCAAATATTGGTGATTTGTGTGTTGTTTCCTACTAGATTGATACCTTGGTTCTCTAACTGAGGGAAATACTTATCTCTACTTTGCTGCATCACCCTTTCCTCTTCAAGGGAAAAACCAACGCAATCTCAAGAAGTAGCATCATCCCTCTCTAAGCAAGGGGTGAGAGGATTCCACTCTGTGATGCCAACTGGAACATTCTCTGTAATGGCTCCATGATGAGTATGAAAAGCATCGGTGATAGTGGTGCTCCCTGCCGTAAGCCCCGACAGTTGAGTATAGGTCTTCCTAGGGTTCCGTTGATCATGATTCTCGTGGAGGAAGATGCAAGCATGCCACAAATCAACTATGTCCATCTTGCATTGAAACCCATGTGTTGTAGTACTTCCAGTAGGAAAGGCCATTGCATGGAGTCGAACGCCTTCGATATGTCGAGCTTGAGCATCACAACTGTCTCTCTTAGGGCATGCACTTTATGCGCCATGCACTGCACTGGCTTGACGTTATCATGGATGGATCTTCCCTTGACAAAAGCGCTTTGATGCATTCCCACCAATCTTGGTAGTTCCTCGTCAAGCCGGTTAGATAGCACTTTGTCAAAGATCTTGATTGCGCCATGCACCAAACTGACCGGTCTGAAGTCTTTAACATCCACCACTCCATCCATTTTTTGGCAGTAGGGTAACGATTGCTTTGTTGATCGCTGGTAGGCCTCTCATATCCCCACGCTGGAAGCACTCAAGCGCTGCCATGAGGTCCAACTTGATTATGTCCCAACATGTCGCAAAGAATCTACCGATGAACCCATCTGTCCCTAGCGCTTTGTCCATTGGCATGGATTTGACCACTTTTCTCACCTCTTCTTCTGTGAATGCCGCATCCAACCCTGACATGTCCACCGATGGTAGTAGTAGATCGTCTAGATTGATGGTTTGTTGCCTAGCTGGTGCAACGCCAAGTATGTGTCACATCCCTAGCTCTGGTATGCTCTAGGCTAGCCACTGTTGTTTGCATCATGTTTAAAATTCAAATGAACTTGAATTGGGGGATGTTCAAACCCTAGCATCAATGAAATTCAAATAGGTTTAACTAAAAATATTATCCAGTGAACCCAAATGGCCTTAAAAAATGTTCATCATTTTTGGAAAATGCTGGAAACAGCAACCAGAGGTAATGCACATTTTTGCATGACATTTTGGATTGTTGAATTAACACATATGGTATTTTGAATTGGAGCAAATAAATACTATAAATACTTTATTGCTCTAGTAATTCTTACCTGGCAGCCCAGTGGCCAACAAGCCGGCCTAGCCAACTGGCAGCGCCAGTCGTTGTCCTCCTGGCGCCAGGAGGATGAGAGGCACGCGCTCTCCGCCCGCGCGCATGGGCACCACGCCACCTGCCTGCCCTTCCCCTCGATGCCCGGTCTCTCCGGACGTTGCCACAACGCACCCGGACCCCTCTCACTCTCCCTCGTGTCGATCCCCTCCTCTGCTGCCTCCCTCTCGCTCTACACCTCGTGGCAAAGCCCTGCCGTCGTTGTCGCCGCCATTCGCCGTTGCCGCACCCACCGCCACGGCCTCGCCTCTCCGACGAGTCCAAGAGCTTCGCCGCGTCATCCTTGTCCTCTCCTTCAAGCCACGCGTCGCCGGGCGCCCCGTGGAGCCGTCACCGCCGTCGTCTTCATCATCGGCCGCCGGAGATCGCCACCGACATCCCGTCGCCTCCAAGCCATCCCCGAGCGCGCTGAGATTACCGACGGCCTCGCCATGAGCTCCTCTACCGAACCCCTCTTCTCCCCCTCGTTTTTGCGCGCCCCAGCTTCGTTCCCCGCCGTGGCCGTAGCTCCTCGCCACCGATCATGTCGTCGCCATGGACAGACCCATCGCAGCTCGCTCCCGAGCAGTTCACCGTATTCCTTGCAACTCTAGGAGGCTGCAGAGACCCTCAGCTCGCTTTGCCGTGCCCCGTAGCCTGCGCCCGCTCGGAGCCGTGCTCCGGCCGCCGCTGCAAGCTCCGCTCCGGCGAGCTCTGGCCTCCCCAGCTCCTCCCACCCGCCCCTCTAGATGCGGGAGAGCACAGGCTATGCCACGGTGCTCTTAGCTGCTGCCCCCGTGCCCTGCAGCGCGGACTCCGCTGCGACCAGAGGTCGCCGGCGACGACCTCGCTGGCCTGACGTGCGGGCCGAGCCTGCCAGCTAATTAGCTTAAGGCTAATCACCATTTAACTAAACTCTGACACTAACAGTGGGCCCCTGTGACCTAATCTTTTAATTAGATTAGTAATAACCCCCCTGTTTAACACCGTGTGACTGATGTGTGGACTCCACACGTCAGGTTTGACTCTTGTCAGCCCTGTTGACTCGCTGACGTAGTGATGACATCATGCTAACGCAATTAATCATTTTCTGGATTATTTTTATTTTGGAAATTCCAGGAAATTAGCAAAACTTCTAAAATTCATATAAATTCAACCGTAGCTCAGATTGAAATAATTTATATATGAAAAATTATCAGAAAAATTCAATCTATACATCTGTACTAGTTTCATGCATGGCAAACCAACTTATACCTACTGTATAAGTGAAAACTCATAAATGACATTTATAAATGTCAAATTTGGAGTTGGTTCAAATGGACTTCATTCAAATAGAATGCTAGATGCATTAGCTCAAACAACATCACATATTCATGCCATGTTCATGCATCATATTGTTGCATATGCTTGTGTATTGATTGCTGACATCGTTCCTTCTCGTTAGGTCTTGCTCCGGAGAGTGTTCTAGAGTACCTTTGTGTGAAGCAGTGCTCCCTGTTGATCTTTCAGGAAAGCAAAACCCCCTTGTTCATTCTGATACAATCCCACTCTCTCGGTCCTGCTCTCTTTTATTGCATTATAACAACAATGATTCAACTGCTACTTTATGCCGCGGTAGTTGAACCCATTCCTCTGCATGACCTATCATTGCCACAGTAAATAGTTGAAACCCATTAGCATGTGTAGGAGTTGGTTGAGCCATGTTGTGTTCCTACCATGCCATGCCTACTATTGCTTAGAGTTGTGTAAGGTCTGATTCATTGGCAATGGATTGGAGTGTTATGATATGTTCTGATGCTGAGAGTTAAGTGTGTGAACACGATTTGGTAAAGGTAGAGGTGAGAGGCCATGTAAGAGTACACGGTGGGTTGTCTCACTGGAACCGTCCCTAAGAACTGAGTTATGTGTATGTTTTCCAATGACTAGCTTCTACCACACATTGGGTTCCGATAACTCGGCCCCTCTCGGCTTATTAATCACCTGATCTCTGTCCAGGAGTTGCAACTAGTTTCTGGTGTTTGTAGGTAGTGCTATTTTTCTACCGAGTGGCACCCAGCAGGGTGGACTTGGGACAGACTAGGCACCGTGGCCCGGTGTACCAAGTGGCACCTGTTTGGTGGGCTTGGGAACCCTGCACACATCATTTGGGGCTATGAGCGAAACCCCGGCCGGATCTCCTTGCGGATGGAACCCGAATAGGCGATAAACCTGAATTAGAGTCTTGTGTGGTTAGTCAGGTCGTGGCCGACACCCTCGCCAGGCTTCCGCTTGAAGGTTGCCGAGATACATGACATGTACATGGCAGTAAGTGGCGAGTGTGTGTGTGAAGAAGTACACCCCTGCAGGGTTATCATGATCTCTTTGAATAGCCGGGTCCGCGGTTATGGACTTCTTGGATGCTTACGTGGTACATAGACAACTTAAAGTGGATACTTTAAAATGCGCAAGACAAGTGTGAGTGCTATGGATGGCCTTCTCGTAGGGAGACGGGAATGAATCCATAGTAGTTTATTGATGTGGTGATTAGTGGACTCGTGTGCGCTTTCTCACCTCAAAGAAGTTACTCATAGTCGTAGAACAGGATAGCCACTGAGTCAAAGCTGGCTTGCTGCAACTAAACCCCACATTGCCTTTTGATACTAATGCATGTATGATAGGATCTGATGTAAGTCTTGCTGAGTACCTTTGTACTCACATTTGCTTTATTTATGTTTTTTAGAGGAGACCTCGGTCCCACTAGTAGTTCCTCATGGACTTCTATGAGTAGCTTGTTACCTCAACTATAATCTTGTACCCTTGGGAGGGTCTTGTAGATAGTCGGGCTTCTCAGCCTTTTCCTTTTGTAGTTGTCTATACTCAGACATGTAATGCTTCCGTTGATTGTACAATCTGAATGATGGGTCATGAGACCCCTGTTTGTATTAAATGCTATGTGGCTCTTCTGGGCCTTTATCTATATGAGTTTGAGTTATGTTGTGATGCCATGTTGTACATCACATACTTGCATGTTATGCGTACGTGTGACGTGTATTGCTATGTGTGGGATCCGACAACCTAGTTGTCTATCCTTGGTAGCCTTTCTTATGGGGAAATGTAGTCTAGTGCTTCCACTAAGCCATGGTAGTCTGCTACAGCCCGTATTACCGGAGTCCTGTTAGCCCAGTTGCTACTGCTCCGGAACACTTAGACTGGCTGGCATGTGTCCTTCTTCGTTCTTGTGTTTGTCCCTTCAGGGAAATGTCACGCGGTGTCTACCGGAGTCCTGCTAGCCCGCTATAGCCCGGGTTCTCGGAGTCCTGTTAGCCCAGTTGCTACAGCTCGGATTCACTCGCTGATGACCGACACATTCGTTGCTGGGTCATGTATGCCTATCCCTATAAGTTAGTGTAGCTTTGGGTTTACGACTAGTCATGTCGGCCCGGGTTCTCTGTCATATGGATGCTAGCGACACTATCATATACATGAGCCAAAAGGCGCAAACGGTCCCGGGCCAGGTAAGGTGGCATCCGTGGGAATACCGTGCGTGAGGCTGCAAAGTGATAAGATGTGTTACATGCTAGATCGGTGTGACTTAGGATCAGGGTCCCGACAGCTTTGGTATCAGAGCCCGACTGCATGTAGGATTACCAAGCCAAACTTGTCGAAGTTGAGTCTAGAAATTCTTTAGTTATATCGGGGAATTGATTGTGGAAGGGAACATAAGGCTCTTTTTACTCCTTATGCCTCATGTCCTTCTGATCTGAGTCATCCTATCTTTCCTACGGGGTTAAGGAACTAGGCTTTCTCTTCCGTCTATCAGGATCATGTGTTACTACTCCGTAGTCTCTTAGGATTGGTTGATCAGAGTCATATTCCAGTTTTTGAGTACTTCCGGTGTAGTTGTTTAGTACTATCATAGAACCTTGAGTGATGATGTTGAGTATGGTACTATCCCATCATAGCAAGATGTCTCATTTTGAGCATTTTACTGCCGTTATGCTGCCGGAATTGTCCTAGGATGTCAGGACCCCGATTCTAAGCCACATCGATCTAGCCGGTAACACCTCATATCACATTGCGGCCTCACACACGGTATCCCATGGGTGTCGCCTTACCATGGCCCAGGACCGTTTGCGCCTTTTGGCTCGCGTATATGACAATGTCGCTAGCATCCATATGACCGAGAACCCGGGCCGACATGGCTAGTCGTGAACCCAAAGCGGCATAGACCTATGGAGACAAGCATACATGAATCACATCGAACATGTCGGTCATCAACAAGTGATTCTGGGCTGTAGCACTGGGCTAACAGGACTCCGGGGATCCCGGGCTGTAGCAGGCTAGACAGGACTCCGGAGATCACCGCGTGACATTTCCCCGAAGGGACAGACATAGGGACGAAGTGAAACACATGCCGGCCAGTCAAGTGTCCTGAACAGTAGTGCTGGGCTAGCAGGACTCCGGTGAACCGGGCTGTAGCGGACTACTATGGCTCGAGGAGCACTAGACTACATTTCCCCATAAGAAAGGCTGCGAAGGACAAACAACTAGATTGTCGGATCCCACTCATACCAAGCATTTCAATCATACACACAATATGCCCGATATGAGTACATAGAACATGGCATCACAACAAAACTCTACAACTCAAGTACTTTATTTAAAGGCTCCAGGGAGCCATACATAACATATTCATACAGATAGGGGTCACATGACCCGCCACTCAAGTCATATAGTCATACAAGCACATGCGGAAGCAACTAGTCTGAGTACAGACTCTAGAAAGAAAGAAGGCTTCTCGAAGCCTGTCTATCTACATAAGGCCCTCCATGGCCTGGATCACCACCTGGGTGGCTAGTCACTCGTCGACGTCAAGGTCTACGTAAAACCCATCGGAGGGGGCAGTGTTGTCGTCTGAAAACAATAAATAAGCAAACATGAGTACAAAGGTACTCAGCAAGTCTTACATCAGAACCTACTATACATGCTCATTCTCAAGAAGGTGGTGGGGTTTATGCAGCAAGCCAGCTTTGACTCTTGGCTAAGCTATCCTACGGAACCTTTTAGCAAAATAGTTTTCGCACACGAGTCCACTACTCACCAACACAATACTCCACCGTGGATCCTCCCTCGTATCCTGCGAGAGGGCCATCCTCGGTACTCACACTTATCTTGAGTCTTTTAGTAGTATCCATTAACTTGTCTATGAACTGTATAGGCAACCAAGTAGTCCTTTACCGCGGACGCGGCTATTCGAATAGTTTTATACCCTGCAGGGGTGTACTCCGTCACACATGTTTCCACCACTTAGCGTCTGCACACGAAATGTGCTCGGCAGACTTCAAGCGAAAACCGACGTGGGTGTAGACCACGACCTGACTAACCTCACAAGTCTCTAGTCCAGGGTCATCGCCTATTCGGGTTCCATCCGCAAGGAAATCCGGCCGGGGTGTCCTCAACGGCCCTGAACGATGTGAACAGGGTTCCCGAGACACCAAACGGGTGACTCGGTACACCCGGCCACGGTGTATCTACCGCAACATAGCCCACCCCTAGGGTCAGCGCTACGCACGGCCGCCAACACTTAACCTACAAACACCAGAAACTAGTTGCAACTCCTGGACTGAGGCGAGAGGGGTCAGTAAGTCGAGCGGGGTCATATTTCAAGGCCCAATGTGTGGTAGTAGCTGAATCTTAAATCACGCATATAGAACTCAGTTCCTAGGGACGGCCTCAATGAAACAACCCACCATGGACTCCTACATGGCCTCTCATCGATACCTTTACCAAAACATGTTCAACGCATCCCACATATCACTGACACAAGCATTTCACTCTAGGCCATCACCCAGATGAACCAGACCTGACACAACTCTAAGCATAGCAGGCATAGCAAGGTAGGAATCACAAGACATGGCTCAATCAACTCCTACACATGCTAGTGGGTTTCATCTAGTTACTATGGCAATGACAGGTCATGTAGAGGATAAGGGTTCAACTACCATAGCACACAGTAGTTTGAATCGTGTTGTATTAATGCAGTAAACAAGAGCAGGAGCGAGAACATGGGTTTGTATCCGAATGATCAATGGTTGCTTGCCTGATGGAGTGGTAACGGGATACTGCCCTTCAGTTGGATACTCGTGAATATCCTTGGACGCAGAACCTACCACGAAGAACACAACCGAGCACAATCAACACATGACGATATGCAACAATATGATGCATGCTATGACATGGCCATATGAATGTGTTTTGGCCTAATGCAAGCTAAAACAGAAAGGGGTGAACTCATTTGAATCCAAGATTAAAATATTAGCTCATTAATTATTTCATTTATAGGGCATTTTCTTATTCTGCTTAAACAGTAGGGTAAACTTCTTTTGTCATGCATGAAACCATTACAGATGGATAGATTGAATTTTTCTGATAAATTTTCATATATAATTTGTCTCATTTGGAGTTATGGTTGAATTTCTATGAATTTTTGAAGTTTGAACTATTTTCTGGAATTTTCTGAATAAAAATAATTCCAGAAAAACAATTATTGCGTCAGCAATGCGTCAGGGTGACATCAGCAAGTCAAAGGCGCCAGCCAGGTCAAACCTGACTGGTGGGGCCCCCTGGTCAGTGTCTCTGTGCACTAACCACGCTTAGTTAGCCTAATTAACACGCGGGGCCCACTAGTGAGTGACTATACTAATTAACTAATCTATTTAGTTAGCACTAACAGGGTAATTAGCCGGGCGGGGACCGCATGTCAGTGAGAGGGGGGGGGGGAGTCAACCCACGTCAGCAGGTCAAACCTCCCCGGTCAGTGGGTCAAAGCCTGCCGGCGTTTAGCCGCCGGCGAGGCCAGACGCGGTGGCGCGCTGCGGAAATCGCCCACGGGGCACCATTTGGTGCGCGGAGAGCAGCTACGGGTAGCTGGGGACAACCCGCGGCGTTTGGTGGTGGTGGTTGGGCTCGGGGTGGCCGGGAACGTCGCCGGCGACGAGCCTTGTGGTCGCCGGAGTCGGGCGTAAGTGAGCCCGAGGCTACAGGGCATGTCGAGGCGCGTGGTGAGGTGCGTTGTGCTCCTAGGGATGCAGTGAAGATGATAGGCTAAGTGGCGTGGCCGGAGTTTGGCCGGAGACACGTCGGCGACGAGCTCCACGGTGGCGGGTGCGGGTGAGCTTCGTGTGCTCGCTGTGGTGCACGAGAAGAGGAACGGAGAGGTTGGGGAGGTGCAGCAGCTCACGGCGATCACGAAGAGGTAGACGGCGCGGTCGGGGACGAGTCGATGCGCGGCAACGTCAAAGGGGATCTCCGGCGAGGCTCGGTGAAGACGAGGTCGAAGAAGTCGTTGCAGAGCGTGTGAGCGCTCGGGGCTTGGCTGCTCGAAGGAGTTGACGACGGCGGAGAGGATGGACACGGTGGTGCATCACGGGGACGTCGGTTGACGGGGTTTTCACGGTGGCGCGAGCTCAGCAGCGTCGGCCATGGCGGAGGGGAGCGAGAGAGAGAGGCAGTGGGCGAGTGAGCGTGTCCAGGGGGTCGAGACGGCGACGTGGAGCCGGTCCAGGGGGTTGGGGCGGCGAGGGGAGGAAGCAGGACGGCAGCCTGCTACGTGGCGCGCGCGGGTGCCGCCGTCGAGCACCTGCCTGCCTGCCTGGCCAAGCCAAGCTGCTCGCTGGCGCGGCGGCTGGGCTGGGCCGGCAGGTGGGCCTGGTGGGTGGCGCCAGGTAAGGTTCTTCTCCCCTTTTTTTGATTTTGTTTTCTTTTCTATTATTCTGTAGCTTTAGGGCTTTAATTAAAATACCTAGGCACTTTCTAAAATCCTGAAAATATTTGTGAGCCCTATTGGGATTATTCCTAACAGCAAACAATTACTTTCAGAATTATTTGAGCACTTGAATTATTTAATAGCATTTAAATGCCCAAATTCAAATATTTATGAATTAAATCAGTGACCTTCTGTTGACCTAGAAAAATATGCACCTATTTTCCCAAAGGTTTTAACCCAAGGCAAAGAGGGTGAACATTTTAGAAGGGCATTTCAGGTTCATTGAATTTATTTTTAGTAAACCCTAGTTGATTTCAGGGGGGGGGGGTGCTGGGGGTTCTGCCTTCCCCATTTCAAGTTTCTGATGAAAGTAACATGATGCACACTCTAATGCATGGACTAGCTAGGGTGTGACAACTCACCCCCACTCAATAGAATCTCGTCCCGAGATTTAGGATCATCTGGAAAGAAGGTGGGGTACTCGAGTTGAAGACGATCCTCCCTTTCCCAGGTGGCTTCTTCCTCGGAATGGTGTGACCATTGAACCTTGAGAAACTTGATATTATGACGTCGAGTGGTACGCTCGGCTTGATCAAGGATACGAATGGGGTATTCCCGATAAGAAAGGTTATCTTGTAAATCAAGCGTTTTGTGGTCCACTCCATGGATAGGATCCGCGAAGCAACGCCTGAGTTGCGAAACGTGGAAGACATCGTGAACTCTGGAAAGATGCGGAGGTAGTTCCAATTGGTAGGCAACTTCTCCTCGTTTGGCAAGAATGCGAAAGGGTCCAATGTAACGAGGAGCCAATTTGCCTTTGATACCGAAGCGATGGGTTCCCTTTAACGGGGTAACCCGAAGGTAATCCTTCTCGTCAACTTCAAATGTCATAGGCTTATGTTTACGATCATATTGACTCTTTTGGCGAGATTGGGCTGTTTTCAATTTCTCACGAATAACGCGAACCTGCTCTTCTGCTTCCTGAATCATATCCGGGCCAAAGAGTTGTCTTTCCCCGGTTTCTGACCAGTTAAGAGGCGTTCGACATTTTCGTCCATAGAGAACTTCAAAGGGAGCTTTGCCCAAACTAGCTTGATAACTATTGTTATAAGCAAACTCCGCGAATGGAAGGCATTTCTCCCAACTCATTCCGAACGAGATAACAAAAGCTCGGAGCATATCTTCCAGGATTTGATTGACTTGCTCTACTTGACCACTTGATTGAGGATGGAAGGCGGTGCTAAAGGAGAGATGGGTTCCCATAGCATTTTGGAAACTTTCCCAAAATCGAGAGGTGAAGAGACTTCCACGATCTGAGTTAATTTCCAATGGGACACCATGAAGAGACACCATTCGAGAGATGTATAAGTCAGCTAGCTGGCTAGCGGTGATACTCTCCCGAACGGGTAGAAAGTGGGCCACTTTGGAAAGACGGTCGATCACAACGAAGATGGCATTATTTCCCCTCTTGGTCCTGGGAAACCCAGTGATGAAATCCATACTGATTTTATCCCATTTCCATTCAGGAATAGCCAAAGGTTGAAGGGTGCCAGCAGGCCGTTGATGCTCTGCTTTAACGCGATGACAAACGTCGCAATTAGCAATGTATTGAGCGATTTCCCTCTTCATCCTAGTCCACCAAAACCTCTGGCATAGGTCTTGATACATTTTAGTACTACCGGGATGAATGGTGAGAGGGGAATCATGAGCTTCCTTAAGGATCATCTGGCGTAGATGTTGTTTCTTGGGAACCACCAGGCGGTTCTCGAAGAAGACAGCACCTTGTTCATCCATGGAAAAACATTTAGCAACTCCACTAGCAATGTTTTCCTTAATCCGGGATATGCCCTTATCACGCTTTTGGGCAGCTATGATTTGATCCATAAGGGTAGGTTTCGCCACCAGGGTAGATAGGAATCCTCGAGGAACAATGTGAAGGTTAAGCTTACGAAATTCCTCATGGAGAAGTGGTTGACTTTGTTGTAACATCAGGTTGTTACAGTAGGACTTACGACTTAGTGCATCAGCCATGTCATTGGCTTTGCCGGGGGTGTAAGTTATTCCTAAGTCGTAATCTGAGATCAACTCGACCCAACGTCTTTGCCTGAGATTCAAATCTGGTTGGGTGAAGATATATTTCAAACTTTGGTGATCGGTGAAGATCTCGCAACGATTACCGAGAAGGTAATGTCGCCAGGTTTTGAGTGCATGGACTACAGCTGCAAGCACTAGATCATGTGTGGGATAATTTTCCTCATGTGGGTGTAATTGCCGTGAAGCACAGGCAATTACCTGACGATCTTGCATGAGTATGCAACCTAGTCCTTGTCGCGAGGCATCGCAGTAGATAATAAAGTCCTTGGAGAAATCTGGTGGTACCAGTACGGGAGCAGATGTCAGGCGTCTTTTCAGTTCCTGAAAACTGAACTCGCACTGTGGAGTCCACTCGAACTTCTTATCTTTCTTGAGGAGTTCAGTTCGAGGTTTAGCAACCTTGGAGAAATTCTCGACGAAGCGGCGGCAATAGCTCGCTAGGCCAAGGAAACTCCGAACTTGCTTGACCGTTTCAGGTGGAGTCCAATCAAGGACAGCTTGAACTCGCTCGGGATTGACAACAATACCCTTGCCAGAGATTACATGGCCTAGATAGGTCACTTCTGACAACCAAAATTCACACTTGGAGAATTTGGCATAAAGGCGATGCTCTCGAAGTTTCATCAATACCAGCCTTAGATGTTCGGCATGTTCCTCTTCATTCTTGGAGTAGATGAGTATGTCATCGAGGTATACTACGACGAATTTGTCCAAGTACTCCATGAAGACTGAGTTCATTAACCAGGAGAAGGTGGCCGGGGCATTGGTTAAACCGAAGGACATGACGGTGTACTCGTATTGGCCATAACGAGTAACAAAGGCCGTTTTGGGAATGTCCCCATTTCTGATTTTGATTTGATGGTAGCCCAACCGCAAATCCATCTTGGAGAAGACTGAGGATCCAGCGAGCTGATCATACAGGTCGTTGATCCTAGGAAGCGGGTATTTGTTCTTGATGGTGACCAGATTGACAGGTCGGTAATCCACAACCATTCGATCCGTTCCATCCTTCTTCTTGACGAAGAGAACGGGGCAAGCCCAAGGAGAGGAGCTAGGATGGATGAACCCCTTGTTCAAGGACTCATCGAGTTGGTTCTTAAGCTCGGCTAGTTCTAAGGGTGCCATCTTGTAGGGTCTTCTAGAAATTGGAATGGTTCCTGGAACAAGGTCTATTACAAACTCAACATCCCTGTCAGGTGGAACACCTGGCAGTTCTTCTGGAAAGACATCCGGAAAGTCTCGGACTACCGGAACGTCCTGAAGGTCTGGAAGAGGGTTGGCATTGAGGGAGTAAAGTTGGCGCTTGGCCACTCGAGTTAAGACATTAACTGTCTTGCCCGAGGGGTGAGTAAGTTGAACGGTTCTAGTGGCACAATCGATCTTGGCATAATGAGCCGACATCCAGTCCATACCCAAGATGATGTTTATGTCAGAGGACTTGAGAGCTATTAAAGATGCAAGGAAGACAAGCCTATCGACAAGAATTTCGTTCCCATGGCTTACCCTAGACGTTTGCCATCTAGAGCCAGGGGTTTGAATTTCCATGGTGGAGGGCATATCACAGAATGTCGTGTTATGCAATCGGGCATAATTCTCGGATATGAATGAATGAGATGCTCCAGTATCGAAAAGAACAGATGCCGGATGGCAGTTAACAAGGAGCGTACCAAGGACGACGTTGGGATCCTCATGAGCCTCTTCGGCTGAAACATAATTGACATGGCCACGTGCAGTGGTGGCCGGCTTAGCGTAGAAAGTCTTTCCCGCGGGCTTACCACGGCCAACGGACTTTCCAGCTTGATTGGGGTTGTTCTGGGGGCACTCTCGACTATAGTGACCCAGTTCTCCACACTTGAAGCATGTTACCACAGTGGGGCGTGGAGCAACATTAGCAGCAGGTCCACCATAGGGCTTGGGCGGTGCAAATTGCTGGTTGGGACAAGGCGCCTCAAAGGATGGCCTCGGGGTGAATCTGGGTGGCAGTGATGTGCTTGGAATCCACACCCGGCGCTTCTGAGCTCCAGAGCCGGATGAAGACCCAAAATCACGGGAGTGCTTGCGTGAAGCGTCATAATCAGTCTGGCCTGTCCCAGCATTGATAGCTTTATTGACCAACTTCTGAAAGGATGTGCACTCGTGCAGACGGAGATCGCGGCGAAGCTCAGGGCTAAGTCCCTTGCGGAACCTTGCCTGCTTCTTGGCGTCAGTAGAAACCTCTTCAGGAGCATAGCGTGCCAGGTTCCCAAATTCTCGGCTATATGCATCCACAGTCAGCCTTCCTTGGGTGAAGTTGCAGAACTCCTCCCTCTTGCGATCCATGAGACCTTCCGGAATGTGATGCTCACGGAAAGCCTCACTGAACTCAGCCCAGGTAGTGATTTGACCGACCGGGCGCATAGCTTCGTAGTTTTCCCACCAATGGCTAGCGGGGCCCTCGAGATGATAGGCAGCATAGGTAAACTTATCGGCTTCGGCTACGTTGGCAGAACGTAGCTTGTGGGTGATGCCGCGAAGCCAATCATCCGCGTCGAGGGGCTCGACGGAATGGTTAAACTTTGGTGGGTACAGCTTGATAAAGTCGTTTATTGACACCAAGTCATTTCGTGGGTGGCATGCAGTGTTCTGCTCAATCCGCTCCAGCAGGCGGTTGGTCTCACGCTTGTTTCTTTCCGCCTCCAGCATCACTTTGGCCAGAGAAGGCGGGTGAGGCAAATTTTCACCTCTAGCTGCACTGGCTTCCCCCCGCTCCGGGATAGCAGGGTTGCCGCGGGTGTTGACCATCCTAGGAGGAAGCAAGACAATGGTTTAGACAAGGATGGCTCAAACTTAACAAGGAAGTGCAGAATGTAAAGGATAACACGAAATGCAGAGATGCTCATTCGTATGCCATGGTAATATAAAACTGCCATATATACACCAACAGTCATACTCGTCATACATAGTTTAGTACAAGCCCATGCTACAACACAACTATGAAGGTAGACGTTACATCTCATCGGAGGCATTCCGAGTTCCTATACATTATTTGTCTACACCCCCGGAATCGATTACACACCAAGTCATATTCCACAAGTCACGCAGGACAGTGGAGATACAACTACTACAATACTAGTGGTACTACTACTAACTCAGATAGCTCCGTAGTAGTCCTCATAGAAGTCACCTCCATAGCCTGGAAGTTCAACGTGATCATCCGGAAACAGACGGTCCTGAGGAGCCTGTGGACCATAGGGGCTAGGATGAGGTCTTGGACCAACAAACGGTGGCCTGCGGGGACCACGGGGTGGGGTGATGCCTCCCACATCATGCCAATCCACCATGTCTGGCAGAGCCGATCTCACAGGATACAGATCCCTGGTATCCATACATCTAGCTTGCACTGCGGGTGCAAACCGAGTCAATGTGGCCCAATGATCAGCACGAGTATTAAAAAGCTCCAACCTCAAGGCCCGATTCTCTCGGTCCTTATCTTCGAGCATCTCAGCGGTGGTACGAGTTAATGAGTCCTCCTGAGTGGAGTCAGCATAGATAGCCTGAAGATACCCTTGCGCTCCCGGAAGTGAAGCTGGCATGTAACGGAAGTCAGTGTTCCGAAGCAGGCCAGTCCGGACTCGCAAGATGGTCATCATGGAGTAGGCAGCATCCTGCACAGCCATCTCAACGGTAACCCCGAGTCCATAGGAACAGTGAAGGGGCTCGGTAGATCCAGGGTAGGAAGGAAATATCCTGACGGTGCAGAAATACTGGCTTTGATTAAAGTCGTGGAACTGCTCTTCAACAGTATATTCGGGATACCAACGGTATCCTGTCTCGATCATGACCCGGACTAACATAGTAGTATGACCGGGCACGTCGAGGCACCTGGTCAGGCGAACCACTTGATTTTGAGAATGGTTGGCCATCTGAAAGCACAACCACAAGACAAAGACATCAGAATTCCTAGGGAAACTTGGACAGCATAACGGCTGTAAATGCTCAGAAAAAGATTTGAGACATCCACAACAGTTCACAATACCGCTCAACAGCATCATATCAAGGTTCTGGTTCAAATAGCAACATACTAAAATAGTAGAAACTGGACTGGAACTCGTAGCAATAATCTTATAAACTACTACGGATTAGTAACACGTGAACCTGATAGAAGAAGAGAGCCTAGTCCTTAACCCACGTTGAATGAGAAGAGAATGACTCAGATCAGAGGCATAGGGTAAAGGAGTAAAAGAACCCTACGTTCCCTCCCACAATCAATTCCCTTACATATAACTAAAGCATTTCTAGACTCGATATCGACCAGTTTGGCTCAACGAACCTACAGGCAGTCCGGCTCTGATGCCAACGCTGTCAGGACCCCGATTCTAAGCCACATCGATCTAGCCGGTAACACCTCATATCACTTTGCGGCCTCACGCACGGTATCCCACGGGTGTCGCCTTACCATGGCTCGGGACCGTTTGCGCCTTTTGGCTCGCGTATATGACAATGTCGCTAGCATCCATATGACCGAGAACCCGGGCCGACATGGCTAGTCGTGAACCCAAAGCGGCACAGACCTATGGAGACAGGCATACATGAATCACATCGAACATGTCGGTCATCAACAAGTGATTCTGGGATGTAGCACTGGGCTAACAGGACTCCGGGGATCCCGGGCTGTAGCAGGCTAGACAGGACTCCAGAGATCACCGCGTGACATTTCCCCGAAGGGACAGACATAGGGACGAAGTGAAACACATGCCGGCCAGTTAAGTGTCCTGAACAGTAGTGCTGGGCTAGCAGGACTCCGGTGAACCGGGCTGTAGCGGACTACTATGGCTCGAGGAGCACTAGACTACATTTCCCCATAAGAAAGGCTGCGAAGGACAAACAACTAGATTGTCGGATCCCACTCATACCAAGCATTTCAATCATACACACAATATGCCTGATATGAGTACATACAACATGGCATCACAACAAAACTCTACAACTCAAGTACTTTATTTAAAGGCTCCAGGGAGCCATACATAACATATTCATACAGATAGGGGTCACATGACCTGACACTCAAGTCATACAGTCATACAAGCACATGCGGAAGCAACTAGTCTGAGTACAGACTCTAGAAACAAAGAAGGCTTCTCGAAGCCTGTCTATCTACATAAGGCCCTCCATGGCCTGGATCACCACCTGGGTGGCTAGTCACTCGTCGACGTCAAGGTCTACGTAAAACCCATCGGAGGGGGCAGTGTTGTCGTCTGAAAACAATAAATAAGCAAACATGAGTACAAAGGTACTCAGCAAGTCTTACATCAGAACCTACTATACATGCTCATTCTCAAGAAGGTGGTGGGGTTTATGCAGCAAGCCAGCTTTGACTCTTGGCTAAGCTATCCTACGGAACCTTTTAGCAAAATAGTTTTTGCACACGAGTCCACTACTCACCAACACAATACTCCACCGTGGATCCTCCCTCGTATCCTGCGAGAGGGCCATCCTCGGTACTCACACTTATCTTGAGTCTTTTAGTAGTATCCATTAACTTGTCTATGAACTGTATAGGCAACCAAGTAGTCCTTTACCGCGGACGCGACTATTCGAATAGTTTTATACCCTGCAGGGGTGTACTCCGTCACACATGTTTCCACCACTTAGCGTCTGCACACGAAATGTGCTCGGCAGACTTCAAGCGAAAACCGACGTGGGTGTAGACCACGACCTGACTAACCTCACAAGTCTCTAGTCCAGGGTCATCGCCTATTCGGGTTCCATCCACAAGGAAATCCGGCCGGGGTGTCCTCAACGGCCCCGAATGATGTGAACAGGGTTCCCGAGACACCAAACGGGTGACTCGGTACACCCGGCCACGGTGTATCTACCGCAACATAGCCCACCCCTAGGGTCAGCGCTACGCACGGCCGCCAACACTTAACCTACAAACACCAGAAACTAGTTGCAACTCCTGGACTGAGGCGAGAGGGGTCAGTAAGTCGAGCGGGGTCATATTTCAGGGCCCAATGTGTGGTAGTAGCTGAATCTTAAATCACGCATACAGAACTCAGTTCCTAGGGACGGCCTCAATGAAACAACCCACCATGTACTCCTACATGGCCTCTCATCGATACCTTTACCAAAACATGTTCAACGCATCCCACATATCACTGACACAAGCATTTCACTCTAGCCCATCACCCAGATGAACCAGACCTGACACAACTCTAAGCATAGCAGGCATAGCAAGGTAGGAATCACAAGACATGGCTCAATCAACTCCTACACATGCTAGTGGGTTTCATCTAGTTACTGTGGCAATGATAGGTCATGCAGAGGATAAGGGTTCAACTACCGTAGCACACAGCAGTTTGAATCGTGTTGTCTTAATGCAGTAAACAAGAGAAGGAGCGAGAACATGGGTTTGTATCGGAATGATCAATGGTTGCTTGCCTGATGGAGTGGTAACGGGATACTGCCCTTCAGTTGGATACTCGTGAATATCCTCGGAGGCAGAACCTACCACGAAGAACACAATCGAGCACAATCAACACATGACGATATGCAACAATATGATGCATGCTATGACATGGCAATATGAATGTGTTTTGGCCTAATGCAAGCTAAAACAAAAAGGGGTGAACTCATTTGAATCCAAGATTCAAATATTAGCTCATTAATTATTTCATTTATAGGGCATTTTCTTATTCTGCTTAAATAGTAGGGTAAACTTGTTTTGTCATGCATGAAACCATTACAGATGGATAGATTGAATTTTTCTGATAATTTTTCATATATAATTTGTCTCATTAGGAGTTATGGTTGAATTTCTATGAATTTTTGAAGTTTGAACTATTTTTTGGAATTTTCTGAATAAAAATAATTCTAGAAAAACAATTATTGCGTCAGCAATGCGTCAGGGTGACATCAGCAAGTCAAAGGCGCCAGCCAGGTCAAACCTGACTGGTGGGGCCCCCTGGTCAGTGTCTCTGTGCACTAACCACGCTTAGTTAGCCTAATTAACAGGCGGGGCCCACTAGTCAGTGACTATACTAATTAACTAATCTATTTAGTTAGCACTAACAGGGTAATTAGCCGGGCGGGGCCCTCATGTCAGTGAGAGAGGGGGGGGGGAAGTCAACCCACGTCAGCAGGTCAAACCTCCCCGGTCAGTGGGTCAAAGCCTGCCGGCGTTTAGCCGCCGGCGAGGCCAGACGCGGTGGCGCGCTGCTGAAATCGCCCACGGGGCACCATTTGGTGCGCGGAGAGTAGCTACGGGTAGCTGGGGACAACCTACGGCGTTTGGTGGTGGTGGTTGGGCTCGGGGTGGCCGGGAACGTCGCCGGCGACGAGCCTTGCGGTCGCCGGAGTCGGGCGTAAGTGAGCCCGAGGCTATGGGGCACGTCGAGGCGCG
Organism: Triticum monococcum; assembly: GCA_034509565.1. Taxonomy (NCBI): domain Eukaryota; kingdom Viridiplantae; phylum Streptophyta; class Magnoliopsida; order Poales; family Poaceae; genus Triticum; species Triticum monococcum. The sequence continues at coordinate 433,868,550 of CM067841.1, forward strand.
TGGTGAGGTGCGTTGTGCTCCTAGGGATGCAGTGAAGATGATAGGCTAAGTGGCGTGGCCGGAGTTTGGCCGGAGACACGTCGGCGACGAGCTCCACGGTGGCGGGTGCGGGTGAGCTTCGTGTGCTCGCTGTGGTGCACGAGAAGAGGAACAAAGAGGTTGGGGAGGTGCAGCAGCTCACGGCGATCACGAAGAGGTAGACGGCGTGGTCGGGGACGAGTCGATGCGGCGGCAACGTCGAAGGGGATCTCCGGCGAGGCTCGGTGAAGACGAGGTCGAAGAAGTCGTTGCAGAGCGTGTGAGCGCTCGGGGCTTGGCTGCTCGAAGGAGTTGACGACGGCGGAGAGGATGGACACGGTGGTGCATCACGGGGACGTCGGTGGACGGGGTTTTCACGATGGCGCGAGCTCAGCAGCGTCGGCCATGGCGGAGGGGAGCGAGAGAGAGAGGCAGGGGGCGAGTGAGCGTGTCCAGGGGGTCGAGACGGCGACGTGGAGCCGGTCCAGGGGGTCGAGGCGGCGAGGGGAGGAAGCAGGACGGCAGCCTGCTGCGTGGCGCGCGCGGGTGCCGCCGTCGAGCACCTGCCTGCCTGCCTGGCCAAGCCAAGCTGCTCGCTGGCGCGGCAGGTGGGCCTGGTGGGTGGCGCCAGGTAAGGTTCTTCTCCCCTTTTTTGATTTTGTTTTCTTTTCTATTATTCTGTAGCTTTAGGGCTTTAATTAAAATACCTAGGCACTTTCTAAAATCCTGAAAATATTTGTGAGCCCTATTGGGATTATTCCTAACAGCAAACAATTACTTTCAGAATTATTTGAGCACTTGAATTATTTAATAGCATTTAAATGCCCAAATTCAAATATTTATGAATTAAATCAGTGACCTTCTGTTGACCTAGAAAAATGTGCACCTATTTTCCCAAAGGTTCTAACCCAAGGCAAAGAGGGTGAACATTTTAGAAGGGCATTTCAGGTTCATTGAATTTATTTTTAGTAAACCCTAGTTGATTTCAGGGGGGGTTCTGGGGGTTCTGCCTTCCCCATTTCAAGTTTCTGATGAAAGTAACATGATGCACACTCTAATGCATGGACTAGCTAGGGTGTGACATAGGAGTTTGAGAGATACTAATTTGCTTGTGCTACATACTGCATCCTATAGTTGATGTTGACTCTGTCCTTGGTGTCGTTTCTCAGGATGTCGTTAGTTAACCGAAGTTCTATTGCTCGTATCCTAAACCACAGAGGTGGTAGGGATGAGGAGGATCCTCCCGACCAGCCTTCGTTGGCAGAGTTCATGTTAGAGGTTGAGATGAACAAGCGTGAGTGTGGGAGTCCTGGATTAGGGGGTCTCCGGACAGCCGGACTATCTCCATTTGTCGGACTGTTAGACTATGAAGATACAGGATTGAAGACTTCATCTCGTGTCCGGATGGGACTCTAATTGGCGTGGAAGGCAAGCTAGGCAATACGGATATGTGTATCTCCTCCTTTGTAACCGACCTTGTGTAACCCTAACCCTCTCCGGTGTCTATATAAACCGGAGGGTTTTAGTCCGTAGGACACAACAACTACAACATACAATCATACCATAGGCTAGCTTCTAGGGTTTAGCCACTCCGATCTCGTGGTAGATCTACTCTTGTACTACCCATATCATCAATATTAATCAAGCAGGACGTAGGGTTTTACCTCCATCAAGAGGGCCCGATCCTGGGTAAAACATTGTGTCCCCTGCCTCCTGTTACCATCCGCCTTAGACGCACAGTTTGGGACCCCCTACCCGAGATCCGCCGGTTTTGACACCGATATTGGTGCTTTCATTGAGAGTTCCTCTGTGTCGTCGCCATTAGGCTTGATGGCTCCTACTATCATCAATAGCGATGCAGTCCAGGGTGAGACTTTTCTCCCCGGACAGATCTTCGTGTTCGGCGGCTTTGCACTACGGGCCAATTCGCTTGGCCATCTGGAGCAGATTGAAAGTTACGTCCCTGGCCACCAGGTCAGGTTTGGAAGCTTAAACTACACGGCCGATATCCGTGGAGACTTGATCTTCGACGGATTCAAGCCTCTGCCTTGTCCGTCATGCGGTCATGTTGAGTACGATTTAGCTCTACCATCGGACAGTGTTCAGGAGATCGCACAAGTAGCCGCCCCGACCCTCAATTCGGAGCCAGTTGCACTGTCTGTGGACGGGTGGATGGACCCCTCCACGGAGGCCTTACCCTCAGCGGCGATCGAGCCAAACATCGACCTTACCTTGCACGAGAGCCGTGTTGATAAACTGCCAGATCCCTCTCCGGCCACGGACTCCGAACCGCCCGTGCCCATTCCTATCGAATCCGATTGGGCGCCGATCGTGGAGTTTACCTCCGTGGATATTTTTCAGCACTCACCTTTTGGCGACATACTGAAGTCATTAAGGTCTCTCTCCTTGTCAGGAGGATCCTGGCCGAACTACGTCCGACAGGACTGGGATGCGGACGACGAAGAAATTCGCGGCCCACGCACCACCCACTTAGTAGCCACTGTCGATGACTTAACCGACATGCTCGACTTCGACTCCGAAGACATCGACGGTATGGACGACGATGCGGGAGACGAAGAGGAACCACTGCCCACAGGGCACTGGACAGCCACCTCATCATACGATATATACATGGTGGATACACCCAAAGAAGGCAATGGCGACGAGATAGCGGAGGATGACCCCTCCAAGAAGCAACCCAAGCGCCGACGTCAGCGGCGCCGCTCTAAGTCCTGCCAAAGAAAAAGTGGTGATACCGGCACATGAGATAATAACACATGCCGGAGGATGATAATTACATACCCCCTCCGAAGACGAGGCAAGCCTCGGCGACGACGAATTCGCCGTGCCAGAGGATCCCGTCGAACAAGAGCGCTTCAAACGCCGGCTTATAGCCACGTCAAATAGCCTTAAGAAAAAGCAGCAGCAGCTTCAACCTGATCAAGATCTGCTAGCTGACAGATGGACTGAAGTCCTCGCGGCCGAGGAATATAAACTCAAGCACCCCTCCAAGAGTTACCCAAAATGCAGGTTGCTACCCCGACTGGAGGAAGAAGCGTATGACGCAGCTAATCGGCCACCTCGTGGCCGCGATAGAGAGGCATTCCAGCCAAAAACTCAGCCTGCACCCCGACGCCATTCAAATAAAAAGGCATGGGGAGATACGCCAGACCTACGAGACATATTGGAGGACAAAGAAAAGCATGCAAGATCGATCTACGGATCATGAGGGCGCGCCACTATGCGAGACAATAAACGTCACGCCGGATATAGTAAAAGTAAATCCGGCCGGGCCGAACACAGCGGGCAAGACCCGTTCAAGCTGCGTCGCGATATAGCCCAATACAGAGGCGCCGCACACCCCTTATGCTTCACAGACGAAGTAATGGATCATCAAATCCTAGAAGGTTTCAAACGTGTGAATATTGAATCATACGACGGCACAACAGATCCCGCGGTACGGATTGAGGATTTCCTCCTCCACATCCACATGGCCCGCGGTGATGACTTACACGCCATCAAATACCTCCCACTAAAGCTCAAGGGACCAGCGCGGCATTGGCTTAACAGCCTGCCAGCAGAGTCCATTAGCTGTTGGGAAGATCTGGAAGCCGCATTCCTCGACAACTTTCAGGGCACTTATGTGCGGCCACCAGATGTCGATGACTTGAGCCACATAATTCAGCAGCCAGATGAATCGGCCAAGCAATTCTGGACTCGGTTCCTAACAAAGAAAAATCAAATCGTTGACTGTCCTGATGCAGAGGCCCTAGCGGCTTTCAAACACAACATCCACGACGAATGGCTAGCCCGGCACCTTGGTCAGGAAAAGCCGAAATCTATGGCAGCCCTCACGACACTCATGACCTGCTTTTGTGCGGGAGAAGACAGCTGGCTGGCTCGCAGTAATAACATATCAAAGAACCATGGTACTTTGGATACCAAGGACGGCAATAGCAGGTCACGCTGCAACAAACATAAGCGCCGCATTAACAGCGATAATAACGAGGATACGACAGTCAATGTCGGATTCAAAGGCTCTAAACCCGGTCAGCGGAAAAAGCCATTCAAACAAAGTACGCCGAGTCCGTCCAGCTTGGACCGTATACTTGATCGCTCATGTCAAATACACGGCACCCCAGAAAAAGCCAGCCAATCACACCAACAGGGATTGTTGGGTGTTCAAGCAGGCCGGCAAGTTAATTGCAGAAAACAAGGACAAGGGGCCACATAGCAACGACGAGGAGGAGCCCCGGCAGCCACACACCGGAGGACAGAAGAGGTTTCCCCCACAAGTGCGGACGGTGAACATGATATACGCAACCCACATCCCCAAGAGGGAGCGAAAGCGCACGCTCAGGGACGTATATGCGTTGGAGCCAGTCGCCCCAAAGTTCAACCCATGGTCCTCCTATCCGATCACTTTCGATCGCAGGGACCATCCCACTAGTATCCGTCATGGAGGATTCGCCACACTGGTTCTGGACCCAATCATTGACGGATTTCACCTCACTCGAGTCCTTATGGATGGCGGCAGCAGCCTGAACCTGCTTTATCAGGACACAGTGCGCAAAATGGGTATAGACCCCTCAAGGATCAAACCCACAAAAACGACCTTTAAAGGCGTCATTCCAGGCGTAGAGGCCCATTGCACAGGCTCAATTACACTGGAAGTGGTCTTCGGATCCCCGGATAACTTCCGAAGCGAAGATTTAATCTTCGATATGTCCCGTTCCGTAGTGGTTATCATGCACTGCTCGGGCGAACCGCATTTGCGAGATTCAATGCGGTACCGCATTATGCATACCTCAAGCTCAAGATGCCAGGACCTCGCGGGGTTATTACAGTCAATGGAAACACAGAGCGCTCCCTCCGAATGGAGGAGCACACCGCAACCCTCACAGCAGAAGCGCAAAGCAGCCTCTCAAGGCAATCCACTAGTTCGGCGTTTCAAAACCCGGACACCTTCAAGCGCGCTCAGAGCAATCGGCAACTAGACCGCCTTGCGCGATCTGAGCTCGCGTAGCAATGCGGCCCCACCCCAGTCCCAGCCGAACGGCAAAACTCGTGCCACGCGTACATAATTACGCATTAAAAATACCATGGGCACAGGTGGGGAGGGGGGCACACTGCGACACACCCCAAGATGCGGCTTAAACCGCACTAGGGGCTTCCCGTTTGGTTATTTTTCTCTTTTTTCAGGACCTTAATCTCTGGAAACCCTGTTCGGCAGCACTATTGCTGAACACATGATGCAGCAACCAAGGAGGCAGAAAGCTACGTCACACCACGGAATTCCCAGGTGGATTACAATAACGAGCGAAATATTTGATTTAATACTATTGCTCAGCTTGCCCTTGGAAGGGACATAGTCCTACTCTTTGCTTATCGCACCATCTGTATCATTTTGCCTTAACGCACCTTTTTGAATAATCAACGCATAAAATTACGACTATTATTGCATTCTTGTTATATATATATATATATATATGTTCATTAATGACGCCTTGCAACCGTACACTTTGGTACGACAAATACACCAGGGGCTTACGTACCCCACAATATGGTGTGAAAAGTCCGAACACTTTCACAAGTGCGGCACTCCGAACTTATAGCATTATATGCATCAGCTCCGAATCATTTCTTTGGTGAAATGTTGGGTTTACCCGGCTCCTATGTTTTGGTACCTTATGTTCCGCTCTATCGGCTAAGGTAGCGCTAGGAGAACTACTGCGATTGTGCCCCGGTTCTGCTGGGCTAAAGCACCTCAGTAGAGAAAGCTAAAACTGTCTGTCATGATAAAGCGAGAGACTAGTCGCTGTTCGGCGAGTTTTTCGAGTCCCTAAAGACTTATGCCGCTTAGAGCGAGGGGACGGCCCTGTCCGGCTTAAAGGCGTGTATCGCGCCCCGAATTCGGCCTTCCGAATACCAGGGGCTTCGCCAAAATTTAAAATTTTAGAATTCTATGGCTAAGTGAGAGTGATAAAGCATTATTAGTCCGGTTGCCTTGTTCGTTGTGCTGATCACCTCCCTCGAAGGACCCAAACATGGGAACAAGAGTGCTCAGGTTTATCCTGAACACCCCAGCACTCGTGGCATGGGGGCAGAAGCCGAGGACTAGCCATCTCTCAGATTGGATAAATAGCCAAACAGAAGGTAATATTTTAAATTCACACAAGCGTTGCATAGCGCATATGAAACAAGTTTTCATCATACAGGATCACACGAGCAAGTTTACTCAAATATTACATCCTTGGAACATTCGTCCGCTACAAGACGGGCACCCTTCAGGACACCCTCATAATAAATTTCGGGGGTGCGATGCTCCTTGCCCTGCGGCGGCCCTTCCTTGATCAGCTTCACAGCGTCTAGCTTGGCCCACTGCACCTTCACACGGGCGAAAGCCTAGCGTGCACCTTCGATGCAGACGGACCACTTGACGACCTCCAGCCGTGGGCAGGCATCCACAAGCCGCCTCACCAGGCCGAAGTAGCTGTTCGAAAGGGCGTCGACAGGCCACAGCCGGACTATAAGGCCCTTCATGGCCTGTTCGGCAGCCTTGTGCAGCTCGACCAGCTGCTTTAGTTGGTCGCTTAGAGGCATCGGGTGTTCGGTCTCAGTATACTGAGACCAGAACAACTTCTCCGTTGAGCTTCCCTCCTCGGCCTGGTAAAACTGTGCGGCATCCGACATGTTGCGGGGCAAATCTGCGAATGCTCCTGGAGAGCTCCGAATTCAGGTAAGTAATCGGTAATTTACTTTTACATGCTTCCTTTGCATATAGAATGCCTTACCCGCCGCTATTTTCTTCATCGCATCAATCTCCTAGAGGGCCTTTTGGGCTTCGGCCTTGGCACTTTTTGCACTCTCGAGGGCCGCGACAAGCTCAGACTCTCGCGTCTTCGAGTCAAGCTCCAACGCCTCGCGCTTCGTCATGAGAGCCTGGAGCTCTTGCTGCACCTCGCCCACACGAGCCTCTTGCTTTTCCCGGTCGGTGCACTCCTTGGTCGCTTTATCTTTGGCCTTGGTTAGTGCTTGCTTCAGGGTTGCCACCTCGGTCGTGGCCTCTGGCAAATATACGATGATCCAGTCATTTTGCAATCACGTCTTCTTTTATATATACATATCTATAGACAGGGTATTACTTACCATTGTTCTCCTCGAGCTGCCTCTTGGCAAGGCCGAGCTCTTTCTTGGACCCCTCGAGGTCCTGCTTCAATGAGGCGACCTCCGCAGTCAGTGCGGCTGAGGCCAGCCGCGAAGCCTGCATACGCATATTGACATACTTAAATTACACTCCTGCGATATTGTTTGATCCTCTGTTCGGCTTTTCTTTGTGAACACCGAACAGAGCATCAGGGGCTACTGTTTATGCGGTAATATTTTTCCTATATTTCAACACTTACCTCAAATCCTGTTAGAAGGCTGGCACATGCTTCAGTCAATCTGCTCTTGGCGGACTGAACCTTCTGGACCACCGCACTCATAATAGTACGGTGCTCCTCGTCGATGGAAATGTTGCGAAGCACTTCCAGTAGATTGTCTGGCGCCTCTGGATGGACAGAGGTCACCGGCACAAGCGTCATGCCCCTCTTGGAAGGAGGCTGCCTGCCCGAGTCCGGAACCACTGGAGGTTCCGGCGCGGTGTTCAGCTAAGGGCCGAACTCGGAGCTCTCAGGGGCCTTGTCCCCTCGGCTCCCGGAGTCTGGGAGGCCGCCTTGAGGCACCTCCGTGACTGTCTCCCCTCGACCCGGTGCCTCGTGAGATAGCACCTCGGCGTCATCCGCGGGATGAGGGGAGGTGGCGGTCGGGACGGGATCGCTGTCCATGTCCGACGAGCCCAGGGAACCGTCCGATGATACATCGATACTGGCTCGTGGTGGCCTGCATAATCATGTTCGGCGTTAGGGAAAGCAGTGCGACAAAGGAATGCTATGAGTTACTCCGGTATCCGAATACTTACGATCTCCCCAGGGACTTGGCCCTGGGCAACCACTCGTCTTCGCCTTCGTCGGCAGCGGTGGAACTGTCCGGAAGGAGAGTCCTTCCCTTCTTGGACCCTTCGCCCCCCAGTTGGGACAGCCTTCCTTTTCTTGTCTCCCCCGTCTGGAGGGGGAGCATCTTCTTCTTCCTCCCCGTCTTCGGGGGAGGAGTGTGCCATAGAGTCATTGGATGATGAGTCCGATAACACCTGGCGCCGGGAACTCTTTCGGGTTTCCTTGGCCTTCTTGGTCTTCTCTGGCACCTTGTAAGGAGCCGGAGTTAGCATTTCCATCAGGAGGCATTTGCTGGGCCTTCGGGCAAAGGAGCCGGACAGTTGATCTGTCCGGCCGTTTCCTGCCAGTCCTGTCAAAGGAACGGGAGCTTAGATCCCGCATAGAGTCAAACTATGAAAAACAAGTATCCTGTAAGAGGTAAAACCGCTTACCGCGCTGGCTTGCCGCTTCACGCAGAATCCGCGATCCTCGGTAGTAGGAGGAGGAACCTCGGCGCCCTTGAATACCACCTTCCAGGCATCCTCATGTGTTGTATTGAAGAGCCTGTTCAGAGTTTGGTGCTAGGATGGGTCGAACTCCCACAAGTTGAAGGCCCGTTGTTGACACGGGAGGATCCGGCGGATGAGCATGACCTGGACTACATTGACGAGTTTGGGCTTCTTGTTCACCATGTTCTGAATACATGTTTGGAGTCCGGTCAGCTCTCCCAAACTACCCCAGGACATGCCCTTCTCTTTCCAGGAGGTGAGCCGCGTGGGGATGCCAGATCGGAACTCGGGGGCCGCTGCCCATGCAGGGTCACGCGGCTCGGTGATGTAGAACCACCCCGATTGCCACCCCTTTATGGTTTCCACAAAGGAGCCCTCGAGCCATGTAACGTTGGGCATCTTGCCCACCATGGCGCCTCCGCACTCCGCCTGGCGGCCGCCCACTACCTTCGGTTTGATATTGAAGGTCTTCAGCCATAAGCCGAAGTGGGGCTTGATGCGGAGGAAGGCCTCGCACACGACGATAAACGCCGAGATGTTGAGGATGAAGTTCGGGGCAAGATCGTGGAAATCCAGGCCGTAGTAGAACATGAGTCCCTGGACGAATGGGTGGAGAGGGAGTCCCAGTCCGCGGAGGAAATGGGTAAGGAACACTACCCTCTCATGGGGCCCGGGGGTGGGGATGAGCCGCCCCTCATCTGGGAGCCGGTGCCGATGTCGTCGGGCAGGTATCCGGCTCTCCTCAGCTTCTTGATGTTTCGCTCTGTGACAGAGGAGACCATCCACCTGCCTCCCGCTCCAGACATGGTTGGAGAAGGTTGAGGTGGGAAGTGCGGACTTGGGCGCTAGAGCTCGAGCGTGCGAAAACGGATGAGCAAAGGAGGAAGAAGGCGTGGATGAAAAGGTGAATCCTTATCCCTTTATATGGGCAGACGAAACTAAGTGTCCCCACTAGCCTGGTAAAACTCACTTATCCCCCAAGCGCCGTAATCGATGACGCGGTTGGGTTACCCATGCCCGTATTGATGAGAATCCCGTGATAAGGGGACACGATCTCTGCTTTGACAAGACGTGTCAAAAAATTGCCTCGCGTTATGTGCGAGGCTAGTTAAAGGAAACGGTTCGAATAATCACCGGGCCATGACATAATGTCGTGTTGCCAAAACAAATCAGCAAATTAGATTTGTGGAAATATTATTCTCTCTACGGTGGCATGTGGAACTTATTTTGCAGGGTCGGACACTATCCTTATATTCAAATTCTTCCGTGGTATATTTGGAGGACGAGCCCGCCTTGCAATGCCGAAGACAATACTGCGCGCCGGACTCATCGTCATTGAAAGCCCGATTCAGGGGCTACGGTGGGAGTCCTAGATTAGGGGGTCTCCGGACAGCCGGACTATCTCCATTGGCCGGACTGTTATACTATGAAGATACAGGATTGAAGACTTCGTCTCGTGTTCGGATGGGACTCTACTTGGCGTGGAAGGCAAGCTAGGCAATACGGATTTGTGTATCTCCTCTTTTGTAACCGACCTTGTGTAACCCTAACCCTCTCCGGTGTCTATATAAACCGGAGGGTTTTAGTCCATAGGACACAACAACTACAACATACAATCATACCATAGGCTAGCTTCTAGGGTTTAGCCTCTCCGATCTCGTGGTAGATCTACTCTTGTACTACCCATATCATCAATATTAATCAAGGAGGACGTAGGGTTTTACCTCCATCAAGAGGGCCCGAACCTAGGTAAAACATTGTGTCCCCTGCCTCCTGTTACCATCCGCCTTAGATGCACAGTTTGGGACCCCCTACCCGAGATCCGCCGGTTTTGACACCGACAGTGAGACTAACCGCTTGTTGGCACGGATTGAGCAGAACACCGCACATCAGAATGATAAGTTGGTTTCCATCACCGACTTCATAGGCCTGAACCCACCCACCTTCCATCATGCCATTGAGCGACTCGATGCAGATGACTGGCTCCATAGTATCACTCACAAACTGCGTTCTGCGAACGTAGCTGAAGGTGACAAGGTCACCTATGCTACATATCACCTAGAGGGTCCTGCTAGTCTTTGGTGGCAGAACTATGAGGCTATGCTTCCAGCTGGTTAGATTCCTACCTGGAGAGATTTCACTGAGGCCTTTCGCGAGCATCACATTCTGTCAGATTTCGGGTTCCGGCAGACCCTTAAGGTTCGAACACCGGGGTGCGCGCGGAAACCACGCCTTCTACCTCCCCGTCTTGCAAAGATCTAAACTACTAAAAGAACTGCGCAAGAGACACAAGATTTATACTGGTTCGGGCCACCGAGATGGTGTAATACCCTACTCCAGTGTGTGGTGGATGGATTGCCTCCTGGGCTGGTGATGATGAACAATACAAGGAAGAACAGCCTCGCGAGGGTCTATTCTTGGCTGGGGCGATGAACTACTGGGGGGAGTTCAGTTACCTCTCTCTCTCTCTCTACCTGCTGGCCGGATCCACGCGCCGAACCGAACCCTCTACTCTGTGTGCCTTCTTATGAAAACCGAACCGAACCCCCCAACCAAAAAACCCTCGAACCGAACCCTTTGCTACGTGGGTGGCCGGTCCCTGTTTATAGAGGCCCTGGTCCTCTTCCCAAATATCGAGCGGGAAGGGAGCCAACAATGGCGGGCTAATTTGAAGGGGGACAGCAAGTACTCTTATCCTGACTAAAGGTGGTCTTCGCCCGCGAAAGACTCTGCGGTGACGCCGTGCTGGGCTCCATGGTGACCTCCGTCTCGTAGTCCGCTTGGTCCTGGTCTCGTTGCACTGAAATGGCAACCTTTGCCTGATGCCTCGGTACTCCGCGGCTGCGCTTGCCCCCTTTGCACCAAAGAGGAAAGAAGGACGCTGCGCGCGCTGGCACCCGCCTGGTGGCCTGAGTCGTCATGGCTTGCATCATGGGCACCTCGCGAGGTACCCCGCCTTGAACTCTCCGCCTCCTTGCGAGCCAGCCTGACGAGGCTATGCCTGAGGATGCGCCGTGTCGTCCGCCTCGCGAGGCTTGGCCCCTCGCGAGGGTCTTGAGTCTTGTGTTGATGAAGATGGGCCGAGCTGGGCCCCCACTTGAGCCACGCCGCAAGCCGCAGGCAGGCAAGTCTGGGGACCCCCGTTCCCAGAACGCCGACAGTAGCCCCCGGGCCTAAGGCGCGCACGGACTTGGCCGCGCCGAGAGGCAAAAGGGCAAGGGCGAAGCGCCGCGGGCCCTAACAGCCTGCGGCCTTGGACGCCGCGTGGCGGTTGATTGGACGTGGGCGTCTCCACTTCCCCACGACGCCTTGGTGATCGTGCCAGTTGGACAAGTCCCTGCATGCAGATCATGTTATGATTACCTGCGATCGTGGAGGCCGGCGGTTGGCCTTCGCCGGCTATAAGTATTGTACGGCGCGTGCCCTTCCAGTCCATCTCTCCTTGCATTCTCCTTCTTCCCGATCCTTGCTCTGCCTTGCTGGGATGGCTCCGATCCGCCGGTTCTCCGCAGCGGAGAAGGGAAAAGCTCCTCGAGAGGGGCCAGACCCGCTCCCGCCGAAGAAGCGGCTCGCCCTGTGCAGCCAGGGCGAGGAAAACCGTCAGGTGGAGCCGAGGCCCCGGTGCGAGCGGGCTCCGCCGGGGTTCTCGCTTCCTTTGTACGCTCCTGCCGAGGGCCCCGAGGGTGTCGATGCTGATCTCCGCGGTTGGCACCGTCGCAGGCGCCGTCGGGTCATGAAGGTGTGGGTTGTTCCTCCCGGAGTCCATGCCGAGGGCTCCTCCCACGAGTTCGTGCTCCACGTCGTCGTTCCTTTTCAATCCTGGATCCGTCTGCCTCCCTTCTTCGCCTCCGTCGTCCCTCCAGGAGGGCCTCTGGAGCTCTAGCTGCAGCACACCGGCTGCAGTGCCCTTGCGACCGAGGCAGAGGTCGTGGTCGCTGCCCCGGGCGAGGTCTACTTGTCCCATGGCTGGAGAGAAGTCGGACGGGTTTGCAAGGAGAGGGGCGTCTTCACGGTCCACCTGGAGTATGATGGCGCTGCGGTGATGTTCTTCAAGGTCTTCAACGTGATCGGGCGCCGGCTGGAGTGCTGCCGCGGGAGAGGTGGCCAGGACCTTGCCCTGGAGAGGGCTAGGCCCGTCGACCGCTCCCTTGGCGGAGGCACCGGGGGGTCCAGCGACTCCAGCGAAATCTTCGCGACTCCGGAGACGAGCGACGACAGCTACGAGCCCCTGAGCCGGCGCCGCTCCCGGAGCAGGGTGGGCTCGTCAGGCCGTCGCCGACCCTGATCTGGATGGGGTTGGCGCCGGCGCCTGACGGCCCAGTGTTGATGATGGCATCTTTTGCAGGAGCCCGTGTAGTTAGCACTCCTTAGGATTCGTTCCCTGCGAGGAATCAAAATGCGCCCCACGGGGACTTGTAAGGTGTCTGTAGTCCCGTTTGTTAATACATGACCTTCGCTATAGATTTGTGTGAGTTGCTGATTTCGTCATAGCTTAGTTCTCCCTTTCGAACCTCACGAGGGCTTGGTGCTCTACGCCGACAGGTCCCAGTCCCAAGGTGGCGTCAGCCGTCGCTGGTATGCCAGGTCGCGATGCGGTGGTCAAGGCCAGGAGGTGAGCGACCCAGGGTCCGGTAAGAGCCCCTGAGTCGCGATGCTCAGGAGGTCCCCTTTGGCGCCCAAGCAGCCGTTTCTTGGTGGGAAAGGGAAGCAACGTCGCCAGTACGGAATTGCCTTAGGTGCGGGGGCTGTGTCACGGTAGCCAGCGCTTTGGATGGTGACTTATCTTGAGGATCGGGGATTATTCCTGGTGTGCCGTCGGGTTCGCGCGTCGGTAGGAGCGGAATCGCTCGACAAGGTCCTCGTGAGCCCCTTCTCCCTCGCCTCTGCTCCCCTTTCTGCTCTACGTCCTCGGGTCCCGGCCCTCGAGCTTGTCTTAGCCGTCGCTGGTATGCCAGGTCGCGATGCCATGGACAAGGCCAGAGGGTGAGGGCTGGAGAGCTAGTAGGAGCCCTGAGTCGCGATGCTCAGGCACCCCCCCTTTAACGTGCAGGCGGTTCGCGCGGGCGAGGGCGAAGGAAACCGGGCCTTGGCTAGCGCAGTTCCCTCCAAGGATCCTGCAGAGTCATCACAGAAAGAAGATGGTGTTGCCATGGCGGTCATTAGTCGATCGTTAGTCACTCAAGAGCTTGCTGGTTGGAGTAGGTGAGGTGTATCTAGGCACCCGTGAGCCAGCGCGGGACTCACGAGGCCCTACCTCTAGGCGGGTTGCGCCTGGCACTGGGCCATATCTTGAGATGTGTCCCTGCAAAATTTGGTTAGATGCCGGTACTCTACGTCGTCGGGTCCCGGCCCTCGAGCTTGTCTCAGCCGTCGCTGGTATGCCAGGTCGCGATGCCGTGGACAAGGCCAGAGGGTGAGGGCTGGAGAGCCAGTAAGAGCCCTGAGTCGCGATGCTCAGGCACCCCCCCTTTAACGTGCAAGTGGCCGACATGGGAAGAAAGGATGCCGCGGGCAGGCACCATGCAGTTAAGCGTGATAGGCAATGCATAGTTGGAAATAAACGCGAGGGAGATACACGCCGCTGGGTCTGGCCCGAGCGGCTTGGGGATGATGCAGCCCAAGGGGCGCCCCCAATCAAGGCAAACTAACGACTGAAAAGTAAATGAGCGGATACATGCCGCAGGGACGGACCCACGCGGCCTGGGAGTGATGCAACCCTGGGAGGGCGCTCCCAGCTGGGAATGGAACTTGGAAGATGTCCCCTAAGGATGTCGTCGGCGAAGTGGCGTCGGTGCAGCAGACTCGGTGGGCTGCGGAAGCTGATCCTCACGAGCCCCCAGGCCCCAGGGCCTCGGGAGGCTCCGGAGGCACTGGTGACTCCTCGCGAGCAGCCTTCATCTCCGCCAGGGCCGCGGAACGCCTGTCTTCCTGAGCCTCCATGATGCCCCTCAGGCGCTGGTACGTCGCGGCCATGCTCGGCAGGCCGTAAGGCATGTGAACATAGCTGTGGGGTGGACCCTCACAGCGCCCCACTTGTGAGGGCCAGAGGTGCTCCGTTGTTGCGATCTGATTGAGCCCTGGTACATCGACGCAGACGCGCAGCCCGCCATCCTCGCCTGGATGTGGGGCCACAGCTGGTGAACGACGGCAACCCCTCATGATCCTTGACCCCTGCAGTTCTTGAATGGCCTTGCTGACGAACTCATGCTGGTCCGGCCTTCCTTGCTTGGCTCCTTCCCGAGGGAAACGTGCAGCGAAGCACGCTTCCATTGAAGGAAATATGCCCTAGAGGCAATAATAAAGTTATTATTTATTTCCTTATATCATGATAAATGTTTATTATTCATGCTAGAATTGTATTAACCGGAAACATAATACATGTGTGAGTACATAGACAAACTTAGTGTCACTAGTATGCCTCTACTTGACTAGCTCATTAATCAAAGATGGTTATGTTTCCTAACCATGAACAATGTGTTGTTATTTGATTAACGAGGTCACATCATTAGTTGAATGATCTGATTGACATGACCCATTTCATTAGCTTAGCACCCGATCGTTTAGTATGTTGCTATTGCTTTCTTCATGACTTATACATGTTCCTATGACTATGAGATTATGCAACTCCCATTTACCGGAGGAACACTTTGGGTGCTACCAAACATCACAACGTAACTGGGTGATTATAAAGGAGTACTACAGGTGTCTCCAAAGGTAGATGTTGGGTTGGCGTATTTCGAGATTAGGATTTGTCACTCCGATTGTCGGAGAGGTATCTCTAGGCCCTCTCGGTAATGCACATCACATAAGCCTTGCAAGCACTGCAACTAATATGTTAGTTGTGAGATGATATATTACGGAACGAGTAAAGAGACTTGTCGGTAACGATATTGAACTAGGTATTGGATACTGACGATCGAATCTCGGGCAAGTAACATACCGATGACAAAGGGAACAACGTATGTTGTTATGCGGTCTGACCGATAACGATCTTCGTAGAATATGTAGGAGCCAATATGGGCATCCAGGTCCCGCTATTGGTTATTGACCGGAGATGTGTCTTAGTCATGTCTACATTGTTCTCAAACCGTAGGGTCCGCACACTTAACGTTACGATGACAGTTATTATGAGTTTATGCATTTTGATGTACCGAAGTTAGTTCGGAGTCCCGGATGTGATCAGGACATGACGAGGAGTCTCGAAATGGCCGAGACATAAAGATTGATATATTGGATGACTATATTCCGACACCGGAAGTGTTCCGGATGATTTCGGAGAAAACCGGAGAGCCGGAGGGGTTACCGGAACCCCCCGGGGAAGTAATGGGCCTTATCGGGCCTGAGGGGAGAGAGAGGGCAGCAGCCCAAGAGGTGGCGCGCCCCCCCTCAAGGGAGTCCGAATTGGACTAGGAGGGGAGGGCGCGGCCCCCCCTTTCCCTCTCCCTCTCCTTCTCTTTCCTTCCCCCCAAGTCTCCTAGTTGGACTAGGAAAGGGGAGTCCTACTCCCACTAGGAGGAGGACTCCCCCTCCCTTGGCGCGCCCCATAGGCCGGCCGGCCTCCCCCTTGCTCCTTTATATACGGGGGCAGGGGGCACCTCTAGACACACAAGTTGATCGTTCCTTAGCCGTGTGCAGTGCCCCCTGGCACCATATTCCACCTCGATCATATCGTTGTAGTGCTTAGGCGAAGGCCTGCGTCGGTAGAACATCAAGATCGTCATCACGCCGTCGTGCTGACGGAACTCCTCCCCGAAGCTTTGCTGGATCGGAGCCCGGGGATCGTCATCGAGCTGTACGTGTGCTAAGAACTCGGAGGTGCCGGAGTAACGGTGCTTGGATCGGTCGGATCGGGAAGAAGACGTACGACTACTTCCTCTACGTTGTGTCAACGCTTCCGTTGCGATCTACAAGGGTACGTAGATCATATTCTCCTCTCGTTGCTGTGCATCACCATGATCTTGCATGTGCGTAGGAAAATTTTGAAATTACTACGTTCCCCAACATCCACATGGTGCCCAAGCGCCTCCCTCGTGACCCTGGCTAGGTCGGTGGCCCTCCAGGTGAGAGCCCCCGAGCCCTGCCCGAGGAGGGCGCCGGGCGCGCTTCCCTATGCGATGGAAGGAGGGTCCCCCTGGGCAGACACGGGCCCTGAAGGGCCTGCCTCCTGAGGGGCCGAGCCTGACGACGTCTTCTTCTTCTTGGGGGTGGTCTCAGGGAGCCACCTGCTTCCGTGATCTGGGTCTTCTAGCGACGCGGCCTGATAGGCTCTTTCCAGGGAACACACTGCATCCTTCTCTTCACAGGGCACCGTGATGACTCCGCCACTTCCTGGCATCTTGAGGACGTTGTAGCCATGGTGAGTCGCAACCATGAACTTGGCCAGCGCTGGGTACCCGAGGATGGCGTTCTACGGCAGGCAGATGTGGGCGACGTCGAAGTCGATGAGCTTGGTGCGGTAGTTGCTGCGAGCCCCGAAGGTGACAGGGAGGCGGACCTGCCCGATCGGACTGTGGAACCGTCGGTGATCCCGGAGAAAGGCTTGGTTGGCTGAAGCTGGTCATAGGGCACTTGGAGGTTGTTGAAGGTCTCCACGGACAGGATGTTGAGCCCTGCCCCTCCGTCGATGAGGGTCTTGGTGACCAGCACGTTGCTGATGACTGGGGAGCAGAGCATCGGGAGGACTCCGGCCGTGGCTGCGCACTTGAGCTGGTCTGCCGAGCTGAACGTGATGGCGCACGCCGACCACCTGAGGGGGCACGTTGCTTCGAGCTTGGGGAGAACTGCATTCACTTCGCGGGCAAACTACTTGAAGATGCGTTGGGAGGCTGGGGCTTGAGCTCCACCCAGGATGCAGGCGATTGCGCACGGCTCCTGGAAGCCCCCAGCCCCCTCGTCTTGATGGCGGTCTTCGTTCCTTCTTGGTGGAGGCGGCAGAGGAGGTAGGCCTGCGTTGCCATGAGGGCGATCCTCACGAGGCTAATCCCTCCAGTCTCCCTCGCGAGGCAGGTCCCGCCAGCGGTCCTCGCGAGGCTGGTCGCGCCACCCCTGGCGCGGGCCGCGATCTTCCCAGCGCCCTGTGTTTCTTCCTCCTGCTCGGCCGTAGCCCTGGTCAGCACGGTCGGGGCGACGGCCGATCCTTCCTTCTCGCACGGCGCGGAGTTCTTGACATTTGTTGGTGTTGTGGGTGTGGAGGTCGTGGTACACACAGTACCGGCTGCCTCTGGAGGGTTCGGGCAGGTCCTTGCCCCGCTTGGTGTCTGGTTCTGCCGCAAGTACGGCAGCCCCCTTGCGCTTCACGTCCTTGGCCTTGGGCTTCTTCTCTTCTGGATCTGTGGCAGGCAGCTCGAGGAGGGAGAGGCGTCCCTCCTCAGCCCTGGCACACCTGTTCGCCAAGTTGAACATCTCCAGGGAGGTGCAGAGGTCTTCGTGCATTGCCAGCTCCTCCTTCATCTTGACGTCGCGCACGCCGTTGGAGAAGGCCGAGATGATGGCCTCCTCGGACACCTTGGGGATCTTGAGGCGCGCGCTGTTGAAGCGCTGGATGTATTTTTGCAGGGTCTCTCCGGGTTGTTGCTTGATGCGGCGCATGTCGCTCACGGCGGGCGGCCGGTCGCGAGTACCTCGGAAGTTGGCGATGAAGCGAGCGCGCATCTGGTCCCAGGAGGAGATCGTGCCTGGAGCCAGATTCAGGAGCCAGGTTCGAGCTCCTTCCTTGAGCGCCATGGGGAACCAGTTCGCCATGACCTTCTCATCCCCGCCGGCAGCCTCGATGCCCAGCTCATAGAGCTGGAGGAACTCTGCAGGATCAGTTGTGCCGTCGTAGCGAGGAGGCAGGTCAGGCTTGAACTTGCTGGGCCACACGACGTTGTGCAGCTTAGTGGTGTAGGCGTGGCAGCCCGCGGTGGCCACATAAGGCTTCGGTTGGTGGAGAGCTTGGTCTTGAGGGTCCCCACGCGCTGCAGCTAGGAGAAGGGCGGGGTCTTGGCGTGCCGGAGCTGGAGCAGGGTCGCGGCGTGCCGGAGCAGGGAGCGCCCTGGCAGCCCCTTGCGGGTGAGGAACTTCTTGGCAGCTCCGCTCTTGCTGCGCTGGAGCCTGACGGAGCAGGTTCCGCCCAGGGGCCAAGCGCCTTGGAGCCATGGCATCTTCTTGGAGGGGAGGCGGCTGGCGCGCCTCTGGAGCTTCGTTGCCCGCGCGGGGCGGAGTGTGGTGCAGAGGAACGGACGGTGCGGAAGAGCCCCCTGCGGCGCGGACAAGCTCGGCGACGCAGTGGAGCCACTCTTCGTAGACGTCGTCGACGGGGCGGTAGTGGAGGAGCTCGTTTGCCGCGAGGAGCGCAGCTCAAGCCTCCAAGGGTGCGCGGAGCACGCGGGACGAAGAACCGGCCGGTGCGAGCGAGGGAGTGGCGGTGCGGCCGTCTTGCCGCACGGACGGGTGCTGAGACGATGCTTGCTGCTTGCCCCCCGCCAGGCCGGTGGCGGCGTTGACGGTGGGCGACGGGGAACAACGAGGACACCCACCGACGGGGGCCGTTTGGGCGACGTGAGAAGCAATGGCGGCCCGGCGCTCGGCGCGGGCCCGCCGAGCGTCAGACATGGATGCGACGGTCGGAGGAGAGCGGAGTGGTGGAAGACAAATTCCGGCGCACCCCTACCTGGCGCACCAAATGTCGGATTTCGGGTTCCGGCAGACCCTTAAGGTTCGAACACTGGGGTGCGTGCGGAAATCACGCCTTCTACCTCCCCGTCTCGCAAAGATCTAAACTACTAAAAGAACTGCGCAAGAGACACAAGATTTATATTGGTTCGGGCCACCGAGATGGTGTAATACCCTACTCCAGTGTGTGGTGGATGGATTGCCTCCTGGGGCTGGTGATGATGAACAATACAAGGAAGAACAGCCTCGCGAGGGTCTGTTCTTGGCTGGGGCGATGAACTACTGGGGGGAGTTCAGTCACCTCTCTCTCTCTCTCTCTCTCTCTCTACCTGCTGGCCGGATCCACGCGCCGAACCGAACCCTCTACTCTGTGTGCCTTCTTATGAAAACCGAACCGAACCCCCGAACCAAAAAACCCTCGAACCGAACCCTTTGCTACGTGGGTGGCCGGTCCCTATTTATAGAGCCCCTGGTCCTCTTCGCAAATATCGAGCGGGAAGGGAGCCAACAATGGTGGGCTAATTTGAAGGGGGATAGCAAGTACTCTTATCCTGACTAAAGGTGGTCTTCGCCTGCGAAAGACTCTGCGGTGACGTCGTGCTGGGCTCCATGGTGACCTCCGTCTCGTAGTCCGCTTGGTCCTGGTCTCGTTGCACCGAAATGGCAACCTTTGCCTGATGCCTCGGTACTCCGCGGCTGCGCTTGCCCCCTTTGCACCAAAGAGGAAAGAAGGACGCTGCGCGCGCTGGCACCCGCCTGGTGCCCTGAGTTGTCATGGCTTGCGTCATGGGCACCTCGTGAGGTACCCCGCCTTGAACTCTCCGCCTCCTCGCGAGCCAGCCTGACGAGGCTATGCCTGAGGATGCGCCGTGTCGTCCGCCTCGCGAGGCTTGGCCCCTTGCGAGGGTCTTGAGTCTTGTGTTGATGAAGATGGGCCGGGTTGGGCCCCCACTTGAGCCACGCCACAGGCCGCAGGCAGGCAAGTCTGGGGACCTCCGTTCCCAGAACGCCGACACATTCCTGAAGCCCTCATCGACCGCAAGAGAGAAGAGTTCTGTAGTTTCACCCAGAGTAAGATGCCTGTTGATGCTTACAGTAGAGAGTTTGAGAACCTCGCCCGCTATGCTACAGAGGAGGTGTCCACGGATGCCAAGAAGCAGGCTAGGTTCCGTAAGGGTCTCAACCCCAAGTTGCATCGCGATCTCCACCTGCATCATTGTGATACTTTCGAGGCTTTTGTGAACAAGGCCATTAATGCAGAGACAGCTCAGCTCACTTACAAGGAGTCTCGTAAGCACACCCGTGATATGGGTTCTTGATACGTCTCTGTCGTATCTACTTTTCCAAACACTTTTGCCCTTGTTTTGGACTCTAACTTGCATGATTTGAATGGAACTAACCCTGACTGACGTTGTTTTCAGCAGAATTACCATGGTGTTATTTATGTGTAGGAGCAAACGTTCTCGGAATGACCTGAAACTTCAGGGAGCCACTTTTCAGAAAATATGAAAATACCTACAAAACATGAAGGCCAGGGGGCCCACCACCTCTCCACGTGGGTGGGGGCGCGCCTGCCCCCCTAGGGCGCGCCCCCTACCTCGTGGGCCCACTGTTGCCTCTCCGACTCCAACTCCAACTCCATATATTGAGTTTCGGGGACAAAAAAATCAGAGAGAAGAATTCATCACGTTTTACGATACAGAGCCGCCGCCAAGCCCTAAAACCTCTCGGGAGGGCTGATCTGGAGTCCGTTTGGGGCTCCGGAGAGGGGAATCTGTCGCCATTGTCATCATCAACCATCCTCCATCACCAATTTCATGATGCTCACCACCGTGCGTGAGTAATTCCATCGTAGGCTTGCTGGACGGTGATGGGTTGGATGGGATCTATCATGTAATCGAGTTAGTTTTGTTAGGGTTTGATCCCTAGTGTCCACTATGTTCTGAGATTGATGTTGCTATGACTTTGCTATGCTTAATGCTTGTCACTAGGGCCCGAGTGCCATGATTTCAGATCTGAACCTATTATGTTTTCATCAATATATGAGTGTTCTTGATCCTATCTTGCAAGTCTATAGTCACCTATTGTGTGTTATGATCCGTTAACCCCTAAGTGACAATAATCGGGATACTTACCGGTGATGACCATAGTTTGAGGAGTTCATGTATTCACTATGTGTTAATGCTTTGTTCCGGTTCTCTATTAAAAGGAGGCCTTAATATCCCTTAGTTTCCGTAAGGACCTCGCTGCCATGGGAGGGTAGGACAAAAGATGTCATGCAAGTTCTTTTCCATAAGCATGGTTGACTATATTCGGAATACATGCCTACATTATATCATTGAACCGGAGCTAGTTCTGTGTCACCCTAGGTTATGACTGTTACATGATGAACCGCATCTGGCATAATTCTCCATCAATGATCCATTGCCTACGAGCTTTCCATATATTGTTCTCCGCTTATTTACTTTTCCGTTGTTATTGCTATCATCACTACAAAATACCAAAAACATTACTTTTACTACTGTTACCTTTTGCTACCGTTATCACTACTATCATATTACTTTGCTACTAAACACTTTGCTGCAGATATTAAGTTTCTAGGTATGGTTGAATTGACAACTCAGCTGCTAATACTTGAGAGTATTCTTTGGCTCCCCTTGTGTCGAATCAACAAATTTGGGTTGAATACTCTACCCTCGAAAACTGTTGCGATCCCCTATACTTGTGGGTTATTAGTTCTTCCTCTGGTTCTAGTTATCAGAAGCGTCGGATTTGGGTTCCGAACTCTGCTCTTCCACCCAGTTTAACACCGAGGCCATCTTATGTCGCGCCTCACCAGGTTCAGTTTTATGCTCCACCCAAGCCTATGGGTAGACCGCTTGTCAACACGGGTCCATGTCCAACTTCAGGGACTTGCTTCACATGCGGAAAGCCAGGACACTATGCACGTGACTGCTCTCAAGCCAACTATGCTCCACCCTAGCCCAAGAAGTCTATTGGTCGTGGTAAGACATCATGCAAGATGATCAGTGCCAAGTCAGCTCCCACTGAACGTGGACGTGTGCATCACGTCTCAGCTAGAAACACTCATGATGATCCAGATGTCGTTCTTGGTACTCTCCTTGTCAACTGCCATCTAGCATCGCTTTTGTTTGATACCGGAGCATCTCACTCCTTCATCTCCGAAGGCTATGCTCGTTTGCACGACGTGTCATTTTGTGATATGCCAACTCCTCTTGAAATCCAGACCCCAGGGTCTAGATGGCAAACTACCAGAATAAGCCATGGTAATGAAATCCTTGTTGATAGACTTGTATTCCTTGCATCACTTGTAGCCCTCAAGTCTTCAGATATTAACATCATCTTGGGTATGGACTGGATGACAGCCCATCATGCCAAGGTTGATTGTTTCACCAGGTCTATTCAGCTTACACACCCATCTGGCAAGGTAGTCAGTGTCTCCACCAGGGTTGCAAAGCGCCAACTCTATTCACGTAATGCCAACCCTCTTCCAGGCCTTGAGGATATCCCGGTAGTCCGTGACTTCCCGGATGTATTTCCAAAGGAACTGCCAGGCATTCCACCTCACAGAGATGTAGAGTTTGTCATAGATCTTATCCCAGGAACCGCCCCAATTTCTAGGAGACCTTACAAGATGGCACCCTTAGAACTAGCTAAGCTTAAGAAACAGCTTGATGAGTCCTTGCAAAAGGGTTTCATCCATCCTAGTTCTTCTCCTTGGGCTTATCCCGTACTCTTCGTCAAGGAGAAGGATGGTACGGATTGGATGGTTGTAGATTATCGTCCCGTTAATTTGGTCACGATAAAGAACAAGTATCCACTCCCTAGGATCAACGACCTGTATGATCAACTCGCTGGATCCTCAGTCTTTTCAAAAATGGATTTGAGGTTAGGCTACCACCAAATCAAGATCAGAAATGGGGACATTCCTAAGACGGCTTTTGTCACTCATTATGCCCAGTACGAGTACACCGTCATGTCCTTTGGTCTAACCAATGCTCCAGCTACATTCTCCCGCTTGATGAACTCGATCTTCATGGAGTACTTAGACAAGTTCGTCATGGTTTACCTTGATGATATTCTTATTTACTCGAAGAACGAGGAAGATCATGCCGAACATCTTAGACTTGTGCTAGAAAAACTCAGAGAGCACCACCTTTATGCCAAGTTCTCCAAGTGTGAATTTTTGTTGCCAGAAGTGACCTATCTAGGCCACGTGATCTCTGGCAAGGGCATTGCTGTCCATCCCGAGAGAGTTCAAGCCATTCTTGATTGGACTCCGCCTGAAACGGTTAAGCAAGTTAGGAGTTTCCTTGGTCTAGCCAGTTATTGTCGATGCTTTGTTGAAAACTTCTACAAAGTGGCCAAACCTCTCACGGAACTTCTCAAGAAAGATAAAAAGTTTGAGTGGTCCACACAGTGTGAGCATAGTTTTCAGGAACTGAAAAGACGCCTGACTTCTGCTCCCATACTTGTGCCAACGGATTTCACTAAGGACTTTGTTATCTATTGTGATGCCTCATGACAGGGACTAGGTTGCATTCTTATGCAGGATCGTCATGTGATTGCATATGCATCTCGACAGTTGCATCCACATGAGGAGAATTATCCTACACATGATCTAGAGCTTGCAGCCGTAGTCTATGCACTTAAGACATGGCGACATTACCTTCTTGGGAAGTGTTGCGAGTTTTACACCGATCACCAGAGTCTCAAATATATATTCACTCAACCAGACTTGAACCTTAGGCAAAGACGTTGGTTGGAGTTGATCTCAGATTACGACTTAGGATCACTTACACCCCAGGCAAGGCCAATGTCATGGCTGATGCACTAAGTCGTAAGTCCTATTCCAACAATCTCATGTTGCAACAGGGCCAACCACTTCTCCATGAGGAATTCTGTAAGCTTAATCTTCACATTGCTCCTCGAGGATTCCTCTCTACCTTGGTGGAGAAACCTACTCTGGTGGATCAAATCATAGAAGTCCAGAAGCATGATACGGAATCTCGCGAATCAAGAAAAATATCTCCAAGGGAGTAGCTGGTAGTTTCTCTATGGATGAACGAGGTGTTGTTTATTTTGGGAACCGCTTGGTGGTTCCCAAGAGTCAGCAGATGCAGAAATTGATCCTTAAGGAGGCGCATGAATCCCCTCTCACAATTCATCCCGGTAGTACTAAGATGTATCAGGACCTACGCCAGAGGTTCTGGTGGACTAGGATGAAGAGAGAAATCGCTTAGTTCATTGCTAACTGTGATGTTTGTCGTCACGTTAAGGCTGAACATCAAAGGCTTGCTAGCACCCTTCAGCCTTTAGCTATTCCTGAGTGGAAATGGGATAAAGTTGGTATGGATTTCATCACCGGCTTTCCTAGGACCAAGAGAGGGAATAACACTATCTTCGTAGTTGTTGACCGTCTTTCCAAAGTGGCTCACTTCCTACCTATTCAAGAGAGTATCACTGCTAGTCAGCTCGCTAACTTATATATTTCTCGAATAGTGTCACTACATGGTGTTCCACTAGAGATCAATTCAGACCGTGGTAGTCTTTTCACTTCTCATTTCTATGAGAGTATCCAAACTGCAATGGGAACCCATCTTTCCTTTAGTACCGCTTTCCACCCTCAATCAAGTGGTCAGGTGGAACGGGTCAACCAAATTCTTGAAGACATGCTTAGAGCTTGCGTTATCTCATTCGATATGGATTGGGAGAAGTGTCTTCCCATTGTAGAGTTTGCTTATAACAATAGCTACCAATTCAGTCTTAAGAAAGCACCCTTTGAGATTCTGTATGGACGAAGATGTCGAACACCTCTGAACTGGTCACAAACCGGTGAAAGACAATTCTTTGGACTGGATATGATTCAAGAAGCAGAAGAGCAAGTTCACGTTATTCATGAGAATTTGAAAATAGCCCAATCTCGTCAAAAGAGCCAGTATGACCGTCGTCATAAGGAAGTGGCTTATGAAGTTGGCGACAAGGCTTTGCCTTCGGGTTACCCCTTTAAAGGGTACCCATCATTTCGGTATCAAGGACAAGTTGGCTCCTCGTTACATTGGTCCTTTTCGCATTCTCGCTAAACGAGGAGAGGTTGCCTACCAGTTGGAACTACCCCCACATATTTCTCGAGTGCATGATGTCTTCGACGTCTCTCAACTCAGGTGTTGCTTCTCGGATCCCATCCGCGGAGTGGACCACGAAACGCTTGATCTCCAAGATAACCTCACATATCGAGAGTACCCTGTTCACATTCTTGATCAAGCAGAGCATGTCACTCGATGTCATAACATCAAGTTTCTCAATGTTCAGTGGTCTCATCATTCTGAGAGAGAAGCTATGTAACATCCCAAATTTTCAATTTGGAATGTTATACATAGATCACCCATGCATATCATGACTTATTGCATTCCAGTTCCACAATCCTCGAAATCCTAAGCAACTCAAGGACCCACGGAGAGAGTTGGGGATTTTCCTGTTTTCAAATTTGATTTTTATCAAATAATGAAACGAGGATTTTGATTTTAATAATTTTTCTCTCTGAAATATTTCATATTAAATCAAATGAGTGGAGATAATATGACTTCTCCGAAATAATTGAAATATTGGAGGAAAAATATTAAAACCATTTATTGGATTTTATTTGGTTTTATTCGAATTTTATTTGCATTAGAAAAATTGCACATTTTCAAAATTGCATTTTAGGGCCAAGAAAATGTTCAACTCGTCCTAAATATTTTATTTAGACGGTGAAAATTTGTATCGGTATTTTTAGATTTTATTTATTTTTCTAGGATTTTTCTTTTGTCGACGGAATTATTAAAAAAATATCTTGCGCCCGACTGGGCCTAAGGCCCAGCTGAGCCAGGCGGGCCCGAGCCTCCACCGCCTCCCGCGCGTGCGCCGCCGCCGCCGACCCGGACTCCAAGTCCGAGCCGGACTCCCCGCCGCTGCCGCTTCCTTGCCCCCTCCCCGAAGCAACCGCCGCCCCCTCCCCTTTAAATACCGCCCCGCCCCCTGGAGCCCAAGTCGCCGTCGCCGCAGCCCCTCGCCCCGCCGCCTCCCGCCGCTGCCGCCGCAGCCTCGCCACCCCACGCCGCCCCGCCGGAGCCCCACCGGAGCCGAGCCGAGGTAGCCGCCGCACCGCCCCGGGTTTTTAAAGAAAAACCATTCGGTTTTTTAGAAACCCTAGTTTTCGTTTTTTTCTAAATAGATCGGTTTTTCTCCGATTTATTTATTTAGCGAGCGTTCGCTCGTTTGTTTGTTTTAACGAACGCGTTCTTCGTTTAGATCTAGATAATGAACGTTCGTTCGTTAATCTGTACGTCATTTTTCTTTTTCCCGGTTTTATTCCGTGATTTTTCTGATCGCGATTTCGGATCCGATCTTAATTTCTGTTTTTCTTCTCGCTCGTTTATCAGAATCAGGCGATTCAAGCACCTGGAGTTTCATCTCGAAACCCTCTTTCCATTTAATCAACTCAAACAAGTTTTTGTTACTTTAAAATTTGGCCTAGTTTCAGATTAATAAACGAAGCTTCTTTCTTTCGCCGTTTGACTTTCGTTGCTCCGTTTGATTTGATTCTTTTTGCGTACTGGAGTTCTTAAATTGAACTTTCTGATCAACCTGTCTTATTTGAGTTTTTTTGTGCATCGTTTCTTGTTACTTATGTATGTCATTGTTTGCTTATAGAATTCCCGGAGTGTGAAGCATGTTACTACGAGTCTCTAGGATTCGCGGATCGTCAGCAAGGCAAGTAACACTTTGATCATACCCCATTATTACCCAGTTTTTATGCATTAGTTCCAATCCTCAAAAATTGCATGATTAGGATATCATTAACTTGTGGGTTGGGAAGTAGTTGCTGAGGTAGAACCTATTGCCCTATTATATTCAACCCTTGGGAGTTACTTCTATGTATTGCTTATATTGCTATGCTATGCTCGTAGACGTGGTTTGGGTTTGAGTGAAATTCATGTCAGATGTGAGATTGTTAATTAATGGTTCAACTTAAGGTGGCAACTTAATCAAACAACTAGGTGGATTGAGGCACCTGGGGAACCCAGTGTTGTCTGTTTTTTTGGAAATCCCGGGGTACCCGTGAGATCTTCCTATGGACCGCCACCCAGGTTCAAAGGGAACTGAGATGATTCATGCTAGAAACTTCCGTGCGCAACCACAAGCTATTATGGGCTCTAGCATAGTTGAGTAAGTTACGTGAAGCTCTTGAAGAGGTAGATCAGCAGGTAGTGGGTTTTTGTAGGTTCGGTATGGTCTACCCGGAGTAGAGAGTTAACGTTCCCGAAAGACTGTGTCTCGGTCATCCGTTTCTCAAACACCATGTAGTGCGAGAAACCCATTGGAGGCGATCGAGTCTTGTGGGGAAAAGTGCGCAAACCTCTACAGAGTGTACAATCTAATCATGGTTAGCCGTGTCCTCGGTTATGGACAATTCTTGAGTATCTAGTACTTGGGTTATCACATGTATCTCACCATGTTAATTAATACTGTTGGGTTGTTAATCACTTTAATTGGGATTGAGTTGGGGTTACCTTCTCAATGACGTTTCAACCATCATGATAGTTAAATTAAAATCTATTCCTTTGTTGTAGGAAAAAAATTGGCTTTTTGCAAAACTATAACCATAGAGTGTTCCACCAGCCAAATATGCATGTAGTGATAGCATTATTCCGTTTCTGCTCTTCTTTGTTATATTGCCAGCATATTCCATGTGCTGACCCATTTTCGGGCTGCAACGTATTATGTTGCAGACTTTTCAGACGAGGAGTAAGGTTCGTTAGGTCGTTGCCGTGCAGCTCAGCTATGCTGTTGGAGTTGATGGACTCACCTTATCTTCCAAGCTTTCCGCTGTTATCGCATTAGATGGCCTTAAGCCATATTCGTGTAATAAGTTCTCTTCGGAGACATTCGATGTAATAAGTGTGTGATTGCTACTCTGTTATAAATCCTTTGAGTACTGTGTGTGTCAGCATTACCGATCCAGGGATGACACTGAAGCATAGAGACTTGACCATCTGAGGTCGGGTCGCTACAAGATGGTATCAGAGCACATGCTGAGTGTAGGACACGACCACTAAGATAAACCCTAGGTCACACTTCTCTTCTCATTTCTGACTCTTCTCCATTTTCTACTCTTTAGGACGGCGGAGATGAAGAACAAGTTTGCACAACCGGATGAAGACACACCTTTTGGACGCCACTTGAAGGAAGTCACTAGGTACCTGAACATTGGAATACCAAGCTTCACCGGGACGTACAACGCCACTTTACCAGAAGAAGAGCGCTGGATGATTCAGGTACAAGTTCCAGGAAGGACGTTCTCGCCAACCTCTAAACCCATAGAATTGTCCTTCGATGCACCAACATCGAGTTTAGGAAAGAGTATGTCAGCCCACATCACCATGGGATGCATTGGAGAAGTTTACAACAGGGAGCTTAAGGACAATATCTACCAAATATGTGGGCGCCGAGACGAGCAATGGGAAGTGATCAGCACCAAGAAGGGTAAATCCATTGCAGCTTTCATCCAGTAGTTAAACCAGCACATTCGATGTCAGGAGAACCAGATGTGCGCTGACATGATGGACTTGAAGAAGGCGAAGAATAGGATCATCAAACTGGAGGAAGAACTCAAGTTTACCCGCGATGGATATGAGGAGGAAATCCAGATCCTACTGGAGAAGAATGACGACCTAGTCAAGAAGATCAGAGTATTCATGGGAGGACCAACACCAATAGACGAAGAAAAAGAACCCAAGGAAATACGCCTCGAGGACTACATCATCGTCGACGACACCGATTCCGATCCTAGAGATGATGACTTTGAAGACGAAGCTGGAGCAGACATCATGGAGTCTTCCACCGATTAAAATTTCTAGATGACCACCAACTATCAGTAGTATTTCCCCCATGTATATAGTAGTAGTGAGCACTTTTGCGATAGTTCTAGACCATTTGTATGCCCTTGCTTGATTGATTGAGTGAAATGACTGTGTTTGTCTCATGTGCATATGGGTAGTGCCTTCTCATTAGACCCCTTTGAAGGAAATATGCCCGAGAGGCAATAATAAAGTTATTATTTATTTCCTTATATCATGATAAATGTTTATTATTCATGCTAGAATTGTATTAACCAGAAACATAATACATGTGTGAATACATAGACAAACAGAGTGTCACTAGTATGCCTCTACTTGACTAGCTTGTTAATCAAAGATGGTTATGTTTCCTAACCATGAACAAAGAATTGTTATTTGATTAACGAGGTCACATCATTAGTTGAATGATCTGATTGACATGACCTATTCCATTAGCTTAGCACCCGATCGTTTAGTATGTTGCTATTGCTTTCTTCATGACTTATACATGTTCCTATAACTATGAGATTATGCAACTCCCGTTTACCGGAGGAACACTTTGGGTACTACCAAACGTCACAACGTAACTGGGTGATTATAAAGGAGTACTACAGGTGTCTCCAATGGTAGATGTTGGGTTGGCATATTTCGAGATTAGGGTTTGTCACTCCGAGTGTCGGAGAGGTATCTCTGGGCCCTCTCGGTAATGCACATCACATAAGCCTTGCAAGCACTGCAACTAATATGTTAGTTGTTAGATGATGTATTACTGAACGAGTAAAGAGACTTACCAGTAACGAGATTGAACTAGGTATTGGATACCGACGATCGAATCTCGGGCAAGTAACATACTGATGACAAAGGGAACAACGTATGTTGTTATGCGGTCTGACCGATAAAGATCTTCGTAGAATATGTAGGAGCCAATATGGGCATCCAGGTCCCGCAATTGGTTATTGACTGGAGACGTGTCTCGGTCATGTCTGCATTGTTCTCGAACCGTAGGGTCCGCACGCTTAACGTTACGATGACAGTAATTATGAGTTTATGCATTTTGATGTACCGAAGTTAGTTCGGAATCCCGAATGTGATCACGGACATGACGAGGAGTCTCAAAATGGTCGAGACATAAAGATTGATATATTGGAAGCCTATATTTGGACATCGGAATTGTTCCGGGTGAAATCGGCATTTTACCGGAGTACCAGGGGGTTACCGGAACCCCCCGGGGGGTTATTGGGCCAACATGGGCCTTAAGGGAGAAGAGGAGAGGAGGCAAGAGGTGGCCGCGCGCCCCTCCCCTTCCTAGTCCGAATAGGACAAGGGAAGGGGGCCAGCGCCCCCCCTTTTCTTCCTCTCTTCCTCCTATTCTCCCCCTTCTCTCCTAGTCCAACTAGGAGTCCTACTCCCGGTGGGACTAGGACTCCCCTTGGCGCGCCACACCTTGGCCGGCCGCCTCCTCCCCTTGCTCCTTTATATACGGGGGCAGGGGGCACCCCATAGACACACAAGTTGATCCACGTGATCTATTCCTTAGCCATGTGCGGTGCCCCCTGCCACCATATTCCTCGATAATACTGTAGCAGAGTTTAGGCGAAGCCCTGCTGCTGTAGTTCATCAAGATCGTCACCACGCCGTCGTGCTGACGGAACTCTTCCTCGACGCTTTGCTGGATCGGAGCCCGAGGATCGTCATCGAGCGGAACGTGTGCTAAGAACTCGGAGGTGCCGGAGTAACGGTGCTTGGATCGGTCGGATCGGAAGAAGACGTACGACTACTTCATCCACGTTGTGTGATCGCTTCCGCAGTCGGTCTGCGTTGGTACGTAGACAACACTCTCCCCTCTTGTTGCTATGCATCACCATGATCTTGTGTGTGCGTAGGAAAATTTTGAAATTACTACGTTCCCCAACAGTGGCATCCGAGCCTAGATTTTATAGTTTGATGTTATTTGCACGAGTAGAACACAAGTGAGTTGTGGGTGATACAAGTCATACTGCCTACCAGCATGTCATACTTTGGTTCGGCGGTATTGTTGGACGAGACGACCCGGACCAACCTTACGCGTACGCTTACGCGAGACCGGTTCCCTCGACGTGCTTTGCACATAGATGGCTTGCGGGCGTCTGTCTCTCCAACTTTAGTTGAACCGAGTGTGGCTACGCCCGGTCCTTGAGAAGGTTAAAACGGAGTCTATTTGACGAACTATCATTGTGGTTTTGATGCGTAGGTGAGATGAGTTCTTGCTTAAAGCCCGTAGCAGCCACGTAAAACTTGCAACAACAAAGTAGAGGACGTCTAACTTGTTTTTGCAGGGCATGTTGTGATGTGATATGGTCAAGGCATGATGCTAAATTTTATTGTATGAGATGATCATGTTTTGTAACCGAGTTATCGGCAACTGGCAGGAGCCATATGGTTGTCGCTTTATTGTATGCAATGCAATCACGATGTAATGCTTTACTTTATTACTAAGCGGTAGTGATAGTTGTGGAAGCATAAGATTGGCGAGAGGACAACGATGCTACGATGGAGATCAAGCTGTCGCGCCGGTGACGATGGTGATCATGACGGTGCTTCGGAGATGGAGATCACAAGCACAAGATGATGGCCATATCATATCACTTATATTGATTGCATGTGATGTTTATCTTTTATGCATCTTATCTTGCTTTGATTGACGGTAGCATTATAAGATGATCTCTCACTAAATTATCAAGAAGTGTTCTCCCTGAGTATGCACCGTTGCCAAAGATCGTCGTGCCCAGACACCACGTGATGATCGGGTGTGATAAGCTCTACGTCCAAATACAACGGGTGCAAAACAGTTGCACACGCAGAATACTCAGGTTATACTTGACGAGCCAAGCATATACAGATATGGCCTCGGAACACGGAGACCGAAAGGTCGAGCATGAATCATATAGTAGATATGATCAACATAACAATGTTCACCATTGAAAACTACTCCATCTCACGTGATGATCGGTTATGGTTTAGTTGATTTGGATCACGTGATCACTTAGAGGATTAGAGGGATGTCTATCTAAGTGGGAGTTCTTAAGTAATTTGATTAACTGAACTTAAACTTATCATGAACTTAGTACCTGATAGTATCTTGCTTGTTTATGTTGATTGTAGATAGATGGCTCGTGCTGTTGTTCCATTGAATTTTAATGCGTTCCTTGAGAAAGCAGAGTTGAAAGATGATGGTAGCAATTACACGGACTGGGTCCGTAACTTGAGGATTATCCTCATTGCTGCACAGAAGAATTACGTCCTGGAAGCACCACTGGGTGCCAGGCCTGCTGCTGGAGCAACGCCAGATGTTATGAACGTCTGGCAGAGCAAAGCTGATGACTACTCGATAGTTCAGTGTGCCATGCTTTACGGCTTAGAATCGGGACTTCAACGACGTTTTGAACGTCATGGAGCATATGAGATGTTCCAGGAGTTGAAGTTGATATTTCAAGCAAATGCCCGAATTGAGAGATATGAAGTCTCCAATAAGTTCTATAGCTGCAAGATGGAGGAGAACAGTTCTGTCAGTGAGCATATACTCAAAATGTCTGGGTATAATAATCACTTGATTCAGATGGGAGTTAATCTTCCAGATGATTGCGTCATTGACAGAATTCTCCAATCACTACCACCAAGCTACAAGAGATGAACTATAATATGCAAGGGATGAACAAGACTATTCCCGAGCTCTTCGCAATGCTGAAAGCTGCGGAGGTAGAAATCAAGAAGGAGCATCAAGTGTTGATGGTCAACAAGACCACTAGTTTCAAGAAGAAGGGCAAAGGGAAGAAGAAGGGGAACTTCAAGAAGAACAACAAGCAATTTGCTGCTCAGGAGAAGAAACCCAAGTCTGGACCTAAGCCTGAAACTGAGTGCTTCTACTACAAGCAGACTGGTCACTGGAAGCGGAACTGCCCCAAGTATTTGGCGGATAGGAAGGATGGCAAGGTGAACAAAGGTATATGTGATATACATGTTATTGATGTGTACCTTACTAGAGCTCGCAGTAGCACCTGGGTATTTGATACTGGTTCTGTTGCTAATATTTGCAACTCGAAACAGGGACTACAGAATAAGCGGACGCTAGCAAAGGACGAGGTGACAATGCGCGTGGGAAACGGTTCCAAAGTCGATGTGATCGCGGTCGGCACGCTACCTCTACATCTACCTTCGGGATTAATATTAGACCTAAATAATTGTTATTTGGTGCCAGCGTTGAGCATGAACATTATATCTGGATCTTGTTTAATGCGAGACGGTTATTCATTTAAATCAGAGAAAAATGGTTGTTCTATTTATATGAGTAATATCTTTTATGGTCATGCACCTTTGAAGAGTGGTCTATTCTTGTTGAATCTCGATAGTAGTGATACACATATTCATAATGTAGAAGCCAAAAGATGCAGAGTTGATAATGATAGTGCAACTTATTTGTGGCACTGCCGTTTAGGTCATATCGGTGTAAAGTGCATGAAGAAACTCCATACTGATGGGCTTTTGGAACCACTTGATTATGAATCACTTGGTACTTGCGAACCGTGCCTCATAGGCAAGATGACCAAAACGCCGTTCTCCGGTACTATGGAGAGAGCAACAGATTTATTGAAGATCATACATATCGATATATGTGGTCCGATGAATATCGAAGCTCGTGGCGGATATCGTTATTTTCTCACCTTCACAGATGATTTAAGCAGATATGGGTATATCTACTTAATGAAACATAAGTCTGAAACATTTGAAAAGTTCAAGGAATTTCAGAGTGAAGTTGAAAATCATTGTAACAAGAAAATAAAGTTTCTACGATCTGATCGTGGAGGAGAATATTTGAGTTACGAGTTTGGTGTACATTTGAAAAATTGTGGAATAGTTTCGCAACTCACGCCACCCGGAACACCACAGCGTAATGGTGTGTCTGAACGTCGTAATCGTACTTTACTAGATATGGTGCGATCTATGATGTCTCTTACTGATTTACCGCTATCGTTTTGGGATTATGCTTTAGAGACGGCCGCATTCACGTTAAATAGGGCACCATCAAAATCCGTTGAGACGACGCCTTATGAACTATGGTTTGGCAAGAAACCAAAGTTGTCGTTTCTTAAGGTTTGGGGCTGCGATGCTTATGTGAAAAAGCTTCAACCTGATAAGCTCGAACCCAAATCGGAGAAATGTGTCTTCATAGGATATCCAAAGGAAACTATTGGATACACCTTCTATCACAGATCCGAAGGCAAGACTTTTGTTGCTAAGTTCGAAAACTTTCTAGAGAAGGAGTTTCTCTCGAAAGAAGTGAGTGGGAGGAAAGTAGAACTTGACGAGGTAACTGTACCCGCTCCCTTATTAGAAAGTAGTACATCACAGAAAAATGTTTCTACGACACCTACACCAATAAGTGAGGAAGTTGATGATAATGATCATGAAACTTCAGAATAAGATACTACTGAACCTCGTAGATCAACCAGAGCAAGATCCGTGCCAGAGTGGTACGGCAATCCAGTTCTGGAAGTCATGCTACTAGATCATGATGAACCTACGAACTATGAAGAAGTGATGGTGAGTCCAGATTCTGCAAAGTGGCTTGAGGCCATGAAATCTGAGATGGGATCCATGTATGAGAACAAAGTATGGACTTTGGTTGACTTGCCCGATGATCGGCAAGCAATTGAGAATAAATGGATCTTCAAGAAAAAGACTGACGCTGACGGTAATGTCACTGTCTATAAAGCTCGACTTGTTGCAAAAGGTTTTTGACAAGTTCAAGGGGTTGACTATGATGAGACATTCTCACCCGTAGCGATGCTTAAGTCCGTCAGAATCATGTTAGCAATTGCCGCATTTTATGATTATGAAATATGGCAGATGGATGTCAAAACTGCATTCCTGAATGGATTTCTGGAAGAAGAGTTGTATATGATGCAACCAGAAGGTTTTGTCGATCCAAAGGGAGCTAACAAAGTATGCAAACTCCAGCGATCCATTTATGGACTGGTGCAAGCATCTCGGAGTTGGAATAAACGCTTTGATTGTGTGATCAAAGCATTTGGCTTTATACAGACTTTTGGAGAAGCCTGTATTTACAAGAAAGTGAGTGGGAGCTCTGTAGCATTTCTGACATTATATGTGGATGACATATTGCTGATTGGAAATGATATAGAATTTCTGGATAGCATAAAGGGATACTTGAATAAAAGTTTTTCGATGAAAGACCTCGGAGAAGCTGCTTACATATTAGGCATAAAGATCTATAGAGATAGATCAAGACGCTTAATTGGACTTTCACAAAGCACATACCTTGACAAGATTTTGAAGAAGTTCAAAATGGATCAAGCAAAGAAAGGGTTCTTGCCTGTGTTACAAGGTGTGAAGTTGAGTAAGACTCAATGCCCGACCACTGCAGAAGATAGAGAGAAAATGAAAGATGTTCCCTATGCTTCAGCCATAGGCTCTATCATGTATGCAATGCTGTGTACCAGACCTGATGTGTGCCTTGCTATAAGTTTAGCAGGGAGGTACCAAAGTAATCCAGGAGTGGATCACTGGACAGCGGTCAAGAACATCCTGAAATACCTGAAAAGGACTAAGGATATGTTTCTCGTATATGGAGGTGACAAAGAGCTCACCGTAAGAGGTTATGTTGATGCAAGCTTTGACACTGATCCGGACGATTCTAAATCACAAACCGGATACGTGTTTACTTTAAACGGTGGAGCTGTTACTTGGTGCAGTTCTAAACAAAGCGTCGTAGCGGGATCTACATGTGAAGGGGAGTACATAGCTGCTTCGGAAGCAGCGAACGAAGGAGTCTGGATGAAGGAGTTCATATCCGATCTAGGTGTCATACCTAGTGCATCGGGTCCAATGAAAATCTTTTGTGACAATACTGGTGCAATTGCTTTGGCAAAGGAATCCAGATTTCACAAAAGGACCAAACACATCAAGAGACGCTTCAACTCCATCCGGGATCTAGTCCAGGTGGGAGACATAGAGATTTGCAAGATACATACGGATCTGAATGTTGCAGACCCGTTGACTACGCCTCTTCCACGAGCAAAACATGATCAGCACCAAGGCTCCATGGGTGTTAGAATCATTACTGTGTAATCTAGATTATTGACTCTAGTGCAAGTGGGAGACTGAAGGAAATATGCCCTAGAGGCAATAATAAAGTTATTATTTATTTCCTTATATCATGATAAATGTTTATTATTCATGCTAGAATTGTATTAACCGGAAACATAATACATGTGTGAATACATAGACAAACAGAGTGTCACTAGTATGCCTCTACTTGACTAGCTCGTTAATCAAAGATGGTTATGTTTCCTAACCATGAACAAAGAATTGTTATTTGATTAACGAGGTCACATCATTAGTTGAATGATCTGATTGACATGACCCATTCCATTAGCTTAGAACCCGATCGTTTAGTATGTTGCTATTGCTTTCTTCATGACTTATACATGTTCCTATAACTATGAGATGATGCAACTCCCATTTACCGGAGGAACACTTTGGGTACTACCAAACGTCACAACGTAACTGGGTGATTATAAAGGAGTACTATAGGTGTCTCCAATGGTAGATGTTGGGTTGGCGTATTTTGAGATTAGGGTTTGTCACTCCGAGTGTCGGAGAGGTATCTCTGGGCCCTCTCGGTAATGCACATCACATAAGCCTTGCAAGCACTGCAACTAATATGTTAGTTGTTAGATGATGTATTACGGAACGAGTAAAGAGACTTACCAGTAACGAGATTGAACTAGGTATTGGATACCGACGATCGAATCTCGGGCAAGTAACATACTGATGACAAAGGGAACAACGTATGTTGTTATGCGGTCTGACCGATAAAGATCTTCGTAGAATATGTAGGAGCCAATATGGGCATCCAGGTCCCGCTATTGGTTATTGACCGGAGACGTGTCTCGGTCATGTCTGCATTGTTCTCGAACCGTAGGGTCCGCATGCTTAACGTTACGATGACAGTAATTATGAGTTTATGCATTTTGATGTACCGAGGTTAGTTCGGAGTCCCGGATGTGATCACGGACATGACAAGGAGTCTCGAAATGGTCGAGACATAAAGATTGATATATTGGGAGCCTATATTTGGACATCGGAATTGTTCCGGGTGAAATCGGCATTTTACCGGAGTACCGGGGGGGGGGGGGGGTTACCGGAACCCCCCGGGGGGTTACTGGGCCAACATGGGCCTTAAGGAAGAAGAGGAGAGGAGGCAAGAAGTGGCCGCGCACCCCTCCCCTTCCTAGTCCGAATAGGACAAGGGAAGGGGGCCGGCGCCCCCCCCTTTTCTTCCTCTCTTCCTCCTATTCTCCCCCTTCTCTCCTAGTCCAACTAGGAGTCCTACTCCCGGTGGGAGTAGGACTCCCCTTGGCGCGCCACACCTTGGCCGGCCGCCTCCTCCCCTTGCTCCTTTATATACGGGGGCAGGGGGCACCCCATAGACACACAAGTTGATCCACGTGATCTATTCCTTAGCCGTGTGCGGTGCCCCCTGCCACCATATTCCTCGATAATACTGTAGCAGAGTTTAGGCGAAGCCCTGCTGCTGTAGTTCATCAAGATCGTCACCACGCCGTCGTGCTGACGGAACTCTTCCTCGACACTTTGCTGGATCGGAGCCCGAGGATCGTCATCGAGCGGAACGTGTGCTAAGAACTCGGAGGTGCCGGAGTAACGGTGCTTGGATCGGTCGGATCGGAAGAAGACGTACGACTACTTCCTCCATGTTGTGTGATCGCTTCCACAGTCGGTCTGCGTTGGTACGTAGACAACACTCTCCCCTCTCGTTGCTATGCATCACCATGATCTTGTGTGTGCGTAGGAAAATTTTGAAATTACTACGTTCCCCAACACCCTTTTCTATTCTAAATCTCTTCCATCTAAACCCATCAGATGCCTCCGAGACGTGACACCGATTTTGCCTTCCCACCGGAGCTCACCCAGTTGATCCAGCAGCAGAATGCCTTGATGCAATTGCTAGTTCAGAACCAGGGCAACAACAACAACAACAACAACCCACCGCCAGTGGACAACCTAGCCCATTTTCTAAGGTTACAGCCGCCGGTATTTTCCAGTAGCACCGAGCCTATAGTTGCTGATGATTGGCTACACCGTATTGGAAGGGAGTTGACCACCGCAGGTTGCACAGATGCTGAGAGGGTGCGCTTTGCCCCACATCAATTGGATGGACCAGCAGCCTCATGGTAGGAGAATTACACAACCACTTTTCCTGTAGCCAACGTCACTTGGGACCAGTTTCAGCAAGCTTTCCGCACCGCCCATGTCTCAACTGGAGCTATGCAGATAAAGAAGCGGGAGTTTCACAACCTACGCCAGGGGAACCATACTGTGGCTCAGTACGTGGATGAGTTTAGCAAGTTATCATGCTATGCCCCTGATGATGTGGCCATCGATGCCGCGAAGCAGGAGAAGTTTATGGAAGGGCTGAATGATGAGATGAGCATGCAGTTGATGGTAGCAACCTTCAACAACTACCAGGAGTTGGTAGATAAGGCTCTTATGATTGAAGGGAAACAGCAGCAGATTGAGAGCCGCAAGAGAAAATATGGACAAGGGAAGTATAACTCAGGAGCTCAGCAGAAGCCTCGCCTAACCCCGAACTCGGGAGGACTTGTTCACAACCATGGAGGTCACAACCACACTGGAGGAGGATCACATAACCACAGTGGTGCTAAGAATGGGAATGGGAACGGAGCTAACAACAATCAGAACCGCCCCAACCCGTCCACTCCCGCCAAAAGAGACATAAGTTAGGTTGCCTGTTTTAAGTGCGGGAAGACAGGGTATTATGCCAATGATTTCCCCGAAGGAAGGAATGGAAACGGAAATGGAAGCGCTAGGAAGAAGCACAATCCAAACAACAAAGGACAAGTGAACCACGTTAACGTGGAGGAGGTTGAAGAGCAGCCGGACGCGGTAATAGGTAAGTTTTTGGTTAAGTCATTTACCGCTCTTGTCCTTTTTGATACTGGTGCATCGCATTCATACATATCAAGGGGATTCGTGGATAAGTTTAAACTACCAACCCAAACCCTTAGGACCCCTCTTTTAGTAAGTTCACCCCGAGCAGAATATATGGCTAGCCGATGGTGTGGCCAGATACCCTTAACCATTGGCACGCATGTGTTCCCTTCTGACCTAATTATCTTGGAGTCGCAAGGATTGGATGTGATATTGGGTATGGACTGGATGTCAAAGTATGGAGGAAGCATTGACTGTGCGAGTAAGTCAATTTATCTCACCACCCCGGAGGGAAAAAGGATTAAGTATGTCTCTAGGCATGTGCCTAAAAGGAGCCAAGTGAATGCCCTTACGGGAGTTGTTCAAGAGGAAGTGCCGGTAGTAAAGGATTACCCGGATGTTTTCCCAGAGGAGTTACCAGGCATGCCGCGGGACAGAGACATTGATTTTTTGATAGAGCTGTTGCCAGGTATAGGACCAATATCCAAGAGACCCTATAGGATGCCCGCAAATGATCTGGAAGAAATTAAGAAACAGATCAAGGAGTTATTGGAGAAAGGATACATCCAAAGAAGTTCATCACCTTGGGGAGCCCCAGTACTCTTGGTTGAGAAGAAGGATAAATCCCTAAGGATGGTTGTTGATTATCGAGCCTTGAATGAAGTGACGATAAAGAACAAGTACCCACTATCGATGATTAACGATTTGTTTGATCAGTTGGAAGGAGCTAAAGTGTTCTCAAAGATCGATTTACGATCAGGGTATCATTAGTTGAAGATATGAGAGAAGGACATTCCAAAGACGGCGTTCACAACGCGATATGGATTATATGAGTACACGATCATGTCGTTTGGACTGACTAACGCCCCTGCCTATTTCATGAGCATGATGAACAAGGTGTTCATGGAGTATTTGGACAAGTTTGTTGTGGTGTTTATTGACGATATCATGGTATACTCAAAGAACGAGGAGGAGCACAAGGAGCATTTGTGTTTAGCTCTCGAGAAGCTCAGGGAACACCAGTTGTATGCTAAGTTTAGCAAATGCGAGTTTTGGCTGAAGGAAGTCGGATTCCTTGGAAATGTCATATCAGGAGAAGGTATAGCAGTAGACCCCAGCAAGGTTCAGTCAGTCACTGAATGGTTGGCACCCACCTCAGTTAGCGAGACCCGTAGTTTTCTTGGACTCGCAGGATACTACCGGAGATTCATTGAGAATTTTTCCAAGATTGCAAAACCAATGACTGAACTATTGAAGAAGGATACCAAGTTTAAATGGACAGAAGATTGTGAAGCAAGTTTCCAGGAGTTGAAGAAACGTTTGACTACAGGCCCAGTGCTAGTGCTGCCAGATATACATAAGGAGTTTGTCACACCCTGCATTTTGTAACTCTTCATTTTCATTAATAAAGCATGAAAATTTGGGCCAACAAAAACTTTTGCATTATTTGGCTTTTATTTGGAGTTGGTTTTCTCTCTGTGTTCTTCAAGTGCTCTTTAAAGTCAACACAACTCCACCTTCTATACTTAATCTCCTTGCCCCAAACTTCTGCCCAATGATCATGCCATGTGTATAGTGCAAAATAGAATTTTCTTACAAAAATAATTTGGCCAAATAGTATTTTCAAAAATTAGTTTTCCAAAAACCCCTGGATTGAGGTTTGCACTGCAAGTACCTGATTTGGGGTATGAAAAATATTTCAAAAAGTATATTTGAAACCTATTAGGTATAGGATTCCCATAAACCCCAAAAATATAATTTTAAAAGTTATTTTCCTATTTTATTTAAAGGCTTTTTCTTAAGGCCAGAGATGGTCTTTAATAGGTTAAAATTATTTTAATGTTTCAAAAATATTTTAGAAAATTTAGGGAAACTCAGTGGACATATATTTTCCATATATATGAGTTTCAACACATGGTCATGTTCAAAATATTGGAAAAAAACCTCCCAAAACCATTTCTGCCCATTTCAAGGATTTGAAATATTTCTACAAGAAATATTTCCATAAAAATCCAAGAAAAATCCAGCAAGTCACAAATGCATATTGTGATCACCTTGCAAAGCCTCATATCAATTAAAGTCATTTTGGCTCACCAAAATGCCCCAAACCCCTCTCTGACCAGAATCAAATTCGAACAAGTTTGTACTACTAACTTTCTCTCCTTGACCCGAACTTTTGTGAGCATGTTCACGTAACCAAATGAGTTCACTACACCAAGTGGTGCATCAAGGAGAAGTGATTTTCTCAACTAGATCTACACAAGTCCATTTCTGCTAATTTCTAGGATTTGCCAAAGTTACATTGGCCACTTTGCCCAAATAACCTCAAATTTGGAGGAAGGCCCTAATTATATGTGTCATTTCACCCTGTGGAGTATCATGGCAATTGGAAATCATTTGCTTGTCAAAACCCTTATCAAACACCTTATGCCATTTTACAAAAACCAATGTTTTGACCCCTTCCACTATTCTTGGTAAGCTCAACTTTTTACCAGAGCTTAATCTAGTCACCTTTTACCTACAGTAGCAATGGCAAGACCTCAGATCAATTATTTGGGGGTGAAACCCTCACTTTCTCTCTCTGGACAGCCCCTGTACCCCTCTTCTTCTTCCTCTCTGCTCACCCCAGTGGCCATCAAAAGCATCCAATGCCCCTCCCTACTTCTTTACTCCTCCCTAGAGCTACCAGACATGCTTGGCCGTGCCCACCTTCCCAAAAAATGGCATGCCGGCCATTTGCATGCTCTGGAGAGAGCTACAGTGCGCTCCCGCACTCTAGCCGCCCCCTTCCAACCACCTCCGGCCACCTCGGCTCTCCCCCTCACGCCAGCCGATGTGCCTCGACGTCCGCAACACGGCAGATGGCCGGCCCCCTCCTCCTTCTCTCTCTCCTACCCCTGCTTGCACGCGCACCATGGCCGCCCGAGAGCTCCAATGAGCGAGCTCACACGCGCGGCGTCTCTAACCCTTCCCCGCTCCCTCTCTTCTTCCCCTGGGCGTAGTCGACCCCCACAAACACCCCAGACACACTCGAACAGGCCCGCGTGACCCGTGGTGATGGCAACGAGCTCACCGGCGCACAAGTCCACGGTGGACCATCGCGCGGCTATATAAGCCCGCCCCGGGCCGCTCCAGTGGCATTCGCCTCCTTCTCACACCCCAAGAGCGCGCCCGCACCACCCAGTCAACACCGGAGAGCTTCCGTGCTCGGGATCGACCGGAGCTCCGCCGCCTCGGGTCGCCGTCGATCCAGAGGTATGGGCTCTCTCCGCCCCCGCTCTCACTCGATCTTGAACCACAGGAGCCCACTGACCATTTCCCCCTTGTTTCCCCTCTCTATAGCCACCGGAATCGGCCGGAACCATCAACGCCCGATGCTCCTCCGCCGCAAACCTCGTCGCCGGCGAACCCTTGCACCCCGGCGACCAACTCCGGCACCACCCGAACGGCGACACAACGAGGAGTCCAGCGGTGCCATCAGCTCACCTCGCCGTGCCCGGAAACATCGCTGGTGAGCTCGCCGCCCCTCTGACCCAGGGTTGACGACGACGGCCGTGGGGCCTGTCCGTCAGCCTCACGCCCTGACACCTGGGCCCCACCCACCAGGTTTAAAATGCACGCGCGCGCACCGGTTCGCTGCGTTGGCTGAAGGCGTATTTTGCCTTTACGCCTTCGACGTGGTAGCCTCGCGTGGGCTGAATCCCCTCTGGGCCTGCTGCACTGTGGCCCTTCTGGCCTAGTTGCGCAGTGCTGCTTTTCCTTTTTCTTTTTCTGGAAACTTGCAAAAGTTCCACAAGATTAAATATTAATCCAAATGCAATAATTCC
Source organism: Triticum monococcum (assembly GCA_034509565.1). NCBI lineage: Eukaryota > Viridiplantae > Streptophyta > Magnoliopsida > Poales > Poaceae > Triticum > Triticum monococcum. The sequence goes on from CM067841.1 coordinate 433,911,461, forward strand.
AACTCACACATTTTTCTAAAAATCCCACCTATTTAATGGTGTAACTTTCATAAATATCCATCAAACTTTTCTGCACTGTTCAAATTTAAATTCAAATTTGAGCATTTGTATTCCCCTCTGAAAATCCATTTCTCCTATTATACAACTCCAAATCCAAAACTAGGAATTTTCCCCTTCTTAGTTTTCCACCTAGTATTTTACAAAAATGAGTTGATATTTTTCTGAGCACTTGGTTTTTCTGTTTTATTATTGCCTTATTTTCTCGTTATTATTTTGCGACGATAGATTGCATTGCTGACGAAGGAGTTGGACCAGAAGACTTTGAAGACCCAGAAGACTTTATTGAGCCAGGCAAGCAGCCCTTTGACCATGTCTATGAAACCCTTTTTATGCATTTCATATAGCACTTTATTATTGTTGCATCGGAATCATGATGAGAGGGTAGCCACTCTGGTGGGTTGCCTTCATTTCCTCCTTGTTGATACTTGCATTGTGCATGACCCTACCTCCTTATGAGGGTTATGCTGGAGGGAGTAGATAGGATGCTAAGTAGTGCTACGCTAAAGGGACGGGAATATGCATGGTGATGGAGACAAGTACTTTCAAAGGACTTCTCGAAAACCCCGTCGGGTGCCACTTATGCCCGAGGGAGATGATGAGTTGGGTAACCACTTGATGACAAAGTGGTGTACTGAGGCAAGTGTGTGTGTGTGTGTTGCTTTTAAAAACGGATTGGTTTAAGTTGCGACCGTTATTCCAACCTTACATGCGCAACCACTCTACCCTTATATGGGAAAGGGCATTATTGATTACCTAGGCTGATACTAGCTTGGAGCCCGCATTACTAGTGACGGGGGAGAGTTGGTGCTCTCTCTCAGGACGGGGTCGTGCCAGGTAGGGCGGCCAAGAACATTTTTATGGGGCACCAGACACACCATTGGTACCCCGTGCCAGTGGTATGTGATGAATATGGGAGCAAGGCTCCACAATTTTTAAGTTGTGAAATGATGGGCACGGGGGTTACTACCAATCGAGTGGACTCCATGTTAGTGTCGTCTAGGGGAAGATAGTGATCGGGTGCTTACCCCATGTACTTGAGGTACCGCGGGTCGTGGATGACATGGAAGTTCCTCGGATCTTGTGGGTAAAGTGTGCAACCTCTGCAGAGTGTAAAACTATTCGAATAGCCGTGTCCACGGTCAAGGACAGTTGGGTAACCGCTCTTGGGCTACGTCTGAAGGAAATATGCCCTAGAGGCAATAATAAAGTTATTATTTATTTCCTTATATCATGATAAATGTTTATTATTCATGCTAGAATTGTATTAACCGGAAACATAATACATGTGTGAATACATAGACAAACAGTGTGTCACTAGTATGCCTCTACTTGACTTGCTCGTTAATCAAAGATGGTTATGTTTCCTAACCATGGACAAAAGAGTTGTCATTTGATTAACGAGGTCACATCATTAGTTGAATGATCTGATTGACATGACCCATTCCATTAGCTTAGCACCCGATCGTTTAGTATGTTGCTATTGCTTTCTTCATGACTTATACATGTTCCTATGACTATGAGATTATGCAACTCCCGTTTGCCGAAGGAACACTTTGGGTGCTACCAAACGTCACAACGTAACTGGGTGACTATAAAGGAGCATTACAGGTGTCTCCAAAGGTAGATGTTGGGTTGGCGTATTTCGAGATTAGGATTTGTCACTCCGATTGTCGGAGAGGTATCTCTGGGCCATCTCGGTAATACACATCACATAAGCCTTGCAAGCATTATAACTAAGATGTTATTTGTGAGATGATGTATTACGGAACGAGTAAAGAGACTTGCCAGTAACGAGATTGAACTAGGTATTGGATACCGACGATCGAATCTCGGGCAAGTAACATACCGATGACAAAGGGAACAACGTATGTTGTTATGCAGTCTGACCGATAAAGATCTTCGTAGAATATGTAGGAGCCAATATGGGCATCCAGGTCCCGCTATTGGTTATTGACCGGAGACGTGTCTCGGTCATGTCTACATTGTTCTCGAACCGTAGGGTCCGCACGCTTAACGTTACGATGACAGTTATTATGAGTTTATGCATTTTGATGTACCGAAGGTTGTTCGGAGTCCCGGATGTGATGACGGACATGAAGAGGAGTCTCGAAATGGTCGAGACGTAAAGATTGATATATTGGAAGCCTATGTTTGGACATCGGAAGTGTTCCGGGTGAAATCGGGATTTTACCGGATTACCGGGAGGGTTACCGGAACCCCCCGGGAGCCAAATGGGCCAACATGGGCCTTAGTGGAAAGGTGAGAGGGCAGCCCACATAGGGCTGCGCCTCCCCCCTCTCCCTAGTCCTATTAGGACTAGGAGAGGAGCCGGCCACCTCTCTCTTTCTCTTCCCCTTTGGGGAATCCTATTAGGAATAGGATTGGGGGGGAGTCCTACTCCCGGTAGGAGTAGGACTCCTCCTGCGCCTCCTAGCTTGGCCGGCCAGCCTCCCCCATTCATCCTTTATATACGGGGGCAGGGGGCACCTCTAGACACACAAGTTGATCCTTGAGATCGTTCCTTAGCCGTGTGTGGTGCCCCCTGCCACCAAATTCCACCTCGATCATACCGTTGTAGTGCTTAGGCGAAGCCCTGCGTCGGTAGTACATCAAGATCGTCACCACGCCGTCGTGCTGACGGAACTCTTCCTCGACGCTTTGCTGGATCGGAGCCCGAGGATCGTCATTGAGCTGAACGTGTGCTAAGAACTCGGAGGTGCCGGAGTAACGGTGCTTGGATCGGTCGGATCGGGAAGACGTACGACTACTTCCTCTATGTTGTGTGATCGCTTCCGCAGTCGGTCTGCGTTGGTACGTAGACAACACTCTCCCCTCTCGTTGCTATGCATCACCATGATCTTGTGTGTGCGTAGGAAATTTTTTGAAATTACTACGTTCCCCAACAGTGGCATCCGAGCCTAGGTTTTATGGTTTGATGTTATTTGCACGAGTAGAACACAAGTGATTTGTGGGCGATACAAGTCATACTGCCTACCAGCATGTCATACTTTGGTTCGGCGGTATTGTTGGACGAGACGACACGGACCAACCTTACATGTACGCTTACGCGAGACCGGTTCCCTCGACGTGCTTTGCACATAGATGGCTTGCGGGCGACTGTCTCTCCAACTTTAGTTGAACCGAGTGTGGCTACGCCCGGTCCTTGAGAAGGTTAAAACGGAGTCTATTTGACAAACTATCGTTGTGGTTTTGATGCGTAGGTGAGATGAGTTCTTGCTTAAGCCCGTAGCAGCCACGTAAAACTTGCAACAACAAAGTAGAGGACGTCTAACTTGTTTTTGCAGGGCATGTTGTGATGTGATATGGTCAAGGCATGATGCTGATTTTATTGTATGAGATGATCATGTTTTGTAACCAAGTTATCGGCAACTGGCAGGAGCCATATGGTTGTCGCTTTATTGTATGCAATGCAATCGCGATGTAATGCTTTACTTTATTACTAAGCGGTAGTGATAGTCATGGAAGCATAAGATTGGCGAGACGACAACGATGCTACGATGGAGATCAAGGTGTCGCGCCGGTGACGATGGTGATCATGACGGTGCTTCGGAGATGGAGATCAAAAGCACAAGATGATGATGGCCATATCATATCACTTATATCGATTGCATGTGATGTTTATCTTTTATGCATCTTATCTTGCTTTGATTGACGGTAGCATTATAAGATGATCTCTCACTAAATTATCAAGAAGTGTTCCCCCTGAGTATGCACCGTTGCCAAAGTTCGTCGTGCCCAGACACCACGTGATGATCGGGTGTGATAAGCTCTACGTCCATCTACAATGGGTGCAAGCCAGTTTTGCACATGCAGAATACTCAGGTTAAACTTGACGAGCCTAGCATATGCAGATATGGCCTCGGAACACAGAGACCGAAAGGTCGAGCGTGAATCATATAGTAGATATGATCAACATGACGATGTTCACCATTGAAAACTACTCCATCTCACGTGATGATCGGTTATGGTTTAGTTGATTTGGATCACGTGATCACTTAGAGGATTAGAGGGATGTCTATCTAAGTGGGAGTTCCTAAGTAATTTGATTAACTGAACTTAAACTTATCATGAACTTAGTCCTGGTAGTATTTTGCAAATCATGTTGTAGATCAATAGCTCGCGTTGTTGCTTCCCTGTGTTTATTTTGATATGTTCCTAGAGAAAATTGTGTTGAAAGATGTTAGTAGAAATGATGCGGATTGGATCCGTGATCTGAGGTTTATCCTCAGTGCTGCATAGAAGAATTATGTCCTTGATGCACCGCTAGGTGACAGACCTATTGCAGGAGCAGATGCAGACGTTATGAACGTTTGGCTAGCTCAATATGATGACTACTTGATAGTTTAGTGCACCATGCTTAATGGCTTAGAATCGGGACTTCAAAGACGTTTTGAACGACATGGACCATATGAGATGTTCCAGGAGTTGAAGTTAATATTTCAAGCAAATACCCGAGTTGAGAGATATGAAGTCTCCAACAAGTTCTATAGCTAAAAGATGGAGGAGAATCGCTCAACTAGTGAGCATGTGCTCAGATTGTCTGGGTACTACAATCGCTTGAATCAAGTGGGAGTTAATCTTCCAGATAAGATAGTGATTGACAGAATTCTCTAGTCACCATCACCAAGTTAGTAGAACTTCGTGATGAACTATATGCAAGGGATAACGGAAACGATTCCCAAGCTCTTCGTGATGCTGAAATCGACGAAGGTAGAAATCAAGAAAAACATCAAGCGTTGATGGTTGACAAGACCACTAGTTTGAAGAAAAGGGAAAAAGGGAAGAAGGGGAACTTCAAGAAGAATGGCAAGCAAGTTGCTGCTCAAGTGAAGAAGCCCAAGTCTGGTCCTAAGCCTGAGACTAAGTGCTTCTACTGCAAAGGGACTGGTCACTGGAAGCGGAACTGCCCCAAGTATTTGGCGGATAAGAAGGATGGCAAAGTGAACAAAAGTATATTTGATATACATGTTATTGATGTGTGCTTTACTAGTGTTTATAGCAACCCCTCAGTATTTGATATTGGTTCAGTTGCTAAGAGTAGTAACTCGAAACAGGAGTTGCAGAATAAACAAAGACTAGTTAAGGGTGAAGTGACGATGTGTGTTGGAAGTAGTTCCAAGATTGATATGATCATCATCGCACACTCCCCTATACTTTCGGGATTAATGTTGAACTTAAATAAGTGTTATTTGGTTTTTGCGTTGAGCATGAATATGATTTGATCATGTTTATTGCAATACGGTTATTCATTAAAGTCAGAGAATAATTGTTGTTCTGTTTACATGAATAAAACCTTCGATGGTCATACACCCAATGAAACAAGTTCGTTGGATCTCGATCGTAGTGATACACATATTCATAATATTGAAACCAAAAGATGCAAAGTTAATAATGATAGTGCAACTTATTTGTGGCACTGCCGTTTAGGTCATATTGGTATAAAGCGCATGAAGAATCTCCATGCTGATGGGCTTTCGGAATCACTTGATTATGAATCACTTGATGCTTGCGAACCATGCCTTTTGGGCAAGATGACTAAAACGCCGTTCTCCGGAACAATGGAGCAAGCAACAGATTTGTCGGAAATCATACATACTGATGTATGTGGTCCGATGAATATTTAAGGCTTGCAGCGGGTATCATTATTTTCTGACCTTCACAGATGATTTGAGCAGATATGGGTATATCTACTTAATGAAATAGAAGTCTGATACATTTGAAAAGTTCATATAATTTCAGAGTGAAGTGGAAAATCATTGTAACAAGAAAATAAAGTTTCTACGATCTGATCGTGGAAAAGAGTATTTGAGTTACGAGTTTGGTCTTCAGATAAAACAATGTGAAATAGTTTCACTACTCACGCCACCTGGAACACCACAGCATAATGGTATGTCCGAACGTCATAACCGTGCTTTATTGGATATAGTGCAATCTATGATGTTTCTTACCGATTTACCACTATCGTTTTTGGGGTCATGCATTAGAGATAGCTGCATTCACGTTAAAAAAGGGGCACCATCTATATCTGTCGACGACGCCTTATGAACTATGGTTTGGCAAGAAACCAAAGTTGTCGTTTCTTGAAGTTTGGGGTTGCGATGCTTATGAGAAAAAGTTTCATCCTGATAAGCTCAAACCCAAATCGGACAAATATGTCTTCATAGGATACCCAAAAGAGACTGTTGGGTACACCTTCTATCACAGATCCTAAGGCAAGACATTCGTTGCTTATAATGGATCCTTTCTAGAGAAGGAGTTTCTGTTGAAAGAAGTAAGTGGGAGGAAAGTAGAAAACTTGATAAGGTAATTGTACCTTCTACCTTATTGGAAAGTAGTTCATCACAAAAATCTGTTCTTGTGACTACTACACCAATTAGTGAGGAAGCTAATGATGATGATCATGTAACTTCAGATCAAGTTACTACCGAATCTCGTAGGTAAACCAGAGTGAGATCCGCACCAGAGTGGTACGGTAATCCTATTCTGGAGGTCATGTTACTTGACCATGATGAACCTACGAACTATGAGGAAGCGATGATGAGCCCAGATTCCGTGAAATGGTTTGAGGCCATGAAATCTGAGATATGATCCATGTATGAGAACAAAGTTTGGACTTTTGTTGACTTGCCCGATGATCGGCAAGCAATTGAGAATAAATGGATCTTCAAGAGGAAGACGGACGCTGATAGTAGTGTTACTATCTACAAAGCTAGAATTGTCGCAAAAGGTTTTCGACAAGTTCAAGGTGTTGACTACGATGAGAGCTTCTCACTCGTATCTATGCTTGAGTCTGTCCGAATCATGTTAGTAATTGCTGCATTTTATGAAATCTGGCAAATGGATAAACAAAACTGCATTCCTGAATGGATTTCTGGAAGAAGAGTTGTATATGATGCAACCAGAAGGTTTTGTCGATCCAAAGGGAGCTAACAAAGTGTGCAAACTCCAGCGATCCATTTATGGACTGGTGCAAGCATCTCGGAGTTGGAATAAACGCTTTGATAGTGTGATCAAAGCATTTGGCTTTATACAGACTTTTGGAGAAGCCTGTATTTACAAGAAAGTGAGTGGGAGCTCTGTAGCATTTCTGATATTATATGTGGATGACATATTGCTGATTGGAAATGATATAGAATTTCTGGATAGCATAAAGGGATACTTGAATAAAAGTTTTTCGATGAAAGACCTCGGGGAAGCTGCTTACATATTAGGCATAAAGATCTATAGAGATAGATCAAGATGCTTAATTGGACTTTCACAAAGCACATACCTTGACAAGATTTTGAAGAAGTTCAAAATGGATCAAGCAAAGAAAGGGTTCTTGCCTGTGTTACAAGGTGTGAAGTTGAGTAAGACTCAAAAGCCCGACCACGGCAGAAGATACAAAGAGAATGAACGTCATTCCCTATGCCTTGGCCATAGGTTCTATAAAGTATGTCATGCTGTATACCAGATCTATTGTATACCCTGCACTGATTTGGCAAGGGAATACAATAGTGATCTAGGAGTAGATCACTGGACAGCGGTCAGAATTATCCTTAGTGAAATAAGGATATGTTTCTCGATTATGGACGTGACAAAAGGTTCGTCATAAAGGGTTACGCCGATGCAAGTTTTGACACTAATATAGATGACTCTAAGTCTCAATCTGGATACATATTGAAAGTGGGAGCAATTAGCTAGAGTAGCTCCATACAGAGCATTGTTGACATAGAAATTTGCAAAATACTTACGGATCTGAATGTGACAGACCCATTGACTAAAATTATCTCACAAGCAAAACATGATCACACCTTAGTACTCTTTGGGTGTTAATCACATAGATATGTGAACTAGATTACTGACTCTAGTAAAACCTTTGAGTGTTGGTCACATGACGATGTGAACTATGGGTGTTAATCACATCGTGATGTGAACTACTGCTGTTAAATCACATGGCGATGTGAACTAGATTATTGACTCTAGTGCAAGTGGGAGACTGAAGGAAATATGCCCTAGAGGCAATAATAAAGTTATTATTTATTTCCTTATATCATGATAAATGTTTATTATTCATGCTAGAATTGTATTAACCGGAAACATAATACATGTGTGAATACATAGACAAACAGAGTGTCACTAGTATGCCTCTACTTGACTAGCTCGTTAATCAAAGATGGTTATGTTTCCTAACCATGGACAAAAGAGTTGTCATTTGATTAACGAGGTCACATCATTAGTTGAATGATCTGATTGACATGACCCATTCCATTAGCTTAGCACCCGATCGTTTAGTATGTTGCTATTGCTTTCTTCATGACTTATACATGTTCCTGTGACTATGAAATTATGCAACTCCCGTTTGCCGGAGGAACACTTTGGGTGCTACCAAACGTCACAACGTAACTGGGTGATTATAAAGGAGCATTACAGGTGTCTCCAAAGGTAGATGTTGGGTTGGCGTATTTCGAGATTAGGATTTGTCACTCCGATTGTCGGAGAGGTATCTCTGGGCCCTCTCGGTAATACACATCACATAAGCCTTGCAAGCATTATAACTAAGATGTTAGTTGTGAGATGATGTATTACGGAACGAGTAAAGAGACTTGCCAGTAACGAGATTGAACTAGGTATTGGATACCGACGATCGAATCTTGGGCAAGTAACATACCTATGACAAAGGGAACAACGTATGTTGTTATGCGGTTTGACCGATAAAGATCTTCGTAGAATATGTAGGAGCCAATATGGGCATCCAGGTCCCGCTATTGGTTATTGACCGGAGACGTGTCTCGGTCATGTCTACATTGTTCTCGAACCGTAGGGTCCGCACGCTTAACGTTACGATGACAGTTATTATGAGTTTATGCATTTTGATGTACCGAAGGTTGTTCGGAGTCCCGGATGTGATCACGGACATGACAAGGAGTCTCGAAATGGTCGAGACGTAAAGATTGATATATTGGAAGCTTATGTTTGGACATCGGAAGTGTTCCGGGTGAAATCGGGATTTTACCGGATTACCGGGAGGGTTACCGGAACCCCCCGGGAGCCAAATGGGCCAACATGGGCCTTAGTGGAAAGGTGAGAGGGCAGCCCACATAGGGCTGCGCCTCCCCCTCTCCCTAGTCCTATTAGGACTAGGAGAGGGGCCGGCCACCTCTCTCTTTCTCTTCCCCTTTGGGGAATCCTATTAGGAATAGGATTGGGGGGGGGGAGTCCTACTCCCGGTAGGAGTAGGACTCCTCCTGCGCCTCCTAGCTTGGACGGCCAGCCTCCCCCCTTCATCCTTTATATACGGGGGCAGGGGGCACCTCTAGACACACAAGTTGATCCTTGAGATCGTTCCTTAGCCGTGTGCGGTGCCCCGTGCCACCAAATTCCACCTCGATCATACCGTTGTAGTGCTTAGGCGAAGCCCTGCGTCGGTAGTACATCAAGATCGTCACCACGCCGTCGTGCTGACGGAACTCTTCCTCGACGCTTTGCTGGATCGGAGCCCGAGGATCGTCATCGAGCTGAACGTGTGCTAAGAACTCGGAGGTGCCGGAGTAACGGTGCTTGGATCGGTCGGATCGGGAAGACGTACGACTACTTCCTCTATGTTGTGTGATCGCTTCCGCAGTCGGTCTGCGTTGGTACGTAGACAACACTCTCCCCTCTCGTTGCTATGCATCACCATGATCTTGCGTGTGCGTAGGAATTTTTTTGAAATTACTACGTTCCCCAACAACGTCCACATGTTTACATACTAGTGTGTGCTTGGATAAGTGGGAAGAACTACTCGGGTCAAGTCAAAGGACTTGACATGATTGAGTTGGGTTGGTGCCCACTCTTTTTATGTTGATACCACTACATTGGATCAAGTCAAAGGACTTGACATGATTGAGTTGGGTTGGTGCCCACTCTTTTTATGTTGATATCTGTAACCTGTCCTCATGGTTACTTGAATTCTCCTGATGCATGTCTTACGAGTTGTTGAACATGTCATTGCACTCAAAAACTAGCTTTCCCCAAAAATTTACCTATATCATGCATTGTTGTACCTTGAACAAAAACATGGGTTGCTTGCAAGTACATTCAAAGTACTCATTGGCTTGCCACTGGTTATTTAATTGGCCAGGCATGGGAGAACAGGAGTTCGAAGAAGAGTTCTTTGAAGACGAACATGCGAACTAGGACGTTTCCCAGTCAGAATGCCTGTAGGGTTAAGGCAGATGGCATGGGTTCTACTTATCGACGAAGATTTCCGCTGCTTATGTTTCATTTGATGTTCAGCCCTTAAGGCTTTATCTATGTAAGACTTGACCATAATGGTCATAATTTGTGTAAGACGGTATGTATGGATGTAAGACTCTTGTTATTCAGATTCTGTGTGTTCAGTGAGCATTGATCTCTGGGATCACTGTACACGTGCATTCGGTGGTCTCGACTTATGAGTCGGGGTCCCCACAGAGCTGGTATCAGAGCCATCCTGACTATAGGAAGCCTTAGTTAGCATGGGCGTTAGTTAGCTTGAGACCATCTAAACTTCTCTTCTTTTCTAAAGCTTACCCCACCCAAGATATTTTCCCTTATTGACCTCTCCCATTCAACCTTTGTAGATGGCTGCCGTACCTGAAGACTTCCTGACCACATGATTTCCCGTGCTTCTCGAGGATAGCCTCAAGAAGTGCCAGTACCACCGAGCCCCCATTTTCACCTACCATGAGCATTGGATCAATGACACCAAGACGGAGTATCATGTGGAAGTGATCGTGAAGGCCAGTGACTCTCCAACAAGCTGGTTTTTCGAGGGACCCCAGATGGCAACACTAGTCCTTGCCGTCGAGACAGCAACCCTCAAGGCACTCACCCGCCTCCGAGACCTTCTTCCAGAGATGGCGGACGAGTTGGCAACCCGTTTCTTGCCTTATCGGAAGGAAGGTGAGGATGAGAGCAATGCACCAGCTCCACCATTAGAAGGACTTCCACTCCGATTCCAGACCTACTTCAGCCTATGTGCCGATAGTTTGGCACAACACTTGGCCTCGGAATCGATGGAGCTCCGAAAGGAACTTCATGAGACCAAGGCACTTCTTCGCCAAGCACAAGAGAAGACGGATAGGATCAAGAAGGAAGGTGCTCCCCTGGGCAACCCGCAATCGCATACAGAGGCGGAAGACCCCCAAAGGATGGAGAACCACCACAGCAACACCACATGAGTGCAAAGGAATACCGCAAGCTCTTCGCACCACTGGCAAAGCAACACCGTGTTGAGCTCCTCCACTTCCCCACCCCTTCAAGTGAAGAGGAAAGCCAGGCCACCGATGACGAGGAGGAAGACCCATAAGAGCCAGACTACGCGACCGAGCATTCCACCACTTAGGCATCATTCGCAACCTGGATATGCCCGTTAGTAACCCCTACGGTAGGATAGGTCATGTACCCCTATGCGAAGTCGAGTCCTTGTAATGGTTCATATGAAACCTTGTAGTATTGTGTTTGCTTTGATGTGTTTGATGGACGTCGTACTTTCCTTCGGGAACTTGTAAGCGACTACATCATGCATTTGGATTTTAATGTATGTGTTTGGCCTTTTGGCCCTTGCATGAAAACAATTAGTGTCATACCAACCCCCTTACTAGGCGTCCCATCTATATTGCTTTCCTCATCTTTCCCAATCATGAGACCTTGACCGCTCCAACAGGATGCCTGTTGTAACTCGTACTGGTACCTCTACCCAGCAGCAAGAAGCCGGAGAAGGAGCCAGTCAGGAACAAAACCAAGGACAAGCTCCACCACCGCCACCACCTCCAAGCATGGACATGGCTCAACTTCTCCAAGCCTTCCGAGAGGAACGCCAAGCCAACACCGCAGCCCTCTAGATGATTGCTCAAGCTGTCAACCGCCAGCCGGCGGGAAACGGCAATGGACGTTCCACGTTGGTGGAGTTCAAGAAGCATGCACCACCCACCTTCATCGAGACTGCTGAACCCCTGGATGCAGACGACTGGGTCCGCACCATTGAGGATTTGCTGGAACTAGTCGGATGCGCTGAGGACCGTGAGAAGGTGGCATATGCTGCTCACTGTCTCGGGGGAACTGCTAGAGCTTGGTGGGATGGATTCAAGGCCATGCATGTTGAGCGAAACATCACTTGGAATGACTTCAAGACAGAATTCCGCAAGGCCCACATTCCTTCCGGAATCATGGCCATCAAGAAGCGTGAGTTCCGAGCCCTGAAGCAAGGTAGTAGCACTGTCAAGGAGTACATGCAAAAGTTCAGTGTTCTCTCAAGGTATGCCCCTGAAGATGTCAGCACTGATGCTGCCAAAAGGGAGCGCTTCATGGAAGGCCTTAACCAGACTCTGTAGTACTCGCTTGTTGTGTGTGACTGCCCGACCTTCCCTGATCTGGTGAACAAGGCACTCATGCTTGAGGACAAGCGACGTGCTTTGGATGATACCCGTAAGCGCAAGATGATCAGCAAGGGTAGCTCCAGCAACCAAAAGCCTCTCTTGTGGCAGCCAGCCCCGGTCAAGCCAACCTATCAGCAGCCAAGAGCTCCTGCACCCCGCACCAACTATCCACCTCAGCAGTACTCCAACCCCAGGCCAGCTTACAACAACCTCAATAATAGTGCCGGCAAGAGTAGCAACCCCAATCAAGTCACTTGCTTCGGATGTGGTCAGGCAGGACACTACTCCAAGAATTGCCCCAACAAGAAGCCCGACGCCCCGCGCCCCAATGCGCAGAACCCAGGACCAGGCCGTGGAATGCCACCAAGGAACCAAGCTCCCCGCAACCTGCCCAACAACGGCAAGGGTCGTGTGAATCATGTCACTGCAGAAGAAGCCCAGGAAGACCCGGACGTCGTGCTGGGTACGTTCCTTGTCAACTCAACACCTGCAACTGTCTTGTTTGATTCTGGAGCCACGCATTCATTTGTCACCCAAAGGTTTGCATTAAAAAGTGGCATGACTCCTACACCCCTGAATAACCCTATGGTGGTACAAACCCCCGGAGCAGAGATGAGAGCCAAGATAGGATGTAAAGGAGTCGGGATTGTCATTAATGGGGTAGACTTCCTAGCAGACCTTATCATCTTAAGATCACAAGGCTTGGATGTGATCTTAGGAATGAATTGGCTCAGCAAGCACCAAGGCTTTCTAGATTGTGCCAACCGGACCATCACTGTGACCAACGACCAAGGAGTCAAAGTTAAATTTGCCTCCAACCCCTCCTCTGCTCAAGCCAACCAAGTCAACTCTCTGTCAGAAGTTGGATTGGAGCAAGTGCCGGTAGTATGCGAATACCCCGATGTCTTTCCTGATGAGCTACCGGGAATGCCTCCTGATCGAGACATTGAGTTCATCATTGAGCTCATACCTGGAGCAGGACCCATCTATAAGAAGCCTTATAGAATGGGATCAGAAGAGTTAGCAGAATTGAAGAAGCAACTGGAAGAGCAGTTGAGGAAGGGATTTATCCGCCCTAGTGCCGCCCCTTGGGGATCACTTGTTCTGTTTGTGGCAAAGAAAGACGGTGCCATCTGCTTATGCATTGACTACCGCTCCCTCAATGAAGTCACAATCAAGAACAAGTATCCACTTCCCAAGATTGAAGATCTATTTGATCAACTCAATGGAGCCAAAGTGTTCTCCAAGATTGACCTCAGATCTGGGTACTACCAGCTGAAAATCAGACCCCAAGATATTCCGAAGACGGCATTTGTAATCAGATATGGCCTGTATGAGTGCACGGTCATGTCCTTTGGATTGACCAATGCCCCAGCTTACTTCATGTATCTTATGAATAAGGTCTTCATGGAATATTTGGATAAGTTTGTCGTTGTCTTCATTGATGACATTCTTTTATTCTCGAAGACGGAAGAAGAGCACGAGCAACACTTGAGGATGGTCCTAGACAAGCTTCGAGAGCACCAACTGTATGCCAAGTTCAGCAAGTGCAAATTTTGGCTGCGCGAAGTTGGATTCTTGGGTCATGTTTTGACTGAAGAAGGATTGTCGGTCGATCCCACTAAGATTGAAGCTGTGACTGAATGGCAATCCCCAAGCAATGTGAAGGAAGTCAGAAGCTTCCTCGGACTCGCAGGATATTATCGCAAGTTCGTTGAAGGATTCTCAAGCATTGCACGACCCATGACTCAGCTCTTGAAGAAGGACAAGAAGTTCGAATGGACGTCGAAGTGTGAAGAGAGCTTCCAGGAGCTGAATAAGAGGTTGACCACCGCCCCAGTTCTGGCCACACCAGATATACACAAGGAGTTTGTGATATATTGTGATGCGTCAAGAACCGGACTGGGAGGTTTTCTGATGCAAGAAGGCAGAGTCGTAGCTTACCTTTCAAGGCAACTACAGCCTCATGAAGAGAACTATGCTACTCATGACCTCGAGTTGGCAGCTGTAGTTCATGCCCTAAAAACATGGCAACATTACCTCCTGGGGAAGCGGTGTGAGATATACACGGATCACAAAAGTCTGAAGTATATTTTCACTCAGAAGGAATTGAACATGAGGCAGAGAAGGTGGCTAGAGTTGATCAAGGATTATGACCTCAGTGTTCAATACCACCCTAGAAAGGCTAATGTGGTAGCAGATGCATTAAGCAGGAAGGCTTGTTCCTTGAATGCTATGCTTAAGGAAAGGCTACCCGCCTTGTATGAGGAACTTGAAAGCTTCGGGTTGGAACCGGTTGCACCAGGATTCTTAGCCAACCTTGAAGTCAAGCCTACCCTGATGGATGATATTAAGGAAGCTCAGAAGGGACACGAAAGTATTGAAGGCATCAAGAGGAAGATCAAGGCAGGCAAGGCCCCAGGATTCTCAGAGGATGAGCAAGGAATTGTGTGGTTTGGAAATCGCATTTGCGTACCCAACAAGATTGAGCTCAAGAACTTGATCTTGCAAGAAGCTCATGACACCCCGTATTCCATCCACCCCGGAGGAACCAAGATGTATCAAGACCTGAAGGAAAGATTCTGGTGGCATGGCATGAAGAGAGAGATAGCCACTTTCGTCGCTAAGCGTGACATATGCCAAAGGGTCAAAGCTGAACATCAGCGGCCCGCTGGATTGTTACAGCCTCTCAAGGTGCCTGAATGGAAATGGGATAAAGTCGGAATGGACTTCATCACTGGATTACCCAGGTCAAATAAGGGACATGACTCCATCTGGGTCATAGTCGACCATTTGACCAAAGTAGCCCATTTCATTCCTGTCGAAATGACTTACAAGGGAAATCAGCTAGCCAGCCTCTACATCAACAGAATCGTAAGCCTTCATGGTGTTCCCAAGGATATTGTGTCAGACCGAGGAACCCAGTTTACCTCAAGGTTCTGGAAGAAGTTCCAAGAGGCCATGGGGACCAAGTTGTCCTTCAGCACTGCTTTCCACCCACAGACTGGAGGTCAGACAGAACGAGTGAATTAGATACTCGAAGACATGCTCCGAGCCTGTGTCTTAGCATATGGAGCTAGGTGGGAAGATTGCCTCCCTTTCGCCGAGTTCTCCTACAACAATAGTTATCAGTCAAGCCTCCAGATGGCACCATTTGAGGTGTTGTATGGGCGCAAGTGCCGCACACCCCTCAATTGGTCAGAAACCGGAGAAGGACTAGTCTTTGGGCCCGATATCCTCCGTGAAGCAGAAGAGCAAGTCCAGCTTGTCAGAGAGCGTTTGAAGACTGCCAAATCAAGGCAGAAGAGCTACGCTGACTCTCGTCGGAGAGACATGACCTTCCGAGTTGGAAACCATGTCTATCTCCGGGTCACACCTCTCAAGGGAACCCAGTGCTTCCATGTCAAAGGAAAACTCGCACCAAGATACATCGGCCCCTTCAAGATCACGGACCGACGAGGAGAAGTGGCTTACGAGTTGGAACTGCCACCTGAACTATCCGATGTGCACAACGTATTCCACGTGTCACAACTCCGGAAGTGTCTCCAAGTCCCAGGCAAGCCTAATCTTTACAAGGACATCGATCACCAAGCCATTGACCTTCAGCCTGATTTGACTTACCGTGAGAGGCCCATCTGTATTTTGGATGAGGCTGAGCGTTGCACTCGAAGCCGCGCTATCAAGTACTTCAAGGTCCAGTGGAGCAACCATGCTGAAGCAGAAGCAACCTGGGAACGTGAAGACTACCTTAGATCCGAGTTTCCGTATCTCTTTAAAGCCTAGTTTAGGAATCTCGGGGACGAGATTCTTGTAAGGGGGGTAGGTCTGTCACACCCTGCATTTTGTAACTCTTCATTTGCATTAATAAAGCATGAAAATTTGGGCCAACAAAAACTTTTGCATTATTTGGCTTTTATTTGGAGTTGGTTTTCTCTTTGTGTTCTTCAAGTGCTCTTTAAAGTCAACACAACTCCACCTTCTATACTTAATCTCCTTGCCCCAAACTTCTGCCCAATGATCATGCCATGTGTATAGTGCAAAATAGAATTTTCTTACAAAAATAATTTGGCCAAATAGTATTTTCAAAATTTAGTTTTCCAAAAACCCCTGGATTGAGGTTTGCACTGCAAGTACCTGATTTGGGGTATGAAAAATATTTCAAAAAGTATATTTGAAACCTATTAGGTATAGGATTCCCATAAACCCCAAAAATATAATTTTAAAAGTTATTTTCCTATTTTATTTAAAGGCTTTTTCTTAGGGCCAGAGATGGTCTTTAATAGGTTAAAATTATTTTAATGTTTCAAAGATATTTGAGAAAATTTAGGGAAACTCAGTGGACATATATTTTCCATATATATGAGTTTCAACACATGGTCATGTTCAAAATATTGGACAAAACCTCCCAAAACCATTTCTGCCCATTTCAAGGATTTGAAATATTTCTACAGGAAATATTTCCATAAAAATCCAAGAAAAATCCACCAAGTCACAAATGCATATTGTGATCACCTTTAAAGCCTCATGTCAATTAAAGTCATTTGGGCTCACCAAAATGCCCCAAACCCCTCTCTGACCAGAATCAAATTTGAACAAGTTTGTACTACCAACTTTCTCTCCTTGACCCCAACTTTTGTGAGCATGTTCACATAACCAAATGAGGCCACTACACCAAGTGGTGCATCAAGGAGAAGTGATTTGCTCAACTAGATCTACACAAGTCCATTTCTGCTAATTTCTAGGGTTTGCCAAAGTTACATTGGCCACTTTGCCCAAATAAGCTCAAATTTGGAGTAAGGCCCTAATTATATGTGTTATTTCACCCTGTGGAGTATCATGGCAATTGGAAATCATTTGCTTGTCAAAACCCTTATCAAACACCTTCTACCATTTTACAAAAACCAGTGTTTTGACCCCTTACACTATTCTTGGAAAGCTCAACTTTTTACTAGAGCTTAATCTAGTCACCTTTTACCTCCAGTAGCAATGGCAAGACCTCAGATCAATTATTTGGGGGTGAAACCCTCACTTTCTCTCTCTGGACAGCCCCTGTACCCCTCTTCTTCTTGCTCTCTCCTCACCCCAGTGGCCATCCAAAGCATCCAATGCCCCTCCCTACTTCTTTACTCCTCCCTAGAGCTACCAGACATGCTTGGCCGTGCCCACCTTGCTAAAAAATGGCATGCCAGCCATTTGCACGCTCTAGAGCGTGCTACAGTGCGCTCCCGCACTGTAGCCGCCCCCTTCCAACCACCTCCGGCCACCTCGGCTCTCCCCCTCATGCCAGCCGATGCACCTCGACGTCCGCAACACGGCAGCTGGTCAGCCCCCTCCTCCTTCTCTCTCTCCTGCCCGTGCTCGCACGTGCACCATGGCCGCCCGAGAGCTCCAATGAGCGAGCTCACATGCGCGGCGTCTCTGACCCTTCCCCGCTCCCTCTCTTCTTCCCTTGGGCATAGTCGACCCCCACGAACACGCCAGACACACTCGAACAGGCCCCCGTGACCCGTGGCGACGGCAACGAGCTCACCGGCGCACAAGTCCATGGTGGACCATCACGCGGCTATATAAGCCTGCCCCGGGCCGCTCCAGTGGCATTCGGCTCCCAAGAGCGCGCCCGCACCACCCAGTCAACCCCGGAGAGCTTCTGTGCTAGGGATCGACCGGAGCTCCGCCGCCTCGGGTCGCCGTCGATCCAGAGGTACGGGCTCTCTCCGCCCTCGCTCTCACTCGATCTTGAACCGCAGGAGCCCACTGACCATTTCCCCCTTGTTTCCCCTCTCTGTAGCCACCGGAATCGGCCAGAACCGTCAATGCCCGACGCTCCTCCGCCGCAAACCTCATCGCCGGCGAACCCTTGCACCCCTGCGACCAACTCCGGCACCACCCGAATGGCGACACGACGAGGAGTCCAGCGGTGCCATCTGCTCACCTCGCCGTGCCCGGAAACGTCGCCGGTGAGCTCGCCGCCCCTCTGACCCAGGGTTGACGACGACGGCCGTGGGGCCCGTCCATCAGCCTCACGCCTTGACGCCTGGGCCCCACCTGTCAGGTTTAAAATGCACGCGCGCGCGCACCGGTTCGCTGCGCCAGCTGAAGGCGTATTTTGCCTTTACGCCTTCGACGTGGCAGCCTCGTGTGGGCTGAATCCCCTCCGGGCCTGCTGCACTGTGGCCCTTCTAGCCCAGTTGCACAGTGCTGCTTTTCCTTGTTCTTTTCTGGAAACTTGCAAAAATTCCATAGGATTAAATATTAATGCAAATGCAATAATTCCAACTCCCACATTTTTCTAAAAATCCCACCTATTTAATGGTGTAACTTTCATAAATATCCATCAAACTTTTCTGCACTATTCAAATTTAAATTCAAATTTGAGCATTTATATTCCCCTCTGAAAATCCATTTCTCCTATTATACAACTCCAAATCCAAAACTAGGAATTTTCCCCTTCTTAGTTTTCCACCTAGTATTTTACAAAAATGAGTTGACATTTTTCCGAGCACTTTGGTTTTTCTGTTTTATTATTGCCTTATTTTCTCGTTATTATTTTGCGACGATAGATTGCGTTGCTGACGAAGGAGTTGGACCAGAAGACTTTGTTGAGCCAGGCAAGTAGCCCTTTGACCATGTCTATGAAACCCTTTTTATGCATTTCATATAGCACTTTATTATTGTTGCATCGGAATCATGATGAGAGGGTAGCCACTCTGGTGGGTTGCCTTCATTTCCTCCTTGTTGATACTTGCATTGTGCATGACCCTACCTCCTTATGAGGGTTATGACCGTGGGAGTAGATAGGATGCTAAGTAGTGCTACGCTAAAGGGACGGGAATATGCATGGTGATGGAGACAAGTACTTTCAAATGACTTTTTGAAAACCCCGTCGGGTGCCACTTATGCCCGAGGGAGATGATGAGTTGGGTAACCACTTGATGACGAAGTGGTGTACTGAGAAAAGTGTGTGTGTGTGTGTGTGTGTGTTGCTTTTAAAAACGGATTGGTTTAAGTTGCGACCGTTATTCCAACCTTACATGCGCAACCACTCTACCCTTATATGCGAAAGGGAATTATTGATTACCTAGGCTGATACTAGCTTGGAGCCCGCATTACTAGTGACGGGGGAGAGTTGGTGCTCTCTCTCGGGACGGGGTCGTGCTAGGTAGGGCGGCCAAGAACATTTTTATGGGGCACCGGACACACCGTTGGTACCCCGTGCCAGTGGTATGTGATGAATATGGGAGCAAGGCTCCACAATTTTTAAGTTGTGAAATGATGGGCACGGGGGTTACTACCAATCGAGTGGATTCCATGTTAGTGTCGTCTAGGGAAAGATAGTGATCGGGTGCTTACCCCGGGTACTTGAGGTACCGCGGGTCGTGAATGACACGGAAGTTCCCCGGATCTTGTGGGTAAAGTGTGCAACCTCTGCAGAGTGTAAAACTATTCGAATAGCCGTGTCCACGGTCAAGGACAGTTGGGTAACCGCTCTTGGGCTACGTCCACATGTTTACAAACTAGTGTGTGTTTGGATAAGTGGGAGGAACTACTCGGGTCAAGTCAAAGGACTTGACATGATTGAGTTGGGTTGGTGCCCACTCTTTTTATGTTGATACCACTACATTGGGTCAAGTAAAAGGAGTTGACATGATTGAGTTGGGTTGGTGCCCACTCTAATTATGTTGATATCTATAACCTGTCCTCATGGTTACTTGAATTCTCCTGATGCATGTCTTATGAGTTGTTGAACATGTCATTGCACTCAAAAACTAGCTTTCCGCAAAAATTTACCTATATCATGCATTGTTGTACCTTGAACCAAAACATGGGTTGCTTGCGAGTACATTCAAAGTACTCATTGGCTTGCCACTAGTTATTTAATTGGCCAGGCATGGGAGAACAGGAGTTCGAAGAAGAGTTCTTTGAAGATGAACATGCGAACTAGGACGTTTCCCAGTTAGAATGCCTGTAGGGTTAAGGCAGATGGCATGGGTTCTACTTATCGACGAAGATTTCCGCTACTTATGTTTCATTTGATGTTCAGCCCTTAAAGCTTTATCTATGTAAGACTTGACCATAATGGTCATAATTTGTGTAAGACGGTATGTATGGATGTAAGACTCTTGTTATTCAGCTTCTGTGTGTTCAGTGAGCATTGATCTCTGGGATCACTGTACACGTGCATTCGGTGGTCTCGACTTATGAGTCGGGGTCCCCACAGAGTTCCAAGTGTATTCCGACGCCTCTCGCTTAGGACTTGGATGTGTGCTTATGTAGGACGGAAGAGTTGTTTCGTATGCCTCACGAAAACTAAAACCTCATGAGTTGAATTATGCTACGCATGATTTGGAGCTTTTAGCCGTAGTGCATGCGTTGAAGACTTGGAGACATTACCTTATTGGAAACCGTTGTGATGTGTACACGGATCACAAGAGTTTGAAGTACATCTTCACCCAGAAGGAGCTGAACCTTAGGCAGAGGAGATGGTTGGAGCTTATAAAGGATTATGACATGAAGCTACACTATCATACAGGAAAGGCCAATGTCATAGCAGACGCATTGAGTCGGAAGAGTTATGCTAATATCCTTGAAAGTAAAGGACTGCCGAAGGAATTAGCAAAGGACATCATGGAACTTCGATTAGAGATTGTACCTAGAAGGTTCATTGCCACAATGGAGGTTCAGTCGACATTGCTGGACAAGATTCGGGAAGCTCAGAAAGATGATAAAGAGATTGCCGAGATAAAGGAGAAGATGGGCAAAGTAAAGGCCAAAGGTTTATGTGCCCAACAACCAGGAAATCAGGAAGTTAATACTTCAAGAGGCCCATGAATCACCATACTCGATACACCCCAGAAACACCAACATGTATTTGGATCTGAAGGAACGTTTCTGGTGGACTGGTATGAAGAAGGATATTGCCGAGTATGTAGCCGTATGTGGTGTATGTCAGAGAGTCAAGGCAGAACATCAGAAGCTAGCAGGACTGTTACAGCCTATGCCGATACCCGAATGGAAGTGGGATAAACTTGGCATGGACTTTATTACCAGATTACCGAGGACTAAAGCAGGATATGATTCCATATGGGTAGTAGTTGATCGTTTAACCAAAGTAGCTCACTTCATCCCAGTGAAAACCACCTATACAAGTGCAAAGTTGGCCAAGATCTACATGTCCAGGATCGTATGTCTGCATGGAGTTCCGAGGACCATCGTATCGGATTGAGGAACACAGTTTACTTCAAAGTTTTGGCATCAGTTACACCAGACTCTGGGAACGAGATTGGAGTTTAGTACAGTGTTTCACCCGCAGACAGACGGACAAACTGAGTGAGTAAATCAAATTTTGGAGGACATGTTGAGAGCCTGTGCGCTAGATTATGGATCTAGTTGGGAGGACAATTTGCCATATGCAGAGTTCTCATACAACAATAGCTACCAAGCCAGTTTGAAGATGGAACCGTTTGAAGCCCTGTATGGACGCAGGTGCAGAACACCATTGATGTGGGATGAGGTAGGAGACCGACAGTTGTTTGGACCAGACCTAATTAAAGAATCTGAGGAGAAGGTAAAATTGATCCGAGACCGACTGAAGATTGCTCAGTCCAGGCAGAAGAGTTATGCAGACTCAAAACACAAGGAGGTAACCTACGAAATTGGAGACAGAGCATATCTAGGAGTATCGCCCTTGCGAGGAGTGAAACGTTTTGGAGTTAAAGGAAAGTTAGCCCCGAGATTTGTAGGACTGTATCGCATTTTGGAACGGATGGGAGAAGTTCCCTACAAGTTGGAGTTACATGAGGGATTGTCAGGAGTCCACGATGTGTTCCACGTTTCACAGCGGAAAAAGTGCCATGCTGAGATGGCTGATATACCATTAAGAGATACAGTACCCCTGGAGACGATTCAGTTGGACAGTGATTTGACTTACGAGGAGAAGCCAGTTAAGATTCTTGAGTTTTCCAGCAGAGTCACCCGCAGTAAGGTTATCAAGTTTTGCAAGGTTCAGTGGAGCCACCATACCGAGGATGAAGCCACCTGGAAATGAGAGGATGATCTCCGCAAGGACCACCCATACCTATTTTCTAGCCAACCCGAATCTCGAGGGCGAGATTCATCTTAAGGGGGGTAGGTTTGTAACATCCCAAATTTTCAACTTCGAATGTTATACATAGATCACCCATGCATATCATGACTTATTGCATTCCAGTTCCGTAATCCTCAAAATCCTAAGCAACTCAAGGACCCACAGAGAGAGTTCGGGATTTTCCTGTTTTCATATTTGATTTTTATCAAATAATGAAACGAGGATTTTGATTTTAATAATTTTTCTCTCCGAAATATTTCATATTAAATCAAATGAGTGGAGATAATATGACTTCTCCGAAATAATTGAAATATTGGAGGAAAAATATTAAAACCATTTATTGGATTTTATTTGGTTTTATTCGGAATTTATTTGCATTAGAAAAATTGCACGTTTTCAAAATTGCATTTTAGGGCCAAGAAAATGTTCAACTCGTCCTAAATATTTTATTTAGACGGTGAAAATTTGTTTTGGCATTTTTAGATTTTATTTATTTTTCTAGGATTTTTCTTGTGTCGGCGGAATTATTTTAAAAAAAATATCTCACGCCCGACTGGGCCTAAGGCCCAGCCGAGCCAGGCCGGCCCGAGCCGCCATCGCCTCCCCCGCGCGCGCCGCCGCCGCCGACCCGGACTCCAAGTCCGAGCCGAACTCCCCGCCGCCGCCGCTGCCTTGCCCTCTCCCCCATGCAGCCGCCCCCTCCCCTTTAAATACCGCCGCCGCCCCTGGAGCCCAAGTCGCCGCCGCCCGCAGCCCCTCGCCCCGCCGCCTCCCGCCGCAGCCCCACCACCCCACGCCGCCCCGCCGCAGCCGAGCCGAGGTAGCCGCCGCACCGCCCCGGTTTTCTAAAGAAAAACCATTCGGGTTTTTTAGAAACCTTAGTTTTCGTTTTTTTCTAAATAGATCGGTTTTTCTCCGGTTTATTTATTTAGCGAGCGTTCGCTCGTTCGTTTGTTTTAACGAACGCGTTCTTCGTTTAGATCCAGATAACGAACGTTCGTTCGTGAATCTGTTCATTGTTTTTATTTTTCTCGGTTTTATTCCGCGATTTTTCTGATCACGATTTCGGATCCGATCTTAATTTCTGTTTTTCTTCTCGCTCGTTTATCGGAATCAGGCGATTCAAGCGCCTGGAGTTTCATCTCGAAACCCTCTGTCCGTTTAATCAACTCATACAAGTTTTTGTTACTGTAAATTTTGGCCTAGTTTCAGATTAGTAAACAAAGCTTCTTTCTTTCGTCATTTGACTTTCGTTGCTTCGTTTGATTTGATTCTTTTTGCGTACCGGAGTTCTTAAATTAAACTTTTTGGTCAACCTCTCTTATTTGAGTTTTGTTTGTGCATCGTTGCTTGTTAGTTATGTATGTTATTGTTTGCTTGCAATAGAATTCTCCGAGTGCGAAGCGTGTTACTACGAGTCTCAAGGATTCGCGGATCGTCAGCAAGGCAAGTAACACTTTGATCATACCCCATTATTACCCAGTTTTTATGCATTAGTTCCAATCCTCAAACATTGCATGATTAGGATATCATTAACTTGTGTGTTGGGAAGTAGTTGCTGAGGTAGAACCTATTGGCCTGTTATATTCAACCCTTGGGAGTTACTTCTACGTATTGCTTATATTACTATGCTATGCTCGTAGACGTGGTTTGGGTTTGATTGAAATTCATGTCAGATGTGAGATTGTTAATTAATGGTTGAACTTAAGGTGGCAACTTAATCAAACAACTGGGTAGATTGAGGCACCTGGGGAACCCAGTGTTGTCTGTTTTTTTGGAAATCCCGGGGTACCCGTGAGATCTTCCTATGGACCGCCGTCCAGGCTCAAAGGGAACTGAGATGATTCGTGCTAGAAACTTCCATGTGCAGCCACAAGCTATTATGGGCTCTAGCATAGTTGAGTAAGTTACGTGAAGCTCTGGAAGAGGTAGATCAGCAGGTAGTGGGTTTTTGTAGGTTCGGTATGGTCTACCCGGAGTAGAGAGTTAATGTTCCCGAAAGACTGTGTCTCAGTCATCCGTTTCTCAAACACCATGTAGTGCGAGAAACCCAACGGAGGCGATCGAGTCTTGTGGGGAAAAGTGCGCAAACCTCTGCAGAGTGTACAATCTAATCATGGTTAGCCGTGTCCCCGGTTATGGACAATTCTTGAGTATCTAGTACTTGGGTTATCACATGTATCTCACCATGTTAATTAATACTGTTGGGTTGTTAATCACTTTAATTGGGATTGAGTTGGGGTTACCTTCTCAATGACGTTTCAACCACCATGATAGTTAAATTAAAATCTATTCCTTTGTTGTAGGAAAAAATTGGCTTTTCGCAAAACTATAACCATAGAGCTTTCCACCAGCCAAATATGCATGTAGTGATAGCATTATTCCGTTTCTGCTCTATTGTGTTATATTGCCAGCATATTCCATGTGCCGACCATTTTCGGGCTGCAACGTATTATGTTGCAGACTTTTCAGACGAGGAGTAAGGTTCGTTAGGTCATTGTCGTGCAGCTCAGCTATGCCGTTGGAGTTGATGGACTCACCTTATCTTCCGAGCCTTCCGTTGTTATCGCATTAGATGGCCTTAAGCCATATTCGTGTAATAAGTTCTCTTCGGAGACATTCGATGTAATAAGTGTGTGATTGCTACTCTGTTATAAATCCTTTGAGTACTATGTGTGTCAGCATTACCGATCCAGGGATGACACTGAAGCACAGAGACTTGACCATCTGAGGTCGGGTCGCTACAAGCTACTTGGGAGCGAGAAGATCGTCTTCGATTGGAGTACCCCACTCTTTTTCCGCCGACTCCTGAATCTCGGGACGAGATTCTTTCGAGTGGGGGCGAGTTGTCACATCCCTAGCTCTGGTATGCTCTAGGCTAGCCACTGTTGTTTGCATCATGTTTAAAATTCAAATGAACTTGAATTGGGGGATGTTCAAACCCTAGCATCAATGAAATTCAAATAGGTTTAACTAAAAATATTTTTTAGTGAACCCAAATGGCCTTAAAAAATGTTCATCATTTTTGGAAAATGCTGGAAACAGCAACCAGAGGTGATGCACATTTTTACATGACATTTTGGGTTGTTGAATTAACACATATGGTATTTTGAATTGGAGCAAATAAATACTATAAATACTTTATTGCTCCAATAATTCTTATTTTTGGTGAGGGGCTTTGGAATAATCCTTTTAGTCCGTGCAAAATTTATCAGAAGCAACAAAATTAGTTTGGTTCAAAAACCAAATTAAAACAAAGGTCAAAAATAGAAAACATAAACAAAATGGAAAAGGAGGAACTTACCTGGGCCTCTTACCTCGCAGCCCAGCGGTCAACTGGCAGCGCGAGTCGTCGTCCTCCTGGAGGACGAGAGGCATGCGCTCGCCGCCCACGCGAATGGGCGCCACGCCACCTGCCTGCCCTCCCCTCTATGCCCCGGTCTCTCCGGACATTGCCACGACGCACCCCGGACCCCTCTCACTCTTCCTCGTGTCGATCCCCTCCTCTGCTGCCTCCCTCTCGCTCTGCACCTCGTGGCCGAGCGCTGCCGTTGCCGCCGTTCGTCGTTGCTGCGCCCACCGCCACGGCCTCGCCTCTCCGACGAGTCCAAGAGCTTCGCCGCATCTTCCTCGTCCTCCATGTCAAGGCACGCGTCGTCGGGCGCCCCATGGAGCCGTCACCGCCGTCGTCTTCATCATCGGCCACCGAAGATCGCCACCGACATCCCGTCGCCTCCAAGCCATCCCCGAGCGCGCTGAGATCACCGACGGCCTCTCCGTGAGCTCCTCTACCGAACCCCTCTTCTCCCCCTTGTTTTTGTGCGCCCCAGCTCCGTTCCCCGCCATGGCCATAGCTCCTTGCCACCGATCATGTCGCCGCCGTGGACAGAGCCACCGCAGCTCGCTCCCTAGCAGCTCACCGTATTCCTTGCAACTCTAGGAGGCCGCAAAGCCCCTCAGCTCGCTCTGCCGTGCCCCGTAGCCTGCGCCCACTCAGAGCCGTGCTCCGGCCGCCGCGAGCTCCGGCCCCCCCAGCTCCTCCCACCTGCCCCACTAGATGTGGGAGAGCACGGGCTACGCCCCAGTGCTCTCAGCCGTCACCCCCGTGCCCTGCAGCGCGGACTCCGCCGCGACCAGAGGTCCCCGGTGGTAACCTCGCTGGCCTGACATGTGGGCCCGGCCTGCCAGGTGAGGCTAATCACCATTTAACTAAACTCTGACACCGATAGTGGGCCCCTGTGCCCTAATCTTTTAATTAGATTAGTAATAACCCCCCTGTTTCACTGTGTCACTGACGTGTGGACCCCACATGTCAGGTTTGACTCTGGTCAGCCCTGTTGACTCACTGCTGTAGTGATGACATCATGCTAACGCAATTAATCATTTTCTGGATTATTTCTATTTTGAAAATTCTAGAAAATTAGCGAAACTTCTAAAATTCATATAAATTCAACCGTAGCTCAGATTGAAATAATTTATATATGAAAAATTATTAGAAAAATTCAATCTATACATCTGTACTAGTTTCATGCATGAAAAACAAACTTATACCTACTGTATAAGTGAAAACACATAAATGACATTTATAAATGTCAAATTTGGAGTTGGTTCAAATGTTCATGCATCATATTGTTGCATATGCTTGTGTATTGATTGCCGACATCGTTCCTTCTCGTTAGGTCTTGCTCCGGAGAGTGTTCTAGAGTACCTATGTGTGAAGCAGTGCTCCCTGTTGATCTTTTAGGCAAGCAAAAACCCCTTGTTCATTCCGATACAATCCCACTCTCTCGCTCCTGCTCTATTTTATTGCATTAGGACAACAACGATTCAACTGCTACTTTATGCTGTGGTAGTTGAACCCATTCCTCTGCATGACCTGTCATTGCCACAGTAAATAGTTGAAACCCACTAGCATGTGTAGGAGTTGGTTGAGCCATGTTGTGTTCCTACCATGCCATGCCCGCTATTGCTTAGAGTTGTGTCAGGTCTGATTCATTGGGAATGGATTGGAGTGTTATGATATGTTCTGATGCTGAGAGTTAAGTGTGTGAACACGATTTGGTAAAGGTAGCGGTGAGAGGCCATGTAGGAGTACATGGTGGGTTGTCTCACTGGAACCGTCCCTAATAACTGAGTTCTGTGTATTGATGTCTACTACATAACCTTCTTGTTATAGATGTTGTTGGGCCTCCAAGTGCAGAGGTTTGTAGGACAGTAGCAAATTTCCCTCAAGTGGATGACCTAAGGTTTATCAATCCGTAGGAGGCATAGGATGAAGATGGTCTCTCTCAAGCAACCCTGCAACCAAATAACAAAGAGTCTCTTGTGTCCCCAACACACCCAATACAATGGTAAATTGTATAGGTGCACCAGTTCGGTGAAGAGATGGTGATACAAGTGGTATATGGATGGTGGATGATAGTTTTTGTAATCTGAAAATATAAAAACGGCAAGGTAACTAATGAGAAAAGTGAGCATAAACGGTATTGCAATGTGTTAAAACAAGGCCTAGGGTTCATACTTCCACTAGTGCAAGTCCTCTCAACAATAATAACATAATTGGATCACATAACTATCCCTCAACATGCAACAAAGAGTCACTCCAAAGTCACTAATAGCGGAGAACGAACGAAGAGATTATGGTAGGGTACGAAACCACCTCAAAGTTATTCTTTCCAATCAATCCGTTGGGCTATTCCTATAAGTGTCACAAACAGCCCTATAGTTCGTACTAGAATAACACCTTAAGACACAAATCAACCAAAACCCTAATGTCACCTAGATACTCCAATGTCACCTCAAGTATCCATGGGTATGATTATACGATATGCATCACACAATCTCAGATTCATCTATTCAACCAACACATAGGACCTCAAAGAGTGCCCCAAAGTTTCTACCAGAGAATCACGATGAAAACATGTGCCAACCCCTATGCATAGGTTCATGGGCGGAACCCGCAAGTTGATCACCAAAACATACATCAAGTGAATCACGTGATACCCCGTTGTCACCACAGATACGCACAGCAAGACATACATCAAGTGTTCTCAAATCTTTAAAGACTCGATATGATGAGATAACTTCAAAGGGAAAACTCAATCCATTATAAGAGAGTAGAGGGGGGAGAAAACATAATAGGATTCAAATATAATAGCAAATCTCGCGATACATCAAGATCGTATCACCTCAAGAACATGAGAGAGAGAGAGATCAAACACATAGCTACAGGTACATACCCTCAGCCCCGAGGGAGAACTACTCCCTCCTCGTCATGAGAGCACCGGGATGATGAAGATGGCCACCGGAGAGGGATGCCCCCTCCGGCAGGTGCCGGAACGGGTCTCTTCTGGCGGAGGAACTCCCGATCTATTGTGCTTCCGGATGTTTTTAGGGTATATGGAGATATATAGGCGGAAGAAGTACATCAGGGGCCACGAGGGGCCCACAAGGGTGGAGGGCGCGCCCAGGGGGGTGGGCCGCCCCCTGCCTCATGGCCTCGTCGTAGATCCCCGGACGTGCACTCCAAGTCTTTTGGGCTTCTTCGGATCCAAAAATAAGTTCCATGAAGTTTCAGGTCAATTGGACTCCGTTTGGTTTTCCTTTTCTGTGATATTATAAAACAAGGTAAAAACAAAAACTGGCACTGGGTTCTGAGTTAATAGGTTAGTCCCAAAAATGATATAAAAGTGTATAATAAAGTCCTTAAACATCCAAAATAGTAGATAATATAGCATGGAGCAATCAAAAATTATAGATACGCTGGAGACGTATCAGCATCCCCAAGCTTAATTCCTGCTCGTCCTCGAGTAGGTAAATGATAAAAACAGAATTTTTGATGCGGATTGCTACTTGGCATAATTTCAATGTAATTCTTCTTAATTGTGGCATGAATATTCAAATCCGAAAGATTCAAGATAAAAGTTCATATTGACATAGAAACAATAATACTTCAAGCATACTAACTAAGCAATCATGTCTTCTAAAAATAACATGGCCAAAGAAAGTTCATCCCTACAAAATCATATAGTTTAGTCATGCTCCATTTTCGTCACACAAGAATGCTCTCATCATGCACAACCCCGATGACAAGCCAAGCAATTGTTTCATACTTTAGTAATCTCAAACCTATAAACTTTCACGCAATATATGAGCGCGAGCCATGGATATATCACTATGGGTGGAATAGAATATTATGATGGGGGTTATGTGGAGAAGACAAAAAGGAGAAAGTCTCACATCAACGAGGCTAATCAATGAGCTATGGAGATGCCCATCGATTGATGTTAATGGAAGGAGTAGGGATTGCCATGCAACGGATGCCCTAGAGCTATAAATGTATGAAATCTCAACAAAAGAAACTAAGTGGGTGTGCATCCAACTTGCTTGCTCACGAAGACCTAGGGCACTTGAGGAGGCCCATTGTTGGAATATACAAGCTAAGTTCTATAATGAAAATTTCCCACTAGTATATGAAAGTGACAAAACAAGAGACTCTCTATCATGAGGATTATGGTGCTACTTTGAAGCACAAGTGTGGTAAAAGGATAGTAGCATTGCCACTTTTTATTTTCTCTTTTTTATTTGGACTTTTATTTGGGACAATGCTCTATTAATGATGATCATCACACTTCTATTTATTTACAACTCAAAGATTACAACTCGATACTAGAACAAAGTATGACTCTATATGAATGCCTCCGGCAGTGTGCCGGGATGTGCAATGAATCAAGAGTGGCATGTATGAAAAATTATGAATGGTGACTTTGCCACAAATACGATGTCAACTACATGATCATGCAAAGCAATATGACAATGATGATACGTGTCATAATAAACGGAACGGTGGAAAGTTGCATGGAAATGCCATAATAGGTAGGTATGGTGGCTGTTCTGAGGAAGATATAAGGAGGTTTATTTGTGAAAGAGCGTATCATATCACGGGGTTTGGATGCACCGGCGAATTTTGCACCAACTCTCAATGTGAGAAAGGGCAATGCACGGTACCGAAGAGGCTAGCAATGATGGAACGGTGAGAGTGTGTATAATCCATGGACTCAACATTAGTCATAAAGAACTCACATACTTATTGCAAAAATCTACAAGTCATCAAAAACCTTGGCACTACACGCATGCTCCTAGGGGGATAGATTGGTAGGAAAAGACCATCGCTCGTCCCCGACCGCCACTCATAAGGAGGACAATCAAATAACACCTCACGTTTCAAATTTGTTACGCAACGCTTACCATACGTGCATGCTACGGGACTTGCAAACTTCAACACAAGTATTTCTCAAATTCACAACTACTGAACTAGCACGACTTTGATATTATTACCTCCATATCTCAAAACAATCATCAAGCATCAAACTTCTCTTAGTATTCAATGCACTTATATGAAAGTTTTTATTATATCCCTCTTGGATGCCCATCATATTAGGACTAGTTTCATAAACAAAGCAAACTACCATGCTGTTCTAGAGACTCTCAAAATAATATAAGTGAAGCATGAGAGATCAATTATTTCTTCAAAATAAAACCACCACCATGCTCTAAAAAGATATAAGTGAAGCACTGAAGCAAATGGCAAACTACTCCAAAAGATAGAAGTGAAGCTCAATGAGTAATCGAATAATTATGCAACTATATGAAGACTCTCTAACATTTAAGAATTTCAGATCTTGGTATTTTATTTAAACAGGAAGTAGAACAAAATGAAATAAAATGATGCTCCAAGCAAAACACATATCATGTGGCGAATAAAAATATAGCTCCAAGTAAAGTTACCGATGAACGAAGACGAAAGAGGGGATGCCTTCCGGGGCATACCCAAGCTTTGGCTTTTGGTTGTCCTTGAATATTACCTTGGGGTTCCTTGGGCATCCCCAAGATTAGGCTCTTGCCACTCCTTATTCCATAATCCATCAAATCTTTACCCAAAACTTAAAAACTTCACAACACAAAACTTAAAGTAGAAAACTCGTGAGCTCCGTTAGTATAAGAAAATAAATTTCCACTTCAAGGTACTGTAATGAACTCATTCTTAATTTATATTCGTGTTAAACCTACTGTATTCCAACTTATCTATGGTTCATACCCTCCGATACTACTCATAGATTCATCAAAATAAGCAAACAACACATAGAAAACAGAATCTGTCAAAAACAGAACAGTCTGTAGTAATCTATAGCTAGCGCAAGATATGGAACCCCAAAAATTCTAAAATAAATTTCTGGAAGTTAGGAATTTATCTATTAATCATCTTCAAAAATTATTAACTAAATAGCACTTTCCAAATAAAAATTGCAGCAGTTCTCGTGAGCGCTAAAGTTTCTGTTTTTTACAGCAACATTAACAAGACTTTCCCCAAGTCTTCCCAACGGTTCTACTTGGCACAAACACTAATTAAAACATAAAAACTCAATAATAACAGAGTCTAGATGAATTATTTATTACTAAACAGGAAAAAAACAAGGAACAAAAAATAAAGTTGGGTTGCCTCCCAACAAGCGCTATCGTTTAACGCCCCTAGCTAGGCATGATGATTTCAATGATGCTCACATAAAAGATAAGAATTGTAACATAAAGAGATCATTATGAAGGATATGACTAGCACATTTAAGCCTAACCCACTTCCTATGCATAGGGATTTTGTGAGCAAACAACTTGTGGGAACAAGAATCAACTTTCATAGGAAGGTAAAACAAGCATAGCTTCAAAACTTTAAGCACATAGAGAGGGAACTTAGTATTATTGCAATTCCTACAAGCTTATGTTCCTCCCTCATAATAATTTTTAGTAGCATCATGAATGAATTCAACAATATAACCAGCACCTAAAGCAGTCTTTTCATGATCTACAAGCATAGAAATTTTATTGCTCTCCACACAAGCAAAATTCTTCTCATGAATAATAGTGGGAGCAAACTCAACAAAATAATTATCATGTGAGGCATAATACAATTGAAAACTAAAATCATGATGAAAAGTTTCATGGATATCATTGTTCTTTATAGCATACAAGTCATCACAATAATCATCATTGATAGCAATTTTGTCATCACCGAAAGCGTTTCGGCAAAACCCGTCTCCATCGCTCATCGCCTCGCTCAATGGTGTAGTAGGCCGTGATGGTTCACCTCTTCGATTTGTTGCATAATATCTTTTGAGTCCATATAAGAGGATGATGAGAGATGCGGGGGCCTCAACTACATAGTAGAAGTTTGTATGGTTGGAATCCCTCCACCATCACCGCCTCCTGTTTACTGTGACGCGTGATGCTATGGCAAATAATACTAGTGTAGAAAAGCTTATTTATGGTGTGGCAAAAGTGGCCTTCCTGGAGTTGGGTTCCAACGCCACAAATATGGCGCCAGTGACAAAATTTACTATTGGCATGGGAGCACACGTCAGCACTATTTTATATACTAATGATGTGCTGCGTGGCCAATGCCAGCAATAAGTGTCTGTTACCACTCACGTGCCTTGTTGGCCCAACGCCAACAAATTGAATTTTCACTTACAAAAATAACTATATGCATCTATGCAAGCCATCAAGTAATTTAAGATATACTGCATTGATGTCTACTACACAACCTTCTTCTTATAGACGTTGTTGGGCCTCCAAGTGCAAAGGTTTGTAGGACAGTAGCAAATTTCCCTCAAGTGGATGACCTAAGGTTTATCAATCCGTAGGAGGCGTAGGATGACGATGGTCTCTCTCAAGCAACCCTGCAACCAAATAGCAATGAGTCTCTTGTGTCCCCAACACACCCAATACAATGGTAAATTGTATAGGTGCACTAGTTCGGCGAAGAGATGGTGATACAAGTGCAATATGGATAGTAGATAATGGCTTTTGTAATCTGAAAATATAAAAACAGCAAGGTAACTAATGATAAAAGTAAGCACAAACGGTATTGCAATTCTAGGAAACAAGGCCTAGGGTTCATACTTTCACTAGTGCAAGTCCTCTCAATAATAATAACATAATTGGATCACATAACTATCCCTCAACATGCAACAAAGAGTCACTCCAAAGTCACTAATAGCGGAGAACAAACGAAGAGATTATGGTAGGGTACGAAACCACCTCAAAGTTATCCTTTCTGATCGATCTATTCAAGAGTCCGTAGTAAAATAACATGAAGCTATTCTTTCCGTTCAATCTATCATAGAGTTCGTACTAGAATAACACCTTAAGACACAAATGAACCAAAACCCTAATGTCACCTAGATACTACAATGTCACCTCAAGTATCCGTGGGTATGATTATATGATATGCATCACACAATCTCAGATTCATCTATTCAAACCAACACAAAGTACTTCAAAGAGTGCCCCAAAGTTTCTACCGGAGAGTCAAGATGAAAACGTGTGCCAACCCCTATGCATAGGTTCATGGGCGGAACCCGCAAGTTGATCACCAAAACATACATCAAGTGGATCAATAGAATACCCCATTCTCACCACGGGTATCCCACGCAAGACATACATCAAGTGGATCAATAGAATACCCCATTATCACCACGGGTATCCCACAGAAGACATACATCAAGTGTTCACACATCCTTAAACACTCAATCCGATAAGATAACTTCAAAGGGAAAACTCAATTCATCACAAGAGAGTAGAGGGGGAGAAACATCATAAGATCCAACTATAATAGCAAAGCTCGCGATACATCAAGATCGTACCACCTCAAGAACACGAGAGAGAGAGAGAGAGAGATCAAACACATAGCTACTGGTACATACCCTCAGCCCCGAGGGAGAACTACTCCCTCCTCGTCATGGAGAGCGCCGGGATGATGAAGATGGCCACCAGAGACGGATTCCCCCCTCCGGCAGGGTGCCGAAATGGGTCTAGATTGGTTTTCGGTGGCTACGGAGGCTTCTGGCGGCGGAACTCCCGATCTATTCTGCTCCTCGAAGTTTTTAGGGTACATGGGTAGATATGGGAGGACGAAGTATGTCGGTGGACCTCCCGGCTGTCCACGAGGCACGGGCGTGCCTAGGGGGGTGGGCGCCCCCCCCACCCTCGTGGGCAGCCCGCGACTCTCTTGGTCCAACTCCGATACTCCGTGGGCTTCTTCTAGTCCAAAAATAAGTCCCGTGAAGTTTCAGGTCAATTGGACTCCGTTTGATTTTCCTTTTCTCCCATACTCTAAAACAAGGAAAAAATAGAAACTGGCACTGGGCTCTAGGTTAATAGGTTAGTCCCAAAAATCATATAAAATAGCATATAAATGCATATAAAACATCCAAGGTTGATAATATAATAGCATGGAACAATCAAAAATTGTAGATATGTTGGAGACGTATCAGCATCCCCAAGCTTAATTCCTGCTCGGCCTCAAGTAGGTAAATGATAAAAACAGAATTTTTGATGTGGAATGCTACCTAACATATTTATCCATGTAATCTTCTTTATTGTGGCAAGAATATTCAGATCCATAAGATTCAAGACAAAAGTTTAGAATTCACATAAAAAATAATAATACTTCAAGCATACTAATAAAGCAAACATGTCTTCTCAAAATAACATGGCCAAAGAAAGCTATCCCTACAAAATCATATAGTCTGGCTATGCTCTATCTTCACCACACATAATATTTAAATCATGCACAACCCCGATGACAAGCCAAGCAATCGTTCCATACTTTTGATGTTCTCCATCTTTTTCAATCTTCACGCAATACATGAGCGTGAGCCATGGACATAGCACTATAGGTGGAATAGAATGGTGGTTGTGGAGAAGACACAAAGGAGAAGATAGTCTCACATCAACTAGGCATATCAATGGGCTATGGAGATGCCCATCAACAGATATCAATGTGAGTGAGTAGGGATTGCCATGCAACGGATGCACTAGAGCTATAAATGTACGAAAGCTCAACAAAAGAAACTAGTGGGTGTGCATCCAACTCGCTTGCTCACGAAGACCTAGGGCATTTTTAGGAAGCCCATCATTGGAATATACAAGCCAAGTTCTATAATGAAAGATTCCCACTAGTATATGAAAGTGACAACATAGGAGACTCTCTATCATGAAGTTCATGGTGCTACTTTGAAGCACAAGTGTGGTAAAAGGATAGTAGCATTATCCCTTCTCTATTTTCTCATTTTTTTATTTTTTTTATTTGGGCCTTTTCTCTTTTTATGTCCTCTTTTTTCTCTTTTTTTTTCTTATTTTTCGTCCGGAGTCTCATCCTGACTTATGGGGGAATCATAGTCTCCATCATCCTTTCCTCACTGGGACAATGCTCTAATAATGATGATCATCACACTTTTATTTACTTACAACTCAAGAATTACAACTCGATACTTAGAACAAAATATGAATCTATATGAATGCCTCCGGCGGTGTACCGGGATGTGCAATGATGCATGAGTGACATGTATGAAGAATTATGAACGGTGGCTTTGCCACAAATACGATGTCAACTACATGATCATGCAAAGCAATATGACAACGATGGAGCGTGTCATAATAATGGAACGGTGGAAGGTTGCATGGCAATATATCTCAGAATGGATATGGAAATGCCATAATAGGTAGGTATGGTGGCTGTTTTGAGGAAGGTATATGGTGGGTTTATGGTACCGGCGAAAGTTGCGCGGTACTAGAGAGGCTAGCAATGGTGGAAGGGTGAGAGTGCGTATAATCCATGGACTCAACATTAGTCATAAAGAACTCACATACTTATTGCAAAAATCAATTAGTTATCGAAACAAAGTACTACACGCATGCTCCTAGGGGGATAGATTGGTAGGAAAAGACCATCGCTCGTCCCCGACCGCCACTCATAAGGAAGACAATCAATAAATAAATCATGCTCCGATTTCATCACATAATGGTTCACCATACGTGCATGCTTCGGGAATCACAAACTTCAACACAAGTATTTCTCAAATTCACAACTACTCAACTAGCATGACTCTAATATCACCATCTTCATATCTCAAAACAATTATCAAGTATCAAACTTCTCATAGTATTCAATGCACTCTATATGAAAGTTTTTATTATATCCCTCTTGGATGCCCATCATATTAGGAGTAAATTCATAACCAAAGAAAATTACCATGCTGTTTAAGAATCTCAAAATAATATAAGTGACGCATGAGATTTCATCTATTTCTATAAAATAAAACCACCACCATGCTCTAAAAAGATATAAGTGAAGCACTAGAGCAACAACAAACTACTCCGAAAGATATAACTGAAGATCGATGAGTAGTCGAATAATTATGCAATTATATGAAGAATCTCTAACATTTAAGAATTTCAGATCTTTTTATTTTATTCAAAGATAAATCAAAACTAAATAAAATAAAATGACGCTCCAAGCAAAACACATATCATGTGGTAAATAAAAATATAGCTCCAAGTAAAGTTACCGATGAACGAAGACGAAAGAGGGGATGCCATCGGGGCATTCCCAAGCTTACGCTCTTGGTTTTCCTTGAATATTACCTTGGGGTGCCTTGGGCATCCCCAAGCTTAGGCTCTTGAGACTCCTTATTCCATAGTCCATTGAATCTTTACCCAAAACTTGAAAACTTCACAACACAAAACTTAACAGAAAACTCGTAAGCCCCGTTAGTATAAGAAAATAAATCACCACTTAGGTACTGTTATGAACTCATTATAAATTCATATTGGTGTAATATCTACTGTATTCCAACTTATCTATGGTTCATACCCTCCGATACTTCTCATAGATTCATCAAAATAATCAAACAACACATAGAAAACAGAATTTGTCAAAAACAGAACAGTCTGTAGTAATCTGTATCAAACGTATACTTATGGAACCCCAAAAATTCTAAAATAAACTGCTGTACGTGAGAAATTTATCTATTAATCATCTTCAAAAATAATTAACTAAATATCATTCTCCAGTAAAAGATGGCAGAAAATCTCGTGAGCGCTAAAGTTTCTGTTTTTTTACAGCAAGATTAAAAAGACTTTCTCCAAGTCTTCCCAACGGTTCTACTTGGCACAAACACTAATTAAACACAAAAAACACAACAAAAACACAGGCTAGATAAATTATTTATTACTAAACAGGAGCAAAAAGCAAGGAATAAAAATAAAATTGGGTTGCCTCCCAACAAGCGCTATCGTTTAACGCCCCTAGCTAGGCATGATGATTTCAATGATGCTCATATAAAAGATAAGAACTGAAACATAAAGAGAGCATCATGAAGAATATGACTAGCACATTTAAGTCTAACCCACTTCCTATGGATAGGGATTTTGTGAGCCAACAACTGTGGGAAAAAGAATCAACTTGCATAGGAAGGTAAAACAAGCATAACTTCAAAACTTTAAGCACATAGAGAGGAAACTTGATATTATTGCAATTCCTACAAGCATATGTTCCTTCCTCATAATAATTTTCAGTAGCATCATGAATGAATTCAACAATATAAACATCACCTAAAGCACTCTTTTCATGATCTACAAGCATAAAATTTTTATTACTCTCCACAGAAGCAAAATCCTTCTCATTCGGAATAGTGGGAGTATCATAAGGAACTCGAATACTATAAATTGTTTCCACATTAAAAGAGTAATGTTCAGAAAAAGGGTAATCATAATGATGACAAGTTTTATAAATATAATCATCACTACTATTTATAGCATATGTATCATCACAATAATTATCATAAGTAGCAACTTTTTTCTCATCATAATCGATTGAAACCTCTTCCAAGATAGTGGAATCATCACTAAATAAAGTCATGACCTCTCCAATTCCACTTTCATAATTATCATAATAAGATTCAACATCCTCCAAAATAGTGGGATCATTACTTCCTAAAGTTGACACTCTTCCAAACCCACTTTCATCAATATAATCATCATAAGTAGGAGGCATGCTATCATCATTATCAATTTGCATATCAAAACTTGGGAGACTAAAAATATCATCTTCATTAAATGTAGCATCCCCAAGCTTGGGACAAACATTAATTGCATAAAATATATTCTCAAAAACATCATCTTCATCAAACATAGCATCCCCAAGCTTGGGCCTTTTCATATCATAAGCATAATCACTCTCATCATTAATAGTATGGATAGCACCAATAGTATATCAATTATCATCATCACAATGAGTAGTAGGAGTAACATCATTTGGGAGGGATACCTTTTTACCTTTGCTTCTCCGTTTTTCCTTTTTCTTCTTCACATCATGTCTGGGTTCAACCCTCTTTTTGGAGCTCCTTATTAATGAGATTGGTTGAATAAAAGGCTCCTCCTCGTTACCTGATTCATCATAAGAAATAATAGGAGGATACTGGGAAGTCTCTTCCCTTTCATTAGTATTCTCTTCATCCTCTATTTGTTTTCTTTTCTTTATGTAATTGGCAATATAAGGGTTTTCAATGCAATTCACCGCACAATACATATAAATTTCCTCTAGATCAAAATCAAGAAATTTATCGAGATTAAATTTTGGAATACCCTCAGTTATACGTTTCATTTCTTCATAACCCAAAGGAACACTAAGCTCTTTATGTTGCTCAAGGGTAATCAAGTTATCACAATTTTTGGACACGACTTGATCATGAAACAAATAGCATTGGAGCTTTAAATGACCATGTTCGTTGCAAAGTTCACATGGATGGTGATAAATATTGAATCTTTCAGCACAAACATCTAGCCTTTATTGCAAAAATTTAGTTTCTAAATGCTTATGCCTCTTGCAATATCTATCTTCCCTATTTGGTGTGTACTTGCAAACCCAATGCACTCCACAAATATTGACATGTTTATAGGAGACATTTTCATCATAACTAGTGCAATCATCATTAGTACTATGGATATTCAAGGAGTTCATACTAACAACATTGCAATCGTGCTCATCATTCAAAGATTTAGTGCCAAACATTTTAATGCATTCTTCTTCTAATACTTTGGCACAATTTTCCTTCCCATCATACTCACGAAAGATATTAAAAAGACGAAGCGTATGATGTAAACTCAATTCCATTTTTATAGTTTTCTTTTATAAACTAAACTAGTGATAAAACAAGAAACTAAAAGATTTGATTGAAAGATCTGAAGATATACCTTGAAGCACTCACCTACCCAGCAACGGTGCCAGAAAATAGCTTGATGTCTACTACACAACCTTCTTCTTGTAGACGTTGTTGGGCCTCCAAGTGTAGAGGTTCGTAGGACAGTAGCAAATTTCCCTGAAGTGGATGACCTAAGGTTTATCAATCCGTAGGAGGCGTAGGATGAAGATGGTCTCTCTCAAGCAACCCTGCAACCAAATAACAAAGAGTCTCTTGTGTCCCCAACACACCCAATACAATGGTAAATGGTATAGGTGCACTAGTTCGGCGAAGAGATGGTGATACAAGTGCAATATGGATAGTAGATAATGGTTTTTGTAATCTGAAAATATAAAAACAGCAAGTTAACTAATGATAAAAGTGAGCACAAACGGTATTGCAATGCTAGGAAACAAGGCCTAGGGTTCATACTTTCACTAGTGCAAGTCCTCTCAACAATAATAACATAATTGGATCACATAACTATCCCTCAACATGCAACAAAGAGTCATTCCAAAGTCAAAAATAGCGGAGAACAAACGAAGAGATTATGGTAGGGTACGAAACCACCTCAAAGTTATCCTTTCTGATCGATCTATTCAAGAGTCCGTAGTAAAATAACATGAAGCTAGTCTTTCCGTTCAATCTATCATGGAGTTCGTACTAGAATAACACCTTAAGACACAAATCAACCAAAACCCTAATGTCATCTACATACTCCAATCTCACCTCAAGTATCCGTGGGTATGATTATACGATATGCATCACACAATCTCAGATTCATCTATTCAAACCAACACAAAGTACTTCAAAGAGTGCCCCAAAGTTTCTACCGGAGAGTCAAGACGAAAACGTGTGCCAACCCCTACGCATAGGTTCATGGGCGGAACCCGCAAGTTGATCACCAAAACATACATCAAGTGGATCAATAGAATACCCCATTGTCACCACGGGTATCCCACGCAAGACATACATCAAGTTTTCTCAAATCCTTAACAACTCAATCCGATAAGATAACTTCAAAGGGAAAACTCAATTCATCACAAGAGAGTAGAGGGGGAGAAACATCATAAGATCCAACTATAATAGCAAAGCTCGCAATACATCAAGATCGTACCACCTCAAGAACACGAGAGAGAGAGAGAGATCAAACACATAGCTACTAGTACATACCCTCAGCCCCGAGGGAGAACTACTCCCTCCTCATCATGGAGAGCGCCGGGATGATGAAGATGGCCACCAGAGAGGGATTCCCCCCTCCGATAGGGTGCTAGAAAGGGTCTAGATTGGTTTTCGGTGGCTACGGAGGCTTCTGGCGGCGAAACTCCCGATCTATTTTGCTTGTCGAAGTTTTTAGGGTATATTTGTATATATGGGAGGAAGAAGTACATCGGTGGACCTCCGGGCTGTCCACGAGGTAGGGGGTGCCCCCAGGGGGGGCGCCCCGACCCTCGTGGGCAGCCCGGGACTCTCCTGGTCCAACTCCGATACTCCGTGGGCTTCTTCTGGTCCAAAAATAAGTTCCGTGAAGTTTTAGGTCAATTGGACTCCGTTTGATTTTCCTTTTCTGTGATACTCTAAAACAAGGAAAAAATAGAAACTGGCATTGGGCTCTATGTTAATTGGTTAGTCCCAAAAATCATATAAAATAGCATATAAATGCATATAAAACATCCAAGGTTGATAATATAATAGCATGGAACAATAAAAAATTATAGATATGTTGGAGACATATTAGCATCCCCAAGCTTAATTCCTGCTCGTCCTCGAGTAGGTAAATGATAAAAACAGAATTTTTGATGTGGAATGCGATCTAACATATTTATCCATGTAATCTTATTTATTGTGGCAAGAATATTCAAATCCATAAGATTCAAGAAAAAAGTTTAATATTGACATAAAAATAATAATACTTCAAGCATACTAACAAAGTAATCATGTCTTCTCAAAATAACATGGCCAAAGAAAGCTATCCCTACAAAATCATATAGTCTGGCTATGCTCCATCTTCACCACACAAAATATTTAAATCATGCACAACCCCGATGACAAGCCAAGAAATTGTTTCATACTTTTGATGTTCTCTAACTTTTTCAATCTTCACGCAATACATGAGCGTGAGCCATGGACATAGCACTATAGGTGGAATAGAATGGTGGTTGTGGAGAAGACAAAAAGGAGAAGATAGTCTCACATCAACTAGGCGTATCAACGGGCTATGGAGATGCCCATCAATAGATATCAATGTGAGTGAGTAGGGATTGCCATGCAACGGATGCACTAGAGCTATAAATGTATGAAAGCTCAACAAAAGAAACTAGTGGGTGTGCATCCAACTCGCTTGCTCACAAAGACCTAGGGCATTTTTGGAAGCCCATCATTGGAATATACAAGCCAAGTTCTATAATGAAAGATTCCCACTAGTATATGAAAGTGACAACATAGGAGACTCTCTATCATGAAGATCATGGTGCTACTTTGAAGCACAAGTGTGGTAAAAGGATAGTAGCATTATCCCTTCTCTATTTTCTCATTTTTTTTATTTTTTTTATTTGGGCCTTTTTCTCTTTTTTATGGCCTCTTTTCTTCTTCTTTTTTTATTTTCATCCGGAGTCTCATCCCAACTAATGGAGGAATGATAGTATCCATCATCCTTTCCTCACTGGGACAATGCTCTAATAATGATGATCATCACACTTTTATTTACTTACAACTCAAGAATTACAACTCGATACTTAGAACAAAATATGACTCTATATGAATGCGTCCGGCGGTGTACCGGGATGTGCAATGATCCTTGAGTGACATGTATGAAGAATTATGAACGGTGGCTTTGCCACAAATACGATGTCAACTACATGATCATGCAAAGCAATATGACAATGATGGAGCGTGTCATAATAACGGAACGGTGGAAGGTTGCATGGCAATATATCTCAGAATGGCTATCGAAATGCCATAATAGGTAGGTATGGTGGCTGTTTTGAGGAAGGTATATGGTGGGTTTATGGTACCGGCGAAAGTTGCGCGGTACTAGAGAGGCTAGCAATGGTGGAAGGGTGAGAGTGTGTGTAATCCATGGACTCAACATTAGTCATAAAGAACTCACATACTTATTGAAAAAATCTATTAGTTATCGAAACAAAGTACTGCACGCATGCTCCTAGGGGGATAGATTGGTAGTAAAAGACCATCGCTCATCCCCGACCGCCACTCATAAGGAAGACAATCAATAAATAAATCATGCTCCGACTTCATCACATAACGGTTCACCATGCGTGCATGCTACGAGAATCACAAACTTCAACACAAGTATTTCTCAAATTCACAACTACTCAACTTGCATGACTCTAATATCATCATCTTCATATCTCAAAACAATTATCAAGTATCAAACTTCTCATAGTATTCAATGCACTCTATATGAAAGTTTTTATTATATCCCTCTTGGATGCCCATCATATTAGGACTAAATTCATAACCAAAGAAAATTACCATGCTGTTTAGGACTCTCAAAATAATATAAGTGACGCATGAGTGTTCATCTATTTCTATAAAATAAAACCACCACCATGCTCTAAAAAGATATAAGTGAAGCACTAGAGCAACAACAAACTACTCCGAAAGATATAAGTGAAGATCAATGAGTAGTCGAATAATTATGCAACTATATGAAGACTCTCTAAAATTTAAGAATGTCAGATCTTGGTATTTTATTCAAACATCAGTCAAAACTAAATAAAATAAAATGACGCTCCAAGCAAAACACATATCATGTGGTAAATACAAATATAGCTCCAAGTAAAGTTACCGATGAACGAAGACGAAAGAGGGGATGCCATAGGGGCATCCCCAAGCTTAGACTCTTGGTTTTCCTTGAATATTACCTTGGGGTGCCTTGGGAATCCCCAAGATAAGGCTCTTGCCACTCCTTATTCCATAGTCCATCGAATCTTTACCCAAAACTTGAATACTTCACAACACAAAACTTAACAGAAAACTCGTAAGCCCCGTTAGTATAAGAAAATAAATGACCACTTAGGTACTGTTGTGAACTCATTCTAAATTCATATTTGTGTAATATCTACTATGTTACAACTTATCTATGGTTCATACCCTCCGATACTACTCATAGATTCATCAAAATAAGCAAACAACACATCGAAAACAGAATCTGTCAAAAACAGAACAGTCTGTAGTAATCTGTATCAAATGTATACTTCTGGAACTCCAAATATTCTAAAATAAATTTCTGGACGTGAGGAATTTATCTATTAATCATCTTCAAAAAGAATTAACTAAATATCACTCTCCAGTAAAAGATGGCAGCAAATCTCGTGAGCACTAAAGTTTCTGTTTTTTTACAGCAAGATTAAAAAAGACTTTCGCCAAGTCTTCCCAACTGTTCTACTTGGCACAAACACTAATTAAAAACAAAAAACACAACCAAAACGGACGATAGATAAATTATTTATTACTAAACAGGAGCAAAAAGCAAGGAATACAAATAAAATTGGTTTGCCTCCCAACAAGCGCTATCGTTTAACGCCCCTAGCTAGGCATGATGATTTCAATGATGCTCATATAAAAGATAAGAACTGAAACATAAAGAGAGAATCATGAAGAATATGACT
The DNA here is from genome assembly GCA_034509565.1 of Triticum monococcum. Lineage (NCBI taxonomy): Eukaryota > Viridiplantae > Streptophyta > Magnoliopsida > Poales > Poaceae > Triticum > Triticum monococcum. The sequence goes on from CM067841.1 coordinate 433,955,715, forward strand.
AGCACATTTAATTCTAACCCACTTCCTATGCATAGGGATTTTTTGAGCAAACAACTTGTGGGAAAAAGAATCAACTAGCATAGGAAGGTAAAACAAGCATAACTTCAAAACTTTAAGCACACAGAGAGGAAACTTGATATTATTGCAATTCCTACAAGCATATGTTCCTCCCGCATAATAATTTTCAGTAGCAACATGAATGAAATCAACAATATAACGAGCACCTAAAGCAATCTTTCCGTGATCTACAAGCATAGAAATTTTATTACTCTCCACAGAAGCAAAATTCTTCTCATTTGGAATAGTGGGAGTATCATAAGAAACTCGAATACTATAAATTGTTTCCACATTAAAAGAGTAATGTTCAGAAAAAGGGTAATCATAATCATGACAAGTTTTTTAAATATAATCATCACTACTTTTTATAGCATATGTATCATCACAATAATAATCATAAGTAGCAACTTTGTTCTCATCATAATCGAATGAAACCTCTTCCAAGATAGTGGAATCATCACTAAATAAAGTCATGACCTCTCCAATTCCACTTTCATAATTATCATAATAAGATTCAACATCCTCCAAAATAGTGGGATCATTACTTCGTAAAGTTGACACTCTTCCAAACCCACTTTCATCAATATAATCATCATAAGTAGGAGGCATGCTATCATCATTATAAATTTGCATATCAAAAGTAGGAGGCATGCCATCATCATTATAAATTTGCAATAAGTGTTTGTTACCACTCACGTGCCTTGTTGGCCCAACGCCAACAAATTGAATTTTCACTTACAAAAATAACTATATGCATCTATGCAAGCCATGAAGTAATTTAAGATATACTGCATTGATGTCTACTACACAACCTTCTTCTTGTAGATGTTGTTGGACCTCTAAGTGCAGAGGTTTGTAGGACAGTAGCAAATTTCCCTGAAGTGGATGACCTAAGGTTTATCAATCCGTACGATGCGTAGGATGAGGATGGTCTCTCTCAAGCAACCCTACAACCAAATAACAAAGAGTCTCTTGTTTCCCCAACACACCCAATACAATGGTAAATTGTATAGGTGCACTAGTTTGGCGAAGAGATGGTGATACAAGTGCAATATGGATACTAGATAATGGTTTTGTAATCTAAAAATATAAAAACAGCAAGGTAACTAAAGATAAAAGTGAGCACAAATGGTATTGCAATTCTAGGAAACAAGGCCTAGGGTTCATACTTTCACTAGTGCAAGTCCTCTCAACAATAATAACGTAATTAGATCACATAACTATCCTTCGACATGCAACAAAAAGTCACTCCAAAGTCACTAATAGCGGAGAACAAACGAAGAGATTGTGGTAGGGTACGAAACAACCTCAAAGTTATCCTTTTTGATCGATCTATTCAAGAGTCCGTAGTAAAATAACATGAAGCTATTCTTTCCGTTCAATCTACCATAGAGTTCGTACTAGAATAACACCTTAGGACACAAATGAACCAAAACCCTAATGTCACCTAGATACTCCAATGTCACCTCAAGTATCCGTGGGTATGATTATACGATATGCATCACACAATCTCATATTCATCTATTCAAACCTACACAAAGTACTTCAAAGAGTGCCCCAAAGTTTCTACCGGAGAGTCAAGACGAAAATGTGTGCCAACCCCTATGCATAGGTTCATGGGCGGAACCCGCAAGTTGATCACCAAAACATACATCAAGTGGATCAATAGAATACCCCATTGTCACCATGGGTATCCGACGCAAGACATACATCAAGTGTTCTCAAATCCTTAAAGACTCAATCTGATAAGATAACTTCAAAGGGAAAACTCAATTCATCACAAGAGAGTAGAGGGGGAGAAACATCATAAGATCCAACTATAATAGCAAAGCTCGCGATACATCAAGATCGTACCACCTCAAGAACACGAGAGAGAGGGATCAAACACATAGCTACTAGTACATACCCTCAGCCCCAAGGGAGAACTGCTCCCTCCTCATCATGGAGAGCACCGGGATAATGAAGATGGCCACCAGAGAGGGATTCCCCCCTCCGGCAGGATGCCGGAACGGGTCTAGATTGGTTTTCGGTGGCTACGGAGGCTTCTGGCGGCGGAACTCCTGATCTATTCTGCTCCTCGAAGTTTTTAGGGTATATGGGTATATATGGGAGGAAGAAGTACGCCGGTGGACCTCCGGGCTGTCCACGAGGCAGGGGCGCGCCCAGGGGGGTGGGCGCGCCCCCACCCTCGTGGGCAGCTCGGGATTATCCTAGTCCAACTCCGATACTCTGTGGGCTTCTTCTGGTCCGAAAATAAGTTCCGTGAAGTTTAAGGTCAATTGGACTCCGTTTGATTTTCCTTTTCTGCGATACTCTAAAACATGGAAAAAACGAAACTGACACTGGGCACTATGTTAATAGGTTAGTCCCAAAAATCATATAAAATAGCATATAAACATCCAAGGTTGATAATATAATAGCATGGAATAATCAAAAATTATAGATACGCTGGAGACATATCATGCATCAACTAGTTCAACTCCCAAAACTAGATAGACACTCATCAACTTAGCTAGTTCAACTTCACAAAAGTTGGTAGTTCAAGAACTAAACTAGTTAGTTCAACTTCACATTTCAACAACCAAACTACACCATCCATAGCTAGCCTAGGTAGTCGATCACATTTCTTGATCAAGGATTAACTTCATATATGGAGTCTTGTGTCAATTGTGCTCTCCCTCTTTTTTGAAATGAGCTTTCTCCATTTACAATTACAATATTCTAAATTTAACATAAAAATAACTACAGTACAATATAAAAATGGTCGCCACTTACAAAAAATAAAAAGGTGAAAAAATTAATGTCTCAAAATAGACCCCACATCATATAGTGCTGACATGGCAACCCATGACACGCCACAACCAAACATAATAGTGCCGGCGTTTCATGCTAGGCCATGTCAGCACTATATTATGCCTTGTACCAACTGTGGGTCCCACATACAAGTGGCGTTTAACTAATTTCCAACGCCACCACTATGGTCTTAGTAATGTCATACCAAATATGACAACACCACCACTATTCGGAAAAAAATAGTGTAGGCATTGATTGTAAATGGCGCACCGCCAACAAAAGTTGTCGCTAGCTATTTCTCCACTAGTGTAACATAATTGCAGGAGGTGGCGGTGCCCATGCTGGCTTCGGCGAGCTCACTTGGGAGCAGCTGGTAACTTTAGCGCGAGAGGCCAAGTAGACATTACACCCTACACTTGACACCTCCACCCGCGAAGGCAATAGATAGAGGCAAAACAATTGGCCATGTTGGTTGGACGGGAACGTTTATCCCGAATGGAGCGGAACCAGATGGCAAGTGCTCAAGACATCGCTAGCACCAACCGGTCTTAGAGGCGTCTTGATACGTCTCCGTCGTATCTATAATTTTTGATTGTTCCATGTCAATATTCTACCACTTTTACATACTTTTGGCAACAATTTATATGATTTTCTTGGACTAACATATTGATCCAGTGCACAGTGCCAATTCCTATTTGTTGCATGTTTTTTGTTTCGCAGAAAATCCATATCAAACAAAGTCCAAATGGGATAAAAACTTACGGACACTTTTCTAGGAATATATGTGAATTTTGGAAAGTGGAATCAACACAAGGCGGTGCCCGAGGGGCCCACAAGCCCTAGGGGGCGCCTAGGGGGCTTGTGGCCACCCCGAAGGTCGGTTGGAGGTGTCATTCGGACGCAAGGAAGCTAATATCTGGATAAAAATCATGTTAAAATTTCAGCCCAATCGGAGTTATGGATCTCCGGGAATATATGAAACGGTGAAAGGCCAGAATCTGGGAGCACAGAAACAGAAGGAAACACACAGAGAGAGAGAGAGAGAGAGAGAGAGAGAGATCCAATCTCGGAGGGGCTCCCGCCCCTCTGCCGCCATGGAGGCCATGGACCAGAGGGGAAACCCTTCTCCCATCTTGTAACATCCCAAATTTTCAATTTGGAATGTTATACATAGGTCATGCATGCATATCATATTTTATTGCATTTTCGTTTTTGCAATCCTCGAAATCTTAAGCAGCTCAAGGACCCTCGGAGAGAGTTGGGGATTTCCAGGTTTTCATATTTGATTTTTATCAAATAATGAAACGAGGATTTTGATTTTAATAATTTTTCTCGCCGAAAAATATTTCGTATTAAAATATAAGAGAGGAGATAATATGACTTCTCCAAAATAATTGAAATATTGGCGGAAAAATATTAAAATCGTTTATTTTGATTTTATTCGATTTTATGAGGATTTTATTTGCATTAGAAAAATTCCACGTTTTTCAAAATTGCATTTTAGGGCCAAGAAAATGTTCGTCTCGTTCTAAATATTTTATTTAGACGGTGAAAATTTGTTTTTGCATTTTTAGATTTTTACTTTATTTTCTAGGATTTTATTTCTGTCGGCGAAATTGTTTCAAAAAAATAATAATAAATCTCCAGCCGACTCGGCCGAACCCAGCTGGGCCGCCGGCTTCCCGCGCGCGAGCGCCGCCGCCGCCGAGCTCGGACCGGAGTCTGAGCCGGACTCCGCCTCCGCCGTGCCTTGACCCCTCCTCCAAGTCGCCCCCTCCCCCTTTATATACGCACCACCCGGCCCTCCCACCACCACACCACCGCCGCCGCCCGCGCCTGCTGCCGCCGCCGCCGCCGAGCCCCGCCGCCCCGTGAGCCGCCGCCCCGCAGCCCAACGCCACCTCGTCGGAGCCCGTCGCCGGTGGTATCACGCCGGACCCGAGCTGCCGGTTTTTTTAACCGTTCGGTTTTTTTAGAAACCCTAGCTCGTTTTTTTAGATCGGTTCGCCGGTTCTTCTCGGTTCTTCTATTTAGTGGACGTTCATCCGTATGTTCGTTTTAACGAACGGTTTTCACTCGTTAGTCACAGCTAACAAATGCTCGTTCATTAGACTGTTCGTTAGTTTTCTTTTTATCGGATTTATCTGCGATTTTTCTCGATCGCAATTTCTGATCCGATCTTAGTTTCTGTTTATCTTTTCGCTCGTTAGTCGGAATCAGGCAATTCAAGCGCCTAGATCATCGTCTCAAGACCCCCTTTCTGTTTAACCAACTTGCACAAGTTTTTGCTACTGTAAAATTTGACCTTAGTTCAAATTAGTAAAGGATCTTGTTTCTTTCGCCGTTTGAGTTTCGTTGCTCCGTTTGATTTGATTCTTTTTGCGTACCGGAGTTCTTAAGTTGAACTTTCTGGTCAACCCCTCTTATTTGAGTTTTTCTTGTGCATCTTTTCTTGTTGCTTATGTATGTTATTGTTTGTTCGCGATAGAACACCCGGAGTGTGAAGCGTGTTAATATGAGTCTCTAGGTTTCGCGGATCGTCAGCAAGGCAAGTAACACTTTGATCATACCCCTTTATACCCTGTTTTTATGCATTAGTTCCAATCCTCAAACATTGCATGATTAGGACGTCATTAACTTGTGGGTTGGGAAGTAGTTGTTGAGGTAGAACCTATTACCCTGTTACTATCAAACCCTTGGGAGTTACTTCTACGCGTTGCTTATATTGCTATGCTATGCTATGCTCGTAGACATGGTTTGGGTTTGAGTGAAATCCATGACAGATGTGAGATTGTTAATTAATGGTTCAACTTAAGGTGGCAACTTAAATTAACATCTGGGTGGATTGAGGCACCTGGGGAACCCAGTGTTCTCTAATTTTTTTTTGAAATCCCGGGGTATCCGTGTGATCTTCCTATGGACCGCCACCCGGGCTCAAAGGGAACTGAGATGATTCATGCTAGAAACTTCCGTGTGCAGCCACAAGCTATTATGGGCTCTAGCATAGTTGAGTAAGTTATGTGAAGCTCTTGAAGAGGTGTGTCAGCAGGTAGGGGGTTTTGTAGGTTTGGTATGGTCTACCCGGAGTAGAGAGTTAATGTTTCTGAAAGACTGTGTCTCGGTCATCTATTTCTCAAACATCATGTAGTGCGAGAAATCCAACGGAGGCGATCGAGTCTTGTGGGGAAAAGTGTGCAAACCTCTGCAGAGTGTACAATCTAATCATGGTTAGCCGTGTCCCCGGTTATGGACAATCTAGAGTATATAGTACTTGGGTTATCACATGTATCCCATCACTCTTAATTAATATTGTTGGGTTGTTAATTACTTTAATTGGGATTGAGTTGGGGTTACCTTCTCAATATTTGTTCAACCACCATGATAGTTAAATTAAAATCTATTCCTTTGTTGTAGGGAAAAATTGGCTTTTCGCAAAAATTATAACCATAGAGCTTTCCACCAGCCAAATATGCATGTAGTGATAGCATTATTCTGTTCTTGCTCTACTGTGTTACATTGCCAGCATATTCCATGTGCTGACCCATTCCCGGGCTGCAACGTATTATGTTGTAGACTTTTCAGACGAGGAGTAAGGTTCGTTAGGTCGTTGCCGTGCAGCTCAGCTATGCCGTTGGAGTTGATGGATTCACTTATCTTCCAAGCCTTCCGCTGTTATCGCATTAGATGGCCTTAAGCCATATTATTGTAATAAGTTCTCTTTTGAGACATTCGATGCAATAAGTGTGTGATTGCTACTCTGTTATAAATCCTTCGAGTACTGTGTGTGTCAGCATTACCGATCCAGGGATGACACTAAAGCACAGAGATTTGACTGTTTGAGGTCAGGTTGCTACAAGATGGTATCAGAGCACACGCTGAGTGTAGGACACAACCACTAAGCTAAACCATAGGTCACACTTCTCTTCTCATTTCTGACTCCTCTCCATTTTCTACTCTTTAGGATGGCAGATGCAAGGAACAAGTTTGCACAACCGGATGAAGACACACCATTTGGACGCCACCTGAAGGAAGTCACTAGGTACTTGAACATTGGAATACCAAGCTTCACCGGGATGTACAACGCCGCCTTACCAGAGGAGGAGCGCTGGATGATTCAAGTACAAGTTCCAGGAAGGACCTTCATGCCAGTCACTAAACCCATAGAGTTTTTCTTTGATGCACCAATCTGGAGCTTAGGAAAGAGTATGGCAGCTCACATCACCATGGGACGCATTGGAGAAGTCTACAACAAGGAACTCAAGGACACTATCTACCAGATATGTGGGCGCTGAGATGGGCAATGGGAAGTAATCAGCACCAAGAAGGATAGATCCATTGCAGCTTTCATCCAGGAGTTAAACCAGCACATCCGACGTCAGGAAAACCAGATGTGCGCGGACATGATGGACTTAAAGAAGGCGAAGACTAGAATCATCGAGCTGGAGGAAGAACTCAAGTTTGTACGCGATGGGTATGAGGAGGAAATCAAGACACTACTGGAGAAGAATGACGACCTAGTCAAGAAGATCGGAGTATTCATGGGAGGACCAGATGTGCGCAGACATGATGGACTTGAAGAAGGCGAAGACTAGGATCATCGAGCTGGAGGAAGAACTCAAGTTTACATGCGATGGATATGAGGAGGAAATCAAGGCACTACTGGAGAAGAATGACGACCTAGTTAAGAAGATCGAAGTATTCATGGCAGGACCAGCATCTGGAGTAGAAGACGACGATTCCACTTGCCCGGACAACTACATCATCATCGACGACACCGATTCCGATCCTAGTGAGGATGACTTTGAAGACGAAGCTGGAGCTGACATCATGGAGTCTTACACCGATCAAAATTTCAAGATGAGCACCATATATTAGTAGTATTCCCCCATGTATTTAGTAGTAGTTGAGCACTTCTGCGATAGTTCTAGACCGCTTGTATGCCCTTGCTTGATTGATTGAGTGAAATGATTGTGTTTGTCTCATGTGCATATGGTTAGTGCTTTCTGTTGGAAATATGCCCTGAGGCAATAATAAAATTGTTATTATTATATTTCTTTGTTCATGATAATTGTCTATTGTTCATGCTATAATTGTGTTATCCGGAAATTGTAATACATGTGTGAATACATAGACCACAACACGTCCCTAGTGAGCCTCTAGTTGACTAGCTCGTTGATCAAAAGATAGTCATGGTTTCCTGACTATGGACATTGGATGTCATTGATAACGGGATCACATCATTAGGAGAATGATGTGATGGACAAGACCCAATCCTAAGCATAGCTCAAAGATCATGTAGTTCGTTCTCTATAGCTTTTCCGAATGTCAAGTATCCTTTCCTTAGACCATGAGATTGTGCAACTCCCGGATACCATAGGAGTGCTTTGGGTGTGCCAAACGTCACAACGTAACTGGGTGACTATAAAGGTACACTACAGGTATCTCCGAAAGTGTCTGTTGGGTTGGCACGAATCGAGACTGGGATTTGTCACTCCGTATGACGGAGAGGTATCTCTGGGCCCACTCGGTAATGCATCATCATAATGAGCTCAATGTGACCAAGTGGTTGATCACGGGATCATGCAATATGGTACGAGTAAAGTGACTTGCCGGTAATGAGATTGAACGAGGTATTGGGATACCGACGATCGAGTCTCGGGCAAGTAACGTACCGATTGACAAAGGGAATTGTATATGGGATTGATTGAATCCTCGACATCGTGGTTCAGCCGATGAGATCATCGAGGAGCATGTGGGAGAAAACATGGGTATCCAGATCCTGTTGTTGGTTATTGACCGGAGAGTCGTCTCGGTCATGTCTGCGTGTCTCTCGAACCCGTAGGGTCTACACACTTAAGGTTCGGTGACGCTAGGGTTGTTGAGATATTAGCATACGCTAACCCGAAAGTTGTTCGCAGTCCCGGATGAGATCCCGGACGTTATCAGGAGTTTCAGAATGGTCCAGAGGTGAAGATTTATATATAGGAAGTCAAGTTTCGGCCATCGGGAAGGTTTCGGGGGTAATCAATATTGTATCGGGACCACCGGAAGGGTCCCGGGGGTCCACCGGGTGGGGCCACCTATCCTGGAGGGCCCCATGGGCTAAAGTGGGAGGGGAACCAGCCCCTAGTGGGCTGGTGCGCCCCCCATGGGCCTCCCCTGCGCCTAGGGTTGGAAACCCTAGGGGTGGGGGCGCCCCACTTGGCTTGGGGGGCACTCCACCCCCCTTGGCACCCCCTTGGAGATTCAATCTCCTAGGGCCGGTGCCCCCCCTAGGGGTCCTATACATAGTGGGGGGAGGGAGGGCAGCCGCACCCTAGCCCCTGGCGCCTCCCTCTCCCTCTCGTGACACTCCTCCCTCTCCCTGAGCCTGGTGAAACCCTGTCGAGATCACCGTTGCTTCCACCACCACGCCGTCGTGCTGCTGGATCTTCATCAACCTCTCCTTCCTCCTGGTGGAACAAGTTGGAGGAGACGTCTTCCCAACCGTATGTGTGTTGAACGCGGAGGTGCCGTCCGTTCGGCGCTAGGTCATCGGTGATTTGGATCACGACGAGTACGACTCCATCAACCCCGTTCTCTTGAACACTTCCGCGCGCGATCTACAAGGGTATGTAGATGCACTCCTCTCTCCCCCGTTGCTAGATGACTCCATAGATTGATCTTGGTGATGCATAGAAAATTTTAAAATTCTGCTACGTTCCCCAACAGTGGTGTCATGAGCTAGGTCTATGCGTAGTTTCTATGCACGAGTAGAACACAAAGCAGTTGTGGGCATCGATATTGTCAATTTACTTGCCATTACTAGTCTTATCTTGATTCGGTGGCATCGTGGGATGAAGCGGCCCAGACCGACCTTACATGTACGCTTACGTGAGACTGGTTCCACCGACTGACATGCACTAGTTGCATAAGGTGGCGAGCGCGTGTCTGTCTCTCCCACTTTAGTCGGATCGGATTCGATGAAAAGGGTCCTTATGAAGGGTAAATAGAAATTGGCATATCACGTTGTGGTTTTGGCGTAGGTAAGAAACGTTCTTGCTAGAAACCTATAGCAGCCATGTAAAAACTTGCAACAACAATTAGAGGACGTCTAACTTGTTTTTGCAGCATGTGCCATGTGATGTGATATGGCCAAAAGGATGTGATGAATGATATATGTGATGTATGAGATTGATCATGTTCTTGTAATAGGAATCATGACTTGCATGTAGATGAGTATGACAACCGGCAGGAGCCATAGGAGTTGTCTTTATTTATTTATGACCTGCGTGTCAACATAAACGTCATGTAATTACTTTACTTTATTGCTAAAGCATTAGCCATAGTAGTAGAAGTAATAGATGACGAGACAACTTCAAGAAGACACGATGATGGAGATCATGGTGTCATGCCGGTGACAATGATGATCATGAAGCCCCGAAGATGGAGATCAAAAGGAGCAAACGATATTGGCCATATCATGTCACTATTTGATTGCATGTGATGTTTATCATGTTTTACATCTTATTTGCTTAGAACGATGGTAGCTTAAATAAGATGATCCCTCGTAATAATTTCAAGAAAGTGTTCCCCCTAACTGTGCACCGTTGCAAAGGTTCGTTGTTTCGAAGCACCACGTGATGATCGGGTGTGATAGATTCTAACGTTCGAATACAACGGGTGTAAGCCAGATTTACACACGCAATACACTTAGGTTGACTTGACGAGCCTAGCATGTACAGACATGGCCTCGAAACACGGAAGACCGAAAGGTCGAGCATGAGTCGTATAGAAGATACGATCAACATGAAGATGTTCACCGATGTTGACTAGTCCGTCTCACGTGATGATCGGACATGGCCTAGTTGACTCGGATCATGTTTCACTTAGATGACTAGAGGGATGTCTATCTGAGTGGGAGTTCATTGAATAATTTGATTAGATGAACTTAATTATCATGAACTTAGTCTAAAATCTTTACACTATGTCTTGTAGATCAAATGGCCCACGCTAATGTTTCCCTCAACTTCAACACGTTCCTAGAGAAAACCAAGCTGAAAGATGATGGCAGCAACTATACGGACTGGGTCTGGAACCTGAGGATCATCCTCATAGCTGCCAAGAAAGATTATGTCCTAGAAGCACCGCTAGGTGACGCACCCATCCCAGAGAACCAAGATGTTATGAACGCTTGGCAGTCACGTGCTGATGATTACTCCCCTGTTCAGTGTGGCATGCTTTACAGCTTAGAACCATGGCTCCAAAAGCGTTTTGAGCGACACGGAGCATATGAGATGTTCGAAGAGCTGAAAATGGTTTTCCAAGCTCATGCCCGGGTCGAGAGATATGAAGTCTCCGACAAGTTCTTCAGTTGTAAGATGGAGGAAAATAGTTCTGTCAGTGAGCACATACTCAAAATGTCTGGGTTGCATAACCGCTTGACTCAGCTGGGAGTTAATCTCCCGGATGACGCGGTCATTGACAGAATCCTTCAGTCGCTTCCACCGAGCTACAAGAGCTTTGTGATGAACTTCAATATGCAGGGGATGGAAAAGACCATTCTTGAGGTATATTCAATGCTGAAATCAGCAGAGGTGGAAATCAAAAAGGAACATCAAGTGTTGATGGTGAATAAAACCACTAAGTTCAAAAAGGGCAAGGGTAAGAAGAACTTCAAGAAAGATGGCAAGGGGGTTGCCGCGCCCAGTAAGCAAGCTGCCGGGAAGAAGCCAAAGAATGGACCCCAAGCCCGAGACTGAGTGTTTTTATTGCAAGGGAAGTGGTCACTAGAAGCGGAACTGCCCGAAAAACTTAGCGGACAAGAAGGCCGGCAACACTAAAGGTATATGTGATATACAAGTAATTGATGTGTACCTTACTAGTACTCGTAGTAGCTCCTGGGTATTTGATACTGGTGCGGTTGCTCACATTTGTAACTCAAAGTAGGAGCTGCGGAATAAGCGGAGACTGGCGAAGGACGAGGTGACGATGCACGTCGGGAATGGTTCCAAGGTCTATGTGATCGCCGTCGGCACATTGCCTCTACATTTACCTACGGGATTAGTTTTAAACCTCAATAATTGTTATTTAGTACCAGCTTTGAGCATGAACATTGTATCAGGATCTCGCTTAATTCGAGATGGCTACTCATTTAAATCCGAGAATAATGGTTGTTCTATTTATATGAGAGATATGTTTTATGGTCATACTCCACTGGTGAATGGTTTATTCTTAATGAATCTCGAGCGTAATGTTACACATATTCATAGTGTGAATACCAAAAGATGTAAGGTTGATAATGATAGTCCCACATACTTGTGGCACTGCCGCCTTGGTCACATAGGTGTCAAATGCATGAAGAAGCTCCATGCAGATGGACTTTTGGAGTCTCTTGATTACGAATCATTTGACACGTGCGAACCATGCCTCATGGGTAAAATGACCAAGACTCCGTTCTCAGGAACAATGCAGCGAGCAACCAACTTATTGGAAATCATACATACTGATGTGTGCGGTCCAATGAGTGTTGAGGCTCGCGGTGGCTATCGTTATGTTATCACCCTCAATGATGACTTGAGTAGATATGGGTATGTCTACTTAATGAAACACAAGTCTAAGACCTTTGAAAAGTTCAAGGAATTTCAGAGTGAGGTTGAGAATCAGCGTGACAGAAAAATCAAGTTCTTGCGATCACATCGTGGGGGAGAATACTTGAGTCACGAATTTGGCACACACTTAAGGAAATGTGGAATAGTTTCACAACTCACGCCGCCTGGAACACCTTGGCGTAATGGTGTGTCCGAACGTCGTAATCGCACTCTATTGGATATGGTGTGATCTATGATGTCTCTTATTGATTTACCGCTGTCATTTTGGGGCTATGCTTTAGAGACTGCCGCATTCACTTTAAATAGGGCTCCGTCAAAATCCATTGAGACGACACCGTATGAATTATGGTTTGGGAAGAAACCTAAGCTGTCGTTTCTAAAAGTTTGGGGATGCGATGCTTATGTCAAGAAACTTCAACCTGAAAAGCTCAAACCCAAGTCGGAAAAATGCGTCTGCATAGGATACCCTAAAGAAACTATTGGGTATACCTTCTACCTCAGATCCGAAGGCAAGATCTTTGTTGCCAAGAATGGATCCTTTCTGGAGAAAGAGTTTCTCTCGAAAGAAATAAGTGGGAGGAATGTAGAACTCGATGAAGTATTACCTCTTGAACCGGTAAGTGGCGCAGCTCAAGAAATTGTTCCTGAGGTGCCTGCACCGACTAGAGAGGAAGTTAATGATGATGATCATGAAACTTTAGATCAAGTTGCTATTGAACTTCGTAGGTCCACAAGGACACGTTCCGCACTAGAGTGGTACGGCAACCCTGTCTTGGAAATCATGTTGTTAGACAACAGTGAACCTTCGAACTATGAAGAAGCAATGGCGGGCCCAGATTTCGACAAATGGCTGGAAGCCATGAAATCTGAGATAGGATCCATGTATGAAAATGAAGTATGGACTTTAACTGACTTGCCCGATGATCGGCGAGCCATAGAAAATAAATGGATCTTTAAGAAGAAGACATACGCAGATGGTAATGTAACCATCTATAAAGCTTGGCTTGTCGCTAAGGGTTATCGACAAGTTCAAGGGGTTGACTACAATGAGACTTTCTCACCCGTAGCGAAGCTGAAGTCCGTCCGAATCATGTTAGCAATTGCCGCATTCTATGATTATGAGATATGGCAAATGGACGTCAAAACGGCATTCCTTAATGGTTTCCTTAAGGAAGAATTGTATATGATGCAGCCGGAAGGTTTTGTCGATCCTAAGAATGTTGACAAGGTGTGCAAGCTCCAACGCTCGATTTATGGGCTGGTGCAAGCATCCCGGAGTTGGAACATTCGTTTTGATGAGATGATCAAAGCGTTTGGGTTTACGCAGACTTATGGAGAAGCCTGCATTTACAAGAAAGTGAGTGGGAGCTCTGTAGCATTTCTCATATTGTATGTGGATGACATACTGTTGATGGGAAATGATATAGAATTCTTGGAAACCATAAAGGCCTACTTGAACAAGTGTTTTTCAATGAAGGATCTTGGAGAAGCTGCTTATATATTAGGCATCAAGATCTATAGAGATAGATCGAGATGCCTCATTGGTCTTTCACAGAGTACGTACCTTGACAAGATATTGAAGAAGTTCAAAATGGACCAGTCAAAGAAGGGGTTCTTGCCTGTATTGCAAGGTACGAGATTGAGCACGACTCAATGCCCGACCACGGCAGAAGATAGAGAAAAGATGAGTGTCGTCCCCTATGCCTCGGCCATAGGGTCTATCATGTATGCTATGCTGTGTACCAGACCTGATGTAAACCTTGCCGTAAGTTTGGTAGGAAGGTACCAAAGTAATCCCGGCATGGAACACTGGACAGCGGTCAAGAATATCCTGAAGTACCTGAAGAGGACTAAGGATATGTTTCTCATTTATGGAGGTGACGAAGAGCTCGTCGTAAAGGGTTACGTCGATGCTAGCTTCGACACAGATCTGGATGACTCTAAGTCACAAACCGGATACGTGTATATTTTGAATGGTGGGGCAGTAAGCTGGTGCGGTTGCAAGCAAAGCGTTGTGGCGGGATCTACATGTGAAGCGGAGTACATGGCAGCCTCGGAGGCAGCACAAGAGGCAATCTGGGTGAAGGAGTTCATTACCGACCTAGGAGTCATACCCTATGCGTCGGGCCCGATGACTCTCTTCTGTGACAACACTGGAGCTATTGCCCTTGCCAAGGAGCCCAGGTTTCACAGGAAGACCAGGCATATCAAGCGTCGCTTCAACTCCATTCGTGAAAGTGTTCAAAATGGAGACATAAATATTTGCAAAGTACATACGGACCTGAATGTGGCAGATCCGTTGACTAAACCTATCCCTAGAGCAAAACATGATCAACACCAGAACTGCATGGGTGTTCGATTCATCACAATGTAACTAGACTATTGACTCTAGTGCAAGTGGGAGACTATTGGAAATATGCCCTAGAGGCAATAATAAAATGGTCATTATTATATTTCTTTGTTCATGATAATTGTCTATTGTTCATGTTATAATTGTGTTATCCGGAAATCGTAATACATGTGTGAATACATAGACCACAACACATCCCTAGTGAGCCTCTAGTTGACTAGCTTGTTGATCAAAAGATAGTCATGGTTTCCTGACTATGGACATTGGATGTCATTGATAACGGGATCACATCATTAGGAGAATGATGTGATGAACAAGACCCAATCCTAAGCATAGCTCAAAGATCGTGTAGTTCGTTCGCTATAGATTTTCCGAATGTCAAGTATCATTTCCTTAGACCATGAGATTGTGCAACTCCCGGATACCGTAGGAGTGCTTTGGGTGTGCCAAACGTCACAACGTAACTGGGTGACTATAAAGGTACACTACAGTATCTCCGAAAGTGTCTGTTGGGTTGGCACGAATCGAGACTGGGATTTGTCAATCCGTATGACGGAGAGGTATCTCTGGGCCTACTCGGTAATGCATCATCATAATGAGCTCAATGTGACCAAGTGGTTGATCACGGGATCATGCATTATGGTATGAGTAAAGTGACATGCGAGTAACGAGATTGAACGAGGTATTGGGATACCGACGATCGAGTCTCGGGCAAGTAACGTACCGATTGACAAAGGGAATAGTATACGGGATTGATTGAATCCTCGACATCGTGGTTCATCCGATGAGATCATCCAGGAGCATGTGGGAGCCAACATGGGTATCCAGATCCTACTGTTGGTTATTGACCGGAGAGTCGTCTCGGTCATGTCTGCGTGTCTCTCGAACCCGTAGGGTCTACACACTTATGGTTCGGTGACGCTAGGGTTGTTGATATATTAGTATACGGTAACCCAAAAGTTGTTCGGAGTCCCGGATGAGATCCCAGACGTCACGAGGAGTTTCGGAATGGTCCAGGGGTGAAGATTTATATATAGGAAGTCAAGTTTCGGCCATCGGGAAGGTTTCAGGGGTAATCGGTATTGTACTGGGACCACCGGAAGGGTCCAGGGGGTCCACCGGGTGGGGCCACCTATCCCGGAGGGCCCCATGGGCTGAAGTGGGAGGGGAACCCCTAGTGGGCTGGTGCGCCCCCCCCATGGGCCTCCCCTGCGCCTAGGGTTGGAAACCCTGGGGGTGGGGGCGCCCCACTTGGCTTGGGGGGCACTCCACCCCCCTTGGCCGCAGCCCCCCCTTGGAGATTCAATCTCCTAGGGCCGGCGCCCCCTAGGGGTCATATATATAGTGGGGGGAGGGAGGGCAGCTGCACCCTAGCCCCTGGCACCTCCCTCTCCCTCCCGTGACACTCCTCCCTCTCCCTGAGCTTGGCGAAGCCCTACCGAGATCACCGTTGCTTCCACCACCACGCCGTCGTGCTGCTGGATCTTCATCAACCTCTCCTTCCTCCTTGCCGGATCAGGTTGGAGGAGACGTCTTCCCAATCGTACGTGTGTTGAACGCAGAGGTGCCGTCCGTTCGGCACTAGGTCATCGGTGATTTGGATCACGACGAGTAGGACTCCATCAACCCCGTTCTCTTGAACGCTTCCGTGCGCGATCTACAAGGGTATGTAGATGCACTCCTCTCCCCCTCGTTCCTAGATGACTCCATAGATTGATCTTGGTGATGCGTAGAAAATTTTAAAATTCTTCTACGTTCCCCAACACTTTCTCATTAGACCCCTTTTCTATTCTGATCTCTTCCATCTAAACCCATCAGATGCCTCCGAGACGGGACCCCGGTTTTGCTTTCCCAGCGGAGCTCACTCAGTTGATCCAGCAGCAGAATACTTTGATGCAATTGCTAGTTCAGAACCAGGGCAACAACAACAACAACAACCCGCCACCAGTGGACAACCTAGCCCGCTTTCTAAGGTTACAACCACCGGTGTTTTCTAGTAGCACCGAGCCTATAGTTGCAGATGATTGGCTCCGCAGGATTGGAAGGGAGTTATCCACTACAGGATGCACTGATGCTGAGAAGGTGCGTTTTGCCGCACATCAGTTGGATGGACCAGCAGCATCATGGTGGGAGAATTACACTATCACCTACCCCATAGCCACGGTGACATGGGACCAATTTCAGCAAGCTTTCCGCACAGCTCATGTCTCAACTGGAGCTATGCAGATGAAGAAGCAGGAGTTCCGCAATTTACGCCAGGGGAACCGTACTGTGGCTTAGTACGTGGATGAGTTTAGCAAGTTATCTCGCTATGCCCCTGATGATGTGGCCATAGATGCCGCAAAGCAATAGAAGTTTATGGAAGGGCTGAATGATGAGATGAGCATGCAATTGATGGTAGCAACCTTCAACAACTACCAGGAGTTGGTAGATAAGGCGCTTATGATTGAAGGGAAGTAGCAGCAGATTGAGAGCCGTAAGAGGAAGTATGGACAAGGGAAGTATAACTCAGGAGCTCAGCAGAAACCTCGCCTAACCCCGAACTTGGGAGGACTTGTTCATAACCATGGAGGTCACAACCACACTGGAGGAGGATCACATAATCACAATGGTGCTAAGAATGGAAATGGGAACGGAGCTAACAACAATCAGAACCGCTCCAACCCAGCCACACCCGCCAAAAGAGACCTAAGGCAAGTTACTTGCTTTAAGTGCGGGAAGACAGGGCACTATGCCAATGATTGCCCTGAAGGAAGGAATGGAAACGGAAATGGGAGCGCTGGATAGAAGCCTAATCCATTCAACAAAGGACAAATGAACCACGTTAACGTGGAGGAGGTTGAAGAGCAGCCGGACGCGGTAATAGGTAAGTTTTTGGTTAAGTCATTTACCGCTCTTGTTCTTTTCGATACTGGTGCATCGCATTCATACATATCAAGGGGATTTGTGGATAAGTTTAAACTACCAACCCAAACCCTTAGGACCCCTCTCCTAGTGAGTTCACCTGGAGCAGAGTACATGGCTAGCCGATGGTGCAACCAGATACCCCTAACCATTGGTACACATGTTTTTCCGTCCGACCTAATTATCTTGGAGTCACAAGGATTGGATGTGATATTAGGTATGGAATGGATGTCAAAGTATGGAGGAAGCATTGACTGTGCTAGTAAGTCGATTTATCTCACCACCCCGGAGGGAAAAATGATTAAGTATGTATCTAGGCATGTGCCTAGGAGGAGCCAAGTGAATGCCCTCACGGGAGTTGTTCAGGAGGAAGTACTTGTAGTGAAGGATTTTCCGGATGTTTTTCCAGAGGAGTTACCAGGCATGCCACCGGATAGAGACATTGAGTTTTTGATAGAGCTATTGCCAGGTACAGGGCCAATATCCAAGAGACCCTATCGGATGCCCGCAAATGATCTAGAGGGAATTAAGAAATAGATTAAGGAGTTATTAGAGAAAGGTTACATTCGAAGAAGCTCATCACCTTGGGGAGCCCCAGTACTTTTGGTGGAGAAGAAGGATAAATCCCTAAGGATGGTTGTTGATTATCGGGCTTTGAATGAAGTGACGATCAAGAATAAGTACCCACTGCCGATGATCAATGATCTGTTTGATCAGCTGCAAGGAGCTAAAGTGTTTTCGAAGATTGATTTACGATCGGGATACCATCAGTTGAAGATTCGAGAGAAGGATATACCAAAGACGGCGTTCACCACGCGGTACGGATTATACGAATATACGGTCATGTCATTTGGACTGACTAAGGCCCCTGCCTATTTTATGAGCATGATGAACAAGGTGTTCATGGAGTATTTGGACAAGTTTGTTGTGGTGTTTATAAAGGATTACGATATGAAGCTACACTATCATCCCGGAAAGGCCAATGTCGTAGCAGATGCTTTGAGCCGAAAGAGTTATGCTAATATCCTTGAAAGTAAGGGATTGCCGAAGGAGTTAGCAGAGGATATCAGGGAACTTCGATTGGAGATTGTTCCAAGAGGTTTCGTTGCAACAATGGAGGTTCAGTCTACATTGTTGGGCAAGATTTGAGAAGCTCAGAAGGATGAAAGAGATTGCCGAGATAAAGGAGAAGATGAGCAAAGGAAAGGCCAAAGGTTTTCGTGAGGATGAGCACGATAGCTTATGGTTTGTGGACCGAGTTTATGTACCCAATAACCCAGAGATCAGGAAGTTAATACTTCAGGAGGTTCATGACTCACCATACTCGATACACCCCGGAAACACCAAGATGTATTTGGATTTGAGGGAACGTTTCTGGTGGACTGGTATGAAGAAGGATATTGCCGAGTATGTAGCAGTATGTGATGTTTGCCAAAGAGTAAAGGCAGAGCATCAGAAGCCAGCAGGACTATTACAGCCTATGCCGATACCCGAATGGAAGTGGGATAAAGTTGGCATGGATTTTATCACCGGATTGCCCAGAACCAAAGCAGGATATGATTCTATATGGGTAGTAGTTGATCGCTTGACCAAAGTGGCTCACTTTATCCCAGTGAAAACCACGTATACAAGCGCGAAGTTGGCCAAGATATATATGTCCAGGATCGTATGTCTACATGGAGTTCCGAGGACCATCGTATCAGACAGAGGAACCCAATTTACTTCAAAGTTTTGGCATCAATTACACTAAACTTTGGGAACAAGATTGGAGTTCAGTACAACGTTTCACCCGCAGACAGATGGATAGACTGAGAGAGTCAATCAGATTTTGGAGGACATGTTGAGAGCCTGTGTGCTAGATTATGGATCTAGCTAGGAAGACAATTTGCCTTATGCAGAGTTTTTATACAACAATAGCTACCAAGCCAGTTTGAAGATGGCACCGTTTGAAGCCCTGTATGGACGCAGGTGCAGAACACTGTTGATGTGGGATGAGGTAGGAGACTAGAGTTGTTTGGACCAAACTTGATCAAGGAGTCTGAGGAGAAGGTTAAACTAATTCGTGATAGACTGAAGATTGCTCAGTCCAGGCAGAAGAGTTACGTAGACTCGAAACGCAAGGAGGTAACCTATGAAATTGGAGACAGAGCATATCTGCGAGTATCACCCTTAAGAGGAGTGAAACGTTTTGGAGTTAAGGGAAAGTTAGCCCCGAGATTTGTAGGACTGTATCGTGTTTTGGAACGGATGGGTGAAGTTGCCTACAGGTTGGAATTACCTGAGGGATTGTCAGGAGTTCACGGTGTGTTTCACGTTTCACAATTGAAGAAGTGTCATGCTGAGATGGCCGATATACCGTTAAGAGATACAGTACCCTTGGAGGCGATTCAGTTGGACAGTGATTTGACTTATGAGGAGAAGCTAGTTAAGATTCTTGAGTTTGCCAGCCGAGTCACCTGCAGCAAGGTTATCAAGTTTTGCAAAGTTCAGTGGAGCCACCATACCGAGGATGAAGCCACCTGGGAACGAGAAGATGATCTACGCAAAGACCACCTGCACCTATTTTCTAGCCAACCCGAATCTCGAGGGCGAGATTCATCTTAAGGGGGGTAGGTTTGTAACATCCCAAATTTTCAATTTGGAATGTTATACATAGGTCATGCATGCATATCATATTTTATTGCATTTCGTTTTCGCAATCCTCGAAATCTTAAGCAACTCAAGGACCCTCAGAGAGAGTTGGGGATTTCCAGGTTTTCATATTTGATTCTTATCAAATAATGAAACGAGGATTTTGATTTTAATAATTTTTCTCTCCAGAAAATATTTCGTATTAAAATATAAGAGAGCAGATAATATGACTTCTCCAAAATAATTGAAATACTGGAGGAAAATATTAAAATCATTTATTTTGATTTTATTCGATTTTATTTGCATTAGAAAAATTGCACGTTTTTCAAAATTGCATTTTAGGGCCAAGAAAATGTTCATCTCGTTCTAAATATTTTATTTAGACGGTGAAAATTTGTTTTGCCATTTTTATATTTCTATTTTATTTTCTAGGATTTTATTTCTATCCATGAAATTGTTTAAAAAAATCTCCACCCGACTGGGCCGAACCCAGCCGGGCCGCCGGGCCAAGCCGCCGCCTTCCCGCGCGCGAGCGCCTCCGCTGCTGAGCTTGAACCGGAGTCCGAGCCGGACTCCGCCTCCTCCGCGCCTTGCCCCCTCCTCCAAGTCGCCCCTCCCCCTTTATATACGCACCACCCAGCACCCCCAACACCAGACCACCGCCGCCGCCCGCGCCGCCCACAGCCGCCCGCGCCAGTCGCTGCCGCCGCCGAGCCCGGCCGCCCTGCGAGCCGCCGCCCCGCCGCCCAGCGCCGCCTCGCCGGAGCCCCTCGCCGAAGGTACCGCGCCGGACCCGAGCCGCCGGTTTTTTTAAACCGTTCGGTTTTTTTAGAAACCCTAACTCGTTTTTTTAGATCGGTTCGCCGGTTCTTCTTGGTTCTTCTATTTAGCGGACGTTCGTCCATATGTTCGTTTTAACGAACGGATTTCGCCCGTTAGTCACAGCTAACGGACGCTCGTTCCTTAGACTGTTCATCAGTTTTCTTTTTATCGGATTTATCTGCGTTTTTTCTCGACCGCGATTTCTGATCCAATCTCAGTTTCTGTTTATCTTTTCGCTCGTTAGTCGGAATCAGGCGATTCAAGCGCCTAGATCTTCGTCTCGAGACCCTCTTTCTGTTTAACCAACTTGCACAAGTTTTTGCTACTATAAAATTTGACCTTAGTTCAGATTAGTAAACGGATCTTGTTTCTTTCGCCGTTTGAGTTTCGTTGCTCCGTTTGATTTGATTCTTTTTGTGTACCGGAGTTCTTAAGTTGAACTTTCTATTCAACCCCTCTTATTTGAGTTTTTCTTGCGCATCTTTGCTTGTTGCCTATGTATCTTATTGTTTGTTTGTGATAGAACACCCGTAGTGCGAAGCGTGTTACTACGAGTCTCTAGGTTTCGCGGATCGTCAGCAAGGCAAGTAACACTTTGATCATACCCCTTTATACCCAATTTTTATGCATTAGTTCCAATCCTCAAACATTGCATGATTAGGACGTCATTAACTTGTGGGTTGGGAAGTAGTTGTTGAGGTAGAACCTATTACCCTGTTACTATCAAACCCTTGGGAGTTACTTCTACGCGTTGCTTATATTGCTATGCTATGCTATGCTCGTAGACGTGGTTTGGGTTTGAGTGAAATCCATGACAGATGTGAGATTGTTAATTAATGATTCAACTTAAGGTGGCAACTTAAATTAACATATGGGTGGATTGAGGCACCTAGGGAACCCAGTGTTGTCTATTATTTTGGAAATCCTCGGGTATCCGTGTGATCTTCCTATGGACCGCCACCCAGGCTCAAAGGGAACTGAGATGATTCATGCTAGAAACTTCCGTGTGCAGCCACAAGCTATTATGGGATCTAGCATAGTTGAGTAAGTTATGTGAAGCTCTTGAAGAGGTGGATCAGCATGTAGTGGGTTTTGTAGGTTTGGTATGGTCTACCCGGAGTAGAGAGTTAATGTTTCTGAAAGACTGTGTCTCGGTCATCCGTTTCTCAAACATCATGTAGTGCGAGAAATCCAACGGAGGCGATCGAGTCTTGTGGGGAAAAGTGCGCAAACCTCTGCAGAGTGTACAATCTAATCATGGTTAGCCGTGTCCCCGGTTATGGACAATCTTGAGTATCTAGTACTTGGGTTATCACATGTATCCCATCACTCTTAATTAATATTGTTGGGTTGTTTAATTACTTTAATTGGGATTGAGTTGGGGTTACCTTCTCAATATTTGTTCAACCACCATGATAGTTAAATTAAAATCTATTCCTTTGTTGTAGGGAAAAATTGGCTTTTCGCAAAAATTATAACCACAGAGCTTTCCACCAGCCAAATATGCATGTAGTGATAGCATTATTCTGTTCTTGCTCTACTGTGTTACATTGCCAGCATATTCCATGTGTTGACCCGTTCCCGGGCTGCAACGTATTATGTTGCAGACTTTTCAGACGAGGAGTAAGGTTCGTTAGGTCGTTGCCGTGCAGCTCAGCTATGCCGTTGGAGTTGATGGACTCACTTATCTTCCAAGCCTTCTGATGTTATCGCATTAGATGGCCTTAAGCCATATTATTGTAATAAGTTCTCTTTTGAGACATTCGATGTAATAAGTGTGTGATTGCTACTCTGTTATAAATCCTTCAAGTACTGTGTGTGTCAGCATTACCGATCTAGGGATGACACTGAAGCATAGAGATTTGACTGTTTGAGGTCAGGTCGCTACACATCTAGGGGAAATGTCAAGAAAGAAGGAGGGGCTCTCACCCCCTCTCTCTCGGTGGCGCCGGAACGCCGCCGGGGCCATCATCGTGACGACAATCTACACCAACAACTTCGCCGCCGTCATCACCAACTATCTCCCCCTCTATGCAGCAGTGTAACACCTCTTCTCCCCGCTGTAATCTCTAGTTAAACATGGTGCTCAATGCTATATATTATTTCCCAATGATGTATGGCTATCCTATGATGTTTGAGTAGATCCGTTTTGTCCTATGGGTTGATTGATGATCGTGATTGGTTTGAGTTGCATGTTTTATTATTGGTGATGTCCTATGGTGCTCTCTGTGTCGCGCAAGCGTGAGGGGTCCCCTCTGTAGGGTCTGCAATATGTTCATGATTCGCTTACGTTAGGTTGCTAGAGTGATAGAAGCTTAAACCCGGGTAAGTAGGTTGTTTGCATATGGGAGTAAAAATGACTTGATACTTTAATGCTTTGGTTGGGTTTACCTTAATGATCTTTGGGAACCGCTAGGGATTAGACTACTAATCCCTTGCTTCCCATGAGACCAGTGGCTGGCCGTTGGATTAACGTCACACTGTTTGTCCGATTTGATGGTTAGGCGCTGACCGTTTCCTTCCCAATTAAGTGTTTTCGTAATCACTTCTCATGTATATAGCGCGTCCTCCCACAAATCTTTCCATGCTTCCTTAATTCTATGCTTCTAGTAACAAACTCCTTCCTAGAATTATGTTGTTTGTTTTGGTATATCGTGATTGCTTCCAACAAACAAATACGAAAAATAATAGTTCCCACTAATTACGAATTTGTTTCCAATAAAAAAATGCTTCTAGATGTTTTTTTGCAGCGCAAACGTTCCATTGAATCATTTCTTCCCAGATGGAAGCACATGCGATGGAAACATATTATTCAGAAAAACTGTATCCTTCCATAAAAAACCTCTTCCAAAATAAAGACACTCCAAAAATTCATTCCAGACGTGTGTATTCTGAACTAATTCGCAAAAAAAATTTGAACTAAAAAAAGATGTACACATTCTGGGTTGAAACTAGGATGTCTAAACTAAAACATTGGGTTGTAGAGAACATGTAACCGCTTGAAGCATCAGGTAGTATTGGTGGAAGCACACCTGATTAGTGTCTAAGAGAAACCTTCATTTATTTGGATGCATATGCATAATATGGTGTTGTTAGAAGCAAGATTAGTGTCTAACCGAGGCTTTGTTTAACTGTGTAGGAAGCATAACTTTTTTATTAATAGGAAGCGTAAATGTTTTGTGAAACCTACGACGCTTGCTTATCACGTAACCGAAGCTTCATTTTTTGGGCAGGAAGCAAAATAGATATATGTTGGATACAATTAGTAAGATGGTGCAGCATACATGTGCAATGAACAACTACATCTGCTTCAAACAAAATGAACATGTGCTTCCAATTAAGTTGAAATTTATTTCCAATGTTGCATATACATATCTTGAATGTCCAACCTTCTGATTGATGTCTGCTTCCATCAACATTGCTTCTAAATGATATCATAATTTGCTTCTAAAGAAAGAAAAAGTCTTCCAATATAGATTGGACTTTGCTTCCATACAAACAAGATGTAAACATCGAAGCACAACGGGACGAAGCTCCTACTAGAACATGAGCACCATCCAAAGAGGGGTCTCTTCGAGGAGTAGTGTTGATGGGATCTGAGAGGCAGTGATGAGGTTGGACCGACCTAGCTAGAGTGTGGTGGCTAGTAAGGGCCACATGAAGACTTGACATGCCTAATGTCCTTGTGCACGGGCGCAGTTGTGGTAGGAAGCAATTGTCGGGCATGAAGAAGCAAGGAATCCCATGTAAGGAAGCATGCATGCTTCATGCCTTCTTGGTCGATGTTGAATGCGTCCCTCGATGCTCTGCTACTCTTCACCCCAAAAGTTGTGAATGTCGACACCGTCTAGCGGTGAGGGTCGGCACTGTCAAGTGGCCGACGTTATTGACCTGCAGCTGCATGTAGCCAGGGGAAATAGGCAATCTCGAATAGGCCAGAAGCATGGGAACATATATATGAGAAATATATGAAGCAATTCAGCATTGTTAAATGGAAAAATACAAGACGTAGAAGCATGGATATGCTAATGCAAACTAGAGAGGATGCATATGAAGCATGACATTTGGAAATCCGATGGCCGAAAACGGAAGGATCTAGACAAGGACACACAAATTAAAGCATTTGCACATATATAGGTCCTAGGAAGCACCACAAAGAATTGATATTCCATCTATGCATAGGAAGTATGAATGCTCTGTACCAAAAATTGTCTGATATCATGATAAATGTGAGATAATAGATATATTGCAAGCACACAAATTTGAAGATGCAAAGTAGCATGTTTGAAAATGATATCTAGATGTAGAAATTTATTATCCACAAACAAATTTATTCTAACCTAATTGGGAATAACACAGAACAACACAAATCAACTAGAATAACACAAATAAGTACAGATCTCACCGCTGGAGAGACTACTCGTTTCCTAGCTAGTGCACTGGTGTTGAATGCCTAAGCAGCAATCTAGGCATGGATCTGGGCAAGATGGCTTCCCTAGTGGAAGATGGACATGCTAGCTCATGGATGGACGTACACAATTGAGGGAGGAATCGAACATGGCCGAATCTAATCTTTCACATCAGAGATCTGAATGACAAGCATACCGACGACGTGCTGGATGGTATGCTCGACGGAGAGGACATCTGGAGGCAGGAGAGGGGGACGGGGGTGGCGATTAATTCGGGACAAATGCGATGGGCCAAGCAATTATGGGAAGTAGGCTGCGTGATGAGGGGGAGGGGTGATTAGAAGGGGATTTCTCTGGTGTCTCTTGGACGTAGGATGAGAACCGAATCAACGACACACAAGCGGTTTGACGACCGTCTCGTAATAGACGTATGATCTAAAGTGTTTCCCATGATCTTTAGTAGTTGTGGATGCTTGCTAGAGTTCCAATCATAATTGCATATGATCCAAGTAGAGATAGTATGTTAGCTTATGCCTCTCCCTCATATAAAATTGTTGGGGAACGCGGTAATTTCAAAAAAATAATCCTACACACACGCAAGATCCATATAGGTGATGCATAGCAATGAGAGGGGAGAGTGTAGTCCACGTACCCTCATAGACCGTAAGTGGAAGCGTTATGACAACGCGGTTGATGTAGTCGTACGTCTTCATGATTCGACCGATCCTAGCACCGAACGTACGGCACCTCTGTGATCTGCACACGTTCAGCTCGGTGATGTCCCAGAACTCTAGATCTAGCTGAGGTCGAGGGAGAATTTCGTCAGCACGACGGCGTGATGATGGTGATGATGAAGTTACCGACGCAGGGCTTCGCCTAAGCTCTACAAGGATATGACCGAGGTGGAAATCTGTGGAGGGGGGGACTGCACATGGCTAAATAATCAACTTGTGTGTCTATGGGGTACCCCCTCCCCTGTATATAAAGGAGTGGAGGAGGGGGGGTTGGTCCTCTCATGGCGCGCCCAAGGGGGGAGTCCTACTTCCGATGGGAGTAGGATTCCCCCTTCCCTTGTTGGAGTAGGAGAGAAAGGAAGAGGTAGAGAGAGGGAAGGAGGGGGGCGCCCTCTACCTTGGCCGCCTCCTCCTCTTTCCCACTAAGGCCCAATAAGGCCCATACACTCCCCGGGGGGTTCCGGTAACCCCCGGTACTCCGGTAAATGCCCGAACTCACCCGGGACCATTTTGATGTCCAAACTTAGCCTTCCAATATATCGATATTTATGTCTCGACCATTTCGAGACTCCTCGTCATGTCTGTGATCATATCCGGGACTCCGAACTACCTTCTGTACATAAAAACACGTAAACTCATAATATCGATCGTCATCGAACGTTAAGCGTGCGGACCCTACGGGTTCGAGAACTATGTAGACATGACCGACACTCATCTCCGGTCAATAACCAATAGCGGAACCTGGATGCTCATATTGGTTCCTACATATTCTACGAAGATCTTTATCGGTCAAACCGCATAACAACATATGTTGTTCCCTTTGTCATCGATATGTTACTTGCCTAAGATTCAATCGTCGATATCTCAATACCTAGTTCAATCTCGTTACCGGCAAGTCTCTTTACTCGTTCTGTAATGCAACATCCCTTAACTAACTCATTAATCACATTGCTTGCAAGGCTTATAGTGATGTGCATTACCAAGAGGGCTCAGAGATACCTCTCCGATACACGGAGTGACAAATCCTAATCTGGATCTATGCCAACTCAACAAACACCACCGAAGACACCTGTAGAGCATCTTTATAGTCACTCAGTTACGTTGTGACGTTTGATAGCACACTAAGTGTTCCTCCCGTATTCGGGAGTTGCATAATCTCATAGTCATAGGAACATGTATAAGTTATGGAGAAAGCAATAGAAGTAAACTAAACGATCAAAGTGCAAAGCTAACAGATGGGTCAAGTTAATCACATCATTCTCTAATGATGTGATCCCGTTCATCAAATCACAACTCTTGTCCATGGCTAGGAAACTTAACCATCTTTGATTAATGAGCTAGTCAAGTAGAGGCATACTAGTGACACTCATTTTGTCTATGTATTCACACCTGTACTAAGTTTCTGGTTAATACAATTCTAGCATGAATAATAAACATTTATCATGATATAAGGAAATATAAATAACAACTTTATTATTGCCTCTAGGGCATATTTCCTTTAGTCTCCCACTTGCACTAGAGTCAATAATCTAGATTACATAGTAATGATTCTAACACCTATGGAGTTCTTGTGTTGATCATGTTTTGCTCGTGAGAGAGGCTTAGTCGACGGGTCTGCAACACTCAGATCTGTATGTATCTTGCAAATCTCTATGTCTCCCTCCTTGACTTGATCATGGATAGAATTGAAGCGTCTTTTGATGTGCTTGGTGCTACCTCTTGAGCACTGCCTTGGTTTTCCCTTGAAGAGGAAAGTGTGATGCAGCAAAGTAGCATAAGTATTTCCCTTAGTTTTTGAGAACCAAGGTATCAATCCATTAGGAGATCACGCTCAGGTCCCACGCACCTACACAAACA
This sequence comes from Triticum monococcum, assembly GCA_034509565.1. Lineage (NCBI taxonomy): Eukaryota > Viridiplantae > Streptophyta > Magnoliopsida > Poales > Poaceae > Triticum > Triticum monococcum. Next base: position 433,983,862 of record CM067841.1, read on the forward strand.
AATAAGAACCTCACAACCAACGCGATAAAGGGGTTGTCAATGCCTTCACGGTCAGTTACGAGAGTGAGATCTGATAGATATGATAAGATAATATTTTTGGTATTTTTATGATAAAGATGCAAAGTAAAATAAATGGCAAAAGAAATAACTAAGTATTGGAAGATTAATATGATGGAAGATAGACCCGGGGGGCATAGGTTTCACTACTGGCTTCTCTCAAGAGCATAAGTATTACTGTGGGTAAACGAATTACTGTCAAGCAATTGATAGAATTGAGCATAGTTATGAGAATATCCAGGTATGATCATGTATATAGGCATCACGTCCGCGACAAATAGACTGAAACGATTCTGCATCTACTACTATTATTCCACACATCGACCGCTATCCAGCGTGCATCTAGAGTATTATGTTCATAAGAACAGAGTAATGCTTTAAGTAAGATGGCATGATGTAGAGGGATAAACTCATGCTATATGATATAAACCCCATCTTTTTATCCTCGATGGCAACAATATAATACATGCATTGCTGCCCCTGCTATCACTGTGAAAGGACACCGCAAGATTGAACCCAAAGCTAAGCACTTCTCCCATTGCAAGAAAGATCAATCTAGCAGGCCAAACCAAACTGATATTTCGAAGAAACTTGCAAAGATAAACCAATCATACATAAAAGAATTCAGAGGAGAATCAAATATTGTTCATAGATAAACTAGATCATAAACCCACAACTCATCGGATCTCGACAAACACACCGCAAAAGAAGATTACATCGAATAGATCTCCAAGAAGATCGAGGAGAACTTTGTATTGAGATCCAAAGAGAGAGAAGAAGCCATCTAGCTAATAACTATGGACCCGTAGGTCTGAAGTAAACTACTCACACATCACCGAAGAGGCCATGGAGTTGATGTAGAGGCCCTCCGTGATTAATTCCCCCTCCGACGGAGCTCCGGAAAAAGCCCCGAGATGGGATCTCTCGGGTACAGAAGGTTGCGGCGGTGGAATTAGGTTTTCGTGGTGCTCTTGGATGTTTGGGGGGTACGTGGACTTATATAGGAGGAAGAAGTACGTCGGTGGAGCAACGAGGGCCCCACGAGGGTGGAGGGCGCGCCCCCCTGCCTCGTGGCTTCCTTGATCGTTTCTTGACGCACACTCCAAGTCTCCTGGATCACGTTTGTTGAGAAAATCACATTCCCGAAGGTTTCTTTCCGTTTGGACTCCGTTTGATATTCCCTTTCTTCGAAGCCCTAAAATAGGAAAAAACATCAATTTGGGTTGGGCCTCCGGTTAGTAGGTTAGTCCCAAAAATGATATAAAAGTGTAAAATAAAGCCCATTAACATCCAAAATAGATAATATAATAGCATGGAGCAATAAAAAATTATAGATACATTGGAGACGTATCAAGCATCCCCAAGCTTAATTCCTGCTCTTCCTCGAGTAGGTAAATGATAAAACAAGAATTTTTGATGTGGAATGCTTTCTAACATATTTCTCAATGTAATTTTTCTTTATTGAGGCATGAATGTTCAGATCCGAAAGATTTAAGATAAAAGTTTAATATTGACATAAAAATAATAATACTTCAAGCATACTAACTAAGCAATCATGTCTTCTCAAAATAACATGGCCAAAGAAAGTTATCCCTACAAAATCATATAGTCTGGCTATGCTCTATCTTCACCACACAAAATATTTAAATCATGCACAACCCCGATGACAAGCCAAGCAATTGTTTCATACTTTTGATGTTCTCAAACTTTTTCAATCTTCACGCAATATATGAGCGTGAGCCATGGATATAGCACTATATGTGGAATAGAATGGTGGTTGTGGAGAAGACAAAAAAGGAGAAGATAGTCTCACATCAACTAGGCGTATCAACGGGCTATGGAGATGCCCATTAATAGATATCAATGTGAGTGAGTAGGGATTGCCATGCAACGGATGCACTAGAGCTATAAGTATACGAAAGTTCAACAAAAGAAATTAAGTGGGTGTGCATCCAACTTGCTTGCTCATGAAGACCTAGGGAATTTTGAGGAAGCCCGTCATTGGAATATACAAGCCAAGTTCTATAATGCAAAATTCCCACTAGTATATGAAAGTGATATCATAGGATACTCTCTATCATGAAGATCATGGTGCTACTTTGATGCACAAGTGTAGAAAAAGGATAGTAGCATTGTCCCTTCTCTCTTTTTCTCTCATTTTTTATTTGGGCCTTCTATTTTTGGCCTCTTTATTTTCGTCCGGAGTCTCATCCCGACTTGTGGGGGAATCATAGTCTCCATCATCCTTTCCTCACTTGGGACAATGCTCTAATAATGATGATCATCACACTTTAATTTCTTACAACTCAAGAATTATAACTCAATACTTAGAACAAAATATGACTCTATGTGAATGCCTCCGGCGGTGTAACGGGATGTGCAATGATGCATGAGTGACATGTATGAAGAATTATGAACGGTGGCTTTGCCACAAATACGATGTCAACTACATGATCATGCAAGCAATATGACAATGATGAAGCGTGTCATGATAACGGAATGGTGGAAAGTTGCATGGCAATATATCTTGGAATGGCTATGGAAATGCCATAATAGGTAGGTATGGTGGTTGTTTGAGGAAGGTATATGGTGGGTTTATGGTACCGGCGAAAGTTGCGCGATACTAGAGAAGCTAGCAATGGTGGAAGGGTGAGAGTGTGTATAATCCATGGACCCAACATTAGTCATAAAGAACTCACGTACATATTGCAAAAATCTATTAGTTATCGAAACAAAGTATTAGGCGCATGCTCCTAGGGGGATAGATTGGTAGGAAAAGACCATCGCTTGTCCCCGGCCGCCACTCATAAGGAAGACAATCAATAAATAAATCATGCTCTGACTTCATGACATAACGGTTCACCATACGTGCATGCTACGGGAATCAGAAACTTCAACACAAGTATTTCTCAAATTCACAACTACTCAACTAGCATGACTCTAATATCACCATCTCCATATCTCAAAACAATTATCAAGTATCAAACTTCTCATATTATTCAATGCACTTCTATGAAAGTTTTTATATTATAGCAAATTTCCATGTTGTTCTAAAGGGCTCTCAAAATAATATAAGTGAAGAGAGATCAATTATTTCTATAAAATAAAACCACCGCCGTGCTCTAAAAGATATAAGTGAAGCACTAGAGCAAAAACTATATAGCTCAAAAGATATAAGTGAAGCACATAGAGTATTCTAATAAATTCTAATTCATGCGAGTCTCTCTAAAAAGGTGTGTACAACAAGGATGATTGTGGTAAACTAAAAAGCAAAGACTCAAATCATACAAGATTCTCCAAGCAAAACACATATCATGTGGTGAATAAAAATATAGCTCCAAGTAAAGTTACCGATAGAAGAAGACGAAAGAGGGGATGCCTTCCGGGGCATCCCAAAGCTTAGGCTTTTTGGTGTCCTTGAATTTTACCTTGGGGTGCCATGGGCATCCCCAAGCTTAGGCTCTTGCCACTCCTTGTTCCATAATCCATCAAATCTTTACCCAAAACTTGATAACTTCACAACACAAAACTCAAAATAGAAAGTCTCGTGAGCTCCGTTAGCGAAAGAAAACAAAACGCCACTTCAAGGTACTGTAATGAGCTCCTTGATTTATATTGGTGTTAAAACTACTGTATTACAACTTCTCTACGGTTTATAAACTCTTTTACGAGCCATGGATTCATCAAAATAAGCAAACAACACAAGAAAAACAGAATCTGTCAAAAACAGAACAGTCTGTAGCAATCTGTAGCTAACGCAAACTCTGGAACCCCAAAAATTCTAAAATAAATTTCTGGTCGTGAGTAATTTAGCTATTAATCATCTTCAAAAATAATTAACTAAATATCACTTTCCCAATAAAAATGGCAGCAATTCTCGTGAGCGCTAAAGTTTCTGTTTTTTACAGCAAGATCAAAAAGACTTTCCCCAAGTCTTCCCAATAGTCCTACTTGGCACAAACACTAATTAAACACAAAAAACACAACCAAAACATAGGCTAGATAAATTATTTATTACTAAACAGGAGCAAACAGCAAGGAATAAAAATAAAATTGGGTTGCCTCCCAACAAGCGCTATCGTTTAACGCCCCTAGCTAGGCATAAAAGCGAAGATAGATCTAGGTATTGCCATCTTTGGTAGGTATTTCTTCAATAAGACACCTATAACCCTTAGGAGTTTCTTTCTTTTTATTAATTATCAAACTCCTAGGCACAAAATCAAGAAAATCATTTGTAGCGAAGGGTTCCTTAAGGATAGTGAGAAAGTTGGGTTGAACACTTATGGATTTGAGGTCCGCATTTTCCTTACTAGAAGTTTCACCCTTATTTTTAGGAACATACATAAATTTGGCAATCTTAGCATTAGGAGGAGTGTTTTTCACGAAAGAAAAGGCAGACCCAAGGTTGGTAATAATATCCTCAATTTTATCAGTTCTAGTGGAATCTTGATCTATCTTTTCATTAACCATAGGTCCCTTTTCTTTAAAAAATTTAAGAGCATCTCATACCTTAGATCTGTATTGGGTAATTTGGTTATGGATCTTTATATCCAAATTTTCAATCAACTCTACGGTGGCAACTTTATTTTCAATAATTTCAAGCCGTTGCGTCACTTGTTTCAAAGTTAAAATAGTTCCATTAACCAAAAGAGGTGATGGGACAAACAAATCTATCATAGCATCATAGCATTATAAGAATCAAAAGTATGGCTACCCAAGAAAGTTCCTCCCGTAATGGTATCAAGAATATATCTATTCCAAGGAGTGATGCCTACATAAAAATTGCGAAGACGAACGGAAGTAGATTGCTTCCTAGTAGATCTATTTTGCGCATTGCAAATTCTATACAAAGCATCTTTTAGATTTTCTTCCTCCCTTTGTTTAAAATTAAGAACTTCATTCTCGGGAGACAAAGGAGTAGATAAAGGACTAGCCATAATGACGAAGCAAACAGAAAAGAGGTGAACGGAAAGAGAAGGCGAGAGGAAAAGAGGGCGAATAAAACGACAAGGGTGAAGTGGGGAAGAGGAAAACGAGAGGGAAATGGCAAATAATGTAATGCGAGGGATAAGAGTTTGTGATGGGTACTTGGTATGTCTTGACTTGACGTGACTTGGCACGAATCTCCCCGGCAACAGCGCCAGAAATCCTTCTTGCTACCTCTTGAGCACTGCGTTGGTTTTCCCTTGAAGAGGAAACGGTGATGCAGCAAAGTAACGTAAGTATTTCCCTCAGTTTTTGAGAACCAAGGTATCAATCCATTAGGAGATCACGCTCAAGTCCCATGCACCTACACAAACAAATAAGAACCTCACAACCAACACGATAAAGGGGTTGTCAATCCCTTCACGGTCACTTACAAGAGTGAGATCTGATAGATATGATAAGATAATATTTTTGGTATTTTTATGATAAAGATGCAAAGTAAAATAAACGGCAAAATAAATAACTAAGTATTGGAATATTAATATGATGGAAGATAGATCCGGGAGCCATAGGTTCACTAGTGGCTTCTCTCAAGAGCATAAGTATTACGTTGGGTAAACGAAATACTGTGGAGCAATTGATAGAGTTGAGCATAGTTATGAGAATATCTAGGTATGATCATGTATATAGGCATCACGTCCGCGACAAGTAGACCGAAAAGATTCTGCATCTACTACTATTACACCACACATCGACCGCTATCCAGCATGCATCTAGAGTATTAAGTTCATAAGAACAGAGTAATGCTTTAAGTAAGATGACATGATGCAGAGGGATAAACTCATGCAATATGATATAAACCGCATCTTTTAATCCTCGATGGCAACAATACAATACGTGCCTTGCTGCCCCTGCTGTCACCGGAAAGGACACCGCAAGATTGAACCCAAAGCTAAGCACTTCTCCCATTGGACTTATATAGGAGGAAGAAGTAGGTCGTGTAGCGACCCGACCCGAATGGATCAAGTCTCTGTGCTCCGGTGTCATCCCTGGATCAGTAATGCTGACACCACACAGTACTTCGAAGGATTTATAGCAGAGTGGCAATCACACACTTATTACATCGGTGTCTCAAAAGAGAACTTATTACAATAAACATGGCTTAAGGCCATCTAATATCGATAACAGCGGAAGACTTGGAAGATAAATGGGTCCATCAACTCCAACGGCATCACTGAGTATAGAACCACGACCTAACAGCACTTTACTCGTCGTCTGAATTGTCTGCAACATGAAAGTTGCAGCCCGAAAACGGGTCAGCACATGGAATATGCTGGCAAAGTAACACATAGAGAGTAATGGAATGAAACAGCTATACTATATGCATATTTGGCTGGTGGAAAGCTCTATGGTTACTGTTTTGCGTAAAGCCAATTTTTCCCTATTGCAAAGGAATAAATTTATTTAACTATCATGGTGGTTGAACATCGAGAATGGTTGACAGCATTCCGATCCCAATTAAGTGAACAATTAAAACCCAGCAATATTAATTAGAAGTAACATGATGAGATTCACATGATATTCAAGTACTAGATACTCAAGATGTCCATAACCGGGGACACGGCTAATCATGATTAGTTTATTACATTCTGCAGAGGTTTGCGCACTTTTCCCCACAAGACTCGATCGCCTCCGTTGGGTTTCTCGCACTACATGGTGTTTGAGAACCGGATGACCGAGACACAGTCTTTCAGAAGCGCTAGCACCTTACGATGGATAGACCGGTACACCTAGTTTCCCCTACATCTGCTAGTCTACCCTGTAAGAGTTCGCACGACTTAGTCAACTATGCCAGAGCCCATAATGGCTTGTGGCTGCACACGTAAGTTTCTAGCATGAAAGATCTTATGATCCCTTTGAGCCTGGGTGGCGGTCCAAAAGAAAGCAGGCAAGTCCTGATAGACATCAGGTGCCTCAATCCACCCAGATGTGTGTTTAAGTTGCCACCTTAGATAAACCCTTTAAATTTATCATACTCACATCTGTCATGGATATCACTCACCCAATCCACGTCTACTAGCATAGCATGGCATAATAAGCAAACGTAGAAGTAACTCCCAAAGGTTTCATAATAAACAGGTAATAGGCACTACCTCATCTACTTCCCATCCTAAAATTTAATTAGATCCTAATCATGCAATGTGTGAGGATTGATCTAATGCAAGAAAAACTGGGTTGTAGAAAAGGTATGATCAAAGTGTTACTTGCCTTGCTGATGATCCGCGAGTCCTAGAGAATCGAAGTAACAGGCGGCGCAATCCGGGTAATCTATCGTAGAAAAACAACAAGCATACAATAAGTACTCATCTAATGCACAGGTAAAACTCGAACAAGAGATCGAACCAGAAAGTTTGACTTAAGAACTCCGGTTGCAAAGAAAGAATGAACCGAACAAAGCAACGGAAAACAAACGGCGGAAGAAAACAACTCGGTTCTAGCAAGTTGAAACTAGGTCAAGTTTTACAATAGCAAAAACTTATTTAAGTTGATTAGTCGGAACGGCGGTTTCCAAACGAAACTCCAGGCGCTTGAATCACCTGATTCCGATAAACGAGCGAGAAGATAGACTAGAACGAAGATCGGATCTGAGATCGCGATCGCGGAATAAATCCGACAAAAAAAAGAGGAACGGTTAAACAAACAGACGTTCATTAACCGAGAATAACTGGTGATAACGTTCGTTAGGACGAATGGTCCGGCGAATGGTCTCTAGGCAACTAAACCAGAAAAGAAAACGAAACCGATCTAGGGTTTCAGAAAAGAAAACCGAAACAAAGAACCAAAAGAAAAACCGGAACGGTTTATAAGAAAACCTAACCAAGGGGAAAAGGTGGCGTGGCGCAGGGCTACCTCGGCGAGGCTCCGGCGAGGGGCTCCGGAGGCGGCGGGGTTGGGCGGCGGCGGCGCTAGAGGGCGGCGGCGGCGGCACTAGGCGGCGCTAGGGGGCGGCGCGGCTGCGCGGGGTGGGAGGCGCGGGGTGGTGTGGGGAAGAGGGGGGTAGCTAGGTATTTAAAGGGGGGAGGGGGAGAAAACTTGGGGGAGGGGGCAAGAAAGAGGGGGAGGAGAGGAGTCCTACTAGGACTCGTCCTGGGGCGGCGGCGCTGGCTGCGCGGCTACGCGCGCGCGCGAGGAGGCCGGCCTGCTGGGCCTTGGCCCAGGCGGGCGCTGCGGATTTTTTTTAAAAGATTTCGCGCGCAGAAAAACAAGGAAAAGAAAACAAATCGAACTCCAAAACTTCTAAGGTAAATTTTCCCCGACTCCTAAAAATGGGTCGAACAAAATGAACTTTTCTCGGGGCCTAGAATGCAAATTTTTGAAAACGCGCATTTTTCCCTATCCAAATAAAATGCAAATATACGCCGATAAAACCAAAATTTGATTTATTTATTAAATCTTCCTTTTTCCTAAATTTGGGAAAGTCATCTTATTCCCCTCTCTCATATTTGATATTGGAAAAATAGTTGAAGATGAAATAAATAAACCAAATGATCCTCTTTTCAAAATTTGAGAAAATTCAAATATGAAAATGACGAAATCTCCAACTCTCTCCGGGGTCCTTGAGTTGCGTGAAATTTCTAGGATCGACCAAAATGCAAGAAAATATGATATGCATGATGATCTAATGTATAACATTCCAAATTGAAAATTTGGCATGTTACAAACCTACCCCCCTTAAGATGAATCTCGCCCTCGAGATTCAGGTTGGCTAGAAAATAGGTGAGGGTGGTCCTTGAGCAAATCTTCTTCTCTTTCCCAGGTGGCTTCATCCTCTGAGTGGTGGTTCCACTGAACCTTGCAAAACTTGATAACCTTGCTGCGGGTAACCCTGCTGGCAAAATCGAGAATCTTGACTGGTTTCTCCTCGTACGTTAAGTCATCCTTCAACTGAATCGCTTCAAGTGGCACTGTATCTCTTAGTGGTACCTCCGCCATCTCGGCGTGACATTTCTTCAGCTGAGAAACATGGAATACATCATGAACTCCTGACAGTCCCTTTGGTAATTCCAACTTATACGCGACTTCTCCCATACGTTGCAAGATCTTATATGGTCCAACGAAACGTGGTGCTAATTTTCCCTTAACTCCAAAGCGCTTAACTCCTCGTAGTGGGGATATTCGGAGATAAACTCTGTCTCCGGTTTCGTAAACTGTCTCCTTGCGTTTTGAATCTGTGTAGCTCTTCTGCCTGGACTGGGCTACCTTGAGCCTATCGCGTATCAACTTAACTTTCCGTTCAGACTCCTTAATCAAATCTGGTCCAAAGAACTGACGGTCTCCAACTTCGTCCCATGACAACGGTGTCCTGCACCTCCTTCCGTATAAAGCTTCGAAAGGTGCCATCTTCAAACTGGTTTGGTAACTGTTGTTATAAGAAAACTCCGCATACGGCAAGTTATCGTCCCAACTAGATCCATAATCTAGTGCGCAAGCTCTCAGCATATCTTCCAAAATCTGATTGACTCTCTCGGTCTGTCCATCTGTCTGTGGATGAAAAGCGGTGCTGAACTCTAGCCTGGTTCCCAAAGTTTCATGCAACTGATTCCAAAACTTTGAGGTAAATTGGGTTCCTCTGTCTGATACAATACTCCTCGGAACTCCATGCAAACAAATGATCCTAGTCATGTATATCTTTGCCAACTTAGCACTGGTGTAAGTGGTCTTGACTGGAATGAAATGTGCTACCTTCGTCAAACGATCAACTACTACCCATATCGAGTCATATCCTGCCTTCTTCCTGGGTAGTCCTATGATAAAATCCATGCCTATCTTATCCCACTTCCATTCGGGTATCGGCAATGGTTGTAACAATCCGGCTGGCTTCTGATGCTCTGCCTTTACTCTATGACATATGTCACAAACAGCTACATAGGCTGCAATATCCTGCTTCATTCCGGTCCACCAGAATGTTTCCTTTAAATCCAAATACATCTTGGTATTTCCTGGGTGAATCGAATAGGGTGAATCATGTGCCTATTGTAGAATCAACTTCCTGATCTCCGGGTCATTTGGCACATAAACACGGTCCTCAAACCATAGGGTATCGTGCTCATCCTCACGAAATCCCTTTGCTTTTCCTTCGCTCATTTTCTTCTTTATAGAAGCAATCTCCTTGTCAGATTTCTGAGCCTCTCTGATTTTATCCATCAATGTTGACTGAATCTCCAATGCTGCTGCATAGCCTTTTGGAACTATCTCTAAACTTAGTTCACAAAGGTTTTCTAATAACTCCCGGGGTATTTCTCCCGTCATTAACGTATTGACGTGGCTCTTGCGGCTCAATGCGTCAGCTACTACATTAGCTTTACCGGGATGGTAATGCAATCTCATATCATAATCCTTGATGAGCTCCAACCATCTCCTTTGTCTGAGGTTCAACTCCTTCTGCGTGAAAATGTACTTCAAACTCTTGTGATCCGTGTACACCTCACAATGATTTCCAATGAGGAAATGTCTCCATGTCTTCAATGCATGCACTACGGCTACTAACTCCAAATCATGCGTGGTGTAATTCATCTCATGAGGCTTCAGTTGTCGTGAAGCATACGAAACAACTCTCCCTTCCTGCATAAGCACTGCTCCAAGTCCTCGACATGAAGCGTCGCAATATACCTCATAATCCTTGGTCTGATCTGGCAAAATCAACACTGGTGAGGTAACCAATCGTTTCTTCAACTCCTGGAAACTAGCCTCACACTCCTCAGTCCATTTGAACTTGGTATCCTTCTTCAACAACTCCGTCATAGGCTTCGCAATCTTTGAAAAGTTCTCAATGAATCTCCGGTAGTATCCTGCGAGTCCAAGAAAACTCCGGATCTCTCCAACTGTCATGGATATCACTCACCCAATCCACGTCTACTAGCATAGCATGGCATAATAAGCAAACGTAGAAGTAACTCCCAAAGGTTTCATAATAAACAGGTAATAGGTACTACCTCATCTACTTCCCATCCCACAAATTTAATTAGATCCTAATCATGCAATGTGTGAGGATTGATCTAATGCATGAAAAACTGGGTTGTAGAAAAGGTATGATCAAAGTGTTACTTGCCTTGCTGATGATCCGCGAGTCCTAGAGATTCGAAGTAACAGGCGGCGCAATCCGGGTAATCTATCGTAGACAAACAACAAGCATACAATAAGTACTCATCTGATGCACAGGTAAAACTCGAACAAGAGATCGAACCAGAAAGTTCGACTTAAGAACTCCGGTTGCAAAGAAAGAATGAACCGAACAAAGCAACGGAAAACAAACGGCGGAAGAAAACAACTCGGTTCTAGCAAGTTGAAACTAGGTCAAGTTTTACAGTAGCAAAAACTTATTTAAGTTGATTAGTCGGAACGGCGGTTTCCAAACGAAACTCCAAGCGCTTGAATCACCTGATTCCGATAAACGAGCGAGAAGATAGACTAGAACGAAGATCGGATCTGAGATCGCGATCGCGGAATAAATCCGACGAAAAGAAAAAGAGGAACAGTTAAACGAACGGACGTTCATTAACCGAGAATAACCGGTGATAACGTTCGTTAGGACGAATGGTCCGGCGAACGGTCTCTAGGCAACTAAACCGGAAAAGAAAACGAAACTGATCTAGGGTTTCAGAAAAGAAAACCGAAACAAAGAACCAAAAGAAAAACCGGAACGGTTTATAAGAAAAACCGAACCAAGGGGAAAAGGTGGCGTGGCGCGGGGCTACCTCGGCGAGGCTCCGGCGAGGGGCTCCGGCGGCGGCGGGGTTGGGCGGCGGCGGCGCTAGAGGGCGGCGGCGGCGGCACTAGGCGGTGCTAGGGGGCGGCGTGGCTGCGCGGGGTGGGAGGCGCGGGGTGGTGTGGGGAAGAGGGGGGGGGTAGCTAGGTATTTAAAGGGGGGAGGGGGAGAAAACTTGGGGGAGGGGGCAAGAAAGAGGGGGAGGAGAGGAGTCCTACTAGGACTCGTCCTGGGGCGGCGGCGCTGGCTGCGCGGCTACGCGCGCGCGCGAGGAGGCCGGCCTGCTGGGCCTTGGCCCAGGCGGGCGCTGCGGATTTTTTTAAAAGATTTCGCGCGCAGAAAAACAAGGAAAAGAAAACAAATCGAACTCCAAAACTTCTAAGGTAAATTTTCCCCGACTCCTAAAAATGAGTCGAACAAAATGAACTTTTCTCGGGGCCTAGAATGCAAATTTTTGAAAACGCGCATTTTCCCTATCCAAATAAAATGCAAATAAACGCCGGTAAAACCAAAATTTGATTTATTTATTAAATCTTCCTTTTTCCTAAATTTGGGAAAGTCATCTTATTCCCCTCTCTCATATTTGATATTGGAAAAATAGTTGAAGATGAAATAAATAAATCAAATGATCCTCTTTTCAAAATTTGAGAAAATTCAAATATGAAAATGACGAAATCTCCAACTCTCTCCGGGGTCCTTGAGTTGCGTGAAATTTCTAGGATCGACCAAAATGCAAGAAAATATGATATGCATGATGATCTAATGTATAACATTCCAAATTGAAAATTTGGCATGTTACAAACCTACCCCCCTTAAGATGAATCTCGCCCTCGAGATTCAGGTTGGCTAGAAAATAGGTGAGGGTGGTCCTTGAGCAAATCTTCTTCTCTTTCCCAGGTGGCTTCATCCTCTGAGTGGTGGTTCCACTGAACCTTGCAAAACTTGATAACCTTGCTGCGGGTAACCCTGCTGGCAAAATCGAGAATCTTGACTGGTTTCTCCTCGTACGTTAAGTCGTCCTTCAACTGAATCGCTTCAAGTGGCACTGTATCTCTTAGTGGTACCTCCGCCATCTCGGCGTGACATTTCTTCAGCTGAGAAACATGGAATACATCATGAACTCCTGACAGTCCCTTTGGTAATTCCAACTTATACGCGACTTCTCCCATACGTTGCAAGATCTTATATGGTCCAACGAAACGTGGTGCTAATTTTCCCTTAACTCCAAAGCGCTTAACTCCTCGTAGTGGGGATATTCGGAGATAAACTCTGTCTCCGGTTTCGTAAACTGTCTCCTTGCGTTTTGAATCTGTGTAGCTCTTCTGCCTGGACTGGGCTACCTTGAGCCTATCGCGTATCAACTTAACTTTCCGTTTAGACTCCTTAATCAAATCTGGTCCAAAGAACTGACGGTCTCCAACTTCGTCCCATGACAACGGTGTCCTGCACCTCCTTCCGTATAAAGCTTCGAAAGGTGCCATCTTCAAACTGGTTTGGTAACTGTTGTTATAAGAAAACTCCGCATACGGCAAGTTATCGTCCCAACTAGATCCATAATCTAGTGCACAAGCTCTCAGCATATCTTCCAAAATCTGATTGACTCTCTCGGTCTGTCCATCTGTCTGTGGATGAAAAGCGGTGCTGAACTCTAGCCTGGTTCCCAAAGTTTCATGCAACTGATTCCAAAACTTTGAGGTAAATTGGGTTCCTCTGTCTGATACAATACTCCTCGGAACTCCATGCAAACAAATGATCCTAGTCATGTATATCTTTGCCAACTTAGCACTGGTGTAAGTGGTCTTGACTGGAATGAAATGTGCTACCTTCGTCAAACGATCAACTACTACCCATATCGAGTCATATCCTGCCTTCTTCCTGGGTAGTCCTATGATAAAATCCATGCCTATCTTATCCCACTTCCATTCGGGTATCGGCAATGGTTGTAACAATCCGGCTGGCTTCTGATGCTCTGCCTTTACTCTATGACATATGTCACAAACAGCTACATAGGCTGCAATATCCTGCTTCATTCCGGTCCACCAGAATGTTTCCTTTAAATCCAAATACATCTTGGTATTTCCTGGGTGAATCGAATAGGGTGAATCATGTGCCTATTGTAGAATCAACTTCCTGATCTCCGGGTCATTTGGCACATAAACACGGTCCTCAAACCATAGGGTATCGTGCTCATCCTCACGAAATCCCTTTGCTTTTCCTTCGCTCATTTTCTTCTTTATAGAAGCAATCTCCTTGTCAGATTTCTGAGCCTCTCTGATTTTATCCATCAATGTTGACTGAATCTCCAATGCTGCTGCATAGCCTTTTGGAACTATCTCTAAACTTAGTTCACAAAGGTTTTCTAATAACTCCCGGGGTATTTCTCCCGTCATTAACGTATTGACGTGGCTCTTGCGGCTCAATGCGTCAACTACTACATTAGCTTTACCGGGATGGTAATGCAATCTCATATCATAATCCTTGATGAGCTCCAACCATCTCCTTTGTCTGAGGTTCAACTCCTTCTGCATGAAAATGTACTTCAAACTCTTGTGATCCGTGTACACCTCACAATGATTTCCAATGAGGAAATGTCTCCATGTCTTCAATGCATGCACTACGGCTACTAACTCCAAATCATGCGTGGTGTAATTCATCTCATGAGGCTTCAGTTGTCGTGAAGCATACGAAACAACTCTCCCTTCCTGCATAAGCACTGCTCCAAGTCCTCGACATGAAGCGTCGCAATATACCTCATAATCCTTGGTCTGATCTGGCAAAATCAACACTGGTGAGGTAACCAATCGTTTCTTCAACTCCTGGAAACTAGCCTCACACTCCTCAGTCCATTTGAACTTGGTATCCTTCTTCAACAACTCCGTCATAGGCTTCGCAATCTTTGAAAAGTTCTCAATGAATCTCCGGTAGTATCCTGCGAGTCCAAGAAAACTCCGGATCTCTCCAACTGTCATTGGTGCTTCCCATTCGGTTATGGTCTCAACCATTGTGGGGTCAACTTCTATCCCTTCTCCGGTATAACGTGTCCAAGGAATCCTACTTCCTTCAACCAAAACTCACATTTGCTAAATTTGGCATATAGCTGATGTTCCCTTAGTTTCTCCAAAACCAAACGCAAATGTTCCTTATGCTCTTCTTCATTCCTTGAATAAACCAGGATATCATCAATGAACACTACGGCGAACTTATCCAAAAACTCCATAAACACTTTGTTCATCAGGTTCATAAAATAGGCAAGTGCATTAGTCAATCCAAATGACATAACGGTATACTCGTATAATCCGTATCTCGTGGTGAATGTTGTCTTCGAAATATCCTGTTCTTGAATCTTCAACTGATGGTATCCCGATCGCAAATCGATCTTGGAAAACACTTTAGCTCCTTGCAAACGATCAAACAGATCATTAATCATTGGCAGAGGGTACTTGTTCTTGATGGTTACTTCATTTAATCCACGGTAATCAACAACCATCCGTAATGATCCATCCTTCTTCTCCACTAGAAGTACGGGTGATCCCCAAGGCGAGGAACTTGGGCGAATGTAACCTTTCTCTAATAACTCCTTAATCTGATTCTTAATTTCTACCAAATCCTTTGCTGGCATCCTATACGGTCTCTTTGATATTGGTCTAGTGCCTGGCAATAACTCAATCAAAAACTCAATATCTCTATCCGGTGGCATGCCTGGCAACTCTTCTGGAAATACATCAGGAAAATCCTTTACCACTGGTACTTCCTCCTGCACAACTCCTGTTAGGCAATTTACTTGTGTCCTATTTGGCACATGCCCGGATACATACTTGATCCTTCTTCCTTCTGGCGTTGTGAGCAAAATTGTCTTACTAGCACAATCGATGTTTCCTCCATACATCGACAGCCAATCCATACCAAGAATTACATCCAGACCCGAGGATTCCAAAATGATTAAATCCATTGGGGAAACATGCCTTCCTATGCTTAGTGGCACTTGAAAACATCCTTGTCTGGCCATGTACTCTGCTCCTGGCGAGCTTACTAACATAGGACTTTTAAGAATCCTAGTGGGCAGGCTATATTTTTCCACAAATCCCCTTGATATGTATGAATGTGATGCACCAGTATCGAAAAGAACGAGTGCGGTAAATGACTTAACCAAAAACTTACCGATTACTGCATCAGGCTGATCTTCAATTTCCTCCACGTTAACGTGGTTCACCTGTCCCCTATTGAAAGGGTTCGGCTTCTTCCCTGAGCTTCCATTGCCATTTCCATTCTGGCCTTCAGGACATTCATTGGCATAATGTACGGTCTTGGAACACTTGAAACAGATGACTTGACTCAGATCTCTCTTGGTTGGGGTTGATGGGGTGGTACGGTTCTGGCCGTTGCTTCCTCCATTCCCATTACCATTCTTGTGGCTGTTATGGTTGTGCGAACTACCTCCTCCATGGGTATGCTGAAACTGAAATCCCAATTTAGGGGTAAAACGGGGCTTCTGCTGGGCTCCAGAGTTATACTTCCCCTGTCCATACTTCCTCTTGCGGTTCTCAATCTGCTGTTGCTTCCCTTCAATCATGATGGCACGATCTACCAACTCCTGGTAGTTGTTGAAACTTGCTACCATCAACTGCATACTCAACTCATCATTCAGTCCTTCCAGAAACTTCTCCTGCTTAGTTGCATCCGTAGCAACGTCATCTAGGGCATAACATGCTAACTTGCTGAAATCGTCAACATACTGGCCAACTGTCCTTCCTCCTTGGCGTAAGTTGCGAAACTCACGCTTCTTCATGGCCATAGCTCCTGCTGAAACATGGGCGGTGCGGAAAGCTTGCTGAAACTGATCCCATGTGACAGTGTCAACTGGGAAGGTGGCTGTGAAATTCTCCCACCATGCTGCCGCGGGTCCGTCAAGCTGATGTGCGGCAAACTTCACTTTCTCACCATCTGTGCATCCTGCAGTGGTCAACTCCCTTCCTATCTTGCGGAGCCAATCGTCTGCTACTATTGCCTCAATGCTACTAGAAAACACCGGCGGATTTAGCCTAAGGAAACAGGCTAAGTGGTCAACAGGTGGCGGCGGTGGTGGTGGGTTGTTGTTGTTGTTCTGCTGGTTCTGGACTAACATCTGGATCAATTGATTCTGCTGTTGGATCAACTGAGTGAGCTCCGGTGGAAATCCATTGTCATGTCTCGGAGGCATCTGAGGGTTTAGAAAAGACGAGATTTAAGAATAGACTGAGGTCTAAAGAGAAAACACTACCCCAATGCACATGAGCAAATGCACACAAAATCACTTCATTCAATCAATCAAGGGCATACAGTCGATCTAGCTATCGCAAAAGTGCTCGAACTATAATGTATACATGGGGGGAATACTACTAATATTTGGTGGTCATCTAGAAATTTGAACCGGTGGAAGACTCCATGATGTCCGCTCCAGCTTCGTCTTCAAAGTCGGGTTCACTTGGATCCGAATCGGTGTCGTCGATGATGATGTAGTTGTCCGGACATGCGACGTACATGTCTTCCTTCCTGGATGCTAACTCCCTCTTGAGTTCTTCAATCTCTTGCTTAAGATCGCCGTTGTGTCTTGCTAGAGCTACGATCTCGTCCATGTAGTCCTTGCGTGTAGCCTTCAGTTCTCCTTCTAGCTCGATGATCCTAGCCTTCGCATTCTTCAACTCTATCATATCATTGCACATCTGGTTCTCGTGGCGTCGAATGTGCTGGTTTAACTCCTGGATGAGTGCTGCAATGGATCTATCCTTCTTGGTGTTGACTAACTCCCATTCTTCATCTCGGCGTCCACAAATCTGGTAGATAGTGTCCTTGAGGTCTTCTTGATAAACTTCTCCAATGCGTCCTATGGTGATATGGGCTGTCATGCTCTTTCCCAGACTCCAGGTTGGTGCATTGAAAACACTATCTATGGGCTTTGTGATTGGCGCGAATGTCCTTCCCGGAACGTGAGCTTGAATCTTCCAGCGCTCCTCTTCAGGCAGAGTGGCGTTGAAAGTTCCCGTGAAACATGGTAATCCAATGTTCAGGTACTTGGTGACTTCCTTCAAGTGAAAACCAAAAGGTCTGCCTTCATCCGGTTGAGCGTACTTGATCTTCGCGTCCTTCATCCTAAAGAGTAGAAAAGATGAGGAGTTAGAAAATGAGGAGAGAGTAGTGATCTATGGCGTTAACTTAGTGGTCGTGTCCTATAGTCAGCGTGTGCTCTGATACCATCTCTGTAGCGACCCGACCCGAATGGATCAAGTCTCTGTGCTCCGTTGTCATCCCTGGATCAGTAATGCTGACACCACACAATACTTCGAAGGATTTATAGCAGAGTGGCAATCACACACTTATTACATCGGTGTCTCAAAAGAGAACTTATTACAATAAATATGGCTTAAGGCCATCTAATATCGATAACAGCGGAAGACTTGGAAGATAAATGGGTCCATCAACTCCAACGGCATCACTGAGTATAGAACCACGACCTAACAGCACTTTACTCGTCGTCTGAATTGTCTGCAACATGAAAGTTGCAGCCCGAAAACGGGTTAGCACATGGAATATGCTGGCAAAGTAACACATAGAGAGTAATGGAATGAAACAGCTATACTATACGCATATTTGGCTGGTGGAAAGCTCTATGGTTACTGTTTTGCGTAAAGCCAATTTTTCCCTACTGCAAAGGAATAAATTTATTTAACTATCATGGTGGTTGAACATCGAGAATGGTTGACAGCATTCCGATCCCAATTAAGTGAACAATTAAAACCCAACAATATTAATTAGAAGTAACATGATGAGATTCACATGATATTCAAGTACTAGATACTCAAGATGTCCATAACCGGGGACACGGCTAATCATGATTAGTTTATTACACTCTGCAGAGGTTTGCGCACTTTTCCCCACAAGACTCGATCGCCTCCGTTGGGTTTCTCGCACTACATGGTGTTTGAGAAACGGATGACCGAGACACAGTCTTTCAGAAGCGCTAGCACCTTACGATGGATAGACCGGTACACCTACTTTCCCCTACATCTGCTAGTCTACCCTGTAAGAGTTCGCACGACTTAGTCAACTATGCCAGAGCCCATAATGGCTTGTGGCTGCACACGTAAGTTTCTAGCATGAAAGATCTTATGATCCCTTTGAGCCTGGGTGGCGGTCCAAAAGAAAACAGGCAAGTCCTGATAGACATCAGGTGCCTCAATCCACTGAGATGTGTGTTTAAGTTGCCACCTTAGATAAACCCTTTGAATTTATCATACTCACATCTGTCATGGATATCACTCACCCAATCCACGTCTACTAGCATAGCATGGCATAATAAGCAAACGTAGAAGTAACTCCCAAAGGTTTCATAATAAACAGGTAATAGGTACTACCTCATCTACTTCCCATCCCACAAATTTAATTAGATCCTAATCATGCAATGTGTGAGGATTGATCTAATGCATGAAAAACTGGGTTGTAGAAAAGGTATGATCAAAGTGTTACTTGCCTTGCTGATGATCCGCGAGTCCTAGAGATTCGAAGTAACAGGCGGCGCAATCCGGGTAATCTATCGTAGACAAACAACAAGCATACAATAAGTACTCATCTGATGCACAGGTAAAACTCGAACAAGAGATCGAACCAGAAAGTTCGACTTAAGAACTCCGGTTGCAAAGAAAGAATGAACCGAACAAAGCAACGGAAAACAAACGGCGGAAGAAAACAACTCGGTTCTAGCAAGTTGAAACTAGGTCAAGTTTTACAGTAGCAAAAACTTATTTAAGTTGATTAGTCGGAACGGCAGTTTCCAAACGAAACTCCAAGCGCTTGAATCACCTGATTCCGATAAACGAGCGAGAAGATAGACTAGAACGAAGATCGGATCTGAGATCGCGATCGCGGAATAAATCCGACGAAAAGAAAAAGAGGAACAGTTAAACGAACGGACGTTCATTAACCGAGAATAACCGGTGATAACGTTCGTTAGGACGAATGGTCCGGCGAACGGTCTCTAGGCAACTAAACCGGAAAAGAAAACGAAACTGATCTAGGGTTTCAGAAAAGAAAACCGAAACAAAGAACCAAAAGAAAAACCGGAACGGTTTATAAGAAAAACCGAACCAAGGGGAAAAGGTGGCGTGGCGCGGGGCTACCTCGGCGAGGCTCCGGCGAGGGGCTCCGGCGGCGGCGGGGTTGGGCGGCGGCGGCGCTAGAGGGCGGCGGCGGCGGCACTAGGCGGCGCTAGGGGGCGGCGTGGCTGCGCGGGGTGGGAGGCGCAGGGTGGTGTGGGGAAGAGGGGGGGTAGCTAGGTATTTAAAGGGGGGAGGGGGAGAAAACTTGGGGGAGGGGGCAAGAAAGAGGGGGAGGAGAGGAGTCCTACTAGGACTCGTCCTGGGGCGGCGGCGCTGGCTGCGCGGCTACGCGCGCGCGCGAGGAGGCCGGCCTGCTGGGCCTTGGCCCAGGCGGGCGCTGCGGATTTTTTTAAAAGATTTCGCGCGCAGAAAAACAAGGAAAAGAAAACAAATCGAACTCCAAAACTTCTAAGGTAAATTTTCCCCGACTCCTAAAAATGAGTCGAACAAAATGAACTTTTCTCGGGGCCTAGAATGCAAATTTTTGAAAACGCGCATTTTCCCTATCCAAATAAAATGCAAATAAACGCCGGTAAAACCAAAATTTGATTTATTTATTAAATCTTCCTTTTTCCTAAATTTGGGAAAGTCATCTTATTCCCCTCTCTCATATTTGATATTGGAAAAATAGTTGAAGATGAAATAAATAAATCAAATGATCCTCTTTTCAAAATTTGAGAAAATTCAAATATGAAAATGACGAAATCTCCAACTCTCTCCGGGGTCCTTGAGTTGCGTGAAATTTCTAGGATCGACCAAAATGCAAGAAAATATGATATGCATGATGATCTAATGTATAACATTCCAAATTGAAAATTTGGCATGTTACAAACCTACCCCCCTTAAGATGAATCTCGCACTCGAGATTCAGGTTGGCTAGAAAATAGGTGAGGGTGGTCCTTGAGCAAATCTTCTTCTCTTTCCCAGGTGGCTTCATCCTCTGAGTGGTGGTTCCACTGAACCTTGCAAAACTTGATAACCTTGCTGCGGGTAACCCTGCTGGCAAAATCGAGAATCTTGACTGGTTTCTCCTCGTACGTTAAGTCGTCCTTCAACTGAATCGCTTCAAGTGGCACTGTATCTCTTAGTGGTACCTCCGCCATCTCGGCGTGACATTTCTTCAGCTGAGAAACATGGAATACATCATGAACTCCTGACAGTCCCTTTGGTAATTCCAACTTATACGCGACTTCTCCCATACGTTGCAAGATCTTATATGGTCCAACGAAACGTGGTGCTAATTTTCCCTTAACTCCAAAGCGCTTAACTCCTCGTAGTGGGGATATTCGGAGATAAACTCTGTCTCCGGTTTCGTAAACTGTCTCCTTGCGTTTTGAATCTGCGTAGCTCTTCTGCCTGGACTGGGCTACCTTGAGCCTATCGCGTATCAACTTAACTTTCCGTTCAGACTCCTTAATCAAATCTGGTCCAAAGAACTGACGGTCTCCAACTTCGTCCCATGACAACGGTGTCCTGCACCTCCTTCCGTATAAAGCTTCGAAAGGTGCCATCTTCAAACTGGTTTGGTAACTGTTGTTATAAGAAAACTCCGCATACGGCAAGTTATCGTCCCAACTAGATCCATAATCTAGTGCACAAGCTCTCAGCATATCTTCCAAATCTGATTGACTCTCTCGGTCTGTCCATCTGTCTGTGGATGAAAAGCGGTGCTGAACTCTAGCCTGGTTCCCAAAGTTTCATGCAACTGATTCCAAAACTTTGAGGTAAATTGGGTTCCTCTGTCTGATACAATACTCCTCGGAACTCCATGCAAACAAATGATCCTAGTCATGTATATCTTTGCCAACTTAGCACTGGTGTAAGTGGTCTTGACTGGAATGAAATGTGCTACCTTCGTCAAACGATCAACTACTACCCATATCGAGTCATATCCTGCCTTCATCCTGGGTAGTCCTGTGATAAAATCCATGCCTATCTTATCCCACTTCCATTCGGGTATCGGCAATGGTTGTAACAATCTGGCTAGCTTCTGAAGCTCTGCCTTTACTCTATGACATACGTCACAAACAGCTACATAGGCTGCAATATCCTGCTTCATTCCGGTCCACCAGAATGTTTCCTTTAAATCCAAATACATCTTGGTATTTCCTGGGTGAATCGAATAGGGTGAATCATGTGCCTATTGTAGAATCAACTTCCTGATCTCCGGGTCATTTGGCACATAAACACGGTCCTCAAACCATAGGGTATCGTGCTCATCCTCACGAAATCCCTTTGCTTTTCCTTCGCTCATTTTCTTCTTTATAGAAGCAATCTCCTTGTCAGATTTCTGAGCCTCTCTGATTTTATCCATCAATGTTGACTGAATCTCCAATGCTGCTGCATAGCCTTTTGGAACTATCTCTAAACTTAGTTCACAAAGGTTTTCTAATAACTCCCGGGGTATTTCTCCCGTCATTAACGTATTGACGTGGCTCTTGCGGCTCAATGCGTCAGCTACTACATTAGCTTTACCAGGATGGTAATGCAATCTCATATCATAATCCTTGATGAGCTCCAACCATCTCCTTTGTCTGAGGTTCAACTCCTTCTGCGTGAAAATGTACTTCAAACTCTTGTGATCCGTGTACACCTCACAATGATTTCCAATGAGGAAATGTCTCCATGTCTTCAATGCATGCACTACGGCTACTAACTCCAAATCATGCGTGGTGTAATTCATCTCATGAGGCTTCAGTTGTCGTGAAGCATATGAAACAACTCTCCCTTCCTGCATAAGCACTGCTCCAAGTCCTCGACGTGAAGCGTCGCAATATACCTCATAATCCTTGGTCTGATCTGGCAAAATCAACACTGGTGAGGTAACCAATCGTTTCTTCAACTCCTGGAAACTAGCCTCACACTCCTCAGTCCATTTGAACTTGGTATCCTTCTTCAACAACTCCGTCATAGGCTTCGCAATCTTTGAAAAGTTCTCAATGAATCTCCGGTAGTATCCTGCGAGTCCAAGAAAACTCCGGATCTCTCCAACTGTCATTGGTGCTTCCCATTCGGTTACGGTCTCAACCATTGTGGGGTCAAATGCTATCCCTTCTCCGGATATAACGTGTCCAAGGAATCCTACTTACTTCAACCAAAACTCACATTTGCTAAATTTGGCATATAGCTGATGTTCCCTTAGTTTCTCCAAAACCAAACGCAAATGTTCCTTATGCTCTTCTTCATTCCTTGAATAAACCAGGATATCATCAATGAACACTATGACGAACTTACCCAAAAACTCCATAAACACTTTGTTCATCAGGTTCATAAAATAGGCAAGTGCATTAGTCAATCCAAATGACATAATGGTATACTCGTATAATCCGTATCTCGTGGTGAATGCTGTCTTCGGAATATCCTGTTCTTGAATCTTCAACTGATGGTATCCCGATCGCAAATCGATCTTGGAAAACACTTTAGCTCCTTGCAAACGATCAAACAGATCATTAATCATTGGCAGAGGGTACTTGTTCTTGATGGTTACTTCATTTAATCCACGGTAATCAACAACCATCCGTAATGATCCATCCTTCTTCTCCACTAGAAGTACGGGTGATCCCCAAGGCGAGGAACTTGGGCGAATGTACCTTTCTCTAATAACTCCTTAATCTGATTCTTAATTTCTACCAAATCCTTTGCTGGCATCCTATACGGTCTCTTTGATATTGGTCTAGTGCCTGGCAATAACTCAATCAAAAACTCAATATCTCTATCCGGTGGCATGCCTGGCAACTCTTCTGGAAATACATCAGGAAAATCCTTTACCACTGGTACTTCCTCCTGCACAACTCCTGTTAGGCAATTTACTTGTGTCCTATTTGGCACATGCCGGGATACATACTTGATCCTTCTTCCTTCTGGCGTTGTGAGCAAAATTGTCTTACTAGCACAATCGATGTTTCCTCCATACATCGACAGCCAATCCATACCGAGAATTACATCCAGACCCGATGATTCCAAAATGATTAAATCCATTGGGAAAACATGCCTTCCTATGCTTAGTGGCACTTGAAAACATCCTTGTCTGGCCATGTACTCTGCTCCTGGCGAGCTTACTAACATAGGACTTTTAAGAATCCTAGTGGGCAGGCTATATTTTTTCACAAATCCCCTTGATATGTATGAATGTGATGCACCAGTATCGAAAAGAACAAGTGCGGTAAATGACTTAACCAAAAACTTACCGATTACTACATCAGGCTGATCTTCAACCTCCTCCACGTTAACGTGGTTCACCTGTCCCCTATTGAAAGGGTTCGGCTTCTTCCCTGAGCTTCCATTGCCATTTCCATTCTGGCCTTCAGGACATTCATTGGCATAATGTCCGGTCTTGGAACACTTGAAACAGATGACTTGACTCAGATCTCTCTTGGTTGGGGTTGATGGGGTGGTACGGTTCTGGCCGTTGCTTCCTCCATTCCCATTACCATTATTGTTGCTGTTATGGTTGTGCGAACTACCTCCTCCATGGGTATGCTGAAACTGAAATCCCAATTTAGGGGTAAAACGGGGCTTCTGCTGGGCTCCAGAGTTATACTTCCCCTGTCCATACTTCCTCTTGCGGTTCTCAATCTGCTGTTGCTTCCCTTCAATCATGATGGCACGATCTACCAACTCCTGGTAGTTGTTGAAACTTGCTACCATCAACTGCATACTCAACTCATCATTCAGTCCTTCCAGAAACTTCTCCTGCTTAGTTGCATCCGTAGCAACGTCATCTGGGGCCTAACATGCTAACTTGCTGAAATCGTCAACATACTGGCCAACTGTCCTTCCTCCTTGGCGTAAGTTGCGAAACTCACGCTTCTTCATGGACATAGCTCCTGCTAAAACATGGGCGGTGCGGAAAGCTTGCTGAAACTGATCCCATGTGACAGTGTCAACTGGGAAGGTGGCTGTGAAATTCTCCCACCATGCTGCCGCGGGTCCGTCAAGCTGATGTGCGGCAAACTTCACTTTCTCACCATCTGTGCATCTTGCAGTGGTCAACTCCCTTCCTATCTTGCGGAGCCAATCGTCTGCTACTATTGGCTCAATGCTACTAGAAAACACCGGCGGATTTACCCTAAGGAAACAGGCTAAGTGGTCAACAGGTGGCGGCGGTGGTGGTGGGTTGTTGTTGTTGTTCTGCTGGTTCTGGACTAACATCTGGATCAATTGATTCTGCTGTTGGATCAACTGAGTGAGCTCCGGTGGAAATCCATTGTCATGTCTCGGAGGCATCTGAGGGTTTAGAAAAGACGAGATTTGAGAATAGACTGAGGTCTAAAGAGAAAACACTACCCCAATGCACATGAGCAAATGCACACAAAATCACTTCATTCAATCAATCAAGGGCATACAATCGATCTAGCTATCGCAAAAGTGCTCGAACTATAATGTATACATGGGGGGAATACTACTAATATTTGGTGGTCATCTAGAAATTTGAACCGGTGGAAGACTCCATGATGTCCGCTCCAGCTTCGTCTTCAAAGTCGGGTTCACTTGGATCCGAATCGGTGTCGTCGATGATGATGTAGTTGTCCGGACATGCGACGTACATGTCTTCCTTCCTGGATGCTAACTCCCTCTTGAGTTCTTCAATCTCTTGCTTAAGATCGCCGTTGTGTCTTGCTAGAGCTACGATCTCGTCCATGTAGTCCTTGCGTGTAGCCTTCAGTTCTCCTTCTAGCTCGATGATCCTAGCCTTCGCATTCTTCAACTCTATCATATCATTGCACATCTGGTTCTCGTGGCGTCGAATGTGCTGGTTTAACTCCTGGATGAATGCTGCAATGGATCTATCCTTCTTGGTGCTGACTAACTCCCATTCTTCATCTCGGTGTCCGCAAATCTGGTAGATAGTGTCCTTGAGGTCTTCTTGATAAACTTCTCCAATGCGTCCTATGGTGATATGGGCTGCCATGCTCTTTCCCAGACTCGAGGTTGGTGCATTGAAAACACTATCTATGGGCTTTGTGATTGGCGCGAATGTCCTTCCCGGAACGTGAGCTTGAATCTTCCAGCGCTCCTCTTCAGGCAGAGTGGCGTTGAAAGTTCCCGTGAAACATGGTAATCCAATGTTCAGGTACTTGGTGACTTCCTTCAAGTGAAAACCAAAAGGTCTTCCTTCATCTGGTTGAGCGTACTTGATCTTCGCGTCCTTCATCCTAAAGAGTAGAAAAGATGAGGAGTTAGAAAATGAGGAGAGAGTAGTGATCTATGGCGTTAACTTAGTGGTCGTGTCCTATAGTCAGCGTGTGCTCTGATACCATCTCTGTAGCGACCCGACCCGAATGGATCAAGTCTCTGTGCTCCGTTGTCATCCCTGGATCAGTAATGCTGACACCACACAATACTTCGAAGGATTTATAGCAGAGTGGCAATCACACACTTATTACATCGGTGTCTCAAAAGAGAACTTATTACAATAAATATGGCTTAAGGCCATCTAATATCGATAACAGCGGAAGACTTGGAAGATAAATGGGTCCATCAACTCCAACGGCATCACTGAGTATAGAACCACGACCTAACAGCACTTTACTCGTCGTCTGAATTGTCTGCAACATGAAAGTTGCAGCCCGAAAACGGGTTAGCACATGGAATATGCTGGCAAAGTAACACATAGAGAGTAATGGAATGAAACAGCTATACTATATGCATATTTGGCTGGTGGAAAGCTCTATGGTTACTGTTTTGCGTAAAGCCAATTTTTCCCTACTGCAAAAGGAATAAATTTATTTAACTATCATGGTGGTTGAACATCGAGAATGGTTGACAGCATTCCGATCCCAATTAAGTGAACAATTAAAACCCAACAATATTAATTAGAAGTAACATGATGAGATTCACATGATATTCAAGTACTAGATACTCAAGATGTCCATAACCGGGGACACGGCTAATCATGATTAGTTTATTACACTCTGCAGAGGTTTGCGCACTTTTCCCCACAAGACTCGATCGCCTCCGTTGGGTTTCTCGCACTACATGGTGTTTGAGAAACGGATGACCGAGACACAGTCTTTCAGAAGCGCTAGGACCTTACGATGGATAGACCGGTACACCTAGTTTCCCCTACATCTGCTAGTCTACCCTGTAAGAGTTCGCACGACTTAGTCAACTATGCCAGAGCCCATAATGGCTTGTGGCTGCACACGTAAGTTTCTAGCATGAAAGATCTTATGATCCCTTTGAGCCTGGGTGGCGGTCCAAAAGAAAACAGGCAAGTCCCGATAGACATCAGGTGCCTCAATCCACCCAGATGTGTGTTTAAGTTGCCACCTTAGATAAACCCTTTGAATTTATCATACTCACATATGTCATGGATATCACTCACCCAATCCACGTCTACTAGCATAGCATGGCATAATAAGCAAACGTAGAAGTAACTCCCAAAGGTTTCATAATAAACAGGTAATAGGTACTACCTCATCTACTTCCCATCCCACAATTTAATTAGATCCTAATCATGCAATGTGTGAGGATTGATCTAATGCATGAAAAACTGGGTTGTAGAAAAGGTATGATCAAAGTGTTACTTGCCTTGCTGATGATCCGCGAGTCCTAGAGATTCGAAGTAACAGGCGGTGCAATCCGGGTAATCTATCATAGACAAACAACAAGCATACAATAAGTACTCATCTGATGCACAGGTAAAACTCGAACAAGAGATCGAACCAGAAAGTTCGACTTAAGAACTCCGGTTGCAAAGAAAGAATGAACCGAACAAAGCAACGGAAAACAAACGGCGGAAGAAAACAACTCGGTTCTAGCAAGTTGAAACTAGGTCAAGTTTTACAGTAGCAAAAACTTATTTAAGTTGATTAGTCGGAACGGCGGTTTCCAAACGAAACTCCAGGCGCTTGAATCACCTGATTCCGATAAACGAGCGAGAAGATAGACTAGAACGAAGATCGGATCTGAGATCGCGATCGCGGAATAAATCCGACGAAAAGAAAAAGAGGAACGGTTAAACGAACGGACGTTCGTTAACCGAGAATAACCGGTGATAACATTCGTTAGGACGAATGGTCCGGCGAACGGTCTCTAGGCAACTAAACCGGAAAAGAAAACGAAACCGATCTAGGGTTTCAGAAAAGAAAACTGAAACAAAGAACCAAAAGAAAAACCGGAACGGTTTATAAGAAAAACCGAACCAAGGGGAAAAGGTGGCGTGGCGCGGGGCTACCTCGGCGAGGCTCCGGCGAGGGGCTCCGGCGGCGGCGGGGTTGGGCGGCGGCGGCGCTAGAGGGCAGCGGCGGCGGCACTAGGCGGCGCTAGGGGACGGCGCGGCTGCGCGGGGTGGGAGGCGCGGGGTGGTGTGGGGAAGAGGGGGGGGGGGTAGCTAGGTATTTAAAGGGGGGAGGGGGGAGAAAAATTGGGGGAGGGGGCAAGAAAGAGGGGGAGGAGAGGAGTCCTACTAGGACTCGTCCTGGGGCGGCGGCGCTGGCTGCGCGGCTACGCGCGCGCGCGAGGAGGCCGGCCTGCTGGGCCTTGGCCCAGGCGGGCGCTGCGGATTTTTTTAAAAAGATTTCGCGCGCAGAAAAACAAGGAAAAGAAAACAAATCGAACTCCAAAACTTCTAAGGTAAATTTTCCCCGACTCCTAAAAATGAGTCGAACAAAATGAACTTTTCTCGGGGCCTGGAATGCAAATTTTTGAAAACGCGCATTTTTCCCTATCCAAATAAAATGCAAATAAACGCCGGTAAAACCAAAATTTGATTTATTTATTAAATCTTACTTTTTCCTAAATTTGGGAAAGTCATCTTATTCCCCTCTCTCATATTTGATATTGGAAAAAATAGTTGAAGATGAAATAAATAAATCAAATGATCCTCTTTTCAAAATTTGAGAAAATTCAAATATGAAAATGACGAAATCTCCAACTCTCTCCGGGGTCCTTGAGTTGCGTGAAATTTCTAGGATCGACAAAAATGCAAGAAAATATGATATGCATGATGATCTAATGTATAACATTCCAAATTGAAAATTTGGGATGTTACACGTCGGTGGAGCAATGAGGGGCCCACGAGAGTGGAGGGCGCACCCAGGGGGATAGGCGCGCCCCCTGCCTCGTGGCTTCCTCGATTGTTTCTTGACGCACACTCCAAGTCTCCTGGATCACGTTTGTTGAGAAAATCACGTTCCCGAAGGTTTCATTCCGTTTGGACTCCGTTTGATATTCCTTTTCTTCGAAACCCTAAAATAGGCAAAAAAAACAGCAATTTGGGCTGGGCCTCCGGTTAGTAGGTTAGTCCCAAAAATGATATAAAAGTTTAAAATAAAGCCCATTAACATCCAAAATATATAATATAATAGCATGGAGCAATCAAAAATTATAGATACGTTGGAGACGTATCACTTGGTTCTCTTGTAAAATATGGATTCCTTTGCCAAGGCAATTGCACCAGTGTTGTCACAAAAGATTTTCATTGGACCCGATGCACTAGGTATGACACCTAGATTGGATATGAACTCCTTCATCCAGACTCCTTCATTTGCTGCTTCTGAAGCAGCTATGTACTCCGCTTCACACATAGATCCCGCCACAACGCTCTGCTTGGAACTGCACCAACTAACAGCTCCACCATTCAATAAAAATACGTATCTGGTTTGTGACTTAGAGTCATCCGAATCAGTGTCAAATCTTGCATCGACATAACCATTTACGACGAGCTCTTTGTCACCTCCATAAACGAGAAACATATCCTTAGTCCTTTCAGGTATTTCAGGATGTTCTTGACTACTGTCCAGTGATCCACTCATGGATTACTTTGGTACCTCCCTGCTAAACTAATAGCAAGGCACACATCAGGTCTGGTACACAGCATTGCATACATGATAGAACCTATGGCTGAAGCATAAGGAATGACTTTCATTTTCTCTCTATCTTCTGTAGTGGTCGGGCATTGAGTCTGACTCAACTTCACGCCTTGTAACAAAGGCAAGAACCCTTTCTTTGCTTGATCCACTTTGAACTTCTTCAAAACTTTATCAAGGTATGTGCTTTGTGAAAGTCCAATTAAGCGTCTTGATCTATCTCTATAGATCTTGATGCCCAATAGATAAGCAACTTCACCTAGGTCTTTCATTGAAAAATTCTTATTCAAGTATCCTTTTATGCTATTTAGAAATTCAGTACCATATGCTTTGATCGTACTATCAAAGCGTATATTCCAACTCCGAGAGGCTTGCACCAGTCCATAAATGGATCGTTGGAGCTTGCACACTTTGTTAGCACCTTTTGGATCGACAAAACCTTCTGGTTGCATCATATACACCTCTTCTTTAAGATATCCATTAAGCATTGCTACGGGTGAGAAAGTCTCATCGTAGTCAACTCCTTGAACTTGTCGAAAACCTTTTGCAACAAGTCGAGCTTTGTAGACAGTAAAATTACCGTCAGCGCCAGTCTTCTTCTTGAAGATCCATTTATTCTCTATGACCTGCTGATCATCAGGCAAGTCAACCAAAGTCCACACTTTGTTCTCATACATGGATCCCATCTCAGATTTCATGGCCTCAA
Source organism: Triticum monococcum (assembly GCA_034509565.1). Classification (NCBI taxonomy): domain Eukaryota; kingdom Viridiplantae; phylum Streptophyta; class Magnoliopsida; order Poales; family Poaceae; genus Triticum; species Triticum monococcum. The sequence continues at coordinate 434,014,258 of CM067841.1, forward strand.
GCCATTTTGCGGAATGTGGGCTCATCATCGCTTCCTCATAGTTCGTAGGTTCGTCATGGTCAAGTAACATGACCTCTAGAATAGGATTACCGTACCACTCTGTTGCGGATATTACTCTGGTTGACCTACGAGGTTCGGTAGTAACTTGATCAAAAGTTTCATGATCATCATCATTAGCTTCCTCACTTACTGGTGTAGGAATCACAGGAACTGATTTCTGTGATGAACTACTTTCTAATAAGGGAGCAGGTACAGTTACCTCATCAAGTTCTAATTTCCTCCCACTTACTTCTTTCGAGAGAAACTCCTTCTCTAGAAAGGACCCATTCTTAGCAACGAATATCTTGCCTTCGGATCTGTGATAGAAGGTGTACCCAACAGTCTCCTTTGGGTATCCTATGAAGACACATTTCTCTGATTTGGGTTCGAGCTTATCAGGTTGAAGCTTCTTCACATAAGCATCGCAGCCCCAAACTTTAAGAAACAACTACTTGGGTTTCTTGCAAAACCACAGTTCATAAGGTGTTGTCTCAACGGATTTTGATAGTGCCCTATTTAACGTGAATGCAGCTGTCTCTAAAGCATAACCCCAAAACGATAGCGGTAAATCAGTAAGAGACATCATAGATCGCACCATATCTAATAAGGTGTGGTTACGACGTTCAGACACACCAGTACGTTGTGGTGTTCCAGGTGGCGTGAGTTGCGAAACTATTCTGCATTGTTTCAAATGAAGACAAAACTCAAAACTCAAATATTCACCTCCACGATCAGATCGTAGAAACTTAATTTTCTTGTTACGATAATTTTCCACTTCACTCTGAAATTCTTTGAACTTTTCAAATTATTCAGTCTTATGTTTCATCATGTAGATATATCTATATCTGCTCAAATCATCAGCGAAGGACAGAAAATAACGATACCCGCCACGAGCATCAACACTCATCGGACTGCATACATCAATATGTATTATTTCCAATAAGTCTGTTGGTCGTTCCATTGTTCCAGAGAATGGAGTCTTAGTCATCTTGCCCATGAGGCATGGTTCACAAGCATCAAGTGATTCATAATCGAGTGATTCCAAAAGTCCATCAGCATGGAGTTTCTTCATGCGCTTTACACCAATATGACCTAAATGACAGTGCCACAAATAAGTTGCACTATCATTATTAAACTTATATCCTTTGGCTTCAATACTATGAATATGTGTATCACTATTATCGAGATTTAGTAAAAATAGACCACTCATCAAGGGTGCATGACCATAAAAGATATTACTCATATAAATAGAACAACCATTATTCTCTGATTTGAATGAATAACCGTCTCGCATCAAACAAGATCCAGATATAATGTTCATGCTTAACGCGGGCACCAAATAACAATTATTCAGGTCTAATACTAATCCAAAAGTTAGATGTAGAGGTAGCGTGCCGACAGCGATGACATCGACTTTGGAACCATTTCCCACGCGCATCGTCACCTCGTCCTTAGCCAATCTTCGCTTAATCTGTAGCCCCTGTTTCGAATTGCAAATATTAGTAACAGAACCAGTATCAAATACCGAGGCACTACTGCGAGCATTAGTAAGGTACACATCAATAACATGTATATCAAATATACCTTTCACTTTGCCATCCTTCTTATCCGCAAAATACTTGGGGCAGTTTTGCTTCCAGTGACCAGTCCCTTTGCAGTAGAAGCACTCAGTCTCAGGCTTAGGTCTAGACTTGGGCTTCTTCACTTGAGCAGCAACTTGCTTGTCGTTCTTCTTGAAGTTCCCCTTCTTCCCTTTACCTTTTTTCTTGAAACTGGTGGTCTTGTTGACCATCGACACTTGATGCTCCTTCTTGATTTCTACCTCCGCAGCCTTTAGCATTGCGAAGAGCTCGGGAATCGTCTTATCCATCCCTTGCATATTATAGTTCATCACGAAGCTCTTGTAGCTTGGTGGCAGTGATTGAAGAACTCTGTCAATGACACTATCATCAGGAAGATTAACTCCTAGTTGAGTTAACTGGTTGTGGTACCCAGACATTCTGAGTATATGTTCACTAACAGAACTATTCTCCTCCATTTTGCAGTTGTAGAACTTATTGGAGACTTCATATCTCTCAATCCGAGCATTTGCTTGAAATATTAACTTCAACTCCTCGAACATCTGATATGCTCCATGATGTTCAAAACATCGTTGAAGTCCCGGTTCTAAGCCGTAAAGAATGGCACACTGAACTATTGATTAGTCATCAGCTTTGCTCTGCCAGACGTTCATAACATCTGGTGTTGCTCTTGCAGCGGGTTTGTCACCTAGCGGTGCTTCTAGGACATAATTCTTCTATGCGGCAATGAGGATAATCCTCAAGTTACGGACCTAGTCTGTGTAAATGCTACCATCATCTTTCAACTTAGTTTTCTCTAGGAACGCATTAAAATTCAACGGCACAACAGCACGGGCCATCTATCTGCAACAACATAGACATGCAAAATACTATTAGGTACTAAGTTCATGATAAATTAAAGTTCAATTAATCATATTACTTAAGAACTCCCACTTATATAGACATCCCTCTAATCATCTAAGTGATCACGTGATCCATATCAACTAAACCATGTCCGATCATCACGTGAGATGGAGTAGTTTTCAATGGTGAACATCACTATGTTGATCATATCTACTATATGATTCACGCTCGACCTTCCGGTCTCAGTGTTCCGAGGCCATATGTGCATATGCTAGGCTCGTCAATCTTAACCCGAGTATTCTGCGTGTGTAAAACTGGCTTGCACCCGTTGTATGTGAACATAGAGCTTATCACATCCGATCATCACGTGGTGTCTCGGCACGAAGAACTATAGCAACGGTGCATACTCAAGGAGAACACTTGTACCTTGAAATTTAGTGAGAGATCATCTTATAATGCTACCGCCGAACTAAGCAAAATAAAATGCATAAAGGATAAACATCACATGCAATCAAATATAAGTGATATGATATGGCCATCATCATCTTGCGCCTTTGATCTCCATCTATTTCATCTAGTACTATCGCTACTGCTTAGTGATAAAGTAAAGCAATTACATGGCGATTGCATTTCATACAATAAAGCAACAACCATATGGCTCCTGCCAGTTGCCGATAACTCTGTTACAGAACATGATCATTTGATAAAACAATTTATATAATCATGTCTTGACCATATCACATCACAACATGCCCTGCAAAAACAAGTTAGACGCCCTCTACTTTGTTGTTGCAAGTTTTACGTGGCTGCTACGGGCTGAGCAAGAACCGTTCTTACCTATGCATCAAAAACCACAACGCGGTATAGTGATTGCTTTTTGATCTTCAGAAAGAACCCTGTTCACTGAATCCGATTCAACTAAAGTTGTAGAAACTGACACCACTAGCCACCTGTGTGCGAAGCACGTCGGTAGAAAGAGTCTCGCGCAAGCATACACGTAATGTCGGTCTGAGCCGCTTCATCCAACAATACCGCTCAATCAAGAATCAACTAGTGATGGCAAGCAATATGTATATACCCACGCCCACAACTCCTTTGTGTTCTACTCGTGCATATAACATCTACGCATAGACCTGGCTCGGAAGCCACTGTTGGGGAACGCAGTAATTTAAAAAAAAATCCTACGCACACGCAAGATCCATCTAGGTGATGCATAGCAATGAGAGGGGAGAGTGTAGTCCATGTACCCTTGTAGACCGTAAGCGGAAGCATTATGACAACGTGGTTGATGTAGTCGTACGTCTTCACGATCCGACCGATCCTAGCACCGAAGGTACGGCAGATCCGTGATCTGCACACGTTCAGCTCGGTGACGTCCCATGAACTCTAGATCCAGCTGAGGTCGAGGGAGAGTTTCGTCAGCACGACAGCGTGATGACGGTGATGATGAAGTTACCGACTCAGGGCTTCGCCTAAGCTCTACAACGATATGACCGAGGTGGAAATCTATGGAGGGGGGCACCGCACACGGCGAAACAATCAACTTGTGTGTCTATGGGGTGCCCCCTCCCCCGTATATAAATTAGTGGAGGAGGGGGAGGGTCGGCCCTCTCATGGCGCGCCCAAGGGGGAGTCCTACTCCCGGTGGGAGTAGGATTCCCCTTCCCTTGTTGGAGTAGGAGAGAAAGGAAGGGGGAGAGATGGAAGGAAGGGGGGCCGGCCCCCCACCCAACTCGGATTGGGCTTGGGGGGCGCGCCCTCCACCTTGGCCACATCCTCCTCTCTCCCACTAAGGCCCAATAAGGCCCATACACTCCCCGGGAGGTTCTGGTAACCCACCGGTACTCCGGTAAATGCCCGAACTCACCTGGAACCATTCCGATGTCCAAACATAGCCTTCCAATATATCGATCTTTATGTCTCGACCGTTTTGAGACTCCTCGTCATGTCCGTGATCATATCCGGGACCCCGAACTACCTTCGGTACATCAAAACACAAAACTCATAATACCGATCGTCATCGAACGTTAAGCATGTGGACCCTACGGGTTCGAGAACTATGTAGACATGACTGAGACTCATCTCCGGTCAATAACCAATAGCAAAACCTGGATGCTCATATTGGTTCCTACATATTCTACGAAGATCTTTATCTGTCAAACTGCATAACAACATACGTTGTTCCCTTTGTCATCGGTATGTTACTTGCCCAAGATTCGATCGTCGGTATCTCAATACCTAGTTCAATCTCATTACTGGCAATAACTAACTCATTACTCACATTGCTTGCAAGGCTTATAGTGATGTGTATTACCAAGAGGCCCCAGAGATACCTCTCCGATACACGGAGTGACAAATCCTAATCTTAGTCTATGCCAACTCAACAAACACCATCGGAGACACCTGTAGAGCATCTTTATAGTCACCGAGTTATATTGTGACGTTTGATAGTACACTAAGTGTTCCTCCGGTATTCGGGAGTTGCATAATCTCATAGTCATAGGAACAGGTATAAGTTATGGAGAAAGCAATAGCAGTAAACTAAACGATCAAAGTGCTAAGCTAACGGATGGGTCAAGTCAATCACATCATTCTCTAATGATGTGATCCCATTCATCAAATGAAAACTCTTGTCCATGGCTAGGAAACTTAACCATCTTTGATTAACGAGCTAGTCAAGTAGAGGCATCCTAGTGACACTCATTTTGTCTATGTATTCACACATGTACTAAGTTTCCGGTTAATACAATTCTAGCATGAATAATAAACATTTATCATGATATAAGGAAATATAAATAACAACTTTATTATTGCTTGTAGGGCATATTTCCTTTAGAAATTGCAATAATTATTACCGGTCTAGTTATCGATTGCCTAGGGATAAATGAATTTCTTGTGACAAAAAGCTCTCTAGTAAAACTAACTTAGTTGTTTATTTATCTAAACAGCCCCTATGTTTTATTTACGTGCTCTTTATTATCTTGCAAACCTATCGTACAATACCTACAAAGTAATTCTCGTTTCATACTTGTTCGAGGAAAGCGGACATTAAGCGTGCGTAGAGTTGTATCGGTGGTCAATAGAACTTGAGGGAATATTTGTTCTACCTTTAGCTCCTCATTGGGTTCAGCACTCTTACTTATCGAGAAAGGCTACAATTGATCCCCTATACTTGTGGGTTATCAAGACCTTTTTTTGGCGCCGTTGCCGGGGAGCAATAGCGTGGGGTGAATATTCTCGTGTGTGCTTCTTTGCTTTATCACTAAGTAGATTTTATTTTTTGTTCTAAGTTGTTCTCTGTCTTTAGTTATGGATATGGAACATGAAATACCAAAAAAATTAGGTTTAGTTGCTATTCATGGAGATGGGGAACCTCCTAAAACCCTTGACGCCTCATTATGTGAAAGATATGATGCACTACTTTAATAATCCTGAGAAAACCCCATTCAATTATATAATGGGAGACACGTTGGATCAATGTGAATACTTTAGGGATTATCGCTTGACCAAAAAGGGAAACTGTTATGGGATCAAATTCATATGTTGCATTGGTATGCTCGGAATTTATGCTTGAGATTTGATTATACTTGTTTCTCTAGGATGAAGGCTCCACACCATCCCGTTTCATGTATATTTAATGATAATGAAACCTTGGCTTCTTATGCTAATGTTATATATGATTACTTTGATGTGGAACGAATAGAAGAATTCGTTGCTTTTAAGGGTGCTTATGAAATTGAATCTTTGTTTGAAAAGTTTGAAAATCTTGATGATGCTGTTTACAGACCTAAAAATTATGCTATACTTAAATATTGCTATGAGAATTACGAATATAATGCCGATATTAGTGAGTTTATTGAGAAAGTCTCCGTTGTCCAAGAAGAGACTAATATTTTGCAGAAATCTATGGAAGAAGAAATTGATGACACTGTGAGCTCATTAAATGAAAAAATGATGAGGAGAGCGAAGAGCAAAAGGAGGAAGAGCGGATTAGCTACCCGTTCCCACCTTCTAATGAGAGAAACTCTTCAACTCATACATTGTTTAATTTGACTTCGTGCTTAACAAAGGATGAATTCTATGATAATTGCTATGATCCCTTAGATTTGTTTGAAATATCCCTTTTTGTTGAAATTGGTGCTTGCTATGCTTGTGGCCATGATGCCAATATGAATGATGCTTATGGAGATGAACTTGCTATAGTTCCTTATGTTAAGAATGAAATTGTTTCTATTGCACCCACGCATGATAGGCCTATTATCCTTTTGTATTCTCCCAACTACACTATATTTGAGAAGTTTGCGCTTATTAAGGACTATATTGATGGGTTGTGTTCTACTACTACACATGATGATTTTGATAGATATAATATGCATGTGCTTGCTGCTCCTACTTTCAATTATTATGAGAGAGGAACTACATTTCTGCCTCCCTATGTTTCCACTACAATAAAATTGCAAGAAACTACTTATGCTATGTATTGGCCTTTACTTGGTGTGCATGAATTGTTCTTTTATGACATGTCGATGCATAGAAAGAGAGTTAGACTTTGTCATTGCATGATATATGTTACTTTGTGCTCACTACTAAATTAAAAATCATTGCTAATGAAAATTGGCTTTGATATACCTTGGGATCCGGGTGGATCCATTACTTGAGCACTTTATGCCTAGCTTAATGGCTTTAAAGAAAGCGTTGACAAGGAGACAAGTGTGGCACCCGGCTCAGAGAAACCGGAACGCCCCGTATTCCAGCCTAGAGATCGAGGAGAAGTCTCTGGAATATGACACTGCTTGACATAGAACAAGTCAGCTCTTGTTACAACAATAATAATACAAGGGTCTGATGTTACAAAGAAGCACATCAGCACGGTGACACTACGCCTGCGATACTACACTTGCTCTATGCTAGTAGCGAAACAACTCGTAGCAGCGGATCAACGACGAAGGTGGTGAACTCCACTCCGCAGGGACTCTGGCTGGGACACGATCTAGCTCACACGCACGGCAACCATCGACAAGTAATCGAGCAATCATGACATCACCTGCAATCTGGCATGACACGCCAGGTCAGTACATTGAATGTACTTGCAAGCTCACAACAACCATAAACATCAAGGCAAGACAATGACATAGCATTTAACAGGTTAATTAAATTAACAACTATTATGATGAAACAATTACTAATCATGGTATGAAACTGATACGATACTAATAAATCACCATCTCGGATCTCCATAACCATGTCTCTCTTGGCTAACCGACCAAGCAATATACCATCTCGATCACCTCGTGATCAAAGCCAAACGGTGATCATTCCAGCGATCACAACCATGACCAACACTTGGTCTCCAACGTGATCCTTCTGGCGATCACTACCATGACCAACACTTGGTCTCCAACATCATCATCAACATCCTTCCAATCTGTACTGCACAACATATCAACATATAAATCACCTATAAGTCATTCCATCATGTGAGTGTTGATCGAACGGTGTGACCTAGTACGAACCCATGCCCATGACCGAGGACGCGGCTATCGATAGATTAAACACACACACTCTATAGAGGCAGCGTACTTTACCCACACCACGGAATCCATGGCCTCGCACTCCCATTCGGGTGGACCAACGACATTCTGACAAAACCGATCTACTACCATGACACTCTCCCAGCCACTCTGACTCACTTCCCACTGGGCTAGTCCTGGGTGGCCCCGTGTCTACCAAAGAAACAATGACCACCGTCGTGGCCAAAACGTCCCTCACGGGGACTGGATCCATAACAACGACAACGGGCATACAAGGTTATGTCTGCTTACCGGGCCAGGGTACCGCACGCCCATAACCTTCCCTAGTTGGAGGCACCAGCGAGAGGCATGACAATAGACCGCATTAGGGCCTTCCCATAAAGGCAAATGTGGTTGCACTAGAGAAAGCCTAGTTCGGTGGCACCTGACCAACTTAATGACGGAATTTATCCCCAAAATATAATGGTAAAGACTGATACTCCGATATCATCTGTCTACCTATAATCCAAGACATAGCAATATCCAACAACTAATCCAAAGCTTAACATCGTCATATGAAAATACTCCGAGGATAGTATAACAGTACTATCATGATGAATCCAAGAACGATAATACTACTACTCAAATATCAAGAACTAACTATCCAGCTATGATCCACATGCAAGCATCATCTCCATCATCATACTCCAAAACTTAATATCAACTAGCATCATGATGAAACTAACACTAGCCACCAATAATCCAAAGGAAACATGATATGCAAATTAATACTCCAAAATAATACCAAATATCATCATGAAAAATATTCATAAACGCCACTAAATCCAAAGGCAACGTGACATCCAAAGTAATACTCCAAAGCATAATACCATCATGAACATATTCATAATAGCCACTAAGAATCCAAAGGCAACAGGTCATTCAAAGTAATACTCCAAAGCATAATACCATCATGAACATAATCATAATAGCCACTAAGAATCCAAAGGCAACATGTCATCCACATAATCATCAAAATATAAGTCCTAGAACTCCAAGCAATATCATGGCAATATCAAGATCGAAACAATACTTCGAGAAGTGCCATGAACATATCATACATAGCTAATGCAATATTTTAAACAAGTTCAAATAACTTAAACCATGCTACTGCTTTGCAGTCATGCAAATTGAGGGCGTGGCTTGCCTGGGGTGGAAGAAATCACCGGAAGGAAGTGCGAGAAACTCGCGGAACGAATCACCGGAAAGCGTTCTCTCTCGGAGGGGGCTGAATAAGGGCAGGGGCAAAATGGACATTATCATAATGTTGAAACATAATGAAAATGATACCAACAGAACGGGCTCGACGAAACGAAGAAGTGGGCTTTGGATTCACCTCATTTGGAGTTAGGATCAAAAAGTTATGAAGTGTTTTCTACCAGGGACCCATCTATAAGAAAAATCTTTACAAACTAGGCCTGGACAGAAAAACAGAAAGCATACTTTAAACAATACGCCTTCGCTTGAGGGGAAACGCATTACTAGCTGAAATAGGGAGGAAATACGCTTTCAGAGAAGAGGAAACATATTTTAGGCCGAAACAGAATGAAACACGCTTTCCAGCTGGGAAGACGTATTCCAAAGAATACGCCTCCACTAATCCAGCGTGGCAAGGTGGGGCCAGGTGGCTTAGAGGCTTACAGGTGGGACCCACCTTATCCATCTCTCTCCTCCTGGCTCCTTTTTCTTCGTCTCGTTGACGCGCTGGGGCAAAGACGAGGCCGGCCGCCCCGACGATGACCGCCAGCGACTCCGTCCACCTCCCGTGCCGTGCTGCCTACTGGCGAGATCAGCAGGCCGAGCCGCATCGTCCTGGACCATCCAGACGCTCCAGGGAGGTCAGCATTGAGGAGAGCTACGGCTGCAGCGGACGGGGGCGGCGCCACGAGCTGCTCCGGGGATGAGGCGAAGACATGGGGAGGTTCCAGGAGGTCCGTGGAGTGCTTTGGAGGTGGAGGAGCGGAGAGAAAGGGGCTGCACTGCCCGAATTTGGGAGGGGGCGAGGACGGGCATGACGGCCATGGGAGGAACAGAGAGCTCCTCGAGCTCGTTTGGGTGGTCGGGGAGGCCTAGAGGGGAGAGGTGAGGAGGCTGGTGTGGTCGAGGGAGCTCGGGGTGGCTTATATAGCCGAGGGGAGGGGGCCGCGCTGGCGTTGCCGCGGACACATGCCCACGCGCATGAGCTCCGAGGCAGGCAACGAGGGAGGCACAGTGGAGAGCTCACGGGGAGGAGAAGGCCAAGGGAGCGCAGGGAGGAAGACGACGGCAAGGAGCCGAGCCAAAACGCCACTGTGTTCTCATGGGCGTTCAGTGGCAAGCATCGGTGAGCGTCGGTGAGGGGTGTTACTGAGAGGCAGAGAGGTCCAGGAGGACGGCGACGACGCGGTAAAACTGCTAGACATGCTCGTGCTTGCTGAGACGCCGAGCAGAGGAGGGGCCCGAGCAAGAAGCCATTCTGGACGCGCGCACTGCATGCCAAGTCGGCGATCACCGCGCAGACTGGCGAGGAGAAGATACCAAGGGTTGGCAACTGTTGTCTAGGGTTTAGTCCATCTAGGGGAGGTTGCAACCGTGGTGGTAGATCGATTAAAACTGCTATGGTTAACTGGTAATCACCCTCTGAAGTTTACTACAGTAAACTTGAGTGAGCACTGGTGATCAACAGGAAGATGATTCGGAGCAATGGAGTTGTGTGCGAGGTTTAGGGTAACTTGAGGAGATTTGGACCAAGGTTTAATATAGTTGCCTTGCAACTGACCTGAATGGTCCAGAAATGAGAATTGGATGATGCACTCACATGGTGATGCCACTTGAGCTCAAATTTGGCAAGGCTTAATGATTTGGCCAGACAAAGGTGCTGTAAAATTTCATACCAATTGGTTTTACCAAAATGGTACTCCCTTCACAGCTATTCCCTCTGTCCAAAAACTTGCAAAAATTCTAGAGCAATATTGGCTAGCTGAATTGATCCCAAATTTGGTGGAGAGAAGTTATTTGGGTAGGAGAATGCTCTGGTAAATTTTCAGGCAAAATGAAAAATCAAAGATTTGATGTTGTGCTCACATAGATCAAGGGATGGAGCTGAAACTTGTAGGACTGAGATAATATGAGCACAAGGAGTGTGCAAAATTTCAACTCATTTGGATAACCCTAGCTAGCAGTTCCTTCACAAAGACTTCCCTTAGACAAGAACTTTGAAAAATTACTGAGGAAGTTTGGCTAGGCAAATAAATTTGAATTTTGGCACAGGTCAATTATTTGGATGATATATCATTCCCAAAAAGTTTGGGGGAAAATGGGCGAAGATAAATAGCACTTGCTTCACAATGTGCCATTTAGGACAGAATAGGAAATGAATTTATTGGGATGATGAGAAATATGTCCAATGAAATATTTTGCCATATTTCAGGAAGATATGACCCAAACAATATATAAGAATTATTTGGGGATTATTGGATGGACAGAAATATGGGTTGCTTCACAACCTAGGGCAGACAGGGTTATTCCTTTAATAGAAAAAGGAATATTCCCGAGGAAAAAGAAATTAGGGTTTGGTCAAGAAGTGGAGTGACATGGTCTTGGCAAGGTTTTTAGGATGATGAGCCACTTGGGAGAGGGAATGAAGATGATTTCCAAGGTGACAGGGCCACAGAACCACTCCAAAAAGAAAAACAGAGCAAAAACCAATAAATCAAAAAGAAAAAGAAAAGGGCCAAAATCCAGGCTGTTACAACTCTTACCCCCTTCAAGAAATCTCGTCCTCGAGATTTAGTTGCTCTGGGAACAAGTATGACTTGAGGATACCGTTACCAACTCGGATATCCTCTTTCCTTTATTTATTGTTCCCCCAAGAATTTCAGATGATCAACTTACCTTGCTGGGGTGGCTTGCTTCACCTTCCCCCAAATTCTGATGGGTTTTTGCTTATATACCACTTCCTTTTGCTGACATTGATTCTTTCATATCTGCAGTGATATCCAATGGATCTGAGCATAAATTTCCTTTGGTCATGAAAACTCTTTTTACTTTTGTCATGGGGTTTCTTCAAATAAATGCAAGCCTTCTGGTTTCAATAAATGCTGATAATTGATTATGGCAATCTTCTGACAAGATCTGACTGCTCATAGGTGGTATTGATTTATTTCGATTTATTTCTTTGGCTCGAGTGTGAGATATGTACCAAAGATCTGACTACCTTTTGCCAGGAGCAATATAATGGTGTATGGAGTTATAGCTATGTCATACCTCAAATATTTACATCTTGAGACTTTGCCCGACAGAAGGATGACGAACAAATGCTTTTCCTGACAAGCTAACCATGTACTTGATTCCATCGGTGAGTATACCGGGTCTGAGCTGATTGTTCGACTTTTGACTTTCTCGTTTTGTCGATATACCCATCTTCGGTAATACATTGTGATATGTTTTAACACTGCCGCTGAGGTCAAACTGTTGAGGTTACTAAGGAATCTTGGATCTGACAGAACATACTTGGATATTCCACACTAGCCATGTCAAGCGGGTCAGTGGGATAAGAAAATCCATTGTAAATAGAGTAGGCCGCTGAAGGTGTACGTCTTTGTGGATCCATATGGAATTATGGCCCCCAACTGACTTCAGGTATCTGGACCCTGATGGTCATGCAAAAATCATCATACCTTTGCTGTCAGTCTCACCCGTTTAACGATCATGATTTTCTTCGTCAGGATACCTTACTGAAATAACTTGGCCACACCTGTCGTTGATTTTTCGCATGACCATGACTGTGGCTAGCGTGATATTGTTGGCATTATTCCTTTTGCTTATTTTCTGACCTTGTCTGGTGCGGGAATAATGACCTTGATGACCATTGTCAACACTGTGGATTCTGTGATGTCATCCCAGATCTTGCCGATCCTTGTAATTCATGAGATGTATCTCTGCTTATCTTCCTTTGCATAATTCATGAGGTTGTTGGATCCATACCTTCCTTAGGTATATCTGTTGGATCCTTGCCGTACCTCGTATGAATGACTGATATAATTGGGGATGCATGCTCACCATATGTGTAAGAATCATATGCAACCGATCACTTGATACTTGAGGTAGGCATATGTCGTGACGCATATTCTTTGAGGATGGTGCAATATTGTGATACTGGCACAGACTGAGTGGCTTACGAGAGAAGCCATCCGAATAGCTTGCTGAGGAAGACTCGTTAGCTTCTGCTCAAATCTTTTGCTTGGGTATCGTGTCGAAGAAGGCTCCATAGCTTATACACAAAGCTTGGTCTGATTATTGTGCCGGAGAAGCCTAAGTTCCGTACTTGATAAGCTTCTCCTCGGGTTACTTGTTGAGAAAGATTCATTTTCATCTATCAGAAGCTTTTATCGAGGTATCTTGCTGAGAAAGACCAGATTTCTTGGACCGGAAATTGTTCACATATCATGCTGAGGAAAATTGAGGAGCCTTGCATCATAAATTTATTTCGATAGCGTGTGTAATAATACTGAGTTTCTTACATCCAAAGCTTCATACTAATATGCAGACAGAAATCTACACCCACGCCCATAATATTCTGTGGCTGATTATTTGCATGAGAAAATTTGTTTGACCGTCTTCCTTGAGCATATCACATTCGAACTTTATTTCGGATGATAACATATTTCAAGTATTATACATTGCCGAGGCAAAATTTTGTATATGACCTCATACCTTTGACTGAAAATATACCTGTACCTGGCTTGTCTTGCGGCTGACTTGATCATTACTGTTGTGAGAATTTTATACTTATACAGACTTGAGTTATCATTACTGTGGTCAGGAATGCATACTAATGCGAAGTTGATTATCAGCCTCAAGATCAGATACTCCCCATTTCACTCCGGTCGGCTAAGAATTCCATTCTGTTTACCTGAGTTTCCAAATATTTGAACTCCTTGTTGATTCTTCGGGTCCGGTGTCAGTTGATCAGCAACTCTTTATAGGGGGAAAGTAATGTAACACCGGGGCCCAAAAAGAAAGAAGCAAAAGAAAACTCAACTAAACAAGAGCACACAACAATAATTAATTCACACACAACCAATGTCACATATTACTGCTATTCACACAATATGCATGCCTACTTAAGCACACAAATCTTGTGGGATCTTCGGTTCTAGGATCTAGCATCCTGTGACGATGTGCACGAGGACGAATAAAGGTGTGGAAGAATTGGTGTGAACATCGCTACCCCAAGGCTAGCTTAGCCAGGTAGCATCCTGGACTAGCTCGAAGGCAAGGACATACTTGGTAGCAGGACAGAAATGTCGCGACCACATTATTATCAAGCGGACGGAAAATATCCATACTCATCCAAGAAATAAGATAGCGGGGAAAACTGAGGCTGCTGACATTGCCCTTCCTTGATAACTCAGATCATTAAGGGTTGCCAACACGACAAAATAAAAAATAATGATTCGGCATAAAAGCATGTTCATCACCGAAACGATAGGCGGGGCTGAAAGGAGGATATCGACTGTAACATCCCAAAATTCAAAATTTTGGAATGTTATCATAAATAGATAGATTTGATTGATTGTTTGATTGATTGTGTGAAATTGAGTGAAATTCGAAACTTTAGGAAAGTTAAATGAGAGGGAATAAAAGGACTTCCCAAAATTTATTATTTGCTTTCTAATCTCCGTGAATTCAAATTATTTTCACCACAAAACCCTGGAGAGAGGATGACATGACTTCTTCCATTTATTTAAATGACAAGGGGTGTTGAAAATATTTCAATTCATAAACTTTATGCAGCTCAATGATTTTCATGGGAGAAGATAAATCACTTCTTCAAATTATATGAAATATGAGTTGGGAGTTTCAAAGAATTAAATTCAAAGTTCTTTTGAATTTATTTTCAATTTAGAGTTATTTGAGTTTTATTCAAATCATTTTTCTCCAAAAACAAAATACATGGAAAATAGGGTAACATGATTCCCTACAATAGAAAATTGGAGAAAAATTAATTTGAAATCATTTTGGTATTTTTAAAATGATTTTTATTGGATTTTAATAGGCCAGTAGCACTCTTTGATTTATTTGAATTTGTGTGGATTTTATTTGAAGTTATAAAAATGTTCATGTTGTAGGAAATCTTTTTCTGAAAATTTTGATATATTATATGCCTATATAATATTTTTCTTTTATTTTTTCTTTTATGATTATGTTTGTTTGGAAAAAAAATCCCGGGGGCCAACTGGGCCGAAGCCCAGCCAGTCGGCCCAAGACACCGCCGCCTCCTTCCTCCCGTGCACGACCGGGACTCCTCCTGGAGTCCGGCGCCGCCACGCCGTCGTTGCCCCCTCACACAAGGCGCCGCACCCGAGGGCCCTTTAAAAGGGGCCGGACCCCCCCCCCCATTTCTCTCCTCTCCCGCTGCAACCGCCGCCCTCGCCGGAGCTCCCGCCCCGCCAAGATCCATCGCCGCCGCTCACATCTAGCGCCGCCGCCGCCCAACGCCCTTGCCACCACTCGCCGCCACTACAGCTGATGCTGCTGCTGCCGCCGCTTGCACCGTCGCCTTGCCCCGCGCTGCCCATCGCACCGCAAGTCGCTGCCGCACCACGCCGGAGCCGCCGCGCCGCCATCCCGTCTCGCCGGAGAACACCGCCGCCGCTGGTTTTCCGCCGTAAACCGCCCCGAACCGCCCCAAACCGGTATAAACCGCCCCGGTCCGGTTTATTTTATAGGTTTTCTCTGGTTTTCTTTTAAAACCGGTTTTTGTTTAGGTTTATTATTTAGAGAACGTTCGCTGGTTAGGTATAGAAAACGAACGCTCGCCCTTTAGTTTTTTTCTTTTTCTGTTATTTTTGGCCAGGGACCTATTTGTGATAGTTTTTCTTATAGATTAGTCCCTCGGTTTCAAACGACTATAACTTTTTACTCGTTAGTCCAAATCCAACGAAACCAACGCCCACTTCTTCGTTATGACCCCCTCTATCCATTAATCCAACTCAAACATGTTTTTGAAAAGTTTAAAATTTGAATTAGATCATATTTGAATTCAAACTTCGTTTGATCATAACTTGAGTTTCGTAGCTCTGTTTGAGTTGATTCTTTTTGCAAATCGAAGCTCTTGACCTAAACATTCTAATAAGGCCAAATTCACATAATTTTGGTACTGTTAGAAATTGTTTTATGTTGCAAGAGTTATTTGCTTGGTTTTGATGTTTTCTGAATCGACTTCTTCGTTCTTTCTGATCTTTGAGTGATTGCTTATGTGTGGTTACTATTGCTTGCTTACGATAGATTGACCGGAGTGTGACGAGTAGAGCTATCAAGAGTTTTGAGTGCGAATCATCTTCATCAACATTGCAGGCAAGTTCACACTTTGATCATATCCCCTTTCATACCCAGTTTTATTGCATTAGATCAATCCTCAAACATTGCATGATTAGGATCTAATTAACATGTGGGTATTGGGAAGTAGTTGATGAGGTAGTACCTATTACCTGTTTATTGTCAAACCCTTGGGAGTTACTATTACGTTATGCTTACATTGCCATGCTATGCTCGTAGACGTGGATTGGGTTTTGAGAGTATTCATGACAGATGTGAGATTGTTAATTAATGGTTTACTTAAGGTGGCAACTTAAACACACATCTGGGTGGATTGAGGCACCGGGTTATTCCAGGATTTGCCTGTCTAGGCACCTGGGTAGACCAGGATTGCCTATTTTTTTATGGACCGCCACCCAGGCTCAAAGGGATCATGAGATTATTCATGCTAGAAACTTCCGTGTGCACCCACAAGCTACTATGGGCTCTAGCATAGTTGACTAAGTCGTGCGAACTCTTACAGTGGTAGACTAGCAGATGTAGGGGATGTAGGTGGTACGGTCTACCCATCATAAGGTGCTAGCGCTTCTGAAAGACTATGTCTCGGTCATCAGTTTCTCAAACACCATGTAGTGCGAGAAATCCAATGGAGGAGATCGAGTCTTGTGGGGAAAAGTGCGCAAACCTCTGCAGACTGTATAAACTAATCATGGTTAGTCGTGTCCCCGGTTATGGACATCTTGAGTATCTAGTACCTGGATTATCATGTGAATCTCATCATGTGACTTTAAATAATTTTGTTGGGTTTAATGTTGTTACTTAATTGGGATTGAGAATGCTGTCAACCATTCTCAATGTTCAACAACCACCATGGTAGTTAATTAAAATGTATTCCGTTGCAGTAGGGAAAAATTGGCTTTTCGCAAAAACCTTATAACCATAGAGCTTTTCCACGAGCCAAATATGCATGTAGTGATAGCCATTGTTCATCATTCTCTATGGTGTGAATTTGCCAGTACATTCAATGTACTGTCCCTTTGTGGATGCAACGTCTCATGTTGCAGGATATCTTATGACGAGTAAGTGATACGTTAGGGTTACGATTTCTACACTCAACTTTGCCGTTGGTGTTGATGGGAATCCACAACCTTGTTACTTCCTCTATTTTGGATTAAGGTAATAGTATTTTATGTTACTTATACATGTGATTTACCTCTGTTATAAATCCTCGAGTACTGTGTGTGTTAGCATACCGATCCAGGGATGACACTTAAGCACAGAGACTTGATCCATTCGGGTCAGGTCGCTACAAGATGGTATCAGAGCACATGTTGACTATAGGACGTGACCCTAGAAACTGGCAAGCCCATAGCAAAGATTTTTCTCTACAACTTTCCCTTTCAAAAAGATCTTTTACCTCTCTTCTCTTCTGAGCTTATTCAAAAAATTCCTTTTAGTGAGACCATACCCCTTTCCCCTTTTGACCACACGAAGATTCGACTGATGAGACCACTCCAAGAAGTACAAGATATCGGACAAGTAAGACCATTCGGAATGAAGAGGATTTTACCATACATTATGATAATGGAAACTACAGGTGTTGAAGACTCTGAAGACTAGGAGAATTGGAGGCTCTGAAGAATCCCTAGATTTGTATGACCTAGGAAGGCTACCCTTATGGAAACTTGACAGATTATGGAAGCTGTCAATGCCTGAGATCAGGGTGTATCGGAGAAAGACCGGAGCATGGAGAGAGTTAAAAACTTAAAGTTCTGTCAAGGAAAACCCTAAGGCAGGAGATATCAACTATGGAGAGATAGCTCATGGAAACGACAAGAGCAGAAACCCAGCTATCCATGATGTTATGGCCGGCTTATGCTATTGTTACCGTGCTGAGTTAAGCATGTATATGCATGGAAGGATTGGATGGTAGAAGGCTGATGGAGCATCTATTAGTAAGAGGTGAAGTTTTAACCTTAGCTAGTGTATCACCAGGATCTGGAGTGTTACATCAAGAAGTTAAGATGGGCCTTTAGGAAGCTATATTTGACAAGGAAGCATTTCATGAAGAACTTAGGAGCAAGAAGCTGAAAGTAGCCAAGTTGGAGGAGCAAAACCTCGAGATACTGGAGATTTGTCAGGAACTGAAGGGCAGTATGACCATGGCTCATGCCAAGGATGTTGAAACCCAGAAGTTTGGAATGCAACTCCAGAATATTCAAGGATGTCACCAAAGACTTTGCTACAGCAAAGATGAGCTGGCAAAAGGACTTGAGAAAGACAAGTATGACCGGAAGAAGCCATTGGATACATGAACAAGACTCGTAGAGTTAGACAACCTTAAAGATTTATTGACCTTTAGAAGACCAAACCCCTATTATATACCTACGTTAGATGCGACGTTTGTGAGCTGTCATTTGTTTGATGTTTTTCCCGACGGCCACAAATAAAATCTGTCCTTTCAAAGTTTTTGTTTGTATTGTGTGTATCCCTCTCTATCTCTCTTATCTCACCCCAAACCCATGGACCCAATAGAGGACGAATGGAGATGAACTCATGTTTTCCTGGACCGATAAGTCAATTAGAGACAGACCGATGGATTCAGAACATGGAGGATCACATGGAGAATAACCCTATAGTTGGAAATGATGTGACCCAGCATGCTCTTCAGTGCTTTGAAAGAGGTGCTGCTACTTGGTGGAGGATGTACCAAACCATCAATGGATGGCAAGGAGTAACCACTTGGAAAGAATTTAAGTTGACTCTACCAAAGTCTCACCTTGTGTCCCAAAAGTTGAAGCCTTATGGAAAGGATATGAAGAAACCTTGTGCATGTAAGATTTGTGGAGAAATCGGACACACCCATAAAGAACACAAGGATGAATGCCCTAATTGTGAAGGAAGTCACCCAGATGAAGAATGCCCAACTAGGAAAATTACTTGTTTCTTGTGTGAAGGGATTACCCACTATCCTACTCAGTGTCACATTTACCCCATGGTAAGAAGGACCATACAGCAGAAGAAACAAGTAAAGAAAGGAGCCCTCATGGAAATTTTAGAAGAAGTTGTGATGAAGGAAGAGATGGAGGACACGCCTAAAGAAGACCCGAGTAAACCCTGCACTAAGTCCTGCTATTCATGTGGAGAAGAAGGACACATCTCCGAAAATTGTTTGAATGGGGATCTAGTAGAATTCCCGACAGAGGAAGTAGAGTATGACCCACAAGAAATAGAATCCATGATTAGAATGGAAAAATCCAGGAAGAGAAGCAGATTTGATTCCAGGAAGGACCTGAGTCATATCACCTATTACAGGTGCAAGGGGTCAGGGCACTACCTCAACAGTTGCCCAAAAAGGAAACCTCGATACCTGTCAGAAGTAATATGTTTTAGTTGTAATGGAGCAGGGCACTTTGCCAGAGAATGCCCCAAGGAGAAGGAAACTTGTGCTAGATAGTTGAGTTGGCAACAAAAGAAATGGAGTAGTAGAAGTGAGAACATTTTCTTTTATATTGAGGTGTTGAGTTGAGACATGTAATGGAGGAGCAAGAGATAGTAATCATTTGAGAATGAATAAAGTTAGCATCAAGGGTACTGATATGGATTTTATGAGTTGTTACCCTATGAAGAAGAATTTTGACCATTTTTGAGGACATGAGAAATATGTTCTATGGAAGATTTGTGCATTTTAAGGGTGGTAGTACCCTATAAGAACCCTTGACCCCTAGAAAAGATAAGGATACTCCACTGAGTGGATTTCGGACAAAATGAATACGAGTTTTGTCTCGATATGTGTGATGCCCCAAGGGTATGTGGGATGAAGTTGGAGACCGTCAGTTGTTGGACCAAATGTGATCAAGGAGTCAGAAGAGAATGTTAAGTTTATTCGAGATAGACTGAAGGTAGCTCAGTCCAGGCAGAAGAGTTATGTAGACTCAAAACTCAAGAAGGTCGTCTATGAAATTGGAGACAGAGCATGTCTTCGTGTGCCCCCTCTGCGAGGAGTTAAACGATTTGGAGCTAAAGGAAAGTTAGCCCCAAGATTTGTAGGACCATATAGAGTTTCGGAGTGTATGGGAGAAGTGGCCAACAAGTTGGAGTCACCCGAAGGACTGTCAGGAGTTCAAGATGTGTTTCACGTTTCCCAGTTGAAGAAGTGCCATGCAGAGATGGCCAATATTCCCCTGTAAGGAAGCTTGACCCTGAAAAGGATAATGATGTTCCATGAAGTGGAATATGGATTCCATAAGTATAAGTTTTTATCTTGGTATGTGGGATATCCCACGAGGATGAAGAGATAAATTACTATTGGATATAAAGGAGGTATGATGTCGGAAATATGGATCAATGGAAACCCCATGATGAGTCTGAGTAATCATGTCCTAGTTTGGTGCCAATAGAAGGAAGGAAGACAGTACAATTGGACGGATTTAAGAATACTAGGAAGTTGGAAGTTGGAATAATGATCAGTTGCCCGATGATAAGTTCAAGGACTACAAGTGATGAGATGGGCCATAACCCACATGCCCCAGGACCTGCCAAGAAGCAAGCACACTCTTGCTGAAGGAAAAACCCTGGTAGAAGTTACGACCTTATCGATAGACGATTTTATAGGAGTAACGCAAAACCTGAGAGTTGTGAAGGAACGATAGATGTTTGTTTGGCTTGCAGAATCAATGGATTATTCCGAACGCAGTTCATGGACAAGAGAAATTCTGCAATGATTGTGAGGATGACCGAGTGTTAGAATGTGAGATTCGCTAAACCGTATACAAGGTAATGATTTGGGTGCGGGATGGATTGATCACCATACCGACTTACTCTTATTATTCGCCTTGCTATATGGGATGGTAAATCTGAGTGACTTACCTATAGTAGAGAGACAACAATCAAAACTCTGTTTAAACCTTAGAATGGTATAATAAATTTTTCCCTTGTACAAAGGCAGCCTTGCCAACCGTAGGTTATACGGTGAGATTCAACCCAGACCCATTTCCCGTAGGAGAAACCATACATTGTTAACCACCATGAGATATCGATAGTTGTTCAGTTTTGGCGCCAGACCCGTCAGCTAAGATGGGCCAGTCCCGGAATAATCTTACCAAGAAGAAATGATACAAAAGAATTGAGGAAAAAGTTTATGCCACTACCGGAAGAGCCTAGAGAAGGAATTATCCTTACGATCTGAGAAGACCGACATTGTCAAGAATAAGGATGGAGTATATGAGTTTTGATGGAACCGTAACAATGATTTTAAGGGTGGTAGCACCCAGACCCCCTGTGATGATTGATGAAATTTTGAACAGACCCCGAACCTAACCTATTTCTTTCTAGCCTCTCCGAATCTCGAGGACGAGATTCCTTTTAAGGGTCGTAGGTTTGTAACATCCCAAAATTCAAAATTTTGGAATGTTATAATAAATAGATAGATTTGATTGATTGTGTGAAATTGAGTGAAATTCAAAACTTTAGGAAAGTTAAATGAGAGGGAATAAAAGGAATTTCCCAAACTTTCTTATTTGCTTTCTGATCTCCGTGAATTCAAATTCTTTTCACCACAAAACCCTGGAGAGAAGATGACATGACTTCTTCCATTTATTTAAATGACAAGGGGTGTTGAAAATATTTGAATTTCATTTGGAAAATATTTCAATTCATAAACTTTATGCAGCTCAATGATTTTCATGAGAGAAGATCAAATGACTTCTTCAAATTATATGAAATATGAGTTGGGAGTTTCAAAGAATTAAATTCAAAGTTCTTTTGAATTTATTTTCAATTTAGAGTTATTTGAGTTTTATTCAAATAATTTTTCTCCAAAAATAAAATACATGGAAAATAGGGTAACATGATTTCCCACAATAGAAAATTGGAGAAAATTAATTTGAAATCATTTTGGTATTTTTTAAATGATTTTTATTGGATTTTAATAGGCCAGTAGCACTCTTTGATTTATTTGAATTTGTGTCGATTTTATTTGAAGTTATAAAAATGTTTATGTTGTAGGAAATCTTTTTCTAAAAATTTTGATATATTATATGCCTATATAATATTTTTCTTTTATTTTTTTCTTTTATGATTATGTTTGTTTGGAAAAAAATTCCCGGGGGCCAACTGGGCCGAAGCCCAGCCAGCCGGCCCAAGACACCGCCGCCTCCTTCCTCCCGTGCACGACCGGGACTCCTCCCAGAGTCCGGCGCCGCCACGCCGTCGTTGCCCCCTCGCGCAAGGCGCCGCACCCGAGGGCCCTTTAAAAGGGGACGGACCCCCCCCCGTTTCTCTCCTCTCCCGCTGCAACCGCCGCCCTCGCCGGAGCTCCCGCCCCGCCAAGATCCACTGCCGCCGCTCGCATCTAGCGCCGCCGCCGCCCAACGCCCTTGCCACCACTCGCCGCCACTACAGCTGATGCTGCTGCTGCCGCCGCTTGCGCCGTCGCCTTGCCCCGCGCTGCCCATCGCGCCGCAAGTCGCTGCCGCACCACGCCGGAGCCGCCGCGCCGCCATCCCGTCTCGCCGGAGAACACCGCCGCTGCTGGTTTTCCGCCGTAAACCGCCCCGAACCGCCCCAAACCGGTATAAACCGCCCCGGTTCGGTTTATTTTATAGGTTTTCTCTGGTTTTCTTTTAAACCCGGTTTTTGTTTAGGTTTATTATTTAGAGAACGTTCGCAGGTTAGGTATAGAAAACGAACGCTCGCCCTTTAGTTTTTTTCTTTTTCTGTTATTTTCGGCCAGGGACCTATTTGTGATAGTTTTTCTTATAGATTAGTCCCTTGGTTTCAAACGACTATAACTTTTTACTCGTTAGTCCAAATCCAACGAAACCAACGCCCATTTCTTCGTTATGATCCCCTCTATCCATTAATCCAACTCAAACATGTTTTTGAAAAGTTTAAAATTTGAATTAGATCAGATTTGAATTCAAACTTCGTTTGATCATAACTTGAGTTTCGTAGCTCCGTTTGAGTTGATTCTTTTTGCAAATCGAAGCTCTTGACCTAAACATTCTAATAAGGCCAAATTCACATAATTTTGGTACTGTTAGAAATTGTTTTATGTTGCAAGAGTTATTTGCTTGGTTTTGATGTTTTCCGAATCGACTTCTTCGTTCTTTCTGATCTTTGAGTGATTGCTTATGTGTGGTTACTATTGCTTGCTTACAATAGATTGAACGGGGTGTGACGAGTAGAGCTATCAAGAGTTTTGAGTGCGAATCTTCTTCATCAACATTGCAGGCAAGTTCACACTTTGATCATATCCCCTTTCATACCCAGTTTTATTGCATTAGATCAATCCTCAAACATTGCATGATTAGGATCTAATTAACATGGGGGTATTGGGAAGTAGTGGATGAGGTAGTACCTATTACCTGTTTATTATCAAACCCTTGGGAGTTACTATTACGTTATGCTTACATTGCCATGCTATGCTCGTAGACATGGATTGGGTTTTGAGAGTATTCATGACAGATGTGAGATTGTTAATTAATGGTTTACTTAAGGTGGCAACTTAAACACACATCTGGGTGGATTGAGGCACCGGGTTATTCCAGGATTTGCCTGTCTAGGCACCTAGGTAGACCAGGATTGCCAGTTTTTTATGGACCGCCACCCAGGCTCAAAGGGATCATGAGATTATTCATGCTAGAAACTTCCGTGTGCAGCCACAAGCTACTATGGGCTCTAGCATAGTTGACTAAGTCGTGCGAACTCTTACAGTGGTAGACTAGCAGATGTAGGGGATGTAGGTGGTACGGTCTACCCATCGTAAGGTGCTAGCGCTTCTGAAAGACTATGTCTCGGTCATCCATTTCTCGAACACCATGTAGTGCGAGAAATCCAACGGATGAGATTGAGTCTTGTGGGGAAAAGTGCGCAAACCTCTGCAGAGTGTATAAACTAATCATGGTTAGCCGTATCCCCGGTTATGGACATCTTGAGTATCTAGTACTTGGATTATCATGTGAATCTCATCATGTGACTTTAAATAATTTTGTTGGGTTTAATGATGTTACTTAATTGGGATTGAGAATGCTGTCAACCATTCTCAATGTTCAACAACCACCATGGTAGTTAATTAAAATGTATTCTGTTGCAGTAGGGAAAATTGGCTTTTCACAAAAACCTTATAACCATAGAGCTTTTCCACTAGCCAAATATGCATGTAGTGATAGCCATTGTTCATCATTCTCTATGGTGTGAATTTGCCAGTACATTCAATGTATTGACCCTTTGTGGCTGCAACGTCTCATGTTGCAGGATATCTTACGACGAGTAAGTGATATGTTAGGGTTACGATTTCTACACTCAACTTTGCCGTTGGTGTTGATGGGAATCCACAACCTTGTTACTTCCGCTATTTTGGATTGAGGTAGTAGTATTTTACGTTACTTATACATGTGATTTACCTATGTTATAAATCCTCGAGTACTGTGTGTGTCAGCATACCCATCCAGGGATGACACTTAAGCACAGAGACTTGATCCATTCGAGTCAGGTCGCTACATCGACGAGATACCTAAGCACCATTTCTGCAAACCGTGTCAGGATCACTTGGCATCACTCTGCTGGGACAGAAATGACGCCAAACACCGAAGAACCAGTAAGAAAAGAAAACTAGAGAAATGCAAAGGCTGAGCTATAGTGGATCCCAACCGATGCCATCTACACTCACCAAATAAATCGTCAGCGGCTAATAAGGCTATATGCATGTTATGCACAAACAAATGTAGCAACCAAATGCAACAAACAAGGTAGACTCTATACTACCGATTACTACATTTTTCTACTACTCACACTGACTAGGGCGTCCTACAGTCAGACCTGCTCTGATACCAAGCCTGTGGCACCCCGGCTCAAAGAAATCGGAACGCCCCGTATTCCAGCCCAGAGATCAAGGAGAAGTCTTTGGAATATGGCACTGCTTGACATAGAACAAATCAGCTCTTATTACAAGAATAATAATACAAGGGTCTGATGTTACATAGAAGCACATCAGCACGACGACACTACGCCTGCGATACTACACTTGCTCTATGCTAGCATCGAAATAACTCGTAGTAGCGGAATACTTCTAGCAGCGGGACAACGACGAAGGTGGTGAACTCCACTCTGCAGGGACTCTGGCTGGGACACGATCTAGCTCGCACACACGACAACCATCGACAAGCAATCAAGCAATCATGGCATCACCTGCAATCTGGCATGACACGCCAGGTCAGTACATTGAATGTACTTGCAAGCTCACAACAACCATAAACATCAATGCAAGACAATGACATAGCATTTAATAGGTTAATTAAATTAACAACTATTATGATGAAACAACTACTAATCATGGTATGAAACTGATACGATACTAATAAATCACCATCTCGGATCTCCATAACTATGTCTCTCTTGGCTAACCGGCCAAGCAATATACCATCTCGATCACCTCGTGATCAAAGCCAAACGGTGATCACAACCATGACCAACACTTGGTCCCCAACGTGATCCTTCCGGCAGTCACTACCATCACCAACACTTGGTCTCCAACATCATCATCAACATCCTGCCAATCAGTACTACTCAACATATCAACATATAAATCACCTATAAGTCATTTCCGTCATGTGAGTGTTGATCAAACGGTGTGACCTAGTACGAACCCATGCTCATGACCGAGGACACGGCTATCGATAGATTAAACACACACACTCTGCAGAGGTAGCGCACTTTACCCACACCACGGAATCCATGGCCTCGCACTCCCATTCGGGTGGGCCAACGGCATTCCAACAAAACCGATCTACTGCCATGACGCTCTCCCGGCCACTCCGACTCACTCCCCACTGGGCTAGTCCTGGGTGGCCCTGTTTCTACCAAAGACACAATGACCACCGTCGTGGCCAAAATGTCCCTCATGGGCACCGAATCCATAACAACAACAACGGGCACACAAGGTTATGTCTGCTTACCGGGCCAGGGTACCGCACGCCCATAACCTTCCCTAGTTGGAGGCACCGGCGAGAGGCATGACAATAGACCGCATTAGGGCCTTCCCATAAAGGCAAATGTGGTTGCACTAGAGAAAGCCCGGTTCGGTGGCACCTAACCAACTTAATGACGGAATTTATCCCCAAAATATATTAGTAAAGACTGATACTCCGATATCATCTATCTACCTATAATCCAAGTCATAGCAATATCCAAAAACTAATCCAAAGCTTAATATCGTCATATAAAAATACTCCGAGGACAGTATAACACTACTATCATGATGAATCCAAGAACGATAATACTACTACTCAAATATCAAGAACTAACTATCCAGCTATGATCCACATGTAAGCATCATCTCCATCATCATACTCCAAAACATAATATCAACTAGCATCATGATGAAACTAACACTAGCCGCTAATAATCCAAAGGCAACATGATATGTAAATTAATACTCCAAAATAATACCAGATATCATCATGAAAAATATTCAAAAAATCCACTAATAATCCAAAGGCAACGTGACATCCAAAGTAATACTCCAAAGCATAATACCATCATGAACATAATCATAATAGCCACTAAGAATCCAAAGGCAACAGGCCATCCAAAGTAATACTCCAAAGCATAATACCATCATGAACATAATCATAATAGCGACTAAGAATCCAAAGGCAACATGTCATCCACATAATCATCAAAATATAAGTCCTAGAACTCCAAGCAATATCATGGCAATATCAAGATCGAAACAATACTCCAAGAAATGCCATGAACATATCATACATAGCTAATGCAATATTTTAAACATGTTCAAATAACTTAAACCATGCTACTGCTTTGCAGTCATGCAAATGGAGGGTGTGGCTTGCTTGGGGTGGAAGAAATCATCGGAAGAAAGTGCGAGAAACTCGCGGAACGAATCATCGGAAAGTGTTCTCTCTCGGAGGGGGCTGAATAAGGGCAGGGGAAAATGGTCATTTTCAGAATGTTGAAACATAATGAAAATTATACCAACAGAACGGGCTCGATGAGACGAAGAAGTCAGCTTTGGATTCACCTCATTTCGAGTTAGGATCAAAAAGTTATGAAGTGTTTTCTACCAGGGACCTATCTATAAGAAAAATCTTTACAAACTGGGCCTGGATAGAAAAACAGAAAGCGTACTTTAAAGAAAACGTCTTCGCTTGAGGGAAAACGCATTACTGGCTGAAACAGACATGAAATACGCTTTCAGAGAAGAGGAAACGTATTTTAGGCCGAAACAGAATGAAACACGCTTTCCAGCTGGGAAGACGTATTCTGAAGAATACGCTACCACTTATCCAGCGTGGCAATGTGGGGCTAGGTGGCTTAGAGGCTTACAGGTGGGACCCACCTTATCCATCTCTCTCCTCCTGGCTCCTTCTTCTTCCCGTCGACGCGCTGGGCAGAGACGAGGCCGGCCGCCCTAACGGCGACCGCCGGTGACTCCGTCCACCTCCTGTGTCGTGCTGCCTACCGGTGAGATCAACAGGTCGAGCCGCGCCGTCCTGGGCCATCCAGACGCTCCGGGGAGGTCGGCGTCGAGGAGAGCTGCGGCTGCAGCGGACGGGTCTTCGGAAAGAGACGGGGGCGGCGCCACGAGCTGCTCCGGGGATGAGGCAAAACATGGGGCGGTTCCAGGAGGTCCGTGGAGTGCTTTGCATGTGGAGGAACGGAGAGAAAGGGGCTGCATTGCCCGAATTTAGGAGGGGGCGGCGACGGGCATGGCGGTCATGGGAGGAACAGAGAGCTCCTTGAGCTCGTTTTGGGTGGTCGGGGAGGCCTAGAGGGGAGAGGTGAGGAGGCTGGTGCGGTCGAGGGAGCTCGGGGTGGCTTATATAGCCGAGGGGAGGGGGAGCCGCGCTGGCGTCGCCGCGGACGCGTGCCCACGCGCTTGAGCTCGGAGGCAGGCGACGAGGGAAGCACAGTAGAGAGCTCACGGGGAGGATAAGGCCAAGGGAGCGCAGGGAGGAAGACGGCAGTAAGGAGCCGAGCCAAAACGCCACTGTGTTCTCGTGGGCGTTCGGCGGCGAGCATCAGTGAGGGGTTTTACTGAGAGGCAGAGAGGTCCAGGAGGATGGCGACGACGCGGTAAAACTGTTAGACATGCTCGTGCTTGTTGAGACGCCGAGCAGAGGAGGGGCCCGAGCAAGAAGACATTCTAGGCGTGTGCACTGCATGCCAATTCGGTGGTCACCGCGCAGACTGGTGAGGAGAAGATGCCAAGGGTTGACAAATGTTGTCTAGGGCGTAGTCCATCCAGCGGAGGTTGCAACCGTTGTGGTAGATCGATTAAAACTGCTATGGTTAACTGGTAATCACCCTCTGAAGTTTGCTACAGTAAACTTGAGTGAGCACTGGTGATCAACAGGAAGATGATTGGGAGCAATGGAGTTGTCTGCGAGGTTTAGGGTAAGAAGGACTTTCATCCTGGTAACTTTTAGGAGATTTGGACCAAGGTTTAATATAGTTGCTTTGCAAGTGACCAAAATGGTCTAGAAATAAGAATTGGATGATGCACTCACATGGTGATGCCACTTGAGCTTAAATTTGGCAAGGCTTAATGATTTGGCCAGACAAAGGTGCTGTAAAAATTTCATACCAATTGGTTTTACCAAAATGGTACTTCCTTCACAGCTATTCCCTCTATCCAAAAACTTGAAAAACTTCTAGAGCAATATTGGCTAGCTGAATTGATCCCAAATTTGTTGGAGAGAAGTTATTTGGGTAGGAGAATGCTCTGGTAAATTTTCAGGCAAAATGGAGCAATATAAAATATACTTGCTTCACAACCGGAAAATATTGACAGAATCAAAGATTTGATGTTGTGCTCACATAGATCAAGGGATGGATCTGAAACTTGTAGGAGTGAGATAATATGAGCACAAAAAGGAGTGTGCAAAATTTCAACTCATTTGGATAACCCTATCTAGCACTTCCTCCATAAAGGCTTCCCTCAGATAGGAACTTTGAAAAATCACTGAGGAAGTTTGGCTAGGCGAATAAAGTTGAATTTTGGCACCGGTCAATTATTTGGATGATATATCATTCCCAAAACGTTTGGGGGAAAATGGGCAAATATAAATAGCACTTGCTTCACAATGTGCCATTTAGGACAAAATAGGAAATGAATTTATTGGGCATGATGAGAAATAGGGCCAATAAAATATTTTTTCCGTATTTGAGGAAGATATGACCCAAACAATTTATAAGAATTATTTGGGGATTATTGGATGGACATAAATATGGCTTGCTTCACAACCTAAGGCAGACAGGGTTATTCCTTTAATAGAAAAAGGAATATTCCCGAGGAAAAAGAAATTAGGATTTGGTCAAGCAGTGGAGTGACATGGTCTTGGCAAGGTTTTTAGGATGATGAGCCACTTGGGAGATGGAATGAAGATGATCTCCCAGGTGACAGGGCCACAGAACCACTCCAAAAAGAAAAGCAGAGCAAAAACCAATAAATCAAAAAGAAAAAGAAAAGGGCCAAAATCCAGGCTGTTACAACAAGCCGGAAGTTTTAGAGAGTAATTTTATTCTTTTGAGTGCTTTTTTAACTTTAAAAACAAAAAATATAGAGGGGAACCTAAAACTTTTCAGAAAGAAAAGCGAAAGTGAGAAAGCTGAGCATTGTTAAAGTGGGAGCTAGCCTTGAACTTTATTCATGCCCATGGAAACTTTGCGAACCTTGATTATAGAAACCCATGATTACAGAAACTTTTCAATAAAAATAATTATCCCCTTGTAAAAATCCATTGTATTATAAAAATAATGTGCCAAGATTTGCCTTTAGGATGATTAGATTGATTGTTTGGTTTGTGTAGTGCAAAAACAGAAACTTTGGTTGTAGTGCATGATTTTTCATTTTTTTACTGGAATGTCGAATGTTTCCGAAATTTTTACACAGTACTGCTATGCAAATTTGTTTATTTTTTCCTAAATTTTTTGAATTCTTGGAGTTACATAAGTATGGTAGATGTTCAGATTGCTACAGACTGTCCAGTTGAAGACATATTCTGTTTTTGATGCATTGTTTTGCTAGTTTTGATGAAACTATCAATTTTTTTTATCCATGGTATAAGCCATGGAGAAGTTATAATACATTAGCTACAATTCAAAAATAAAATATGAATGAGTTTTCAACAGTAATTAAAGTGGTGATTTGCTTTATTATACTAACGGATCTCGCGAGGTTTTTGTTAAGTTTTGTGTGATTGAAGTTTTCAAGTGTTGGGTGAGATCATGATGGATGAAGGAATAAGGAGTGGCAAGAGCCTAAGCTTGGGGATTCCCGAGGCACCCCAAGGTAATATTCAAGGACTCCTAGGCAACTATGCTTGGGGATGCCCCGGAAGGCATCCCCTTTTTCTTCCGACAATCATCAGTAATTTTACTTGGGGCTATATTTTTATTCGTTACGTGATATGCGTAAATCTTGGAGCGTCATGTGCTTTTTATTTTTCTTTTAATAATGCACCATGCTGGTATGAGATGGTCCTTGGTTGATTTATAGAATGCTCTTTGCACTTCACTTATATCTTTTGAGTATGGCTTTATAGAATGCTTCATGTGCTTCACTTATATCATTTGAAGTTTGGATTGCGTGTTTCTCTTCACATAGAAAACTACCATTTGTAGAATGCTCTTTAGCTTCACTTATATTTGTTAGATCATGGGCATATCTTTTGTAGAAATAATTAAACTCTCTTGCTTCACTTATATCTATTTAGAGAGTTAACAGGAATAGGTCATTCACATGGTTAGTCATAAAATCCAACATAAAACTTGTAGAACACTAAATATGATATGTTTGATTCCTTGCAATAGTTTTGCAATATAGAGATGGTGATATTAGAGTCATGCTAGTGAGTAATTGCGGATTGGTAGAAATACTTGTGTTAAGGTTTGTGATTCCCGAAGCATGCACGTATGGTGAACCGTTATGTGATGAAGTCGGAGCATGATTTATTTTTTGGTTATCTTCCTTATGAGTGGCGGTCGGGGACGAGCGATGGTATTTTCCTACCAATCCATCCCCCTAGGAGCATGCGTATTAGTACTTCTCTTTGCTGGCTAATAAATGTTTGCAATAAGTATGTAAGTTCTTTATGACTAATGTGAGTCCATTGATTATATGCACTCTCACCTTCCATCATTGCTAGCCTCTTCGGTACCATGCATTGCCCTTTCTCACCTTGAGAGTCGGTGCCAACTTTGCCGGCGCATCCAAACCCCGTAATATGATACGCTCTATCACACATAAGCCTCTTCATATCTTCCTCAAAACAGCCACCTTACCTACCTATCATGGCATTTCATAGCCACTACGAGATATATTGCCATGCAACTTCCATCATCATCATATACATGACTTGAGCATTCATTGTCATATTGCTTTGCATGATCGTAAGATAGCTAGCATGATATTTTCATGGCTTGCCCGTTTTTTGATATCTTTGCTATGCTAGATCATTGCACATCCTCGTACACTACCAGAGGCATTCATATAGTCATACTTTGTTCTAGATATCGAGTTGTAATATTGAGTTGTAAGTAAATAAAAGTGTGATGATCATCATTATTAGAGCATTGTCCCAATGAGGAAAGTATGAGATGGAGACTATGATTCCCCCACAAGTCGGGATGAGACTCCAGACGGAAGAAATAAAAAAGGCCAAAAAATAGAGAGCCCAAAAAAAGAGAAAACAAAACAAAAAAATGAGAGAAAAAGAGAGAAGGGGCAATGCTACTATCCTTTTACCACACTGCTTCGGAGTGGCACCATGTTCTTCATATAGAGAGTCTCTTGAGTTATCACTTTCATATACTAGTGGGAATTTTCATTATAGAACTTGGCTTGTATATTCCGATGATGGGCTTCCTCAAATGCCCGAGGTCTTCATGAGCAAGCAAGTTGGATGCACACCCACTTAGTTTTGAGTTTGAGATTTCATACACTTATAGCTCTTAGTGCATCTATTGCATGGCAGTCCCTACTCCTCGCATTGACATCAATTGATGGGCATCTCCATAGCCCATTGATTAGCCACGTCGATGTGAGACTTCTCCTTTTTGTCTTCTCCACACAACCTCCATCATCATATTCTATTCCACCTATAGTGCTATATCCATGGCTCATGCTCCTGTATCGCGTGAAAGTTGAAAAATCTTGACAACATTAAAAGTATGAAATAGTTGCTTGGCTTGTCATCGGGTTGTGCATGGTGAAATACTTTGTGTGATGAAGATGGAGCATAGCCAGACCATATGATTTTGTAGGGATAACTTTCTTTGGACATGTTATTTTGAGAAGACATGATTGATTTATTAGTATGCTTGAAGTATTATTGTCTTAATATAAATGATGGACTATTGCTTTGAATCACTCATGTGTTAATATTCATGCCATGATTAGACTACATGATCAAGATTATGCTAGGTAGCATTCCACATAAAAAATATCTTTGTTTATCATTTACCTACTCGAGGACAAGCAGTAATTAAGCTTGGGCATCCTGATATGTCTCCGTCGTATCTATAATTTTTTATTGTTCCATGCCAATATTCTACCACTTTTACATACTTTTGGCAACAATTTATATGATTTTCTTGGACTACCATATTGATCTAGTGCCCAGTGCCAGTTCCTGTTTGTTGCATGTTTTTTGTTTCATAGAAAATCCATATCAAACGAAGTCCAAACACGATAAAAACTTACGGAGATTTTTTTTGGAATGTATGTGAATTTTGGGAAGTGGAATCAATGTAAGGCGGTGCCCGAGGGGCCCACAAGCTCTTGGGGCGGTCCCCCTACCCAGGGCGCGCCCAAGGGGCTTATGGCCACCCCAAAGTTCGGTTGGAGGTGTCCTTCGGAGGCAAGGAAGCTAATATCTGGATAAAAATCATTTTAAAATTTCAGCCCAATTGGAGTTACGGATCTCCAAGAATTTAAGAAATGGTGAAAGGACAGAATCTGGGAGCGCAGAAACATAAGGAAACAGAGAGAGGGGGGAGAGAGAGAGAGATCCAATCTGGAAGGGGCTCCCGCCCGTCCGCCGCCATGGAGGCCATGGACCAGAGGAGAAACCCTTCTCCCATCTAGGGGAAGGTCAAGGAAGAAGAAGAAGGGGGGCTCTCTCCCCCTCTCTCCCATTGGCGCCAGAACGCTGCCGGGGCCATCATCGTGACGATGATCTACACCAACAACTTCGCCGTCATCATCACCAACTCCCTCCCTTTCTATGAAGTGGTGTAACACCTCTTCTCCCCGCTGTAATCTCTACTTAAACCTGGTGCTCAATGCTACATATTATTTCCCAATGATGTATGGCTATCCTATGATGTTTGAGTAGATCCGTTTTGTCCTATGGGTTGATTGATGATCGTGATTGGTTTGAGTTGCATGTTTTATTATTGGTGATGTCCTATGGTGCTCTCCATGTCGCGCAAGCGTGAGGGATTCCCACTGTAGGGTTTGCAATATGTTCATGATTAGCTTATGGTGGGTTGCTAGAGGGACAGAAGCTTAAACCCGGGTAAGTAGGTTGTTTGCATATGGGAGTAAATAGGAACTTGATACTTTAATGCTATGGTTGGGTTTTACATTAATGAGCTTTAGTAGTTGCAGATGCTTTCTAGAGTTCCAATCATAAGTGCATTTGATCCAAGTTAGGGCTGGGCATATAACCCGAAAATCGATGTCCCAGACTGAACTAACCGGCACCGAATCTAAATACACCAAGACCGAGAACTTCGGTAGTACATCCAGTTTGCATTTGGTGGAAACTGAATTTAGTACGGTTAATTCGGGTTTATCCCTCGGGTACCTGAGTGGACCGAAAAGATGTCCAACCTACATGCCTATTGCTATCAAGTGCTATCTGCCCAAGTGCATGAGTACCACGGCTGTATCGGGAAGAGGTGACCTTGATTCACTGGGTTCACCGTCGCTTTAAATTTTGTGTAAAAGAGAGTACTACTTCTCTCATGTACATGGTAGGTAGTAGTACTTTACCTAGTGAGCTTCCACCGCTAATTTTACAGGGTAAAGTTTTGCTCGGGAGAATCAAAAGGAAACAGCCAAGGAGGCTAGCCTTTATTACTATCTAGCTACTTGGTGTTGTTTCGAATAGACAGAGGCAGAGGTACAAGCATTTTACATTCGAATAGACGCAGACTACGGTTGTAATTAAATATGTATATCTCGGTGTTGTTTTGGTAGAACCAACGACTGAACCGACATTTCGGTGCAAAGAACCTTCAGTCAGCTAATTTTCAATTCACCGATCGGTCAGTATTTTGGCAAAACCAAAATGTTAAATACACCGAGGAACCGAACCTATCGGTTCAGGGGAACCGAACACCCAGTCCTAATCCAAGTAGAGAAAGTATGTTAGCTTATGCCTCTCCCTCATATAAAATTGCAATAATGATTACCGGTCTAGTCATCGATTTCCTAGAGACAAATAACTTTTTTTGTGACAAAAAGCTCTCTGCTAAAACTAACTTAGTTGTTTCTTTATGTAAACAGCCCCTATCTTTTATTTACGTGCTCTTTATTATCTTGCAAACCTATTCTACAACACCTACAAAGTACTTCTAGTTTCATACTTGTTCTAGGTAAATCGAACGTTAAGTGTGCGTAGAGTTGTATCGGTGGTCGATAGAACTTGAACGAATATTTGTTCTGCCTTTAGCTCCGCGTTGGGTTCGACACTCTTACTTATCGAGAAAGGCTACAGTTGTTCCCCTATACTTGTGGGTTATCACGTCTGTTCCTGACTGTTGATATGGGAGCATATCACATTCTTCATAGTCCAATGCAGAATTTTGCGGTAGACACTCGGATAGCCGATTTGATTCAGCTGTCAAGTGCTCAAGGCAACTTTTGAGCAAAACAATGCAATCACGCAATCACATAAAGGAGTCCATTCCAAGGTGGATTCAGCTGATACTATGGCATCAACTCACAACCCTCATGAGGCTGCAAAGTTATGCTTTGCCACCCTGTCGAGAGGCATATCTCTCCATCAGCGTGATGATGCGCCAGCAGGTGCCCGAGTGAATTCTCCTTGGTGCAATGATTATTCACCACATAACCGGCATGCTTCACCCCCGTGGTATGATTACTCGCCACGTCATCGAGATGTATCTCCTCGGCGGCAGGAAAATTCTTCGCATCGTCCAGATGATCGATCTCCCTGAAGATGTGAGGACTCGCCATGCGGGCGGGATGATCACCCTTATGATGCTCAGGACCATTTTGTTCAGAACTGAGTGGACCAGCCAATGGCGAAGCATCATGACTATGACATGGACATTCCAAGTTCTTCCAATTCGTCAAGACCTTTTAATTTAGTCGGGACATTCACTCAGCTATAATCCTATGGAAATTCAAAACCTGAAACTTGGCTTGATGATTACTGTGTGTCCATTCAGATTGGCGATGGTGATGATGATGTTACTATGAAACACCTCCCACTAATGCTGGAGGGGTCGTCTCGAGCTTGCCTCAACTAGTTGCCAGCTAGCAGTATTTTTAGTTGGGAAGATCCGCATAAGGTTTTTGTTAAAAAAATTGAAGGCACCTACAAGTGGCCACGTGGGTTTAAAGAGTTGTCATTGTGCGTCCAAAGGCCCACTGGGACCACTCGGGAGTATATCTAGAGATGGAGCACACTTTACAATTCAATGGAGAATGTTTTCAATGATCAAGCAATTCATGCTATTAAGCAATGCTTTAGATATCAACACATGTGCCTGAAATTTGGTCGCTCAGATGTCAATACCTTCAGCCGTCTAATGGAAATAGCAGACCAGTATGCAAACGATGAGGAGGAGGAGGAGTGAATCCTAAGAGGCAAGCGACGTGCAGAGCTATCTCATCAAAATAATAACAATCACTTGGGGCCAAACAAAAACAATCATAACAATATAAACAACAACAAGTGTAGGTCATACGGAAATGATGGTGCCAAATTGATGGTAGTTGCTAATAAGAATAGAGGCAAAGGGAAACAAAAGAAAAAGTGGATGCCTCACAAGAATGCACCCACATAAGATGATATCCCAGACAAACCGTGAGTATCCACATCACCAAGTATGATGATGGTAATCTTACCCAAAACGCAATAATCGGCAGTGCAGGATTTTGAAGAGGTTCATGTCGGGCAAGTCAGCGTTGTCTAAAGGCAAGAATAAAGAAGAAGAGGAGAATGAAAAAGACAATGGGCATCTGAGAGAGCAAGTCATGCTCTTAATTTTTGTGGATCACAAGTCAAAATGTGGGCACAAGCTTCGCAGCCGGGAGGTGAACAACATCGCTCATTCAGTTCCCAAATACTTGGACTGGTCTAAAATGTCTGTTGCTTTTGTCCAATTGGATCATCCAACGCATATTCTGACTTTGGGTCAACAAGATCTCATCATGAATCCACTCATAAATGGTAACGACTGCGTGATGTTTTGACAGACATTGGCAGTGGAATTAACATTATCTATGCCAACACGCTAAAGCAAATGGACATTACTTGTCCAAGTTAAATGTTAGTCACATGCAGTTTCACGGAGTGATCCCATGAAAGAAGGCTTAGCCCTTGGGCCTGATTACTTTGGAGGTAGTGTTTGGCGACTAGATTTTTTGTGTGGAAAGAGAACCTCACTTTAGAGGTGGTAGATTTGCAATGTGCATATCAGTAATTCTTTGGCGACCAGCTTACATCAAGTTCATGGCTCAACCATGCTAGGTATATCTAAAACTCAAGATGCCCGATCCAAAAGGCATGATTATTATCTCTGGTGATGAGAAGAGATTAGATTATTGCTTGCAGAAGGGCTTGGATATTGTTTACGCTTAGATGGAGGCAATTGAGCTAAAGGAATATAAGATGACAGCTGATCCGGATGAATTGTTGAGCACAAATAAACCAACATTGGAATTCATTTTCTAGTTGGTTCATGAAATCAAGGAGGTTTTAGTTCACCTGATTGACGCCGACAAGACCGCTCAAGTGGCAACAGGAATGGACAAAAATAGGAAAGCGAGCTCATCCATTTTCTCCATGAGAACTAAGACATTTTTGCATCAAATGATTACGGCATGCCAGGTGTCCCAAGGGAGTTGGTTGAGCACAAATTTCGAGTTGACAAGAAAAGTGCTTTAGCGTGAAGCACATTTGTTCTTCCCACGGCTATGCTTTCACGTGAAGCATAACTGTGTTTCCTGAAAAGTGGAAAGTGGTGAGGCATAATTGTGCTTCCCGAAAAATGAAAAAGCATATGTCATGGTATAACACGGCCACCTATGGGACCATCGTCCCCTTGTGGTTAGGCAAGGGGGAAGAGTGTGTTGCACAAAGAGCGGAGAGAGTAGAGGAGCACGATGGTGATGACACGGGCAGTTTTTACCCAGGTTTGGGCCACCGCGAGGCATAAAACCCTACTCCTGCTTTGGTGGATTGATGAAAGGACCGTGGGGACGTAACGCTCTAGCCCGGCAAGGTCGCCTTGGGGCGAGAGCAGCTATGCACGTATGAGTATTCAAGGGTCCAAATCCTTTCTAAGGTTGCCATGGCCCTCCTTTTATAGGTCAAGGGGTCACCACAATGGCAAATTAGTCATTACGTACTAATTAGATAACAAACAATGATATCGTATCTAACTCTGCAGACAAGACAAGGCGCATTAAATGCGCTGCTTAGTGTCATGTCACAGGAGCAGCCCAACAAGCCTCGCCGTGCCACTTTAGCTGTCTCTCGCCCTGTCTTCCTAATGCACCTATGGACATGTGTCGTGCAGAGTGGATCTCCTCCTCAAATGGCTGCCACGTTCCAGGAGACAGCCACCTAGTCACTTGGGGGCTCGACACCGCACTGATAAGTGACTTGAGTCACTATGCGGAGGAGCAATGGAGCCTCTGCGGGGTGACCCATCCTAGGCGTCCTCGGCAAGCTGTCCGGGGGTGTCTTGAGACTTGTCTTCTGGGTGACCTCAACCTTGCTAGGCTCGCCTTCCCGGGAAGGGAGGCTTTTCCTTATTGATATCTTGCTTATTTGGCCGGTCCTGGTCTTCTTGATCCGCCCTTCGATTTCTCAAAGAGCTATCTCTTCTGCTTGGCCTTGTCTTGGATGTTGAGTGTTGCTGGACCGGAGGTTTGCTGTCCATGCACAAGTCAGGGGAAACATACACCCTTGTTTGTGTACCCCGACAGAAGCCCCCACGGGCCTGAGCCATATGGTTCGCTAGGCACATTGGGTTAGGCCCCAAACAGTGCACAAACACGTGGCGAGGGAACGATGCGCGTGCAGCAGTTCGTCTTGATGATTGGTCGACCAATGTCCACTCCGCGTAGTTAGCGTGGGTCGTGGGGTCGTGGGACTATAACAGTGAATGCAAAACGGTAACTTTTCTGAGAAGGAATGGTGAAGAGTCGCGCCTTCCTCCACTTTCTTTCCCTTAAAAGAGAAAAACGCGAAGGGCCACTGCTCATTCAGTGTCCGCCTCGCGCCTCCACCATCTTCTTCCTCAGGCCAAGCGACCACCCTCCCCCTCTCCCACATTCGGCTCTGATCCCCATCCAACTCTCCTCTCCCATCCCCACCACTATAAAAAAAGACACATCCGTGACATTTTGGGCCAAACGAATTTTTTTCCTGTCATACTTATGACACTTCTATGACGATAATTGTGACAAAACCCGGTATCATCATAGATGTGGTGGGGTCTGATATGTCTCCAACGTATCTATAATTTTTTATTGTTCCTTGCTATTATATTATCAACCTTGGATGTTTTATATGCATTTATATGCTATTTTATATGATCTTTGGGACTAACTTATTAACCTAAAGCCCAGTGCCAGTTTATGTTCTTTCCTTGTTTTAGAGTATCGCGGAAAAGGAATATCAAATGGAGTCCAATTGACCTGAAACTTCATGGAACTTATTTTTGGACCAGAAGAAGCCCGCAGAGTATCGGAGATGGATCAGAAGAGTCCCGGGCTGCCCACGAGGGTGAGGGGGTGCATCCACCCCCCTGGGCGTGCCCCCCTGCCTCGTGGACAGCCCGAAGATCCACCGACGTACTTCTTCTTCCTATATATATCCATATGCCCTAAAAAGTTTAGGGAGCACAATAGATCGGGAGTTCTGCCGCCAGAAGCCTCCGTAGCCTCCGAAAACCAATCTAGACCCGTTACGCACCATGCCGAAGGGGGGAATCCCTCTCTGGTGGCCATCTTCATCATCCTGGTGCTCTCCATGAAGAGGAGGGAGTAGTTCTCCTTCGGGGCTGAGGGTATGTACCAGTAGCTATGTGTTTGATCTCTCTCTCTCTCTCTCTCTCTCTCTCGTGTTCTTGAGGTGGTATGATCTTGATGTATCGCGAGCTTTGCTATTATAGTTGGATCTTATGATGTTTCTCCCCCTCTACTCTCTTGTAATGGATTGAGTTTTCCCTTTGAAGTTATCTTATCGGATTGAGTCTTTAAGGATTTGAGAACACTTGATGTATGTCTTGCACGTGCTTATCTGTGGTGACAATGGGATATCATGTGATCCACTTGATGTATGTTTTGGTGATCAACTTGCGGGTTCTGTGACCTCGTGAACTTATGCACAGGGATTGGCACACGTTTTCGTCTTGACTCTCCGGTTGAAACTTTGGGGCACTCTTTGAAGTTCTTTGTGTTGGTTGAATAGATGAATCTGAGATTGTGTGATGCATATCGTATAATCATACCCACGTATACTTGAGGTGACATTGGAGTATCTAGGTGACATTAGGGTTTTGGTTGATTTGTGTCTTAAGGTGTTATTCTAGCACGAACTCTATGATGGATTAAACGGAAAGGATAGCTTCATGTTATTT
Source organism: Triticum monococcum (assembly GCA_034509565.1). NCBI lineage: Eukaryota > Viridiplantae > Streptophyta > Magnoliopsida > Poales > Poaceae > Triticum > Triticum monococcum. The sequence continues at coordinate 434,054,465 of CM067841.1, forward strand.
TACTACGGACTCTTGAATAGATCGATCAGAAAGGATAACTTTGAGGTGGTTTCGTAACCTACATTAATCTCTTCGTTTGTTCTCCGCTATTAGTGAATTTGGAGTGACTCTTTGTTGCATGTTGAGGGATAGTTATATGATCCAATTATGTTATTATTGTTGAGAGGACTTGCACTAGTGAAAGTATGAAACCTAGGCCTTGTTTCCTAGCATTGCAATACCGTTTACGCTCACTTTTACCACTAGTTACCTTGCTGTTTTTATATTTTCAGATTTCAAAAACCATTATCTACTATCCATATTGCACTTGTATCACCATCTCTTCGCCGAACTAGTGCTCCTATACAATTTACCATTGTATTGGGTGTGTTAGGGACACAAGAGACTCTTTGTTATTTGGTTACAGGGTTGCACTAGTGCAGAACCGGGCAATAGCACCAGTTCGTAAGGCCCTTTAGTGCCGGTTCGATAACCGGCACTAAAGTGTGGGCACTAAAGGCCCCCCCTTTAGTACCGGTTCAGCACAAACCGGTGCTAAAGGGCAACCAGAGCCAGCTCCGTGGGCGCGTAGGACATTAGTACCGGTTGGTAACACCAACCGGTACTAAATGTTTGGGTGTGTTTTGGTTTTATTTTTATTTTTACTTTAATTTTGTGTTTTCAATTTAATTTAGTGATTGTTTTACATTATAATGAGTTGTTAAATCATTAGGTGAATGTACCGCAGATTAGTTTGACTGGATGCATGTGGATCCTAGCTAAGTCATCAAGTATATGTCATATCCATATTATATATACTTAATCACCTAATTAAGTGATCGAGGTAATATGGATATGGCATATACTTGATCACTTAGCTAGAATCCATCCAGTTGAAACTAATGTGCAGTTTCTTTCATAAATGATATAATAACTCCTCCTCATCATCATCATATTAATATAAAAACTCTTGCACCATATGTATCATCACCAACAACAGTTTTCATAGCTAGCTAAAAATCATCATATAATAGTCGTCTCATTACCACTACTTAATCATCATATAGTCATTACCGCTATCTAATCACCACCAATACTAGCTTAAAGAAGAAACATTCACTTGTACCAGAAGCAAAGATATCATTGAGTTCAACATGGTAATGATATTATAAGCATTCATAACAGCACAAAAGCAAATCACTCCTTGAGATTAAGTTCGGGACGAAGAATACGGACATGAGAGGACAAGTACTAAGAGCATGAACTAGCTAACTAATCACTCCTGCTGCTCTCTCTCAGATAAAATAGCATAGAACATGTATAGCTTTCCTAATTCATCGTATTGGAGCATGCAGATGAACCTGTCTCCTAATCGTGGGTTATGCTTCTGATTGCTGCCCCCTAGTACTTCTCTGCTATTGTTCACAATTTTGCTCCAATCTTTTACTATTAAGCATTCCTCGCTATTAGAAATCCTGAATGCACTAAAGTGCATTGTAGGATATCTTGGCCGTAAGCTAACAATATTCATGGTACCTTTAGTCTCGATCTAATCAGGCACAACATTCATCGGGAGTCCCTGTTGAAGAACATCGTATAGTAACATACTTAGCAATGAAGTTTAGCTTAAAAAATAATGTATGCAAAAGATGCACTGAGGAGAAATAGTAGAAATCTTACCATCTTTCCTAAATATATGTGACCGTAGTTCAGTACGAACACTATTGGTCGCACGTTTTGAGTACTAACATTTCTAAGTGCAGGCAAAAAAATTGTCTTGACAGCATCAAGATCCTCAAGCCATGAAACACTATTGGTCGCACGTTTTGAGTACTAACATCTCGCAGTTTAGTTCAGCCCCGGGACAGTGGACGGTCCTACCTACCAAGCGCCGGACATGTTTGCTTGATTGGAAATAAGCTGTCAATATAAATTGAGATCTATTAATTATTCAACTAGTTCAAATAATCTCATATCGAAGACATAAATATGGTTGAGAAACTCACGTAATGGTAGAACTGGAGGCGTCTTCACATCAACCCAGATGTCTCTATTACCTTCAATATCATCTTCCGGACGAATATCAAAGGTGATAACCATATCCGGCTCAAATGCATAAGCCTTGCATAGTGCTTGCCAAGTTTTGCATTCAAAATAGGTGTATGTGTCTGCATTGTATAATTTGACGTTGAAGGTATAACCATGTTCGGTCTTCAAGTAAACTCTTTTTACCTCCATAGTTTCGTTAGGACTGAAACCTATCTTATTCAAGACAAAAATTCTTGCATGGCAGGGGATACGCTAGTAGAATAGTGAAAAATTAAAATTAAAAGTTGAAGAAAATGAAGCATAAGTCATGCTTAATTACGAAAAAAGACTTGTCGTTGTGACTTATTGTATCCACTTCGAAGTTCTCATCCAGCTTGATGCTGAAGCGTCTATCATCAACTAGAAAATTTCTGCCGCACAGGCCGCGCTAGTCTTCGCAGTATTCGCACATAATGAAATCGTGTTCGTTGTCAAACGACATTCCTATGTTCATAGGTGAAACATTAAACACTTATTAGTTCTATTAATTCAACTAATTCTATTAATTTAACTAGTTCGACTAATTAATTGAACTAATTCAACTAAGCACTCACGAAAAATATACCTAAATAAAGTAGCTCAACTGATTCAACTAACTAGTTCAACTAATTAATTCAACTATTTCAACTAAACTAGTTCTATTAATTTTCTTACTAAAAATAAGGTAGCTAGTTCTATATAATAAAATGTTAATTAGATAATCAAATCTCATATAACTAAATTAAATATATATCTAACATATAATTTATATCTAATTCATCTAACATTTGACGTTAATATCTAACACATGTTCATATATAGGTGAAACATTAAACACTTACTAGTTCTATTAATTCAACTAAGCATTTACTAAAAATAAACTAGTTCTATTAATTTCTTACTAAAATAAAGTAGGTAGTTCTATATAGTTATATTTTGAGTAGATCATCAAATCTCATATACCTAAATTTTCTTACTAAAAATAACTAGTTCTATTGATTCAACTAATTCAACTAAGAATTTACTAAAAATAAACTAGTTCTATTAATTTTCTTACTAAAATATATAAAGTAGCTATATATAGTAATATTTTAATTAGATCAGCAAATCTCATATACCTAAATTTTCTTACTAAAAATAAACTAGTACTAATTCAACTAGCTAGTTCAACTAAGCATTTACTAGAAATAAACTAGTTATATTAATTCAACTAGTTCAAATAATCTCATATACCTAATTAATTAATATCTAACTAATTCATCTAACAACTGACATTAATATTTAACTTCTCTATCTAATTCATTTAACAATTGACATTAATATTTAACTTCTTTATCTAATTCATCTAACATTAACATTCTAACATTCTTATCTGGGTAATTCATTTATATAAAAACATTTATATATAACTAATATTTATATATAACTGACATTTCTAATATTTCTATAACTAAAAACAGAAAAATTTCTAACATTTCTATAAATGAAAAACATAAAAATTTCTATAACTAAAATTTATAACTAAAAAACTAAAAAAACAATGTGTGTGTGTGTGGACATGGCGGCCGGGGCAGGATCTCACCGGCGAGCCGAGGCGACGGGGGCGGCGACGGGGACGGCGACGGGCGGCGCCGACGGGGATGGTGACGACGGTGATGGCGACGACGGGGATGGGGACGGGGCGGCGACAACGGGGACGGGGACGGGCCGGGCGGGGACGACGGGACGATGGGGCGGGGCGCGGCGACGGGGACGGCCGGGGCGGCGACGACGGGGACGGGGATGGGGTGGCGACGGGGGCGTCGACGAGGGGTGGCAACGGGGGCGTCAAAGGGGGCAGCGACGGGGGCGGCGGGCGACGGGACAGAGCAGAAGAAGCAGATGAGAAACTGAATTTTTTGAAGTGTTTTCTTATATAGGATGGGCCTTTAGTACCGGTTGGAGCCACCAACTGGTACTAAAGGTCAACTTTGGCCAGGCCAAGAGGCGGGAAGAGCACCCTTTAGTACCGGTTGGAGCCACCAACCGGTACTAAAGACCACCCTTTAGTACTGGTTAGAGCCACCAACCGGTACTAAAGGTTGTGCGCTGCCACCCGTGGTGCACAAAGTTTAGTCCCACCTCGCCGGGCGAAGGGCAGCCGCACTGATTTATAAACCCAGCCGCGGCTGCCCTTTCGAACTCCTTTATAAAGCAGGCTTCTGGGCCTAACTACGTCGCGCTGCCCTGTGAGTCTGCTGGGCCTTGTGGGCCTGAAATTGCACGCCCGTGGTCTAGCAGGCCCACTGGGCAGCGCCCCAAATTTTTTATATAGTTTTTTTTCGTTTCTGCTTTATTTCTTCTATTTATTTCTGAGTAGTTTTTCTTTTCTGCAGTATTTATTTTCTTCTATTTATTTCTTAGTAGTTTTTATATTGTTTTTTTCTTTTCTACTATAGTTTTTTTCTTTTCTGCTATTTTTTCTTTTCTACTTTTTTTCTTTTCTGCTTTATTTATTTTCTTCTATTCATTTATTTTTATATACCATGCCAAGTTGATCGTTGAAAGTTGATGGCGTGGCTTTCAATGGTGCATACTGAATGCACAAAAAGTCTGGAGTTATAATAAGTTTAAAAAATGAACTGCCGCTGTAACAGATGAGCTCTCGTCCGAAACCCTAATACTCCGAAAGAGATTGTCCAGTTTGTACACGAAGTGCGTCCAGTTTTTGCCGTGAACCTCTCTACTCTTTCGCACATGCTATGCGGGTGAAATGATGATACCATGCCAAGTTTCAACATTTTCACAGTTCATTTTCTAGTGATTTTCAATTTCACGGTCATTTAGCACTCTAAACAATTAGGTAAATGACTGAAAAATATCAAATGATGTCAGAACATGTTGGAAATTGATGACATTGCTTTGAATGCTGCATACTAAACACAAAAGAAGTTCGGAGTTCAAATAAGTTTAGAAAACATTGAAGTGCCCGTGTAACAGATGAGTTCTCGTCCGAAACCCTGATACTCCGAAAGAGATTGTCCAGTTTGTACATGAAGTGTGTCCAGTTTTTGCCGTGACCCTCTCTACTCTTTCGCACGTGCCATGCGGGTGAAATGATGATACCATGCCAAGTTTCAACATTTTCACAGTTCATTTTGTAGTGATTTTCAATTTCACGGTCATTTAGCTCTCTAAACAATTAGGTGAATGGCTGAAAATAGCAAATGATGTCAGAACATGTTGGAAATTGGCGACTTCGCTTTGAATGCTGCATACTGAACGCAAAAGAAGTCCGGAGTTCAAATAAGTTTAAAAAACATTGAAGTGCCCATGTAAGATATGAGTTCTCATTCAAAACCCTAATACTCCGAAAGAGATTGTCCAGTTTGTACATGAAGTGCGTACAGTTTTTGCCGTGACCCTCTCTACTCTTTTGCACATGCTATGCGGGTGAAATGATGATACCATGCCAAGTTTCAACATTTTCACAGTTCATTTTGTAGTGATTTGCAATTTCACGGTCATTTAGCTCTCTAAACAATTAGGTATAAGGACGGCAATTTTATCCATGGACATGGATATCCATGGATATCCGACCCGAATGGATAGGGTTTGGATATGCTTTTGTGTCCATGGGTGGCGCCCAAACCCGACCCGATTGTTCATGGATAGGGCATGGATATAATCTTGTACCCATGGATATACCCAAACCCGACCCGATAGTATGACTTAATGGGGGAAAATCTGCTATCCCTGCCCCACGGTCGTATGTCCCACAGCAATTTTACACTTTTTTATCTAAAACATGCATAAGAAATTACACAATCCCCATCGTAACTTTTTTTAGTTGACATTCAATCCCCTCTGTAACATACTCCAACACCCCTTCCCTTATTTTTACCTCCTTAAATGACTCGTCATTCTCATTTGTTAGAAAAATACTAAATGATATTAGGTTGTTAGTGGATGTTGATTTACCATAAGTGAAGCCTAGCCTACCACGAGGTGAAGAATGGAAGAGTTTATGTTAATATTGTGTTATGTGTTATTTGTATGTCTCGAGAGGACCCAATGGATATCCAATGGGTATGTATATCCATCGGGTTTGGACATGGACACAATTTTTCACCCATGGATTTTTTTCATGGGCGGGCAAAGACTGTCTTCGTGGACATGGATATGGATTTGAGATTGTTCAACCCGATCCAAACCCGACCCATTGCCATCCTTAATTAGGTAAATGACTGAAAAACACCAAATGAGGTCAGAACATGTTGGAAATTAATGACGTCGCTTTGAATGCTGCATACTGAACGCAAAAGAAGTCCGGAGTCCAAATAAGTTTAAAAAATATTGAAGTGCCCATGTAACAGATGAGTTCTCATCCGAAAGCCTGATACTCCGAAAGAGATTGCCCAGTTTGTACATGAAGTGCGTCCAGTTTTTGCCGTGACCCTATCTACTCTTTCGCACATGCCATGCGGGTGAAATGATGATACCATGCCAAGTTTCAACATTTTCACAGTTCATTTTGTAGTGATTTTCAATTTCACGGTCATTTAGCTCTCTAAACAATTAGGTGAATGGCTGAAAATAGCAAATGATGTCAGAACATGTTGGAAATTGGCCACTTCGCTTTGAATGCTGCATACTGAACGCAAAAGAAGTCCGGAGTTCAAATAAGTTTAAAAAACATTGAAGTGCCCATGTAAGATATGAGTTCTCATTCAAAACCCTAATACTCCGAAAGAGATTGTCCAGTTTGTACACGAAGTGCGTACAGTTTTTGCCGTGACCCTCTCTACTCTTTCGCACATGCTATGCGGGTGAAATGATGATACCATGCCAAGTTTCAACATTTTCACAGTTCATTTTGTAGTGATTTGCAATTTCACGGTCATTTAGCTCTCTAAACAATTAGGTATAAGGACGGCAATTTTATCCATGGACATGGATATCCACGGATATCCGACCCGAATGGATAGGGTTTGGATATGCTTTTGTGTCCATGGGTGGCGCCCAAACCCGACCCGATTGTTCATGGATAGGGCATGGATATAATCTTGTACCCATGGATATACCCAAACCCAACCCGATAGTATGACTTAATGGGGGAAAATCTGCTATCCCTGCCCCACGGTCATATGTCCCACAGCAATTTTACACTTTTTTATCTAAAACATGCATAAGAAATTACACAATCCCCATCGTAACTTTTTTTAGTTGACATTCAATCCCCTCTGTAACATACTCCAACACCCCTTCCCTTATTTTTACCTCCTTAAATGACTCGTCATTCTCATTTGTTAGAAAAATACTAAATGATATTAGGTTGTTAGTGGATGTTGATTTACCATAAGTGAAGCCTAGCCTACCACGAGGTGAAGAATGGAAGAGTTTATGTTAATATTGTGTTATGTGTTATTTATATGTCTCGAGAGGACCCAATGGATATCCAATGGGTATGTATATCCATCGGGTTTGGACATGGACACAATTTTTCACCCATGGATTTTTTTCATGGGCGGGCAAAGACTGTCTTCATGGACATGGATATGGATTTGAGATTGTTCAACCCGATCCAAACCCGACCCATTGCCATCCTTAATTAGGTAAATGACTGAAAAACACCAAATGAGGTCAGAACATGTTGGAAATTGATGACGTCGCTTTGAATGCTGCATACTGAACGCAAAAGAAGTCCGGAGTTCAAATAAGTTTAAAAAATATTGAAGTGCCCATGTAACAGATGAGTTCTCATCCGAAAGCCTGATACTCCGAAAGAGATTGTCCAGTTTGTACACGAAGTGCGGCCAATTTTTGCCGTCACCCTCTCTACTCTTTCGCACATGCTATGCGGGTGAAATGATGATACCATGCCAAGTTTCAACATTTTCACAGTTCATTTTGTAGTGATTTTCAATTTCACGGTCATTTAGCTCTCTAAACAATTAGGTGAATGGCTGAAAATAGCAAATGATGTAAGAACATGTTGGAAATTGGTGACTTCGCTTTGAATGCTGCATACTGAACGCAAAAGAAGTCCAGAGTTCAAATAAGTTTAAAAAACATTGAAGTGCCCATGTAAGAGATGAGTTCTCGTCCAAAACCCTAATACTCCGAAAGATATTGTCCAGTTTGTACACGAAGTGCGTACAGTTTTTGCCGTGACCCTCTCTACTCTTTCGCACATGCTATGCGGGTGAAATGATGATACCATGCCAAGTTTCAACATTTTCACAGTTCATTTTGTAGTGATTTGCAATTTCACGGTCATTTAGCTCTCTAAACAATTAGGTATAAGGATGGCAATTTTATCCATGGACATGGATATCCATGGATATCCGACCCGAATGGATAGGGTTTGGATATGCTTTTGTGTCCATGGGTGGCGCCCAAACCCGACCCGATTGTTCATGGATTGGGCATGGATATAATCTTGTACCCATGGATATACCCAAACCCGACCCGATAGTATGACTTAATGGGGGAAAATCTGCTATCCCTGCCCCACGGTCATATGTCCCATAGCAATTTTACACTTTTTTATCTAAAACATGCATAAGAAATTACACAATCCCCATCGTAACTTTTTTTAGTTGACATTCAATCCCCTCTGTAACATACTCCAACACCCCTTCCCTTATTTTTACCTCCTTAAATGACTCGTCATTCTCATTTGTTAGAAAAATACTAAATGATATTAGGTTGTTAGTGGATGTTGATTTACCATAAGTGAAGCCTAGCCTACCACGAGGTGAAGAATGGAAGAGTTTATGTTAATATTGTGTTATGTCTTATTTATATGTCTCGAGAGGACCCAATGGATATCCAATGGGTATGTATATCCATCAGGTTTGGACATGGACACAATTTTTCACCCATGGATTTTTTTCATGGGCGGGCAAAGACTGTCTTCATGGACATGGATATGGATTTGAGATTGTTCAACCCGATCCAAACCGACCCATTGCCATCCTTATTTGGGGATGATCCGGATCCAACGGTGACGACTGCCCGGGTCGGGTCCGGGACAATTTTCGGACGCGTGCGTGAGGGGGTTTGATGCACTGAGCAGAGAGGGTTAGGTTGGACCTGACGGTAGGTATCCTGTGCAGACGGTCTCGAGCTGAGAGAAGAGAAGAGAGGGAGGCCCGGCGACTGTTTCCGGAGACCGAAAACATCCGACGTTAGACCGGCTACTAATGCCGCTATATTTATCTGTTGGGGTATCAAACGGACTCCGAATGCGATGAAACTTGACAGGCGGTCTATCCACACTAAAATAAGACCGCACGTCAACTCTCGTCCCATTCCGAGAACATTTTCCGGCCACTTATAAAATACTATTTCGGACATGCCGTGGGCGCGTGCAAGTGTGACTGGGCTCAGAACGGATGACGGACGGAACTGGGGAACCCCGACGGATGCAAGTTTTGAAAACATGATGATGCAATGCATATGATGACATGACAAGATGCAACACGCAAGCAAATGACATGGCAACGCTGGCGAATAACTGGAAGACACCTGGCACATCGGTCACGGGGCGTTACAACACTCCACCACTACGAGAGGATCTCGTCCCGAGATCTAGAATGGCACCAGATGGACAAACGGAAGAGAAAAAGAAGAGGTAAAACTAAGTTGCTTCTTGGACAAATGAGTGAAACCAAAGAACCTTGAAAAGGTTAAGCCATTTCGAGAAAAGAATACAATGAGATGACAAATTTGAAAACACTCCGTTAGAAAAGAGGGACAAGGAAGAACAAAGTTGGAAGCACTCCGGTAGGGAAGATTAATAAGGAAGAACAAATTCGGACAGCACTCCAGTAGAAAAGAGATGCAAGGCTTGATAAGATGAAAAGAACTTGAGGTAAAAGGCACAACACTCCGGTTAAAAAAACAAGATAGAGAGGGAAAGAATGGTATAATTTGGGCAGCACTTCGACTGAAAATGGAAGGAACTGAACATGATCTTGACAACCAAGATGATGGGTTGAAGAGAGCAACATCACAAAGCCTCCGGAACAAAAGTACGAATGGAATGGAATGAACGACGAGAAAACAAGATCTTGAGGGAGCACGCTTACAACAAGTGCTAGAACGGAGTTGTTGGAAAACCAACAACGGAAAGGATAAACTTGATATGGTCTTATGGAATACATCTCAAATTATGAGGTGACAATCTGCCACTCACGGGAAGAAGAATTGGATTGATAAGAACAAGAGAACAAGGAGACAAGAAACTATTTCACCGGGAGGATAAATGAAGAGCTTGGGTCAATTATACGCCTCACAATATCAAGATCCTTAGGGAAAGCTTTAGGAGAAACATAACCCAAGATAACTCCAATGACGAGATTGATGGATTTAAAATACCTCATTCTTAACCACATGTGAATCATGAAACATGAACTCAAATTATCAAGAATGACATAATACCACCTGCAATGATACGGAAGAAAGAAAACACTCCGGATTACAATATGAAGAAAGTTTGAGCTCTTAGAAAAGAATCTCAACGAACTCTTGGAGAAGGGATATAAATCGTTGATGGACCACCATGTATAGCCTCCATGAAGAAACTCCGGTAATCAAAAGAATAACGAAAATAGAGAGAAGTTGGAAACACAAGGTGAAACCTTGTAATGATTTAGATGGATCTCCGTGATAACATAATTGCGAGAGCTCGAAACCCCGGGAAAGAAAGACGAGCACTTGAAATCAAGAACAAGTATGATGAACCGCTCCGGAAAAACAGGAATTGAATAAACTCGATGAAACAAGAATAAGAATTACATTATGCTTATCCTTCACCAATTAAATTGATGACAATCAACGGATTTGGCATATTGCTTATTCTCATAGAAAGGATTAAGAGAGATATAGCACAAACTTCGGAAGATCTTCAATGAACCACCGTAAGAATTGAACAACGAATGAAGTACAAGGATGAATCACCGTTAAGAATGAGCAAATGAACGAACATACTTGAGACAATCTAGATACATGAGAACGAAGAGATCACGAACTGATTAGAGATTAGTTGAACGATAACTGAAAGCTGAGAATGAATAATATTTGAAAAGATGGCCTTCAGACGAAAGAAATAAAAAACAAATCATGAAATGCTCCGGATGGGTGGAAATAATTCTCACAATCAAAACAATTATGAGAGGATGGCAACAAGCTAGCACCATGAATCTTGAAGAGAATGGAGCAATATTAAAGAGAAACTTTTCTTCGGTCTTCAAAAGACAACGAGAAACACCACCAAGAATTATTTAGAGACTCTGGAAGAATCAAAACGAAGAGGTTGAGCCAACGATGAAAAGAATTTGAAAGATCTTGGAGAAAAGCATTTGACTGATGATAATTCATTCTTACGTCAAACTTTGACAAGAATTTAGGATAACTCCGGGAAAATAAGAAGAGTCAGGTAAGATCCTGGGAAAAGACCTGTGGGTTAGGGCCCACTCGAAAGAAACGCCATTGAAATGATTTAAAAGATAAGTTGCACCAGTTGAATTAAATGACTTGAATGAGGGAACACCCTCGAAAGAGCTTGAACGAATGTAGAGTGGAAACACGAATCTTCGAGATATCTTTAGCACTCCGGAAAAATAAATAGCGAGAAGTGGAATGATAATGAGGTGCACCGGCATGAGAAAGCATCAAAACGAGGAAAAAGGGATATGAGATCAACACCAAAAGCTTGATTTGAATCCACCGGAGAAGAAAACGATTGAAGAGTGACGAACTTGAAGCTCCGTTAGAATATTCATGAGAATCATCGGGTAAGAATATTGATAGAAAATAATGGAGAGACTTCACATCAGTAAAATGGATACTTGATTAAGAAATCCGAGTCGTCGAAGAAGAAGGGTGGGTGGGCGGGAAAACAAATGCCACTTGAGATGGATGACACGAACACTGTAGAGAAAGCTGAGATTGAAACTTGCGGATGTTGCAATGATCGGATCCACTAGAAGAGAATCACATCGGTTGAAAAGGATTGACATGACAGTCTCGATGACCGAGAAGGATTAGTGTTCACATCAGGGTATGAGAACAACATTAGAGAAGGTATGGAATCAACATTTGACTTCGAAGCAACTCGAATACCACAACTCAAAACAAAACAAGGATTGGCTTGCAGAATAAGCCGGAACAAACATATGATAGAGATTTCGTCCGAAGTTTTCGTGGTGGGGCCTACACGGGCTCAATCGTATAGCACCATCATGTACAAGGCAGTGCACATGACATACGAAGCGTCCCCGAGTCGGCATAGCCAAGGACTCTTTAAGACACAATGAGACCACTGTAAAATCGACCGTGAATAGGCGGACCACTAGACGTCGAACCCCAATTTCATATCATACATCTGTCGGAAAGATATCCTAAGAGCTACTTGAATTCCCACCTGTGAAACTCCCAAAATTTTCTGGTTATGCAATCGGGTGTTGGGGATACAGGGGAAGCATAATATCTCACCCAAACTAGCAAATCCTACATCCAGCTGTATCCATCCTTCAACACATAACCAAGAAACCTTCGGAAATCATCTACCTCAACCTTTGAAAAGCATCTGTTATACAAGTTATGGTGATACTCCCGAACTCCCGCCCCAGTACTGGGTGGCATCGAGGTTATCTCACCAACGAACTGCATAAAAGAGATTTTCGATGTCGGCATACTAAACTCAGGTATTCCAGAACTGCAACGATAAAATTATGACGACAACACCTCAGAGCTCAACTCCCCGGGACACTTCCACTAAACCCCTGACAGGAGGCACCAAGACAATGTTCTCATCATAAAACCATCGGAACGATTCCAAGATACCCGTGTGATCCTAAATTTTTTTTAGTGAGATTTGAGAAGAGAAGAGTCAAAACTCTACGTCAGGATGCCTTACTAGAGCGATGAGGAGACTGGGAAGTAAAAAGAATTCCTAAACTCTCCGATGTATAATTCCAAAATGACTCAAAACATTTTTCTAGACACAACTCGGCTGCTAAAAACGATCAATCAGTGGGGGCTCCTAAGGTCGGGGAAGGCTCTGATTACCAACTTGTAACACCCTCGATGCGACTATATCTCCCACGTGTCGAGGCACGACTTAGAGGCATAATCGCATTGAAGGCATATGTCGCAAGTGAGGTAATCTTCACACAACCCATGTAATGCATAAGGGAAAAGATACATAGTGTTGGGGAACGTAGCAGAAATTCAAAATTTTCCTACGTGTCACCAAGATCTATCTATGGAGAGACTAGCAACGAGGGGAAGGAGAGTGCATCTACATACCCTTGTAGATCGCTAAGCGGAAGCGTTCAAGTGAACGAGGTTGATGGAGTCGTACTCGTCGTGATCCAAATCACCGATGATCCTAGTGCCGAACGGACGGCACCTCCGCGTTCAACACACGTATAGCCCGATGATGTCTCCCACGCCTTGATCCAGCAAGGAGAGAGGGAGAGGTTGAGGAAGACTCCATCCAGCAGCAGCACAACGGCGTGGTGGTGGTGGAGGAGCATGGCAATCCTGCAGGGCTTCGCCAAGCACCACAGGAGAGGAGAAGGACTTGGGAGAGGGGAGGGGCCGCACCAGAACATTGGCATGGCTGCCCTCCCACCCCCCACATATATATAGGGGCAAGGGAGAGGGGGGAGGCGCAGCCTTGGCCCTTCCTCCAAGGAAGGGTGCGGCTAGGAGGAGTCCCTCCTCCCCAAGGCACCTCGGAGGTGCCTTCCCCCCTTAGGACTCTTCCTATCCCTCATCTCTTGGCGCATGGGCCTCTTGGGGCTGGTGCCCTTGGCCCATATAGGCCAAGGCGCACCTCCTACAGCCCATGTGGCCCCCCGGGGCAGGTGGCCCCACCCGGTGGGCCCCCAGGACCCTTCGGTGGTCCCGGTACAATACCGATGACCCCGAAACTTGTCCCGATGGCCGAAATAGGACTTCCTATATATAAATCTTTACCTCCAGACCATTCCGGAACTCCTCGTGATGTCCGGGATCTCATCCGGGACTCCAAACAACATTCAGTAACCACATACAAACTTCCTTTATAACCCTAGCGTCATCGAACCTTAAGTGTGTAGACCCTACGGGTTCGGGAGACATGCAGGCATGACCGAGACGTTCTCCGGTCAATAACCAACAGCGGGATCTGGATACCCATGTTGGCTCCCACATGTTCCACGATGATCTCATCGGATGAACCACGATGTCGAGGATTCGATCAATCCCGTATACAATTCCCTTTGTCTATCGGTGCGATACTTGCCCGAGATTCGATCGTCGGTATCCCGATACCTTGTTCAATCTCGTTATCGGCAAGTCTCTTTACTCGTTCTATAACACATCATCCCGTGATCAACTCCTTGATCACATTGTGCACATTATGATGATGTTCTACCGAGTGGGCCCAGAGATACCTCTCCGTCACACGGAGTGACAAATCCCAGTCTCGATTCGTGCCAACCCAACAGACACTTTCGGAGATACCCGTAGTGTACCTTTATAGCCACCCAGTTACGTTGTGACGTTTGGCACACCCAAAGCACTCCTACGGTATCCGGGAGTTGCACAATCTCATGGTCTAAGGAAATGATACTTGACATTAGAAAAAGCTTTAGCATACGAACTACACAATCTAGTGCTATGCTTAGGATTGGGTCTTGTCCATCACATCATTCTCCTAATGATGTGATCCCGTTATCAACGACATCCAATGTCCATGGTCAGGAAACCGTAACCATCTATTGATCAACGAGCTAGTCTACTAGAGGCTTACTAGGGACATGGTGTTGTCTATGTATCCACACATGTATCTGAGTTTCCTATCAATACAATTCTAGCATGGATAATAAACGATTATCATGAACAAGGAAATATAATAATAACCAATTTATTATTGCCTCTAGGGCATATTTCCAACAGTCTCCCACTTGCACTAGAGTCAATAATCTAGTTCACATCGCCATGTGATTAACACTCACGGGTCACATCGCCATGTGACCAACATTCAAAGAGTTTACTAGAGTTAATAATCTAGTTCACATCACTATGTGATTAACACTCAATGAGTTCTGGGTTTGATCATGTTATGCTTGTGAGAGAGGTTTTAGTCAACGGGTCTGCAACATTCAGATTCGTATGTACTTCGCAAATCTCTATGTCATCTCCTAGATGCAGCTACCACGTTCTATTTGGAGCCATTTCAAATAACTGTTCTACTTGGAGCTATTCCAAATTGTTGCTCCATTATACGTATCCGGTATCTCTACTCAGAGCTATCCGGATAGGTGTTAAGCTTGCATCAACGTAACCCTTTACGACGAACTCTTTTACCACCTCCATAATCGAGAAAATTCCTTAGTCCACTAGTTACTAAGGATAACTTTGACCGCTGTCCTGTGATCCATTCTTGGATCACTCTTGTACCCCTTGACTGACTCATGGCAAGGCACATTTTAGGTGCGGTACACAGCATAGCATACTGTAGAGCCTATGTCTTAAGCATAGGGGACGACCTTCGTCCTTTCTCTATATTCTGCCGTGGTCGAGCTTTAAGTCTTAACTTCATACCTTACAACTCAGGCAAGAACTCCTCCTTTGACTGATCCATCTTGAACACCTTCAAGATCATGTCAAGGTATGTGCTCATTTGAAAGTACCATTAAGCGTTTTGATCTATCCTTATAGATCTTGATGCTCAATGTTCAAGTAGCTTAATCCAGGCTTTCCATTGAAAAACACTTTTCAAATAACCCTACATGCTTTCTACAAATTCTACATCATTTCTGATCCACAATATGTCAACAACATATACTCATCAGAAATTCTATAGTGCTCCCACTCACTTCTTTGGAAGTACAAGTTTCTTATAAACTTTGCATACACCCAAAATATTTGATCATCATCAAAGCATATATTCCAACTCCGAGATGCTTACTCCAGTCCTTAGAAGGATTGCTGGAGCTTTGCATACTTATTAGCATATTTTAGGATTGACAAAAACTTTCCGGCTGTATCACATACAACCTTTCCTCAAGAAAATCGTCGAGGAAACAATGTTTTGACATCTTATCTGCAAGATTTCATAAATAATGCAGTGACTGCTAACATAATTCCAACAGACTTTTAGCATCGCTACGAGTGAGAAAGTCTCATCATAGTCAACTCCTTGAACTTGTCGGAAAACATCTTAACGGCAAGTCGAGCTTTCTTAATGGTGACACTTACCATCATTGTCTGTCTTCCTTTTAAAATCCATCTGTACTCAACAGCCTTACGACCATCAAGTAGTTATTCCAAAGTCTACACTTTGTTTTCATATATGGATCCTCTCTCGGATTATATGGCCTCGAGCCATTTATCGGAATCCGGGCCCACCATCGCTTCTCCATAGCTCGTAGGTTCATTGTTGTCTAGCAACATGACTTCCAAGACAGGATTATGTACCACTCTGAAGTACTACGCATCCTTGTCATCCCACGAGGTTTGATAGTGACTTGATCTAAAGTTTCATGATCACTATCATAAGCTTCCACTTCAATTGGTATAGGTGCCACAGGACCAACTTCCTGTGCCCTGCCACACACTAGTTGAAGAGACGGTTTAATAACCTCATCAAGTCTCCACCATCCTCCCACTCAATTCTTTCGAGAGAAACTTTTCCTCGAGAAAGGACCCGATTCTAGAAACAATCCCTTATTGCTTTCAAATCTGAGACAGGAGGTATACCCAACTGTTTTGGGTGTCCTATGAAGATGCATTTATCCGCTTTGGGTTCGAGCTTATCAACCTGAAACTTTTCACATAAGCGTCGCAGCCCCAAACATTTAAGAAATGATAGCTTAGGTTTCTCTAAACCATAGTTCATATAATGTCATCTCATCGGAATTACGTGGTGCCCTATTTAAAGTGAATGTGGTTGTCTCTAATGCCTAACCCATAAACTATCATGGTAATTCGATAAGAGACATCATGGTATGCATCATATCCAATAGGGTGCAGTTATGATGTTCGGACACACCATCACACTATGGTGTTCCTGGCTGTATTAGTTGTGAAACAATTTCCACAATGTCTTAATTCTATGCCAAACTCGTAATTCAGATATTCATCTCTATGATCATATCATAGATCTTTTATCCTCTTGTCACGACGATCTTTCAACTTCACCCTGAAATTACTTGAACCTTTCAATAATCCAGACTCGTGATTTATCAAGTAAATATACTCAACATCTACTCAAATCATCTGTGAAGTAAGAACATAATGATATCCACTACATGCCTCAGCACTCATTGGACTGCACACATCAGAATGTATTACTTCCAACTAGTTGCTTTCCATTTTACTGAAAACGAGGCTTTCAGTCATCTTGCCCATGTGGTATGATTTGCATGTCTCAAGTGATTCAGAATCAAGTGAGTACAAATGATCCATCTATATAGTGTTTCTTCATGCATATCTACCAACAAACATGGTTCGCATGTCTCAATCCTTTCAAAAAGTGAGTGAGTCCAAAGATCCATCAACATGGAGCTTCTTCATGCGTTTTATACCGATATGACTTAAATGGCAGTGCCACAAGTAGGTGGTACTATCATTACTATCCTATATCTTTTGGCATGAACATGTGTATCACTACGATCGAGATTCAATAAACCATTCATTTTAGGCGTAAGACCATTGAAGGTATTATTCAAATAAACAGAGTAACTATTATTCTCTTTAAATGAATAACCGTATTGCGATACACATATTCCAATCATGTCTATGCTCAATGCAAACACGAAATAACAATTATTTAGGTTTAACACCAATCTCGATGGTAGAGGGAGCGTGCGATGCTTGATCATATCAACATTGGAAACACTTCCAACACATATCGTCAGCTCACCTTTAGCTAGTCTCCGTTTACTCCGTAGCTTTTATTTCGAGTTACTAACACTTAGCAACTGAACCGGTATCTAATACGCTGGTGCTACTAGGAGTACTAGTAAAGTACACATTAACATAATGTATATCCAATATACTTCCATCGACAGCCTTCTCATCTACCAAGTATCTAGGGTAATTCTGCTCTAGTGGTTGTTCCCCTTATTACAGAAGCACTTAGTCTCAGGTTGGGGTTCAACTTTGGGTTTCTTCATTAGAGCAGCAGCTGATTTGCCGTTTCATGAAGTATCCCTTCTTGCCCTTGCCCTTCTTGAAACTAGTGGTTTCACTAACCATCAACAATTGATGCTCCTTCTTGACTTCTACTTTCGTGGTGTCAAACATCGAGAATATCTCAAGGATCATCATATATGTCCCTGATATATTATAGTTCATCACGAAGCTCTAGCAGCTTGGTGGTAATGACTTCGGAGAAAACATCACTATCTCATCTAGAAGATCAACTCCCACTTGATTCAAATGATTGTTGTACTCAGACAATCTGAGCACAAGCTCAACAATTGAGCTTTTCTCCCTTAGTTTGCAGGCTAAGAAAATCGTCGGAGGTCTTATACCTCTTGACGTGGGCACGAGCCTGAAATCCCAATTTCAGCCCTCGAAACATCTCATATGTTTCGTGACATTTCAAAACGTCTTCGGTGCCTCAACTCTAAACCGTTTAACTGAACTATCAAGTAGTTATCAAAACGTGTATGTCAGATGTTCGCAACATCCATAGACGACGTTCGAGGTTCAGCACACTGAGCGGTGCATTAAGGACATAAGCCTTCTATGAAGCAATGAGGACAATCCTCAGTTTATGGACCTAGTCCGCATAATTGCTACTATCAACTTTCAACTAAATTTTCTCTAGGAACATATCTAAACAGTAGAACTAAAGCGCGAGCTACGACATAATTTGCAAAGACCTTTTGACTATGTTTAGGATAATTAAGTTCATCTTATGAACTCCCACTCAGATAGACATCCCTCTAGTCATCTAAGTGATTACATGATCCGAGTCAACTAGGCCGTGTCCGATCATCACGTGAGACGGACTAGTCAACATCGGTGAACATCTTCATGTTGATCGTATCTTCTATACGACTCATGCTCGACCTTTCGGTCTTCTGTGTTCCGAGGCCATGTCTGTACACATGCTAGGCTCGTCAAGTCAACCTAAGTGTTTCGCGTGTGTAAATCTGTCTTACACCCGTTGTATGTGAACATTAGGATCAAACACCCGATCATCACGTGGTGCTTTGAAACAACAAACTGTCGCAACGGTGCACAGTTAGGGGGGACACTTTCTTGAAATTTTAAAGAGGGATCATCTTATTTACTACCGTTGTTCTAAGCAAATAAGATGTATAAACATGATAAACATCACATGCAATCAAATAATAGTGACATGATATGGCCAATATCATATAGCTCCTTTGATCTCCATCTTGGGGCTCCATGATCATCTTGTCACCGGCATGACACCATGATCTCCATCATCGTGTCTTCTTGAAGTTGTCTCGTCAATTATTACTTCTACTACTACAGCTAACGGTTAGCAATAAAGTAAAGTAATTACATGACGTTTATGTTGACACGCAGGTCATAAATAAATAAAGACAACTCCTATGGCTCCTGCCGGTTGTCATATTCATCGACATGCAAGTCGTGATTCCTATTACAAGAACATGGTCAATCTCATACATCACATATATCATTCATCACATCCTTTTGGCCATATCACATCACATAGCATACCCTGCAAAAACAAGTTAGACGTCCTCTAATTGTTGTTTACATGTTTTACGTGGCTGCTATGGGTTTCTAGCAAGAACGTTTCTTACCTACGCAAAAACCACAACGTGATATGCCAATTGCTATTTACCCTTCATAAGGACCCTTTTCATCGAATCCGATCCGACTAAAGTGGGAGAGACAGACACCCGCTAGCCACCTTATGCAACTAGTGCATGTCAGTCGGTGGAACCAGTCTCACGTAAGAGTACGTGTAAGGTCGGTCCAGGCCGCTTCATCCCACAATGCCGCTGAATCAAGATTGGACTAGTAACAGTAAGCATATTGAACAAAATCAACGCCCACAACTACTTTGTGTTCTACTCGTGCATAGAATCTACGCAATAGACCTAGCTCATGATGCCACTATTGGGGAACGTAGAAGAAATTCAAAATTTTCCTACGTGTCACCAAGATCTATCTATGGAGAGACTAGCAACGAGGGGAAGGAGAGTGCATCTACATACCCTTGTATATCGCTAAGCGGAAGCGTTCAAGTGAACGGGGTTGATGGAGTCGTACTCGTCGTGATCCAAATCACTGATGATCCTAGTGCCGAACGGACGGCACCTCCGCGTTCAACACACGTACAGCCCGATGATGTCTCCCATGCCTTGATCTAGCAAGGAGAGAGGGAGAGGTTGAGGAAGACTCCATCCAGCAGCAGCACAACAGCGTGGTGGTGGTGGAGGAGCATGGCAATCCTGCAGGGCTTCGCCAAGCACCACGGGAGAGGAGAAGGACTTGGGAGAGGGGAGGGGCTGCACCAGAACATTGGTATGGCTGCCCTCCCACCCCCCACATATATATAGGGGCAAGGGAGAGGGGGGAGGCGCAGCCTTGGCCCTTCCTCCAAGGAAGGGTGCGGCTAGGAGGAGTCCCTCCTCCCCAAGGCACCTCGGAGGTGCCTTCCCCCCTTAGGACTCTTCCTATCCCTCATCTCTTGGCGCATGGGACTCTTGGGGCTGGTGCCCTTGGCCCATATAGGCCAAGGCGCACCCCCTACAGCCCATGTGGCCACCCGGGGCAGGTGGCCCCACCCGGTGGGCCCCGGGGACCCTTCCGGTGGTCCCGGTACAATACCAATGACCCCGAAACTTGTCCCGATGGCCGAAATAGGACTTCCTATATATAAATCTTTACCTCCGGACCATTCCGGAACTCCTCATGACGTTCGGGATCTCATCCAGGACTCCGAACAACATTCGGTAACCACATACAAACTTCCTTTATAACCCTAGCGTCATCGAACCTTAAGTGTGTAGACCCTACGGGTTCGGGAGACATGCAGACATGACCGAGACGTTCTCCGGTCAATAACCAACAGCGGGATCTGGATACCCATGTTGTCTCCCACATGTTCCACGATGATCTCATCGGATGAACCACGATGTCGAGGATTCGATCAATCCCGTATACAATTCCCTTTGTCTATCGGTACGATACTTGCCCGAGATTCGATCGTCGGTATCCCGATACCTTGTTCAATATCGTTACCGGCAAGTCTCTTTACTCGTTCCGTAACACATCATCCCGTGATCAACTCCTTGATCACATTGTGCACATTATGATGATGTTCTACCAAGTGGGCCCAGAGATACCTCTCCGTCACACGGAGTGACAAATCCCAGTCTCGATTCGTGCCAACCCAACAGACACTTTCGGAGATACCCGTAGTGTACCTTTATAGCCACCCAGTTACGTTGTGACGTTTGGCACACCCAAAGCACTCCTACGGTATCCGGGAGTTGCACAATCTCATGGTATAAGGAAATGATACTTGACATTAGAAAAAGCTTTAGCATACGAACTACACGATCTAGTGCTATGCTTAGGATTGGGTCTTGTCCATCACATCATTCTCCTAATGATGTGATCCCGTTATCAACGACATCCAATGTCCATGGTCAGGAAACCGTAACCATCTATTGATCAACGAGCTAGTCAACTAGAGGCTTACTAGGGACATGGTGTTTTCTATGTATCCACACATGTATCTGAGTTTCCTATCAATACAATTCTAGCATGGATAATAAACGATTATCATGAACAAGGAAATATAATAATAACCAATTTATTATTGCCTCTAGGGCATATTTCCAACACATAGTTGGCTTACAATCGCCACTTCACACAATTACAAGAATAAAGCATTACATCAACCAAATACACTCATGGTCCGACTACGGAACCAAAATAAAAGAAGAACCCCAAATGTTACAAAGGTCCCCGATCGACCCCAACTGGGCTCCACTACTGATCAACTAGAACGAAACAACACAAAGGACAAGATCTTCATCGAGCTCTTCCTGAGCTTGGTTGCGTTATCTGCACGGACTCATTGGCACCTGCAAGCTGGTTTTGGAAGTATCTGTGAGCCACAGGGACTCAACAATCTCGCACCCTCGCGGTCAAGACTATTTAAGCTTATGGGTAAGGTAAAGGTATGAGGTGGAGCTGCAGCAAGCGACTAGCATATATGGTGGCTAACATACGCAAATGAGAGCGAGAAGAGAAGGCAAAGCACGGTCGATAAAAGTATGATCAAGAAATGATCCTAAACAACCTACGTCAAGCATAACTCCAACACCGTGTTCACTTCCCGGACTCCGCTGGAAAGAGACCATCACGGTTACACACGCAGTTGATTCATTTTAATTAAGGTCAACTTCAGGTTTTCTACAACCGGACATTAACAAATTCCCATCTGCCCATAACCGCGGCACGGCTTTCGAAAGTTCAAATCCCTACAGGGGTGTCCCAACTTAGCCCATCACAAGCTCTCACGGTCAACGAAGGAATAGACCTCCACCCGAGACATTCCGATCAGGCTCGGTATCCCGGTACAACAAGACATTTCGACAGGGTAAAACTAAACCAGCAACACCGCCCGAATGTGCTGACAAATCCCGATAGGAGCTGCACATATCTCTTTCTCAGGGCACACTCAGATGAGCCAGACGTTGGATAAGCCAGCCCAGAGTTGCCCCTGGTAACCTCGGACATCGCTCAGTTGGACCAACACTCAAAGGAGCACTAGTCCGGGGGGTAAAATAATGATGACCCTTGAGTCTGCAGAACCCAAGGGGAAGAAAAGGCTAGGTGGCGAATGGTAAAACCAATGTTGGGCATTGCTGGAAGAGCTTTACTTAAGGCGAACTGTCAAGGGGTTCCCATTATAGCCCAACCGCATAAGGGACGCAAAATCTGGGAACATAACACCGATATGACGGAAACTAGGGCGGCAAGAGTGGAACAAAACACCAGGCATAAGGCCGAGTCTTCCACCCTTTACCAAGTATATAGATGCATTAATTAAATAAGATATATAGTGATATCCCAACAAGTAAACATGTTCCAACAAGGAACAAGCTTCAATCTTCACCTGCAACTAACAATGCTATAAGAGGGGCTGAGAAAAGTGGTAACATAGCCAATCAACGGTTTGCTAGGACAAGGTGGGTTAGAGGCTTGGTTCAACAATTTAGGAGGCATGATAAGCAAGTGGTAGGTATCGCAGCATAGGCATAGCAAAAGAGCGAGCAACTAGCAAGCAAAGATAGAAGTGATTTCGAGGGTATGGTCATCTTGCCTGAAATCCTACAAGGAAGAAGAATGAGTCTATGAAGAAGACAAGCGGACGAAGTCGAACGGATCCTCACAACACAACGTTACCGGATCCAACCCGAAGAAGCAAACACTTGAAAAGAAGCACACAACATAGTAAACAACCATCACATAATCATGGCATGATGCAGAATCGAGTATGATGCATGTCCGGTTTAATGAGGCATGGCATGGCAAAGTGCACAAACAATCCTACAAATTAAGTGGAGCTCCATTATGCAACTCCGTTGCATAATGACGAAACACCACAACAATTATTTAGTTCGATCTTGTTTATGTAACCAATAATATTAAATGTTGTTAGCATGGCAAGAGGGTGAAGCAAATGTAAACTACCTATCTAGTCAAGGTTAAATGAGGCCGGAAGCAACGAACAACACATCCGGAAACTCCTCATGTGCATATATTAGGTTAGGTCCTGTTCTGCCCTAAACCATATTTTTGGGATGTTTAACATGCAAAACAATGTCACCATGATAAACTAGGCAAAATTCTACCCCATTTACATATAAAGTTTATTAAATTCGGAGTTACGGTTATTTAGTTATGAATTAAATCATTTTAATATGGCATAGGAGCAAATTTAAACAAACATCATTTTAAACATTTTAACATGGCAAGAAAGTGGCATATTATTAATCTACACATAATTTTAAGCAAGTTTCATATATAGATCTTTTTAATCCGATGCACGGTTTGAAAGTTATTATATGCATGAACAGCAGGGGGTTTTCTATAAAACTGCAATCTCTGGAATAATAGACAAATTCGCTGTAGAGGAAAAAATAGAAACGGGCTGAAACTGGCTGGGACTGGGCTACTCACATTGGGCCAAGCCCAGGTCGGATCTGGAGGGGAAGCAATCTGGGCCTGCTCTGTGGGCTGCAGGAAGAGGTGGCCATAGGCTTGTCCAACAGAAGCAGGGGAGCGCTGGGCCTGTCCTTACCCATGGGCCTTGGCCCGGCCGGTGCTGGGCTGCCTACTGGCACAGGACGCAGGCTGCTGGGCTGGAGGCGATCGAGGCCTGGTCCGCGTGGGCGCGGTCAACGAACGCGGGCGAGCACCCGTTCGTCTCTGACGAGAGGAAAACAGGCGCAGCAGGACTTGCAGCGCCGGTGGACCTCCGGGAAGAAGATGGCGGCGACTGGGCGGAGCTGTGGGCGAGGAGCGGCAGCGTGGTGGCGGGATCCGGCTAGGAACGGCCTGGAGACGGCGGATCCGGCGGAACTGGAGGCGGCGCGATGAACTAAGGAGGCAACGGCCTCGGCCGCAGGGCGGTGAGGACGGCGCAGAGGCGAGGAGGAGGTCCTGCGGGGCCCGAGGGCACAGGGCGTCGGGGTGGCCGGATCCGGTCGCGGGAACTCGCCGGGATCCCATTCCCTGCCGGATCGAAGCAGAGGCGAGCCGGTGGACTGGGTGCTCCATGGCGCGGGGCCCCTGGTCCAAAACAGAGTGAGGGAGACAGAGGTGAGACGAGGAGCAGCTCGGGCATGAGCCAGGGATCGAGCCCCTGGCTCTCTCCTGCGGGGGTTTCTGTCGTTGGTTGGTGGATCGAGGGGATCCAGAGGAGAGCGCCGGTTGGGTGGAAGGATCAGACAGATCCCGAGGAAGGGGGAGACCAGGTGGAGAAGTTAGTGGGTGGCGGCGAGAGGGGGATTGGATGGATTGGACGGGCTAGGGCTAGGGTTAGACTGATATATATAGTAGGTGGGTTGACTTAGGGGTATATCGTCCCTCTGATCGCAATCGAACGATCGCGAATAAAATAGCTAGGAAGCCCAAATAAGAAAACGGTGATGTTTTGTAGATGTTTGGGGATGATCCGGGTCCAACGGTGACGACTGCCCGGGTCGGGTCCGGGACAATTTTCGGACGTGCGCGCAAGGGGGTTTGATGCACTGAGCAGAGAGGGTTAGGTTGGACCTGACGGTAGGTATCCTGTGCAGACGGTCTCGAGCTGAGAGAAGAGAAGAGAGGGAGGCCCGACGACTGTTTCCGGAGACCGAAAACGTCTGACGTTAGACCGGCTACTAATGCCGCTATATTTATCCGTTGGGGCATCAAACGGACTCCGAATGCGATGAAACTTGACAGGCGGTGTATCTACACTAAAATAAGACCACACGTCAACTCTCGTCCCATTCCGAGAACATTTTCCGGCCACTTATAAAATACTATTTCGGACATGTCGCGGGTGCGTGCAAGTGTGACTGGGCTCAGAACGGACGACGGACGGAACTGGGGAACCCGGACGGATGCAAGTTTTGAAAACATGATGATGCAATGCATATGATGACATGACAAGATGCAACACGCAAGCAAATGACATGGCAACGCCGGCGAATAACTAGAAGACACCTGGCACATCGGTCACGGGGCGTTACATCTTCGCCGAACTAGTGCACCTATACAATTTACCATTGTATTGGGTGTGTTGGGGACACAAGAGACTCTTTTTTATTTGGTTGCAGGGTTGCTTGAGAGAGACCATCTTCATCCTATGCCTCCTACGGATTGATAAACCTTAGGTCATCCACTTGAGGGAAATTTGCTACTGTCCTACAAACCTCTGCACTTGGAGGCCCAACAACGTCTACAAGAAGAAGGTTGTGTAGTAGACATCGAGCTCTTTTCTGGCGCCGTTGCTGGGGAGGTTAGCGCTTGAAGGTATATCTTTAGATCTTGCAATCGAGTCTTTTAGTTTCTTGTTTTATCACTAGTTTAGTTTATAAAAGAAAACTATAAAAAATGGAATTGAGTTTGTCTCATATGCTTCATCTTTTTAATATCTTTCGTGAGTATGATGGAAAGGAAAATTGTGCCAAAGTGTTAGAAGAAGAATGCATTAAAATGTTTGGCATTAAATCTTTGAATGATGAGCATGATTGCAATGTTGTTAGTATAAACTCCTTGAATATCCATGGTACTAATTATGATTGCACTAGTTATGATGAAAATGTCTCCTATAAGCATGTCAATTTTTCTGGAGTGCATTGGGTTTGCAAGTACACACCAAATAAGGAAGATAGATACTGCAAGAGGCATAAGTATTTAGAAACTAAATTGTTGCAAGAAAGTCTTGATGATTGTGCTGAAATATTAAATATTTTTCTCACCCCTTGTGAACTTTGCAATGAACATGGTCATTTAAATCTCTAGTGCAAATTATTTCATGACCGAATCGTATCCAAAAATTGTGATAATTTGATTACCCTTGAGCATCATAAAGAGCTTAGTCTTCTTTTGGGGTATGAGGAAATGAAACATATAATTAAGGGTATTCCAAAGTTTAATCTTGATAGATTTCTTGATTTTGATCTAGAGAAAATTTATATGTATTGTGCGGTGAATTGTATTGAAAATCCTTATATTGCCAACTACATAAAGAAAAGAAAAGAAATAGAAGATGAAGAGAATACTAATGAAAGGGAAGAGACTTCCCAATATCCTCCTATTATTTCTTATGATGAATCAGGTAACGAGGAGGAGCCTTCTATTCAACCAATCTCATTAATAAGGAGCTCCAAAAAGAGGATTGAACCCACACATGATGTGAAGAAGAAGAAAAGAAAAAGCAAGAGAGGTAAAAAGATATCTCTCCCAAATAATGCTGCTCATATTACTATTGTGCCTCATCAAAATATAATTGTGGAAGATAATGATACTTCTTATGACTTTGAAAATATTTTTGGTACTTGCTTGGAAGAATATGATAATTGCTATACTATTGGTGCTATCCATACTATTAATGATGAGAGTGATTATGCTTATGATATGAAAAGGCCCAAGCTTGGGGATGCTATGTTTGATGAAGATGGTGTTTTTGAGAATATATTTGCTGCAATTAATGTTTATCCCAAGCTTGGGGGTGCTACGTTTAATGAAGATGATATTTTTTTGTCTCCCAAGTTTTGGTATGCAAATTTATAATGATGATATCATGCCTCCTACCTATGATGATTATTGTGATGATACTTATGCTATAAAAAGTAGTGATTATATTTATAAAACTTTTCATGATTATGATTACCCCTTTCTGAACATTACTCTTTTAATGTGGAAACAATTTATAGTATTCGAGTCTCTTATGATACTCCCACTATTCCGAATGAGAAGAATCTTGCTTATGTGGAGCGTAGTAAATTTTCTATGCTTGTAGATCATGAAAAGAATGCTTTAGGTGCTGGTTATATTGTTGAATTCATTCATGATGCTACTGAAAATTATTATGAGGGAGGAATATATACTTGTAGGAATTGCAATAATATCAAGTTTCCCCTCTATGTGCTTAGAATTTTGAAGTTATGCTTGTTTTACCGTCCTATGCAAGTTGATTATTGTTCCCATAAGTTGTTTGCTCACAAAATCCCTATGCATACGAAGTGGGTTAGACTTAAATTTGCTAGTCATATTCTTCATGATGCTCTCTTTATGTTTCGATTCTTATCCTTTATGTGAGCATCATTGAAATCATCATGCCTAACTAGGGGCATTAAGCGGTAGCGCTTGATGGGAGGCAACCCAATTTTATTCTTGTTCCGTGATTTTTGCTCCTGTTTAGTAATAAATAATTCATCTACACTCTGTTTAGATGTGGTTTTATGTGTTTAATTAGTGTTGTGCCAAGTAGAACCTTTGGGAAGACTCGAGGAAAGTCTTTGCGATCATGCTGTAAAAAACAGAAACTTTAGCGCTCACGAGAATTGCTGCCATTTTTATTTGGTGAGAGTTATTTAGTTAATTATTTTTGAATATTATTAATAGATAAATTCGTGAGGTCCAGCAATTTATTTTAGAATTTTATGAGTTCCAGATGTAAACGTTTGATCCAGATTACTACAGACTGTTCTGTTTTTGACAGATTCTGTTTTCAATGTGTTGTTTGCTTGTTTTGATGAATCTATGAGTAGTATCGAAGGGTATGAACCATAGAGAAGTTGTAATACAGTAGATATTACACCAATATGAATTTATAATGAGTTCACAACAGTACCTAAGTGATGATTTATTTTCTTATACTAACGGAGCTTACGAGTTTTCTGTTAAGTTTTGTGTTGTGAAGTTTTCAAGTTTTGGGTAAAAGATTCGATGGACTATGGAATAAGGAGTGGCAAGAGCCTAAGCTTGGGGATTCCCAAGGCATCCCAAGGAAATACCCAAGGACAACCAAGAGCCTAAGCTTGGGGATGCCCTGGAAGGCATCCCCTCTTTCGTCTTCGTTCCTCGGTAACTTTACTTGGAGCTATATTTTTATTCGCCACATGATATGTGTTTTGCTTGGAGAGTCAATTTATTTTATTTAGTTTTGCTTGATGTTTGAATAAAATACCAAGATCTGAAATTATTAAATGTTATAGAGTCTTCACATAGTTGCATAATTATTGGACTACTCATTGATCTTCACTTATATCTTTCGGAGTAGTTTGTCATTTGCTCTAGTGCTTCACTTATATCTTTTTAGAGCACGGTGGTGGTTTTATTTTCAAGAAATAGATGAATTCTCGTGCTTCACTTATATTATTTTGAGAGTCTTAAATAGCACGGTAATTTGCTTAAATAATACTAATATGCTAGGCATCCAAGTCATGCTAGTTGAGTAGTTGTGAATTTGAGAAATGCTTGTGTTGAAGTTTGCAAGTCCCATAGCATGCACGTGTAGTAAACGTTGTGTAACAAATTTGAAACATGAGGTGTTATTTGATTGTCCTCCTTATGAGTGGTGGTCGGGGACGAGCGATGGTCTTTTCCTACCAATTTATCCCCCTAGGAGCATGCGCGTAGTGCCGAGGTTTTTGATGACTTATAGATTTTTGCAATAAGTATGTGAGTTCTGTATGACTAATGTTGAGTCCATGGATTATACGCACTCTCATCCTTCCAGCATTGCTAGCCTCTTCGGTATCGTGCATTGCCCTTTCTCACATTGAGAGTTGGTGCAAACTTCGCCGGTGCATCCAAACCCCGTGATATGATACGCTCTTTCACACATAAACCTCCTTATATCTTCCTCAAAACAGCCACCATACCTACCTATTATGGCATTTCCATAGCCATTCCGAGATATATTGCCATGCAACTTTCCACCGTTACATTTATTATGACATGCATCATTGTTGTCATAGTGCTTTGCATGATCATGTAGTTGACATCGTATTTGTGGCAAAGCCACCGTTCATAATTTTTCATACATGCCACTCTTGATTCATCGCAATCCCGGTACACCGCCGGAGGCATTCATATAGAGTCATACTTTGTTCTAGTATCGAGTTGTAATCATTGAGTTGTAAATAAATAGAAGTGTGATGATCATCATTTTCTAGAGCATTGTCCCAAGTGAGGAATAAAAAAAGAAAAAAAAAGAGAAAGGCCATAAAAAGAGAAGGCCCCTCAAAAAAAGAGAAAGGCCATAAAAAAAGAGAAGGCCCAAAAAAAGAGAGAAGGGACAATGTTACTATCCTTTGCCACATTTGTTCTTCAAAGTAGCACCATGATCTTCATGACAGAGAGTCTCTTGTTTAGTCACTTTCATACACTAGTGGGAAATTTTCATTATAGAACTTGGCTTGTATATTCTAACAATGGGCCTCCTCAAGTGCCCTAGGTCTTCGTGAGCAAGCAAGTTGGATGCACACCCACTTAGTTTCTTTTGTTGAGCTTTCATGCATTTATAGCTCTAGTGCGTCCGTTGCATGGCAATCCCTACTCCTTGCATTAACATCAATCGGTGGGCATCTCCCTAGCCCATTGATTAGCCTCGTTGATGTGAGACTTTCTCCTTTTTTGTCTTCTCCACATAACCTCCATCATCATATTCTATTCCACCCATAGTGCTATGTCCATGGCTCGCGCTCATATATTGCGTGAAGGTTTATAAAGTTTGAGATTACTAAAGTATGAAACAATTGCTTGGCTTGTCATTGGGGTTATGCATGATGAGAGCATTCTTGTGTGACGAAAATGGAGCATGACTAAACTATATGATTTTGTAGGGATGAATTTTCTTTGGCCATGTTATTTTGAGAGGACATAATTGCTTAGTTAGTATGCTTGAAGTATTATTACTTTTATGTCAACATGAACTTTTATCTTGAATCTTATGGATCTGAATATTCATGCCACAATTAAGAAGAATTACATTGAAATTATGCCAAGTAGGACTCCGCATCAAAAATTCTGTTTTTATCATTTACCTACTCGAGGACGAGCAGGAATTAAGCTTGGGGATGCTGATACGTCTCCAACGTATCTATAATTTTTGATTGCTCCATGCTATATTATCTTCTGTTTTGTATGTTTATGGGCTGTATTATACCCTTTTATATCATTTTTGGGACTAACCTATTAACCCACAGCCCAGTGCCAGTTTCTGTTTTTTCCTTGTTTTAGAGTATCGCAAAAAAAGGAAAATCAAACGAAGTCCAATTGACCTGAAACTTCACGGAACTTATTTTTGGAAGGAAAGCAACCCGGGAGACTTGGAGTCCACGTAAGGGAAGCAACAAGGAAGCCACGAGGCAGGGGGCGCGCCTTCCACCCTCATGGGCCCCTCGTGGCTCCCCTGACATACTTCTTCCGCCTATATATCTCCATATACCCTAAAACGATCGGTGAGCATAATAGATCGGGAGTTCCGCCGCCAGAAGCCTCCGTAGCCACCGAACACCAATCTATACCCGTTCCAGCACCCTGTCGGAGGGGGCAATCCCTCTCCGGTGGCCATCTTCATCATCCCGGTGCTCTCCATGACGAGGAGGGAGTAGTTCTCCCTCGGGGCTGAGGGTATGTACCAGTAGCTATGTGTTTGATATCTCTCTCATGTTCTTGAGGTGATACGATCTTGATGTATCGCGAGCTTTGCTATTATATTTCTATCCTATGATATTTTCTCCCCCCTCTACTCTCTTGTAATGGATTGAGTTTTCCCTTTGAAGTTATCCTATCGGATTGAGTCTTTAAAGATTTGAGAACACTTGATGTATGTCTTGCCGTGCGTATCTGTGGTGACAAAGGGATACCACGTGATTCACTTGATGTATGTTTTGGTGATCAACTTGCGGGTTCCGCCCATGAACCTATCATAGGGGTTGGCACACGTTTTCATCGTGATTCTCCGGTAGGAACTTTGGGGCGCTCTTTGAGGTTCAATGTGTTGGTTGAATAGATGAATTTGAGATTGTGTGATGCATATCGTATAATCATACCCACGGATACTTGAGGTGACATTGGAGTATCTAGGTGACATTAGGGTTTTGGTTGATTTGTGTCTTAAGGTGTTATTCTAGTACGAACTCTAGGGCTGTTTATGACACTTATAGGAATAGCCCAACGGATTGATTGGAAAGAATAACTTTGAGGTGGTTTCGTACCCTACCATAATCTCTTCGTTTGTTCCCCGCTATTAGTGACTTTGGAGTGACTCTTGGTTGCATGTTGAGGGATAGTTATGTGATCCAATTATGTTATTATTGTTGAGAGGACTTGCACTAGTGAAAGTATGAACCCTAGGCCTTGTTTCAACGCATTGCAATACCGTTTGTGCTCACTTTTATCATTAGTTACCTTGCTGTTTTTATATTTTACAAATACTCATATCTACTATCCATATACCACTTGTATCACCATCTCTTCGCCGAACTAGTGCACCTATACAATTTACCATTGTATTGGGTGTGTTGGGGACACAAGAGACTCTTTGTTATTTGGTTGTAGGGTTGCTTGAGAGAGACCATCTTCATCCTACGCCTCCTACGGATTGATAAACCTTAGGTCATCCACTTGAGGGAAATTTGCTACTGTCCTACAAACCTCTACACTTGGATGCCGAACAACGTCTACAAGAAGAAGGTTGTGTAGTAGACATCACTGCTGCGGTGCAGGCTGATGGAAAGCGGCCAGGACACAATGCTGGAACGCGTTGTTGAGCTGCTAGACATGGCGGCCTCGGGAGCCCCGCCCTTCTGCCATCAGCTTTCTCCTCAGGCCGCTACGGTGATTCTCGGCGGTCTATGCCTCCACCACGCACCATCAGGCATGCCGGGGGCTTCGTCAACACCAGCATGGCCGGTGGCGCCGGGGGCTCTACCACCCCCGTACCGCCTATAACAAGCATGGGCACAAGCGTCGCCTTCCATGGCCCAAGTGGGATGCCGCGCTATCACCCCCAGGACGTCATGCTGGGCCGGGTGACATGCAGTGTGGGGCACCACGGCGAGGTGTTCGGGGTAACAGCCCAGAAGCCTACGTGCGCCGCATGACAGAACAGGAGTACACGCCGGAGGACGACCCCGGCTCGTTCATTGGAGAAGGTTGGGAAGAAGGGACGCTAGGAGTCGAGGCCTTCCAAGAGCTGCCGGGGAACCACCACGACCGCGTGTGCGACGACCACTACAGGGTACCCCTAACCCCTCAGGAGCAAGCTTACGCTAACAATGAGTCGCAGGAGGAGCAGGTCACCGCAGCGGCAGGCGGCCCCAGCTCGGCAGCCCCCCTGGTAGCGGGAGGGTCGCGTTGGGGGCTGCAGGAGAGGGGCCGGGAGCCAGGCCCCTTCCCAAAGCGTACAAGGCCAAGGGATACCCGGAGGTAGGCCCTCTGCCGGGGAGGCTTCGACGACCCTTCCCCCGGTAGAGGACCTGTGGTCGCCGAGGGAACCACTGGCATCCCCTTTCCCTCCCTTGTGTCATCGTGGTGACCGGTCGGCACAGAGGAGGTCGAGGGCGGCGCAAGGCGGGGCCCTCGTCTGGCGATATGAAGCAAGGCTGGTTCCTGTGAAGCTCGCCGCCCGTGACACTGGTAGCGACCGCGGGCTTCATGGGTGATCTTGAGGGACGCTTCGGCCTTCGCATTCTCGAGGTCACACTGGTAGCGACCGAGGTTGATGGCCACCTTCAGCTTGCACCGCTCCTCCACCAGCCGGAGACCTTCTGCCTCAAGACGCGAATCGACACCGGCAAGCTCTTCACCAAGGTGGCTCATCGCGCCCATCACCTCCTGGAAGAGCTCATGACGAACCACACTCCGCCCGTGCTTGAGCTCGAACGCTCGACCCACCTCGTCCTCCACCTCGGGGGCAGCGGGCGGGGCATCAAGTGGCGCACCACCTCCCGGCGGGGGGGCGGGGGCTGGCACCGCGCCTAACGTCAGCCCGTCCTCGCGAGGAGCCCAAGCTGATCGGGGCTCGCCACTTGAAGAGGAACCAAATATCGAGGTCAACCAGCGGATTTCCATGATCAAGGGAGGAGTCTTGGGCACGCCCGCCAAGCTCCACACCAGGCCATGGCAGAGGGGCGGCCGAACCGCGGACTCAGCGCGCCACGAAGGCGAGGACGCTCCCCCGACCGACCCTGCTCCAAGGGCGGCAGGCGGGCTAGGAATGCTCAAGGTTGATGGGGGAGTTGATGAAGGAGGAGGCAGCCTCTCGGAAGACGCAACAGCTTCAATGGAAGGAGCCTTGAAAGACAGACGTCAGAATAAGAAGACCACACGCAGGAAGCCACGGCAATAAGATACTCACGCGTCAATGGCGATGTACTTCCGTCGCTTCAACGGCCCAAAGATATTGCTGTCACTGGGGGATCCCTTCCTCCTGCGGAGCTCCTCGAAGTCCACACAAAGATGATCAAAGCGCTGGACATGACGGCCGGTGCGCAGCGGAGCCGAAGAAGAACCAAGAGGGATGGCTTCAAAGGGGACCAATCGTAGCGAACAGCCTTGCGCCCTCTCATTGCAACCTCCCGAGGCTCCTGGAGCCTCAGCGTTGGGAATCGCATGCCGCGCCTCCTCAGCAACCAACACCTCAGGAGGGGGGTCGCAGGCCCCCGAGGACGATGCCCCAGGATCACCGCTCGTCATGTGCTCCTCGGCACTTGAGCCACCGGCCCCCGTCGGAGCTCGCCCCCCGCACCATCACCTGGGGCAAGCTCGGCACCGGCGGTAGGGAGGGGGACCACGATGACGGGGTTCTCGCGGGGCCCCGTCAAGCCGACTGGGCGCAGCCCCCACTCATCAAAGGAAGGCATATTTGCGGCAAATGTGACTTTGTTCTCGCAGCGGTACAACAGGCAGCTGTTCCTGGGCATCTCATCCGGTAGAGGGAACTCTGATAGGACCATGAGCACTGTTTGCCGCGCCGCAAGAGGAAGCCCCTCCTCCTAAAACCTCATGTTCTCCTGGCTGCGGAGCAAGTCCCACATCGGGCGGGAGTGGCGCTGAAGTGGAGCAACTCGACGCCTAACAAACTCCCTCACCACCATTGGCACGGTCATGCCGAGGTCCTTGAACCACCTCAGCCTGGCCCAGACAAGGGCAAGGCGGGGGCTCGTGAGCTTCTGATGACCCCAACCGGAGTTTAGAATAGCAGGCCCCACCAGAGCTTGGAGCAGAGGGTTGAGCACGCCGGCATCAACAAACACCCATCGAGTACGGAACTCGCTCGTGGATGAAGGAAGCTCGAAGTCGATCCCCACGCCTGCCGTCGCAGCCACGACCTGGAAGCCCACGTACCCCAAGCTCTGCCGGGGACCGGTGAGATGCAGCGAGAAGAAGTGGCGGAAGAGTGCCACGGAAGGAGCGATGCCCACCATGGCCTCACACAAGAAGGCGAAGACAGCAAGAAGGGTCACAGATTGAGGGTCGAGATGGAGCATGTGGATCTGATAGTGCACGAGCACCGCGTTGAAGAAAGCGGAGAAGGGAGGAATTCGGCCAGCTAAGAGGGCCTCAATGAATATCGGAACCTCGGTGACTGCCCGAGCCATGCGAGTGCGAGACGCGGGCCAAGCTGTCGTCGCTCCCCACTCGTTGAAACTGGAGGCAAGCATGGGGCGCACCTTGTCCATGGCCTTGTCGTTGAGCACCCGGGGTCGGCCGAGCGCCGGCTCGAAGGATGGAGGCGCAGTGGGCGAGGACAGAGGTTTCTTCCCCTTCTCGGCTTGTTTCGACGCCATGGCGGAGAAGTAGGCGGAGCGCAATAAGATTGGGAGGACGGAGCAGGGCCTAGAGGAAGCAGGGAGATTGGAAGAGTCAGGTGCGGCGAAGGAAGAATAACTGAGTAAGAAGCGGGGGCCGCATAGCCAGGCGGATTCAAAGGCGGCGTGGGGAAGTGGAGACGCCCATGTCCAAACAGCCGCCACGCGTCAATCGAGGCCGCAGGCTTTTGGGGCCCGCGGTGCTCTGTACTTGGCCCTTGGCTTCGCCGCGAAGCCAAGCTCGAGCGCACCTTGGCCCCGGGGGCTACTGTTAGCGTCCTGGGAGCGGGGGTCCCCAGACTTTCCTGCCTGCGGCCCACTGCGTGGCTAAGCCAGCAGGCCATATGGCCCATCTTCATCAACAAGGCATCCAAGACCCTCGCGAGGGGCCAAGCCTCGCGAGGCCGATGACACAAGACCTCCTCTGGAGCGGCCTAGTCAGGCAGGCTCACGAGGAGCGGAGATATCAAGGCGAGGAGAACCTCACGAGGCTCTCGTGATGTGAGCCATGACGATCGACACCAAGCGGGCTCTAGGCAGGCGCCAGCGTGCACAACGTCCTTGTTTTCTCTTTGGTGCTAAGGAAACCAGCGCATGCGAGGAGTACCGAGGCATCAGGAAAAGGTTGCCATTTTGGTGCAACAAGACCGAGACCAGAAGGACGGCAAGACGGAGGTCATCATGGAGCCCAAGACGACGTCACCACCAGAGCCTTTGGCAGGCAAAGACCACTTTTGTCAGGATAGCTTGTACTAGCTGTCCCCTTCAAATTTGCCCACCATTGTTGGCTCCCTTCCCGCTCAAGATTTGGGAAGAGGACTAGGGCCTCTATAAGTAGGGCTAGCCACCACAATAGGCAGGGAGGACGAGATCTTAGATCACTCTCACCCACACAAGTTAGCCAAGCACAAGAACACCTCAACCTCAGGAGGCCGTTCTTCCCATTGTATCATTCATCATCAGCCCAAGAGGCAATCCACCACCACCACACTGGAGTAGGGTATTACACCACAACGGTGGCCCGAACCAGTATAAATCTTGTGTCTTTCCGAGTTGCGAGTTTGTCGAGTTCGTCCGCGAGATTTTAACAAGCTAGGGCGAAGATCGGTGGAAGGAAAAGACTTCGCGCGCACCCCAGTGTTCGAACCTTAAGGGTTTGTTGGAACCCCACATCCGACATTACCGAAACCCCCGAGGGAGTGTATGGGCCTTAATGGGCCTTAGTGGGAGAGAGGAGGAGGCGGCCAAGGTGGAGGGCGCCCCCCTAGCCCAATCCGAAATGGGTAGGGGGCCGGCCCCCCTTCCTTCCCTCTCTCTCCCCCTTCCTTTCTCTCCTACTCCAACAAGGGAAGGGGGAATCCTACTCCCACCGGGAGTAGGACTCCCCCCTTAAGGCATGCCATAGAGGGATGGCCCTCCCCCTCCTCCGCTCCTTTATATACGGGGAAGGGGTGCTACCTCTTGAGCACTGCGTTGGTTTTCCCTTGAAGATGAAAGGGTGATGCAGCAAAGTAGCGTAAGTATTTCCCTCAGTTTTTGAGAACCAAGGTATCAATCCAGTAGGAGGCCACACCCAAGTCCCTCGTACATACACAAACAAATAAGAACCTCGCAACCGACACGATAAAGGGGTTGTCAATCCCTTCATGGTCACTTATGAGAGTGAGATCTGATAGAGATAATAATGATAAGATAAATATTTTTGGTATTTTTATGATATATATTGAAAGTAAAGATTGCAAAGTAAAAATAGATTGGAAACTTATATGATGGAGAATAGACCCGGGGGCCATAGGTTTCACTAGTGGCTTCTACGATGGGTGAACGAATTACTGTCGAGCAATTGATAGAAAAGCGAATAATTATGAGGATATCTAGGCATGATCATGTATATAGGCATCAC
The DNA here is from genome assembly GCA_034509565.1 of Triticum monococcum. Classification (NCBI taxonomy): domain Eukaryota; kingdom Viridiplantae; phylum Streptophyta; class Magnoliopsida; order Poales; family Poaceae; genus Triticum; species Triticum monococcum. The sequence goes on from CM067841.1 coordinate 434,091,746, forward strand.
GTCCGTGACAAGTAGACCGACTCCTGCCTCCATCTACTACTATCACTACAAAAAAATACACTTCTGTGATGATACGTGTTTGTCACAGTAGGTCGCTTTTTTGTCATGCATGTACAACCATGACAAATTTATGACAGAATCAAGATAGTCATACATGTGCTGTCGTAGAAGTGTTCCATGACATTACCAAAATTATCATCACGGAAGTGTCCACTTCCATGACGATAAATCGCGCATCACAGAAGTTCTTTCATCAAGGGTGACCGACATGTGGCATCCACCGTAACGAAACGCCGTTAAGCTATCGGGTCGGGTTTTGGATCCGATAACCCGTTAACAGACCCGACCAATGAGATATTTCCATGTGTAAAATTCTTATTGGCCGGACAAAACACGTGTCAGCTCGTCAGTGGGTCAGATAGGCGCCTATGATACGTCGACACGTGGCACGACCCAACAGAGGCCCATTCCTGTGAAAAGGCCGGCCCGTTTGACTTGGTCAAAAGGTGGCGGGTCGGCCCATGTAAAGCCTATTAACGGCTTGTTCGCATATAGCCCATTTACAGCCCGCTAACCCAAGGCCCGTTACGCCCTATCCGAATTAGGCCCAGTAGCATCATCTGGGCCATCCAATATGATTCCAGCCTGTTTTCACTTCTGGCCCATGTATGGCCCATGACGTCTTTTGGCCCATATGAGGCCCTATGTAACTCTTGGCCTATTAACGGCCCGTGGTGAAACTGGCCCGTAATGAACAGTGTATCACTTTACACCCATTAACGGCCCGTGGTGAAACTGGCCCATAATGAATAGTGTATCACTTTATACCCATTAACGGCCCGTTATTCCGTTGGGCCGTTTCCAGCCCATGTTATCTTTCGACCTTCTTAGAGCCCATTTATTCTTGGGCTCATTTCCAGCATTCGTTTACTTACGGCCCGTTACTGTCATTTTCTGCTTGTGGGCCAAATTCAGCCCGTGGTTACAGTCGGCCCATTTGTGGTCCTTTAATACGTTGGGCCGTTTTCATAGCGTCATCAAATACGGCCTATTAACGATGGCCCGTTACGGTCGGCCCATGAATGGACGATTCCAACTCTAGCCCGTTTACGACCATAATGCAGCCTGTTATTGGCCCATGTTTGGCCAATCGATCATATGGCCCGTATAAGGCCCAATGATGATACGGCCCGTAGAAGGCCCATTGTTTCTACGACCCGTAGAAGGCCTGCTGTTTCTACGGCTCATAGAAGGCCCACTGTTTCTACGGCCCGTAGGAGGCCCAGTGTCACTACAGTAAATATTAGCCCATGGTTATTGTGTCCTAGTTTTAAGAAATAGGTTATTGCATCCACTAGTTAACCGCGGAAAAAGAACTGCAATGACTACAAGCAAACAAATAAACAAGACAACAAGGAAATAAATAAGCAAGCAACTAACGCTAGGCTATCACGGCTATTACACATATTACATCCACTGGGCATCAAAGTTCGTCGCCAGTGCAAATATAGGGAACAAAGCAGCATATCATATACACTGGCCGTCAAAATTGGCCACCAGTGCAAATAAACACGGCAGCAAAACAAGAGCATAACTGAAACAACTTCAGAAGAGCTCAAGAAGCGTTATCCTGGGTATCCACCATGCTGGCAATAAGCTTAGCAAGCTGATTAGCTTTGTCCTATTTGGCGCTAAAATCCTCTAACGCTTGCTGTTGCACCAGAAAGTATGCATCTGAATGCTCCAAGGACTTCCGCAGTCCTTCTGCTTCTTGTCGCAGCACAGCTGATCGATGTCTTTCAGCTTGTAGTTGAGACTCAAGAAACCGAACTGATTCAGACAGTGAGTTTGAATAGCTTGTGCAAGCGGTAGTGGCCAGTAACTCCAACACTAAACCAAGACAGGATGTGTCACTATCCTGAACCTTATCTGCATTACTTCCTTTACCGTTGCTTAATAAGGCACTCTTCCCCAATATTCTGTCAGCATTCTAAAAGAAGAAACAAGCAGACACATAACAAGTTTAGCATGTACTAGTATATGAAACTCATTTCGGTGAACCAGTTCATTAGTAAGGTGGACCAGATTAAACTACCAAGTCTTCTATACTAGTACATAATAAAAGCATCAAACAAACATATATCTATGTCCTATGGTAGCAATGGAATCTTAAATTGGAAAAGTTGTTCTTCATGTTTAGGCACTTGTTCTACATGAACAGAGTACAGTAAGACACAAGAATATAATACTTAAAAATAGAAAATGAGCTCATAGACCTTACCACATTCTTGGTTCGGGACCAGTACAGAACAAGGCGTTCCCAGTCATCATCCAGTAAATGTGTCTCAGGAGAATGTAAGGGAATTTGATGAGTTTCTTTGTCAGTGAAGTACGTTTTCTTCAGGTAATTCCGATACTGCCACCAAGCATTCTTAAAGATAGCAGAGGTATTAGCACAGGTTACCACATCCTGAGTTTCCAAATCGGTCCTTCTCTATAAAGAAAAATGGGAAAATTTGTTGTATTATAACCATCATGGAGGTAGGATGTATGGGACAAAGCAAAGTAATTGCCATGAATAACATTACTTACACATAACTCCTGGACAAACACCTGCAACCGACATTTTCCTTCATCTTCAGTATAATATTTCCAAGATGGGAAGATACGCACATACGATTTAACAACATCAAATGTGATAGATGCTAAACTACGACTATCTGGTTGTGCTTCCTCCACAGGAATAGGCATACTAACTGGTGGAGTTGGGGTTCACCATGATAGTACTAGCCCTTTGGGCACTAGAGCTACCTTACTAACTGCTCTTGTTTTGGCGCTCTGTGGTGGAGATGGTGTTGTGTCAACAGGAACTGGGTTACTATCGGCTGGGGTTGGGGGTTAGATTGGGTGAAGCTGGTTCTCTGTCCATCGTAGTAGGGGTACAATCTACGAGAGTTTGGGTTATGTGTGGTAGGGCTAGTTCTTGTGCATGTACAACCGGGGTGCTATCTCCACCAAGACGTAGCACTGTTTTATTTGAAGACCGTGTTTTTAGTCCGCTAGATATTGGCATCACCCGCTCCAATTCAAATGGCTGATAAATAGGAAACATAGTTGAATGTACAAACATTGTATGAGAGACAGATGCAATAGATAGTGTGGAAAAAAAGAGGGCATGAAATAGTTGACATGTATATTGTTTAACTAAAATGGATAGCATGACATAATTTCACATATATGATGTCTATCTAAACTGGATAGCATAGCATAACATAATTCAAAGATATGATGAATAACTAAACAGGATCGCATGACATAATTCACCTACATGTTATCTAAGTAATCAGGATCGCATCATTTAATTCACATATGTGATTTATATGCTAAACAGAGGGCATTTGATATGATGTCTGAAATAAGAACATTGTGTTGAATATTGTGTATATGATGTCTAAACTATGCAATGCAAGACACCGTATGCATGATATGAGCAGTATAACCGTGCCAAGTTAGAGCATACACCTCAGTGGGGGAATAGGACTGGTCATCTGTCTCTGAATCCATCTTTGAGGAGCTATCGGGACCCAACAAGAGATCTGCTTCGACAGGTAGCACTGTCTGCTCTGAAGGCCTTGTTTTCACTCCAAATTTTTCCATATCCCACCCAAATGGCTGATTCACAGGAAGAGTAGTTTAATGTACAAACATTGTCGACAAATGGAAATGTAATGAAGAAAAGGATGGGCAAGATATCATTCAAATATATGATGCCTGGTTAAACAGGATGGCATTGCACATTTCACATATATTATTGTTGGCTAAAAGACATGAGACTGCATAATTCCCATATATGATATAGAAACTAAATAGGTGGCATTACAGAGCATGTCTAAACTAAGCAGATGACATATATGATGTCAAAAGTAGACACTGCAAGGCAACATATGCATGATATGACTAACATCATCATGCCAAGGTAGAGCAAACACCTTGGGGGGTAAATAGGAGTGGTCAGCGGCGTCTGAATCCGCCTTAGAACAGATATCTTCCTCTGGATTACAATCTGGAGAAGGGTGGGGAGGGTTTGCCATTGAACCCACCAAGGAGCGATGTCTACATGACATTGTATTGCCGGGCAAAACTCTTCTCTTTTTCTCTACATGTTCAGCATTACTGTGTACAATATCTGACATGCATACGAAAAAAATATGGTGAGATTATGTAAGGAGAGCATGTAGAAATTTAGAGTGATGGCAACAACCAGTGGATTGATGTTTTTCCGTTGAACCAAAATAGCCCTAATGGATCGACGTGAATGTATAGTAATAAGTGATGCAACAAGTGTACAACCTCTTTGCCGTAGCCGTGTCGACCTCAACATCATTGGGTTGGTCACTGAAGCAGTTGAGGCAGAGGTGTGGAGGAAGATCTGAGGAATCTGTAGACGGCGTCCAGGGCACTGCTTTGTTGTCACGGATCGTTCTGTCGTTGGAGCAGCTCCGGTGAGCCATAAGACGTCAAGGCTGAAGCAGCACAAGACAGACATCGTCAATCTCAAGTGGGATTCTAATAGCATCTCCAATAGATGATGTAAAATGGATGTAAAATTAACATCACCAAAAACCACCTGACTACAACAAATGAGGTAAAAACTATTGACTCTGAACTTAACTGTTGAAACTGAAATTTACTATGGAGACTGAATGCTACTGTCGGAACTGAACGCAATGGTAGCAGAGAGGCACTTGACATGTAGTTTAGGGAGGGCCTGCACTTCATCTTCAACCTACACCCCCCTGAGCCGCCAGCCACCACCGGCTGAACCGCCGGCCCCAGCGCCGCCTCTCCGCCCCGAAACAACTCGCCACCGCCGCCCCGGCCAGCCCTCTAGGCCCCCCGCCCCCACCCTGAAACCTAAGATAGATAGTGGGGTACCTCTCCGACGAGCCCCCGTCCCCGCTGCGGGTGGTTCTTCCTTAACTCCGGCGAGCCCCCCCCCCCAACCCCTGAAAATCGACTGACCCAAAAGTCGATTCAGTCGACTGAAGTGTGGCTTAATCGGAGCAGAGCAGCAGCACGAGCGAGGGGGAGAGCAGCAGCAGCAGCTGGGCGAGCGAGCGATCAAGCGAGAGCTGGAGCAGCAGCAGCAGATCCGGCTGGTATGGACGTCACCGCCGAAGGGGCCTCGCACTGGGGGAGAGCCACCGTGCAGATGTCGCCTGCGGCGCTGGCTTCAAGGTAGCCGCTCCATGGGGGTGCGGGATGGAGCACCGTCGGCGCCGGGAGGTCAAGTTAAGGAGAAGGTGCGATGCGATGATTGTACAACCTCTTTGGTGGCGCCGAGTAGGCCTCGGCTTCGTCCGAGGAGTCGGTGAGGATGCTGCGGTTCCGGTGGAGCAGGTTAAGGCAGCGCTGTGGGGATGGAGTAGCCGCGATAGACGAGATGGACGACGAATCCTCATCCGGGAGGTGGACGAGGGACGTCGAGCTATTGCGGTGGACGACATCGCCGGGAAGAGGCTCTGGCTGGGCAGCGGTGACATGGCGGACGGAGGAGGGTGGGGTTTCGCGGCTGGAGCGGAGAGGTTATGGTGGCCTGGGATTTCGAATGGAGAAAAGGGGGCGATGGGAGGGGGTGAAGCATGACTTAGGAACGCGCCTCCCAAAATGTAGGGTGTGTTACAAAAGTACCCCCCCCCCCACCGATTTGAACTAGCGGCCCTTTCGGCTCAGGGTTAGAAGGGGGACTTTGCGTGTCGGGATTTGGCAGCTGGAGGGAGTTTTCGGGCGCATTGTAATTTCAAGATAGCAAGGTGCGGGTTGTGAAGGCGCCAGTTTTCCGAGCATGATATCTGAATTTTCGGGATATAACAAGACGCGGGTTGAATTTTAGGGACAAGCCTAACGTGTAGTAATATTGTACTTGTACGTACCAAATCAATTCGCACTTCCCTCAACCAAAAACAAAACTAAAAAAATAAAACTATTCACACCACACAAAGAGAGAGTCTTGCCCCATTTTAGTATACAAATGCTATTCAAAGCTACTCCCTCCTTCCATCTATATAGGGCCTAATGCATTTTTCGATGCTAACTTTGACCAAATATTAGAGCAATGATATATGACATGCAACTTACACAAAGCACACCGTTAAATTCGTCTGTGAAAGGTTCTTTCAATGATATAATTTTCACATTGTGCATGTCATGTACTATTAATCTTGTCAATAGTCAAAGGCGGTCTTAAAAATCTCATTACGCCCTATATAGATGGAAGGAGGGAGTATGAATCCATGTTATGTCCGATTAAATTTGTTTGCTTGTTGTATAATGCATGTAACCTACTCATACCAACATTTTAGTGCATTCCAAATGTCTATACTACCGCTGCAATTCGAACTAAATTTGAATTCGTTTCTCTATTTCAATAAGAATCTACAATCATGATTGTTGCCAACTTCAACCATCATAGTTTCCTTACTATCCGCCACATATAAATCAGACGGCCTATAATGCAGGATGGCAGGCACACCATCATCAACAACTCTGTTTTTTATAAGAGTAGAGATAAAATATATTAAATGTAGCATACCATGTTCATAACCACACCATGTGTATCACCGTTATATATATTCACACATCCGTCGGTTTGAAACACAATGATAAATTCTTCAAATATCCGAATTCGCTTTTTATAATGAAGTATATATGATCTCTATTCATCTTTTACACCCACACAACCCTCTTCTCTTTGTAGCTAGCGCTAACTTTCTCTTGTGCATGCACACACCCGCATCCCTCTCACCCTCCCTCAGCATTCTCTAGCTCCATCGCGCAAATTCATCTTTTCACTTTAGGTCGTTCACCCACGGTGTGTGTAGGCCCCCCAGCTCCTTCTTTACGACACACATCGATCGATATGCCTCTCTAGCCAGGTGTGCCTAGCACAAACACAAGCTTCCCCTCTTCTCTTGTCACCATCCATGCCTCACTCCCCCTTGATATAGTATGCCTCTCGTACCACCTCCTACATGCATCCCTCTCTCTCTCTCTATCCTTCTCCTCGTGCCTCATTTGCTTCTAACACACACATGCATGTATACCGATCGATCTCCCAACATATACCTAGATCGACTTTAACTACCCCCCCATCGATCAATGTACCTCACAAGTTGTGTCTCTCCTTTCTCTTACAAAGGGCGATGATCTTCCTATGTAGTTACGTCTGCTTACCACAGCCACATCGTCCCCTCTCATCATTCGTGCGTGCCTCCTGACCCGTCTCTCACACGCACGTGCACAGACAACAAGCAGCCATCTCCTCTCTTATTGATATTGCGGGCATGCCCTCCGTTTGCCTAGCAAGCCTATCCCACCATTTGTTAGAAGCAACTCCACTACCACCCCCTCCAACACTCTAGCTCTGTCTCTCTCCCAACCTTATTCATCTCCTGCACATATGCCTGGATGTCGATCGATCTCCCTTAATACATGAGGCAGATCGATCTCCTTAATACATGAGCTAGGCCTCTCTCCTCCTCCACACATATACCAGCCATTGTACCTCTATAGTTAATTGGGCCTCCCTCTTCCCCCACCACACACCGATAGTCGAGCGCTGCAGGTAGGTATCCATGCCACAGAGACAAACTGCACATGTCCCATCTCATGTTCCAATAGGCCAGCCACTCTATATCTTTGACGTGGACACACACAAATTCGATGGCACTCTTTATCGATCACGCGCGCGCACACACACACACACACACATCATCCGTCTCTTCGATTCTATCGACACCTCAAGCCGATGATACCTCCACTCTCTTCTCGTGGATCGCCCCCTCTATATATATGTTATATCCAGGACTCTATTTCACACACATTGCATATGTTAAATTTTTTGATTGACCCCCCCCCACACACACACACACAAAAAAAACTCTCAAGAACCCACACACTATATCTCTCTAGGGTTGTATCTCTCTCACACAACCCCGCGTAGGTGGTGTACGTATACAAGAAGAGAATAGGTGCACCGTGCACGTACTCACGCTTCGTGCCCAGCCACACCCGCGCGGGTACACGGTGGAGCTCATTTCTCCGCAGAAGCTGAATTTGTTTTGGAAACATCAAGTGGCCAGAGACTCGAAAACTTATTTGCCCATTAGTGACTTGTCAGGGCGGTGGATTTTAGTTTGTACGATAATGCTGCATCCACCTAAAGTAACAAAAGTTCTTACGTAAACTTCCTAGTAATTCCCTCTTCGTAGGTGTAGCATTACTCCTAACATTTGTAATATCAGTTTGAAACTTATAATATTGTCGTGTCCTATTCCTGCGTTTTCAAAATCCTGTGAATCAAACAGGTCCTGAGTTGGTGATGATGTTGTGCCTCCCATCTTTCACCAATAGCCGTCGGATCTAGATCTAACGCATGCAAACCAAGCTTCTCCATTTTTGCAAAAAGATGCCCGCACTTGTTCCATATTTACAAACAACTCCTTGTCTCTCACAATCTAGGAGTAGAAGGCCGTGGAAAAATCTGGCGCGATGGCCGCTGCCGGAGCCGTCCACCCCCAATCTTGGTGTTCCGTGCAATGCATGAGCATCTACGCACGGGAAATTATGTCAAACAGGGCTAGTTGTAAGCAGGCTAGCTCTACAGCCATGATGATAGTGACTGCAGACGGTGAGGCTGACTATGGTATGCCGAACACGGCACCTATACTCAGGTGTCATCTCCGACGCAGGGTCTTGTCACTTCACTGTGAGGAGCAGCACGTAATAATTTGACCAACGGGTAGTACAGTGCTAGTACTCCTACTACTACATTGGTAGTACTACTACTAGTACTAGTAGCACCACCGTCTGGATTTAGGAGTACTACCACGTCCACCGGCACCGAGGAACGTCTCCAGGTAGCACTACTAGGGAAAACCTTATACATAGAACTTTAGCAGTAGCGCGGGTCAAAGAAGCACGCTGGTGCTAAGTAGCAGTAGCGCGCCTGTGCAAACCGCGCTGTAGATAAAGTTTTAGCAGTAGCGCGTCTTGTTCTAAACACGTTACTACTAAAATTCCCACGGCTTAGCCGATACGCTACACATAGTAGTAGCAACCTATATCGAACCACGCTATCGCTACTTTCTTTGTAGCAGCGCGTTTTAATCTAAACTCGCTATTGCTAAAGGATATAAAATTAAATGGAAAGCACATAGAAAGGTAATTGAAAATGAAAGAAATAGAATAAGGTGAAAGGAAAAAAATAAAATGTGAAGAAAACTAAATGAAAAAGGGGCAAAAGAGAAAGGAGTAGCAGTAGTGTGTATCCTAGAACACGTTGTAGCTAACATAGCAGTAGCGCGTTTTCTGGGACGCGCTACTCCTACTTCTGACTTAACCACAGGGTTCATCTTTCCCCACGGCCACTTCCCCCAAATCCAGCTCTCCACTCTCGCCGCCGCTGTCGCCCGTCGGCCGCCGCGCGCTCTCCGCACACCCTCTATGCCACCCCCGACCCCAGATTCAATGCCGCCCCGCCCCCGACCTCAACGCCGCCCCGGAAGCCGCCCCCGACCCCGACCTCGACGCCGCCATCCACCGCGCGCCCGAGCCCCGACCCTGACCTTGACGCCGCCTGCCCCTCCTCGTCGCAGGCACCCGAGGTGAGCACGCCCGCTCCTCCCTCTCCCCTACCTCTTCCTAGTGTTTCTTTATATTTTAGTTGCATCAAATTAGTTAGGGTTCATGTAAGGGTGGAAACGAATCGGATGCGGATGCGGCTCAAATGAGTTATGGTTCATGTAAGGGTGGAAACGAATCAAACTTCTAAGATGAATCATAAAACGAGTAAAATTTGACCACTTATTTCACTTTATAGTTGGATAATTGGAATATCCGCTACCACTTTCCACCCCTAGCTTCATCAAATTAGATGGTAATTAGGGCAGTAGTTCCTAGGTACTAATTAGTTAGTAAGAACTAGCTACTAATTAGGTACTAGTTTATTTTTATTTATAGTAAGTTTATTTTTAATGAGAACTAGTTAATAAGAACTTGTTGCTATTTTTGTAGTTAAAGCAATTTTTCTCGCATCGACGTGGACGATGCCTATCCCGCATCCTCGTCGTCGAGTCGGTGGAGGACGACACCTGCTTGACCAGATGGGCCATGTCCGGGACTGGGCTCCGCCGGGGTGGTACTGGGAGGCGCTACCTACCGGGGGGCACAGGTTGGTGAGGAGCCAGCCTGTCGTTGACCCGAACCTTCTTTGGTGGCGGTCGCGTGGGCCAGTGACAGTCCAGAGGCTCGAGGACACCGCGGAGGTGGTGCGTCACCGTGTTAGTGAGGAGGACGCGCACATCCGTCTCTACTTGTTTGTGTTGGAGCACAGGTTCTCCAATACTTGGCAGGTTCTCCAGGGATCTCACTAGAGCTATGATCCCGTGATGGTTCCTTCTCTCTGGGTGTCCACCGCCCGCGCCGATACCCGTCGTATGCTAGGGTTTTAGTTGTATTAGTGATGTTATATGTATGACACTATTCGGGATGTATTAGTGATAATATTCGATGATGTATGGATGCATGAGATGATTTACTTTTGCTTATTGAATGCATGCTAATTTGAGTCCTATAAGATATTTTGAAATGTATATCTTGTGTTGCTCAAATAAGATATGTGCTTGCCCAAGTGGCCGGTCATGTTTGCAGGTTACACCTCCGAGTGGCCTATGTTTTGCCGGAGTGTTGATTCATTTCCATTCCGGCAAATTTCAGGCACTCAATATGTCCTATTTTAGCAAAGGTCATGCCGGATTTTTCCGTGAATTTTGGCATGACTTGTGCCAGAAGATGTAGGAAATATCGAGTGCCATGGATTTGTGTGTTGAGTATCCTGGTAGTTGTCTTTGATCGATTTTCAATTAATGTTTTAACTATGAACATAGGAAATGTCTGACGACGAAAAGGATTTTGGTATTTGCAAATACTGCGAAGACGAGCGCGGCATGTGCGACGGAATCTTCCTAGATGATGATAGGCGCTTCAGCATCAAGCTGGACGAGAACTTCGAAGTGGACACAGTAAGTCACAACGACAAGTCTTTCTTCATAATTAAGCATGACATTTGCTTCAACTTATAATTTAAGCATGACATTAAGCATGAAAAGTCTTTTTTTTACTATTCTACTAGCGTATCCCCTGCCATGCAAGAGTTTTTGTATTGGATAAGATAGGTTTCAGTCGTACTGTGGAGGAAAAGAAAGTTTACTTGAAGACCGAGCATGGTTATATTTTCCACGCAAAATTATACAATTCAGACGACTACACCTATTTTGGATGCAAAACATGGCGAGCACTATGCAAGACTTATGCATTTGAGCCTGATATGGTTATCACCTTTGATATTCGTCCGGAAGATGATATTGAAGGTAATACCGACATCTGGGTCGATGTGCAGACGCCTCCAGTTATACCATTATGTAAGTTTCTCAACCATATTTATGTCTTTGATATTGTTTATTCAAAAATAGTTGACAACTAATTTGTATTGTCAGCTTATTTCGGTGCAAGCAAACATGTCCAGTGCTTGGTAGACAATACCTACTACTGTCCCGAGGCTGAACTAAACTGCGAGGAGCTAAGTCATTATGTTTCATGGCTTGAGGATCTTGATACTGTCAAGACAAATTTTCTTCCTGCATTTAGAAATGTTAGTACTGAAAACGTGCGACCAATAGTGTTCGTAATGAACTACGGTCACATCTATTTAGGAAGGATGGTAAGATTTTTACTATTTGTCCTCAGTGCATCTTTTCCATACATTATTTTTGAAGCTAAACTTCATTTCTAAGTATGTTACCGTGCGATGTTCTTCAACAGGGACTCCCGATGAATGTTGTGCCTTATGGGATCGAGACTAAAGGTACCATGAGTATTATTAGCTTACAGCCAAGATATCCTACAGATTACTTTAGTGCATTCAAGATTAGTGATTGTTGAGGATATAACCACTAAGGGTAAATCGTCTAGGAGGGGCCGGTTCACCTTCACCTATACAGAAGCCCAAGGAAACCCAGAAGATGGCGCTTTACGGGTAAGGCTTAGAGGCCCAGAGCCCGCAGGCGATTTAGGGCCAATGGTAGTAAACCGCCATGATTGTATAAACTTGTATTGTAAGATAGGAAAGAGGAGACCGAGGCGGACACTTGTATGAGCCAGCTTCGGGACTTTGTAGACCGGCCGGGGTCCTCCTGAGTATATAAAGGGGTGAACCGGCGGCGGTTCAAGGAGAGAACAACAACTCGAGAGCCAGACAAAGCGGATTCGCTCCCTGGCCTTCGAACCCCTAGCAATACCAATCACAACTAGACGTAGGCTTTTACCTTCATCAAAGGGGCCGAACTAGTATAAACTCTCGTGTCCCTTTGTCTAGTTTAACCCCTTTAAGCTAACCCGTAGCGATGGCTCCACGACTAAGTCCTTTCTCGAGGACATCTGTCGTGACAAACCCACGATAGTTGGCACCCACCGTGAGGCTATCGCACGATGGTTTTGAGTTCTTGAAGGGAAGCTTCGATGGACTCAAGGGATACGCCGTGGGCCGGATGACGAAGAGTCACCATGGAGAGCTCTACATCAACAACGCGGGATGGGGTCCCGAGGCCGATTCAATCGAATAGGGGTATCGGGTCCCCTTTGGTGGGATTCACGTCTTCAGCGGCAAGATCGGCGAACCGGCCCCCGAGCCGGACATCTGCACCGACATCATCGAAACGGCTCGGCGTGCAAGCTCTTCGCCGGTTCAGCCCGAGGCAAGGCACGTTTTCATAGGTGTCGTCCATGGATTGGGGTACGAGGACGGACCGGTCTCCGATGGAGAAACCGTAGTCTGCTCTGATGACGAGTCTTCTGGAGAAACCGAATCGCTTTACCAGTTGCAGGACGGCCGGATTGAGGGAGGATCCGAGGGCAACAGTATTCTAGATTCCCCCGGTATGCCAAACCGGTTCGCCATCTTCATGGCCGTCACACGATCGGTGCCTCATTCATCTATCGCCGTAGCAGTGCTCTCCGGTTCAACGACGGCCACACCAGCAGGGGCAGGAAGCTCGGCGCTGCCTCCGGCCCAAGTCTTAACTGATTTGTTCGATGCTCTGGCTGTCGGGACCCCGATTCTAAGCCACATCGATCTAGCATGTAACACATCATATCACTTTGTGGCCTCACGCATGGTATTTCCACGGGTGCCACCTTACCTGGCCCGAAACCGTTTGCGCCTTTTGGCTCACGTATATGATAGTGTCGCTAGCATCCTTATGACAAAGAACCCGGGCCGACATGGCTAGTCGTGAACCCAAAGCGGCACTAACCCATGGGGACAGGCATACATGAATCAACCTCGAGCATGTCGGTCAACCAGCGTGTGAATCCGGGCTGTAGCGCTGGGCTAACAGGACTCCGGTAACCTGGGCTGTAGCAGGCTAGGCAGGACTCCGGATGTCACCGCGTGACATTTCCCCGAAGGGACAGACATAGGAACGAAGTGAAACACATGCCGGCCAGTCAAGTGTCCTGAGCAGTAGTGCTGGGCTAGCAGGACTCCGGTGATCCGGGCTATAGCGGACTACTATCGCTCAGAAGCACTAGACTACATTTCCCCATATGATAGGCTGCCAAGGATAAACAACTAGATAGTCGGATCCCACACATACCAAGCATTTCAATCATACACACAATATGCTCGATATGTGTGAATACAACATGGCATCACAACATAACTCTACAACTCAAGTATGTATGCATTAGGCTCCGAGGAGCGAGATATTACAAGCATGGGTCTCATGACCCAACAATCATAGCATACAATTCAAACACATGCGGAAGCTCAACATGTCTGAGTACAGACATCTATAAATGAAAAAGGCTAAGAAGCCTGACTATCTACCAAATCCTGTCGAGGGCACAAGATCGTAGCTGAGGTATCAAGCTAAATGTCGAAGTCCACGCGGAACTACTAGCAAGACTGAAGTCTCTCTGCAAAACATAAATTAAGAAAACGTGAGTACAAAGGTACTCAGCAAGACTTACATCAGAACTAAACTACATATGCATCGGTACCAACAAGGGGAGTGGTGGAGTTTAACTGCAGCAAGCCAGCTTTGACTCAGTGGCTAACCTGAACTACGATTGCAAGCAACTCTTTTGAGGTGGCGCACACGAGTCCACATATTCACCAACCAATACACCACTATGGATCCGCTCTCGTCTCCCTACGAGAAGGCCATCCATAGCACTCACACTTATCTTGCGAGTTTTAGAGTATCCACTTTCACTTGTCTATGAACTATGCAAGGGGTCCAAGTTTCCATATCCGAGGAATCCGGCTATTCGAATAGATAATGATAACCCTGCAGGGGGTACTTCTTCACACATGTTTCCACCACTTAGCGTCTGCACACGACATGTGCTCGGCAGACTTCAAGCGAAAGCCGACGTGGGTGTAGACCACGACCTGACTAACCACACAAGTCTCTAGTCCAGGTTTATCGCCTATTCGGGTTCCATCCGCGAGGAGATCCGGCCGGAGTTTCGCTCACAGCCCCAAACGATGTGTGCAGGGTTCCCGAGACACCAAACGGGCGCCCGGTACACCGTGCCACAGTGTATCTACCGCATCATAGCCCACCCCTAGGGTCAGCGCTACGCACGGCCGCCAACACATATCCTATAAACACCAGAAACTAATTGCAACTCCTGGATAGAGGATGAGAGGGGTCAGTAAGTCGAGCGGGGTCATATTTCAGGGCCCAACGTGTGGTAGTAGCTGTTTCATGGATCACAAACACAGAACTCAGTTCCTGAGGACGGTTTCAATGAGACAACCCACCATGTACTCCTACATGGCCTCTCACCGCAACCTTTACCAAATCGTGTTCACAATCTTAGCTCTCAAAAGTAGGACATGTTTACACACCTCCGATCCATCCCTGATGAATCAGACCTGACTCAACTCTAAGCAGTAGCAGGCATGACAAACAAGCATGAATGAGTAGGCACATCAGGGCTCAAACAACTCCTACTCATGCTAGTGGGTTTCATCTATTTACTGTGGAAATGACAGGTCATGCAGAGGACAAGGGGTTCAACTACCGCAACAAGTAACAGATGAATCGTTGTTGTCCTAATGCAGTAAAAGAGAGCAGGAGCGAGAGAGGGGGATTGTATCGGAATGAACAAGGGGGTTTTGCTTGCCTGGCACTTCTGAAGATATCATTGGGTCTCCATCAGTGTCAACGATCACATCAGCGGTACAACGTCTATCGAGAGGGGACAAACACCGACAAACACAAAAGGGAACCACAATCAATGCAATGCACATACATATGAATGATATGTCATATTAAGGTACTGAATTGACCTAGTGCAACAGTTAGTCATATTCATTGAAGTGGAATTCAACCCTATAGCAAATTCCAACTCCAAAACTAATTACTATTTATTCCATAATCATGAATTGTCCTATTCAGTGATGTTAACTTGTTCAAACATGCATGAAAATGGTACAGATGGATTCCTTGAATTTTTCTGATAATTTTACATATATAATTTATCTTATTTGGAGTTACGGTTGAATTTCTATGATTTTTTGAAGTTTTGGGTAATTTCTGGAATTTCCTGAATTATAATAATCCCAGAAAATAGTTTATTGCATCAGCATGACATCGTCATGACGTCAGCAGGTCAACGGGGCAGGGTCCAGGTCAAACCTGACCAGTGGGACCCACTGGTCAGTGACCCAGTGCTGGTTTGTCTCACAGACAGGTGGGGCCAGTCAATTGCCACGTCAGCGTGGTCAACGCCGACGCGTGGGGCCACTGTGTTTAGATTTAGTTTAATCTAAACTTAACCCGCGGTTATTTAGTCGGTGGGTCCCTATTGTCAGCGACTGAGGTGATTAAGCTAAGCGTGATTAGGCCATAATCTCGACGCCACGTCAGCCACCGGCGTTTAACCGCCGGCGACGATAGGCCGCGGCGGTGCCCGCTGCGGAATTGCTCTACGGGCCACCTTTCGACGCGCGGAAGGGTGCGTTTGAAAAAGGGGAGAGAGACGCAACCGTGGGTGGTCGTGGTTCGAGCGGGGATGGACGGAGTCGACGACGGCGACCAAAACGGCGGCGGCCGGAGCACGGGCTTGACGGATTCATCGCTACGGTGCATCAGGGAGCAAATGGGGAGGCTGGGCAGCACCGGCTAGACATGGGGAGCACTAAGAGCAGCACGGTGAGTCCAGGGGAGCACGGAGGCTACGCGTGTAGCAGCAATGGCGGACGGCGGCTCCGGTGCTCGTGGGGAACGGCGCTACGGCATGAAAATGGGACAACGGAGAGGGGGGTTCGAGGGAGAGGCTTACGGCGGTTGCAGCGGCGCAGACAGCAAGCTCGGAGGAGGCCAGGAGCGGTCGGGGCGGCGAGATGGATCTCCGGTGACCGAGGAGGAAGAAGGGGTCGGGGACGATGAGGCGAGGCACGTCCACTCGTGCGGCTTGACAGAGACGATGTAGAGGTCGACGGAGGAGGTCCTTGGCGCGTCAGGGAGGCGAGGGGAGCACGGTGGCTACGAGCTTCACGGTGGCGAGCGCTCGGCAGCGTCGGCCATGGCGATCAGAGGAGAGGGAGAGAGGGCAGAGGGGGAGAGTGAGACGTCCAGGGGTTCAGGCCGGCGCCAAAGAGAAGGCCCGAGGCGTCGCGGTGGCCTCGGTGACGCAGGCGAGCAGGGAGGTGCGTGGCGCCGCGGGCGCGCGTGCGCTGTCTCCCTCCTCTGCCTACTGGCAGAGGTAGGTGATGACTGGCGCGGCCAGATGGGCCGGGCCGTGCTGGGCCTAGCCAGGTAGGTGGGCTGCTCAGGTGAGTCTAGGTGGGTTTTCTCTCTCTGTTTTTTTTTGTTTCTGTTTTCTATTTATTCTGTTTTGTTTTGATTTAGTAAAGTACTAAACCATTTTATAAAATGCTGAAAATATTTATGGGCACCTCTGAAATTAATTCCAACAGCCCAAAAATACTTCCAAGATTATTTGGACATTTAAAAATATTTATAGCATTTAAATGTCCAAATGCAAATACTTTAAGAGTTAACTCAAAGATCCAAAGTGTCCTAGAAAAGTGAGCACCATTTTTGGCAGAGGTTATGGACCAAGGCAAAGATGATGAACATTTTAGAAGGCATTTCAGGATCATTGAAAGATTTTTATTTTGATCCTAATTGCATTTCATTTAGTGCTAGGGCTTGTCATCCCCATTTCAAATTTAATTGAAAAATAAACATGATGCATGGATGCTTGTGCAACTATTTGCAAACAAATTCTAGGGCTGTGACAACTCACCCCCACTAACAAAAATCTCGTCCCGAGATTCAAGTCGTGAGGTAAGAAGACAGAGGGGCACAAGCTATCACATTCTTCACGATCCATTGCACTTCATCAGAACGTTGATTCGTCACCATCTTTGTCTCGACGTCTTGCTTTGGAAACTTCAACCAACACAACAACGAGAGAGAAAAAGGAAAACTCTAGAAGAATCGATCTTCTCGAGGATCGAACAATTCAGGATCAACTCATGGAGTGAGACATATGAACATCTCTGGAGCTGAGAGGCAAAACTTGCATCGGGAGCGATAGAAGAAACAATTTGACGAGGGTTTCAAAGTAGCGAGGAAAATTGCCATGATTCTAAACAGGGCACCTCGGGGAAGGTGACTTGAGGAACTATTCCCTAAAGTGGCAAAAAGAATTACTTTTGATTCAGAGA
Source organism: Triticum monococcum (assembly GCA_034509565.1). Lineage (NCBI taxonomy): Eukaryota > Viridiplantae > Streptophyta > Magnoliopsida > Poales > Poaceae > Triticum > Triticum monococcum. The sequence continues at coordinate 434,109,552 of CM067841.1, forward strand.
TCGTTGGAACTCTTCATACCAGCTTAAGGCAATTTACAATTGATCGTTTGAAGGAGTTTGACGAATGACATACTCGGACTAGAATGGATGATGTGGACTACCTTGTTGAAGACAACGCAATGGATGATTTTGCTTATCATTGGAAATGGATGGAACCCATGGTAAGTCCACTTTTGAAGATGATCATGAACAACAGCTACTGAGGTGTAAGCTGGGAACAAAATGCAAATGTTGGGAATGATTCTGGTAACTGGGGAAAAACTCAACAGTCGAGAGTGAGTCCGCTGTTTGAAAAGGTTATAACATAACCGAGGAAACTGGAAGCAAATCCCAGTTAACGCCAATGGTAAAACCTAGTGCTTGTGCGTGCTCTCAAGAACTTGAGCATTTCCATACTCATCAAGGTTCTGCCAATATCCGTGTCAAGGATCCTGGCAACACAACATGCTACCATGATGAATAATGGTGGAAGATGCAGATGCAAAGGAGGATAACACTTTCTCAGATTTCACCTTAGCGAAGCCAAGGAAACAAAATCTGGATGATCGACCGAGAGACATTTAGCACTCCGCTTCTAATGTTCTCTTGATGTATTGGTTACCACGGTCATGCTTTAAGCATCGGCATAGCCACCAAGTAGTGGTCGGACTTCGGAATACAATGGATCCATAAGGAACAACTTCTGGAGTAAATCCTACGAAATCCTCATGGGAAGGTGGCCAACTTTCTTCAATCGAGATACTACAATAATAGGTCTTCCGGGTGGATGTGTTGGCCACGACATCCACTTTACCGTTTATCGAGAGACCAGTATTATAGTTCTTGGGAAGTGCTCCGACCATCATATCTGCCTGAGATTCAGATCTGGTTGGTGACAGGATATTCTAGACTCATCGAGTCTAGAAAGGAAAATGAAGGTTTGCAACACAAATCGACGAGATGACATTGCGAGATTCTCGGGGGAATGAACTACGGTAGTAAGCTCCAAAACATGAGCCGGTTCTGCTACAAGCATGTGAACACGTTGTCCTAGACAAGCATGGTCACCTGGTAGTCTTAAAATGAAACACTACCGAGTTCAGGGGGAACCATCAACGAGGATATCGAAGTCCTTGCGTAGGTCTAACCCTTAAGAAGAAACTTCTTCTCCTTGAACAAATCAATTAGTGGCTTGGTGTGCTAGGGATACGTATAGAATGTAGATGATCAGTCTATCAGACCATAGAATACTTCGCACATGCATGACTGACTTGGGATGATTCCAGAGGAAGCAAAAACAAACTTTCTCGAATTCACGACGGCAACTTACATCAGATGCACATGAATTAGGGGAAGTCACATCTTTCAACCGGACATATGCTTCATGATCGGGACATGAGGGCAATGCTTATAAAGTTTCCAACACTAGCTGGATGTTCAACACAATCATGGAGGAGACAAAATGCCGCTGATGGGCTCAACAGCAACTCATCGAAATTTCCATATCACTGGACTTCCACCACTATGTGAACAATGTGATAGTATTGGTCAGACCAAAGATATAATGGTGTATGCTCGAGGGACAACCGTAAGTAAGACAACATTACGAACATCGTTGGTTCTGATTTGATTTGACGATAGCCCACACTCAAATCAAGGTTTGGACAAGATAATAGATACAACAACTGATCACGGGGACCAATTGGTGAAGATATCATCTTTCTTCAACACACACACACACACAAGGATATCCCTTAGGGATGAACTAAGTCGGACAAGTTTTCATCTTCCAACTCTCCAAGTTGTGGTTAAGCTTAACCAACTAGCTCAGGGGTATCCAACACAGATTCTTGGGGAAAGGTGGTTTATTGAAAAACCAACTTGATCACGAACTCAACATAACGGTCAGGTGACAACCTGGTAACACTTCCGAGGAGATATTCGGAAATCACGAACCACCGGTATGTTACTAAGCTCGAGAACAACCTTGCTTTTCAGGGCAAGATGATATGATCAAAGAGTGAGGGATTGGCACAATCTTAACCCATTGATCGAAGTGTGCACCAGAAATATGGACTGGGTAGCACGATCAGTCTTAGAATGATAATTCAATAACCAACACGCTAAGAATGAGAATATTGTCCATTAACTACCAAGCAACGGGGTTGCTAGGAGTATTGATTTCACACATCACGGTTCACTTGTCGGCTTTCCGGTTGTAACAACACTGAAACCGAGAAATGAACAATGATGGAGAGAGTATCACTGCGTCAAGAATTCATAGGAGAAGGTGCAATTCTCACGACGCTCTTGACATAAAGTGGGTAATACTTTAGGGTAGAACAGAACCAAAAGCTGGGTTGCGTTTTGATCTGCGGAATACAACCACTTTGACCCGATCCCAGAAATGGATGAGGTACTGGAGTTTGTTTCTCCTAGTCATTCTAAAATAGAACGGCTCGACGGACCACAAGAATAAAAGGCACCGATGAACACAAATGCACAACTATTCCTGACTATCAATTGATAGACGAAGGTCAGAAAACAACTAAAGAGGGACAACTCAAGGAACATATAACTTTCTAAGTTGTGGATGCATAGATTAGTGTGTCGAACGAGTTCAACATATTTCTTCCGGATAACCCACGCAGAAAGGTAGAACTGGCAGAGCCACAATATAGAATGGAGAACTCATCAAGAGCACTCTGTCGTGACCTTTTGGTTCAAAAGAACTCCTGCCAAGAATGGTTCATGATAATTGGAAGAAGGATGTACCACGAACCTCGAGGACTATCGCAAAGGTTACTAATATCTTAAGGGAACTAGCAAATACTAACAACATGAAGTAGGGTGAACCTCGGGTTCAAAACCCAGGGATAGAATGCCTACCACTACATGGCATCACGGGATGCTTTTGAGAATAATGGCCAGAATCACACACTGGGGACACAAAACATGGTTCAATTACTAGGTGATCCTCTAAGACACCTAGGGTCATAATAATAATTCCAAAATATATGTCGAGGCAAAAGAATACCCCAACTGACAAGTAGTGTGATTAATCTGGCCCAAATGGACATCAGGAACAGGGGAAAGGGTTTGCAAATGCATCAGACTATTTAGAAACCTAGGATGACTCGGACAGCATAACGGCTATAAATGCTCAAAATGATTTGAGACATCCTGCAATATGGTGGCATAACCACTCAGAAGCACAATATCAAGGTTCGAGACCAACTATGAACACACAGAAGTAGTAGAAACTGAACTGGGCTTAAATCCAACAATCTTAGGCAACTACGGTTTAGTAACACGTCATCCTGATAGATAGATGAGAAGGCCTAATTCTTAATCCCCGTAGAAAAGAAGAGGTTGACTCGGATCAGAAGGGCATAGGGTAAAGGAGTAAAAAAGAGCCTTACGTTCCCTTCCACAATCAATTCCCTTACATAACTAAAGCATTTCTAGACTCAACTTCGACCAGTTTGGCTTGGTAATCCTACAGGCAGTCAGGCTCTGATACCAACGCTGTCGGGACCCCGATTCTAAGCCACATTGATCTAGCATGTAACACATCATATCACTTTGTGGCCTCACGCATGGTATTTCCACGGGTGCCACCTTACCTGGCCCGGAACCGTTTGCGCCTTTTGGCTCACGTATATGATAGTGTCGCTAGCATCCTTATGACAAAGAACCCGGGCCGACATGGCTAGTCGTGAACCCAAAGCGGCACTAACCCATGGGGACAGGCATACATGAATCAACCTCGAGCATGTCGGTCAACCAGCGTGTGAATCCGGGCTGTAGCGCTGGGCTAACAGGACTCCGGTAACCCGGGCTGTAGCAGGCTAGGCAGGACTCCGGATGTCACCGCGTGACATTTCCCCGAAGGGACAGACATAGGAACGAAGTGAAACACATGCCGGTCAGTCAAGTGTCCTGAGCAGTAGTGCTGGGCTACCAGGACTCCGGTGATCCGGGCTGTAGCGGACTACTATCGCTCAGAAGCACTAGACTACATTTCCCCATATGATAGGCTGCCAAGGATAAACAACTAGATAGTCGGATCCCACACATACCAAGCATTTCAATCATACACACAATATGCTTGATATGTGTGAATACAACATGGCATCACAACATAACTCTACAACTCAAGTATGTATGCATTAGGCTCCGAGGAGCGAGATATTACAAGCATGGGTCTCATGACCCAACAATCATAGCATACAATTCAAACACATGCGGAAGCTCAACATGTCTGAGTACAGACATCTATAAATGAAAAAGGCTAAGAAGCCTGACTATCTACCAAATCCTGTCGAGGGCACAAGATCGTAGCTGAGGTATCAAGCTAAATGTCGAAGTCCACGCGGAACTACTAGCGAGACTGAAGTCTCTCTGCAAAACATAAATTAAGCAAACGTGAGTACAAAGGTACTCAGCAAGACTTACATCAGAACTAAACTACATATGCATCGGTACCAACAAGGGGAGTGGTGGAGTTTAACTGCAGCAAGCCAGCTTTGACTCAGTGGCTAACTTGAACTACGATTGCAAGCAACTCTTTTGAGGTGGCGCACACGAGTCCACATATTCACCAACCAATACACCACTATGGATCCGCTCTCGTCTCCCTACGAGAAGGCCATCCATAGCACTCACACTTATCTTGCGAGTTTTAGAGTATCCACTTTCACTTGTCTATGAACTATGCAAGGGGTCCAAGTTTCCATATCCGAGGAATCCGGCTATTCGAATAGATAATGATAACCCTGCAGGGGTACTTCTTCACACATGTTTCCACCACTTAGCGTCTGCACACGACATGTGCTCGGCAGACTTCAAGCGAAAGCCGACGTGGGTGTAGACCACGACCTGACTAACCACACAAGTCTCTAGTCCAGGTTTATCGCCTATTCAGGTTCCATCCGCGAGGAGATCCGGCCGGAGTTTCGCTCACAGCCCCAAACGATGTGTGCAGGGTTCCCGAGACACCAAACGGGCGCCCGGTACACCGTGCCACAGTGTATCTACCGCATCATAGCCCACCCCTAGGGTCAGCGCTACGCACGGCCGCCAACACATATCCTATAAACACCAGAAACTAATTGCAACTCCTGGACAGAGGACGAGAGGGGTCAGTAAGTCGAGCGGGGTCATATTTCAGGGCCCAACGTGTGGTAGTAGCTGTTTCATGGATCACAAACACAGAACTCAGTTCCTGAGGACGGTTTCAATGAGACAACCCACCATGTACTCCTACATGGCCTCTCACCGCTACCTTTACCAAATCGTGTTCACACTCTTAGCTCTCAAAAGTAGGACATGTTTACACACCTCCGATCCATCCCTGATGAATCAGACCTGACTCAACTCTAAGCAGTAGCAGGCATGACAAACAAGCATGAATGAGTAGGCACATCAGGGCTCAAACAACTCCTACTCATGCTAGTGGGTTTCATCTATTTACTGTGGAAATGACAGGTCATGCAGAGGATAAGGGGTTCAACTACCGCAACAAGTAACAGATGAATCGTTGTTGTCCTAATGCAGTAAAAGAGAGCAGGAGCGAGAGAGGGGGATTGTATCGGAATGAACAAGGGGGTTTTGCTTGCCTGGCACTTCTGAAGATATCATTGGGTCTCCATCAGTGTCAACGATCACATCAGCGGTACAACGTCTATCGAGAGGGGACAAACACCGACAAACACAAAAGGGAACCACAATCAATGCAATGCACATACATATGAATGATATGTCATATTAAGGTACTGAATTGACCTAGTGCAACAATTAGTCATATTCATTGAAGTGGAATTCAACCCTATAGCAAATTCCAACTCCAAAACTAATTACTATTTATTCCATAATCATGAATTGTCCTATTCAGTGATGTTAACTTGTTCAAACATGCATGAAAATGGTACAGATGGATTCCTTGAATTTTTCTGATAATTTTACATATATAATTTATCTTATTTGGAGTTACGGTTGAATTTCTATGATTTTTTGAAGTTTTGGGTAATTTCTGGAATTTCCTGAATTATAATAATCCCAGAAAATAGTTTATTGCGTCAGCATGACATCGTCATGACGTCAGCAGGTCAACGGGGCAGGGTCCAGGTCAAACCTGACCAGTGGGACCCACTGGTCAGTGACCCAGTGCTGGTTTGTCTCACAGACAGGTGGGGCCAGTCAATTGCCACGTCAGCGTGGTCAACGCCGACGCGTGGGGCCACTGTGTTTAGATTTAGTTTAATCTAAACTTAACCCGCGGTTATTTAGTCGGTGGGTCCCTATTGTCAGCGACTGAGGTGATTAAGCTAAGCGTGATTAGGCCATAATCTCGACGCCACGTCAGCCACCGGCGTTTAACCGCCGGCGACGATAGGCCGCGGCGGTGCCCGCTGCGGAATTGCTCTACGGGCCACCGTTCGACGCGCGGAAGGGTGCGTTTGAAAGAGGGGAGAGAGACGCAACCGTGGGTGGTCGTGGTTCGAGCGGGGATGGACGGAGTCGACGACGGCGACCAAAACGGCGGCGGCCGGAGCACGGGCTTGACGGATTCATCGCTACGGTGCATCAGGGAGCAAATGGGGAGGCTGGGCAGCACCGGCTAGACATGGGGAGCACTAAGAGCAGCACGGTGAGTCCAGGGGAGCACGGAGGCTACGCGTGTAGCAGCAATGGCGGACGGCGGCTCCGGTGCTCGTGGGGAACGGCGCTACGGCATGAAAATGGGACAACGGAGAGGGGGGTTCGAGGGAGAGGCTTACGGCGGTTGCAGCGGCGCAGACAGCAAGCTCGGAGGAGGCCAGGAGCGGTCGGGGCGGCGAGATGGATCTCCGGTGACCGAGGAGGAAGAAGGGGTCGGGGACAATGAGGCGAGGCACGTCCACTCGTGCGGCTTGACAGAGACGATGTAGAGGTCGACGGAGGAGGTCCTTGGCGCGTCAGGGAGGCGAGGGGAGCACGGTGGCTACGAGCTTCACGGTGGCGAGCGCTCGGCAGCGTCGGCCATGGCGATCAGAGGAGGGAGAGAGGGCAGAGGGGGAGAGTGAGACGTCCAGGGGTTCAGGCCGGCGCCAAAGAGAAGGCCCGAGGCGTCGCGGTGGCCTCGGTGACGCAGGCGAGCAGGGAGGTGCGTGGCGCCGCGGGCGCGCGTGCGCTGTCTCCCTCCTCTGCCTACTGGCAGAGGTAGGTGATGACTGGCGCGGCCAGATGGGCCGGGCCGTGCTGGGCCTAGCCAGGTAGGTGGGCTGCTCAGGTGAGTCCAGGTGGGTTTTCTCTCTCTGTTTTTTTTTGTTTCTGTTTTCTATTTATTCTGTTTTGTTTTGATTTAGTAAAGTACTAAACCATTTTATAAAATGCTGAAAATATTTATGGGCACCTCTGAAATTAATTCCAACAGCCCAAAAATACTTCCAAGATTATTTGGACATTTAAAAATATTTATAGCATTTAAATGTCCAAATGCAAATACTTTAAGAGTTAACTCAAAGATCCAAAGTGTCCTAGAAAAGTGAGCACCATTTTTGGCAGAGGTTATGGACCAAGGCAAAGATGATGAACATTTTAGAAGGCATTTCAGGATCATTGAAAGATTTTTATTTTGATCCTAATTGCATTTCATTTAGTGCTAGGGCTTGTCATCCCCATTTCAAATTTAATTGAAAAATAAACATGATGCATGGATGCTTGTGCAACTATTTGCAAACAAATTCTAGGGCTGTGACAACTCACCCCCACTAACAAAAATCTCGTCCCGAGATTCAAGTCGTGAGGTAAGAAGACAGAGGGGCACAAGCTATCACATTCTTCACGATCCATTGCACTTCATCAGAACGTTGATTCGTCACCATCTTTGTCTCGACGTCTTGCTTTGGAAACTTCAACCAACACAACAACGAGAGAGAAAAAGGAAAACTCTAGAAGAATCGATCTTCTCGAGGATCGAACAATTCAGGATCAACTCATGGAGTGAGACATATGAACATCTCTGGAGCTGAGAGGCAAAACTTGCATCGGGAGCGATAGAAGAAACAATTTGACGAGGGTTTCAAAGTAGCGAGGAAAATTGCCATGATTCTAAACAGGGCACCTCGGGGAAGGTGACTTGAGGAACTATTCCCTAAAGTGGCAAAAAGAATTACTTTTGATTCAGAGATCGTTGGAACTCTTCATACCAGCTTAAGGCAATTTACAATTGATCGTTTGAAGGAGTTTGACGAATGACATACTCGGACTAGAATGGATGATGTGGACTACCTTGTTGAAGACAACGCAATGGATGATTTTGCTTATCATCGGAAATGGATGGAACCCATGGTAAGTCCACTTTTGAAGATGATCATGAACAACAGCTACTGAGGTGTAAGCTGGGAACAAAATGCAAATGTTGGGAATGATTCTGGTAACTGGGGAAAAACTCAACAGTCGAGAGTGAGTCCGCTGTTTGAAAAGGTTATAACATAACCGAGGAAACTGGAAGCAAATCCCAGTTAACGCCAATGGTAAAACCTAGTGCTTGTGCGTGCTCTCAAGAACTTGAGCATTTCCATACTCATCAAGGTTCTGCCAATATCCGTGTCAAGGATCCTGGCAACACAACATGCTACCATGATGAATAATGGTGGAAGATGCAGATGCAAAGGAGGATAACACTTTCTCAGATTTCACCTTAGCGAAGCCAAGGAAACAAAATCTGGATGATCGACCGAGAGACATTTAGCACTCCGCTTCTAATGTTCTCTTGATGTATTGGTTACCACGGTCATGCTTTAAGCATCGGCATAGCCACCAAGTAGTGGTCGGACTTCGGAATACAATGGATCCATAAGGAACAACTTCTGGAGTAAATCCTACGAAATCCTCATGGGAAGGTGGCCAACTTTCTTCAATCGAGATACTACAATAATAGGTCTTCCGGGTGGATGTGTTGGCCACGACATCCACTTTACCGTTTATCGAGAGACCAGTATTATAGTTCTTGGGAAGTGCTCCGACCATCATATCTGCCTGAGATTCAGATCTGGTTGGTGACAGGATATTCTAGACTCATCGAGTCTAGAAAGGAAAATGAAGGTTTGCAACACAAATCGACGAGATGACATTGCGAGATTCTCGGGGGAATGAACTACGGTAGTAAGCTCCAAAACATGAGCCGGTTCTGCTACAAGCATGTGAACACGTTGTCCTAGACAAGCATGGTCACCTGGTAGTCTTAAAATGAAACACTACCGAGTTCAGGGGGAACCATCAACGAGGATATCGAAGTCCTTGCGTAGGTCTAACCCTTAAGAAGAAACTTCTTCTCCTTGAACAAATCAATTAGTGGCTTGGTGTGCTAGGGATACGTATAGAATGTAGATGATCAGTCTATCAGACCATAGAATACTTCGCACATGCATGACTGACTTGGGATGATTCCAGAGGAAGCAAAAACAAACTTTCTCGAATTCACGACGGCAACTTACATCAGATGCACATGAATTAGGGGAAGTCACATCTTTCAACCGGACATATGCTTCATGATCGGGACATGAGGGCAATGCTTATAAAGTTTCCAACACTAGCTGGATGTTCAACACAATCATGGAGGAGACAAAATGCCGCTGATGGGCTCAACAGCAACTCATCGAAATTTCCATATCACTGGACTTCCACCACTATGTGAACAATGTGATAGTATTGGTCAGACCAAAGATATAATGGTGTATGCTCGAGGGACAACCGTAAGTAAGACAACATTACGAACATCGTTGGTTCTGATTTGTTTTGACGATAGCCCACACTCAAATCAAGGTTTGGACAAGATAATAGATACAACAACTGATCACGGGGACCAATTGGTGAAGATATCATCTTTCTTCAACACACACACACACACAAGGATATCCCTTAGGGATGAACTAAGTCGGACAAGTTTTCATCTTCCAACTCTCCAAGTTGTGGTTAAGCTTAACCAACTAGCTCAGGGGTATCCAACACAGATTCTTGGGGAAAGGTGGTTTATTGAAAAACCAACTTGATCACGAACTCAACATAACGGTCAGGTGACAACCTGGTAACACTTCCGAGGAGATATTCGGAAATCACGAACCACCGGTATGTTACTAAGCTCGAGAACAACCTTGCTTTTCAGGGCAAGATGATATGATCAAAGAGTGAGGGATTGGCACAATCTTAACCCATTGATCGAAGTGTGCACCAGAAATATGGACTGGGTAGCACGATCAGTCTTAGAATGATAATTCAATAACCAACACGCTAAGAATGAGAATATTGTCCATTAACTACCAAGCAACGGGGTTGCTAGGAGTATTGATTTCACACATCACGGTTCACTTGTCGGCTTTCCGGTTGTAACAACACTGAAACCGAGAAATGAACAATGATGGAGAGAGTATCACTGCGTCAAGAATTCATAGGAGAAGGTGCAATTCTCACGACGCTCTTGACATAAAGTGGGTAATACTTTAGGGTAGAACAGAACCAAAAGCTGGGTTGCGTTTTGATCTGCGGAATACAACCACTTTGACCCGATCCCAGAAATGGATGAGGTACTGGAGTTTGTTTCTCCTAGTCATTCTAAAATAGAACGGCTCGACGGACCACAAGAATAAAAGGCACCGATGAACACAAATGCACAACTATTCCTGACTATCAATTGATAGACGAAGGTCAGAAAACAACTAAAGAGGGACAACTCAAGGAACATATAACTTTCTAAGTTGTGGATGCATAGATTAGTGTGTCGAACGAGTTCAACATATTTCTTCCGGATAACCCACGCAGAAAGGTAGAACTGGCAGAGCCACAATATAGAATGGAGAACTCATCAAGAGCACTCTGTCGTGACCTTTTGGTTCAAAAGAACTCCTGCCAAGAATGGTTCATGATAATTGGAAGAAGGATGTACCACGAACCTCGAGGACTATCGCAAAGGTTACTAATATCTTAAGGGAACTAGCAAATACTAACAACATGAAGTAGGGTGAACCTCGGGTTCAAAACCCAGGGATAGAATGCCTACCACTACATGGCATCACGGGATGCTTTTGAGAATAATGGCCAGAATCACACACTGGGGACACAAAACATGGTTCAATTACTAGGTGATCCTCTAAGACACCTAGGGTCATAATAATAATTCCAAAATATATGTCGAGGCAAAAGAATACCCCAACTGACAAGTAGTGTGATTAATCTGGCCCAAATGGACATCAGGAACAGGGGAAAGGGTTTGCAAATGCATCAGACTATTTAGAAACCTAGGATGACTCGGACAGCATAACGGCTATAAATGCTCAAAATGATTTGAGACATCCTGCAATATGGTGGCATAACCACTCAGAAGCACAATATCAAGGTTCGAGACCAACTATGAACACACAGAAGTAGTAGAAACTGAACTGGGCTTAAATCCAACAATCTTAGGCAACTACGGTTTAGTAACACGTCATCCTGATAGATAGATGAGAAGGCCTAATTCTTAATCCCCGTAGAAAAGAAGAGGTTGACTCGGATCAGAAGGGCATAGGGTAAAGGAGTAAAAAAGAGCCTTACGTTCCCTTCCACAATCAATTCCCTTACATAACTAAAGCATTTCTAGACTCAACTTCGACCAGTTTGGCTTGGTAATCCTACAGGCAGTCAGGCTCTGATACCAACGCTGTCGGGACCCCGATTCTAAGCCACATTGATCTAGCATGTAACACATCATATCACTTTGTGGCCTCACGCATGGTATTTCCACGGGTGCCACCTTACCTGGCCCGGAACCGTTTGCGCCTTTTGGCTCACGTATATGATAGTGTCGCTAGCATCCTTATGACAAAGAACCCGGGCCGACATGGCTAGTCGTGAACCCAAAGCGGCACTAACCCATGGGGACAGGCATACATGAATCAACCTCGAGCATGTCGGTCAACCAGCGTGTGAATCCGGGCTGTAGCGCTGGGCTAACAGGACTCCGGTAACCCGGGCTGTAGCAGGCTAGGCAGGACTCCGGATGTCACCGCGTGACATTTCCCCGAAGGGACAGACATAGGAACGAAGTGAAACACATGCCGGTCAGTCAAGTGTCCTGAGCAGTAGTGCTGGGCTACCAGGACTCCGGTGATCCGGGCTGTAGCGGACTACTATCGCTCAGAAGCACTAGACTACATTTCCCCATATGATAGGCTGCCAAGGATAAACAACTAGATAGTCGGATCCCACACATACCAAGCATTTCAATCATACACACAATATGCTTGATATGTGTGAATACAACATGGCATCACAACATAACTCTACAACTCAAGTATGTATGCATTAGGCTCCGAGGAGCGAGATATTACAAGCATGGGTCTCATGACCCAACAATCATAGCATACAATTCAAACACATGCGGAAGCTCAACATGTCTGAGTACAGACATCTATAAATGAAAAAGGCTAAGAAGCCTGACTATCTACCAAATCCTGTCGAGGGCACAAGATCGTAGCTGAGGTATCAAGCTAAATGTCGAAGTCCACGCGGAACTACTAGCGAGACTGAAGTCTCTCTGCAAAACATAAATTAAGCAAACGTGAGTACAAAGGTACTCAGCAAGACTTACATCAGAACTAAACTACATATGCATCGGTACCAACAAGGGGAGTGGTGGAGTTTAACTGCAGCAAGCCAGCTTTGACTCAGTGGCTAACTTGAACTACGATTGCAAGCAACTCTTTTGAGGTGGCGCACACGAGTCCACATATTCACCAACCAATACACCACTATGGATCCGCTCTCGTCTCCCTACGAGAAGGCCATCCATAGCACTCACACTTATCTTGCGAGTTTTAGAGTATCCACTTTCACTTGTCTATGAACTATGCAAGGGGTCCAAGTTTCCATATCCGAGGAATCCGGCTATTCGAATAGATAATGATAACCCTGCAGGGGTACTTCTTCACACATGTTTCCACCACTTAGCGTCTGCACACGACATGTGCTCGGCAGACTTCAAGCGAAAGCCGACGTGGGTGTAGACCACGACCTGACTAACCACACAAGTCTCTAGTCCAGGTTTATCGCCTATTCAGGTTCCATCCGCGAGGAGATCCGGCCGGAGTTTCGCTCACAGCCCCAAACGATGTGTGCAGGGTTCCCGAGACACCAAACGGGCGCCCGGTACACCGTGCCACAGTGTATCTACCGCATCATAGCCCACCCCTAGGGTCAGCGCTACGCACGGCCGCCAACACATATCCTATAAACACCAGAAACTAATTGCAACTCCTGGACAGAGGACGAGAGGGGTCAGTAAGTCGAGCGGGGTCATATTTCAGGGCCCAACGTGTGGTAGTAGCTGTTTCATGGATCACAAACACAGAACTCAGTTCCTGAGGACGGTTTCAATGAGACAACCCACCATGTACTCCTACATGGCCTCTCACCGCTACCTTTACCAAATCGTGTTCACACTCTTAGCTCTCAAAAGTAGGACATGTTTACACACCTCCGATCCATCCCTGATGAATCAGACCTGACTCAACTCTAAGCAGTAGCAGGCATGACAAACAAGCATGAATGAGTAGGCACATCAGGGCTCAAACAACTCCTACTCATGCTAGTGGGTTTCATCTATTTACTGTGGAAATGACAGGTCATGCAGAGGATAAGGGGTTCAACTACCGCAACAAGTAACAGATGAATCGTTGTTGTCCTAATGCAGTAAAAGAGAGCAGGAGCGAGAGAGGGGGATTGTATCGGAATGAACAAGGGGGTTTTGCTTGCCTGGCACTTCTGAAGATATCATTGGGTCTCCATCAGTGTCAACGATCACATCAGCGGTACAACGTCTATCGAGAGGGGACAAACACCGACAAACACAAAAGGGAACCACAATCAATGCAATGCACATACATATGAATGATATGTCATATTAAGGTACTGAATTGACCTAGTGCAACAATTAGTCATATTCATTGAAGTGGAATTCAACCCTATAGCAAATTCCAACTCCAAAACTAATTACTATTTATTCCATAATCATGAATTGTCCTATTCAGTGATGTTAACTTGTTCAAACATGCATGAAAATGGTACAGATGGATTCCTTGAATTTTTCTGATAATTTTACATATATAATTTATCTTATTTGGAGTTACGGTTGAATTTCTATGATTTTTTGAAGTTTTGGGTAATTTCTGGAATTTCCTGAATTATAATAATCCCAGAAAATAGTTTATTGCGTCAGCATGACATCGTCATGACGTCAGCAGGTCAACAGGGCAGGGTCCAGGTCAAACCTGACCAGTGGGACCCACTGGTCAGTGACCCAGTGCTGGTTTGTCTCACAGACAGGTGGGGCCAGTCAATTGCCACGTCAGCGTGGTCAACGCCGACGCGTGGGGCCACTGTGTTTAGATTTAGTTTAATCTAAACTTAACCCGCGGTTATTTAGTCGGTGGGTCCCTATTGTCAGCGACTGAGGTGATTAAGCTAAGCGTGATTAGGCCATAATCTCGACGCCACGTCAGCCACCGGCGTTTAACCGCCGGCGACGATAGGCCGCGGCGGTGCCCGCTGCGGAATTGCTCTACGGGCCACCGTTCGACGCGCGGAAGGGTGCGTTTGAAAGAGGGGAGAGAGACGCAACCGTGGGTGGTCGTGGTTCGAGCGGGGATGGACGGAGTCGACGACGGCGACCAAAACGGCGGCGGCCGGAGCACGGGCTTGACGGATTCATCGCTACGGTGCATCAGGGAGCAAATGGGGAGGCTGGGCAGCACCGGCTAGACATGGGGAGCACTAAGAGCAGCACGGTGAGTCCAGGGGAGCACGGAGGCTACGCGTGTAGCAGCAATGGCGGACGGCGGCTCCGGTGCTCGTGGGGAACGGCGCTACGGCATGAAAATGGGACAACGGAGAGGGGGGTTCGAGGGAGAGGCTTACGGCGGTTGCAGCGGCGCAGACAGCAAGCTCGGAGGAGGCCAGGAGCGGTCGGGGCGGCGAGATGGATCTCCGGTGACCGAGGAGGAAGAAGGGGTCGGGGACGATGAGGCGAGGCACGTCCACTCGTGCGGCTTGACAGAGACGATGTAGAGGTCGACGGAGGAGGTCCTTGGCGCGTCAGGGAGGCGAGGGGAGCACGGTGGCTACGAGCTTCACGGTGGCGAGCGCTCGGCAGCGTCGGCCATGGCGATCAGAGGAGAGGGAGAGAGGGCAGAGGGGGAGAGTGAGACGTCCAGGGGTTCAGGCCGGCGCCAAAGAGAAGGCCCGAGGCGTCGCGGTGGCCTCGGTGACGCAGGCGAGCAGGGAGGTGCGTGGCGCCGCGGGCGCGCGTGCGCTGTCTCCCTCCTCTGCCTACTGGCAGAGGTAGGTGATGACTGGCGCGGCCAGATGGGCCGGCTGGGCCTAGCCAGGTAGGTGGGCTGCTCAGGTGAGTCCAGGTGGGTTTTCTCTCTCTGTTTTTTTTTTGTTTCTGTTTTCTATTTATTCTGTTTTGTTTTGATTTAGTAAAGTACTAAACCATTTTATAAAATGCTGAAAATATTTATGGGCACCTCTGAAATTAATTCCAACAGCCCAAAAATACTTCCAAGATTATTTGGACATTTAAAAATATTTATAGCATTTAAATGTCCAAATGCAAATACTTTAAGAGTTAACTCAAAGATCCAAAGTGTCCTAGAAAAGTGAGCACCATTTTTGGCAGAGATTATGGACCAAGGCAAAGATGATGAACATTTTAGAAGGCATTTCAGGATCATTGAAAGATTTTTATTTTGATCCTAATTGCATTTCATTTAGTGCTAGGGCTTGTCATCCCCATTTCAAATTTAATTGAAAAATAAACATGATGCATGGATGCTTGTGCAACTATTTGCAAACAAATTCTAGGGCTGTGACACTGGCGGCACTAATGTCCGCAGAGGTAGACGCAGCAGCCAGGGATCAACATGATGCGAAGATTCTAAAAGTGAAAGATCAGATAGCCCAGGCCAAAGCGGACCTGGCAGCAGACAACGCCAGGATGGCTACGGAGCGGGCCGAGTTGGAAGCACAGGCTTATCAGATTAGACTGGATCAGAATGCTTCGGAGGAGGTCATGAAAAGAAGGTACCGATCACGTCTCCCGTCGGTTTATGAGCCGCAGAATCTTTTCAACATGCCAGCTGCAGGAGCTGGTAACCAACCCACGCTAAACCGGGCGGGGGCGCCAGGAGCAGGAGCGTCGGTTTAGCCACGCACGACGGACCTGCCTCGCCAGAACAATGTTGTACCATCAACGCCGCCCGGGCATTATTCCAACCCGTTGGACAACATTGTGGCCGCCGCTTCGCGTCTGGCGGCCCTCCCAACCGACGGTGAGTCACCAGTTGTAGTGGAAGCGCGTCGGGCCAGGGATCTCCTTCAGACAGCACTAAATCAATAGCAGGCATATTCACACAGCCGTGAGAGGATTCATTCCACTCCCCGTCCAAGCCGGAGTTATAGCAGACACGTGGAAGATGAACCGGCCGTGTCCAGTAGTGCATGCTGCCGAAATTCGCCACGGGGGAACAACCCGGCTGGGGGAGGTGCTAATGCGCAAGATGTTGTGGACCACGGCCGCGCACGTCGAGAGGCCGAGTTGACAGCTCGACACGAAGCACGACAACATACTCTGGTTCACCCCACTGCCTCTGTGGAGCCAGGGGTGATGTTCAGTTCCCTAGGGGTACCGTGTTTAACTCCTGCATTGCGTAATGTGCGACTACCCAAGGATTTCAAGGGACCTCGTAAGGTACCAAATTACACCGCCAA
This sequence comes from Triticum monococcum, assembly GCA_034509565.1. Classification (NCBI taxonomy): domain Eukaryota; kingdom Viridiplantae; phylum Streptophyta; class Magnoliopsida; order Poales; family Poaceae; genus Triticum; species Triticum monococcum. The sequence goes on from CM067841.1 coordinate 434,126,319, forward strand.
TTTGCAGCCAGAGGCGTGGGTGGAGAGCTATGAGATGTCAATGGAGATGTTAGATGTGGATGAGGCGGTGTGTGCTAAATATTTCACCATGTTGTTGGAAGGAACAGCTCACACTTGGTTGAAGAGCTTGCCGACCAACTCTATTGGATCATGGGCCGAACTGAAGCACCGGTTTATCCAGAACTTCAAGGATACATGTAAGCAGCCAATGTCGATTGTAGATCTGGCCGCTTGTGTCCAAGAGGAAGGAGAGTCCACGACCCATTGGGTCAAGCGGGTCTCGGCGATTTTGTATTCATCAGATCGTATCAATGCAGACACCGTAGTGTTAACGTTAGAGGACAATTGCCGTTTCAAGCCGTTGAAACAGAAGTTGGGAAGGCTCAAACGTCACTGCAATGACATGTCAACACTCATGGCCGCTTTGGTTAAATATGCCTATTCAAATAATACCAAGGATCCGGATTCAGAGGAGGACAAACCGGAGAAGGGAAAGAAGAACGGCGGTGCAAAAGGGCAGCACCACAACCAAGGAGGCCATGGGAATAATGGTAAGTGTAAAGCGGATAGTTCAGACTTTGTGGCTAACACAAATATGCAGCGTCACAAAGGTAGACCGCCCCAGCGTGGTGGAGGGATGAATCTGGAGCGTTTGTTAAACCAACCCTGCCCGAAGCATGGAACCAAGGAGGCCCCTTCCACACATCTTTGGAAGGATTGTCACATAATGAGGGAGTTCAAAAACTCTTATCTATACCGGTATGATCAGGATCCGCTGTCGGCGTTCTGGGAACGGGGGTCCCCAGACTTGCCTGCCTGCGGCCTGTGGCATGGCTCAAAGGAGGCCCAGCACGGCCCATCTTCATCAGCACAAGACTCAAGACCCTCGCGAGGGGCCGAGAGCCTCGCGAGGCGGACGACACGGGGCTTCCTCAGGCACGGCCTCGTCAGGCTGGCTCGCGAGGAGGCAGAGAGATCAAGGCGGGGTACCTCGCGAGGTGCCCGTGATGCAAGCCGTGACGACTCAGGGCGCCAGGCGGGTGCCAGCGCGCACAGCGTCCTTCTTTCCCCTTTGGTGCAAAGGGGGCAAGCGCAGCCACGGAGTACCGAGGCATCAGGCAAAGGTTGCCATTTTGGTGCAACGAGACCAAGACCAGGAGGACTACGAGGCGGAGGTCACCGTGGAGCCCAAGACGGCGTCATCACCAGAGCTTTGCGCAGGCGAAGACTGCTTTTGTCATATTAGTTGATACGTGCTGCCCCCCTTCAAAATTAGCCCGCCATTGTTGGCTCCCTTCCCGCTCAATATTTGGGAAGAGGACCAGGGCCTCTATAAATAGGGCCAGTCGCCCACGTAGCAAGGGGTTTTTCGGTTCGGAGAGGTTTTGTTTGTTCGTTCGGTTGGCTAGTAAGAGAGAGAGAGAGAGAGAGAGAGAGAGAAAGAAAGAGAAGGGTGACTGAACTCCTCCTAGCAGTTCATCACCCCAGCCAAGAACAGACCCTCGCGAGGCTGTTCTTCCATGTATTGTTCAGCATCATCAGCCCCAGGAGGCAATCCACCAACCACACACTGGAGTAGGGTATTACACCGCAATGGTGGCCCGAACCAGTATAAATCTTGTGTCCCTTGTGCAGTTCTTTTAGTAGTTTAGATCCTTGCGAGGCGGGGTGGTAGAAGGCGTAATCTCCGCGCGCACCCCAGTGTTCGAACCTTAAGGGTCTGCCGGAACCCGAAATCCGACATTTGGCGCGCCAGGTAGGGGTGCACCGGAACTCGTCCTCCACCGCTCCGTTCTCCTCTGACCGTCGCATCCATGTCCGATGCTCGTCGGGCCCGCACCGAGCGCCGGGCCGCCATCGCCTCTCGCGTCGCCCGGACGGCGCCCGGCGGCGTATGTCCTCGTCGTTCCCCGTCGCCCGCCGTCAACGCCGCCACCGGCCCGGCGGGGGGCGAGCAACAAGCGTCGTCTCAGCATCCGCCCGTGCGGCAGGACGGCCGCACCGCTACTCCATCGCCCGCACTGGCACGTTCTTCGTTTCGCGCGCTCCGCGCCCCCTCGGAGGCTCGAGCCGCGCTCCTCGCGGCAAACGAGCTCCTGCGCTGCCGCCCCACCGACGACGTCTACGGGGAATGGTTCGACCGCGTCACCGAGCTCGCCCGCGCCGCAGGGGGCTCCCCTGCGCCATCCCATTGCGCTACACCAACACCCCCGGTCGTCGCGGCCCTCCTGGGCGGCTCACAGGCGCCGCCCACAAGTCACCACGTCAAGCCGTTCATCCGCCGGGTCAGCGCCGCTTCCACGCGGCAGGGGGCTCCCCCGGATCGGACGGCGCCCGAGACCGGCCTGACCTTCAGTTCAGAGGACCACCCCTCCAACTCGGCCTGCTCGAGCGCGCTCCCCATGTTGTGCACTCCCACCATCTGCCAGGTGGTCGTCACCAAAACCCTCGTTGATGGTGGCACGGGCCTCAGCGTGCTCTCGGTCGAGGCCTTTAACCTCCTCCGTATACCCCTGGAACGGCTGCAACCCAGTCGGCCCTTCTCAGGCGTCGGGGGCAAGCCGTCCAGTTCCTTGGGGCAGATCCGGCTCCCGGTGACCTTCGGCACCTACGACAACTTCCGCATGGAGCTGGTCGACTTCGACATCGCCCCCATCGGCCTCCCCTACAATGCCATCCTCGGCTACCCAGCGCTGGCCCAATTTATGGCCACGACGCACCCGGCGTACAACCTCATGAAGATGCCCGGGAGCAACGGTGCCCTCACTGTGCACGGGGACACCGGGGACGCGCTGCGGGCGCTCAAGCTCGCCTTCAAGACGGCGGCGTCGGCACAGCCCGCCGACTTGGAGCCCCCCGAGGCCAAGGGGGCTGCACCCGCCAAGAAGAAGCAGTTGTTCACCCAAGACAAGGCAGAAACCAAGCAGATACCCGTCGATGAGGACGGGTCCACCAACGCCACTTTCACCGTAGGCGCCCACCTCAAACCCGAGCAGGAGGAGGCCCTGGTCAGGTTCCTGTGTGCAAACAAGAAGGTATTCACTTGGGAGCCGGACCAGTTGGCAGGGATCCCCAGGAGTGTAATCTAGCATCACCTCAACGTGTGCCCCAACGTGCGCCCTGTGAAGCAGAAGGCCAGGCGGCAGTCCACAGAAAAGCAGACCTTCATCGTCCAGGAGACCCGCAAATTGGAGGCCGCTGGGGTCATCCGCGAGGTCCGATACCCAGATTGGTTGGCCAACCCTGTCGTTGTGCCAAAGAAAGGAGGGAAGGAGCGTATGTGTGTTGACTTCACCAACCTCAACAAAGCATGCCCGCAATTTCCGTTCCCGCTCCCCCGCATCGACCAGATCGTCGATTCCACTGCGGAATGCAATCTGTTATGCTTCCTGGATGCCTTCTCTGGATATCACCAGATCAAGATGGCGATAGAAGACGTTGAGAAGACAGCATTCCTAACCCCGTGTGGGGTATACTGCTACACGTGCATGCCATTCGGTCTGCGTAATGCAGGGGCGACCTTTCAGCGGCTGATGCACATCACCTTGGGCCCGCAGCTCGGGAAGAATGTTGAAGCTTACGTCGATGACATCGTAGTAAAGTCTCGGGAGGCCGGGACCCTGATACAGGACTTGGAGGAAACCTTCGCAAGCCTCAACGCAGTGAACCTATGGCTCAACCCAGAGAAGTGTGTGTTCGGAGTCCCCTCGGGCAAGCTCTTGGGTTTCCTCGTGTCCCACCGAGGCATCGAGGCTAACCCAGAGAAGATCAAGGCTGTGGAAGACATGAGCCCGCCAAAGACCCTTAGAGAAATGCAGAACCTGACGGGGCGCGTGACCGCGCTAGGGCGCTTCATCTCCAAGTTGGGAGAGCGAGCCCTGCCTTTCTTCCAGCTAATGAAGAAAAAGGGGCCCTTCGAGTGGACTGAAGAGGCCGACAAGGCGTTCCAGGACCTCAAGAGATACCTGACCAGTCCGCCGGTCATGGTGGCCCCGCGCCCTCGGGAGCCCCTGGTGCTTTACCTCGCTTCCACTCCTTACTCCGCCAGCGCGGCCTTGGTGGCAGTCAGAGAGGAGTGCTGAATCAAAACCACGGCAGCAGCCCAGGACAAGGCAGAACAGGGACAAGGAAGGCCTACATAAATCACCACTGCGGCTGAGGAGGATCAGCCGCCGCAGAAGGGTGCACCGGAGGCGGAAGAGGCCCCTCTTCCAGATGGCCAGTCTCAGGAGGCCTCATTGCCTCAAGAGGCGCCACGGTCTCCGGAAGGAGCCACCAGCACTGATGCACTCCGCCTCGTTGAGCATCCAGTGTACTTTGTCAGCACGGTGCTGCGGGATGCAAGAGCACGGTACCCCATGCCTCAGAAACTCCTCCTCGCGCTACTGGTGGCTTTGCGCAAGCTGCGGCACTATTTTCAGGGTCACCCCATCAAGGTCGTCTCGTCGTACCCCCTGGAGAGAGTGCTCAGGAGCCCTAATTCAGCTGGAAGGGTTGCCGAGTGGAACATAGAACTGCAAGCATTTCAGCTCGAATTCAGCACGACCAGGATCATCAAGGGAGCAGCGTTGGCGGATTTGTGGCAGAGTGGACGGAGGCGCCAGGCCTCAAGGCTGATGAGGATCGGTCCCTGTCCCCGGGAAGCGAAGTGCCAGAAGGCTGGGTCATGTACTTCGATGGGGTGTTCTCCAGGCATGGCACTGGAGCTGGGGCGGTACTCATATCGCCCACACAGGACAAGCTCTATTACGCCATGCAACTCTGTTTCCAGCAAGGTGAAAAGGTCTCCAACAACATAGCGGAGTATGAAGGTTTAATAGCAGGCTTGAAGGCCGCGGCTGCCCTCGGAGTGAAACGCCTCACCATCAAGGGCGATTCGCAGCTCCTTGTCAACTTCTCCAACAAGGTGTATGAGCTGAAGGATGAGCACATGGAGGCCTACCTTGCGGAAGTCCGCAGGATGGAGAAGCAATTTTGGGGGTTGGAGTTGCAGCATGTGCCCCGTGGTACCAATCAGGAGGCCGACGATATCACCAAACGCGCGTCCAGACGGTTGCCCCAGGAGCCCAGCGTTTTTGAGGAGCGGCTCTTCAAGCCCTCAGCTCTGCCGTCATTGTCGAACGCGGCTCAGCCCTTGGAGGAGCTCCCCTAGCCACCTGCCTCCGGAGCTCCGACCTGTGGCCCGGCCTCAGGAGCGCGCCTGCTCCTGACGATGGAACCTCAGGAGGGATGTTGGATCGTGGAGCTCCGGAGCTACCTTACACAAGGGACCTTGCCGGAGGAGGAGGAGGAGGCGGAGCGAGTGGCATGCCAGGCCATGGCATACTGCATCAGAGACGGAGAGCTCTACCGGAAGCGACCAAACGATGTATCCCTGCACTGCATCTCCAGGGAGCAAGGGAAGGAGCTACTGGAAGATATACACGGCGGAGACTGCGGACATCATTCGTCATCGGGGACCCTCGTTGGCAAGGCGTTCCGCAGTGGGTTTTATTGGCCCACCGCGCTCAATGACGCCGTGGAACTAGTGAAGGCTTGTGAAGCCTGCCAGTTCCACGCCAAGCAGATCCATCAGCCAGCAGGAGGCTTGCAGACTATTCCCCTTTCGTGGCCATTCGCAGTCTGGGGGCTGGACATCCTGGGCCCGTTTCCTCAGGCGCTAGGGGGCTATCATTACCTCTACATTGTCGTGGACAAATTCACCAAGTGGGCTGAAGTAGAGGCTGTCCGCACCATCCCCGCGGGTTCCGCGGTCAAGTTCATCAAGGGCATCGTAAGCCGGTTCGGGGCGCCGAATCGCATCATCACAGGCAACAGTTCGCAGTTCACCAGTAACCTCTTCAAAACATACTGTGCTAACCTTGGAACGCGGATATGCTACGCCTCAGCAGCGCATCCCCGGAGCAACGGCCAGGCCGAGCGAGCCAACGCAGAGGTCCTGAGGGGCCTCAAGACTAGGACGTTCAAGAAGAAGCTGGAAGCCTGTGGCAGAGGTTGGTACGATGAGCTCCAGTCCGTGCTGTGGTCCATCCGCACCACCGCGGCCAAACCGACTGGGGAGACCCCGTTCTTCCTGGTCTACGGAGCAGAAGCGGTCCTCCCTCACGAGGTCAGATGTCGCTCCGCACGGGTCCTGGCGTTCGACGAGGCATAGCAGGACGCCATGCGGGGGATGGACCTCGTGTTGGGGGGGAACGCCGCCGAGAAGCCGCGCTGCGAGCGGCGAGGTACCAGCAAGCGCTACGGCGATATCACTGCCGCAACATCCGCCCCAGGACTCTTGAGGTAGGGGACCTCGTGCTCAGGCGGGTTCTCTCCAGGGAGGGGCTGCACAAGCTCTCTCCCATGTGGGAGGGCCCGTTCAAGGTTGTTCATGTTTCCAGGCCCGGCTACGCACGCTTGGAGACTCAGGAGGGAGTGCCGGTCCAGAATGCATGGAACATCCAGCACCTCCGGAGGTTCTACCCCTGAAAAGGCCCAGAGCCTGTGAAGCAAGGCGAGTGCCTGTGAAGCTACCGCGTTTTGGAAAAGGCCCAGAGCCTGTGAAGCAAGGCGAGTGCCTGTGAAGCTACCGCGTTTTGGAAAAGGCCCAGAGCCTGTGAAGCAAGGCGAGTGCCTGTGAAGCTACCGCGTTTTGGAAAAGGCCCAGAGCCAGTGAAGCAAGGCGAGTGCCTGTGAAGCTACCGCGTTTTGGAAAAGGCCCGGAGCCTGTGAAGAAGGCCAATGCCTGTGAAGCTCGCTGCCCGTGACACTCTCACGTAATAATGAGTTGGGGTTGTACACGCCCCGGAGTCTTAGGAGCGCCGACCTCAGGCCCTGGGCTCCCTCCCACGCCCAGTGGCAGCACTTAGCTCCGCGCTCGTGAGAAGACGTCGAAGACTAGATTAGGTGCCGGACGCGGCTTTTCATTTGCTTTCCGCAGTTGGCTTGTTCATTCTCGCCTGAAGTTTTATTGAAGTTGTTGCTGTCTTTGGCTTCTGGTTCTTCGGATTTTCGCTCTCCTGTCTCGTTCTCTCTTACGCAAGGCCTCGCAAGGGGGGCAGCTGAGCGCCCTCGCGGGTGTTCATATCCTAGTCATTCAAAGGGTTCGCGACCTGGGCCCCTTTCAGGAGCACCCCTCCAGTCCGGGCCCCACGGGCGTCGCGACACAAACAAAGGGCCTGGGTCGGTCGCCCCTCCACGGCCGGGGTCGGGAACTATCCACACTCGGGCACATAGCCGGAAGGAACGGTAACAAAGTGAAACGATGATTAACAGCAATAACCCAAACGCGCCCCCACGGGGCTCCGCACTATTGTCTTTGTTGCGCAGGAAGAAGGGAAAAGAAAGAACAAATCTGGTGCGGCTCGCCTCACACCGTCCCATAGGGAAGGCCCGGGCCGCCTCCGGAGCTCAGGCGGACTCCCTCTCGCGCCTCACCAGGGCGCGGCGGCGTGGAGGCTGATCGCGGCCGCCGCTGGAGGAGTCGCCGCCCGAAGAAGAACCAGAGAAGCTCGAGGAACTCTGAGCGCCGCTCGCCGCGCGAGCGCTGCTCCCTCCATCGTCACCGGAACTGGGTTCCCAGCCGCGGTCGTCACCCTCGGGGCAGCACCCCGTGCAGCGACCATCTTCCCCAAACACCCTCATGTAGAGGGGGGCGTCGCCGTCGAACTTGAAGTGTAGGGTGCATCGGCGGCCCAGGCCACACGCACGGGCAAACGTCTGCCAACCGCGGGCCAGGGATAGGCTCCCGGCCGCGGAGACCTCCAGGGAGACCCATGAGGCCCGGCTGCAGCAGCCGTCGGCCTGGAGCCAAAGGCCGCCCGGGGCGCCGGCCGGGAGCTCTCCTAGGAGGAAGCGAGGAAGCGGGAGCCGGGTGCTAGCCGGCTCCGCCGACCACACGATGAACTCCGGCGGCGCTTCAGCAGCACGAACGCGCGGCCTGGGAGGATGCGCAGCTGGAGCGCGCCCCCCGGCTGCAGCAACCCGCCCGCCGCCATGCTGAAGATCACCTCCACGGCTGCAAGAAGCCGCCGTGGTGGCCGTGGGATGCTTGCGGGGGCGCCCTCTGCCGCGCTTGGGTGGGGGAGAGGCGGGCTCAACCCGGCAAGCCTTCCCCTTCTCGGTGGCCGAGAATCTCTTCGACGGGGCCATGAAGAAGAAGGAGAAGCGATGAGGAATGGACTGAAAGGGCACGCGCACCCCGTACTTATAGCCGGCGAAGGCCAACCGCCGGCCTCCACGATCACAGGTAATTATGACACGATCTGCATACAGGGACTTGTCCAACTCACGCGATCACCGAGGCATCGTGGGGAAGTGGAGACGCCTACGTCCCATCAACCGCCACGCGGCGCCCAAGGCCACAGGCTGTTATGGCCCGCGGCGCTTCGCCCTTGCCCTTTCGCCTCTCGGCACGGCCAAGTCCGGGCGTGCCTTGGGCCCGGGGGCTACTGTCGGCGTTCTGGGAACGGGGGTCCCTAGACTTGCCTGCCTGCGGCCTGTGGCGTGGCTCAAAGGAGGCCCAGCATGGCCCATCTTCATCAGCACAAGACTCAAGACCCTCGCGAGGGGCCGAGCTTCACGAGGCGGATGACATGGGGCTTCCTCAGGCACGGCCTCGTCAGGATGGCTCGCAAGGAGGCAGAGAGATCAAGGCGGGGTACCTCGCGAGGTGCCCGTGATGCAAGCCATGACGACTCAGGGCGCCAGGCGGGTGCCAGCGCGCGCAGCGTCCTTCTTTCCCCTTTGGTGCAAAGGGGGCAAGCGCAACCGCGAAATACCGAGGCATCAGGCAAAGGTTGCCATTTTGGTGCAACGAGACCAAGACCAGGAGGACTACGAGGCGGAGGTCACCATGGAGCCCAAGACGGCGTCATCACCAGAGCTTTGCGCAGGCGAAGACTGCTTTTGTCAGATTAGTTGATACTTGTTGTCCCCCTTCAAAATTAGCCCGCCATTGTTGGCTCCTTCCCGCTCAATATTTGGGAAGAGGACCAGGGCCTCTATAAATAGGGCCAGCCGCCCACGTAGCAAGGGGTTTTTCGGTTCGGAGAGGTTTTGTTCGTTCGTTCGGTTGGCTAGTAAGAGAGAGAGAGAAAGAGAAGGGTGACTGAACTCCTCCTAGCAGTTCATCACCCCAGCCAAGAACAGACCCTCACGAGGCTGTTCTTCCATGTATTGTTCAGCATCATCAGCCCCAGGAGGCAATCCACCAACCACACACTGGAGTAGGGTATTGCACCACAACGGTGGCCTGAACCAGTATAAATCTTGTGTCCCTTGTGCAGTTCTTTTAGTAGTTTAGATCCTTGCGAGGCGGGGTGGTAGAAGGCGTAATCTCCGCACGCACCCCAGTGTTCGAACCTTAAGGGTCTGCCGAAACCCGAAATCCGACATCCGCCGGGCGGTTCAGGTCCAGGTTTCCATGGGGGCGGCGGTTCAAGCTATGGATTTCAGAATAACCAGGGCCATCAAAACAACCATGGTAATAACTAGCAGAATAACCAAGGGAATCAGCAACAGTCAGGTTACCAAATTCACCCCAAGCAGTTGAACAGCGTACAGTATCATGTGTTCACTACTAGCCTGTGCAAGCGGGATCAGAAGCTTCACAAGAGGGCAGTTAATACTGTTGAACCGGCCGTGCCACGTTATCTACGATGGTTAGAGCAGCCCATTGTGTGGAGCGGAGAGGATCACCTGCCCTGGGTTGACAATCTGGGTCAACTAGCCTTGGTGGTGGCACCTCAGGTGGGGGGCTATAAGTTTACCAAAGTTCGGATGCATGGAGGGAGTAGTATCAACATCCTGTACTATGAGACTTTCCATCGCATGGGGTTGACAGATAAGAATCTTAAACCGTCAAACACTATTTTTCATGGTGTAGTACCAGGTAAATTGGCATACCCTGTTGGAAAGATTGCTTTGGAAGTCGTGTTTGGAGATGAGCATGATTCCAGGTCTGAAACTTTGACCTTTGAGGTGGTGAAAATCCAAAGCCCATATCACGCGCTATTTGGACGGCCAGCTTACGCGAAATTCATGGCGAGACCCTGTTATGTCTATTTACAGCTCAAAATGTCGGGTTATAAGGGGACGATCACAGTACATGGAAGTCGAAAAATTGCTTTGGATTGCGAGGAAGGTGAAGCGGCCTATGCTGAATCGGTTTGTGCTACAGAGGAGTTGAAATTCTATAAGGACAATGTTGATCCGGCGGACATGACCCCTCTGAAGAAGCCCACAACTGAGCATGACCTGGCCCTGACGTTCAAACCAGCTAATGAGACTAAACTCGTTGACTTCGTCCCTGGTGATTCATCCAAGCAGTTTAGTATCAGTGCCAATCTGGATCCGAAATAGGAAAGCGCGATCATCGAGTTCATCCGTGAGAACCGGGACATCTTTGCATGGAAACATTCTGACATGCCAGGTGTACCAAGGGAACTCGCTGAGCACACTCTCAATGTTGATCCTAAGTTTAAACTGGTCAAGCAGTTCCTTCGTCGTTTTAACGAAGAAAGACGCAAGGCCATTGGTGAAGAGGTAGCCCGGCTACTGGCAGCTGGGTTTATCGTTGAAGTGTTTCATCCCGAATGGTTGGCTAATCCGGTGCTTGTCCTTAAGAAAAACGACACTTGGCGTATGTGTGTGGACTACACTGATTTGAATAAGGCCTGCCCGGCAGATCCTTTCGCTCTCCCGCGTATTGATCAGATCATTGATGCGACGGCGGGTTGTGAGCGCCTGAGTTTCCTGGATGCTTATTCAGGTTATCATCAGATTAAAATGGTAGTTAAGGACCAGGAGAAGACAGCCTTCATCACTCCCTTTGGAGCCTTCTGCTATGTTTCTATGCCCTTTGGGCTCAAGAGTGCCCAAGCAACCTACCAGCGTTGTGTGCAAAATTGTCTTCACAAGCAGATCGGGCGTAATGTTCATGCCTATGTGGATGATATTGTGGTGAAGTCCAGGAAGCAGGAAACCTTGATAGATGATCTCAAGGAGACGTTCGACAATCTTCGGGTTTACAAAATGATGCTCAACCCAGACAAATGCGTTTTTGGTGTTCCGGCAGGCAAGCTCTTGGGCTTCCTTGTGTCCAACAGAGGTATTGAGGCCAATCCGGAAAAAATCAAAGCGATCACATCCTTGGCTAAACCGGCGTGTATCAATGATGTTCAGCGTCTGGCGGGCCGGATGGCAGCCCTCGGCCGGTTTATCAGCCGTTTGGGAGAGAAGGCGATTGCCCTGTATCATATGTTGAAGAAGACAGATAAATTCGTTTGGAGTGACGCCGCCAATGCGGCATTTGAGGATTTGAAGCGGCAGCTGGCTGAACCGCCAGTCCTCGCTGCTCCGGTTGATAATGAGCCTCTATTGTTGTACATGGTTGCCAATGCCCGAGCGGTCAGTGTGGCTATTGTGGTTGAGAGTAAGGAGGCTAGAAAAGAATATCCGGTTCAACGACCAGTTTATTATATCAGTGAGGTACTGATCGAATCAAAGCAAAGATATCCGCATTGGCAGAAGCTAGTGTATGGAGTTTTTACTGGCAAGTAGGAAGCTCAAGCAATACTTTCAAGGCCATCCTATCATAGTGGTTAGTTCTGCTCCTTTAGGCGATATAATCCAGAATAGAGAAGCAACTGGCCGGGTTGCAAAGTGGGCAATTGAGCTTGGTCCCCATGGTTTGAAGTATACGCCCCGAACAACCATCAAATCTTAGGCGCTTGCTGACTTCATCAATGATTGGACCGAGTTACAGGCACCAGAGGACAAACCGGATAATAGATACTGGACCATTCACTTTGATGGATCTAGGCAGTTGGAAGGCTCGGGGGCTGGGGTTGTCCTCACTTCCCCTAGAGGAGATAAGATTTGTTATGTTCTCCGCTTAATGTTTCATTGTACTAACAATGTGGCAGAGTACGAGGCCTTACTCCACGGCCTTCGTGTGGCTAAGGAAATGAACTTAAGCCAGGTTCGATGCTTTGGAGATTCTGATCTGGTGGCTCAGCAAGTTTCTGGTACTTGGGATTCTAAGGACCCACTCATGGCGGCCTATAGGCGCGAGGTGGATATTGTAGCAGGTCACTTTAAGGGTTATCAGGTGGAACACATCAACCGGTGCAAGAATGAAGCAGCAGATGCTCTAAGCCGGCTGGGATATCAGCGTAAACCGGTACCACCCAATACCTTTCTAGATATCTTGCATAACCCATCTGTAAAGTTGCCTACAGAGGAGGATTTAGCTGTTCCTGATCCGGAGGCCCAGTTGGTAGCCGCTTTACATGCCACTCCGGATTGGACGGTTCCATATTTGGCGTATCTAAACCGGGGCGAATTACCAGATGACGAACTTTTTGCCAGACAGATAGTCCGGCGATCCAAGTCTATGGTCATTCACAATGGCGAGTTACACCGTTCTAGCATTTCAGGCGTATTCCAACATTGTGTTTCTCTTGAAGAAGGACAGGAGATTCTACGTGAAATCCATGAAGGGGATTGCGGTCACCATGCCGGTTCAAAATCCTTGGTGGCTAAAGCTTTCCGACATGGGTTCTACTGGTTGACAGCTCATTCTGATGCGGAACACTTGGTAAAGAGGTGTGACGCTTGTCAAAAAATTTCACGTCGAGCTCATGTTCCGGCTCAGGAGTTACGCATGATTCCCATCACTTGTCCATTTGCTACTTGGGGGCTTGATATGGTTGGACCCTTTAGGCGCTCCAAGGACAAGAAGACCCACCTATTGGTGGCGGTTGACAAGTTCACCAAATGGGTTGAAGCGGAGCCCATCAGTAAATGTGATGCAGCCACAGCGGTTCAATTTCTCAAAAAGATTATTTTCCATTTTGGCTTTCCACACAGCATCATCACAGATAATGGTACGAACCTTTCTAAAGGTGAGATGGAGGAGTTTTGCCAACGAGAGCACATCCGGCTTGATGTAGCGTCCGTGGCTCACCCCCAGTCTAATGGTCAAGCTGAGAGGGCAAATCAAGAGATCCTGAAGGGTATCAAGCCTCGGCTTATGGTCCCTTTGAAGCGGATGCCGGGTTGTTGGGTGGAAGAATTACCATCTTTGTTATGGAGTATAAATACCACCCCAAACCGATCTACGGGATATACACCTTTTTCATGGTTTACGGGGCTGAGGCTGTTCTCCCAAGTGATATTCGTCATGACTCACCCCGGGTTGCAAATTATGTTGAAGCGGACAACGAGCAAGCATTCCAAGAGGCGCTGCACCTGTTAGATGAGAAATGGGACATGGCTTTGGCTCGGTCGGCGGTTTATCAACAGACCTGCGGCGTTATCACAGCCGCCGGGTTAAGACAAGAACCTTTCAAGAAGGCGATTTGGTACTTCGGCTCATTCAAGACCAGACTGATATGCACAAGTTATCCCCACCTTGGGAAGGGCCCTTTGTGGTCAGCAAAAATCTGCACAACGGATCATACTACCTCATTGACGTTCGAGAAGACTCATGTAGCTCTGAGGAGGAGACCCGGCGGCCATGGAACATAGCTCTCCTACAGCCTTATTACACTTGAAGCCACAGGCTTTTCTTATGTACATATTTCAACAATGTATATATTATGATCAATATAATAAACCGGCATCCTTGCTATTAAGCAGGGTCTCCGCCGTTTTTTCTTCAAATATCTATTAACTTGGGGGCTTCAGCTAATAAAGCGAAGTACTACCTGTTAGCCCTGCTACCATGCCACCACCTAGCTTGGGAGCTTCACACCCAAGGGGCCAAAGAGAGTTTGATTGCTCAAAGCACGACTCAAACATAGGCACCCATCGAGCACAGCTCACAAAGTTACTTGGGGGCTCTTTGTGTCAAATGCCAAAGAGTTTGAAAGGACCCTTGTAGTCGGGTATCGACCCACGGCTTGGAAGCCTGGTGTATTCACCTAAAACCCCGGGTTAACCTGCCTTCATCAAGTAAGCCACTCCTATCCAGGTAATCCTGGCACGACCCGTCGAACGTTTGACAGTTACTCTCATTGAGACCCTTAACTTGTCAAAGTTAAAACGATGATTGGTTAGTTGGAGGGCCATCTTAAAAGGCTTTGTCAAAATGGTTTAACTCAGTGGCCTCGCAGCCCATGAAAAGCCTCGATTTGGGCCTGGCAGCCCTTGAAAAGCCTTGACCATGGTTTTTGTTTGCTTCTTGCCAAGTTTTTTTTTCGTAAGGTTTATGTTAAACCGGTGTTTCTTAACCCGGTATGGCTTACGGATCTTCTGTTAAAGCATATAATTGAAGGTAACTCGACATCCTTCAAACCGGTCTGGCTTTGACACCTTGTCTCCAGCAATCGTCCGGTGTTCATCACAACCCGGTTCTATATCATATATACCAGCATGGCATGGTGGAAGTTGGGTTTTCACCCTTCTTAAAATCACAATTGGTAAACCAACAACAATGTTTCGTATCACAGGTATGATTTATTATTGCCGCAACATAGTTGCTTACCAAGTTGTGTTGGGTATTTTGACCCGTCCGGTGGTAAACTGCCCGGACAGATTTTTCTTATGCAGACACAGGGATTGCATAATATTGTGAAAATACATAAGCCAGTACTGAAATTATCATGTCGGATCAATGCAAAGTGTATCCCAGTGCACGATGGCAACGGATTAAAGTAGTTTCACTAGCCTATTACAAGGCGCTTGAAGGTCCAAAAGTATGTTGTTTCCAACAGAACAAAATTTATGGAGCATCACTCTGATTGCCGGATCAAGCCTCATTACCATGTTGATGTGAAGTTGATGGGTCATTTGGCGTCGGATCAGCCTCCTCCTCCCCACCTAGCGGCTGGAAGTTTGTGGTGGTCTAGTCAATCTGGCTTAAGGCCTGAAAGATAGCTTCTTCACTGATAAGTTCCGACGGATCAATGTCAGGGGCATAAGTGTGCTTACGGATTGGCGGAATAAGATTTTGCGCTTCTGGCATGACAGCATTAACCCGTTTGTTGTTGGCATCATAATAAGACCGGTGAACAGTCAAGTTAGCATCTTCTGCCAGCTGACTCGCCAGAGGACGCATTTCCCTTGTCACCTTTTTAAGGGCTTCATCATCAAAATCTGCCCCGTTTTCTTGTGTACTTGGAAAGCCTTTGGCAAGGTCAACCGGATCCAAGTCGGCTATCCATGCTTTGGCTCGGGTGAGTGCCGACAAAGCGCCAGCCCTGGCAGTAGATCGCTTTACCTCTTCTATCTGTGCTAGTGCCATGGATAGCCTTGCCAGAGTGTCCTTGATCAGTGTTGGGGCCAGATTGACGTAGGATGCTGCGCAGATAACCCGTTGGGCACCGGCGTATAGTTGTTCAAGCAGAGTATATGCTGCTTTCAGCTTCATCCGTACATCTGAGCCCAGATGAGTAATGCGGCTACCTGCAACGGTTTAATAATTTCATATTTCAACCGACACCTTACAAGATGGATATTTCAGATGCCTTGCTAGGAGTACTTACCAAATACTGCGGAGGTCATGGCGTTCACTTGACGCTTCAACCCAGAAAGCTCTTCTGCCACCGGTTTAAGAGCGGACTCGGCGTCTTCAGCCCATTTTAGCAATGTATCCTTCTTAGTGTCCCAATTGGCACGTTCAGTCTTGAATTCTTCCTTAAGTCGTTCCATGGAAGTTAAAGCGGCTCGAAGCTCATCTTTGGCTTTAGAAGATTCTTCTTGATAGGATTTGATACTCTCTTGAAGATCAGCAATTTGCGTCCGTTGATGGTTTATATCAGCCTGCCACAATCAGAGGAGCATATCAATATTTTATCAAAAGTCCCAAGCATACAACTGGTTCTACACTTGGCACTTGGGGGCTAATGCGGATTGCTTCTTTCCTACTGCTTATTCAAAGTCCCGAGGATTAATACAAGTTTCAATCCTGGCACTTGGGGGCTAATGCGGATTGCTTCTTTCCTACTACTTATTCAAAGTCCCGAGGATTAATACAAGTTTCAATCCTGGCACTTGGGGGCTAATGTATATTTGTTCAACAAACTTAAAAGTCAACAATGTGCAGTATGGAAGGTCAAAAGTCCCGGTTTGTCTTTACAAGCTAAACCGGCCCTTGGGGCTACAAGATACAAGGCAGTGAAAATACAAAGATAAGGATGAAAATGTTTACCTCATAGCGTTCCTTCATCAGATTTACCAAATCAGCTTCATTATCTCGGCTTGTACAAAGCCGGTTCAAGAATCCGGAATGAAGATCTTGGGCAGAAATATTAGCATATTTTGACAAGTCAGCTTCCATCTTCCCCTTGCCCATAGAAGTAAACTCATCCTTGGCGGTATGTTTTGCCAAGATAACTGGATTGCCCGGAGCGGTATAAGCAGTGCCAGTAACAATAACGTCATCATCTTTGGCTGGGTTAGGAGTGGTAGCAGGGCTTGGCAGATTAGCAGTTGAGCTTAGTGGATCAACAACCGGACTTGCAGGTATAGCATGTGGACTTGAGGTGCCCTCATGTGTGGCCGGATCAGCTTCCGGCGGATCAGCGTTGTTAGCTGGCTCCGGCGGGACAGAATCATCCACGATATTATCAAGATTTTTATAAGGATTTTCAGGAGTTTCCTCCGGTTCAACTTCGCCGGTAGGGGCACTGGTCTTAGCCTTCTTACTTAGACGAGCTTTGGCACTAATATTAAAACAAGGATTAGCATGATTAACCGACTTATGAAGGAGAAGGGAGGGCTGCATGCTTACCCAGGGACGGTTTTCAGTGAAGGCAGCTGAGTGGTTGATGAACCGCCAGACGAATTAGAAGGCCATTGTGCCGGGTTCAGATGGATTGAGAGGGCATCGGAAGAAACCTTTCAAAAGATAACGTTTTTCAAGAGAACAAGCAACCTCTGGACGACGTTTCCGGTTTGGTGTATGAGGTAAACCGGAAGAAGTGACCTGTTGACCACTGTGCCGGGTTGTGCGACGCCCTTCGGTTTGTTGTGTCTTCAAATAAAGTTTTTGATCCAAATGAGCAACAGGGTGAGAGCATTTCACTTTCCGAACTGCACGGCGAAATCGTTGAACCGGCACAAGTTCTGAGTCAGAAAGACAAATTACCTCAACATGATCTGCATGGCTGGCCTCCGCATCATCCTGGGAGTAATCATTATCAGTAAAGTATATGAATAGAAGTCAAGGGAGTCAAACTTTACCTCTTCAGCCGAGTCACCGACATCCTCTGGTGGTTCTGAAGACTCAGCATTTTTCTTTTTGGCAGCTATCTTGATGACCTTGGTCTTAACATGAGGAGCCTTAGCTGCTTTGTCGTGAGATTTCCTTTTCCAGAAGGAGCTACTGGCCTACGAGATTGCACAAAGGGTTATTATCGCAGTGTTAAAGCGGAGAAGGATCAGGAAAAGTACAAGTTTAAAGTCTTTACAACTGGCGGTTTGTTGGAGGCATAAAAAGGGCGCAGACCAATTTGAGTACATACGGTGAGCGGTTCGTCAAGTATTTTCTTTACACCTTCAGTGACTTCATCATCAGTCAGTTCTATTGCATTAAACTGTTGTGGATCATTGGTGTTGCCGGTATATTCAAACATCAATCCGGGGCGGCGGCTTAAAGGTAGAATGCACCATGAAATTCAACAGCGGACGAGATCAACACCAGTTAAACCATTGGCAAGGAAAGCCCGGAGTTTGGCGAGTTGAGGTGCATAGGCTTGTCGGTCTTTGGCAGACAATCTCTAAGGTAAAGGGTGATTATTGTTGAGCCGGTGCGGACGGTTGCCCGGTAAAGTATTCTCTTCAGCAGGGGTAGTATTCTGGCAGTAGAACCAAGTTTGGTTCCAGTCTTTTGGATGGTTGTGAAGTTCGGCGTGAGTAAATTCAACCTCTTTCCTCTTTTGGATCGACACACCACCAAGTTCAGTATTGGGTCCGTCAGAAAATTCAGTCCGGCGGTTTAAGTGAAAGAGATCTTGAAAGAGATCGACAGTTGGTTCTTCTTGCAGGTAAACCTCACAGAATACTTGGAAATCGCATATGTTGGACATAGAATTTGGTCCAATATCTTGAGGATGAAGTTGGAAGCTGGCAAGAACATCCCGGAAATTTTTTGATCCGGGAGGACTGAAACCTCGAGCTAAATGTTGCGTGAACACAATCACTTCTCCATCTTGAGGCTCAGGAGGGCACTCAGGGCCAGGAACTCGCAAATGGAGGACATTTTTTGAAGCTAAAGCGCCTATGGTGACATATCCATTGATTTGCGTTTCTGTGATCCAAGATGGAACCCAGTTGCACGCAGAAAATTGCTTCATCATCTTACAAAGTCTGTAAAAGGAAAATGGATGGTTTACGATTGACGGTTCATATGTGTTTGTCAATGTTAAACTGGCAATTCAAGGTATACGTATGAAGTGAACCAGGCATTGCTATTCAAGTCTAGATGGCGGTTTAAGAGAGGGATAATGACATATGACGGATTATCAATTACTAAAGGTTAAACCGCCCTTGGGAGGCAGAACCCAATCTGAAAATTTGCTAAATGTTGCGGAAACAAGTTTCACAAGATGGTGATATAATTTTGGATCTACCGTTGTTCAAAAAACAAATTTTTCTGAGCCCTACAATGGTGTTAAATAGAACAGAGAAGGTTCAGATAAGGATTTATACAGGAACAGTAAGATGCTGTAGTACGGCAGATTAAAGCTACAGATCCAGCCGCAAGGGGAAACTATCAGGCCTAGCTAGATTCAGTAAGGTGCTAAAGGAAAAGCAGAAAAAGTACTGATGAACACTGACGAACACCAAAGAAATTTCGAAACCCTAATGTAGATTTAACAAGTAAAGGAAAGGAGTATTTACTAGGGACACGCAGCGGCGGAGTATCTCAACAGATCTGGTACTAACAAGGTGATGCAGCGGCCTAGTTGGTGCAGACTGGAAGATCGACGGCGGCGGCGGCGGCGATGCTTGAGGTCTTCGGGTCGCGAGGACGAAGACGATGCGAATAGGAAAGGGGAGAAATGGAAGGCGCCCCGGTCTTATTTATAAGGGAAGTGGGATAAAATAGCAGGCGCGAAAATCGAGGAGTCGGAAGTGGCAAAAGAGGATGCAGCTGTTGCCTCGATCTTCAGGAATTAATTAAAGAGAAGGGAATCTTCATAAATCTTTTTATACATGGATGACGTCACAATGATTTGCTGCAGTGACAGAAGATGACGTCATGGCGGTTCACCAAAGTTCACAGGGAGAAGGCAATATGGTGGTTTACGAGAATTGTCAGAAATTCAGGTAGTTTTCTAAGGATTGAAGATTGACATGAACAGGTTCAAATCAATCTGGGGCCTAATGTTGAGGATATAACCACTAAGGGTAAACCGTCCAGGAGGGGCCGGTTCACCTTCACCTATACTGAAGCCCAAGGAAACCCAGAAGATGGTGCTTTACGGGTAAGGCTTAGAGGCCTAGAGCCCGCAGGCGATTTAGGGCCCATGGTAGTAAACCGCCATGATTGTATAAACTTGTATTGTAAGATAGGAAAGAGGAGACCGAGGCGGACACTTGTATGAGCCAGCCTCGGGACTCTGTAGACTGGCCGGGGTCCTCCTGAGTATATAAAGGGGTGACCCGGCGGCGGTTCAAGGAGAGAACAACAACTCGAGAGCCAGACAAAGCGGATTCGCTCCCTGGCCTTCGAACCCCTAGCAATACCAATCACAACTAGACATAGGCTTTTACCTTCATCAAAGGGGTCGAACTAGTATAAACTCACGTGTCCCTTTGTCCGGTTTAACCCCTTTAAGCTAACCCGTAGCGATGGCTCCATGACTAAGTCCTTTCACGAGGACATCTGCCGTGACAAACCCACGACAGCGATGGATGCTTAATAGTGCAAGACTGGACCAAATGTGTGATGGAGAAGCGCAGAGAAGTACTAGGGGGCAGCAAATAGATGCGCTACCCACGATTAGGAGACAGGTTCATCTGCATGCTCCAACTTGATCAAGGAGGAGAGCTACACATGTTTTATGTTATTTTACCTAAGAGAGAGCAGCAGGAGTGATTAGCTAGTTAGAAATGAGTTTGAGGATGATGATGTGCTACACTATTACTATGATGATAAAATAGCTAGTGTTGGTGGTAATGACTATGATGATTATTATTAGCTAGTGTTAGTGGTGATTAAATAAATACTGTTGGTGGTAATGACTATGATGATGATTAAATAGCTTGTGCTGGCGCATTAGATTCAAGTGGAGGCAACATGTGGTGCACATCGAAAGTACTACTAGTCCAAACTGATCAAGTTCGGATTAGTAGTATACTTTTGACATGCACCACATATTGCCTCCACTTGAACCTAATCCACCTTCATTTGACACACTGTTATAGACATAATGATGTAAACCTCATAACTGGTATTGTACCAATATTTGTACGATGGCGCATAAATACACTAAAAAAAGAATACTAGTAGCGATGGAGAGAAAACACGCTGCCAGTAGTTACATTAGCAGTAGCGTGGGAGTGAACAAACATTGTAGCTATTTGTCCTAGCAGTAGCGTGTGCGGGAACGTGTTACTGCTAAGCAATAGCTGTAGCGTCTTATTAGTAGCGCGCCTACCCGCGCTACTAGTGAGCACAAAACCAGCGCTACTGCTAGGGTTTTCCCTAGTAGTGTAGTATTGCTTGAGGCCGCCAGTGCGAGGGGCCGCTTGGACGACAGCTTCGTCTCCTTGTTCGACGAGGTCCTCGTCGGTTTCCTCGACAAGTTCACCATCGTCAAGAAGCTTGCGGACGACTTTGACGTAAGCCTCCAGCCGATGCGCCCAGGCTCTGCGATGCCCGCCACCCTCAACGGCCACTATGGTAACAACCTCTTCGACGCACTGGTGGCCCAGCGACTGCCCGCCATCGTGCCAAAGAATGTCCACCTCGAGGTCGCGCTCGCCGCGCAGCGCCTGGCGCAGCAAGACACCATCGACATAATCACCCACGTCTACGCGCAAATCGTCCACAAGGACTACTACATGCAAGAGGAGGATGATAGGACGCTGGCCTTCTTGGAGCGCAGGGCAACCTTGGACGGCACTGCTCAGAAGCACGTTGAGCTCGTCGCCAACGTCGCTGCTCCTCACACGTTGGTTGGTGACCCAGCGCACTAGGGCGTGAGGATGTCGTTGAACGTTGATGGATTCGTATGTATTTTTATCTTTCCGTCAAATCCATGTAGTAGTAGTAGTATATGATACTACAGTAATTATCTTACCTTTCGCATCAACTTCATAATTTTCGTACGTACTCAATGCATGAACGGCGCCAGAACCAAACTTCTCATTACTCTAGGAAAAATCATTATTTTCTATCTATCGGTCACGCCATGGAGCAGAACCAAATTTTACAAGTTATGAGTTCAAAAGGAAAAGCCTGCCGTGTTCGCGTCGCACCCCCACACGGTTGGTCCGGCACGCCGCTCAAGCGGGAATGCGTGCGGTGTTGGATTTTCACTTACAAGTGGGACCGTAGTTGAGCAAACCGACTATCGGCAAACTGGACTGGGATCAGGTGACATGCGCTACGGTGACATGCATGGTGACATGCGGCCCAAATGCAAATTTAAACATTGTGAAAAAATCTGAAGAAAAAAATCATGCATGTTCACAGCACATATTAAGATAATCCCTAAAAATTTCAGATCAAAATTCAAAACATACATCGAGAAATGAAAAAGAGAAATCTGTCATGAATAGTCCCCGAATGGTTCTATGTAGACTATTCACATATGAGTTTCTCTTTTCGTTTCTCGATGTATGTTTTGAATTTTGATCTGAAATTTTTAGGGGTTATCTTAATATGTGTTGTGAACATGCATGATTTTTTTCAGATTTTTTCGCAATGTTTAAATTTGCCTTTGGGCCACATGTCACCGTGCATGTCACCGTAGCGCATGTCACCTGATCCCAGTCCCGGCAAACCCCCACCCCGCCCACCGTGCGATGGCTGAGAAAACAGGAGGGAGAAGAGATGGTTGTAGCACAGACTCCAAGAAAATTGGTGTCGGATGGGACTCGTGTGGGTGGCGTGTGCCGTACTGCTAGATGTGAATGCTACTGAGTTATGGCCCATGCCACCCCACTATATCGAGCCTATATCGAGGTATGTAGAACAAATTTCCTGCAGTCCGTCCTCGGCCCTCCTCTATCTCTCTTCTCAGCCAGCCAGCGGACGCGCGGAGCCCATCGTCTGTTTGCTCACATGCGGCCCCACATGTTAGTGAAAACGCAAGAGGACCCACTGAACCTGCACATCTTTCACCTCGACATGCTGGTGATGAAAAACAAATCCAATAAAGATCTTCGGTGGCTGTTTTTGGAGTTACTCAAGAGTAGTAAGATTCTATTTACAGTTTAACCCAAGATGCACATCTCGTGGCTTCAACTACCACTCTATTTGCTTTCATGACACGACCTGGATGTTGGATGTCCCACGAGTCAGCAAAAGAAGAACCCGACCAAATCTTCGGTTCTGCTCTCGGATGAGATTAGTGCACTTGTTGATGCTCCTACTAGAATAGAGGCTAGACATGAGACTAGATGTGAGGAAGCAACGTCTACTTCTTTACACTCAAAGAAGAAAGAAGCACGCAAGATCGAGCCTCCGCAGATCAACAATGAATGCATCGAGAAGGCACTAATCCAACTTACAGGAGTAGTAAAATGTATTCTTGTGGTTCTTGTTTTCTTTGGTCTTGCTCTTCTAGTCAAAATTATTGTTGGAGTTCGTGCAAAACGGAGGTCCGTTTGGGGTCGTGCGTTGGAGTTGGCCTTACAAGTGGGACCGCAGTTAAGGAAACCAACTATCGGCAAACCCCCACCTCGCCCGCCACGCGATGGCTGAAGTTAGAGAAACGACGAGGTTGAAGAGATTGCTCTAGCACGGACTCCAAGAAATAATATGGTGTCAGATGGATGTCGTGGTGGTGGCGTGTGCCGTACTCCTGGACGTGAATGCTTGCTCTGGCCCATGCCACCCTACTACTCCTACTACTTACTCCTACTAGTATATAGTATACTAGTATCGAGGATTCGAGGTGCTGGTTACGTACAACAAACACATTAACATATGGCTACAGTAAAAACACCCGTCCGACGCGCGAAGCATGTGAAGCTAGTAGTACAAATTTAGAGAAGCGACTCGAAAGCCATTCATAAATTTAGTAAGTTTATCACAGGCATATCATTTTATTACATACAACAGGTCATCAACCCACATCGACAACGAGGATACATTATAAATACTAAAGTTTTCACCACACAACAAATAACAAGCCATGAAATGAACTTCAACTCAACCATTCCACGGCGTTGGAAACACTTGCTTTGAACCATAAGTGATTCTCTGGGACGGGCCATCCGTTGTCGATCAGGAGACCAACGCAGGACTGATCATCCAGGCTGAAGCAGCCTACTATATCAGTACTAGGGTAGGGAACCACCCAAATGTCCGAGGTATAGACACAGTTGCTTCTCATAAATGTGTCAACAGCAGTTGGATCACCTTTCACCATCATCGGATAGTTTTGTCTAAGGAAGAGCGAGTTTTCTCCAAGACTATCAATTATGTGCCAGGGAGAAGGAGTTGGCGCTAGCACACTAGTATCCATCCCGAATACCATGCAACGGGTGTTGGAATAGGTTCGGAGAGTGCGACCATGGGAGACACCTGCTTCCTTAGTAGTAACATCATCAGTTGGCTGTATGCACACAAGAAGAGGTGATCCATCGGAATTAGTTGCCAGGCGCCATAGAGTATATCGGCGCTGCTCGTGATCATCACCATTGGCATCTCCCCCTTGGTTATAAAATTTTTCAAGTATTGGTGGTGGGATGTTCACAGGACCTTGGAAACACAAGAAGAAGGTTAATTAGTAAAGGGAAACTTGCTAACCCGCATGCATGTGGATGAAACAATTATAATTATGGTGGGAGACAAACATACCGAAACTACGAGGATACCATGCAAAAAGAGTGCCATGAGTGGTGGCAGTAAACACAAGGCCCTCGTATTGAATTGCATCACAGTACTCATTCGTGCACAGAAACTGATTTTTGAGCAATGTCCATTGAGTCAAACCACTAAGGATGGCAATAAGCTTGTTGAAGATAGCAACAACTTCATAGTTGTTGTAATTCCAAGAGCGGTTGGGAACTCGACAAATTGCTATCTTCCGTAGAAGACAGTCACCATGATCGTATTTGAACGCGCGTACATTACCGGTTTGCTCAACCTCTGGGCAGTGTGCTGAGATTTTTGGAAGTGGAACCCGGTGACGAGTGTACACATTCACAAGTTCACACTTGCAGTTGGACCCAATGTAAACAACCCAATCTCCATTTGCGCCCACCCAAGCCTTGCCCTCAAGCGATGGCATCTTAACATCATATGTATCATTATCAAGCAGCATCAACTTGCACAGGGCGAGGCCTCCGTCATGCCGGTGCCAGTCATCAGGGTCACGGTGAAGAAGATAGGGGAGATCAAACCGCTCCTTGACTCTTGGGTTCTTTGTGATGATGTTATTAGTTGAGTCGAGAATGGGCTTGAACGAACCTGCCATGCTAGCCGAGGTGATGATGTCGCACCGATCAATGAGTTCCTCCACCACGTCATCTTTCAGATTGGGGTAAGAATAACAGGGTCGTTTCCGGCCTGTTCCCTCCATGGAGAAGACGATCAAACAATGGCAGAAGAAAGGGTGAAGGGCAAAAGGAAAATGGAGGAGGGAGAGGAAGAGCGTGCGACAGCAGTTCCAAATCGAGAGGGAAAGGCAAAGAGTCGGTGGACGGTTGCGAGTTTTCCACGGTTCATGAAGAGGCGCCCCGGCCTACATGTCCGTTCGGAAATACTCCTACTACTCGCCGTCGACTCACTGATATGTTGGAACGGGACCAAATGTCAACGAAACATGGTGTGTAATTTCTCGAGCAAAATGCGATCTGGCCGCATTGGCCCGAGGTGCCGCATTAGTCATCGACCTTTATTTTTTTAATGGCGTGCCGATCAGTTTTGAAGCACGACTAACTGGTAGTGTACATGGAGAGGATGACAGCAGGGACCCGCCAAGGTCATGGCAGTACGCAAGTAAGTGCCTCCTTATTTCAAGCCAATAAAAAAATGGCTCCTCCTAGTGGATTTCTGACATCTGGGTCCCATGCCATTGTCAACGTAGTCAATAAAGGAGAGAATTGCACAACGAGCGGCTGACACCAGGGGCCCAGCAGCTCGCCCAGTTATTTTTGTTTTGGGTTAATTTGATAAATGCCACTCCAAATCTGGTGTATCCGAGAAATGCCACTACAATTTCCAAACTTTGAAAATGCCATTTCTAGTGGCATCTTTCGAAGTCTGGAGTGGCGTTTTTCAAAGTTTGCAAACTGCAGTGGCGTTTTTCAAAGTTTGCAAAAATTGCAGTGGCATTTTTCAAAGTTTGGAAATTGTAGTGGCATTTTTATGAATCACCATAATTGGAGTGGCATTTATCTAATTTGTTTTTGAGACAGAAGCAGGGTGTCAACTGGGCTATGCGGGACACTCTGGCCTGTCTAGACAGCCTTTTCTTTTATGTTTACCACAGACCAGCCCAGTAGTTTTTTTCTTTCTGAAAATGGCTAGCCCAGTTCTATTGTGATTTGTCAAGTAAGTCGCTTTATCAGGCCTGCTGGGCTGCAAATCTTTCAAGACGAGGAGAGCTTCATTCGGCTGGCCGAGAAAATGGCCTATCAGTAATGAGAAATGGGCTGTACATTTTTAAAACACATCAAACATGCAATTATTTTCAAATATCTTTTTTTCATTTCGAGATTTTAAATTGCATTGATTTTTATGCGTGGACAATTTATTGGATTTTATATTGATATACGTTTATTTTTAAAATCAGTCTGAATGTGAGTTGAAATTTCGGGATTAAAAACAGTTCAGACCGCACCGACATATGCAAAATTTCGTATAGTTTTTTAACCGTGGCCACAATATGGGCTGTAATGCTAACATAAAGAATATGGGCTCCAAAAAACCCCGTAAGAATTAGCAAATGGGCTGTAAATTATTTAAAATAATGGCGGATGGGTTGTATGCTGTTTTCCATAGATTTGAGGCTTTCCACAAATGACCTGTATACTGTTGGATGTCCATCCAACGGCTGTCGTGCTTCTTCAATCTCTGCTCTTCCTGCTCCAGCCGCTCAAACAAGCGCCGGTGAGACTGCCTGCTCCCTCCTCCCCGCGACCGGCTGTGCTGCCGTGCAGGCCTCACCGCCCCACCATACTCCCATCGCTTGCCTAGCCATCCCTCTACTCACCCACACCTGTTGTTATTCTCCAGCGACGGTAGACGAACCAGTAAACCCTCGTACAGTCGTACTCCCCTCCACATGGGAAACAAAAACAATGGCCGAGTCTTCCCTGCCTTCATGCCGTTCCCTTCCTAGGCCTCGCCGTCGTCCACTGCCCTAGTGCTCTCGGCGTGGCGTGGTCAGCATGGTCAACGACTCTCATGCATCTGAAGTGGACTGTACGTGGAGAGGATGACAGCTGGGTCCACGGCCGCACGGAAGGAAATGCCTCCTTATTACGCGCAAAATAATGATTTCCTCCACCTGACATCTGGGACCCACCGAAACGGCCTCTGTATTTCGCGAAAAAAATGTTACAGCCGCTGATAGCTCGGACCCACCAGCTATATCTTCGCACGCAAGGAAGTGCCTCCTTATTACGCACAAAAAATGAATACTCCCCCTGCTAGCTGGGACCCAGTATAGTGGGCCTACTAAGTTGACGGGGACGAAGGGCTTTGTCAACTTAGTCAATATGCACGATTCTAGCTCGACTGACCATACGATGTCCATCCAACGGTCGTACTACTTCTTCAACCTCTGGTCTTCTTGCTCCAGCAACCCAAAGCAGCGTCGGTCGTGCCACCTGCTCCTGCCTCCCATGGCCGGCTGTGCTGCCGCGGAGACCTCACCACCCCCATACTACTCCCACCGCTGGCCAGGCCATCCCTCCACTCCACTCACCCACACCCCATGTTATTCTGCGGCCACAGCAGTGCAGCCGAACCAGTGAACCCTCGTACTCCTCTCCGCGTGGGCATCCACTACCGCGTCTTCCCCGGCTCCGCGTCGTCCCCTTCCTAGGCCTCGCCATCGTCCACCGCCGTGGTGCTGTCGGCACGGCGTGGTCAATGTGGTCAACGACCGAATTCCATCGGAGGAATACTGTATGTGGAGAGGCTGACAGCTGGGTCCACGGCAGCCGCAAGGAAGTGCCTCCTTATTACGCGGAAAATAATTATTCCTCCACCTCACAGCAGGGACCCACCGGACGCCCACCAGTATATCGTGAAAAAAATGTTTGCCCATGACTGCTGGGACCCACCTGATGGGCCACCGTATTTCGCGAAAAAAATGTTCCCCATGCTGTCAGCTCAGACCCACCGGAAGTGCCTTGTGGGAGTCCTGGATTAGGGGGTCTCCGGATAGCCGGACTATCTCCGTTGGCCAGACTGTTAGACTATGAAGATACAAGGTTGAAGACTTCATCTCGTGTCCGGATGGGACTCTACTTGGCGTGGAAGGCAAGCTAGGCAATACGTATATGGATATCTCCTCCTTTGTAACCGACCTTGTGTAACCCTAACCCTCTCTGGTGTCTATATAAACCGAAGGGTTTTAGTCCGTAGGACAACAATCACAACATACAATCATACCATAGGCTAGCTTCTAGGGTTTAGCCTCTCTGATCTCGTGGTAGATCTACTCTTGTAACACCCATATCATCAATATTAATCAAGCAGGACGTAGGGTTTTACCTCCATCAAGAGGGCCCGAACCTGGGTAAAACTTTGTGTCCCTTGCCTCCTGTTACCATCTAGCCTAGACGCACAGTTCGGGGCCCCCTACCCGAGATCCGCCAGTTTTGACACCAACATTGGTGCTTTCATTGAGAGTTCCTCTGTGTCGTCGCCGTTGGGCTTGATGGCTCCTACTATCATCGATAGCAATGCGATCCAGGGTGAGACTTTTCTCCCCAGATAGATCTTCATATTCGGCGGCTTTGCACTGCGGGCTAATTCGCGTGGCCATCTGGAGCAGATCGAAAGCTACGCCCCTGGCCATCAGGTCAGATCTGGAAGCTTGAATTACATGGCCAACATCCATGGGGACTTGATCTTCAACGGATTCGAGCCACAGCTGGGCGCGCCGCACTGTCGTGATGGGTATGACCTAGCTCTGCCACCGAACAGTACCCCAGAAGCCGCGCCCACATCAGCTCCGACCCTTAGTTCGGAGCCAACTACGCCAATCGAGGACGGGTGGTTAGACACCGCCTCAGGGGTTGCAGTCTCAATGGCGACCGCGCCAAATACCAGCATAAATCTCCGTACAGCCCGTGACTCCAAGGTGCCAGACTCTCTTCTGGACCCCGAACTATCCGCGCCCCTGCCAATCGAATCCGATTGGGCGCCGATCATGAAATTCACCGCCACGGATACCTTTCAGCACTCGCCCTTTGGCGACATTCTGAATTCACTAAGGTCTCTCTCTTTGTCAGGAGAGCCCTGGCCGTATCATGGCCAACAGGATTGGGATGGGGACGATGAAGAAATTCGACGCCCACCCACCATCCACTTAATAGCCACTGTTGATGATTCAACCGACATGCTCGACTTCGACTCTGAAGACATCGACGGTATGGACAACGATGCGGGAGGCGAAGAGGAACCACCGCCCACAGGGCGCTGGACGTCCACTTCAGCATACGATGTATACATGGTGGATACACCAAAAGAAGACGATGAGGAACAGAAGAACGCACCGAAGGCTTATTCCCTCGAGAAGCAGTCAAAACGGCGGCGCAAGCGCCGCCCCAAATCCCGCCTCTCCAGAAATAACGATCACATAGACCCAGCGTTGGAGCAGGGCAAACCACTGCCGGACCACGGCAATACGGAGAATCAAACCAAACAAACCAATTCTGTTAAAGATAATAGTCCGGACGACACAATGCCGGACAGGCACCCGGAGCAACGAAATGCCCATCAAAGGCTTGTTGCCACCGCGAGGAGTTTGAAAAAGTAGAAGCAAAGGCTCAAGGTTGCGCAGGACACACTCCAAATCAGATGGAGTAAAGTACCGAAGTACGGTGACAATCGCCCCACCAAGAGCTACCCAAAGCGGAAGTTGCTACCCGAATTCGATGAGGAGGCTTCAGACCCCTCACAACCAAAAATCAAAACAGCCACCTGGCCGGATAGACGACCTCACGGCCAACATAGAGCGGCAAACAATGCCACTCACAAGACAATACGCGATTCACGCGGGGCTTGCACCAAAAGGACAGCGCAACCAGATCCATCTACGGACCACGCAAGCACGCCCCAGCATACGATATAACATCCGAACAACGCGGTACACCCAAATACAAGGGTGCCGCACACCCCCTATGTTTCACCGATGAGGTGCTGGATCATGAATTTCCAGAGGGATTCAAACCTATAAACATAGAGGCATACGACAGAACAACATACCCTGGGGTCTGGATCGAGGACTATATCCTCCACATCCATATGGCTCGAGGAGATGATCTCCACGCCATCAAGTACTTACCACTCAAACTCAAAGGGCCAGCCCATCACTAGCTTAAAGGCCTCCCCGAAAACTCCATCGGAATCTGGGGAGAGCTCGAAGACGCTTTCCCGGTAAACTTTCAAGGGACTTATGTCCAACCTCCGGACGCGGATGATTTGAGTCATATAACTCAACAGCCCGGAGAGTCAGCCCGAAAGCTTTGGAACTGGTTTCTTACTAAAAAGAACCAAATTGTCGACTGTACGGATGCCGAAGCCTTGGCAGCTTTTAAGCACAGTGTCCGTGATGAATGGCTTTCCCGACAACTCGGCCAAGAAAAACCGAGAACAATGGCAGCATTAACAAGCCTCATGCCCCGCTTTTGCGCGGGTGAGGACAACTGGCTAGCCCGATGCAGCACCAGCGGCCCCAGTACATCTGAAGTTAGAGATAGAAACGGGAAATCACGACGCAACAGTGATAACAAACACCGGAATAAAGGAGACAACACGAAGAGCACGGCAGTAAACACCGGATTCAAAAGCTCTCGGCCGGGTCAGCAAAAGCAGCCCCCTAAAGGCGCCCGAGACGAACTGTCCAGCCTAAACAAAATTCTGGACCAAATATGTCAGGTCCATAGCACCCCTGGCAAACCAGCCAATCATACCCACAGAGAATGTTGGGTCTTCAAGCAGTCCGGCAAGCTCAACACCGTACACAAGGGGGAGGATACACCAAGCGAAGATGAGGACGATCCTCTCAAGAAAGACATTGGGGAACAAAAGAAATTTCCACCAAAAGTCAAAACAGTAAACGTGTTACACGTGATCAATGGAAGAAACAAAACGGCACTCCCAGAAAAATACGCCCGAAGGCCTATCATCGCAGAGTCCTGCCACTGGTCGTCTCAACCGATCACTTTCGACCATCGTGATTACTCAGCAAGTATCCGGCGTGCAGGATGGGCTGCCCTGGTATTAGACCCAATAATTGACGGATACTGCTTCACACGAGTCCTGATGGATGGTGGCAGTAGTCTAAACCTGATATACCCGGATACAATCCGCGAAATGGGGCTAAACCCAACAAAAATTCGCCATAGCAATATCACCTTTAAAGGAGTAACGCCAGGCCGAGGGGCTCATTGCACGGGCTCCCTGTTACTAAAAGTTATATTCGGCTTCCCCGATAACTTCCGTAGCGAACATTTAACCTTCCACATCGCTCCGTTCCAAAGTGGCTATCAAGCACTACTCGGACGCGAAGCTTGCGCTCGCTTTATGCAATACCACACTACGCTTCCCTCACACTCAAGATGCCCGGTCCACGTGGCATCATTACAGTGAACGGAAATTTCAAGTGATTTCTACGCGCCGAAGAGCGTGCGGCTGCCTTGGCAGCCACACACTAAAAATGGCCTCACCAACTAAAGCATTTAGCAGGTCGTCACAATCCCGGACACGGTTAGACGAGTTCGGCGCAGCTATATGTAATTTATACTGGATCAATGATCACACCCCTATTACAAATACAAGGGGCTCAACATGCGCAGACAAGTGGCAATTCTTACTCACCTTGAATTATACATGCTTTTTTTAAAAAAACTATCTTTTTGCACGAAGGCTTTTTCACCTAAGCCGCTCTCTTTTACAGATAATCATCGTGCTACACCCGTCCAGGATACGGCACAACGGAGACACAGGCGCAGACGTGCAGCAGGGACCCGCTCCAAGGATTCTTTTTAGATTAAGACCCTGCATAAACCTTTTTTACTGTCTCTTGTTGATACATATCCACCGAATTCTCAGGATAGTCGAGAAGGATGCTGGCGTCTTGGCATGTGGCCACGTCAGAATAATGCACGTACCTGGACACAAGGGGCTTCTTACGAAGGGCACTATCTAGGCCCGGTTTATACCATAAAGACCGAATACCTTAGGGAGTGTTCGACGTCGCGAGTTCGGCCTTATATGCATCAGCTCTGAATCATTGTCTTTGGTCAAATGTTGGGTTTGCCCGGCTCCTGTGTTTTGGTGCCTCATGTTCCGCTTTACCGGCTAAGGTAGCACCAGGAGAACTACTGCGATTGTGCCCTGGTTCATCCGGACGAGCACCTCAGTAGAGAAAGCCGAAAACTGACTGTCATGATATAGCGTGAGACTGGTCAACCACTCGGTGACCTATCGGAATATTAGAATTCCTCCGCCTTAACGAAGGGCCGTTTCCTGGCCAGGCATGTACGCACCCCGCGATCGGGAGAGTGCGGAGCCACCAAGGGCTATCTAGTAGCCCCACTGTCAAACTCCTATGGCTAAGTGAAAGTGTTAAAGCATTATAGTCCGGTTGCCTCGCTCGCTACGCTATCACCTCCTTAATAGGACCAAGACGTTGGGTTAAGTGTGAACACGCGTTTTTTTGCGAACACCCCCGCATTTTATGCCTGGGGGTTGAAGCCGACGGCTGCAATCTTTCAGGTTATACATAGGTATACGTAAACGGCCGCACAGGAGGCATCATACTACTTTCAGGCAAAAGTAAAAATAACCTTATAAAAAATTCATAAAAGCATTGTGCTTACAATGAAAATACATATCACTCAAACATAATATTTTTCGAGCACTGGGCCTTGATCAAACGAGCACCCTCGAGAACCTCCTCGAAATAGTGCTCGGCAGCCACCCGGCCTATGGCCAATCCCTGCGCCACAACAGTGGTAGCGTCCATCTCTGCCCAGTATGCTTTAACACGGGCAAGGGCCATCCACGAGCCTTCTATGCACGCCGACCTCTTCATCGCATTAATGCGCGACACCGCTTCAAGGAACTGTTGCACTAAGCTGAAATAGCTGTTCGGCTTTGGTCTGTCCGACCATAGCTGATCCACAACAGACCTCATGGCGAGTCCGGACAACCTATTCAGTTCGGCCCATTCGGCTACCTGGTCAGTCAATGAAAGCGTACGCTCTGTAACGTGGAATTGCGTCCAGAACAGCCTGTCCACTTCACGACCTGTCTGACCTTGGAAGTACTTGGCCGCATCGGCAGCGCTCGCCGCCAAATCCATATACGCATCTGCCGAACTCCACAGCCGATCCAGAGGGGCATACCGAGGATCTCCGAACTTCCTCCATAACATGAAGGGTTTCCCAGCCGCAATATCCCCGGCTTCCCGCAGCTCCTCCTTCTTTGCTCTCATAGCAGAACGGGCGTCTTTGTCCACCGCCGCGGCCTTCTCAAGGTCCGTTGCCTTCGCTTGGTTTTCTTTTTCAAGGAACCGGCAACGGTCGCCAGTGTATTTTAATTCTACGACCATCTTGGCCCTCTTCTCCTGGCTCTCGCAATGTGCAGCCTTCTCGGCTTTCAACTCTTCAGCTGCCTTCAAAGTAGCCGCATTACTAATCCTCGCTTGTTCCTTGGCTCGGGCAAGTTCCGCCCGCATGGCTTCCACGGTGGCAGCTCCATCTGCAGTCAGAACATATTAAAGATACTGGCATTATGCTGCTCTTACTATGTGGCGTTCATCGGATACTAACACTTACCCTGTGCCTCGTCAAGACTCTTGTTAACAAGCTCGATTTCGGCGTCTGCCGCATCCAGTTGCCGTTTTAATTGGGCAAACTCCCTAGTCCGGCTAGCCACCGGAGCTCCCACCACCTACACATAAAGGCAGTTTGGTTATTGCCTGGAAATATGATCCTCTGTTCGCCGCCGTTCTCGACGACAACCAGAGTCTCAGGGGCTACTATAACATGTGTAGTACTATCACATATTATCTCACATACCTCAAAACCTGTCAATAGACTCATAAAGGCTTCATGTAATCCACTTTCAGCGGACGAGATTCTCTCCATCACCGTACCCATCAGCGTACGGTGCTCTTCTGAGATGGCCGCTCGCCCCACCAACTCCCTCAGAACGTCCGACCGCACACCAGACGGTGCCGGACTCTTTCGTATGCTCTCTTCGGGAGCCGAACACTTGGGACTTTGGGGGTCTACGGGATTATCTTCTGGCCTCACCGGATCTGGAGAGGCCCTCCGCGACGACACTTCGGGGTCGCCCGCTTCTGGAACGGAGGAGTCCAGGGGAGGCGTTTCGCCCTCCATCATCTCTGGAAGAAGATCCCCCGAAGACGAGCTCATTTGAGAGAGGCTGAGGCCCGAACTGCAAGATAGATACGGTGGTTATTTTCTCAGAGGAAAAAGATAGCATACCCTTACTATTGAAACATTTTGGATCACTTACGACTCGTTGGAGGGCTGATCCCCCCGCGGACTCTATGCGGCAGAAGCACCCCCCAAGGCAGGACCCTCAGTGGGAGACCTCTTCTCCCGTTTGTAGGCTTCGGCTTCCGGATCCTTGGAAGCAGTCCTTTTCCTCCCCCGGTCGTCCTCCTTCGTGGAGACGCTCGTTCCCTCGGTTGGAGCGGATAGCGATGGGGGCCCGCGTCCGCCCATATTATCTCCCTCGGTATCTTCCTTCAAGGGCTCCGGGGAAGGTGCGACCTCGAGCATCTTCTCCAATACCGGATTTTCCAAACCCTCAGGGAGGGGGGCCGAACACCGAATCATCTTCGCCTTTGTTAGCCAGTCCTGGTCAAAAAGTGAACTCTCAGAAATAACTTCGAATAAAAGACAACGTGTTCGGCTAGAGGATTTCTTACTTGTTCGGCGGCACGATTACTGCTCAGGCCCGCGTCCTCGATGATATCTGTACATTCCACTTGAGGTCCGAAGAATGACTTGTACATCTCCTCGTGCGTCAGGCCGAGGAAACTTTGAATGGCACGTGGCCCCTCTGGGTTGAACTCCCACAAGCGCAGGGGCCGGCGTTTGCAAGGCTGGACTTGACGAACCAGCATAACTTGTATTACTGCAACCAAATTAAAATCTCCCTCAAAGAGATCTCGGATGCGGCTTTGCAGTATAGGCACGTCCTTGGCAGGACCCTAGCTCAGACCCCTGCTAATCCATGACAACAGTTGTGGTGGGGGGCCCGGGCGGAAAGCGGGGGCAGCCGCCCACTTGGCACTTCTGGGAGCCGTGACGTAAAACCACTCCTGTAGACATAATTCAGACACCTCTGGAAAGGAACCTGTCGGCCATGGAGCTCCTGCCATCTTGCCTATTGATGCACCTCCGCACGCTGCATGTTGCCCCTCGATCAACTTCGGGTGTACTTCAAAGGTCTTGAGCCACAGGCCGAAGTGAGGGGTCACACGGAGGAAGGCCTCACACACGACAATAAATGTCGTGATGTGGAGAAAGGAGTCCAGAGCTAGATCGTGGAAATCTTGCCCATAATAGAACATCAAGCCCCTGACGAAAGGATCCAGAGTGACGCCTAGACCTCGAAGGAAGTGGGAGACGAACACAACGTTCTCGTTGGGTTCGGGAGTAGGGACGACCTGCCCTTGAGCAGGCAGCCGATGCGAAACCTCAGCGGTCAGGTATCTGGCCTCCCTCAACTTCTTAATATCCTCTTCCGTTATGGAGGAGGGCGTCCATCGGCCTTGAAGGCTGGATCCGTACATGATTGAAGATCCGGAGCACCTAACCTAGGCTTTGGGTGTTAGAACTCGAGGCAAAGGAAGGGTTCGATTGAGCACGAGAGAGAAAAAGCAAAAAACCCGTCCCTTTATAAAGAGGGTGAATATCAAGCGTCCTCTCCGTAGCCGTTTAGGAGTTGCCTATAATCTAGGAGTCCTAGACACGGTTGGGTTACCCACACCCGTATTGATGAGAATCCTATAATAAGGGGACACGATCTCTGCTTTGACAAGACGTGTCGAAAAACTGCCTCGCATTATGTGCGGGGCTGGTTAAAAGAAACGGTTCGAATAATCACCGGGCCATGACGTAACGTCATGTTGCCAAAACAAGCTAGCGGATTAGATCTGCGAAAACATTATTCTCTCTACGGTGAAATGTGGAACTTATTTTGCAGGGTCGGACACTATCCTCGTATTCAAATTCTTCTGTGATGTATTCGGAGAAGGAACCCGCCTTGCAATGCCGAAGACAACTGCGCGCCGGACTCATCGTCATTGAAGCCTAGTTCAGGGGCTACTGTGGGAGTCCTAGATTAGGTGGTCTCCGGATAGCCAGACTAGCTCCATTGGCCGGACTGTTAGACTATGAAGATACAAGATTGACGACTTCATCTCGTGTCCGGATGGGAATCTACTTGGCGTGGAAGGCTAACCCTCTCCGGTGTTAGGCAATACGTATATCAGATGGGTTAAGTAAATCACATCATTCTCTAATGATGTGATCCCATTCATCAAATGACAACTCATGTTTATGGTTAGGAAACTTATCCATCTTTGATTAACGAGCTAGTCAAGTAGAGACATACTAGTGACACTCTGTTTGTCTATGTATTCACACATGTACTAAGTTTCTGGTTAATACAATTCTAGCATGAATAATAAACATTTATCATGATATAAGGAAATATAAATAACAACTTTATTATTGCCTCTAGGGCATATTTCCTTCAATATTATGGCTCTTCCATAGCCATTCCGAGATATATTGCCATGCAACTTCCACCGTGCAGCATATTGCTTTGCATGATCATGTAGCTGACATAGTAGTTGTGGCTCGGCCACCGTGCATCATTTTTTATACATGTTACGCTAGGTCATTTCACATCCTGGTACACTGCCAGAGGCATTCATATAGAGTCATATTTTGTTATAGGTATCGAGTTGTAAGTAAATAGAAGTGTGATGATCATCAATTTTCATTATTAGAGTATTGCCCCAGTGAGGAAAGGATGATGGAGACTATGATTCCCCCACAAGTCGAGATGAGACTCCGGACAATGAGAGAAAAAAAGAAAAAAAGAAAAAAAAGAAGGGACATGCTAGTTCCACACTTGCACTTCAAAGTAGCACCATGTTTTTCATATGGAGAGTCTCCTATGTTGTCACTTTCATATACTAGAGGGAATTTTTCATTATAGGATTAGATGCACACCCACTTAGTTTTCATATTGAGCTTTCATACACTTATAGCTCTTAGTGCATTCGTTGCATGGCAATCCCTACTCCGCACATTAATATCGATTGATGGGCATCTCCATAGCCCGTTGGTTAGCCGCGTTGTTGTGAGACTTTCTTACCTTTTTGTCTTCTCTATATTTACCCTTATCATCATACTCTATTCCACCTATAGTGCTATATCCATGGCTTACGCTCATGTATTGCGTGAGGGTTGAAAAAACTGAAGCGCATTAAAAAGTTGAACCAATTGCTTGGCTTGTCATCAGGGTTGTGCATGATAAATACTTTGTGTTAAGAAGACAGAGCATGACAAGACTATATGATTTTGTAGGGATAACTTTCTTTAGCGTTGATATTTTGAAAGACACGATTGTTTGCTGGGATGCCTGAGTATTGATGTCTTTATGTCAAATTATAGACCATTGCTTTGAATCACTTGTGTCTTAATATGCACGCCATGATTAGACATATGATCAAGTTTATGCTAGGTAGCATTCCACATCAAAAATTATCTTTTTTATCATTTACCTACTCGAGGATGAGCGGGCATTAAGCTTGGGGATACTGATACGTCTCCATTGTATCTATATTTTTTTGTTTCATGCCAATATTATACAACTTTCACATACTTTTGGCAACATTTTATATGATTTATTGGACTAACCTATTGATCCAGTTCCCAGTGTTAGTTCCTATTTGTTGCATGTTTTTTGTTTCGCAGAAAATCCATATCAAACGAAGTCCAAATGCGATAAAAATTTATGCAGAATTATTTTGGAATATATGTGATTTTTGGGAGGTGGAATCAATGCAAACGGGGGCCCACAGTGCCCACAACCCACGAGGGCGCGCCCCAGGCCCTAGGCGCGCCCAGGTGTCTTATGCTCACCTCGTAGGTCGGTTGGGTCTCTACTTCGGGCGCAATGAAGCTTATATCCGAAAAAAAATCGTGTTAAAATTTCAGTGCAGTCGGAGTTACAGATCTCTCGAAATATAAGAAACAGTTTTCGGCCAGATCCGGGAAACGCAAAACAGAAGAGAACAGAGAGGGAGATCAAATCTCGGAGGTGCTCCCGCCCCTCTGCCGCCATGGAGGCCATGGACCAGGGGGGAACTCTCCTCCCATCTAGGGGAGGCCAAGGAAGAAGAAGAAGGAGGGGGGCTCTCCCCCCTCTCTCCCAGTAGCGCCGGAACGCCGCCGGGGCAAGGATCGTGATGACAATCTACATCAACAATCTTGCTACCATCAACACCAACTCTCTCCCAGTGGCAGAGGTAGGAATAATTTCCAGGTGTGGCAAAGTTTATGAATGAAAAAAATCATGTACGACTCAACTATGGAAGAGTTCACTGGAATATTAGATAAATATTACTTGGTGTTCAACAAATACAACCAAAATCGAAAATTTAAGTGTGGGAACTCTACATACCTCATTTGATGAAGATTACATGGATGATTGATTGCCAATGTATCATCTATATTAACCAGACTGCCATAAAGGTGACGTATAAAACATAAAAACCGCAGATAAATCATGAATTAATAACCGGTAGGATATAATGATAGAAACCACATTATGCAAGTGAATATAGTTAGAAAGAATACATACCCAATGAAGGTTTACTTTCATTAAGCAGAATGTGGCAATGACATTCTTCTACTGGCTTCGGCAAAAATACACATTAAATCTGTAGAAACCATAAGAAACATTAATTGGTCAGTGAACAATTGAATAATGTCTGTTCACATGATTCGAGCAAGTAATATGATAATTCATCTGATGCGATCAAGGGGAAGAAGGACAATGGAATTACATATTCCATTACATACTTAATCCTTTTCCTGGGCGGCATCATCCACAAACCCTAACGGACTCGGCGAGTCACAGTATTCGCCGATCGCGACCTCTTGGTGTCCTTGTCACCGGTTGCCGCCTCACCGGTCGCAGGTCCCGTCCTCTGCACCCACGGCCTACTGACTGCCGACTGTCGTGCACCCGTGCGGTAGTGACCTAGCTAAGCGCTGCCGCCTCTCCGTCTCTCGCGAATGAGTCCTAGGCAGCCAAGCGGCCGAGGCTGAGCAGTTGTGCTTCGGTGCTAGTGCTACGTGAATGAGTCAGCCCATGGTCACGACCCACCACTCAATATGCATCAACCAAGCCCAACACGAGGCACACGCCCAAATCCTGAAAA
Organism: Triticum monococcum; assembly: GCA_034509565.1. NCBI lineage: Eukaryota > Viridiplantae > Streptophyta > Magnoliopsida > Poales > Poaceae > Triticum > Triticum monococcum. The sequence goes on from CM067841.1 coordinate 434,165,117, forward strand.
TTGTGCTAATGGGCTAATACTAGTCGTATATATATATATATATATATATATATATATATATATATGTGTGTGTGTGTGTGTGTGTGTGTGTGTGTGTGTGTGTGTGTGTATTTTCACGACAGTTTAGGTATGGCATTCGCCAAACCACGCCAGATTGCTAGCTTCACCCCTGCTCTCTCCCCCTCTATGCAGCGGTGAAACACCCCTTCTCCCTGCTGTAATCTCTACTTAAACATGGTGCTCAACTCCATATATTATTTCGCAATGATCTATGGTTATCCTATGATGTTTGAGTAGATTTGTTTTGTCATGTGGGTTAATCATGATCTTAGTTGGTATGATTGTATATTTTATTTATAGTGCTGTCCTATGGTGCCCTCCGTCTCGCGCAAACGTGAGGGGCCCTCGCTATAGGGTGTTGCAATACGCCCATGGTTCACTTATGGTGGGTTGCGAGAGTGACATAAGTTTAAACCCGAATAAGTGGGTTATGGCGTATGGGAATAAAGAGGACTTGATACTTAATGCTATGGTTGGGTTTCACGACCTTAATGATCTTTAGTAGTTGCAGATGCTTGCTACAGTTCCAATCATAGGTGCATATGATCCAAGTAGAGAAAGTATGTTAGCTCATGCCTCTCCCTCGTGTAAAATTGCAAGAATGGTTACCGGTCTTGTTATCGATTGCCTAGGGACAAATGACTTTCTTATTGACAAAAGCTATCTACTTTTATTACCTTGCAATTTATCCATAGTTTTATTCTTGCAAAGTACTCATAGTTTTATTCTTGCTAAATACTTTCATACTTGTTTTAGGTAAAGAAAACGTCAAGTGTGCATAGAGTGTATCGGTGGTCGACAAAACTTGAGGGAATATTTGTTCTGCCTTTAGCTCCTCGTTGGGTTCGACACTCTTATTTATCGAAGAAGGCTACAAACGATCCCCTATACTTGTGGGTTATCACACGTGCCAGGAGGTAGCCACCTAGTCACTTGGGGGCTCGATACCGCACTGATAAGTGACTTGAGTCACTATGTGGTGGAGCGGTGGAGCCTTGGCGGGGCGACCCACCCTCGGCGTCCCTAGCAAGCTTGCCGAGGGTGTCTTGAGACTTGTCTTCCGGGCGACCTCGACCTTGCCAAGCTCGCCTGCTCGGCAAGGGAGGCTTTTCCTTAGTGATATCTTGCTTATTTGGTCGGTCTTGGTCTTCTTGATCCGCCCTTCGATTTCTCAAAGAGCTATCTCTTCTGCTTGGCCTTGTTTTGGATGTTGAGTGTTGCCGGACCGGAGGTTTTCTGTCCGTGCACAAGTCAGGAGAAACATTGTTGGGGAATGCAGTATTTCAAAAAAAAAAATCCTACGATCACGCAAGATCTATCTAGGGATGCATAGCAACGAGAGGGGAGAGTGTGTCTACGTACCCTCATAGACCGAAAGTGGAAGCGTTGAATAACGCGGTTGATGTAGTCGAACGTCTTCGCGATCCAACCGATCAAGTACCGAACGCACGACACCTCCGTGATCAACACACGTTCATCTCGGTGACATCCCTCGAACTCTAGATCTAGTTGAGGCCGAGGGAGAGTTTCGTCAGCACGACGGCGTGTTAACGGTGATTATGAAGTTACCGACGCAGGGCTTCCCCTAAGCACTACGACAATATGACAATATGACCGAGGTGGAAATCTGTGGAGGGGGACACCGCACACGGCTAAGAAATCAACTTGTGTGTCTATGGGGTGCCCCCTCCCCGTATATAAAGGAGGGGAGGAGGAGGAGGGCCGGCCTCAAGGGGTGCGCCCAAAGGGAGGATTCCTACTCCTAGTAGGAGTAGGTTCCCCCTTTCCTAGTCCAAGTAGGAGAAGAAGGAAGGAGAGGGAGAGGGAGAAGGAAAGAGGGGGGCGCCGCCCCCTCCTAGTCTAATTCGGACCAGCCCATGGGGGGGCGACCACCCCTTGAAGCCCTTCTCTCCTTTCCCGTATGGCCCATTAAGGCCCACTACTTCCCCTGGCGAATTCCCGTAACTCTCCGGTACTCCGAAAAACACCCGAATCACTCGAAACCTTTCCTATGTCCGAATATAGCCTTACAATATATCGATCTTTACGTCTCGACCATTTCGAGACTCCTCGTCATGTTCGCGGTCTCATCCGGGACTCCGAACAACCTTCGGTACATCAAATCACATAACTCATAATACAAATCATTATTGAACGTTAAGCGTGCGGACCCTACAGGTTCGAGAACTATGTAGACATGACCGAGACACATCTCCGGTTAATAACCAATAGAGGAACCTGGATGCTCATATTGGCTCCTACATATTCTACGAAGATCTTTATCGGTCAAACCGCATAACAACATACGTTGTTCCCTTTGTCATCGGTATGTTACTTGCTCGAGATTCGGTCATCGGTATCATCATACCTAGTTCAATATCATCACCGGCAAGTCTCTTTACTCATTCCGTAATGCATCATCGTGTGACTAACTCATTAGTCACATTGCTTGCAAGGCTTATAGTGATGTGCATTACCGAAAGGGCCTAGAGATACCTCTCCGACAATCGGAGTGATAAATTCTAATCTTGATCTATCCCAACTCAACAAACACCATCGGAGACACCTGTAGAGCATCTTTATAATCACCTAGTTACGTTGTGACGTTTGATAGCACACTAAGTGTTCCTCCGGTATTCGGGAGTTGCATAATCTCATAGTCATAGGAACATGTATAAGTCATGAAGAAAGCAATAACAATAAACTAAACGATCATAGTGCTAAGCTAACGGATGGGTCTTGTCCATCTCCTGTTCATCAAATGACAACACATGTCTATGGCTAGGAAACTTAACCATCTTTGATTAACGAGCTAGTCTAGTAGAGGCATACTAGGGACACTCTGTTTGTCTATGTATTCACACATGTACTAAGTTTCTGGTTAATACAATTCTAGCATGAATAATAAAAATTTATCATGATATAAGGAAATATAAATAACAACTTTTTATTGCCTCTAGGGAATATTTCCTTCCGTCTCCCACTTGCACTAGAGTCAATAATCTAGTTCACATCGCCATGTGATTTAACACCAATAGTTCACATCACCATGTGACCAACACCCAAAGGGTTACTAGAGTCAATAATCTAGTTCACATCGCCATGTGATTAACACCCAGAGAGTACTAAGGTATGATCATGTTTTGCTTGTGAGAGAAGTTTAGTCAATGGGTCTGTCACATTCAGAGCTGTATGTGCTTTGCAAATTTTCTATGTCTACAATGCTCTGCATGGAGCTATTCTAGCTAATTGCTCCCACTTTCAATATGTATCTAGATCGAGACTTAGAGTCATCTAAATCAGTGTCAAAAGCTTGCATCGACGTAACTCTTTATGACAAACTCTTTTATCACCTCCATAACCGAGAAATATTTCCTTAGTCCTCTAAGGATAATTTTGACCGATGTCTAGTGATATACTACTAGATCACTATTGTACTCCCTTGCCAAAATCATGCTAAGGTATACAATAGGTCTGGTACACGGCATAAAATACTTTATAGAACCTATGACTGAGGCATAGGGAATGACTTTTCATTCTCTTTCTATTTTCTGTTGTAGTCGGGTTTTGAGTCTTTACTCAACCTCACACCTTGGAACACAGGCAAGAACTCCTTCTTTGACTGATCCATTTTGAACTCCTTCAAAATCTTGTCAAGGCATGTACTCATTGAAAAAAAACTTATCAAGCGTCTTGATCTATATCTATAGATCTTGATGCTCAATATGTAAGGAGTTTTCCCGAGGTCTTTCCTTGAAAAACTCCTTTCAAACACTCCTTTATGCTTTCCAGAAAATTCTACATCATTTCTGATCAACAATATGTCATTCACATATACTTATTAGAAAGGTTGTAGTGCTCCCACTCACTTTCTTGTTAATACAGGCTTCACCGCAAGTCTGTATAAAACTATATGCTTTGATTGACTCATCAAAGCGTATATTCCAACTCCGAGATGGTTGCACCAGTCCATAGATGGATCACTGGAGCTTGCACACTTTGTTAGCATCTTTAGGATTGACAAAACCTTCTGGTTGCATCATATACAACTCTTCTTTAATAAATCCATTAAGGAATGTAGTTTTGATATCCATTTGCCAGATTTCATAAAATGCGGCAACTGCTAACATGATTCGGACAGACTTTTAAGCATCGATACAAGTGAGAAAATCTCATCGTAGTCAACACCTTGAACTTGTCAAAAACCTTTTGCGACAATTCGAACTTTGTAGATAGTAACACTACTATCAGCGTCCGTCTTCCTCTTGAAGATCCATTTATTCTGAATGGCTCGCCGATCATCGGGCAAGTCAATCAAAGTCCATACTTTGTTCTCATACATGGATCCCATCTTAGATTTCATGGCCTTAAGCCATTTCACGGAATCCGGGCTCATCATCGCTTCCTCATAGTTCATAGGTTCGTCATGGTCTAGTAACATAACTTCCAGAACAGGATTACCGTACCACTCTGGTGCGGTACGTACTCTGGTTGACCTACGAGGTTCGGTAGTAACTTGATCTGAAGTTTCATGATCATCATCATTAACTTCCTCACTAATTGGTGTAGGCATCACTGGAACTAATTTCTGTGATGAACTACTTTCCAATTCTGGAGAAGGTACAATTACATCATCAAGTTCTACTTTCCTCCCACTCACTTCTTTCAGAAACTCCTTCTCTAGAAAGGATCCACTCTTAGCACCAAAGATCTTGCCTTCGAATCTGTGATAGAAGGTGTACCCAATAGTTTCTTTTGGGTATCCTATGAAGACACACTTCTCCGATTTGGGTTTGAGCTTATCAGGCCGAAACTTTTTCACATAAGCATCGCAACCCCAAACTTTAAGAAATGACAGCTTATGTTTCTTGCTAAACCATAGTTCATACGGTGTCATTTCAATGGATTTTTAGACGGTGCCATATTTAACATGAATGCAATTGTCTCTAATGCATAACCGCAAAATTATAGTGGTAAATTGGTAAGAGACATCATAGATCGCACCATATCTAATAAAGTACGATTATGATGTTCAGACACACCATTACGTTGTGGTATTCCAGGTGGCGTGAGTTGCGAAACTATATGACATTGTTTCAACTAAAGGCCAAACTCGTAATTCAAATATTTCGTCTCTGCGATCATATCGTAGAAACTTTATTTTCTTGTTACGATGATTCTCCACTTCATTCTAAAATTCTTTGAACTTTCCAAACGTTTCAGACTTGTGTTTCATTAAGTAGATATACTCATATCTACTCAAATCATCTGTGAAGGTCAGAAAATAATGATACCCGCCGCGAGCCTCAACACTTATCGGACCGCATACATCGGTATGTATTATTTCCAATAAGTCAGTGGCTAGCTCCATTGTTCCGGAGAACGGAGTCTTAGTCATCTTGCCCATGAGGCATGGTTCACAAGCATCAAATGATTCATAATCAAGTGATTCCAAAAGTCCATCAGCATGGAGTTTCTTCATGTGCTTTACACCAATATGACCTAAATGGCAGTGCCACATATAAGTTGCACTATCATTATTAACTTTGCATCTTTCGGCTTCAATGTTATGAATATGTGTATCACTACGATTGAGATTTAATAAACCATTTATATTGAGTGTATGACCATAGAAGGTTTTATTCATGTAAATAGAACAACAATTATTCTTTGACTTAAATGAATAAATGTATTGCAATAAACATGATCCAATCATATTTATGCTCAACGCAAACACCAAATAACATTCATTTTAGGTTCAACACTGATCCCGAAGGTAAAGGGAGTGTGCGATGGTGATCTTATCAACCTTGGAATCACTTCCAACACACATCGTCACCTTGCCCTTAACTAGTCTCTATTCATTTTGCAACTCCTGTTTCGAGTTACTAATCTTAGCAACTAAACCGGTATCAAATACCCTGGGGTTACTATGAAAACTAGTAAAGTACACATCAATAACGTGTATATCAAATATACTTTTGTTCACTTTGCCATCCTTCTTATACTCCAAGTATTTGGGGTAGTTCTGCTTCCAGTGACCATTCCCTTTGCAGTAGAAGCACTCAGTTTCAGGCTTAGGTCTAGCTTTGGGCTTCTTCACGGGAGTGGCAACTTGCTTGCCATTCTTCTTGAAGTTCCCTTTCTTTCCCTTGCCCTTTTACTTGAAACTAGTGGTCTTGTCAACCATCAATACTTGATGCTTTTTCTTGATTTCTACCTTCGCCAATTTCAGCATCGCGAAGATCTTGGGAATCATTTTCGTTATCCCTTGCATATTATAGTTCATCACGAAGTTCTAGTAACTTGGTGATAGTGACTAGAGAACTTTGTCAATCACTATCTTATCTGGAAGATTAACTCCCACTTGATTCAAGTGATTGTAGTACTCAGACATTCTGAGCACATGCTCACTAGCTGAGCTATTCTCCTCCATCTTATAAGAAAAATACTTGTCAGAGGTCTCATACCTCTTAACGTGGGCATGAGTCTGAAATACCAATTTCAGCTCTTTGAACATCTCATATGCTCTGTGGCGTTCAAAAACGTTTTTGAAGTCCCGGTTCTAAGCCGTAAAGTATGGCGCATTAAACTATCAAGTAGTCATCATACCGAGCTTATCAAACGTTCATAGCATCTGCATCTTCTCCTGCAAAAAGCGTCACCTAGCCATGCATCAAGGACATAATTCTTCTGTGCAGCAATGAGGATAATCCTCAGATCACGGATCCAGTCCGCATCATTGCTACTATCATCTTTCAACTTAGTTTTCTCTAGGAACATATCAAAAATAAAATAGGGGAGCTATACGCGAGCTATTGATCTACAACACAGATATGCAAATACTATCAGGACTAAGGTCATGATAAATTAAAGTTCAATTAATCATATTACTTAAGAACTCCCGCTTAGATAAACATTCCTCTAGTCATCTAAATTATCACGTGATCCATATCAACTAAACCATGTCCGATCATCACGTGAGATGGAGTAGTTTTCAATGGTGAACATCACTATGTTGATCATATCTACTATATGATTCACGCTCGACCTTTCGGTCTCAGTGTTCCGAGGCCATATCTGCATATGCTAGGCTCGTCAAGTTTAACCCGAGTATTCTGCGTGTGCAAAACTGGCTTGCACCCGTCGTATGTGAACATAGAGCTTATCACACCCGATCATCACGTGGTGTCTCGGTACGACGAACTTTAGCAACGGTGCATACTCAGGGAGAACACTCTCGGGCTCGGCTGGGACTCGAGGTCCTGGTGTGCTCCTCCTACCGCATCCGGTCTGTGATCGCTGATGGCGGTGGAGGTTGTCTTCTCCCGCGTGGTTGCTGCCGCTGCCGCTACTCGTTCCCGGCTGCTCCCTCTCGACCTCATTGGTCTCGCTTCGTTGACCATGGTGAGGCGGCGGTGATGATGGCATGACCATGGTGGCACATGTCGGTGGGCGACATGATTGGTGGAGCTTGTCGGACCATTCGGGGATGTGGGTGTTTGGCGGACGGGAGAAATCCCTGCCGGCTTGCCGGCACCGACGCGGTGACGCCCGTGGGCGCCACCATTCCTTCCTGAAGGGCGTAGGGTATTCCCCTTCCCCACGCCCCTCCGCATACCGGGGGAAACCCTAGGAACTGTCCGGGCAGCAGCGGCGTCTTTGTCGTATTCCTTCCTGAAGGTGTTGCTTGGTATGCAGAGGTTCGAGGCGCTAGGAGCGAGGTGGTAATCTTCGGTGGGCGAGGCGGTTGCGGGTGATCATCATTTTCGTCGATCTGACGTTGTTGACATTATTTTCTCTCTTTTTTCTCTTTTGTTTCTTTTGGGCGTGCTTGTGATGTATGCCCCAGTAGTGAACTCTTTGTTGTATCGGGTGATTGCTATGTCTATATAGCGGGGCGAAAGCCTATTTCGTCAATCTAAGGAGTAAAGACACATTTGTGAAGCTGAAGTGCGTAAAGAATAGCAACTTATATGTCATTTGTATCACTAGAATGGCTATTTATTCAGTTAATTTTTTTTATTTGTTGAGGAGGCGAAGATGGCAGGTGAAGAAGAAGAAAAAGAAGAGTGATTTATAAGGTTAAAAAAAAGTCGATGATGATGTTTCATGTGCATAATAAGCATCCTAAAGGATATCATTGGTGTTTCAACACTAGATGTGCATGCACGGGCACTGACCTAGTTTTTTTTTAGAAAACTTCTACTATGACTGGTGCTATTTAATCAATGAAGAGCCGTATTTGACTAAAAAAAAAACTACCACCATACACCAAAATGGGCCAACTCTACTAAGACGCAGAATGGTTTTTAACGGACCCAGCCCAGTGGAGACGACAACAAAACCATACTACCACGGTCCTGCTAACCCAACATTATTCCATGGCCGTCAAGCCCAAACCCGCAACCTCCGCTTGCCTCGCCGCCGCCGTCCATGGAGACCTCCAAATCGCCGGCGCGGCCCTTCTCGCCGCCGCGGGAGCCCTCCGCGGCGACGGTGCTGCTGTGCCCTTGCCTGGTGCTCCTCATCCTCGCCCTCATCGCCACATCCATCGCCCTCACGGTCCACTTCCGCCTCTATTGCCACTCCCCTGTCGGCCACCTCATCTCCCCCCACCGCTGCCCGCGCCATATCTGACCTGCGGCGCAAGCAACCTCCGGGGCGAGGGTGCGGGCGCGGGCCTGCTACCCAGTCGTGCGCTACCTCTACTTTCAGCGAGATCCCGTTTCCTCCCCGCCTCGTCGCCGGCATGGGGGACCGACGCGCCGTTCCGACTCGCTGGGTCAAGATGCCTCTCGACCTCCTCGTCCTCCGCCTCGGAAGACGACGACGAGGGGGGCTCGCCGCCGCAGGTGCCGTCGAGCCACCCGGAGCACGTGGGCCGCTTGTGCGCCGCCATCGCGGACGTCATCACCGCTGGCGCCGACGCGAACCTGGAAGCAGCGCTCTCCGCGCTGTCGCTGCCGCTCTCCGAGGTGCTCGTGATTGCTGTCCTCGACCGATTCAATCACGCACACAAGCCATCACGCCGCTTCTTCCAGTGGGCCGCCGCATCTGGGGGGTTCGCACACACACCCGTCACCTACTGCAAGATGCTGCACATCCTTGGCAAGGCGAGGCAGTTCGAGACGATGGTTGCACTAGTCCATGAAATGGGGAAGGCAGGCGCCCTTTGCATGGACGCCTTCAAGATTTCCATCAAGTCGTTCGCCGCCGCTGGTGAGATCAAGAATGCAGTTGGTGTGTTCGAGATGATGAGGGTGCACGGCTTTGATGATGGGGTGGAGTCATTCAATTGCTTGCTATTCGCTTTGGCCCATGAGGCGCTGGGGAAGGAGGCAGCTCAGGTGTTCAGCAGAATGCATGACCGGTACACTCCGGACTTGCGCTCATACACAGCCATGTTGATGGCATGGTGCAATGGAAAGAACCTGGTGGAGGCTGGGCGGGTTTGGAATGAGATGCTGGAGAAGGGGATGAAGCCAGACGTTGTCGTGCACAACACAATGATTGAGGGGTTGCTTCGTGGGCAGAGGCGGCCTGAGGCTGTGAAGATGTTTGAGCTGATGAAGGCAAAGGGGCCTCCCCCAAATGTGTGGACTTACACAATGTTGATTCAAGACCATTGTAAGCGGGGAAAGATGGACATGGCAATGCGGTGCTTTGAGGAGATGCAGAAGGGTGGGTGCCAGCCGGATGTTGCTACCTATACGTGCTTGCTTGTGGGATATGGGAATGCAAGGCGAATGGATAGAGTGACTGCGATGTTGGAAGAAATGGCACAGAAGGGGTGCCCCCCTGATGGCCGAACGTACAATGCACTGATTAAGCTGCTCAAGAACAGGAATATGCCAGATGATGCAGTAAGGATATACAAAAAGATGATAAATAAGGGGCTTGAACCCACTGTCCATACGTACAACATGATGATGAAGTCGTATTTCCTTGGCGGGAGGAACTATGCAATGGGTTGCTCAGTGTGGGATGAGATGCATCGGAAGGGGATTTGTCCTGATGTGAACTCATACACTGTGTTTATTAATGGTCACATACGACATGGCAGACCTGAGGAAGCATGTAAATTTATCGAAGAGATGATCCAGAAAGGGATGAAGGCTCCACAAATAGACTACAACAAATTTGCTGCAGACTTCTCCAAGGCTGGGAAGCCGGACATATTGTTTGAATTAGCTCAGAAGGTGAAGTTTACAGGGAAATCTGATGAATCTAATGTGTTCCATCAGTGGGGAGAGAGAATGAGAAGTCGGGTCAAGCAGACTGTCCCTAATCAGACTAGGAGCAGGACGTTGTAAGATTAAGATGTTTGTAATGGTGTTTGGAATTTTAGAATGTGCTCCTGCTATTTATGAAAGAGGTGCTGTAGTTTCTCTGATGTTGTATAGTACTCCCTCCGTCCGGAAATACTTGTCCTAGAAATGGACCATTTCTAGGACAAGTATTTCCGGACGGAGGGAGTAATACTTTATTGAAGATTATGTCTCCTGTTTGTTAGACCCAAAATATGCACCAAGTCATGATTAAGTTCTAGTTTCTGTGAAACTCAGGTGTACTGCACATCAAAGCATCACTCTGCAATTGTTTTGTAGGTACTGTAGTGGCCTAGTATGCACCTTCCATTGGATCAATCATATCTTTCTATCTTGCAGTGGCTCGACCACATCTTCCAATTTAATGATCTTAGATGCTTATGGTTGTGCTTGTTAAGCAGTATTAGTATTTAGACTAATACGGACCCCTAGATCAATACTGATACTCCTTAACAGTGTGATGCTGATATGTAGGCTTAGACATTGGAACTAGCTGGAACTTAAGGGCTACGTGCACCTGCTTGATGTCACCTAGCAATTTACACCCTTTTGAGTTTGAAGATAACAAAATTCATCAAACAAGTTGACTTTGTCGTTTTGGGTGCACGTTCATCTATGTTTTTAAGGCGTCTCTAAGGCGACGCCTAGGCGTCGAGGCGCCCCCCCAGCGCTTTGCAAATATGTCCGCTTTAGGCGCCTAGGCGTCGAGGCGCCCCCCCCCCCCCCCCCCCCCAGCGCCTTAAAGCAAAGCGTCGCCTTAAAAACATAGACGTTCATTGCATATTTTGTAGAGAAATATATAACCAAATTATATGTAGCTTGATGGATACATATGCATGCATGCTTGTAGCCTTGTAGAAAGTTAGAAATAATGCATGCTTAAGGTGTCATCATGGTGTTTGATGGAAGTTCTTTGTCGATGTTATCCTGTAGCGAAATATGAGCCACTGTGACAAAAATTATTGCCACATGGTCCATACACTGCTCATATTTATTGAGTCCACTCTAATACAGTGATTCGAGTCCCAGTATTACTCCTGTCAGTATGATTTTGTCTAGTTTTCTGCATTACTATCTCTTGTCTTAAATTTCTATCGAAGTGCCTTTTGCAAAGTAAAGCACCCCGACAAACCTATGGTCTTTCTGACAGGAACTGTTTCACATTACATGTTATCAATAATTTCAGTTAAGTTCAATTGTCCATTCACCAACCTTCACTATTAATTGTCAAGATTATTCATGATCCAGCAGAAGCATTCTTACACGTCAAGCAATATTGTATCAGCCTTTCAGGTTAAGGCATGCACTTGTGGCGTACACTGCCAAAGAATTGTCCAAATTATACAGTCTATTGACTGCAGAATTATAGATGATACCCTTTTTGATCATTCTTGAAAACACTTGAAGCTTGTTGCTCTTTGAAGTTTCAACTTCTGAATTCTTCTTTATCATTGGTTACTTAATTAGTCTGAGATATATGTAAGGCGTGTAGCACATTTTGTTAAGCAAGATAGTTATCTATATGATTTTGCGAATTGCTGTATAGTAGCTCCTTGTATGATATCCTTTAGGCATGTTTCTGTCAGTAGGCCAATTATCTGATTCTTTGTTGTTTCTGTTCTTAGACTATTGCAAATAGGACCAATTCATGATTGGCAAATGCTTAAAATCAGGAAAACGGTTATCAAAGATATTGATTGCACCATTGGCTTTTACCTAAATGATGGAATTTTGCAGCTATCTACAGCTTGGAAAGTGGATGACCGTCTGCTATCTTATATGGAGATGGCGTTCTTTTGATACTACTACAGTCTGGCAATCTGCTGACCTAGTGACCTGAGATTTAGCTCCTCGTGGTTTATAACATCCCGATGTTGGTCCTTTCGGTGCTAGATCTGCATCTTTCTGTTCTCTACTAAATGCTACTGTGCAGATTACATATATTTCTTGCATGTAGACATTTTCTTTACTCATGCATCATGTAACAATTATTTATCACATCTTCTTATCCGTTTGTTACATGGTACCTGCTGTGTTCCATTAGTTGGATTTACACGAGGCCTTGTATCTTAATATGTCCCACAACACATGCTAGCCTTTTTGGTCTACCATGTGGTGAGTGCTTCCAACTTGGCACTTGGTTGGTATGAGGCACTAGCTAACATATACTATTGAGCCCCCGTGAGTACTGCTGCACACTTATGTTTGGTGAATTCACTTTATTCTGATCCCCGCTCTTAATTAAAATTCAAACCTGACAGGCAAGACTGCAGTGATCTAGATCTTGTTTTCTGTTCATATTATTCCTGCATTAATCTTCCCGGGACCATTTGGTTAGTTAGAGAGAAGAAAAAGAAAATACTGAGTGCGAGATCTTCTTTTTTCTTTTCATATTACTCCTACATTAATCTTGCAAGGCCATTTGTTGTACTGCTACCATCCTTGGTACAGATTCTGATATATCTGCTTGAGAAGCCTAACCTGGATGAGAGGATTGTCTCAACTCGGATTTCGTGTGTGTGTGTGTGGGGGGGGGGGGGGGGGGGGGGGGGGGAGGGAATAGGGTACATGGATATTTTTCTGCTTGGTTTGTAACACATACCCTTTCTAAAATCCATTTCAAGTGTTATGGGGTGGTGACGTTTTTATGATTGTCTTAGTTATTTCTCTCCAGTTGCCCATGGAAAAGTTTTTTTTTTTTGAGGAATCAAAGTTGATCTTTTTTATAGCGCACGGAAGTGAATTCATACGCAGGGACATTTTCACAAAAAAAACACTCTTATTTGAGCCTTTATTCACATTTGAGGCCTCCATGCCATAGTGAACTGTGCTAGACTGCAGCAACTGTAATTTTCAACTTTACTATATAAATATTTATTTATATGAATGGTTTACAACTGATGGAATTGATTGAACATTGCCCCCTGCAATACAGTATGTGCAGTATTCATTGAATGCTAATTACAAGCTGCTGCTGCTCCTGGCTACGCCTGGATGCATTCCTTCTTCTTTGCTCCTGCAGAAACAGAGGAAGAGAGAAGATACATGAGCACTTCAGTCAACCACACCATGTTCCTAGGAATGACAGGTCAGAAAGTCAGACTGACCTCAAGCAGCTGATGCAACCGGTACTGGCGCCGCCCGTGCTGAATCATGCGGATCACCCTCATGACGGCGTAGAGCGGCAGCAAGATCCCCGCTGCCCGAAGAATGTACATCTGCAATGCAAAACCTCTCAGCTGTTAGTTTCTTCGCCATCTGATCGATCTGTTAACAGTTTGTTACTCTGGTCTCTTGTCTTCAGATCGAAGCATGCCGACGACGAATGTGGCTCACTCACCGTGAGGAGGCTGAAGGCGCAGTGCTCCGCGGCCTCGATGGTCACCACGGCGATGAGATGCCACACCAGCAGTATGATGGTGAACTGCGTGCACAGAAGTTTCAGAGAGATCAGAACCCAGGTGACAGACAGCTCTGGCCTGTCCGGTAACGGACAAAAATGCGGTTGGTTCAATTTTGTGCCAAGCCAGGCAACAGCTCGTACCGTTATCGCCAACGGCCGGCACCACGAGCAGCCGGCGGGATCCGGGCCGTCCATAGGTCCGTCGGGCGCCGCATTCTGCATCCCCTGGTGCCCATCCAGCTCCTCCTCCTCATCATCATCCTCGTCGCTGCATGAGAATGGACAAGTACAGCATCAGGCAATGTTCAGTTGAGTTGATGGACGGTACATCATTCTGCTCTGCCGTGCGGGCAAAGAGAAGATCGAGCGGGGCCATCGTGGGGGCTGCGTCGCATTAGCTCGAATCAAACGGTGGGCCGGGCTGGACTGGACTGGACCGGATGGGCATTGACATTGCCGGTTTGGTGAGATTTGGAGTTTTTGGACGCACGCCTTTGACAGGATACCTCCCTCTCGCCAACGCAAAGCAACAGCCCACATGTACAGGTCAGTGTTCTTCTGGCTGTCTTCTCTCTTTCGTCTTGGGCATCAACACGGGATCACAGAGGATCAGTTGGTGCTTACCACCTACCGGGTGTCGCCGTGTCGGGGCCGTCGTACGAAAGGCGTCGTCGCCGACCGGCGACACATTTTTGCGGTGCTGGTGCTACTGGGTTCCTTTCCTTCTCTACTACTACTACAGCAAGCAGCAATGTAGCATCGCTTGGATCTTACTACTAACATATTGATGATCCGAATCCCGTGGTCCCTAAGCGGCCTACTAGATCGTAAGGTATACCTGCCCTGTGGGGCCTGGGAATGGATGGAATTAAGCTGATGAGGTCGACCTGGGGGGTGGGTGTCTACCTGGCTGGCTCACCATTTAAAAATGATGATCAATGGCGACAGATCTCATCAGCAACCCCTCCCTGGTGGTTAGCACGGACACACCCACCCTGATTGCCTTCGCATGATTAGTTGCTGTTCTGAAAAGAATGTGGTACCTAATCATGTGTATGGGCATGACACCAGTGCTGCTACTGGAGATAAGACCGCTGCATCATATACACATATATATATACTGGCCAGCTAGGCTTGGTGGGAGTGGGATTAGGATTGGCTGGCCTTATCCTAGACCTAGAGTGTGTATCTGATCCATCCATCCAACAGCTTGAATTGACAACGCAACAGTTTTTCCGTTCGGCCGTTTTGCACTACCATAGTAATGAGAGAGGGGTGGGGCCTACCTGGCAGTAACCAGCACCTCAACGGCCGGAGCTTTCTTGGGAGGGACTGTGTAACCTGGCTCGAAACCCTGTCAACAAAAGGATTATCAACTTAATTAGAATAACAAAGATGAAGACACCTTATACGGCTCGAAACCCTGTCAACAAAAGCATTAACTCAATGAAAATACTACTCTAGTCCTACTAAAGATGAAGGCACTTTATATGAATGGAGTGTGCTGTAATCGACAGCACCAAGTCCTTGCTGCGAAAGCTGGGCAGGGGATATTATTATACACGAGGACGTTGCACCAGCCCAGTCGTTGATTGATTATTATTACACGAAAAGGCTAGAGCGAGCTACTTTGTTCCTCCTCAAAGGCTTCTATTGCTTCGCGTGTACAGAATCAAGTACCACATGTGGGCACTTGATTAGGATTATGTATGTATGGATCATAAAACAGAGTTAGTGGGCGCCTGCCCCCACAAGGCCACACCTTAGCTTTCGGCCACCTCTAATAAGATCACATTTCATGGACGGGCTAGCTAGCAACGGGACGAAATGAATGATGCGATCGCAATACAATCCCCACAAGAAATCGAGGAGGGTGCAGAAATGGCGAACCGACCTGAAGACAAATCTCGCAGAGGGTGCTCCCCTTCTCGTCGCACCACCTCTGCACACATCCCCTGTGCGCGTACTGCATACACGCATGAACAAAACATATCGATTAGACGCGATAAGAACACCAACGTGGACGATCGGCCAAGAGATTAGCATGCAAGCAGTTAACTGACACAGAGCTAGGCAAGGGAGAGATGACGATCCATGTATGTACCTTGAGAGAGCCCGAGCATGCGCAGGGAGACTCCATTGCCGCGGAGCATTCGTCCTCCTCCTCATGGCAAATCCGGCACTGCCTCATGGCGTAGAAAGAGGAGGCGTAGGAGGAAGAAGAAGAAGAAGAAGAAGAGTGGTCGTCTTCTTGTTCCATCGGTTCGTCTCTTGCTTCCAATTCAATGGCGGTCGTAGCTATCCTTTCTTTTCCTCTCTCTTTTCATTCTTGTAAGCCGTAAGGGGTGGGGTTTAAATAGGCACCAAAAGGCAAAGAGCGAAATCCAAATGCTGTGACGTGCGCCCACCACCTAATGCTTACCAACCACTGTGGGGAGGGAGAAGAGAGACGGTGCCCTCTGTTCCTTGGGTGAACCAGCTGCTGTCAGCCTATCATATGCAATTATGGGAACCTAACCAATTGGCCGCTGTTAGGCGCGTAACCTTTGGCTTTTAAAAATTCTGCTCTCTGGTGGATGCCACCAGCTACCATTTACACCGAATTGAGTACACATGCTTTCTCTTTTTGTACGGTATAAGAGATTTTTTTTTGGAAGAGAAATTCCCTGTGTGGCCTTTGTTTATGGTGCCAATGTAAAATTTATTTGAGCCGTCCATTCATGAGATCATGGGCTCATAATGTTTGGTTGTCATTTTACTCTTTATTCGTCGCATGTCATCATTGGCGCGATTCAAACACACCATCTCTTGTAATTAGGGCGCTTGCAGTGGTGCTATGTTAACAATGCCATCTAGGATAGTTGTTTAGTTGGAAGAGAAAAAAAGAAAAGAAAAAGGAGCTTGTCTTCTCTTAGCTAAGTGATCATCTCTTACTCTTTTTTTTAGAACCTGATGATCTCTTACTTGGTATGACTAGTAATCGTGTAAGTGCAATGCACGTTATATCAGAGAAGATATTAAATGTATTACACATTAATATTAGAAAAAATATTGATTGCATGTTAATATTAGGTAGAATATATTACCATGTTGTATTAGAAAATATATTAATTGCATTGCATATTGATATTAGGAATGATATTGATTGCACGTTAATATTAGGTAGAATATAATTACCATGTTATATTAGAAAATATATTAATTGCATTCATATTGATATTAGGAAAGATATTGATTGCATGTTAATATTAGGCATGATATAATTACATGGTTGTCACTGAATGCTAAAGACTAGAGCAACATAGACAATTGGATAGACTCATTTGAATAGGTGAGATGTATTGGATCGCCGCAACTCGCTCTTTTTATTTTGGTATAGATAAGAGAATTCTATCTATTATACTAGATGTCATCTCTTAGCCATTTTAAAGTTGTACTAAAATTGATACACTTATTTTGGGACGGAGGGAGTACTTTTTTTAGTTTAATTTTAATGTGAGTGGATTTTTAACTCACGGGCTCCATGGAGCCCGAAATTTTCAATCATTCAAGAATCAAATTTTAAAGTTTCAAACAAAATCTGAAATAATGCGCAAGTACATGTAAATGTATACTGAATGTGTGTGAAATTTCATCATGAAATACGGTTTTATGTGGTCCGCACAAAAAAACAAAATCATGTAATTTTATAGAGAATAGTACCTGCGCTAGAAATAAGTGATTTTATCATTTCTGTGTAGCTAGCATAAAAAACTATTTTTGTCATGAAACTTAGCAGACAATAGTATGCATCCATATGTATATGTGTATTTTTTTTTGAAATTTTAAAACTTCAAAATTTAAATTTTGAAGTTTTTAAATAAAGGCATTTCTGAATTTTAATTATCCACAAATCTAGAAGCATGTTTTTGTTTTCTTTGAAAGACATGCATGACATAAGATAAGACTGTTCTTGTGTGTCATGATTAGAGAGATTCAAAACCCACCGGCTGTGTAATTAGTCGACAGAAAATTTGGATATGTTCTACACACCATAAAATGGACATTTCTTTTTCCGTATAAGACTAAAATATTTCGGTTCACTTATTAGTAGCATCCAAAGTATATGGACGTTACTGGAATCACGATTTCGTGGGGCCGCAGTTGCCGATGAGAAAGAGAGTAGCCGCAGGAGGAGCTCCAGATAAAGCCAAAGAGAGTTGCTGGACCTGGGTAAAGTAGGAAAACGGGAGGGGCTCGACGAGCAAAATTTAATGGAGCCGACGGCAAGTGTGATCCAGCGAGAATGGCTGCGGACGCGAGAGCGCGGCGGTGCGTGGCCACGACGCCAGCATGAAGGAAGCAACTGGTTTGAAAACTACGCGCCTCATCATCAGATCTTATCTAAAGTTATTTCTGGCGCAAGCTGGACCTACATAGAAAAATACTGTAAGAGTACTTGTTAAGTGGGATACCTTCAACTCAACCATCCTCTATTTCTCACGAATGGCTATGGAGCGTCTCAAGTAGATCCATATTTGGCGAGTTTTTTTTTTTGGTTCCGAGGGATTAAGGTCTAGCTAGCGACCCCTCAAACCAGTAATCGCTGAAAAGTATACATTTTTGTCCCTCAAAACGGAGTTGTGCGGCCTAAATTTAGTTCAAAGACACAACTTCTGAGCGCTTCCGGGAGAGGATTCGGAGGCGGAGAGTGAGGCGGAAGACGAAGACGCGGAGGTCGGGAGGGCGGCGCCGGCGGGTCCGCTAGTCTGCGACTTCGTTGCTTTCGCGCCGTCTTCTGGCAGGGCGCGGCGGGCCGACGCCGGCGGTTTGCGCCGGGTGGCAGAGGCCGACGTGTCGTGGCAGCTCAGGTGTGGCGGCCGGAGTCGCCGACAAGTGGGAACGCGGCGGCGACGGCGGCTTGCTCGATTAGGGCAAGGACGGCGCGCCACCTGTCTAGGTTGGACGGCGTGGAGGCGTCGGAGGCGGACACGGAGTGGCCGTTCTTGCTTCGGCCCTTGCCTCGGCGTGCGGCGGCGGCGCCGCCGGTCGCGGAGCGCGTGGAAGGAATGGTCCTGTCGTTAGTGCCTAGGGTTTCTGGCGATGGGCCGCGGGTTGATTCGGCCCATTGTGGGTCGGCCCCCACGATGGCGGAAGTCGGCCCTACGGGTGTCGGTTCTATATCCGGCATATCTCGTAGTAGGGGTCCTAAGCTAGGCGTCTTGGAGCAATGGTAACATGGACACAAGATTTTACCCAGGTTCGGGCTCTCTTGAAGAGATAATACCCTACGTCCCGCTTTTGATTGTATTGATATGAGGACATTATATAGTACAGGTATCTACCACGAGATTGTAGTAATGAATATGAGATGATCTATTGACTAGCCTGGCCTCGGTTTATATAACACACCAGAGGCCTAGGGTTTAGAGGAGTCCTTGTCTTGGGCGCCAAGTCTTGTGGAATCCTCCTTGTATGCGGCATGGGCTGCCCGAAGTGGCCCATAAGCGAACCGCCATGAGGGTCCTCGGCCTGATCCGGCTGGTCGGGAGACAACATGGTGAGTACCCCCTAGTTCAGGACACCGTCAGTAGCCCCCCTGAACCGGTCTTCAAGTTGGAGACGCTTCTCGATTCTTCCGAACTATTCTTCATCTTCGGTCGTCGGTCTTGAAAACTGGTTCAACAAATCTTCCCATCTTTGATCTTGAGGATCGCCGAAGTGAATCCAAAGAGTTTACACGACGGGTATCCGAGGAGCCTCTTTAAGTTTTCGGCCTTTAGCAATGCCTTGTTATTTTTTACGCCACACCTCGAGTTTGAAGTTGTTTCCGTACAGCGGTGTCCTCTTGCGTCCGAGCTCCAAGGTCGGACTGCATCCGAGGTATCTTTTGTAGCCGCACACCAACGTCGAACCGCTTCCGAGCTCCAACGCCAGAATGTATCCGAGATCCAACGCCGGACTGTATCTGAAGTGTTATAGATTACCTCATGTTTAAAAAAGTTTGAAGGAGATTACCCGAGCTTAACGCTGAAAAGTTCTCTATGGAGCCAGCCGCTTGCAGCCGAGTTTTATGCCGGACTGCTTCCGAGGTGATGTACCATACCACCTCGGGCTTGGGCTGATTGTTTACGGATTTTATTTTCGATTGATGCAATTTATTTACTGACAAGATATATAGTTAGTAGCCCTCAAGATGTGTGTCGGCCTAAAATCCGAGATTCACAGTAGAGGAGATAGTGATCGGCGGACATGCCGGATAAGTCCCAGATGGTACCTATTGTTGTCCGAAGACGCATTTGCCCATAGTTCGGTCAAGCTGAACACTAAGAACTTTGAATTTTTTTTGTATTGAATAGGCAATGCAGTATCCTCCGAGACACTGGTCGGATGGCAACACCAAATCAGGGGATCAATGTGCCCTTTAATATTAGTAAATGATAAGCCCGAAGCCCAATAGCCCTCGAGCCTTAATGTGGGCACGGGTGAGCGAATTGAGGATCGATATCCGGAGTAAAATCACAAATTATGTGTAATGATTCTATGTATCCAAGTACTCTACATTATTAATAATCGAATCCGCATTGTACAAAACTTTGATGATCGACCATCGGCTTCAACCTCCTCGGCCAGTAGCCGGGGAGTGTTTGTCCTACTTTATAAAGCCTTTATAAGGGCAAAGATTTATGACAAACAAGGCAATCCGGCCATATGGTTTCATAAACAAAGGTACACAGAGAGATTGTTATATTACTATGTAATGTAAAAACATTTGCCAAAGAAAATAGTCCCGCTATCGGTTCCTTTCTTTGGGTTGTCATGCCGACCATGATCATGAAACCTCACCTCCGATCAATGCGGGAGAAAAATATTGAGGATTTAGCTTGGGGAAAGTTCCCGAACTATGCGGTCTTTAGTGAACCGAAATTTTCACTTCCGTCATTGCTGACCAATTATATCTTTTAGGATCGCTAGCTTTCGGCTTTACCCAGTCTGAGGTACTAACTCGGATGACCTGGTAGTAACAATCACAGAGGTGTTCCTTTTACCGCCTAGCCGAACAATCGGGAATGTAGGGGTAAGCACAGGAGCCAGGCAACCCAACTTGGCCAAAATCTTAAGTCAAATTGATGCATATTTATGGATTTATAACGATAATTACGGAAGGCAGTGCTTGTATACTAAATACAAACACCGATGATATATGTTTATTTTGACTCCGTTGCGACTGTTTATCAGTTGAAAGTGACCCATCGTCGGCTTCTACCCCTTTTTAGATACTATGTAGGGTGTTTTCGCAGTAACAAGACAACCCTTAGCCGACGTCTCGGTGCCCGTAGGCGGTTGTGTTAGCGGAAACAAGGCAATCAGATATGCGGGCTTTATAACTTTCACTTAGTCATAGGAGCTTTAAACCGGGGAAGCTAGCTACGAGCCCCCAGTTAGTGTTCCGCACCGACCGAAGTCTAACCATTAAGACTTTGGCCAATGTTATGAAAGGCCCATCGTTTAACACGGGGTAATCGGCATCGATCTATAGTTTGATACCATCGGATAGCTGACCAGTTTATGCCCATTGTGACAGTCAGTTTTCAGATTTCTCCATTGAGGTGCTTAACCATTCGAGCTGGAAGCACAATCGCAGTGGTTCTCCCTTTGCACATCTAGACGAACAAAGCGAAACATAGGAGGCAAGCATAGGAGCCGGGCAACCCAACTATTGACCGAAGACACAATTCAAAAACCGATGCATATATAGCAATATCCGAGAGTGTTTTTTCCAAATCTCTAAAGGTGTCCGGCGTTGCACTGCGAGACTTATTTTAAAAACACACAAATAGTTTAAAAGTGCCATAGGCTTGGAAAACAAAAAACTTCAGTAAAAACTTTACGCCCGAACTAAATCAAGTCATATGGTGCCAATTCGAAAATTGATCTTATTTTTGTGCTTCTATCGTGCATTAATATGACACATCTGATCTCAAGACTTCAAGCGGGTCAGCCTACGGCTGCAACCTCCTATCCCGAAGGCGGAGTACTGCTGGTTAGGCTAGTTTAGTGAACTAAACTCGAGCGGCGTTAGAGAGAAAATAGGCTATCCGGCTATTGACCATACAATCGAGTCGAGAAATGTATGGTAGAAAAAGACTTTGCAGTGACTAGGAAGAAAACAATTATTATAGAACGGCTCATACAAATTTAAGAGCCCCCAGTTAACTTGGGTAAAGGAAGTGTTTTTAACAAATAACGTTTTAACAAACTAAGTTTTTTTGTTTAACATAAATATAAAGTTTGGTCGAACCGAACGAGAATAAAAAAATCGAGCATGGAAGCGACTTAGCTGGTTAATGAGCTCGGTGTCAATGCGCAGCCTGAGCTTACGGCGGGACGAGGTCTCAGCCCCCAAGCCGGTCCCGAGGTGGCGGAGCAAAGAGCTTGACATTCCGAAGTGGTGACATAGCACGACCAATGTGGCGAGGTGGAACCCCCAGTCCGATCGAGGTGACGGAGCAGGCCGGGAGTATGACGCCGAAGTCCCTGTCGTGGTTTAATAAAGTGATGACAAAGCCACCGGTCCAGCCGAGGTGGCATGGTACGTCGGTACGCCGAGGTGACAGCGCTGCCCAACCCGGATCATTTACGTGTGCATAGAAAATAATGCAAGCCGGAGATAATAGTAATAATAATAAATTTAAAAATCATTGCACAATTAATAATTTATGCAAAGCGAGTAAAAATAAATATGACCCGTGTGCCGAATACTCGATGAGGTAGAGCTCTCTCAACGATGCTGAAATCCCCGAGGCAACCGAACATTTCGGTATGGCAATTCGACCAAATAGGTGATCATGCGAGACGATTTATGCCGAATGGGACGACGGCGGCGGCTTGCCGAAGTGACCGCGTGACACAGTCGAAGTCGATTACGTCGAAGCCAATGTCAATGCAGGGCATTGGCGTGGCAAAGCCTGAATTCGCAGGGCGGTCCTAATTCCTGATGTGGCATTCGCCGAACTGCGGACGGGAAAATGACCGAACCATCACCCAATCATCGTTAATACGGCCAGCATTTGATAGTCCTGTGTACATAGGATGGAACAAACCAGAGTAATATTCCTCGGGAAAAATAAGCCCATGCAAGCAAAAAATTAGTAGGAATAATAGCACATGGTTTATTTGTTGTAGCAATCCAAAGAGACACACGTGGGCATTCATGGATTTGCATCTAGTAATAGTACTAGTTCCAGCGATAGCTTGATGTTGTGTGCGCGTGCTCGGCCGGGACGCGGCGAAGCGAAGCCCCGGGTCCAGCTAACGTGACAAAGCTGGTCGGCTGGTGACGTCGAAGTCTCCGGAGTAGGTTGATGAAGAGATGGCAAAGCTCCCAGTCCAGCTGAGGTGATGGAGCGGGTAGGTAAGGTGACGTTGCAGCCGCCGTGCCAGCCGAGGTGTTGAAGCGGTTCGGCATGGCAGACATCGGTTTGAAGAAGCTACAGCTCGGCCATGCCGATGCTGGTCATAACTTGTGACACTGTCAATGCCAGATTGATGAAGTGACCGAGCGGCGATGTTGGCGCGCCTGACCCATGCAATCCATGAGGCGATGGTGTTGGTGATGATTTAGCCTTCGCGATGCCGAAGTATTGTTCGGCTTTCCGAGCTGATGATCTGATAAGGTTAGGCTCGGCTCGATGAAGCGACGATCTGTCTAGCGCAGGTTGGTAGACGTGGAGCAAGGGCTAGTTTGACACCGACACGACGATGAAGATTACCTCTGAAAAGGAGCAAAATTTGTGAGCATGTGTTCGGAGACAAAACACAATACCCTAGAAAGAGATTCTTCCAAAAAGGTTGTCCAATATCCCGTTCATGAAGAAAGATGAACTCAGGCCGGATTCGTATTCGCGCAGAAAACATATCCGAAAAGTGATGCACTAATCGGAAGGTTACGGGAGTTTGAACGGTCGGATCGAGCTGAAATTTTGATAGGTGGTAGATATGGAAATTCCAAAGAAGATGAACGGATGTATCTTCCAAATAACCTCCGAGATAGGCTCTGGATACCACGCCCTAAACTCGTCCAGATTCTCGTCCAGGCTCAACAGGCCTCCGGTATATCATAGATCGCCGGAGATTCCTCCATAGCAATGCGAAGAAATTTTACAGGGTTATTGTATACTCAATTCTGCACAATTCCACCAAAGGGTTTGTCAAATCGACTCCCGAGAAGACGGTGGCAGTGAAAACAAGTCTGTTGTACAGAAAAAACTGTGCGATCGTATGAGGGCAATGTTGACGATGAGCCCCCGGGCTCCATGGACGACTTTTCCATGGTCTTGGTTGAGATTTGAGATGATGATGATGAAAGTACCCGTCTGATCTTGATGATCTGACGTGGAGCACGGTACTCGATCCAGCCGAGGTGACCAGTCGAGCCGGCGACAAAGATGCCGACATCGACCATTAAGCTCGGCTCCGATGCGTAGATCGTGCCGGAGACGATCCGAATTCCCATCGCACCATGGCGACTGCCAGCAGGCTCTCAATGAAAACACCAATGTCGGTTCTATATCCGGCATATCTCATAGTAGGGGTCCTAAGCTAGGCGTCTTGGAGCGATGGTAATATGGACACATGATTTTACTCAGGTTCGGGCTCTCTTGAAGAGATAATACCCTACATCCTGCTTTTGATTGTATTGATATGAGGACAGTACATAGTCCATGTATCTACCACGAGTTTGTAGAAATGAATATGAGATGATCTATTGACTAGTCTGGCCTCGGTTTATATGTAGCGACCAGACCTCAAACGGTCCAATCTCTGTGCTCAGGTGTCATCCCTGGATCAGTAATGCTGACACCACATAGTACTTGAAGGATTTATAACAGAGTAGCAATCACACACTTATTACATTGAGTGTCTCAAAAGAGAACTTATTACAATAAATATGGCTTAAGGCCATCTAATAACGATAACAGCGGAAGGCTTGGAAGATAAGTGAGTCCATCAACTCCAATGTCACCACTGAGTATAGAACCACGACCTAAAAGGTACCTTACTCGTCGTCTGAAAAGTCTGCAACATGAACGTTGCAGCCCGAAACGGGTCAGCACATAGAATATGCTGGCAATGTAACACATAAAGAGCAATGAAGGAACAAGACTATACTACATGCATATTTGGCTGGTGGAAAGCTCTATGGTTACAGTTTTGTGTAAAGCCAATTTTTCCCTACTGCAAAGGAATAAATTTTATTTAACTATCATGGTAGTTGCTAAACATTGAGAGTGTAGACACGCTCTCAATCCCAACTAAACATCAACATTAAAACCCAAAAAATTAATTAGAGTAATATGATGAGATTCACATGATAATCCAAGTACTAGATACTCAAGATCTCCATAACCGGGGACACGGCTAACCGTGATTAGTTTATACACTCTGCAGAGGTTTGCGCACTTTTCCCCACAAGACTCAATCTCCTCCGTTGGGATTCTCGCACTACATGGTGTTTGAGAAACGGATGACCGAGACATAGTCTTTCAGAAGCGCTAGCACCTTACGATCGGGTAAACCGTTACACCTACTTTCCCCTACATCTGCTAGTCTACCACTGTAAGAGTTCGCACAACTTACTCAACTATGCTACACACGGAAGTTTCTAGTATGAATAATCTCATGATCCCTTTGAGCCGGGGTGGCGGTCCATAAAGAAAAACAGGCAGTCGCTGGAATACCCAGGTGCCTCAATCCACCCAGATGTGTATTTAAGTTGCCACCTTAGATAAAACCATTGATTTAACAAACTCACATCTGTCATGGATTTCACTCACCCAATCCACGTCTACTAGCATAGCATGGCATAAGCAAACGTAGAAATAACTCCCAAAGGTTTGATAATAAACAGGTAATAGGTACTACCTCAACTACTTCCCAAACCCACAATTTAATTAGATCCTAAACATGCAATGTGTGAGGATTGATCTAATGCAATAAAAACTGGGTACTAGGAGGTATAATCAAAGTGTTACTTGCCTTGCTGATGATCCGGGAAACCTAGTGATTCGAAGTAGCAAGCGGCGCACTCCGGGTACTCTATCGCAAACAAACAAGCATACAATAAATACTCATCTAATGCACAGGTAAAACTCAAATAAGAGATCTAACCAGAAAGTTCAACTTAAGAATTCCGGTTGGCAAAAAGAATCGAATCGAACGAAGCAACGAAAGACAAACGGCAAAAGAAACAGGCTTCATTTATTATTCTGGATCTAGGGCAATCTTTACAGAAGCAAAAACTTGTTTGAGTTGGTTAAACGGAAAGAGGGTTTCGAGACGAAACTCCAGGCGTTTGAATCGCTTGATTCCGACAAACGTGCGAAAAGTTATACTAGAACGAAAATCGGATCAGGAATCGCGATCAGAAAAATCGTGGTTTTAATCCGAGAAAAGAAAAGCGACGAACAGATTAACGAACGAACGTTCGTTATCTGGCTCTAAACGATGAACGCGTTCGTTAAAATGAACGAACGAGCGAACGCTCGCTAATTAACTAAACCGAAAAAACCGATCTACAGAAAAAATGGATCTAAAAAAACGAACGCAAAACCGACGGAAAACCGAACAGTTTTCTCGAGGAAAACCACCGGCGGCGGGGCAGCGGTCAACCTCTGGCGAGGCGGCGGCTCCGGCGGGCGGCGAGGTCGGCGGGCGGCGGCTCCGGGCGACGGCGGCGTGGGGCGGCGGGCGGGGCGGCGGTGCAGTGCGGCGGCTCGGCGGCGCGGCGAGGCGGCGGCGGCGTCAGGGGCGGCGGGGCGGCGCTAGGGTTCGGGGGCGGCTCGGGCTGGGCTCCCCCGGCTTATAAGGCCGGCCGGGCTGGGTGTCCTGGTCGGACACGGCCCGAAGTCGGTTCGCGGTTTTTTTTAAATAATTACGCTCAGGAAAAAAACAAAAGGAATACTAAACGGACGCTTAAATCCCGAAATAAATTTTCCCCGGCTTCTAAAATCAAGCCGCACAGGATGAACATTTATTTGGGGCCTAAATGCAATTTTGAAAAACGCGCATTTTTCCTAAATTCAAATAAAATAGGAAATAAACCAAATAAAATCTTATTTGATTTTTTTATTAAATCCTCAATATTTCTTTATTTTGGGAAAGTCATTTTATTCCCTCTCTCATAGTTTGATAATAGAAATAATTGAAGATAAAATAAATAAAATCAAATGATCCTATTTTCAAAATTTGAGAAAACTCAAATATGAAAATAACGAAATCCCCAACTCTCTCCGAGGGTCCTTGAGTGGTGTAGAATTTCTAGGATCAACCAAAATGTAATAAAATATGATAAGCAATGATGATCTAGTGTATAACATTCCAAATTGAAAATTTGGGATGTTACAAACCTACCCCCCCTTAAGATGAAGTTCGCCCTCGAGATTCGGGTTGGCTGGAAAATAGGTGAGGGTGGTCCTTCAGCAATTCTTCCTCTCGTTCCCAGGTGGCTTCATCCTCCGTGTGGTGGCTCCACTGAACCTTGCAAAACTTGATAACCTTGCTGCGGGCGACTCGGCTGGAATACTCAAGAATCTTGACTGGTTTCTCCTCATAGGTTAAATCACTGTCCAACTGAATCGCTTCCAGCGGCACTATATCTCTCAGCGGTATATCAGCCATCTCTGCGTGACACTTTTTCAACTGGGAAACGCGGAACACGTCGCGAACTCCTGACAATCCTTCGGGCAATTCCAACTTATAGGCTACTTCTCCCATACGCTCCAAAACTTTGTATGGGTCTACAAAACATGGCGCTAATTTTCCCTTAACTCCAAAACGCTTAACTCCTCGAAGTGGAGATACTCGAAGATAAACTCGGTCTCCGACTTCGTAAACTGTCTCCTTGCATTTTGAATCTGCGTAGCTCTTCTACCTGGATTGGGCTACCTTGAGCCTATCGCGAATCAATTTCACCTTCTGTTCAGACTCCTTAATCAGATCCGGTCCAAACAACTGTCGGTCTCCAACTTCATCCCATGACAATGGTGTTATGCACCTTCTTCCGTACAAAGCTTCAAAAGGGGCCATCTTCAAACTGGATTGATAACTATTGTTGTAAGAGAACTCTGCGTATGGCAAATTCTCGTCCCAACTAGATCCGTAATCTAGCGCACAAGCTCTCAGCATATCCTCCAAAATCTGATTGACTCTCTCGGTCTGTCCATCTGTCTGCAGATGGAAAGCTGTACTGAACTCTAGCCTGGTACCCAAAGTTTCATGCAACTGATTCCAGAACTTTGAGGTAAACTGGGTTCCTCTATCTGATACAATGCTCCTTGGAACTCCATGCAGACATACGATCCTGATCATGTATATCTTTGCCAACTTGGCACTAGTATAGGTAGTCTTCACTGAGATGAAATGAGCTACCTTTGTCAAACGATCGACTACAACCCATATCGAGTCATAGCCTGAACAAGTTCTGGGCAATCCTGTGATAAAATCCATGCCTAACTTATCCCACTTCCATTCGGGTATCGGCAATGGTTGTAGCAATCCTGCTGGCTTCTGATGCTCTGCCTTTACTCTCTGACATACGTCACAAACTGCTACACACTCCGCAATATCCTTCTTCATTCCGGTCCACCAGAAAATATCCTTCAAATCCAAATACATCTTGGTATTTCCTGGGTGAATCGAATATGGTGAGTCATGGGCCTCTTGGAGAATCAACTTCCTGATCTCCGGGTCATTGGGCACATAAACACGGTCTTCAAACCATAAGGTATCGTGCTCATCCTCATGAAATTCTTTAGCTTTTCCTTTGCTTATTTTCTCCTTAATAGAAGCAATCTCCTTGTCAGCCTTCTGGGCTTCTCTAATCGTATCCATCAAAGTAGACTAAATCTCCAATGCTGCTACATAGCCTCTCGAAACTATCTCCAAACATAGTTCACGAAGATTTTCGGCTAACTCTCTTGGTAAATCTCCCGCCATTAAGGTGTTGACATGACTTTTACGGCTCAACGCGTCGGCTACTACGTTAGCCTTTCCGGGGTGATAATGCAATCTCATATCATAATCCTTGATGAGCTTCAACCATCTCCTTTGCCTGAGATTCAACTCCTTCTGCGTGAAAATATACTTCAAACTCTTGTGATCCGTGTATACCTCACAATGGTTTTCAATGAGAAAATGTCTCCAGGTTTTCAATGCATGCACTACGGCTGCTAACTCCAAAGCATGCATAGCATAATTCAACTCATGAGGCTTAAGCTGTCGTGAGGCATATGAAACAACTCTTCCTTCTTGCATAAGCACTGCTCCAAGTCCTCGACGTGAAGCGTCGCAATACACCTCATAATCCTTGGTCTGATCTGGCAAAATCAACACTGGTGATGTAACCAAATGTTTCTTTAACTCCTGGAAACTGGCCTCACATTCCTCAGTCCATATGAACTTGGTATCCTTCTTCAACAATTCTGTCATAGGCTTCGCAATCTTCGAGAAATTTTTGATGAATCTCCGGCAGTATCCTGTGAGTCCAAGAAAACTCCGGATCTCTCCAACTGTTGTTGGCGCTTCCCAATTTGTCACAGTGTCAACCTTAGTGGGATCTACTGTTATACCTTCTCCGGATACAACGTGTCCTAGAAATCCAACTTCCTTCAACCAAAACTCACATTTGCTAAACTTGGCATATAACTGATGTTCTCTGAGCTTACCAAGTACCAAACGCAAATGCTCCTTATGCTCCTCTTCATTCTTCGAGTAAACCAGTATATCATTGATGATCACTATGATGAACTTATCCAAAAACTCCATAAATACTTTGTTCATCATGTTCATAAAATATGCAGGTGCGTTAGTCAGACCAAATGACATAAAGGTATACTCGTACAGCCCATACCTGGTGGTAAAAGTCGTCTAGGTATATCCTGTTCTCGAATCTTCAACTGATGGTATCCTGATCGCAGGTCGATCTTGGAAAATACCTTAGCTCCTTGCAATCGATCAAATAGATCATTGATCATCGGTAGTGGGTACTTGTTCTTGATGGTTACTTCATTCAATCCTCGATAATCAACAACCATCCTTAATGTTCCATCCTTCTTTTCCACTAGAGGTACTGGCGATCCCCAAGGCGAAGAACTTGGGCGAATATATCCCTTATCTACTAACTCCTTAATCTGCTTCTTAATCTCCTCCAAATCCTTTGCGGGCATCCTGTATGGTCTCTTAGATATTGGCCCTGTGCCTGGCAAAAGCTCAATCAAAAACTCAATATCTCTATCCGGTGGCA
The DNA here is from genome assembly GCA_034509565.1 of Triticum monococcum. Taxonomy (NCBI): domain Eukaryota; kingdom Viridiplantae; phylum Streptophyta; class Magnoliopsida; order Poales; family Poaceae; genus Triticum; species Triticum monococcum. Next base: position 434,195,193 of record CM067841.1, read on the forward strand.
TGCCTGGCAACTCCTCTGGAAATACATCCAGGAAATCCTTCACTACTGGTACTTCCTCCTGCACAACTCCTGTTAAGAAATTTACTTGAGTCCTCTTCGGCACATGCCGGGATACATACTTGATCCTTCTTCCTTCTGGGGTGGTAAGCAAAATTGACTTACTGGCGCAATCGATGTTTCCTCCATACATTGATAGCCAATCCATACCCAGAATTACATCCAAACCTTGTGATTCCAAAATGATCAAATCCGAGGGAAACACATGCCTACCTATACTCAATGGCACTTGAAAACATCCCTTGCTAGCCATATACTCCGCTCCTGGTGAGCTTACTAACATAGGGGTTCTAAGAACTTTGGTGGGCAGGTTATACTTATCCACAAATCCCCTTGATATGTATGAATGCGATGCACCAGTATCAAAAAGAACGAGTGCACTAAATGAATTAACCAAAAACTTACCGATTACTGCATCCGGCTACTCTTCAACCTCCTCCACGTTAACGTGGTTCACCTGTCCCCTGTTGAAAGGGTTCGGCTTCTTCCCAGAGCTTCCATTGCCATTTCCATTATGGGATTCAGGACATTCATTGGCATAATGTCCGGTCTTCTGGCACTTAAAGGAAGTGACTTGGCTCAGGTCTCTTTTGGCTGGGGTTGATGGGTTGGTACGGTTCTGGCCGTTGCTTCCTCCATTCCCATTACCATTCTTGGTGCCATTGTGATTGTGCGAGCTACCTCCTCCATGGGTATGCTGAAAATGTCCTCCCGGTCTAGGGGTAAAATGTGGCTTCTGCTGAGCTCCTGAATTGTACTTCCCTTGCCCATACTTCCTCTTGCGATTCTCAATCTACCGCCGCTTCCCTTCAATCATGAGAGCATGATCTACCAACTCTTGGTAGTTATTGAAAGTTGCTACCATCAACTGCATGCTCAGCTCATCATTCAGTCCTTCCAGAAACTTCTCCTGCTTAGCTGCATCCGTAGCAACATCATCCAGGGCATAACATGCTAACTTACTAAAGTCCTCCACATACTGGCCAACTGTCCGTCCTCCTTGGCGCAAGTTGTGAAACTCTCGCTTCTTCATGGCCATAGCTCCTACTGAAACATGGGCAGTACGGAAAGCCTGCTGGAACTGGTCCCATGTGACAGTGTCAATAGGGAAAGTGGCGGTGAAATTCTCCCACCATGATGCTGCGGGTCCGTCAAGCTGGTGTGCGGCAAACTTCACCTTTTCCGCATCTGTGCATCCTACCGTGGTCAACTCCCTTGCTGTTGAAAGTGCGTTATATCGACTAGAGGGGGGGTGAATAGGCAATTTTCATGAAAGTCTTCAAAACATGGAAGTTTCGAAGACAAACAATAGAGATAAACCTATTACCATGCAGCAGAAGGTAGACTACACTAGGTAAACCATAGTCATGTATTCAATGAAGTGAAAGCACAATGACTAATAGCAGCTAGCTAGTAAGGATCAGGTAGGAAGATATTAAGAAGCCAAACAGATCACACAGTCACTCAGTGAAGACAAAAGATAGTGCAGACATACAATGACTTCACAAGGAGTAATAGTAAGTAAGGAGAAAGGAAGGATGAAACCAGTGACTCGTTGAAGACAATGATTTGTTGGACCAGTTCCAGTTGCTGTGACAACTATATGTCTGGTTAGGGCGGCTAGGTATTTAAACCTGAGGACACCCAGTCCTGCACACGCAGCTCAGGACACCCAGTCCTCACCGTATTCCCCTTGAGCTAAGGTCACACAGACCTTGCCCAATCACTCTGGTAAGTCTTCAAGGTAGACTCCCAAACCTTCACAGACTTCGTTCACCGGCGATCCACAATGTCTCTTGGATGCTCAGAATGCGACGCCTAACCGGCTGGAGGATGCACAGTCCTCAAGTGTAATAAGTCTTCAGATCACACAGACAAGAAGACTTAAGTGATGCCTAATTCTCTTTGGCTCTGGGTGGTTAGGGCTTTATCCTCGCAAGGAATTCTCTCTCAAGGCTTCGAGATGGGTTGCTCTCAAACGACAAAAGCCGTACTCTAAATCTGAGCAGCCAACCGTTTATGGTTGTAGGGGGTGGGCTATTTATAGCCACTGGGCAACCCGACCTGATTTTTCCGAAATGACCCTGGGTCACTAAGGAACTGACACATGTTCCAACGGTCAGATTTCAAACTCACACGACAACTTTACTTGGGCTACAAGCAAAGCTGACTTGTCCGACTCTGGACAAGATTCGCTCTCATAGTCTTCACTCGAAGACATAGGTTTTGTTTAAGCATCACTTCAGTCATTCTGACTGGTTCTCTTGGACCCCACTTAACAGTACGGTGGTTCCTATGACTCAACAAAGAAGAAAAAGAACTACGAAAGATCTAAGTCTTCGAGCTCCATAGGCTTCATGCGGTGTCTTCTCTTGTCATAGTCTTCAATGTGAATATCTTCATATACCACCTTTGACATCAATGTCTTCATACATTTTTAGGGGTCATCTCTGGTAGGAAAACCAAATCAATGAGGGACTTCTACCTGTGTTATCCTGCAATTCTCACAAACACATTAGTCCCTCAACTAGGTTTGTCGTCAATACTCCAAAACCAACTAGGGGTGGCACTAGATGCACTTACAGCTGTCTTGCAGAGCCAATCATCTGCTAGTATTGGCTCGGTGCTACTAGAAAATACCGGCGGATTCAGCCTAAGAAAACGGGCAAAGTGATCAACATGTGGTGATGGTGGTGGTGGGTTGTTGTTGTTCCCCTAATTCTGATTCTGGACTAGCAACTGCATCAATGTGTTCTGCTGCTGGATCAACTGGGTGAGCTCCGGTGGGAAGGTAAATCTGGGGTCACGTCTCGGAGGCATCTGAGGGTTTAGAAAAGATGAGATTTAAGAATAGAGAGGGGTCTAGAGAGAAAACACTGCCCATATGCACATGAGGCAAAAGCAAACAATTCACTTCATTCAATCAAACAAGGGCATACAATCGATCTAACTATCGCAAAAGTGCTCGGACTACTATATTTACATGGTGGACTACTACTACTGTTGGGGTGGTCTACTAGAAATATTCTTCGGTTGCAGACTCCATGATATCTGCTCCTGCTTCATCAACATAGTCATCATCACTATCATCTGGATCCGAGTCGTTGTCGTCGATGATGATGTAGTCTTCCGGGCGAATCTCCTTGGGTTCTTCGTCTTCTTCTACTGGTGTAGGGCCTCCCATAAATATTCCAATGTTCTTGATCAGATCGTCATTCTTCTCCACTAGTACTTCGATTTCCTCTTCATAATCTTCATGTGTAGCCTTGAGTTCTTCCTCCAGTTCCTTGATTCTTGTCCTTGCCTTCTTCAGATCTATCATGTCGGCGCACATCTGGTTCTCCTGACGTCGAATGTGTTGGTTTAACTCCTGGATAAAAGCTGCAATTGATCTATCCTTCCTGGTGCTGATCATCTCCCAGTGCTCATCGGCGCCCACAAATCTGGTAGATAGTATCCTTGAGATCATTGCGGTAAACTTCTCCAATACGTCCCATGGCGATGTGAGCTGCCATGCTCTTTCCTAGACTCTAGGTTGGTGCATCAAAGGAAAACTCTATGGGTTCAGTGACTGGCATGAACGTCCTTCCGGGAACTTGAACTTGAATCATCCAGCGCTCTTCTTCCGGTAAAGTGGCGTTGTAAGTCCCGGTGAAGCTTGGTACTCCTATGTTCAGATATCTAGTGACTTCCTTTAAATGATGTCCAAAGGGTGTATCTTTATCCGGTTGCGTGAACTTGTTCCTTGCATCCGCCATCCTAAAAGAGTAGAAAAGATGAGAGGTCAGAATGAGAAGAGAGTGAGTAGTGATCTAGGGTTTTATCTTAGTGGTCGTGTCCTACAGTCAGCGTGTACTCTGATACCATCTTGTAGTGACCAGACCTTAAACGGTCCAATCTCTATGCTCAGGTGTCATCCCTAGATCAGTAATGCTGACACCACAAAGTACTTGAAGGATTTATAACAGAGTAGCAATCACACACTTATTACATCGAGTGTCTCAAAAGAGAACTTATTACAATAAATATGGCTTAAGGCCATCTAATAATGATAACAGCGGAAGGCTTGGAAGATAAGTGAGTCCATCAACTCCAACGGCACCACTGAGTATAGAACCACGACCTAAAAGGCACCTTACTCGTTGTCTGAAAAGTCTGCAACATGAACGTTGTAGCCCAAAACGGGCCAACACATGGAATATGCTGGCAATGTAACACATAGAGAGCAATGAAGGAATAAGACTATAGTACATGCATATTTGGCTGGTGGAAAGCTCTATGGTTACAGTTTTGCGTAAAGCCAATTTTTCGTACTGCAAAGGAATAAATTTTATTTAACTATCATGGTAGTTGTTAAACATTGAGAGTGTAGACACGCTCTCGATCCCAATTAAACATCAACATTAAAACCCAACAAATTAATTAGAGTAATATGATGAGATTCACATGATAATCCAAGTACTAGATACTCAAGATGTCCATAACCGGAGACACGGCTAACCATGATTAGTTTATACATTCTGCAGAGATTTGCGCACTTTTTCCCACAAGACTCAATCTCCTCCGTTGGGATTCTCACACTACATGGTGTTTTAGAAACGGATGACCAAGACATAGTCTTTCAGAAGCGCTAGCACCTTACGATCGGGTAGACCGTTACACCTACTTTCCCCTACATCTGCTAGTCTACCACTATAAGAGTTCGCACAACTTACTCAACTATGTTAGAGCCCAAAGTAGCTTGTGGCTGCACACGGAAGTTTCTAGTATGAATAATCTCATGATCCCTTTGAGCCGGGGTGGCGGTCCATAAAGAAAAACAGGCAGTCGCTGGAATACCCAGGTGCCTCAATCCACCCAGATGTGTATTTAAGTTGCCACCTTAGATAAAACCATTGATTTAACAAACTCACATCTGTCATGGATTTCACTCACCCAATCCACGTCTACTAGCATAGCATGGCATAATCAAACGTAGAAATAACTCCCAAAGGTTTGATAATAAACAAGTAATAGGTACTACCTTAACTACTTCCCAAACCCACAATTTAATTAGATCCTAAATATGCAATGTGTGAGGATTGATCTAATGCAATAAAAACTGGGTAGTAGGAGGCATGATCAAAGTGTTACTTGCCTTACTGATGATCCGGGAAACCTAGTGATTCGAAGTAGCAAGCGGCGCACTCCGGGTACTCTATCGCAAACAAACAAGCATACAATAAGTACTCATCTAATGCACAGGTAAAACTCAAATAAGAGATCTAACCAGAAAGTTTAACTTAAGAACTCCGGTTGGCAAAAAGAATCGAATCGAACGAAGCAACGAAAGACAAACGGCAAAACAAACATGCTTCATTTACTATTCTGGATCTAGGGCAATTTTTACAGAGGCAAAAACTTGTTTGAGTTGGCTAAACGGAAAGAGGGTTTCGAGACGAAACTCCAGGCGCTTGAATCGCCTGATTCTGACAAACGAGCGAAAAGTTATACTAGAACAAAAATCAGATCAGGCATCACGATCAGAAAAATCGCGGTTTTAATCCGAGAAAAGAAAAGCGACGAACAGATTAACGAACGAACGTTCGTTATCTGGATCTAAACGATGAATGCGTTCGTTAAAACGAACGAATGAGCGAACGCTCGCTAATTAACTAAACCAAAAAACCGATCTAGAGAAAAAAACGAATCTAAAAAAACCGAACGAAAAACCAACGGAAAACCGAACGGTTTTCTCGAGGAAAACCGCCGGCGGCGGGGCAGCGGTCAACCTCCGGTGAGGCGGCGGCTCCGGCGGGTGGCGAGGTCGGCGGGCGGCGGCGGCGTGGGGCGGCGGCGGGGCGGCGGCTCGGCAGCGCGGCACGTGAGGCGAGGCGGCGGCGGCGTCAGGGCCGGCGCTAGGGTTTGGGGGCGGCTCGGGCTGGGCTCCCCCGGCTTATAAGGCCGGCCGGGCTGGGTGTCCTAGTCGGACACGGCCCAAAGTCGGTTCGTGTTTTTTTTAAATAATTACGTTCAGAAAAAAGAAAAGGAATACTAAACGGACTCCAAAAATCCCAAAATAAATTTTCCCTGGCTTCTAAAATCAAGTCGCACAGGTTGAATATTTATTTGGGGCCTAAATGCAATTTTGAAAAACGCGCATTTTTCCTAAATTCAAATAAAATAGCAAATAAAACCAAAATAAAATCTTATTTGATTTTTTTATTAAATCCTCAATATTTCTTTATTTTGGGAAAGTCATTTTATTCCCTCTCTCATAGTTTGATAATAGAAATAATTAAAGATAAAATAAATAAAATCAAATGATCCTATTTTCAAAATTTGAGAAAACTCAAATATGAAAATAATG